>PUFA01000069.1:2405748-4811496 GCA_003508835.1 Eonycteris spelaea
TTGTATCAGAGTTCTTAGTTGCAAACAACAGAATACACTCTAACAGAAAAGGAACTTATTTTAAAAATATTAAGAGATTCATGGAATCCAGAACGGGAAATAGGCACAGAGGCTCAGTATTTAGGGATGGCACCTGACCACCCAAAAGTACTTTTCCAGCTAAGCCACCATGGCAACTACTAATCAGCATAAATTCTGCAACTTATCTCACCCCAACAATGGTGGAAGTTGGATCCCAGAACATCCTCCTTTGCCCTAAAGGCCAGAATACCTCCTCCAATCCCCTTCCCCAGGATCCCTTTCCTTAGTTGCTCTCTTCCAAATCAAAATCTCATGTAGGTGTATCCGATTTGTGGAACCTGGGTCACCTGCCTACACCTTAGTTGCAAAGAGGAGTCTGGGAAAGAAAGCAAATTTCTGGCCTTTGGAAAATGGGGTTTATGATATGGAAAACCCACAAACACAGGAAAGCCTGATCAAAGATACTGGTGACCATAAGGCATGACAAATGTTCCCTATACTATATGTGGTATTTCTCAATACCAATTGAATCATCTTCTGAATCTCCAGTGCCTGGCAAACAATAGGCACTCAATTCATGAGGAAGGAAACGAAGAAAAAAGAGGAAAGAGACTACACAATTTCATGCGGCCTTACTAAGACAGGCTGAGTGAAGACTTCGTTTGCGTCACAAGACTCCTAAGACCTTCCATGGATTATGAAGGAAGGGGATCCCTTTCTCAGCATGGAAGCGCAAAGCTGTCCTCCCACCTCCATCGGATACGTGCTCACATAACGCCTTTGCCCGTGGCATGCGGCATCTGGGCCATATGGAATGCTGTGTCCTGAGTAGTCCCTTTCTCAGGAGCCCACCTGTTGGTTTAATGTCACTGAGTGTCTCCCCCTTTCCCAATTTAAAACGGTTACTGCAAAGGCAATGTTAGAGGCCTACCAGGGTGATAAAGATCACTGGCACTAAATTAAAGCAGATCTTGTAAAAACTATCTTGTTCTTTTGATCAAGATGTGCCATCACAGAATTATACGGGTCTGCCTTTTAGAAGTTTATGCTGTCTTTTAATTAGTAAGAGGCAAGATACAGACACTTAAATAACAAGGAACTCTCTTGCTGCAAAATGTCTCTGTTCCCATGGTTGGGGGACCACCAGGACGGCATAGGATTGGGGAGATGAGGGAAGGCTGCTGAGAAGAGTGGGGTGTTGAGGGATGAAGTAGTTAGGGTATTGGCTTGGGAGCCACAGCAAACCTGCATTCTTCCCGAACCCCATCAAAGCAGGTCAGAAACCATATCTTAAATTCCTATAGCATCATGTACTCCTCCTTATCATAGCTGAATTTCATTGTGGTGATTATCTGATCAATGCCTGCCTCCTCCACTCCGCAGTGAGCTTGCCAGTGTGCCCTAGAAAGGCGCTAGGTGGGTGGAGGCTGCAAGGACCAGGTCAGGGCGAGGAAGCAGAGAGGGTGAGGCTGCGACCCAGCACAAAGACAGTCTGCAATGCCCACCCCGCCCCGCCCCGCCCCCTACACACACCCCTTTCCCCTAGGGAGGAGCAGCTAATGTGTTTCTGGAGTGTTCCAATCCAATTAGCGGCCTCCCCTGCTCCAAGGAGGGGCCCAAGCCACCACTCCCTTCCCAGAGGTGGAGACTGGGTGGGGAGGGGATGCTGAGGGGGTCTGAACACCCTGACCCAGCTCCTCCTGGCAGCGCGGCTGGCTCACTGCCGCTGCAGAGGCTGCTATGACAGCGCCGGTTTCTAGGCGACTGTTCTGGGGAATGGTCTGTTTTGGCAACCAGAGGGCCCCTGGGTAAGGGGGGCCGCAGGCCGCCGCGTCATTTGCATAGCAACCTCCTTCCCTCCCGAGCTGCACACTGCTCTGGCCTCCCGCAGGCGGGCAGCCGGCCCCGCGGTCCCAGCCCCGGCCCTCCGCCCAATTCAGCCCCAACGTCAGACCCGCCCTGCTTTGTCACTGCCTTATTGCCCCAGCCCCACCTCCAGGGGAGTCGGAGGCTGCTAGTGGAGCTAGGGCATTTCCGGAAAAGTTGGTACCCTAGGGAAGTGGAGAAAACGATGCTTGGGGGCAAAACACAGAAGGGGGTGGGGGAGAATGAAATATAATCTTTTCCAAACCAGAGTCAAAGTCACATGGCTTGGTAGCATCAAAATGCATTCTGGATAACGTGGTTGGCTCACAAAATGTTGATATAGGTGAACCCTCAGCTAAGCCCTAGGAGATACTCAGAAAATGTCTTTGGATCATTAAATTGCAAGCATTCGTGTGAGTTTGGAAATGGGTAGGCCTGGGAAAAATATTTACCTAGAAAAATCAGGCAGTGATATTCTTAGGAAATGTTTTTCAAAGGGAAGGGACTTGGTGACAGTATTATCTGAATTTCAGAAGAAACCGAAAGAGAAAATAGATACACAGATCAGAAACTCCTGGAAGCCCTCTCTATCCTGCACTCACCCACCCTCCACCCCCCAACTACACCTGCCAGCTTGAGTCCCGTGATGCCAACTGAGATACCAGGCTGGAACACGCAGAATGACATTAACTGCCCAAGGACACATGCCCTGGGCTGGAACCCGAGAAGGGGGTTGGGCAGGTCACCCCAGCTGAACGATCACATTCCCTGGCAGCTGTCCAAGGGGCAGCTCCAAGCTGCACCTGTTTGTGGGGCGATTTGCTTTTATCAGTATTGACACAGCAGCTGGGCCAGGGAATAGCATAGTAATAAATAAATGAGAGCGAGTTGGTGGGGGGGGGGAGGCTGGAGCCAACGAGGCGAGGCAAAAATGCTGAGGTCTTTTTTTGCTTGTTGTATGTCAGCGCGTTCAATCCAGTTTCCCCACCCTGAAATCTCTGAGGATTGCGGAGCAGGCTTGGCATGGGAGCTCTGGGTCTTAAAGAGATAGAATTGCAGCGTTGGAAGCACCTTAAGATCCTTTTGTGCCAGGTGTCCCTAACCAATGATCTCAAGGTTACTTCACCTGCCACTTTCGGTTTGTCAGGAATCTCAGCAGGAAGGGAGTTCCTTCCTCTTTCTGCCAAGTTTCAGCGTCAGGGAAACAATACAATTAAAGTGTAGGTTTTGGAGTTAGTCAAACCTGGGATCAAACCCTTGCTCTGTCTAGCTGTGTGACTTTGGGTATGTTAAGAAACCACTCTGCGCCTCAGTTCCTCCCCAGAAAAACAGAGAAAATAATACTATCTACTTTTGCAAAGATGCAAGAAAATCTAAGCAAAGGCCTCAGTATAGGTTTATTTGAGACTTTTGAGGGGAAAGACAAAAACAAACAAAAATGGGGAAACTGATTTGTTCCAGAAATGGAAGGGGGAAAGCAAAAGCCTGACACATTCTTTGTCCCCTAAACAGGACTAAACATTGTCTGTTGGTTTCTCAGCCTTATTTCCAGTCTTTGAGGGCTGCAGACTCACCTCAGTTCTAGAACAGTGCCATGCAGTAAATGGGATGCAAACAAACCTGGTCATCAGAAGCCACCTGACCAAGCCCAGAGATAAATTGCACTTGTATAAATTACTTGCAATGAGTCACTGCCATGTTTCAGGCTAGTGTAGCAACTAAGAAGGTGGGTTGAGCTGTCAGACCACTGGACTCTAACCCCAGCCTCAACATCTCCTAGTCATGTGCCTGTGACAGGTTATTTAACCTCCATGAGCCTCACTCTCCTTATCTGTAAAATGAGCATAATAATGCCCCATAAGCTTGTTGTGGGATCTAATGCAGAAAAGCATATAGTGAGCGCCTGACACAAAGTGCTTAATCAAGTTAGTACTTGTGGTCATTGTTGTTAGATGAATGAGGCCAGGGACTGTGTCATATTCACCCCTGTAACCCCGGATCCTCAAACAAAGCCTGGCATTTGGTAGAGTACAGTATTGTTTGATGAATGAATGAGTGGCAAGGCCCCTGCCCTCAGAAAGTTAAATCCATCTGGGAAATATAAGACACAAACTGCCTGTGCACGCACACGTAGGAGACAGCAGAGGGTTAAAAACCGTTCTGCCAGTCCCCAAGCCCCAGAGGCAGACAGTCCCTTTGATCCCTCAGTTTCATCTATCCAGGATGCTTTCAAGAGAGGAAAACAGGAAGTATCCCTGATAGCCCAGCTTGCTCTGTTTTTTTTTTTTTTTTTTAATGTTGGGGGCTGGGGTGGGGAGAATGGTCCTTTAGGTCACATTTTGCCAGGAAATCGGCCTTCTTCCTTTCAAATGATAGTGCTTCCAGAGGGGCAGATAAGTCATTTCTTGCTCGATGCAGAAAGATGTGGTCCAGAAATGGCAAGGCTGGCAGGTTGGGGTTTCTTAGTGGACCGCAGTTACTAGACTGCAGGTGTTTCTAGAGCATACCATCCTTAGCATTCACTCACCATTGACTAAGTGCCCGGCCTTGGGCTGGACCCTAGGGATAAGGCTCAATGTCCACTGTCCAGGATATGAACAAAGGACAGTGAGATCAGAGAAGACAGGCTGAACACAAGTGAGAATGCTCTAAAGGAGAGAAGCAGCAGCAGTCATGAGAAAGTGTGGTAGGGAAGAAAAACGGAAGAGAACAAAAGGAAAAACCTGGAGGATAAGTGTATAGGAAGATGAAAAGAAAGCTTTTGAGAATTTGCAGCTAGGATAGCAAAGGCCTTCGAATAGAATAACTGGACACTGGGTACCTGCAGGAGAAGGCCGTGACCTCCAGGGACACACAGGATGGCAGGAGTGGACAGAAGCAGAAAGGAGAATAATAGCTTAAGACTGCAGATCTGACTCTGACCCAGCCAGGCCTGAAAAGAACATATTTGCTACCCCTCAGTGTGCTAAACTCACATTTATGTTTAATAAGTTCTGTCATACATTTGTCCATGATGGGCACGAGGGAACGTTCTAGGAAAGTGGAAGTATTCTGTATCATGATGATGTATAGTTTACATGGGCAAATCCATTTGTCAGTATTACACAGTTAAGATTTCTGCATTTCAATGTTTGTAAACTTCACCTAAGAAAGAACTATACAAAATAACCATCAAAGTGGAAGGGGAGCAGCTGTAGGGGCGAAAGGAGAAAGGTAGAATGTTGATGATCGCAGAAGCTCGGCGAAGGGGTATGGGGTTCATAGTACTGTCTTATTTATGTTGAATCTGTTTGAAATTGTTCACAATAAAAGCCTTTTCAGAAATTGCCCATAATGGGTCCTCAAGCATCAGCTTATCAGGAAGGCAACTGAGACATTATCTACTCAGTCTTCCTGCGATAGATGAGGAAATGGAGGAACACCTTGACTTTTTCAAGGTGTTCTCAGATACCAAATGGCAGAGCTGACTCTGGAATCTCAGGCGGAAGCAGCGCCCTTCTGACCTTTTCAACTCTCACTCACTTGTGAAGAGTCCGCTGGAATTTGCCCCTTATCCTGTGTTGTCTTTCAAACACCCAGGCCTAGGACTTGTGCAGGGAAGCTGTGTGGGCTGGAGGGTGTCTCTAGGCTGCAAACCACTTTATTCTCCACTGTTTTCGTTCTGAAAGGTGTGGAGACACACAAAAAATAACTCTTCTCTCATCTTCTACGTTCTTCTAACTGGGCTAATAACCAAATTGACATGAGACAGATTGACAGAACAAAATGTCCAAAATGTATTATGGATGTATGTGTGGGGTGCCATAGATATGAGACCCAAAGACACACTGGGCAGTTAAGGTTTATATGCCATTTTGGACAAAGGAGAAAAGTAGAAGTCTGGGATTTCAATGGGAAAGCAGATGAGAAAGAACAAACATGTGCTAAACAAATTCTTGTTGGGCAACCCAGAAACAATGGGATGCAAAGGGGAGTCTACCAAACAGACTTTGCTTGGATCCTCCCTGTCTGCAGCTTTAAATTCATATATGCTAAGATGAATATGTTAAGGCTACCTTCCAGAAGCAGGTTCTTCCATCTGAATTCCTTTAGGGAGGTAAGGGAAGAGGGTCAAAGGTTCTTTTGTTTCTTAATAACGGAGCTTAAAGTATCCCAAGAGGCACATTTTGGGGTGGCAGAACTTTGGTCCCCTTCAAAGGTAATCCTGAGCTTGCAGGGATTCAGTTAGATCCCCTGGCCGCCACTTCCACAGGCAGAAAAGGAAACCCACACTATTAAAGATTTCCGGGAACAGCGAGTTGCAACTCTATGGGGGCAGAGTCCCAGCTGCCTGGCTGACAGGCTTTGCCTTAAGGCAGGCAGTTTACCTCTCTTACTTTGGTTTCCTCTTATTTGTAAAAAGAGGGTGAAGATTTGGGATTCTATTATTTTACAGGATTGTCAGGAAGACTCAAGGGGTGCAGGTGGGAAAGCACTTTGAAAAGAAAAAGAGCCACATGAATGTGAGGAGCATAATCACAGAGAGAGGGATCGCAGGAGCCGGAGGAAGGGAAGCTGTGAGTCTCCTGCGGGATTTTTAACTACTGACTTTCGGATCATGCCTTAGGGGAAAAGATTTTGGGGGGTTTGAGATATAACACTTATTGCTGTCTCGCACTTGCCACATATTGTTTTTTGCTCTCTCTCTCTCTAGTGTGTCATTTACTCCTCCAAAACGCTTTATGGGACTCAGATACTATTAGTTTGCTTATTTTACAGATGGGGAGAAGCACAGAGACCCTTAAATAACCTGCCCAAGGTCATACAACTGGCGAGGGCAGAGCTGGGACTCAAAGCCAGACTGTCCTGTGAGGGAAGGCCACACATTCAACTGAGGGCTGAGGAGACTCCTTGTCACCTCAGCATTTACCACTCACCATCAGGAGACCTGGACTCCAGTTCCAGCTCCACCACTTACGACCAATGTGACCTGGGTCGAGTCAAGCCGTCCCCTGGAGCCTCAGTCTCTGCAGCTGTACAACAGTGATAATAAAACCTGCCCCACCTACCTCACGGGGAGGATGTGAGGGTGAAATCACTAATATTGCAAATGCAATAGGTACAAAGGGCGACAAAAATAAAGAATCATGATTATTTCTTCAGAGAAGCATTCCTGGCCATCACATGGGACATTCCAGCTCTTCATCTCCTCAACCCACCCTCAACATGCCGAATGGTGGAAGTCAGAAGAACCCAGTCCTATGCATCTCTTCAAATATTGTTTTGGTAGAAAAGGGGAAAAGAAGCATCACAGGCTGTACTGGCTTAAGTATTCCCCAAACAAACATCTTAGAGCATTGGCTTAAGGTTTTATCCTAGGCCCAAGTTTCAGCAAGGCCCCTTTCTTCTGTTTGTCGTAAAAAAACAGGCTTTTAGCTACTTGGGCAGATTTTACTAGCGATCAGCCTGAGAGATAAGTGGATCACGCTCAACAAACTCACATGGGAGTAATTTGTACCCAAGAGCAGTTTATAATTTATGTTTTTGAATCTACAGTCAGGGAGCTGTCTTCCCAGTGACTAGACATACTATCCCCATTCTGTACGCCCCCTCCTATCCAGGACTGAGATAACAGAAACGGGAGCAGTGGGCAGGAAATCACAGTCAAATGTGTGCCGAGCTCATTCTTATTATAAGACTATAAAAATTTAAGGTCAGGATCTCTTTCTGTTTATCCATTCTGTATATCCCCCACCCCCACTTCCTTACTTTGCATATCTGTGGCGCTTAGCACAAAAGCGCAGAGAATGTTTGAGAAATGAATGGAATTAGGGGAAAGAGAATGCAGAGGTTTGTAAGTTTCCTAGAGGTCAAGGCAAAGTCTAGCCTGTAGTTCTTCCTTGGGACCAGCATGTTCCTGCCTCTTTGTTACGGCTTCCTCCTGGAAACTCACGGCCTACTCATGCTGCATTCAACTCTGTCTAACTTTACAGGGTCCATATTTTCAACCCCCAAATTGAGAAAGCAGGCTTGAGAGGATGTTTGAAATCAGGAGTCAATATTCCAGGAAGAATATTGTGCTCTTCTGTTGGCACTCGGATTTATAATACCCTCCTTCTGCATTTTGGCAGATTTTTCTCAACCCAATTTGCTGGTTTACAGCTTTCCTTACAGTGATTAAGTTGACTTCTGAACATATCTAGGGAGGTTCCTTGAACGCATAAGTAGACTTTCAAATAAACTCATCTGGTGGCTTATTGGTCCTGTTCTGAAGCTTGCCCATTTCTCTATTACCCTCTTCTAATGTCCTTCTCGGAATCCACCAGTCTATCCATCCATTACCCAGAACACAAGTGGGGTGAATGGCAGAGTATGGTCAGGCTGCTGCCCAAGGGGATGGCCCGAAGGTGCTGGCCAAGGCGCCAGGAGCCTTGAGTTCTAATTCCAATTCTGCATCTAATCCACGGTGTGTTCTTGGGCAGGTCACTTTTCTCTGGGTCTCATCTCTAAAATGGAGGGGGATGGTGGAAAGCCCAGACTCAAAGTCTTAATGACCTCTTGGAATTCAAGCACCCAGCCAGTCACGGGGTGTGAGAATTCACCCACACACTCTGCTTTCCCTCCTGCAGTTTGGGATAAACTGTTGGTGCTCCTATCTAAGGCGAACACCTTCACTGGATCCCCTCCCCCCTCCCTTCAGCAATACTCCCTCTTCTTTCTTCCATCATCATTTTTCCCTCTTTGCTGAATCATTTGCATGAGCATATAAATATATCTAAATATACTATATTTTCACCCATCTTTTAAAAAAAAAAAAATCTCTCGACCCTACTCGCCTCCCACTTCTCTCTCAATCCCATTTCAATCACTCCACAACTCCACCCAGACTGCTCTTCCTTAGGGTCACCAGTTCCCTCCACGGTGGTGGCCCAGCCTAAGGATCACCATTGAGTCTTCGTCTTACTTGACTGCCCAGCAAGGATCAGCTAATCATTTCTTCTTCCTGGAAACACGTTTTTATTTGGCTTCCACAACACTGGATTCTCTTGGTTATTCTTCAGGGTCTCCTTTATGGTTCTCAACTCCTTCATCTGTACATGTGGGAGGGGCCTGAGGCTCAGTCCTTGGATCTGTTACCTCTCTTCATTAATCCTAAGGTGATCGCATTCAGTCTCATGGAGTTAAATGCCACCTGTCTTAGCCTAGGTCTCCCTAGAAGAAAAAGTTTAATAATAGGTCTGCATGCAGGTAGTTTATATGGGAATGAAATTCTAGAGAGCAGAAATGAGGGACAGGGTAAGAAAAACAGAGAAGAAAAGGAAACCAATCCAAGGATGCATTATTGAGCTGACACCATAATGAGAGACTGAGGCCTAGCTCCACAGAGCCTTCTAAGGTAATTCAGAACTTTCATGGGATAAAAGGAGATCCACATTTATCCATCAGCTTCCATTCATCACTGAGTAAGGGTGGTCCCATGAGCCTCAACTCCTCCATAATTCTGGGTTGCACATGACAGTTTTGAGTGAATTCCCTCTTCTGTTCTACAGCCATCCTTAGGCAGGAAGCAAGAAATCCACAGAATAGGCGGGCATGAGGCACTGTTGGTTTGTACCCATTGCAAATCTGGCCAACATCAGCTGCATTAAATCAGCTGGAGGAAGAGGTGGGCCAAGAGTATTTAAAGTGATGCTTGGACGTGGTTCCATAGTGTAGCATTTAGCATGTCTACTTTATAGGCAGAAGGTCCTGAGTTTATACCCCAGTGGAGCCATAGTCCATGGTCTACGACCATGCTACCCTAAAATAAGCCCGATGTCTGATCTCAGAAGCTAAGCAGGGCTGGGCCTGGTTAATACTTGGATGGGAGACCACCTAGGAAGACCAGGTGCTATAGGCATAAATAGTAACAAAATTTTTTTAAAAAGTAAAGTGGTGCTTAATATGTGTCTCATACATCATATATACTTTGACAGTCCTGGCATTTATATCGGACCGAACCTCCCCTTAAACTCTAGACTTGTATACCCCACCCCACCCTGATAACTCCCATTTCCACTTGTTTTTCTCTTCAAAACCTGCTCTTTTCATTGTCTTCCTCATTTAGTTACTAGCAACTCCATCTTTCCAGATGTTCTTTACTTCCAAGGCTCACTAGCTGCCAAAAACCTTGGAGATATCCTTGAGGCTGCTCCATGTACAACCTCTCAGTGAATTATGCTGGCTTTACCTTCCAAATATATCTAAAACCTGACCACTTCTAAACTCCTCTACTTCTTGTCCAAGCCACAGTACCAACCCTCATCTGGATTGCTGCAATTACCTCCTACTCACTCACTTGCTGATCCTATTACAGTCTGTTCTCCACCAGCAGCTAGTGAGCCTTTTAAAATTTAAGTCAGATAATGTCACTCCTTGGCTTTTCCTTTCCCCCTTCCCTGCTTTATATTTCTCCATAGCATTTATCACCATCCGACATCATATATACTTAACATATTATTTTGTCTATTGTCTCTGTACCAGAATGAGGGCAAGGATTTTTGTCTAGTTTATCCCCCCTACCTACACGAGTGCCCGTGCATGAAGGAGTACAAAAAATATTTGTCACTAAATACTATCTAGTTTGAGCCCCTGCACTTTACAGATGAGGAAACTATAGCCCAGAGAGACACCATTCTAATTATACTGCGAGGTCTTCCCCGTATGCCTTTACCAGCGTTCTGATGACTGGTCTTCATTTTCAGCAACATTAGTTGTTAGTTATTATTATGGATATTGGTCATCTAGCCAGTCTGAATGTTAGTTTTTAGTCAGGCTCAAAACATCTTTGTGAATCACTAGAGAACAATCCAAGGCAATGGAAGCTTAAGTGATCCATGATCACATAGTAGAAAGGGAGGAAGCAACAACTGAGGGCCTTCAAGGTGAGGGAGAGCCTCTGGGGTACATTGAGAGAAGTGCAACACTGAGATCTCTGAGGGGGATAGTATTTCAGGCATGGGAACAGCAAGAATGAGGACACAAGTTTACTAACCTCTAATGAGTGCCATTATCTGCCCCTCATTTCAGTGGATTGGAATGGGAAGAGTGGGATGACTTTGGGTTTGACCTGGGCGGGGGCAGGGCTGAGTTCTCCTCAGCCATGTTCTGGCTGTGTGACTTGGACAAGATATTTAACCTCTCTGAACCTTGGTTTTTTCATCTGCAAAATTAAGAAGATGATACCTACCAAAATGAGTTGTGAGGATTACACGAAATAACGTGAAAAAGGGCTTAGTAGTAGAGTGACAGACAGACAGTAAGTAGAATTGGGGTTATTACCATGATTCTTTGACCAAATCATAGGACTAGGCAGCAGTAAGTGCCTGGGCCAATCAGGATAAAGTTGTGAATGGCACAGAGGGTTGTACTGAGGAATGGTAAAATGCAGTGGCCAGATAATGGAGGACACAATGCCAAGCTAAACTTTTGGCACTATGAAGTTACTAAAAAATCTTGATCAGAGGACACACAGAACACTCAGTGCCTATGATGGAAAAGAACCTGAAGGCCATAAAACCAATGAAAAGGAACAGCCTGCCATCACTCAGCCCCCCTCGGGTCCCTGAATATCTGCCCATCACTGCTCTTTCCTTGTCTCATTGCAGTTATGTTTCAGGTCTCTGTATCTCCCGGAAGGTCCTTGAGGGCAGGGGCCAGGACACGGCCATTGCATCAGAGCTTAGCACAGTCCTGGCACATAGTAGAGCTCCATGAGTATCTGTTCTAGTCTTAATAACCTAGTAATAACCTAGAGTGACTTCTATGGCAATAATTCAAGTGTGTGATGATGAAAGCCCTTGCATGGGTAGGGCAGAAGGTGGGGTAGATAGTGGCAATGAAAATGGCAGTGTCAAATCACAGAAACCTGGAGGGAGAGGCAGAAATTTTTGCGATAATTATTTTTATGTACATCAAGAAGCCGTGCAACCCAGGCTAAGAGGGAAAACACAGATCTAAGTTCAGTCTGCTCCCAGCTCTGGGTCTTTGGGTAATTTTTAACCATTTTGTCGGCGAATATGATGTGCATGAGGTAGCCATGATCATGTCAGGGATGGGGACAGATAGTACATGAGGTGACATCTGTAAATGCATGCTGAGCATTTAAAAGCTTTGAACACAAGCTCTACCACCCAATAGGTCGTTGAGCCGGGAAACGTCATTTGCCCACTCTGAAGCTCAGTTTTATCTAGAAAATGGGGATGATAATGCCTGCTCTACCTTCCAGTGTTGTTGAAAGGATCAACTAGATTGTGGATATTCAAGTGATTTGGAAACCGTCAAGTGTTTTAAAAATGTAAAACAGCCTTAGTAATATGGTTGTGATCGCCATCCTATTCTGTTCAATTCTTTTTTAAAATTATAAGGGGAGGCTTTGAAGGCTCAAGCTAAGTCATAATCACGTAAGTTTTTTATTCCTCTGTTAAAAGGAGAAACAGAGATGTTGGGTGCCTAGGTTTTCCAGACTTAGGTAAAAGTGAAGGGTGAGTGGTCAGTCTGCAGCTCTTGGGCAACTGGGGCTGCAGGAAACCAGGAAGTCTGAGCCAGTCCACATTCGGTCCTTCAACCCCAGGTGAAGTCCCCACCTCCTCAGATACCTGCCCCCTGCTGCTTTAGGGAGCTAGCTACCACTAAGTGCCCCTCTCCTTGACAAGGAACTAAAAGAAGGTCGCCATCTGAATATTAAAATGTAAATCACCACAAAATAATGATTAGAGCAGAAACGAAAAAGACATTCTTTTAAAGAGACTCAGTGGCTCCAGAAGACTCTGGTTGTACTAGACCAAAGGCATTTTGGTGTCATGGAGGTATGGGAGGTGGGGGGTTGTTAAAACTGCAAGCTCGGCTCCTCTCCAGATCTACTGAATTCACATCTGTATTTAGCAAGATCCCCAGGTGTTCCTTTGCAGATTAAAATTGTAAGGCATCCCTTAAAGGGAAGGTCAAAGGCAAGGAAGATATTGTGTAACAAAGGCTCAAGTCGACAGTACCTATCTAGGCACTATCTAGTCACAGGGGAGGGGGTCTTGGGCCACAGGCTTGGAATACTAAAGTCTCATGGGCAAGGCCATCCTCGCTGTGTCGGTGGTTGTGAGTCTGGCTGTTCAGCCTCATGCCCTTAAACTTTCAAGTCATCTGACCATTCCTTGCAATAAACCTGTGTTTCCCAAACACCACTGCAGTTACCACTTGGCTTCTGCTTATGGAACATAATGTACCGACCATATTGACGCAAAGATTCAGGTCCACCTGACAGACGTTTTTCTCTTTGTAAACCAAATAACTGGCATTCTTATTTTATACCCTAATCAAACAAAATCAAATGAAGACCCACTTCTGGACTCTGGTGAATTAACCTGGGCGATAATTGGACAGCCCTGTCCTGAGATGGCCCTGTGAGCCGAGAGGCCTTTTCCAACTCACCATCCTCATTTCCACCCCTCCTCTATCTTTGAATTTCTTGCTATATCACATCATTTGACTCAGTTGTTCCTCGAGCACCACGTTTTTCATTTTTATGCTACCAGTTGGTAAGTTTCCTGAGGATAGCCAAGGTCTATAACTGAAAACATACTTGTTGAAAGGATCAATCACCAGCTGTAAACTTAAACCCAGAAAGGAAAGGAAGTGCCTGCAATAAAAAACCACGATCTCTCATCTTGGAATATTTCACTGACGTTTTGATACCAAAAACAAAAAACAAAAAAAATCCCCCAAAACAGGAAGTAAATTGTATGTGGGCCAACAAAGAAATGGTGAAGTAAATTATAGTATATGTATATATATACATGTGTATACTTATACATATATGTGTGTGTATACACATATATATACACTCAACACAAGGCTATGCAGCTACAACCCATGTAGATTATGTATAGTAATCTGAAAAATACTAATAATATATATTCTGTGACAGTCGGGGTTCCTGCAGGAAACAGATGGCACAATCAAAATTGGGAAATTTGAAGAGAGTTTAATAAAGAGGTTATTTACAAAGGTGTGGGCAGCAGGGGCTCAGGGGCGTTGTTTCCACTTCCAGGCTAGGCCCAAAGGGGAAGGTGGGGCCCTACGGGGACAGGGAGAGAGAACTATGCAGAGAGGAGCCCCAGACAGCAGACAGGAGCTGTGGCCTTTGATAGAGGGACTCAGCTAGTCTTCAGTGATCTGAAGGGAGGGCGGGGAGGAAGGAATAGCCCTCAAATCCAACCAGAAGCCAAGGAGCGCAAAGGAACACACGGCAACCTCCTGGAGCACAAAGCAGGTGCAGGTAGTTGATGAGAAAATTTGCAGGGGCATATGGGAGCTAGCCAGCACCAAGAATTTCCTGAGGGGGAAAAACTAGGATGCAAAATCGTAGGTGTACTACAGAGATATTAAAAATATATATACACACACAGTTTTTAAAAAGATTCATGGGAAATCCACACAAAAGGCAATTATTATTGTATGAAGGTGTTGGGAAGTGGGTTGGGGATTTTGGTGAGATGCAGATTTGTTTGCTTTTAATTATGATAATGTGGCTACGTTGCTTTTCTAATAAAACACAATCAATGAAGCAAGCTAAGGCAAAGTATATGGGGAAGGAGGTGGAGCAGCACAAGGCTACCTTCCTCTTACCCCAAGGCAGCCCCTTGAGGTGACTTATGGTATCCTTCCAATCACTGCATTGTACAAAAGGGAGAAATGACTTGTTCAAAGTCATAAAGCAGGTTAGCGGCAAGCTGGGAGGAAATCTGGGTCCCCTCCCCACCTCCACAAACACAAACAGGGTTCCAAACTGCCCTTAACCCTCCATTCATCTCCATACCACCCCTGCCTCCCTTTTCACCTTCCACTCACTCCTTTCCCTTTCTCCCTTCTGCTGCAAATCTAGAGCTACCCGGATCTGAAGCCTCTAAACAGCCTCACACCCTAATCGCACTGTCTGAATGATAAATCCTGCAGGACAGCTCATTCCATTCAAGCCCTTCACTCTGTCCTTTGAGTAGCTGGGTGGTCTCTTTCGCAGAAGCAGGGGCTGTTTGCCCTTCCTTCCACTTAGCATTCCCGCAGGAGTCGCGGACTGCCCGGGAGCTGGCCATTCGCCTCCCAAACAATATCCAGATACGTCGCGGCCCTTCAAACCCCCTTTCAGGGCCAGATCATAAAATAAAGCCGCGTGGGCCTTGCACCCCTGGACAGAATCCTTTGTCTGCATTGGAAACAGCCTGAAAAGATGAAAGGACCTTCCACTCTGACCTCTTCACCTCTTGTTATCTTGCGCCCACTCCCCTTAGCCTCTCTGAGGCAGACAGTGTCATTTTCCCATGGTCACTGGGTTAACAATGTCTTAACAGCTAGTGGAGAAAGGAATGTGAGGAATGTACCTGCCTACGAGGCGATTATTTTCATCAAGGACAGGCTGAAATGGATAATGAGGTCAAAAACAAACGCCATCTCTTTCTCAAAGGACTCTAAAGAGAGGCTATTAGATATAGTTCATTAGTTGGGGGGAGGGGCGGTTAGAGAGCTACTTTTTAAACTCTAGCTTGAGGAGAGATGGAGGCATTGTGCCAAGTTTAGCTTTTTCTCCAAGTCAGTAGGGGGCTAAGTTTAGACTCAGATACAAGCTTGTATATATCTGAGTTTCATTCAGGTACAGGCAACAAGTGACATCCTGGACTCAAAGAAAATATTTGCAAGAGAACATGCTATAACAATACAAGTGGGATTCACAGTAAAAAACTTAATATCCAAAAATCAAATTTAGTAAACTGATAAACCAGAGTTTAGATGTAAAAATGTCATGTGTTAGTGTTTTATAAAAATGTCCCCTTTTTGTTATCCCCACCCATCACCCCTCCCCCAATTTTATCATAACTTGCAAACTGGAAACTCTGCTTCTAAACCCTTTCCCTTCCAGTTCCCTCTGCACCCACGCAGGTTCATCGTCTTAAACTGAATGCACCTGTGCCCTATTCAAAACCCCCTCACTGCTCACCATAGAGAAAGGTGAAAAGGTACAGGCTAGCATCGTGCCTGAGCAGAGTAAACACTCCTTTCCCTTCCCTTTTTTTTTTTTTATATCACCATAAAATTAAGTCCAAACTCTCTAAATGGCATTTGAAGCTCTCCAAAATCTGAACCTAATTAACTTTCAATCTGTAACAGCCCCCATTGCACACCCCACACGCATATATTTAAAAGACCGCTTTCCAATAATAACCCCAACTTGGCTACCATGGTCTCAAGGCAAATAAATGCCTTTGGCAGTAGCAGTGGCACTATAAACTCTTCTGAGTATGTTTCTGTTCTTCTTTGGGTTTAATTTTCTCATGGAAAAACAAAACAAAACCAAACAAAACTGAACTTCAGGCTTGGTTCGCTTTATGCAGAATCACTTGTTGGAGCACTATGGGAGACAGAGAGGGCCAAAACCAAACCCCAGAGTTCCCCAACTGACAGGAGGGGACCTGGATGTGCACACACAAACATACACACGAGAAAAGCACACCCTGCTGAAACTAAAAGCCCGTAAAGGCGGAGAAAAGACAAACTGGGAACATAGAGTGCAGGCATTAAGAGCATGGGCGCTACCTAACCTGGACTAGGGTCGTCGTAGCTTCTCTCTAAACCTCAGTTCCTTTGCCTGTAAAATAGCGTTAGTAATACCTACCTTTTCAGATATGGTATTAAAAAAAGGAGATGTGGGCAAAGCACTTAGCAGACTGGTTGGCACTATTACGTTCTATAAATGTTAGCTTTGATGACGATGGTGATGGAGGCTGATGCCTGCAAAAGTTGTTCTTTGCAGAAAAAGACAAGACAGCTCTCTGTGGAGCATACTAGACTCCAAGTTTCTTGATCAGGCTGTGCTCACTCAGGACATTGTACCTTTGCTCCAGCTCCTCTCTGGGTTTAAAATGTGCTCTCCCCTCCTCCTATCTCAAGATGCTGCTCAAAGGACATTTTCCCAGTAAGGCCTCCCCCAACCAGCCCTTGCCCCCGGTCCAGCAGAACTAATTCCTCATTCCATTGAGGACCCACAGCTCTAGGACAGCATTTCTCATATTATATAATAGTGGCTTGCTTATATGTTGGCCTCCTGAGTTAGAATATTAACTTCTTGAATATTCATTTTGGAATTCCCAGCATCCAACGCAGTCCCGATCTAACCTACCTAATGGTAAGTGTTTCTGAAATGAACAAAGAATGAACAACGGAGTGGCTGGTCCCTGAGGGTACCTGCATGGCTTCACACCAAATCCTATCCATCTTAGCTGCTCAGCCCTCAGACCCTGGCTCACACCTGTTTGAGAAGAATCGCCACTCTCAGTGGATCTCTGGAATCTAACAGGGTGTTATTGCATTTTCAGCTGCTACCTCCACCCTACCTTGTGTGACCCGCTGACCAGCTGGAGATGCCATAAGAAGCATGACTCAGGGTGACCAAAAGGACAGTTTAGTACCAGAGTTAGAGAATTCAGTTATAGGATAGTGGCCAAACTGCTAGAAAATGTCTGCAAATTGATCTGTGTAACTCAGTTTATTAATAATAACAATTTGGTGGGTTTACATTCTCTTTAGTTCCCAGGAAGTTCAGAAGAACAAAATGATAACTGTTACTTTGAATTTTTGTCTGGTAGTCATGAAAGATACAAATGATTCTGGTTCTTCTCCCCTACACGAGCCCCAATATAGAGTGTTCGTTGTGAGAGAAGGGGTCAAAGTCTGTGGTCCTTGGAAAAGGACACAGATATTGGGTCCTCACAGGAATAAAGCCAATGACCTCAGTCTCATCAGCACCTGTGACATTTAAGTAAACTAACGGACCACAGCCAGAGCTTCGGCGCTGACAGAGAGGTCAAGCAAGAGGTAATGCGAGCGAGAAATGACGCCTGGTCTCTGGTCCGATTGGAGTCACTTTAGAGATTCACCACTGAGTAGCAACGGAACATACAAGTATGTACATCTCTGAGCCTTGGTGTCTTCATCTACATTATGGGGATAACTTAAGTCAGAGGATGGAGGTAGGAGGATGAAATGTGACAATGTACAGTGTTGTGGACAAAAGTGGAAAAGTGGGGCGGGGGCTTCTATGGAGAATTCTCTGGAAAGTAACCTCACAGGGTGATCCGATTTTAAACTCCTACCAGGGCAGGTCACGGTGGGTAGTCGTGCCCCAGGGCTAAACTTCTTCAGTGAAATGTTCTACGCCAGCCCTGTCCTTTGTTCTTGTGCATCTAGGTTAACACACCTTTGAAATTCCAAAAGTAATACTCTTCGAGGGGGGTATTAACCCTCAAGAGAGCACATAATCTTAACAATCCTGTAATCCCATCCCCTCCTTGTTTCCTCCCACCTTCTTATAATCTTCTTTATGTTCCCTCAATTTCAAATGCATAAAAGATGCTGCAGAAACTGTTATTCCCGGGAGCATTTGAGATCTTGCTCCCCAGCATATATCAGTCTGTCTCAGATAAACGCATATAAAAATTTTCTACAGGTTTGCATATTTCTTACATTGACAATATGTAGTACTTGGCACATAATCAATGATTCCTCAATAAAAATAGTGGAAAGCTACAGATGTATATAAGCCGGAGTATATAACGGTCCAGTAAATAAGCAGAAAGTAGAGAACATGTATGTCCGTGGGTTGGAAGGGAGGGAAAAGGGGAGGATGGCTGCTCTGAATGTTGGTCTCCTAAAGCAAGGGCACAGGGAGGGACTGAAGTGAAGAGGTGTATATTGAAGGTGATTAAATCATCTATCCCAAAGTCTGGGAGTTATGCATTCATCTAACAGCCCCCACCTTCGTAGCCACGTATCCTGCCTTGTCCAGGGCCCTGCTCCACTAGACCCACTAGGATCCCCAAGGAGCCTAGGGGAGTCGCTCAGTTACGATTTTATATTTTAAGATCTGGAGGGAAGTCTTGGATATCATTAAATCCCACTGCGTCATTCTATCAGTGAAGGAATAGAGACCCAGAGAGAAACGTGCCCAAGGTCATCATTCTCATCCTATCTCTGCTTCTGATGTGCTGTGGGCTTTGGGCAGGCAAGTTACTTCTCTCTGTACCTAGTTTCCTCCTAGGTACAGAGGGGGGCTTACAGTATTTAGAGATCTCAGTTCCCTTCAAGTCTGACTTTTGCCATAATAAAATGATGGTTCCTTCTACCGTTCTCAAATTTAGACATCAGATTCCTCACCCTGCCCCACCCCCACACGCACTGTCTCACACGTGAAAAAAACTTTGGGGTAACCTTTGAGCTCATTTCATTTTAAGTGAGTGCAAGTCTTCGCTAGGGGCAAGGACAAGAAGAGAGAGGTTATGCAAAACTGCCAGAGGAGGCCGTGGCTCCTGGGCGCCTGCCTGGTGTGCCCAGTCCCTGTGATCCCGTCACTGCAGGGCTCCTAAGAGCTGGCAGCACTGCGGGGATAAATAAGGCCAGCGATCGCACCTTACATGGCCATCCCTGAGGCTGCCCGGAATCCCTGGGATTACACAGACTTCTGGAGGACTTGGAGCAAGTGCATATCACCTGCTGCGGCCACAAGTGTGCCTGGGCTTCTGCAGCCTCGTCTTGTGACTGAAGAATTTTTAAATGGAAGCTCTGAACTCACAAAGAAGAAAATGTCTCCCTGATGTCACACAGTTGCTGCCAATTCATCAGCTCAAGCTAAAGGTCAGAGAGGGGGAAGCCACTGCTGCAGGGTCCTGCGGCTGCTCCCTCAGCTGGGGCTTCCCTTCCAGCAGGCTTCGGGCCAGCCCCCCGGGCCAGCCCCCCCCCCCCCCCCCCCCCCCCCCCCCCCCCCCCCCCCCCCGGCCAGCCCTGGAAGCCAAGCCGAGAGCTGTTTGCATTTCCAGGGCACGCACAAAAGGCAGTCCCAACACCACTGAGCTGCTTCTGCCCTTCCCTTTGCACATTAACCAATTCATCCTCCCAGCCTTCTCCTGCTACCGCTGTCTTCCGTAGACAGTGAGGGCATCCCCTGAATCCTTGATATAATGCTGTCTTAAGGGTCGTTCCATGGGATCTCTACAGGGCTAAAAAACAAACTACATAGAGTTTCTTTTGGTAGTTTAATAACTAAATGCAGCCAGCGGTCAGAGAGCAAAGACTAGCAGTCTCACTGCCTAAGGTGGCGGCTTACTTCCACTGCTTTCTAGTAGTGTGTGATATTTGGACATTATTTAACCTCTCTGAGACTGCTTCCTGGCCTGGAAGGTGAGGATGAGAATACTTACTTCGTGATGTTTTCCTGAGGACTCAATGTGAAGCCCTGGTACAGAGCCGGGCACGTTCTAAGTGCTCCACGCCTGTCATCTTGGAACCAACACAGGATTAACTGTGTTAGTTACTTAACCCCCGAGTCTTAATTTCCTCATCTGTCCGAAGGCGATAGGCACATGTAACTGACAGGGTCATCAGGAGGATTCAGTGAAAATGAATGTAAATCAGTTAACACAGCACCTAGCCCTGGGAAAATGAATGGTGGCTGCCAGGACGATCGTCTCCATCAATCAACTGTGATCTGGAGGGAAGCCTGATGCGTTCATTATAAAACACCTCAAAGCCTGACAGAACCCTTGGCCCCCTTCAACTCTTAATCCAGAGTTTAAAAGGAGACACAAAAAAATATGTGTCTGGTCAAAAATGGACACACACACACACAAACATTTTTAAAATTCATTTTATAGAGGTTTTTTTCCTTTATGGGGGACCGTTTCCAATTCCGGCCTATGTTTCCAGGGAGAAGAGAGTGATAAAAGAAAAAGTTACATGAATAAGAGAGAAAGGATTAACTGCTGTGATAGTAAGGAGGCAGTAGATGGAAAATGAAGTGACGTCAAGGAGGAGGAGGAAGCTGAAATAGCTATGTAATGAGAGAGCAGTGGATGTCTCTAGAATTGGAAAGGACCACAGATCAGTTCTCTACTTCAGATGTAAAGAAATGGCAACAGCCACCCCCTGGTCAGAGCCGCTCACTTTGCCCACCCTGTGCTGCCTGTATGTCTACCTCTTTGAGACCCTCAGTGCCCCCCCAAACACAGACTCCTTCAGTCAGTGATTGACTGAAGGCCACCCCTCACATCTAGCCTGCTGTCAGCCCTGCCTCTCATTCCTGCCTGGTACCGCCCTTCCATCACTTCTGGAACAGGAAAGTTCTAGATGATAAGGGTAAAGCTCTGATAAGGGTAAAAGTGAGGCTTTTCTTCTGGGCTTCTCTCATTCCCTCCTCTCACTCCATGCTCACCTAAACAGGTGAGTCATAGTAGGAAACACCCTCATTCTTTGGGTTTACCTCTCCTCAGCTTCTGCTCACCAGTCTTCCCTCTTTTTCTTATGACAAAGATATACAAGGATAGTGGTTTTATCTCTTGGGGGCATTAATATTTAAATCTAGAGATTTGACATAGAGATGTCATATTCTTGAGCCTATACCTAATTGCCAGGCACTACGTTAGGCCTTCCACTTTCTCCTGTGGGCTTCCACAGATGCTTCCAGTCGGAAATCTTACATGATCACAGTGCCTGACTCTGCACACCCTCTTGCCCTTCAAATCCAGGCAACAACCAAGTGTTGTGAGATTTTTCTTCTGTCTCCCATACAAGCTTCTTTATTCCTGTTTCCACTGGCATCTCATCTCTACCCTTCCTTGTCTGTACCTTATTCACAAAGCCTTACCTTCCTCCAACCTATCCTGCACAACTGCCTCATCTTAAAAGTCCCTTTCAGTCTACGGCCATGCCACACTGAACGTGCTCGATCCCGTCTGATCTCGGAAGCTAAGCAAGGTTGGGTCTGGTTAGTACTTGGATGGGAGACTGACCATTCTAGGAAGACCAGGTGCTGTTGGCGTAAAAAAAAAAGTAAATTAAAAGCCCCCTTCATCACATTGTTCCTCCCACCCAGCTCCAAAACCTTCAATTGGTTCCCCCTCATATTTCATCCAAGGTCTGCCATAGCTCTACCCTAATTCTCCAGAGTAGATTATATTCATAGAGGCTGCTTTACCCATGAAAGGGATTTCAAGGAGGGAAGGAGGAGGGGGGGTCCCAGGGTACCAATCTAACCAGAGGGCTGTGTACACAG
The DNA here is from genome assembly GCA_003508835.1 of Eonycteris spelaea. Classification (NCBI taxonomy): domain Eukaryota; kingdom Metazoa; phylum Chordata; class Mammalia; order Chiroptera; family Pteropodidae; genus Eonycteris; species Eonycteris spelaea. Next base: position 2,427,740 of record PUFA01000069.1, read on the forward strand.
AAGGCCCTGGTGCAATGTGTCTGGGGTGAAAATCTGAATCATAGTCAATGAGGGCAGCCAAATTCCTATCTGGGAAATCAGGGCAGTCTGAAGGGTGAGGCCAAGCTGTAAACAGAATGAGTAATGAGGTCAGAAGCTGGTGGGGACCAGAATCATGTCTAGATGCAGTTCAAGGAAACGGAAATGGTACAGGACTGAGGTTGTGAATTGAATTATAAGAAGATATTGGAGACCTGCTATGCTGCTCTACATGGGGATAAGAAGGGAGGAGCAGCCTGGGAAACCTCCCTCTCCTCTGGCTTTGCTCTTTGGTGTGTCATATCAGTGTAACGCCCTGTCTTCCTTGCTGCCCACGGTTTCACACCTTTCATATGGCCCCAGCACTGCTGAGTGACTGGTCCATGTTTACAAGGTGGTAGATGTAGAAACATCTTCCACCTAATAGAGGGCACGCTAGGGAGGCAAGCTAAAATTCTATTCATAGGTTGGCAAATTACTTCACAGCTCCATGTCTCAGATTCCTCATCTGTAAGGTGAGGATAATAATTACATTATTTCATAATAGTGTTATATAATAACAACACTACTATGAGGGTTAGCCAAGCAAATATTTGTAAAATGCTTAGAACAGTGCTTGTCACATAGTAAATACTATATAAATGTTAGTTAAATAAAAATAAGGAGCCCAGCTGGTGTATAGGGCCAGCACTCAAAGTCAGTTCTAATTTTAACACTTGAATCCTTAGATCCTCACCACTAAGGTCAACAGCAGGTTATGACGGACGAAGCTGACTATAGGACTTTCAAAAATTAATTTTTATTTCAACTAAGAATAGAAAAACATGCTGTTGGCTTATTTTACTTGGGCACACAGGAAATATCACTTAAGTTATTATCCCTACCTACTCTTAGGAAACCAGTAAGAAATCCAGAAGGATCAGTTTAATATTAGTACCTCTCCCATATTTATTAGACCTTGCAAAAAAAAAAAAAAGTCACACTTAGAAAACGACTGTGGGTATCAAGAACAAACAGCATGGATAAGGGAAGCTCAGTTGCGTCTGGCAAGGTTCAAGACTACATACGGCTTTCATTGGAAAGGTAGCTGAGAACAGGTAATGTGAAGAGGAGGAAATATTATAGTATTTCTTTTTTTACAAATTGTTGGGGTAAGTTATTTTTAAAAGAAAGAAAGGAGAGGGAAAATGTGAGTGTATTTTTTGTAAAATGATAAAAAAGGGACACGGTAGATTATAGCTCAGTAGTAATTCAAAGAAGATAGTGCAGAAGTCTGTGTGCTCTGGCAATCTATCAACCAGAAATCTTTATTAACTGAACCTCTCACGCAACTACAGTATGGCACTAATAGATGTTTGAAAATGATGACCCTCATAGACTGCAAAATCCTAAAGAGCTTTCTGAAACAGGAGAAAAAAAGATTAAATGAAGCTTGGTATGGTTTGTGACAAGCGTATTTTATTGTATTCCAATTTTTCGAAAACAAACAATATTTTTGTCATCTGTAGTATGTGGTGATTTATATGCTATCTAATAACTTTCTACTATCATAACATTAGAACAATACATTGCCTGATTATGGTTGGTATCAGAGTTTAATAAATACCATTGTTCTCTAAACATGCTTTTCTACCCCCTATCTTTTAGGCTTGTCTCTGAGAGAACAGAATTTTGTTTTCTGTCCAGATTTGACCTGTTGGTCTTCCACTATTTTTATTCTTTCTAAAAAAAGTGTCCCCTGGCCTTAGAAATCACTTAACCCTGCCTCACACAAGTTTCACACTTCTGTTTCACACTCAGGATGGAGGTTCTGAAGTGGATGTTCTCTTTCCTGTAACAGACAACAAGGAAGGACACTTGCCTGGGTAGACTTTGAAATAAACGCATCTCTTGGGGGGAAAGGTCCTTAGAGAGTAGGGACAGCAGCAATTGTGTGGTGTTGAGCACGTGGCTTAACCAGAACATAAACAAAGCTGCCAGTACGGCCCTGGGGACACCGGAGACACAAAGCAGAATTCGGATAGTGTCCGCAGGGTCTCCGATCCCTCATCCACACAGGCGGGTCTCCCGCCTTTTCTAATTACCTTCCCGGATTCCTTTCCCTTGCTTCTCAGCCCTCAATGCAGGGCTCTGCATACCACAGGGGTCAGACACAAATAAAATCCATACACGGACTCTATTCTCGGGTCACAGAATTTGGTTAACAACTCAGACTGAAGATGGCCCCACTCTCACCTCCCTTCCCCACCATGAAATCTCTGCTTGTAAACACTAGTCACTTAGTAACACCCTTCAACAGTCGCCTTTGGGCTATTATTCATCTCCGACTAACCTTAAACCAACTTTATCTTCACAGGCTTCGCGCCCCCCCCCCCACACACACAGAAGAGAGGAAATTCCACAGCTCTGACGTGATGTGAAACGTGATCGGCCTGCCACAGCGCTCTTTCTTTCTCACTCTCCCCAGCCAGTTCCCAAACTAGGTTTCCCTGGCCCCTCTCGAGGGGCCTTCTCCGTCCCCTCCCCACCCCTCCCCCTTCACTCCCTCTCCATTTTATACACTGTAACCCGATAGGCTGGAAATGCAGTTTCTTTCATCTTCCATTTCCCACATCCTGAAAAATCTGAAGAGATGGAGCCCACCCAGATAAAGGAATTCCAAGTATGTGCATCCCCCTCCTCCTTTAACTCCATTCACAAAGCAGATTACTAATGGCCAGAGGCTCCAGGGCCCCCCTCGGTCTAAAGAGTTTACTCATTCCGAATCCTTGCTCCTCATGGCACAAAAGCCTAAGTCCACATGCCCAGAACCAAAAATTAACTTTTCCCTGGACTCTGATCCTGAGCCATGCTTTCACACTTCACCCCGATTGGGGCTGGAACATTTAGGAGATTCTGCCTACCATGCATCTGTGCCCTCTTTAGCATTTCTAGGTAAGAGGGCTCAGGGAAAATGAGCGTTGGATCAGAAAGAAAAGATATAAATGTAACATGTGATGTTTCAAAGACACCTTTGGGAAAGATCATAGGCCGTCCTAATCCAGAGACATTTCTCTCCATCAGAAATTGTTTTGAGGCCAGAGAAAAAGATGCTTATTTGAGGGTAAGGCAGAGAATGGGGGTATATTTGTTTGTCTGTGTGTCTATGAAGGGAGTGTTTTGGTACATTCTTAAAATAAATTTCTGGAGTCAAAATATCCTATTATAATTCTTTACTACCTGGTAATTAATGATTATAAAACATGTCTCGGTCAGTTCTGTAATCACCCTGTCCTGAGTTCTGTCACTGACAGGGAAACCAGGGACAAGGACAGTTTCTCTGATCCCAACCTCAAAAGTTAGGGTACCCCTAAGCATCCCTTGTCATTAAGGATGGTAAACTATCTTATCTGTCCTTCAGGGAAGGTATGAGAGCTGTTCTGAATCTGTACCAGCTATGGGATAACCAGTTCCCTGAGTTTAATAGTCACTGTGTGAAACAGGATTTCATGTATAAAGGAAATGTCAGTCCTGACATTAAGGAGCATATTTAGTAGATTATTAATCCATCTTGTTTTTGCAGCCCAGGACAGTTAGCTAACTTGCTTAATGCACTAGTATTGGACCAAAAATCTACTAAAGTCTGGGCAGATGTTAGTGCACTGGGTCATGCATTCAATAGGTCTAACTATTGCCCAAGAAGTCTTGTGGAATTCCAAGAAGAATTCACGAGGCCTGACCTGAAAGATGCAGTAATGGTGAAAAGAAGTAATTGTGGCAAAACGGCCACATGGCAGCTCCTCAGAGCATCTGTATGGTGCTGAGGAGAAATCTGTACTGCAGCTCAGCTTCAAGACTAGCCCACGTTTGCAATCCTTATGTAAGTGCAGCCTGCTCCCAGTACCCAACTGGTGACAGGCTCCTCCATGGGCTCAGCATCCTTAGACGACAGCCCCACAAAATGTTGTGCTTACTGTCTGCGTCTTGGAGCAAGTATTATTCTCTCTGGGCCTCAGTTTCCTTATCTGTAAAATACTAATCAAAGTGTGATCCCCAGACCGGCAGCAACCTTTCACCTGGGAGCTAGCTAGAAATGCAAGATTTCAGGGCCCACCCCAACCTACTGTGTTAGAAGAGGATCCCCAGGTAATTCCTGTGCACATTCCAATTTGAGATGCTCTGGCCTAGACTCAAGATCTCTAGTCCTCTTTCCAGTTCTGAAATTGGCCAATCTCATTAAGCGGTTTCCAATGAAATTTTTCTTCTCTGATAAATGGTTTTCCTTCTCTCTTCCGCCTCCAGTCTTGGCACATCCTGTCTCCCCTGCCAAGGGACTTGAGTTTCAATAAGCATCAGATTTGCGTGAGGAACTTGTTTAAGATACTGAAACCCATCAAGAAACGCAGAGTGGAGTTGGGCCAGAGAATCTGCATTTCAGCCAGCTTCCTCCCGTGGTTCCACAGATCATGGTTACCAAATTACATTTTCTTTCCTTTAACTTTTTATTATGGAAAATTTCAAATGTATAAAAACTGAATAGTAATAATGAGCAATTATGTTTCAATACTCAGCTTTAACAATTATCAACTCAAGGCCATTTTGTTCCACTTAGATTATATTTTTGAAAAACCTTCACATCTGGACCCTCTCAACCTTCTTGGTTCTCTTCATCTGTTTACAGTCCATTAAGGCTCAGCTCATTCTCCTCCAGGGCAAGAGTTGCATTCTATGTCTTGGAATCCCAAGTACCAACACTGTGCCTGGCATGTACAGGCACTCAATAAATGAATACAATAGTACATTTGAAAAGAACTTTAAAGGAAAACAAATGATCATCTACCCGGATGGTTTAAAATAGAAGTAAGCGGGATTATCTGACCACTCGTTTTTTTCAATCCTTTGCCTGTGATTCCTAATTCAGTTAAAGAAATTAAGGCATCAAAATGCATCTCACCAAGAGAAAGGATTGGGAAAAAGTTTTCAAGAGTCTAATTTACATTCCTTTCCTTCTGGTCTCAACATTTTATAAAAGATTTTGTGTCTGTGGGTGTGTGGTAAGAGAGAAGGTAGGAAAACACCTCTGGGGAATGAGGATATTGTCTCACAGCCTTTGTTTTACTCTTTAACCTAGTAATAAATCTCTTAAAGCTCCTGTGGTATTCAGAATATCCTGTACTCGGCAAGGTCTTTCCACAGTTGTGAAAGGAATTCAAGTTACTAAGTGGCAGAGAGCACTGATATCCTAAAGGCGCAGTCCTGCCCTTTTCACCTATTTGCTAATTATAAAGGCGAAATCTGAGAATTCGGATGAGTATGCTAAATAATAGAAGGGAGAGGTGAGGGAAGGCAGGACCGAACTGAGAAAAGAACTCTGCAGTTCTAAAACTCAGCACAACAATCAAGGGAGAAAGTGGTAATTAGGCCTGATTATCATGCAAGGCAGCCTGGGTGAAATTGGAATGTAGCCGGAGAGACGAAAGGCTAGATGGAGAGTTTGCTATGCTGGAGACAGGCTTTGATGTCTGCAGGGAAGGTTGTGTTTCATTCAGTCATCCAGCCAACCAAAAAAATGTTGCAGAAGCAATATGAAACCTTCTCAAATGCAGCATACGGCAAGCTGAAATAAGAGCAAGTGGCTGGGTCCGAGGTCTCCCCGTGAGTGTATGTTTGTGTAGCTATATGCTGCTTTTCAGATTTACTGCTCCAGTCTCTTGGATCTGTCAGAAGACAGGAAGAGAGAGAAGGAGCACAGGCCTGACTATTAACTCACCATTCTTGGCTTAGCAGGTTCTTATGACAAAGGAGAAAGTATGTAAGCTCAGGGCAGCTTTTTTACCTGCTGTGGGGAGAAAGCAAAGGAAATAGAGGTAAATTACTGTGTGTCCCTGAGAGGCCTAGAACTACGATAACAGATGCAGATGCAGTCATCTGAGGCTGCCAACCACCTCAGCTTTTATACCAACTGATGTAGGAAGAAGAAAACGAGCCAAGGAAGTAGGTTAATCTCTCAGAGAAACACAAAATAGGTAGCAAGTAGCATTTTTACACCTTTCACTCTTTAATTGCTTCAAACCCAGATCTGTGAAGCACAAGGAATTTCTTTTGTGTCCTTACCTTACCTCTCTCAACATCTTAGGGGTATTGCCTGTTCTAATATATTGTTTTTGTTTCCAAGCTAATTGCTCAGTGAGGTGCACTCACCAAACCAATCAACAACTTTCATTTTCATGCAAGGACTTTCAGTACAACTTGGTATTTGGGACGATCAATTTTTTACTAAATCACTGACAGGAAAGATGTCATCATGTTATTATTTTACTTATTCACCATAGAAAGTATGATGTGCAATATTGATTTTACATTAAGAAAGTTCACAAAAATACAAAAACCGGAGACTAAACAAACTTTTTATTTCTTAAGGATTACCAAATTAAGACCCACTTACCACTTTGCTATACCATCCAGACACATAGTTCAACATTTCTTTTCAAAAGAGATGAAGTAAGTTGTTGATCAAATTATGTCGAAGGAGATAAAGGAGCATTTGTTGCATATCCAATGCATCACTTCTTGGGTTTATCTCAATCTTTCCCCATGCATTTGCAATGGGCTATCCACAGAATCTATTTTTTTTTGCGGTGATTTCTTCTGTACCGAAGTTCACCCTTAAGACCTGTATAAAATAATGACATGTATTTATCATAAAGTAAAAGGGCTGTGGAATAACTACAGATACAAAGCTATTGTATCTATCACTAGTGATATTGTTTCTACAGAAATTGTGTGAGTGAAGAATGATACTTTGATGTAATAGGCTCTTCTTTTTTTTCCCCTCAGTGTCACTTGATTTAGGAGAAACTCTACTTAATACCTTCTATAAAATTCCCTTAAATTACCCTTGTAGTATGTGGCATAAATTTAGGATAAATCAATTGAACAAGATTGAAAATACCCTTTCAACTATCTTATTTTGTATAATATTTGAAAATGAATTGCAGACTTTTTACTCAGCATAAAAAAGGGGAGGGAGGAAAAGAGTCTTAACAGTTGTGTATTTTTTTAAATAAGAAAATAGCATTCCCCAGAATTTCCAGTAAAACCCGTAAGACTTAGGCAGTTCATCCCTAAAGTATGTGTGGGATGCTGGGAGCTCCCTGGCTCTTCCAGGCAACCCTACTGCACCCCCCCCTCCAAAAAAAAAAAAAAAACTCCCCACAAAAAAAAACAAAAGCAGATGGGCTGTATCTGAACGAATCAAACTCCCCAGGGGCCAGAACTCTCTGCTCTAAATGCTAATAGAGTGAGTAATCAGAAACCTACATTTGGTAAATTATTTATCTTATCTCTGGAACTCAGCAAAGCATCGAAGACAGCAACTTCTGTAGAAAGATGTTGTTGGTCAAGAACCCCGGCTGGAATTTGTACTTTTACTAGAAAAGGGAAAAGTTCACAGACCAGGCTCATGAAGCAATAATTTTTTTAAAATGACTAAAGGCAAAGCCAAGGACTTCACAGTTCTGTGGAACAGGTCTGGTTCATGTTGTGTCTAATGAGTCTTATGTTCCATCCGTATTAGGATAACGGCAAAGCAAACCAATAGATAATAAGGATCCCTGAGGAGTTGGGAATAGGTTTCTGCACTCGCATCTCCACTGTTTCCTTATAAAGGGCAGGAAGCAGTGGTTCTGAGACTTGAGCTTCCTGCATCAGAATCACCTGGAGGGCTAGGAAAACTTGGATTGCTGGGCCTCACCCCCAGAGTCTCTGATTGTGCAGGCCTGCAGGGGTCTGAGGCCTGATAATTTGCATCTCTGCGTTTCAAACAAGTTCTCAGGTGCTGCTGTTGCTGGTTTAGGGACCACATTTTGACAACCACTGGCCTGGAGAGTGGGGTCTTTCTACAATTTGGTTTGGTTTCTGTACAATCTAAGCACCCTCACTCAGGATGAGGTATGGAGATTTGGAGGTTTAAGGGCTATGACTGGGATTTTGACAGTGGAATTAGTCCTAGAAATGAATCTTATTGTTTTTGACAATTTTACAAAAAAAAAATATTAAATTGATAAATCAATCCTATCCATGTTCAACAGTATTCTTATAACACATGCACATGCTTTGTATCCCCATAGTCTTGCTTTTGAGTTCAATAGAATTAAGCAAATAAAAAAGTAAAGGTTTCATTTCAATAAATATGTTTGTAAGTCACATTCACATTTATGAATACATTACATTTTTTTGTTTTGCCTCTACAATTTCATTAGTTCATACACACTGTGAACTCAATTGATGAATTGAGTTGTGAAATAAGAGGAATCCAAGTGATTCCTTTCCCTTTGCTTCTGTGGAGGCTAAAGAAACCCACTTTTCTTCCCACCTATTAAGTTCTTCTAGCTGGGCTAATAATCAAATTAACAGGAACGGATTAACAGGATAAAATCAAATTTTAATATGTGCATACAGGGAATTCACATAAGCATGAAAATCCCAAAGACAGTGAGGCAAAATTGGATGTACATGTCATTTTGGACAAAGAACAGATGTGCAACAGGGTCTTAGATTTTAAATGTGAAAATGGGCTATTTGCAGGTAATTGAGGAAAAATAGAAAACACATAGCAGGTAAATTTTCCTAGGTAACCCTGAAAATCAGGGGTGAGAGGGTGATTTAGTCATCAGGCCCCTGCTTAGAGACTTTCTGTCTAATGCTAAGGTGATTGTATTAAGTTCCCCTTCCTGAAGCAGGTTTTGCCACCTAAATATGTTTAGGTAGGAAAGAAGAACGGGTCAAAGGTTCTTTCTGAGTCTTTTGTTTCTTAATAACCAGTTTAAAATCAACATCCCAAAGACAGCTTTAGGGTGTAAAAACTTTGGTCCCCTTCTCTTCTTTCCTTCAAATAACAAATATATTTAGAACACATAGTATATGTATGGATAACATACAAAAAGTATATAAGGCAGGTTATTGACTCTAAGGGGAGATGAGACCAAATAATACAAACAACACGAGTTAGAGAAATTCCCCAGCAAGTGTAGTGGCCAGGGAATACTTTCACAGAAGGTGGCACTTGAGTTGGGTGTGTTCAAAAAGCCTTCCTTGGCTTCCTGTCACCCTTCACATAATAGTCTTACTCCTCAGAATGCACACGCAGCTCTTTGGGATCACCTATGGATTTCTCTCCACCCCTTTTTCACCCTGGGGCCATACTCAGCAACAAGGTAAAAGTCTGAGATTGTGGGAATTTCAGATGTAATACAATTGACAATTAATTCTCTACCAAGCACTGTCGCCCTTTCTCAATCTCTTTGGAGGGGTTGTTGGGGGTGGGGAGTGGCAACTGGGAAATGACTACCTCATAATCATTTGAATTTCACTTCAGTGAGCAGTCAGTGTGTTCAAATGAGTTTCTCTGTCATTTGGGTGCTTTTTGTGACAGTACGGATCCAACTGAAAAATAACCGTTTGTTTTTAATGTCATAATAATGTGAGCTTTTTCTCTACTTTATGCTTACAGGTTTTTTGGATCCTGCTTGCTACCCTAGGATGGGTTTTTCTGTCCATGCAAATTCTCGCCTCTGAGTGTTTACACATGTTGTTTCTTCTTGCTGAAATTTGAATTTCCCCATCCTGTCCTTTGACTGGTTGATTCCTCTCTCTTTATTTATGTTTCAAGACCCACATCAGGTGCTACCCACTCTCCTAGGCCTTCCTTGACCCCGGAAATCAGGTTCGGAGGGTGTCATATCTTCCTTAGCATACTTTGTCCTAACTTTAATCAGTGTAGAGTAAGTGTTTAACTATGTGAGAGGTGCTCATTAAATGTTTGTGAAGAAAGGAGCCAAAGTGGAGAGAAAACATATAAGCAGAGAGAAGTGAGAAAATGGAAGTTTCACACTCGGGACAGCAAGTTCTCTCCTGCCCATCCCCTCTTCTCACACTCATAAGGAAAGAAAGACATGCAATTATGAGCAGACGACCTCAGGATAGTTGAGTCTTAATTTCCTCATCTGCAAAACCGGGATATGATAGTACCAGCCTCATAGAGTGGTTGGTGGTAGTGGTGGTGGGGGTGGGGGTGGTGGTGGTGGTGGTGGTGGTGGTGGTGTGAGTGTTATATAAAGCATTTAGCACTTTTTTTTTGCATCTAGAAAGGGCTCAGTAAATGTTAGCCATGGTTTGCTATATTAGATTAATCCCATATTTTTATGGAGTTATCATATAAGTTACTAAAACAATGTTTCACAGGTCCCTAAGTAATTGGGATCAAAGATATTACCTGAATTTAGACTCAAGATCTCCGAAAGCTGTAGGTGGCACTTTGGTGCTTTTCTCTTAAACAGCTGAGCTGCGCTGAGTGCTGAGTGAGGTCTCCTGGGACTGAGACTACTGCAAAGATGAGGGGGAGGGGAATACATTATCTACCTCCAGAGCTTCACGGAGAGAAGTAGCTTTGTTTTGAGTTCTCCAGAGGGCACAATTAAGATCGAATGAAAGAAAGTTGCAGAGAAACAGATTTCAATTTATCATTTAAGTTTCCCAACACGTATAGCTGTATGGAGCAGGCTGCTTCATGCAGTAGTAAACTCCTTTTTAATAGTGATAATCAGGGTCTGGGGAGTTAAAACGGATGTTCTAGGATCCTCAGCTTTAAGATTCTTGATTCTGAAATTTGCAAGGCTGTTAAGCTTCTGTTACAGTCATGAACCTGGGAGTTCAAAGACTTGGCTTCAAATCCCAGATTTGCCATTTGACTGTGGGATAGTCACTTAACCTCTCTTTGCCTCAGTTTCCTCCTCTGAAAATAGGGATGAGAACCCCTATTTTCCTCAGTATCAGAGGATTAAATCTTTTAAAATATATATGTACTTTAGCGCAGTTAATATAGTTAGCATCTAATAAAAGGCAGCTATTTTTATCAGGTTCAATATTCTCATGTGTGTGCTCATGTAAATTCATATCGATGTCTAGGATCTTTTCACCTGTAAAGCTTAACTGTATATTACCAGTTCTTTCTCAGTGTTTGCATGTTCCAGCTCTCTCTTTTTGATTAATCTAGGCACTAGTCACTTAGCCATCCCCAGAGGTTAGGTAGAAGAGTTTACCTCTAATCCCAGGGAGTATGTACTTTCTGGGTAGGTTCTAGAATAAATGCCCTTTTCCTTTAAGTGATATAAATAGTCCAGTCACTGCTTCCAAGCTCTGTTAAGAGGAACAGACCTGTTTCCTCTAGTGTCCCCTGTATGCTGATCACTGGATGCCAAGGAGTTGGCTAGATCATGTGGGATAGGCAGCTGTCTACATGGTGTAATTTGAGGGGTTTGAGGAAATCCCCCTGCTTAAAATATCTCCTTCCAATGGCCTGGGCACATGCCTGAAATGTATTACATGTTCTTCACAATAAGGAGCTGCTGAAATGCAATTGTTATCCAGGAGTGGACTCATATTCAGCCATTAGTATGCATTAGCACCCCAATTTAGTTAATTTGTCAGATTGAGTACAGTCTCAAAGATAAGTAGGTATAACACAAATGAGTTTTAACGAAGGAAGCTGATTCCAAAGGGTTAGAAGTACAGAGCACTGGGCCACTCAGGTGAGGGGCTGTGGGGATGATCAGAATAGTTTGGGGACAACAGGGAGGGCCCAAGTCAAAAGCAGGAGAGGGGACATGTAGAAGTGGGTTGGAGAGGCTCTGAACACTATTTCAGGATTTCTCTATTTTGAATATTACTATAATTGAAGACATTTTAAAAATAATGTTTGTTTCCCTTAGGGGTTATTTTCTTAGGTTATTTCCCCAAAGTGAAATTCCCAGGTTAAAATTAAAGTTTTGGTCGCACAACACCAAAATGCTATAGAGCCACCAGTTCATTGTAAGTGTACTTTGGTTAAAATTTCATCAAATCGTTGTATAATTTGTATAATCTTTCTTGCAGAAGGCCATTCATTCTTTCATTCAGTCAAAAGTTGTTGAGCTTGTAGTAAGTGCCAGGTGCCATTTTAAGATCCGGGGACAGAAGACAAAACCAGTAATCTTTACTTTGATACAATCTAATTACTCATCAATTTGATAAAATTTAACTGTTTTTGGGTGTTGTATCTTGTGGAATGTAGAGTCCGTCTACATTCCTGACATTCTTATTTTTTTCCCCTTTGACTTTTCAATTCCTTTCTCCCGAAAAAATACTTATTCTATCATTTTATATAGTCTTTTAAAAAGTCAATGTAGTACTATGTTTCTTGAACTGATGTAAGCATTTTAGTAAAATTTTGCTGTAATTCCATCTTCCAGAGAAGGTCAATCTGAATAATTCAGTTGATTATCATGTATAAGTCACCAGATACTGGATGCCTATGATATAGTTGCCAATTGTTGAGTTATGTCTAGGAGGGAGCTATTATTAGCCCCAAATTACAAACAAGGAAACTGAGTCTTTAAAGGTTAAGATTACATAACTTATTAGGGGCTGAGTCAGGATTCAAACCTCTCTCTAACTCCAAAATCTGTGCCCAAGTTGAGCATAAAAGAGTAATTTCTTAAACAAACATTTTCCTGGTTAACATTTATAGATGGTTATAGAGTTGTCTAAAAATAGGATTGTCTTGTATAGCCTTGAATGAGAGTTCCTGGATTTCAGAGCCAGTATTTTTGGAAATATTTTTACAAAGCATATTCATTGCCTAGGGCTGTCATAACAAAGTCCCACAGGCTGGTGGCTTAAACAATGAAATTTATTTTTCTCACAATTCTGAGGACTAAAAGTCTGAGATCAAGGTGGCGAAAGAGTTGGTTTCTCCTGAAGTCTCTCTTCTTGGCTTGTAGATGACCATCTTTTTTTGTCTTCACATAGTCTTTGCTCTGTACCTAGGTCCTCATCTCCTTTTCTTATAAGGATAGTGGTCATATGGGATTAGGGCGCACCCATATGACCTCCTATATTTAAATTACCTTTTTAAAGGTCCTATTTCCAAGTACACATCCTGAGGTGCTTGGGGGTGAGGAACTAAACATATGAATTTTGGGGTGTGGAAGATACTATTCAGCCCATAACATAAAGTGAACCTAAAGATGTTAATCATTACCTAAAGAGAGTTGGATAATGGGATGCTTTGCCTTACCATGGTCACTTCTATAGTTGTTTCAGATATATTTATAAACATCTACTTTTTGAGGCTTGGTACTAAGCTACAGAAACAAAAACTGTGGAGGACAAGGTCCCTGTCTTCCAACACTCATAATCTCTCTGGAGAGCCATTTAGAGAACAGAGTCTCAAGATCAAAAGCAGCACACCAGTATCACCTGGAGGGCTTGTTAAAACACAGATCTCTGGGCCCTACTCCCAGAATTTCTGATTGAGCAGGTCTAAAGGAGGCCCAAGAATTTGCATTTCTAACAAGTTTCCAGGTGCTGCTGGTCTGGAGACCACACACTTTCAGGACTAGTGAGCTAGACATATCAAGATCACATGTGACGTGTATAATTGAGGTGACACAGGTGCTCGGAGAGCACAGAGGAGGGGCCATTTTCTGTTTTCATGCTACAGCAGTTGAAGAGACAACTGGGAAAGTCCCTTTGCACCTGAAAATTCCCCAGAAAATTTTAGCATTTAGACCTTGACTTTGTAAACATATGATGGTATAAAGCAATGCATTGCCTATACCATTAACTTGCTACTTGGAAAATACTACTTTTATTACTGATTATATCTATATAAGAAAATTGAAAGAGCCTCAGGTAGCAATAAATTCTGGGTTCTACCCTAGCTCTGAAAATCCTATGAAAACTTCTTGTCTCTGAAATTTGGTTTTAGTCATCTCTAAGACTAAAGAGATTATAGATGAGAAGGTCTGTAAGTTTCCTTCCAGCTCAATTGTTATGATTCTATATATCTTGCGTTAACAGGATAAAAATCTTTAAGCAGAAACTAGGACTGCGTCTTTTGCCTCTATGTATCTCTGTGGTACTTAACACAGTAGCTTAAACATAGTAGCTATTCAACAAATGTTTATTGATTAATTGACTGACTCAGTCAATACCAATGCAAGACACAAGATTTATGTCTCGCTGCTATAAAGATCATAGCTTCCCCTCACCCCAAGTCTAACCCTTACCCTACATGCTTAGCTACCCAGAAGCTCTCATTTTCAGTGGCTATTCTTCTTTGCCACCACTCACTCACACTGTTAACTTCTAACATTGTTCCAGTCCCCATTCATTTCTCTTGGGCACAATACTGAAGGAAATTATCCACTGACTCTATTGTCTTTTCATTCATTACCTTGCTTCCTGATTTTATTTAATCTGGCTCTTGGCCCTCTTGTGCTCTGAGTGTGACCTCTCACACACAAAGAGCTACTCCATACATTGTCTATCTCTTAGTCAGCCTATATTCCATAAATTGTGCTTGTGCCTCTCTCACCTGTAGACCTTGGGCAAGTTATTTACCTTCCTGGGTGTAATAATAATTGGGAGGATTAAAGAAAAAATATAAATATATGTGCCATGTGAATATCTATCATATATACCATACATATGTGTCACACATATGGCACATAATATGATTAATTAGAATAGTGCTTGGTACTTAGTAAATGCTCAATTAATATTAGATATTATCTCTATAAATTAGACTGTACCTACTTTTTTAAGCCTTTTACTTAGGAACCTGGCAACCTTAATTTATGAAACTGCTTTTCTAAGAGGCAAAATTTTACTCTAAAGTCTGTATTTTTAAAAGAGTGAACAGTCACCTTTATACTGTATAATAAAGTGGCAGGGGTAATTTACAGTATCTTAGATGCATTCTTTCTTGGGTTTAGTTCAATTCAGTTTTTTTTTTTCTTAATTATCTGTTTTGTGCTTCCCCAAGAGAGCTATGTGGTCTTAAGTTTTTATAGAATAGTCTCTGCACTCAAAGAGCTGATGGTCTCATTGGGGAAACATGGGTTCTTTCATGGCACACTTGATTAATGCTTGCTGCTCTTAAAGATGATGTTATGATGACAGTGAACACTTAGATAACAAAAGAATATGACTATGTTAAGTTACTAATGTGCTTATTAAAATGAGTTTAAAAACTATTGGCTGGAGTGATCAGGGAGAGCTACAAGAAGTCCAAAGGACCTTGAGTTGGTATGAAAGGATAGACTGAACTTGGGGATATGTATGTGATTTGGGCTAAAGTATGTAATCTGTGTTGTCTTTACAGCCCTGCATAAGAGGATTGTCTATTTGCCAACATGACTTTCATTCACAAGAGTGACTTCAGAGATAACTGTGATGACTGCCAACGATACATTCGATTCTAATCTAGTGAGTGGGTGTCTCTATAAAGAAGCAGTATCACTGAACACAGAAGCAAACTTAACCTATCCAGGGGAAAGTAACACTATTTCTATAAAGAGGACAACACAGCTCTCTAGTTGTCCCCAGTGAACAAAATTATACTTAGACATTCAAAGAATCTTTGACAAAGTTATACATTGGTGGATATAAAAAGTGGTTCTGTATTTGTAAGATGGTTGTTGTCATTCTGGCTGTGGTGAGCTGTCCATGTTTGTTTTAGCAGCGCCCAACCTAAAAAGAGAACTAAAACAGAGTTGGAAAGAGGAAGTGTATATTGAAAATATAAGGTTTTCCAAATTATTGAGTGAATTTCATTCAGTCATGTTAATGCATGTCTTTGTCATTCAGCTCTTGAACACCCTATGTGTTAACCACAGTGCAAGCTACCATTCCTAAATCATAAGCTTCAAGAGGTGATTTGAATAGAGAACCTTCCTAGTTTCTTCTTCAATTAAGACTGAAATAACGTCTATCACTTTTTCATCTCTTTCCTTCATCTTTTACATCATGACATCAGGAGGTCATACCGATTTTTCTCTCTGGCTTTTTGCTTTTGATTTATTGAAAGAAGCATTTTTATCCCAGTTTTATTGAGATGTAATTGACATACAACACTGATTAAGTTTTGTGTATGCAACATAATGATTTGACTGACATATACTGGGAAATCAGTACTACAAGAAGTTTAGTTAACATTCATCATCTCCTATAGATTTCAAAAAACGTTTTGTAATGAGAACTCTTAGGATCTACATTCTTCACAACTTTCAATTATACCACACAAGTGTTAACCTATAGTCACCGTTGTACATCGCACGCCTGTACTTACTTATAACTGGAAGCTTTTATCTTTTGACCTCTGTCATCCAATTCTTCTTCCCTCTGCCTCTGGTAACCACAACTCTGATCTTTTTTTCTAGGTTTGTTCTGTTTGTTTGTTTTAGATTTAACATAGGAGGAAGATAATACAGTGTTTGTCTTTCTCTGACTTATTTTACTTAGCATAATGCCCTTAAGATCTATCTATGTCCTTGCAAATGGCAGCGTTCCTTTTTTATTACTGAATAATATTCATATATATATGTATATATATAAATATATGTATGTATACACACATACCATATATTCTTTATCCATACATTCTTCAAGATTCTTAGGTTGTTTCTATGTCTTGGTATAGCTAAAGAAACTTTTGTTCATTCATTTTCTATGTATTGGAGAATACAAAGAACGTAACACAAAGTATTTTTTGCTTCAATTCCTGATGTTACTCACCCCATTCCCTCTCCTTTCTACCTATTCATCTCACTCATCCTTTAAGATCGATGTTAAGTTCTACATCCTTCATGGAGGTTTCCCTGACTTCTCTGAACTCTGTCCTGTGGATGATACCCTCAGAACTTAATCATAGAATACCTTGTTAAATCCCTTAAACTCATCTTGTGTTCCTTGAAAGAGTAGAATGGCAGGGTAGGTAGGAGACAAGTCTGTCACCTAGCTATGTAGCCTTGGGCAAATTACTTCTGTTTATTTATCTGTAAACCACTGAAGATAGTAAAACTACCCATGTCATAAGATTTATATGAGGATTCCCATAAAGTGCTTAGAAAAATGCCTTGTACATCTTTGATGCTCAGTGTTGGCTGAGACATACATGATCATAGTGTTTCTCTTTTGCCTCTTTCGCCTGACCCTTTTCAGCATGTAGCCTTTATGTTCAATGAAAGAATGGTTTTGCCCTCAATACATTCATAATTTAGTCATAGAGACTAAACAAATATAGAAAAGATTTATGCTATTAAATGAGAAATGAGATACAAACTAAGCAAATGTTTTCATTAGTATTTTTTTAGTGCCTAACAAGATGTTCCACAAAACCTTTTTGAGTTATTTTTTTTTCCTTTTATCTAGATACACTTTATGGCTTTTTGAATCTACATCAGCAATTTCATTTTACTTTTTAAAAGATGGCAGACAATCCCCTCACTGACTCCCAAACATATGCCATCCCTCTATTCTCATACTCTGTCTGTCTCTCTGTCACTCTGTTTTTGTTCATGTGTCTGATCTTTTTGATTTAAGGCATACATTTTCCTAGTCTTCTAATAAGATATTTTGTAACAGTTTCCAGGCTTCCCGTAGCTTTTATTCGTTCTAAACTACTCCTTTTTGTTTTTACCTAACCATTAATACTCAGGAAATATAAAATCTTTGTGTACAGTGCCTTCAATAAATATTGATTATTTTTGCTCAAATTGTCAGTAGTGAATGTGTAAAATTCCAAAAATAAGTCTAGGTTATTTTAATTTCTTGAAAAAAATGAATTGATAACGAATTTAAATATACTTTACTGGATAATAAAAACTCTGTCTTTCTCCAATCTTGCTGAGGAAACTGAAAGCTAACTAAAAGAGATTTATAAACTTGAAACAAATGTCACGTTACCAAGGACAAGAACCAGTTCTGACTTGACTACATAGATTCCCTGACCATTCTGAAGTTAACACTCTGAATTTCTTAGCGGTCCATCACCATCAAAATTACCACAACTTAAAAAAGGAGGTTTTAGTTTTTTTAAAGTCAGACTGTTTCATGTCTTACAGTCTGTAGTGGGTTTTTACATATATTCCACACATATGAAACGTATGTAAAATTAAAATTTTTCTAATTTCAAACTATTGAAATAATTGAAAATATTTTAAGATACAGAAAGTTTATTGCAGTTGGCTTTCTCCAAATTTCTCCCTTTTTATTTCGCCAAACAAGGAGAGTAAAATAAAAAATAATGGCGAATTTTTCAAAATTAAACTTTAAACTTAAAAATATTAGCAATTCTTTTTTTTAGGAGAGAACTAAGAGAAGTAGACTCAAATTATTTTTACCCAATTAATTGCAAATAGATTACAGAGAAAAAGCTATATAGCAGGTCTTTGAATAAGGTTGTTTCCTTCAATACTGTTTTGTTATAACGTTGATGAGATGCTGTAGAAACTTAACTCTTGTTTACATCAATTAGCCTATGGCAAAATTGGTTTCATTATGTGATTTTTTCACTGTAGTTCCACAAACTTATCCATGACATTAAGTGATGACTTAAAGTACAGACCTAGTTATATTAAATGTATCAAGTAGACTCAGAGGTACTTTAAAAAAATGTACGGGCACACCTTTCAAACTTCTAAACTTCTGTAATTACAGAAATTGCCAAAGTCATTCCTTTGACAATGGCTTGATTAAATCCATAGCATGTGGAACCCACCCAAGGATTAATTTGGCTATTGTTCAAATTAACAATAACATTCATTCTCCCCTTTCCAGAGAATTGTTAGTATAATTATAGCCTTTATCTTCCCAAAAGCACTTGTCATTTAATAATTAGCGTAATTTTTCTGATTCTTTGTTAGATTATTTGAGACAACACAGGTAGTGCTTGTTTTTATTATTTAAAGTATATTTTGTTGAATCAAAACATCAAGTTCACAACCCCCTAAAAGTAACTTTAAGGCAAAACATACTTGAATGTTTAATGATTATCTTTAAAAGCAGTTTTAAGTAAATAAAAGCTCTTTGCCAAGTCAAGGTCCATGTTTTGTAACTTCCAGCTGTGAAGCACCCACCATATAAAGCACACATATTAAATGTTAATCGCTTTAGTTCTAATTATTTAGGCCTACAAAGATCTAAAGAAAGTGAAAAAGATTGAACTTGATTTAATGTATACAACTATTCTGAATCATATTCTTCCCCAAGATGATTAAAATCAAACTATTTATCCTGAATTTCACCTTTGGAACCTCCAAGGTACAAGACATTCCAAAATTCTTCCATCATCATTGTCAAAATCACAATCAGCATTACTGCCATATAGCTAATATTTATGTTTATGCTAAGCATCATGCACAATTCTGCTTTACATGCAGAATTTTATTTGCTCCTTACAACAGACCTCTGAGGTAGGAGCTATTATTACTTCCATTCACTCTAATGCCTAGAAAGATTAAGTAACTTGGGGAATATCACATAACTAGTAGGTGCCGGATCTCAGATTTAAAAGCAGGCTAGCTTAGTTTTTAAAGCCCTTGCTTCTAAACTTTATTTTGCCTAAGCCCTCTTAATTCACTTAAATTTGGTATAAATTGACTTTAATTAGACCTTTTTGTTGGGACCCATTTTGGTCTTCCCCTTCATTACAGAATGTTGGATAAAGTATATATTCAAGGAATGGGGAGACAAGATATAAATAATTGAAAAGTTAATTAATGGAAATAAAAAATAAAAACTAAGCATGACTATCAGATGAGAGGAGTGGACAGTGAATGAATGCCTGGTTTGTTTAGCATCCTGGATGGAACCACAATTGTGTCTTGATAGTGTAAAGACTTTAAATCAAAATGAAGGAGAGGGCAATCTCAGAACAGGTTTACTGCTTCTGTAAAGGCGGGAGCCTGGAAAGTGCTAGGTGAATGGAACAAGTGGGAAGAGCCCACCAGGGCTTGAGAAAGGAAAGGATGGGGAGAGGAGATGGAAGTCGGGGTCACGCACATTTATGCTTGATGTCTTAGTACCAAGGACAGTTTTAGGCCCTGTAAAGAGAAAATTGAATACTTGGGAGTTGAATTTGGGTCATTTCATCTCTTCCTCCTTTAGCTATTGTATCACCCCGTGCATCCTACTTGTTTCATTTTCCTACCAATAAAAAGAGAATAATTCTTGTTCCCTTGTGTTTTCTCCTAGTCATCAAAATTGATGTACACAAAGGAAAATACGTAATAATTTATAAGAAATCCAAAAAACTTGTGAAATATCTGGGCATCTTTATAAGTCCTGTAGAAAACTTTTAATGAAATATTTAAATTCATTAATGACTTGTAGGTATACAGATCCTCAGAACCTCATTTTTCCTTTAAGTGGCAGAAACCTGAAAAAAAGCTTTAAAGGGGATGTAGTTAACTTTCAATTACTTAGGCCACTGGCAATTCAATTATGGGTTACATAGAATTTTAATTTACTCATATCACACGTCGTTATCAACTGTACATGAAATTTAGGACAAAGGACGGAAGTTGAACTGGTCAGTTTTCCGTTTTATTTCCACGGGGTGCAGGGAGATGGGGTTTTTCCTTTGAGCCAAGTCTGGGCAGCCAATAACTGCTGGTATTGCCTGACTAGTAATAACAGGATGAAAAGGTGAATACAACGTGAAAACTCTGATTAAATAAAGCGCATCCTCCCATCCTCGTTTTAGATGAGGAATTCTCCTCTTCCGCCCTCACGCAAGGGGCTGAGACAGCATCTGGCATCACAATACTAACATTTGTTTCGTGACTTCCTCTTTACTGGGTATTCTGCTGACACACAGCACTTATTAGGAGTCAGGATTACTTTCCGCACTTTTTAAAATAAAAATCTGCTTTAGAATCTGTGGGCTGATTTTTTTTTCACTGGCTGTGACAATCGCGATCTGGACCCTTCCCCGGAATAAGCGGAGTTCTCCTCCAGTTTTATTCCAGGCCTGTGCCACCTCCACTCCCTAAGCGAAATTTGCCGTGACTCACATCTTGCAGATCCGTCGCCTCCCCACGCGCCCCCAACGCGCCAACCCCCGAGAACCCAACCCGAGCCCACAGCACGTCGTCATCCCGCCCAAGCCAGTCGACTTGGAGGTCTCAGGTCTGAGTCACACAGAAAGACCACCCTCGTCGGCAACTCCCCCCCCCACAGTCCCTCACACCCCGACGCGCCGGCCGCCGGGCCTCCCCGCCTGACACACCAACGCCCGTCGCCTCTGCGTAACTTGTTATGCTCCAGCTCGAGCCCTTGACCCAAAAACCTCCGAGAAACGAAGAGCCGCAGAGCCTTCCTCTGGCGGCCTTTGAAGGCTTTGTTATTGTTTGGGTTTGAATCGATACGCCCCTCCCCATCCTTCCTCCCTCGCCGCTCAACACCCAGCGCCCGCCTCCCCTCACGCCCCGCGCCCCTCCCCCTCCATTTTGGCGCCTTTTCCTTCCCGCCACGTCGTGGCGGCGTAGAGACCATTCTGACCGCGAGAGCGGGGCGGGGCGTGGGCGGGACGCGCTGCGTTATGCAGATAAGTCGGCTTCTGGTTGGCTGGAGGCGCGCCAATGGGGGCGGGGCCGGGGTGCGGCGACTGAGCGCGCGGGGCGGGGGCCAGGGGGAGTCGCCCTGTCCCGCCGCTTCCCCACCCCTCTCCTCCCTCCGCTGGCCCCGCAGCCGCGCTCCCCGCCTAGGCCTCCCGGAGAGGCCCCGCCCCATCCCCACCCGCCGCGCGCCCCCCCGTCGGCGCGCTCCGCCCCTTTACTCCTGGCGGCTGGGCGAGCCCGGCGTCTGCTGCAGCGGCCGCGGTGGCGGAGGAGGCCCGACAGGACTTGGCGGCAGCGGCGGTGGTGGCGGGATCGGCGCAGCAGCAGCAGCAGCAGCAGCAGCAGCAGCAGCAGCAGCAGCAGCTACGAGCTCCCTGTGTCGCGGCATTGCCGCACGAGCCCTAGGAGCCGTCAATCCCACCGCCCTCGGCGCTGCCTGACCCAGCCCGCGGGTCCTAGCCGCCAGCCCCGGCAGCGCCCGCAGTTGTCCTCCGACTCGCCCTCGGCCTTCCGCGCCAGCCGCAGCCACAGCCGCAACGCCACCCGCAGCCTCAGCCCCAGCTGTAGGCACAGCCACCGGCACAACCCCAGCTCCAGCTCCTTCTGCAGTTCCCCAGACACAGCCCCTGCGCCGACACCCTGGAGGTTGGGATGCTCCTGTCCAAAATTAACTCCCTTGCCCACCTGCGCACCGCGCCCTGCAACGACCTGCACTCCACCAAGCTGGCGCCGGGTGAGCAGCCCCCCAATCCGGGGATGGAGGTGGAGGTTGAACCCCCCAGGGCGAGATCGGGGCTCACGCGCCAGGTCAGCACTAAGTCCCCTGTGTTTCCTCCTTTACTAGGCAAGGAGAAGGAGCCCCTGGAGTCGCAATACCAGGTGGGCCCGCTACTGGGCAGCGGCGGCTTCGGCTCGGTGTACTCAGGCACCCGTGTCGCCGACAACTTGCCGGTAAGTGGGCGCCCCGCCGTGGGGACGACGCGCGGGCCCGGGGCCGCACGGGTGTTTTGGTCCCATTGAAGGTACCTAACGGAGACTCTCCTGGGGTGATTTCCAGGTGGCCATCAAGCACGTGGAGAAGGACCGGATTTCCGACTGGGGAGAGCTGGTGAGTGCCCAGGAGGGAGCGATTCCCAGGGTGGATGGGGTTGAGGGGTACCCTCCGACTCCCGCCCTAATGCAGCCACCTCGTCCCCGCAGCCCAATGGCACCCGAGTGCCCATGGAAGTGGTCCTGCTGAAGAAGGTGAGCTCAGGCTTCTCCGGCGTCATTAGGCTTCTGGACTGGTTCGAGAGGCCCGACAGTTTCGTCCTGATCCTGGAGCGGCCCGAGCCGGTGCAAGACCTCTTCGACTTTATCACGGAAAGGGGGGCCCTACAAGAAGAGCTGGCCCGCAGCTTCTTCTGGCAGGTGCTGGAGGCCGTGCGGCACTGCCACAACTGCGGGGTGCTCCACCGCGACATCAAGGACGAGAACATCCTCATCGACCTCAATCGCGGCGAGCTCAAGCTCATCGACTTCGGGTCGGGAGCGCTGCTCAAGGACACCGTCTATACGGATTTCGATGGTGAGCCAGGTCTGGGAGGGAGCTGCCCAGGTGGCTCGGCCTGGCCTGGAGGCCTCGGCCAGCTTCCCTCTCCGGCCCTTTGTAAAGGTCATCGGGCCGCCAGGCTCCGTGCTAGCAGGAGTGGGGCGAAGAGAGCTTCCGAGCGTAGTAAACTCAGGGATTTCAAGCCAGCTGAACCCGTAATGTTTCTGGCATGATTTTATATTTTAAGTGGAATTCAGTGGGTTCCAAGCTTTCCCAATGAATAAGAGGTTGTGGGTAACCGGCCGTAGCCCAGATTTCTGAAGTCTGACCCAGTTTCCCCGCCAGTAAAAGGATGGGAGGGGGAGAAGGGAGGAGAGAGCGGGAGAGATGAAAATTGATGCCGGTTTTGTAATTTTTGTTTCATAAAACTATTAAGAGTTTTCTGTAAGGTAGTTTTTAGAGCTGCAGTATTTTGTCATCTTTGATCTAGGAACGGATAAGGAATAGAAACAGTAGTTTCACTAAATAATTCATTATGTTGTTTTGTTTTGTTTTGTTTTGGTGTTGTGCGGTGAGGGAGTCGGGAATGAATGTTGTGAAATAAGATCTCTTGCTGGTTTGAAAATTAGTTGGGTGTCTCCGCAGAGAGGATGAAAATCTATCCTAGGGAGGGGCTTGGAGCGGGTTCTTTCAGAAAAGATGGATAGAGAGCCTGAGATCAAAGCAAAGTAGGGTGGGTCATCATCTAAGCGTCTTAACCTAACAAACGACAGCCTTTCAAAACTTGTGACTGGGGCTTGTGGTTTGTGTTTATTTGCCCTTGGTGGACGCTGGGTTGGGCTGCATTTTTTTTGTATTTAACAGTTAATGGCTGGCCGGGTTCTCCCATGTTTTTTTTTTTTTTCCTTTTAGTCTTTGCTGCCCCCTGGTGAGCACCAGAGGGATGGCCCCCACTTTTTTTTTTTTACAACCCAAAGTTTGTAAACAGGAATCACGTGGTGTGAAACCAGCTCTGCAGCTCCGTCTGCCTTTCTAGTGTGGGGAGGAAAGGGTGTGGGTGTCTTGCCCCTGCGCTCAGCAGACGGGGAGGAAGGCCTCTCAAAGGGCACCCCGGCTTGGGATATTGTGCAAGTTTACTCACCTAGATCTCATTTGAGATGAGAATGTCACTCTGACTCCTGGGCAACCTTTAATACAGTTTGAGGATAGTCTGTGGGATACCTCCCTTGATTGTGCAGACATTCATTCCTTCATCCCATTGTGGGTGGTCCTGCCACATACAGGCCTCAGGCGCCGGGCTTGTTTGTTTCTTGGAGCAGTTTGTAAAGAAATTCGGTTATGGTCTGGGCTGGTACAGAGGTGGGTAATGTTTTGGGTTGGAGAGATACCTTAAGCTGCCTAGCCACTCCTTTTAGCCTGAGGGGAAAATGGAGTTCACCCAGTTCCTGAGAGAAGGGGTGTGGTGCTTTTTAAAAAGAGTTACTCAGCTTACCATTTGGTTGCTTTGTGCTTTATTTGTGCCAAAAGTGTTCTCCTTCCTATTCTCCCGCCTCACAGGAACCCGAGTGTATAGTCCTCCAGAGTGGATCCGCTACCATCGCTACCACGGCAGGTCGGCAGCTGTCTGGTCTCTGGGGATCCTGCTGTATGATATGGTCTGTGGAGATATTCCTTTTGAGCACGATGAGGAGATCATCAGGGGCC
The DNA here is from genome assembly GCA_003508835.1 of Eonycteris spelaea. Classification (NCBI taxonomy): domain Eukaryota; kingdom Metazoa; phylum Chordata; class Mammalia; order Chiroptera; family Pteropodidae; genus Eonycteris; species Eonycteris spelaea. The sequence continues at coordinate 2,452,415 of PUFA01000069.1, forward strand.
AAGTTTTCTTCAGGCAGAGGGTCTCTTCAGGTAACTTCTGGAAAGCTCCTTATTGAGAAGGGAAGCAGGAGTCACAAGGATGTTAGTTCTTGGAGACTTTGAATTCTGGAGAGCTTCACTCTCCAGGAGATGCCAGTTGATCTTTAGTAGAATCCTAGGCCAGTGCTTGACCCTCAAGATTGAGCCCTGGGAATCGAATGGTTTGCATTTGAGCATTCCTTAGGAAGTCATAGGAAGAGCAAGTGTGAGAATATTAAGAAAAGACCATTTAGTTTCACTGAAAGGTTTTTTTAAAGTACTGATAGAGTCATCCTCAACTCCTGGTTATTTTGCTAGTGAGTGAAAAGTTGAACTCTTTTTGAGCCTTCTCTCTTAAGGCTGCTTCTAAAAATTGTGGTTTCAGTGACCTCATTGTGTGTGGTGTTCATATTTGTAAGTTGGTAGGTGAATTGAATCACCTCATGTTCAGAGATGTCTCATCAAAATCATTTGTCATCGTTCTTCCTTTTTCTGTTGAGTGAGTGTCGTGGGAAATGCCCCAGCTATTGAAGTTTGAAAACCACAGGTTTAAGAGTGGACCTGGTATTTTTAGCTAAAAGCAGACTGGAGGATCCAGATAGAAATTAAAGAATATGAGTTCTAGAAAGTATGAGGTCTCTATTAGACTCCAGATTTGTGGGCCCCTGGGAAGCAAATTGGGAAGATCTTTGTATTACAAAAACAAGTTGAGTCATCATAACATCTCTTTTTGCAGAGTGTCAGCATCTCATTAGATGGTGCTTGGCCCTGAGACCATCAGATCGGCCATCCTTCGAAGAAATCCAGAATCATCCATGGATGCAAGATGTCCTCCTGCCCCAGGAAACTGCTGAGATCCATCTCCACAGCCTGTTGCCAGGGCCCAGCAAATAGCTTTTCCAGTAGGTCCTCCCCTTCTGTCAGATGCTCCAGGGAGGGGAACCTTCTGTTTCCAGCTTCCGGAGTACCAGTGACACTTCTTGCCAAGCAGGATAGTGCTTGATACAGAAACAACATTTACAACTCATTCCAGACCCCAGGCCCCTGGAGGATACCTCCTGATGGGGGAGGAGACTCACTCCCGGCATCCTAGGCCTCAACTCCTCGTAGATGCTCTCTCCATAGGTGTCCAGCCAGCATTGTTGGACTCTGCACAATCCCGGGGTGGGGGTGGGAGTGGGTCAGAACCCTGCCATGGAACTGCTCCCTTCATCACGAGTTCTGCTGAATGCCGCGATGGGTTGGGAGGGGGAAAATGGGTTGGGGTGGGATAGGACTAGCACCATTTTAAGTTCCTGTCACCTCTTCCAACTCTTCTGAGTGCCTTCTGTGGGGACTCCGGCTGTGCTGGGAGAAATACTTGAACTTGCCTCTTTTACCTGCTGCTTCTCTAAAAATCTGCCTGGGTTTGGTTCCCTGTTTTTCTCTCCCTCCCCTTTACCCCCATCCTTCATATGAAAGGTGCCATGGAAGAGGCTACAGGGCCAAATGCTGAGCCACCTGCCCTTTTTCTGCCTCCTTTAGTAAAACTTCGAGTGAACTGGTCTTCCTTTTCGGTTTTTACTTAACTGTTTTAAAGCCAAGACCTCACACACAACAAATGCACAAACAATGCAAATCAACAGAAAAACTGTAAATGTGTGTACAGTTGGCATGGTAGTGTACAAAAGGATTGTAGTTGATCTAATTTTTTAAAATTTTGCCTTTAAGTTATTTTACTTTTTTTGAAAGATGCGCATTCTAACCTGGAGGTCAACATTATGTATTTATTTATTTATTTATTTGGTTCCCTTCTAGCTCCAAGCTTCCACGGCTGCCGCCATAGTTTTCTTTCTTTGTTTTCTCCTCTGACTTGGGGACCTTTTGGGGAGGGTCGCAAAACTTGCTCTGTTCTTAGGGTAATGGGACTCAGCGGGATAGGTGCTGCAGCTCCCCGAGTGCTGCAGGGGCCCCTAGCGCCTGTTTACCCAAGTGGGTATGGGTTCTGTGGGTGATGGGGGGGGTGTTGGTGATTTGTGTATATAGGATAGATATATGAAAACCAGTTCTGGATGGTGTGCCTTCCGGATCCTCTCTGGGGCTGTGTTTTGAGCAGCATGTAGCCTGCTGGTTTTATGAGTGAAATACTGTACAGGGGAATAAAAGAGATCTTATTTTTTTTTTTTTATACTTGGCGTTTTTTGAATAAAAACTTTTTGTCTTAATGTGGTTTCTAAGTGTTGTCAATACAGAGACATGCTAATGTGCATTGATTGACCACTGGTACATGCCAAAGTCCTATCCAAGGCAGGAAAAGGGACTTTCAGTCGAAATGGTTCCCTTCAATAAGACTTCTGGGATAGTTACTTTTCTGGAATGAATGTATGACCAAAGGGTTGGGAGCCAATCTTGTGTGGACAAGATTTGGCCTGAGGGGCCCAATGAAATCCTCTTAATGCAAATTCTAGAGCTTCATTAATATAACACATGTGGCTATTTTCCCAGTCATGCTGGTCACATTACATGAAATAGCCACTTAGTACTGGCTAGTGGCCCTGGAACTATAGTGTTTCCATCATGTCAGGAAGTTCTGTTGGACAGAGCTGATCTAGAGAGAACAAACACCCCAGTTGCTAAACAGTTGCTTTTTCTGTCTCCCACTAGTAAAATTTTGAGCATGAACCCTTGGTACATATTAAATATTGAAAAACTATGTATCTGTATTACTCTTACGTTACTGATTCAAGGTCCCTTTATCTTTAGTGTGGAGTTTAGTCATAATACTGGATGGATGGAAATGTGTTTTTTTCACTTAAGCAGACAGGGTTTACTCCTCCTATATGCTTGTTGGTTTTATAAAGGGAGAAGGTGAAATGTTAGCTCTGCCACTTTCTAACTGGTTGTGCTGGGATAATTAGCATTTTTAATCTGTGGTTTCTTTGCTTTAAGCCTCTTGTTATTTTTGTGAGTTTAATTTTAACTAGATGGTAGAATCCATGAATCCATTTAGTACACATGGCCTGAATATATCCTGATATGCTAAAAGCATACTCAGTTTGCATATTAATATTAGCAAATGTTGATTTCTTGTTTCTTGTAAACAGCAGCAATTCTAACATTCTTCCCTGGGGGTCATCTTGACCTCTCTTTTTGTGTGTGCACAGTCTTCCGACACTGGCCAGGATTCTATCTTGTCAGGTTGCTTGAGGGTTCAGGCTGCGATACCCCTCACTATTATCTACCCTTAAGCTTGGACTAGATTCCAAATGTTAGCTCAGCCCCCATGTGTTGCGGGAAAGGAAGGAAGGATTTCTTGATTCTGGGGGCTGATAGAAAATTTCTAAGTTCCCCTTTTCCCTTTCCTCTTTCCCCCTCCCCACCCCCCCCCCCCTTGACAAACACATTCCCCAGTGTGTGTGTGAGGGTTGCATGTTTTGGTAAAGATGACATGTGAGCAATTAAGTTGTTCGAAACTCAGACTTCTAATGAAATCAAGCAAAGCCCCACGCTTCTGTCTTGAAGTCAGTTTCTAGCAGTTTTCCTATCCTCTGTTGAGACTACTTGGGGTGATGGAAGACAGGGTCTCTGATGAAATACATATTGTGCTTCTATTGGGTACAAGATGTGAGGGGTTATATGGGAAGGGTAAAACATCCTATTTAGTCTTTTTAAGGATAGTTTAAAGTCTAGTGTGGAATGGGAGTTGGATAACTAATGACTGGCCACAGGAATATAGAGAGCAATGATTATGAGCATAGCCTTGGGAGCCCACCTTGGGCTTTGGTCTTACCACCTTTACTTACCTGAAGGCCTTGGGCAAGTTGTCACACACGTAATATGAGACTAATCTCTAAATCTAGATAGTCCTTGATTGGATTGTTAGGAAGATCTAGTTAAATAATCGGAAGATTGAGTTAAATAATGTGTGTACTTACATGCAAACAAATACTATCTCCTGCTTACTATATATATATGCATCTATGTAGTAAGAGTACTAAGAAGTACAGGTCAATAAATTCCCAGAGTCAGGATAGTGGTTAGATCTGCAAAGGAGGACGGGTGATTGAGATTTGGGGAGGGGTATCTGCACAGGCCCCTTCAATTGTTTGTGCAATACTTTATTTCACAAGCCAAATGGTGAAGACTAGGGTTTGCATTATCCTTTATAGCTTTTGGGTTGTGAATATGTCATGATAAACATTTAAAGGTAATTTATAAAATCTTCCTTATCACATAGGCAGCAGATAGAGTTAATATTGCCCTTGGCTGAAGTGATCTGGGAAGGCTTCAAAGAGGAGCCAACATTTCAACTGGATTTGAAGGATGAGCCTCAGTTTGTTCACCTGTAAAATGAACATGCAGATAGAGCAGAGAAATCCAGAGGAGCTAATGTTTTCCCCACATTAGGTCAGGGATCAATACACTATGGCTTGCTGACTAAGTCTGGCACACCACCTGGTTTTGTATGGCCTGCAAACCAAGACTAGGTTTTACCTTTTGGGATGGTAGAAAAAGTTCAGATGAAGAATGTTTTCTAACATGTAAATGTTATATAAAATTCAATCGCCAGTGTTCATAAATAAAGTTCATCCATTTATGAATTGTTTATGGCTGCTTTAGTGCTGCAGTAGCAGAGTTAAATAGTTGCAACAGGGATCTTATGGCTGGCAAAGCCAAAAATATTTACTATGTGGCCCTTCACAGAAAAATTTGCTCACTCCTGCACTAGACCATGGTCTGTTTGATTCATTTACCTCTTTCTTAACACTTAGCAATTGTAGCTAACACTCATTCAGTACCTACTATGTACCCAGCTTTGCATGTATTAACTTACTTAATTGTACAACAAATCTCTATGGTAGATGCTATTATTTATCCCTGTTGTACAGATGGGGAAGACTGAGGTGCAGAATAGTAAATTCCCAAGTCAAAGGTCACATACCTAAGAAGTGGCCAGGTCAGAATTGGACCCAGGCAAACATGCTCATTATTACTCTGCTAAATTGCTTCTTAATAAACAGTTTGTGTGGATTAGTCATCTCAAGGTACCTTCAGGGCCCAGGTCTGGAGGTCAGGGAAGTTAGTCCCCAGACTCCAGGGGAGTCAGGTAAGCAGGTCTATTCTGGGGAAACACTTATTATTGGCTCTTGTGAGCTGCCCTTTACTCGGGCCTGGGTGGGGAGGAAGAGTTGGAGGCAGTAAAGGGAGGAGAAAGGGGACAAGGGGGAGGGGTGGTAAGGGGTGGAGCCAGGGCACATTTCTTGTAAATGTTGCTCAGCTCCCTCAACTGCTCTGCTGGGTTCTTAGAAACCCTTACCACAAAGGACCTATCGAGAATAGTGTTATAGCAGATATGGCCTCATCCCCCAGTTCATTTCCTGCCCAGCCTTGCGCTAGTAACCCCGATTGCCAAGAGCAAGGTTACAGTGACCCTTCAGCATTGCTGTGGAGGAAGTGCAAAAATAAGCAGAACTAGGGTCAAGCTGAGAGGGCTTTATTTATTGTAACAGGACTTCCGATATACAGAATTGGATTAATCATAATCCTTGGTTCCTAATATATTCTCCTCACTGGTCCAAGCAGGCCATGCTTCCTAATATATTCTCCTCACTGGTCCAAGCATGGCCAGTGAGGAGAATATATTAGGAACCAATTAGGTGGTGAACTTACCGCCCAACTCAAAAAGCAGACATTGACAATGACATCTGGCTTTCTACACGATCTTCTCTTTAGTCCATTCCTTGCCTCTCTCAGATGTAACCCGCTGTCCTAAATTTTGTGTTTAGCATTCTCTTACATGTCTTTGAAAATTTTTATTTTATAGGAATGGAGTGTTTGGTTTTAGTTGTTCTTAAAGTTTATAAAGGGTATCGTGCATGTATGCAGTGATCTGGAACTTGCTCTCTTCGTTCAACATTATATTATTAAGATTCATGCACATTGTAGCACTTGGTCCATTTTCTGCCTAGAATATTATTGCATGGACAGATATTTGGGTTGTGGCCAGGAGAGGCCAGTCTTTAGGGTTCCCCTGGGTTAAATCGCTTAGGAGGTCAGCATGCACAGAAAAGTGTAGCTCTTGCCCAATATCCCAGGGCTCCCTTGGGACCATGTAGCCATTCTATATTAATCTGCGGAGCACCTACTATGCACCAGGTGCCCTGCCGTAAATACTGAGAACTTCCTTTTTATGTGCAAGTAGACAGAACCAGGCTTTTCTCATCTGCCCCCGTCAGGGTTCAATGTGATGCCAGCAAAGACAATTGTCACAGCAAAGCAAAGATCCGATTGCATGGGCTCCCAGTGAGATCTGTGGAGCTGGCAGTGACTGTTGTTTACATGCTGTCATGTTGGGTGGTGTATGTATAGTTGTGTCTGGTGTGGTGTAGCGATGATGATATGGTGTGATGGTGTGTGTATGTGTGCACATAATGTATCTTTGGTGTGTGTGGTGAAGCATGGTATATATATATATATATATTTATGTGTGTATTTGTGTGCACAGATAGTACAGTTGGTGTGAGTGTGTATATGTGTATGTATGTATATGGGCTGCTGGACATACACACTCAGTCTGAGTTACTACCTGCTTACCCCATCTGGACTGAGGAGTCCTGTTTCTTCACTCAGAGGTTTGGCTGCCTCCTTTTCCTACCTCTGCTCTGATTCTCTTCTCTGCCCCACTCCCTTTTCTCACCTCTCTTCATCTCTTACCTTCTTTCTGATCTCCAACTCAGATCTCTCCTCCCATAACCACCCACCCAATTCCCTTCATTCCTCTTCCCAGTTCTCTCCAGTTGGCCCATCGCAATAGACCTTTGAGACCTCATCCTTATTTGACCTTTCAATCTCACACAACTGTTGGCTCCTCCTTCCTTCTTGAAACACCTCCCCTGGTGTCATGACCCTTGGTTTACCTTCACCTTCTCTGCCTCTTAGGCTGTTTCCTCTTCCTCACTTGCCTTTTAAACTCAGATGTTCTTTCTCTTCCTCACCCCTAAGCCGGCTAGCAGGAAGCAGATGGCAGTCTCAGATTGGATAAAGTGAGGAGAATGTGAAAAAGAACTATTTACAAAGGTGTGGAGCAGGTGTTGGGAAACCACCCAGGGCTGGGCTATACCCTGGGGCCAGCAGCAGTGGGAGCTGTTACCTCTCTCACCTGAGAGCAGAAGAGGAAGCAGGCAGGTGTGGAGAAGCTGCCTGATGAGATTGGTGACCTTCATCCCAGAGAAGCAGTCAGCCTGTGCTAATACCACTTAGAGGGAGCCCGAGAAATAAATACCTTGGCCTTTCTCTTTTCTCACCCTCTTATCTTCTACCAGGGCCTCTTATAGGCTGAACCCAACTGGAAGTCAGAGGCAGGGAGTCTAGTGTGATGCAGTCTGAACAGGTCAGCCTCTTGGGGACTGCAGATGGAGAAGGAAGCGGAGTGGCTCTGGAGAGGCAAAGGGAAGAAACCGCGCACAGTTGCTGTGGGATTCTGCCTTTTCTCCAGCTTCGCTGACCATTTTCTCCCAGATGATACCCTTCACTCCAGTACAGACCTCTCTCCTGAGCTCCAGGTCAAGAGCCTTCTAGATCCCGCTGCCCAGGGTCCCCAGGAATTCAGTAATAATTGAATATCACTTGTGTGCCTACAGGAAAATTATTGAGGCCTCCTCAACCCCTGAATACCTCCTGCACCACAGCTTGCTTCTCAGTTCCTCGTATGAAGTTCCCAGGAGGTACAGATGCCCACATATTTTCCAAGTGCAACTAATTTTTTTTAAAAAATGACACATGCTTTTTAGCAAAAATAATGGTATAATATGAATTAAAGTTATGTGATGTAATGCTACCACACCAGAAATACTTAGCATATCCATATATCTATAATATTTATACATACATACATGTTTTTCTCTATATAATTTTACAGAACAGAGAGCATATTTTTGTAATCGATCTCATACACCTAACAATGTGCTATTAAAATGTTTTTATTTCAAGAACTATGGATAAGCATAATCATTTTTGTTATGGCCATAATGCAGATGTATATTATTAATTCACATAATTTCCAAATTTTCTACCACTATATATGAAATGGTCTGTTACCAGGCAGAGCTTTGGGCAGAGAATAATTGTTGCCGATGCCAAAATCCATTCTCTTTTTCTTCCTTGGTAACAGAATCTCTAGTTTTTAGCTGGTCATACACATGGCGTTCCTGAAGAAGACAGACTAAATTCTCCAGATTCCCATGCAGCTAGCTGGGACATATGACCAAGTTACGCCCAATGAAATGTAAGTAAAAGTGTTGTGGGAGCAGATTCCAGGAAACAAGTGGTAGGCACCCTTGACCCTGAGAGGGAAGAGGGAATTCTCTGAGAAGAGGGTGATGAAGGTGGTGGGGAAATATGCTGAGTGGACAGACGTGAAAGCTCCTTCAGGCTACTTCATCCACTCAAGCCCTCATTACTATCACCCTGTTTGTGACAAGCTTTTATTATTTTACCAGAAAAACACTTTCTCCGTTTAAGTCGGTGATTTGGGGGAAGTGTGCGGCATGTTTCATTATACTTTCATTATATCTTTGTCCCCACGTCTGCCCTCCTGTGCCCCTCATGACACATCTCTCCAATTTTACAGTACAAGTCAGTTAAAAAGTAAGATACAGTATCAAGCCAATTCTCATTTATTTACAATCGATCCATGGGGAAAATTATATGGTGATATGAATATATAAAGTTAAAAATAACTTAAAATGTATATTTGACTCTGAAATGTATTCCTAAATCCAACACATTTTCACTGATGGAGAAAAGAAGGGAATGAATATTTTTTTTAAAAACTAACTTTAGTGAGGGATAATTTACATAGGCTAAATAACACCCATTTTTTTTAGCACACAATTTGATGTGTTTTGACAATTGTACACACCTGTGTAACCACTACCTCTATCACGATATAGAACATTTCCACCACCCCCAAAGTTTCCTGTGTTTCTGTGCAATCATCCCATCCCGCCCCCACCAGCCCCAGCTAACCACTGATTCGCTTTCTGTCCCTATCAATTAGTTTTGCCTATTCTGGCATTTTCTTTAAATGGTGTCATACAGCATGTGAGAATGGGTGCCTAGCATGTGACATACTTTACAAGTGTAGAATCATTTCCCTTTTAAAGATGAGAAAACCAAGACTCAGAAATTCAATAATTTACCAAGGTCACATGGCTAGTAAATGGCAGAGTAAGTTTATCTGTCTCCAAGTTCCGTGTCTTTCTTTATACACCACACGGTTGCTATCCTGGGTTTTGTGTAGGCATGAAAAGATGACTATATTAGGGGCAGATGTAGGGTCAAGGTTTACCATCTTATGAAAAGGCAAGAGTAAGCCACGTGGGACACCTGGAGAAAAGACAAAAGGACAAATAATGTTAAATGTTAAAATAAATTATAACTAACCACTAAAAGCACATCCTCTGCTTTGTACAAACAGCTGTTGGAAGCCTAAGAAGAGAACTTTGGCTGATGGTATCACCACAGGTTCTCAGGGGGCAGCATTACCTAGTGCTCTAGGCATTGACTTCAGACAAAATCATGAAGCTCAGCTGGGAAAATCTGACTCAGAGGGGGCCGGATCTCAGGTCTTCTTTCCTGTCCAGTCTCAGAATCTGACGTTTAGAAGATCATAATTTAGTCAGGAAAACACAGACTTAGTTCCCAAATTCCACAACAGTCGCACTATAAGGGTAGCTGGGGACACTTCAAGGAGTTTAAGGACAAGTGAAAAGAACAGACAATTCTCTAGGCTTTATAGGGCTGTGTTTCAAAAGTTTGTTTGTGTATCATTTGTTTGAAATTCAACACATCTTCCAGGGGAAACTGCATTGCAGATGGAGGCTGGGCTCTCAGATCTGCACTCAAATGCTGAGTTGACACATGAGGTGGCTGAAATACTATATGACTGCTATGAAAACAATACCGCAGCGGTTCTAGAACTCAGACAAAACAGTGGATTGTGGACTCACAGGCAGCTTGAGCTGTTGTTGTCTAGACCTCCCTCCTACCTGGTACAGGGTTCGCCTCCACTGTATCCTGTCCATTGGCGTTTCTGTCTTAGCCAAGACCATCCCCCTTGCAAGATAGGAAATTCTTCCGCATTTCGAGCTGAAGTTTGACTTTTGCTGCCTTCACTTTCTTAGTCCCTAGCTCTGCTCTCTGACTCTACATGAATCCGATCACTCTCACATGTGACAGGTCTTCAAGAATTTATAGGTGTTCATTTTACTATTTTTTTAAAATCAAATTTCTGCACGTTTGAAATTTCATAATAAAAAATTGCAGGAAATGTGAAAACAAACCTCAAGTGTCTCTTTGAAACTGGCGAAGATCGAGTATAGTAATCAGGAATAATTATATTGACCTACTTGAAAAAAAATGTGACCACAAAGTTACCCAGCGAATCAGACATCTGTCAGGGTGAGAAAATGGCAGAAGAGCCAGCCAGCTCCTACATTGGGATGACTAATAGATGCCTAAGACAAAACCTTTTTTCTAGGTTGTTGTAAGGACTGTTGAGGCTATGCCAAAGAAAGTATAGGGTGGGCCAGGCACATAGAAAGTGCTACTAAATACAGTCAATTCTCCTTGTTCATGGTAGCTATGTCCTATAAAGTTGCTGTGAACACCGAATTTGCAACTACTGAACTACTACTGCTTCTGGGGGAAAGATAGGGTTAGGTTCCTGTGAGCATCTGGTCACAAATAATTTACATGAGTTTCTGTCTAAGGACATCTTAGTTAATATATATATGGTAAGTCCTTACTTTACATCACCGATAGGTTCTGCAACTTTAAGCTAAATGACATATAAAATAAAAACGATTTTACCATAGGCTAAGGATATAAACAAAAGTTCCTACGGCTTCTCGTCAACGTTATAACAAAATGATGTTGGACAAAATGATGTTATTCAAGGACCTACTGTGTTATTGACCCATTCGCATTGAACTCATGGCCAACAGCCTTATAACTCGTGTCCAAGGGATGTTTACTTAACACCTGTGTTTTTTCCGTAAATCATGTCACAGACTTCTGGCACTTAGGAACACTAGATAGCACTTCAGCACTACATTTGGGGGAAGTTTTTAATCAGCAAAGTCATCAACAAAAATCACAAAAATGTGAAAAACCTGGCAATAAATATATTACCAAAGGACACTTCTTTACAGTATGAGAGCTGAAACAAGAAGGCTTCGTTCCACCTTGTTCCACGTGTCAATGTTGGGCGAGTCGTGCATGTTGGGTGACTTGAAATTTTGGTGCTTTGCACATATCTTCAGTGACCATGAAAGCACTGTGACAACTGATTTTGGGATCATGAATAAGTTTTAGTAAGAAGGCAAATTCACAAATACAGACTCCATGAATAATAAACACAATGGTTGCTGGTGATTAAAGAGGGTTATTATTATTATTATTATTATTATTATTATTATTATTATTTTAAATCCTTTCTTTCATATACTTTATTTCTTTGGAAAATCATGAGGTAAGCAACATAAATGTTCTTATCCTCACTTTTTAGATGTTGAGGGTGGCAAGACTGTTGAGTGGCAGAAACTAGACCAAAACCAGGACTTTAACCTTCTGTTCCAGGACTCGTCTACTACAAGTGGATTTGAGTTCCGGTTACCACAAAGTATAATTACTCAAGCCTACCTAACTGATCCTCATTTTGAAATCTTCGTATTTCCAGTCATCTAGACACTCAGTTAAGGAAGTAATTTTTGTACATAACTATTTATTTATATCAGTATAGATTCATGGACATCGATTTAATTCTGTGAGTTATAAAAGCCAACACATCCTTACTTATTTTGTTGCTCAAATCGTTTCGGCTTTGGCCAGTGCATCAGTTCCTGTGTCGTTCCCCTGAGCTCCCATCCTTTTCTGAGCACTTTCCTACTTCTGCCGCCACAAGATGCTCCAGCCTCGTCCTGTATTTTCCCCCTCTAGGCCAGACTCAACCTCTTCTCCAAAGTACGTTGGGTCCTTTAACTGAAGAATGGTGTTTAAAAACCCAATCTGGGATTTAGTGTGCTCATTGCTCCTGGGGTATCGTTGTTTCCACGCCCTCTCAGGGATCAGAGCGAGGAAACGTGTATATATACTGATCCATGCATGAACACAGGTCTATATTTACGTCTGTATCTATTTGTGATACCAGTTAAGGAGCTTTTTATGAAAGTTTTCTTTTGTCTTTACAACGCAGTATGTAGTAGGGTCACGAAAAATACTCGTTGAGCCGAATTGGACTAATTAGAAAATTAGGGGAATGATGTGATGCAGAAAAGTGTTTAAGGAAGGATTGAAAGAGCAAGATAAATGAAATCTTTGTCAATGGGTGACACTGAAGGGGCCTAGTCTTGTATTTGACATCCGGGTGCAAAGACCAGCTCTTGCCACTTAGCCCCAGGAATTTGAATGAGTTACCTAACCTCTGTGGGCCTAAGTTTCCTCATGCATAAGAAGAAGCACTAACTAGGCTAAACGATTGTTGTGATTCCTTTCAGCCTGAGAGCGCCAGTCTGATCACATCACTCACTTGCTTTAAACATCTTTTAAGGACAGGCAGTTTCTCCATTATTTTTTACAGTATGGCCTGGTGTGTGTGTGTGTGTGTGTGTGTGTGTGTGTGTGTGTGTGTCAGGGGTTGATCTGAGGTAATGTAACAGAAACGTAACTGTGTGTCAAATAAAACAGAAGTTAACTTCTCTTTCACATAATTTGACTTCTCTTTTATAGTCTGGAGGTGTGCTTTTCAAGGCTCTAACACCAGTAGCAACACCAGAGCCCAAGATGACTGCTCCGGTTCCTACCATCATGTCTGTGTCCCAGCCAGTGGGAAAAGGGAGAGATACGAAGGAATGCATGCCATTCCTTTTAGAAGCATGATCCTGAAATGGCACACACCACTGGTGCTCACACTCATTTGGCGAGAACTCAGTCACATAGCCACACCTGACTGCAGAAGAGGCTGAGAAATGTAGCTTCTAGCTAGGCAGCCAGCCACGTGCCAACACGTGGATCTGATTATTAGAATGAAGAAGAGGAGCATGGATTGATGGAAAACTTGCCATATCTGCTACAACATATATATAACTGAAACAACATTTTCACAAATGGTACTTAATACAAAAACTGTTATATCTTATTTTAGTCTATTCCATTCAATATCCTTTTCATTTTTTTAAAATATTGGTCTTGACCTATCAAATTGACTTCATACTCAAATGGGTTACAGCCTTCATGTTGAAAAGCACTTTCCCGGAGCGAATTGCGAACTCCTCCTTTGGCTGCTCAGTCTGCAGCCTTCTTGCTGGCTGCTGCCCACAAGCACTGCAGAACCCACTGAGCTCCCAATTCCTAGACACACTATCATATTCTCCAGCTTCTTGTCTTTGCACTCACTCTTCCCTCCATCTGGGACGCCTTCTGCCCATCTTTATTGTTGAAAGTCCAATTCGTGTGTCTCCTCCTCTAAGAACCCTTCTCTTACTGTAAGTCATCTGCAGAATTGATCCACTGCTTGGCGCTGAACCCCTTATTATGCTGAATTCCATATACCCATTAATGTTCTTAGCCGTCAGCTTCTCCTCCTATTCTATGAGCCCCTCAAGGGCCAGAAAGCAGGTCTCATTCATCTTTGTGTCATCAGCACCTTTCTCAAGGCCCAGCACAAAGTCTAGGTCCAAAGCGTGATTGCTGAGTTGACCAGAAGATAGGTGATTTCTTTCAGAAGAGGGAAAGCCTGCCCTATTCCTTTAGGCAGAGTCACTTCTGCTTTGCTCTCCTAATGCTTTCCTTGAGCCTTACACACTGCCCGGTTGTGATTAACATTAGGGACCCTGGAGCCAGTCTGCCTGGGTTCAAATTCCAGCAGTGCCACTTTATGTGTGACTCTAGAAGAGTAACAACCTTCCTGGGCCTCAGCTGTAATGGGGAAAATAATACAATGTATTTCGTAGCATTGTTGTGAGAATTAGACTAACTCATTCATTTGGAACAGTACCTAGTAAACACTCAATATGCATTAGTTATTATGGTCTATCTATATATTTCTCCCACTAGACCATGAGCAATTAGAGGGAAGAATTATATCTCCCTTGATGCTTTTTGTATAGGCCTTGCTCATCGTAGACCTCCACAAATTTGACTTTAATTGGTAAGTCACCTGGAAACCCAGACCAGTGTCATTTCCATATCTGGCGAGCCTGTGGGAATTGCAACAAACAGCAGGCCAGTGAACATCTAGCCAGTGTAACCTGCTCAGGGAGAGACAGCCAGAGGAAACCAGGCCTGCCACATCTACTCAAATTCTTCGAGAGAGTCAACAAGCACGACAGACAAAGGGAAACTTGTAGACTTGTTTATTAAGAGTGCCAACAATTCTTTGACCAAGTTTGAACTGCCCTGAGGTAATGAGGGGAGATGTTTTCTTATGAACGGGGAGCTGGCTCTGCCCTGTGAAACAGAGGGTGGGGTTAGACAGGTACTTCTCTGTTTAACAGTACGGTGTCCCAAAGGTGAGAGCTGTGTCTCCCAAACCCTCGTACAGCTGAGGACCAGCTTCAGGAAAACAGAGAGCACTCCAGGTATTTGAGGCAGAAAGGGATTAGATGTAAGGAATTAATTCTTTCAAAAGAGGCTTTGTGTTGGGCCTCTGGGAATGACTCCTGGATGACACTGCTGAAGTTGCCTACCAGGAGACTTACTGCCACAGTCCCTCTCAGGAAGGTGGGGGTCAGAAGGTCACCTTTGGAAGGAACTGTTGATTTCCAGAAAACACCACCACAACAGCAACCCGGGGATCAGAAAGCTACGGCTGCCCACAAAGTTAGTGGCCGGACACCGGAACGTTGCTGCAGAGAAACACGGTGACTCAATGGCCTCCACTTCACTTTTGCCTTCCCAAGTTCACACTCTCTATCAGCCTCCAGGATCCAGCTGCAAGGGAGTCTAGAATATTTGATTTTAGCATTCTGCTCTGAGACACGGGGAAGAACATCAGAAGGGTCATAAGGGGCGTTGGACCAGTCAATCCACCATATTCCCCATGCCCTCCAGTCACTGGCTTTCTGACTGTCCTTTAAACACAACAAATTTGTCCCCTGGTTAGAACTTTGCAATTGCTGTTCCCTCTACTTGGAATGCCCTTCCCACAGATTTTCCCAGTCCTCTTAAGCACCACGTCCTCAGAGAGACATTTCTTACCCAGAGGCCTCCTAGATGCCCCTCTCCACTGGGTCTTGGGCCTGTTCTTGAAACAGTCAATCACAAGGATGGAATTATTAGGAATAGCTAAATCTCATTATCTGGGATAAAACTCTATTATACCACTTTGTTTCATTTTCTTCTTTATACTTGTCACTAGCTGCAATTATGATATATACTTATATGTCCACTTGCTTATCACTTGTCTTCCCTTTTTAGAATGTAAGTTTCATGAGAGGAGGAGCTTCACCTGTTTTCTCCACATCTGTAGCTCCAACATCTAGAATGGGGCCTGATGTATATGTAATTTGTGCTCAGTAAACATTTGTTTAATGAAACACGGAGAAATAGAGATAACATAGCACTTTGGAGTTACCTCTGTTACTTGATTTATTATATAATATTGTAATACTTCCTCATAGGCTCCCTTCTTGACTCAGGGCCACAACTGCATCTGGTGTTTTATTTTTGCTTCACTTCTTATTATAATGGCAAATGAAGAGTTGATAAGTCATGCATTTTGATGAATGAATAAACGAAAGGAAGAAAGACATGGATGCACATGTTTAGGAAGCATAGGTGTGTTTCCAGGATGTCAGAAGGGGATGATGGGGGAGGGGGTGATTATTGTAAGAAGGTGATTAAATACGAAATAAAGTCGTCTCGATCAGGCCAGAAAATATAAGAGATGCTTGGATCAGAGGGTGGGGCAGGTGGGGTTGGGCTGAGGTCAGGGTAGCTGGCAGCAAGTTCAACATGGGCAAAGGAAGATGCAGGGAGCTGGGGATACTTGAAAAAGTGCTGCCAAGTATTTATTTGCAGAAGTGATAGGATCTCTAGTTGCTTGGCACTTCTTACAACTACTTTCTCCCAATCTCTCTAAAAGGGATCCTTTGTCCCCTTAAAAACTCTGTTTGAGAAGCAAGACAGCTTCAAGTTTCATTCTCCACTTCATTCATAAAATACATCTTGTCACTGTCATGCTCTTGGGATGAGAGAAAAACCAAACATCTCCTTTTAAGTAAGATGCATTCTCGTGTTGCCCCTCATGGGACATATTTCTGAAGGGAAAAGGGAGCCTTGGTAGAAGGTAGAATGAGATTTCAGAAGAAATTTTTACCTTTTTATATCTTTGATATGTAAGTTATTTCTGATAATCACCAAATAATTGTTTAAGTCACCTTTTACATATATACAAACATGCAAACACACATGTACACAAATATACAAATATAAACATTCACAGACACAAACACAGATACACAAAAACACAATCACATGCACAAACACACGAACACACAAACACACACAAAACCTTTGTTTATGAAACAAAATTAAGAGATTCTGAAGACGTTTGTAAAGCTCATTTACCAGGAAGAAAATTATAATTCATTTATGGGAAAAAAAACACATTTAAGCATTTAAACAACGTTCTATTTTACTAACAACTGCTGAAGGGACGAAAGGCAAGGGGAAGGAAGCTGAGAAGGGTTTTATGAGCAGCTTGCCCATGCGAAAGGCTGTTTCGGAGACTCAAGAGCTTAGCCCGTTGTCTCCGTGACAGCCTCACCCAGGGGCAGGCTCTCAGGGGCAAAGAAAAGCAAAGCCTCAGTCCATATGTACAGACCAATAGTCAGATAAGACCAAGCAGGGGAAAAGGGGTTCAAAGGCTGAGAATATTCAACCAATGTGGGGAGTTCTGGGGGGACAGGAAGAAGAGGAAATGGAGACCTGAGACCATGGGGAAAAAAGTAAAACAGACAGACATTTATATATCTTGAAACCAGTGGGGAGAAGTCGAAACAGAATGAAATCTGTCTTCTGTGGGACATGGCTACTAGAAGAAATTTGGAGTTCAGGTGATAGCAGTGAGGTGGAAAGATGCTCAAAATATTCAGTGGTATATGCTGAAAAAAGCAAGAGCCTCCCAGAGCAGCCAGCAGAGACCATGGGAAAAGGAGAGACCTGGGAAAAGGCGAGACACTCCGCTCTCTGGGGAAGTATGTGCCTATTTGCTTCCTCTTGACACAGACCCCTTCCTTCACCCTGAGGTGGAAATGACAAATAAGAGCTTACTCTATCCCAGGGGTATTTGTACTTCTCAGGCTTCCGCCTTCCATTTCCTCCTTCCCTTCTCAGGTCTAAATCATACTCTTTCAGGACTCAGCTTAAAGGGCTCCTCTTCTAGAAAGGCTTTCCTGACTCTCCGCTGCCCAAGAGCTGAGACTCTTCCTGTAACCCTCAGTACTTCCCCCAGCACCCATCATACTAGGCAAAAATAGCCCTGAGTGACCCAGCCCCTCACTGGTCTGGGAGCCCCTGGGAATGTGGGCTGTGTCTTGCTTTCCAGGGTATTCCATACTTCTTAGCTCAGGGCCTGCTATGCAGTAGATACTCGGTAAACCTAGTGAAGAAAGGGAGGATGGGAAGCTGGAGCTCTTCACAGAGGTAGGTAACGGCTCTCAGAGTATTGCCCTTCCCAGGGACACCTGCGTTGTTCCAAGGGCTAGTTTTAGGCTAGATGAGGTGTATCTGGGAGATTCGGTGCTATTTCTAGTGTCAGCAGCTGTTGCAAGGGAAAAGGGTTAGGAAGAAGGAAAGAGATGAGGAAGCTGAAATCAGATCCCTTGTGGGTATTTTCCGCCTGTAACTTTACAGTCTTACCAGAGACTCCAGAAGTGAGTGAGAGAAGAAGGGAATAGGAAGAGGAAGCCAAAGAGCAGTAGGAATTTGCCCCTTATCAGCCCATCCATCGTAACCACCAGTTACAGAACACAAGGAACCACAGGCCCTTCTATTCTGCTCAGGGGCTGGGTCCACAAATATTCGCTATGTGCTGAGAGTTGTTCTAGGTGTTGGGAAAACAGCGATGAAGAAAATATGGTGTTCAAAGTTTTGAGGGATGGGGAGGTAAGTCAGGTGACAATATGTGTTATGTATAAAAATGGTAATGGCTTGAGACAGTATGGTGGCAGTGGAGGTGATGAGAAGTGGTAGATCTGAATCTGTATTACAGATAATGATGATGGGGTTTGTTGGGGGTTGGATAAAAGCTGAGAGAGACACCTGGGTCTTTGACCTGAGCAAATGGAGGATAGAGATGGAAAAGACTGAGAGTTAGGGCAGGTCTATGGGAGAAAACCCTGAGTGAGAATTAGTGAGCACTAATGTAGAGATGTTACATGGACTAGTTATCAAAGGCTGTGTAGCAGATGACTCCCAAACTCAGCAGCTTAAGAGAACACACATTTATTTTGTGGGTCAGGAACCCAGGCATGGCCTGTATAGATCCTCTGGCTACAGTCCAGGTGTTTGGCCGGGGCTGTGGTCACCTCAAGACTTGACAGGGGGAAGATCTGTTTTCCAAACTCACTTATATGGCTATTGGTAGAATTCAGGTCCTGGGGGCTGTTGGCCTGAGACGTCATTGCCTGGCCATGTGGGCCATCATGATGGTCCCAACACGGCTTCTGGCTTCCGTCAGAGAGAGCAAGCAAGTCACTGTCTTTTTGTATCCTAATCTTAGAGGTGACATCTTGTCACCTTTGCTGTGCTTTCTTTGTTAGAAGAGTCACTAGGTCCAGCCCAGATTAAGGGGAGGTGATGGGTGTGAACTTCAGTGGGCAGGCATTGTTAGCAACCGTGCTATGGGTGCCTACAACTGCAAGGAAGCAATTGGATCATGTGCACAGTTTAGGGGAGAGGTCAAGCTGGAGATGTCATATAGGGATTATTGCAATGGGCCTGAGAGAGGAGAGCTGGCAGTGATTGAGACAGAGGAGAGAAGGGGACATAGGACTGAACCAGGAACACTGCAATGTTTGCAGGTCAGGGAGATGAGGAAGAGCCTGCAAAGGCAATGAACGGAGAAGGCCAGCAAGGCAGGTGGAGAATGGAGAGTGGCAGCCTTGGTGAACCATTGTCCAGGAAAGAAAAACTGTTTGCAGGACAGAGAATATGAAGATCACCTTACTCAGTGAAGTGAAGGGGTTTCTAGAGAGAATGGGAAGCCAGGAAGTGGAGGCAGACGCAAACACTTTTGAGAAGTCTTGTATTTGAACATCCTAAGTTTTCCTGTACCAAGAAACTCTTAGCCGAGCAGATTCTTGGAATTCTGCTTCTCCCTCTACGTCTTCTATACACTGGTCTCCAGTCTCCCAGCCTCCCCACTGGCACCCCAGGTGAGGTGGGGTATCAGAACCCTGATGTCAGGTTTTACTTTTTATTTCAACCAGTCACAAGTCACAACCAATCAAGGCACACCTCGTGAGACTAGGGTGGGACCCACACTGTTAGTTCTCAGCCATCGGCTTGAGGCTCCCTTGATGCCAAATCAGCCATCCCTAGAGGATCTAAGCTAAGCAAAAGCTTATTGCTGACTGCCATCTGGTGCTCATTTTGGGAAATGATGTGGATCCAAATCTGTCCCTCCCAGCGAGGCGGCAAGTATTAAGTGAATTGTTAGAAAGGTACCAGGCACTTAGTAAATGTTCAGTAGAAGTGGACTACTGCCATTACGCTCATAGTTTGGGGGTAGTGTGGTAAATACAGTGTCCCTTGAGTTCATTTTCAACATTCCTTTTGAAGGAAAAGGAAATATCCTAAAAGGAGGACCCTCTTTTTACCTTGGTAAGAGAGTGCTTCAGGGAACCAAGCAGGACACTCCTCTATGAAGTCAGATGATCTAGCTTCAAATCTTGCTTTTGCTACTATGTGACTTTGATAACATCACTTAAGCATATTGAGTCTCAGTTTCATCAAACCATAAAATGGAAACATTAGGATTAAAGCCAAACAAGGTGGTGAGTGTAAAGGGCTCTCAGTTAACAGTAGTGATATACCAGCTCTCAATGCTGGGCTGTATCGCCTTAAAATAATCATTTTCAACTAGGGGCAACTTTCTCCCCAGGGACATTTAGCAATGAGATATTTTTAGTTGTCACAAGGGTGGGGGATGCTGGTGGCAGTGGCCAGGGATGCTGCTAAACATCCTACAAGGCACAGAACTGCCTCCTTACAAGACAGAATTATCCAGTCCAAAATGTTAAGATGGCTTAAATTGAGAAATTCTGGAGCTTTTTTTGAAGGGGATTCTTCTTGCCATGTTATGAACCAACATGAGGAACTGCTTTCAGAAAAGTACAAGGAAAGCAGAGTGATGTATGATGCTGGAAAGTTCTTCCAATGGTTCTGTGCAGGGGTAAAACAAGGCCCCACATTCCTGTGCTCTCCCATGTAGTAGCTACGAGACAGCCAAATGTAGTTACTGACACTGAAATAAATTAAAATCAAATCAAATTTTCAGTTTGATTCCTGGGCTGTAATGGCCACATTCCAAGTGCTCAATAGCCTGCTGTAGCTAGTGGTCAGTGCAGAGACAGAACATACCTATCCACACAGAAAATTCTATCGGACGGCACTCCTCTACAAGGACTCAGCAGCACCGGGCATCTGCGGGCAATTCACAATAGGAAAATTAGGAACTGAAGTCACTCAGAGAGGAGGGGACCGTGAGACAACAGCATACGCCAATGAGATGATTAAGTAAGCTCAAAAGCAGAATATAATAATCAAAGCTAAAACAAGTCACAGACACACGCACAATAATTGATCCATACAACACCCCTCCCCTGGCATTCTTAAATGCACAAAGCTCGAGAACCCCCAAAAAGCAAGCAGAATCAACAGAGGGCGGCCAGGGAAAGGGAGACTCCATCCCTGGGGAGCACTGTCCCCTTCTCTCTCTTCTTCCTGGCATGGTTCAGTTTAACTTGTGCCACAATGTTCCCAACCCGACAGCTGGCCACGAGTCCATCGTGGTGATAGAGGAGCACCTGCGGCGGCCTGCTTTGCTGGACGTCTTGGGGTCCTTATAAAGGATGTACATATACTTGATGATAAAGGACAGAAAGAAGAAGTGCAGGAACATGCGGGAGATTTGGAAAACCAAGTGCAGGTAACTCAGCTCCTTGAAATGTTCTTTGAGGTTGCTGTTGAGGAGCAGCACTATAGCAAAGGAGAGGGACTCGTAGGTGACGATCCACAAGGAATAGCACAGCAACCCCATGTAGTTGTTCTTGTGGACACAATAGAGGAGCAAGATGCTGATGATGACGGTGATGCTGGATAGGCCGATGCTGATAATATTCTTGTACCTTAAGACCCAAGAGCTTACCCCGGACTCTATGTCCTTGTAGATGTAGAAGTGAGCCTCGTAGTCAAGGAGGACGATCTCATTCAAGTCAAAGATGAGAAACTGGATGGTGTTGAGGATGGAAAAGATGCCCACCCAAAGGGAGAACATCTTGTTATTCATGTTATCCTTGTTTTACCAGAGGAGCTCCTGCAGAAAAAAACAATCGTGGAGATATATATGACAAAATGGCAGAGCCAGCCCTAGACAAATTCCCCAAGCCACTAGATATAAATGGGCGAGCTCAGAGTAATAATGGCATATGGACAGGCCATGAGCTGGATGGGGACATAGGGTCTGGTCCTCGCTCTGACCTAACTAGCCATGGGTGAGCACGGCACTGGAAATGAGGGCATCGCTGATTTGGGATACTCCTCATGTAGCTTCTAGTTCTGCTCTGCTGTTTCAGCTGCAGCTGTGCTTTAAGGTGGCAAAAAGGGTGCTCCTGTGGGTGTCAGACTCGTGGGAGTTAGGAAGCTCCTCCATCTGGAATAATGATAGAGTCAATTCTGGGCTTCTCTCTGGGACATTTGTCTCTCTGAAGTTAAAAAACTAGCATGGCTCCTCAAGGGCCTGGAATCATCCTTGACCTTCCCCCAGATGCTCTGTCTGCCCTTCCAAGCCCCCAGTAAGGGAATTTCCCTGCTTTGCTCCGTGGGTCTGACCCAGACTTGTCCCAAGTCAGGGTTCAGCCAGCAGTGAGTAGAATGGAGGAAAGTTTATGGATCAAACTCACTATCTTCTCTGCCCAGGGCAAAGGCACCTTAATGAAAAACCACCGTTGAAGAGGTGAAGACTCAGCAGGCAGACCTCCAGGTGCAACCTGGGTTACATCTGCATTTTGGAGGCTGGCTCCAACCATGAGGAGATGCCTCAGGCACAAGCAGACCCTGTCTAGGGCATGTTTACTACAGAGGGCCCAAGGCTGGGATAGGCTGGGTCCCAGTGCAAACATCCTTCTCAGCCCCTCTTAACCACCATTTTACCTCCTGTCTCTATGAATGTGACAACTCTAAGTACCTCCTAAAAGTGGAATTATACAGTATTTCCTTTTGCGTCTGCTGTATTTCACTTAGCACAGTGTTTTCAAGGTTCATCCCAAATATTCTCATACCTTATTCCCTGTTATCCTCTCTACACTGTGTGACTCCAAAGTTTAGTTCTTGATACACAAGCCTCTTGTTGCACCCCAGGCCCTGACGGGTCCCAGGTCGGGTGGGAGAGGCAGTGCTGGCCAGTGACTCAGTGCACCGATACTTCCCTGTCCCCACTTGTGCCCGCTCACAGAGCAGCTTCTAGAGCAGCCACAACCCACAGGTGCCCTCTTGCACCAACAGAAAATAGGGCCCCAAACTACACAGGCGTATTGTTGTGGTTTAAGCCTGTGTTGCAGATTTCAAGGCAACGTCTTTATAAATCCCATTGTTTCCTCATCCCCGCTGTCCCAGCCTTGGTTTTGTACCTGTCACCTCCCTCCTGGGTCACTCTAATAACCACATAACTCCTCTATCTCCTGTCAAGTTCCTCTGGTACATTCTATTCATTCGATGTTCACTCAACAAACATCTACTGAGCACCTACTATGTGCCTGGGACTGAACTTGGTACTAGAGATACACAGGTAAGCATTCTGGTGAGGAAGTTAGACAAATAAAAAAAAAATGAATAAAGCCTTTTAAATTTTTTTTTAGGAAAGGAAAAACTACAATGTAAGGTAATAAATGTTGTGGAGAAGGTGGTCCAGTATCCTCAAGATGTAACAACAAGATCTAACTCGGACTGAGGATCAGGAGAGGCTTCTCTAAGAGGCAATCTTTGAGATTGTGTCTTAAAGGGTATGGATATTAACTGGGCAGAAAAGGGAGGAACTTCACTGCTGGCAAAGTGGACAACATGCAGGTAGGCACGGAAAAAGGCCAAAACTGTTTCAGAGACAGCAAATGTGGTGTGGCTTGAGCTGAGGGGTATGCTACATGGGTCGTCAGGGACCAGAAAAGGAAGGGGTCTTCCCTGCTACCTGCCACCTGTTGCATGAACATTTCTCTGGAAGGCAATGGGGGAAACCTGGAGAGTCTTGAGGGTGCGTGTGTTTGTGAGGGACATGATCTGATTTGCATTTTAGAAAAATATTTCTTGCTGCTGTGGGTACCATGGATCAGAAAGGGAGTGAATAGTTGAGAGGCAGTTGAAGAAAATGAGGTGAAGCAAGGTAACAGAGGGATGTTGTGGGGTGCTTTTGCACTTGGGGGTTGGGACTGTGGGAGAAGGAGTCTGGAACGAGCAGCTGGGTGGAGGGTGGCCCATTCACTGAGGTGGGGAGCATGGAGGCAAAAGCCCATTAGGATGAGGGTGGGGAAGATGAGGATGAGGGCAACTTGGGAAATGGTGTGTCTGAGTTCCCCTGGGACATCCAAATAGACATGTCGACTATGAGGTCACCTCCAACGACTCAGAACTCAGAGAGATCTGAGCCTTTATTTTTGAAGTATAGCTTTGCTGGATATAGGAATCTTGGGTAACAGTGAGTTTTTGAAAGCGTTTCAAATATGTTATCCTGCCATCTAGACTCCATTGTTTTTGCTGGAAAACCAGCTATTAATTTGGGATTCCCCTGTAAGTGATGAGTCATTTTTTTCTTGCTGCTTTCAACATTCCTTCTTGTCTTTTACTTGAGCACTTTTATTATGCAGTGTCTGTTTGTGGATCCTTTTAATTTATCCTAATTGAAGTTTATTGAGCTTACTGGTTGTAGGTTAGAGTTTTCAATAAATTTGGGAACTTTTCAACCATTATTTCTTCAAATATTTTTTCTGTTCCTTTCTTTCCTCTTCTTCCAATATTTCCACTATGCATATTTTGGTTGATATGCTTAATAGTATTCTACATTTCTCTGAACTTCGCTTATTTTTCTTCACCTTTTTTCTCTCTGTGCCTTAGATTGCATAACCACTGTCATTTACCTTCAAGTTCACTAATTCTTTCCTCTGCCAGTTCAAATCTACTGTTGAAGCTCTCCAGTGGATTCTCCATTTTAGCTATCATACTTTTCAACTCAAGAATTTCCATTTGATTATTTTTTATAATTTCTGTTTACTGCTATTTTCTATTTGATGTGACATTGCCATTATATGTACTTTACTTCTTTGATTGTGGTTTCCTTTAGTCATTTAAATATATTCGTATGGCTATTTTAAAGATTTTTTTTCTGTTAAATCTGATATCTTGACACTCTCACAGGCAATTTCTGTTGCCTGCTTTTTCCCCTGTTTCTTTGCATGTCTATAATTTTTTTTGTTTTGTTTTAAACTAGGCATTTTAGATTACATATTGTAGCAACTCTGGGTACAGAGACACTCCAACCCTCCACCAGGCTTGTTATTGTTATTTGCCTACTTACTTGTTTAGCAAATGGCTGGATTATTTAAGAATTCAATCCCACCCCCTGCCCCAACCCAACACTGCACAGTATGAAGCCTCTGATGTTGCTTCCCAGGGAGGTGCAGATTTGGGTATGCCCACAGTCACTCTAGGACGATGGTAGCTTTGGCAGAGCTCTTTTCCCTCTTTCCCTGATGATACCCCAGCTGTTAAGGTCCATAATTGCTGGCTGATTGCTCTATTATTTTCAAACATGTCCCGGACCATAAATTGCTCTAAGGACTAATCCAAAGTTGGGCTCCTTTGAAGGAATAGCTCCAGAAGTCAATGTTTGATATTTGTTTTGTTCCCAGGAGGGCTTCTCCCACTTGTTTCTTTCCCTGATTCTCTTCTGAAAACTAGCTGGCCTACAGTTTAGCTTGTATCTTCATTGGTGCTACAAATCTCCTCCCAATTGCCTTTTGCCACAAACTTCATTATTTTTTAAAGTGCCTTTAGGCTTGAATTTCTCCACACTCTTGAAAATGAAACCAGTTTCTTTGGAAAGAGATTGCAGACCTCTGTTTTATGGCCTAATGCCCTAGCCAGACCTCTGGGCCAGGTCTCTGGAACTGTGGTGGAAACAATCATAAACTTCTGTCTTAGGAGTGTTCTGTGTGAAAGGGGAGATGGTAGCTTGAGGTCTTCTTGGATTGCCTCCCCTGTCACTGGAGCCACCACCTTACAGCTGGAGCAAGGGCAAGTGGGGCCCCAGTACTCTCAGCAGTGCCACATCCAACATAGTGCCTCTACCCCCACGAGTGGGGACTGGGAACCATAAGAGCGCCCCCACCTTTTGGCCATAGGGTGCAAAATGCCAATGTTCTGCTCCTCCTAGAAAGAAAACTCTGACTGGGGATGGAGAGGAAGGGAACCCTTGTTCTTGGCTGCACCCGTCTGGAGTAGAGTTTCTGCCTGACTGAGTTGGAGGAGGGGAGGGAGGAAGTAGTCTTGGTTTAAATAACATAAAACCTCACTTTTCTTACAAAATATTCATTGATTTTCTTGAATAGATGTTTCTTCATTTACTGTATGCCCTAGGATCCTTTCTAGAGGATTTATAGTATGGTGTGTGTGTGTGTGTCAATAATTTTCACTAGTTTCACTGGGGAGCAGGTCCTCATGCTGTCTACCAGAAGCTGATCTTCCCACAATGTTTGTTGACATACACGTGGCTTTTTAAAAAATGCAATGTATTTGAATGCAACTTAAAACATAAATTTGAAAGAAGAAAGAAAAGAGGGAAAATGGAAGAGAAGTTTTTATTTATCTACAAGTATGACAATTATACCTCAATCAAATTTTTTAAAAAAGCAAAGCCTAAGGATTAAGGATCAGTGAACCCTAGTGTCTATGATGTTTTAATATGTCATAAATGCTTTTTGAAATATTGTTTGTCTCTTTTGTCATTAAAATCATACTCACCTTTCAAGACATATCTAGTTTCATCTCCTTATTGAAGTAATTGTGACTACTGCAACCCTGACTTCTTATGCAGACTTCTAATCACAACCTCTCTTTTAAAAATTCCTATAACATTTATAGTTTTTTATTCACCTTAGTTTTCACAAATAGAATATTGCAATTCTCCCCTTTTTGAGAAAGAAAAATCTGAAATTAGAGATATAAATCTTCCTTTAAAAAGAGAATCAATGTGGATTAAGAAAAAAACATGCATCGACTTCTCGTATCATCTATTTATTTGGGTGCACTGCAGTAAATGTTGTCTATTACAATATTTAAAACACTTTGTCAGGTACAAAGCCCATAAATGCCCTAGTTGGGCTAAAATCAAGCATCCTCATTTAAATTTCAATGTGTTATACTTCCTTCTTTCTCTTGAATTTTCAGTCACCAGAAGGCTTCTGAGATCTATGGTCCAAGAAAATAAAAAGCTACCAAAAGTATACTAAGCTGTGTTCATCTCTTTTAGAAGTAATTCCTAACCCTTGATTTGCATGGATGTGAGGGTTTGTGAAACATATTTTAGGTAATTTCAGGAAGTTATAAAACATGGTTAGTATAGTAGATAGTTATAGTTCATAAATTGTTCCTACTGTCAATCATATATACCTTAAGATATAAATGAACTTATGATAAACTCATTAGTTTATATTTTCCCTTTTCCTTTCTCCACCTTGGGCTAGGTAATTCAGTTTATTATCAATAAAAATTCAAAGCTGGAGGCATCATTCTGCCTGACTTTAAATTATATTACAAAGCGACAGTAATCAAAATGGCATGGTATTGGCAGAAAAACAGACACACAGACCAGTGGAACAGAATTGAGAGTCCAGAAGTAAGTCCATGCTTATATGGGCAAATAATTTCCAAAAAAAGAGCCAAAAAACATACAGTGGAGAAATGAAAGCCTCTTCAATAAATGGTGCTAGGAAAACTGGAAAGCCACTTACAAAAAAATGAAACTAGACTATTGTCTATTACCACACACCAAAATAAACTCAAAATGCATTCAGGATCTGAACCTAAGACCAAAACAATAAATTACATAGAAAAAAAAACATAGGAACTAAACTCACAGACCTTGGACTTAAAGAGGATTTTATGTTTTTGACCTCAAAGGCAAGGTAAGTAAAAGCAAAAATAAATAAATGGAATCTCAAACTAAAAGTTTCTGCACAGCAAATAAAAATAAATAAATAAATAAATGATCAACAAGGTAAAGAGAGACAACCACCCAAATGGTAAAATATATTTGCAAGCAACACCTCTAATAAAGGCCAACTATCCAAAATGTACACAGAACTCATACAACTCAATAACAACAAAAAAAACCAAACAACTCAGTTAAAAAAATGGACAGAAGACCTGAACAGACACTTCTCCCAAGAAGATGTATACGTGGCTAACAAATATATGAAAGAATGCTCAACATTGCTAGCTATTAGGGAAATGCAAATCAAAACCACAGTGAGACACCATCTCACACCTGTTAGAATGGCTATAATTAACAGGGAAAGTAATAACAAGTGTTGGAGATGATGCGAAGAAAAAGGAACCCTCATACACTGCTGGTGGGACTGCAAATCGGTACAGCCACTATAGAAAACAGTATGGAGGTTCCTCAAAAAACTATGAATTGATCTACCATATGATCCAGCAATCCCTCTACTGGGTATTTACTCCAAAGATTTGAAAACATATATCCGAAAAGATATTTGCACACTGATGTTCATAGTAGCATTATTCACAGTGTCCAGGACATGGAAGCAATCAAAGTGTCCTACAAGACGATTGGATAAAGAAGATGTGGTACATATGTACAATGGAATATTATTCAGCTATAAGAAGAGATGAAATACTGCCATTTGCGACAACATGGATGGATCTTGAAATAATCGTGCCAAGCGAAATAAGCCAGACAGAAAAAGTTGAAAACCACATGATATCACTTATATGTGGGATATAAACCTAGAAGCAACAAACAAGCATGACAAACAGAGACTCATGGACAGGGACAATAGACTAGTGGTTACCAGTGGGCAAGGGGGAAGGTAGATGGGGTAAAAGGGGTCAAATATGTGGTGACAGAAAGAAATCTAACTATGGGTGGTAAACACACAATGCACAATATATATGACTTACTGTTGAATTGTACACTTGAAATTTACTGGGTTTCATTACCAATGTCACCGTAAAAAAAAAAAATCTTAATATATACTTTTGATTACATTTAAGATGGAGTCATAGAGACCGGATGCATTCTCCTACTTGAAAAAAAAACCCAAAAATGCACAAAATATGTGAAATATACTGGAAATAAGTCAATAAAGAACATTAATCTCCAGATACAGGAAACAAAGGAAGTGAGCCCTATGAATACTCAGATTAATGTCTTACAAGAATTTTTAGGCTGCAGTGCAGGAAGGAGGAATCCAGGAAGAGTACTGAGTTCAAGAGATGGAGTTGAGAGTCAGGGGATACCAAGGTTTCTCAAGTTCACAGGACAGAGTACCAGAAAGGTGAGATATGCACAGAGAACTCTGGTGATCTGCAGAAGCTCTCTTGTGAGTATTCATCTGAAAAGGATTAGAGGTAAGAATCTTTGGTCTGGTGCTCAGACAGGACCAGAAATAGTGCTTTTTCTTACCAGTTGGACTGGAAAACCTCATGATTCATGGGAAATTATGTAGTGTACACAAAAAGATCTTGATGCAGTAGTGGAGAATAATTAGCCCTAGACTGACCATTGCATCACTTTTGGCTAACAAATATTAAAAGCAAGACTTGAAAAGATAAAGCTATTTCCAATTAACTGCATCCCAGAACAACACTCAAGAATATATACAGGAAAATAAAAATATCAAGTATCCAACAAGGCAGAAATCACAATGTCTAGCATCCAATAAAAAAATGAGCAGACATGCAAAGAAACAAAAACTGTGACTCATAATGAGGAGAAAAATCAATCGAAAGCAATCCAGAATTGACAGAGATGTTAGAATTAGCAGACAAAGATACTAAAACAGCAATAACTATGTTCCGTATGTTCAAAAGATTAAGTAGACATGGACAATATAAAAAAAATCTAAGGATTATACACCATGACCAAGTGGAATTTATTCTGAGAATGCAATGATAATTTAACATATGACAATCAATCAATGTAATACTCCTCATTAACAGAAAGGGGGGGGGCAGGGAAGCATGCTCATTCCGATCGATGCAGAAAAAGCATTTGACAAAATTCAAAACCATTTTATGATAAAAACACTCAACAAATTGGGATTAGAACTACCTTCAATATAATAGAAGACATACGTGAAAAGCTCAGGAAGAAGACAAGGATGCCCACTCACCTGTCCACTTCTATTTAACATAATGTTGGAAGTCCTAGCCAGAGCAACTAGGTAAGAAAAAGAAACAAAAGTTTTCAAACTGCAAGGTTAAAAAAAAATGATCTCTGTTCACAAATGACAAAATCTTACATGCAGAGAAACCTAAAGTTTCCATACAAAAAGGAAAAGCTGTTAGAACCAATAAAGGAGTTCAGTAAAGTTGCAGGATATGAAATCAACACTCAAAAATCAGTTGTGTTTCTATACACTAACAATGAACAATCCAAAAAGGAAATTAAGAAAAGAAGTCTTTATAATAGCATCGAAAAGAATAAAATACTGGAGAACATCGGAGATCTTATTCCCCAGCATATACCGTCAGTTTGGCTCTAATATTCTCTTGTAAAAATTCTTTACAAGTTTAGATGTCTCTTACATCGATATTTACTTGATGAAGTTGGCAGGAATCTGAAGAAGCCCATTCAGGACCATCCTGCGGACCTGGACACAGTGCTAGGTACCAATAGGGGCCCATTCTATCCCACCAGCTTCCCGCTTCATATCAGATGAACTTGGGTGAGTTTCTCTCAGAATTACAGGCTTCCTTGCTTTAAGTAGCAGGGCCATGACTTTATTCGAGCTGTTCTTATAAAATCCTCAAGGTGGAAAAGGGAGGAGATAGCTCAGGAAAAGGGGTGGGTTGCGGGGGAGATTGTGCTTTAATTTAACCTTTTATTTGGATTGCTTACTGAGAGTCTAAACAAAATCTTTGCCGGTTAAATAAGAGACTGAACTCTTTTTAGCTCTGAAAGAGAAAAAACACATGCTTCCCCAACTGAAATACCGAATGGGGTGACGATAGTTGTTCAGATCTCTGTATCTGGAGTGGTGGAGTTGGGCACCAGGAGCCATCCACTGTAGTAAGGCAGCCCATCCCAGAGAAGCTGGCGGAAGCCCTGGGGAGAAGGGCAGGGCACCCTGGAATGAGTAGACCTTGAGAGAGGGGCCCGAGAGAATGCCAATGACTTGGAAAGCATTGTGGTTTCAAGGGTTTCCAGTAAGCTCTTGCTGGCTCTTGCTCTGGTATTCTTAGAGTGACTAAGATTCTTTGTGAGGTTTTTTGAAGAAAAATTCCCTCTAGTGCATAAAGCAGTCCAATAGGGATATCCACTACCTTTGGCTCATCTGGAGATATGCATGTAAGGGCTGGTTTTCCCTAAACATTTGTTCAGACTCTATAGACCTCAAAATTAACAGAGGAAATTGCGCTTCCAAGGCCAACAAAGCCCACCACAGTAAGCCTCTCATTTATAACTAAAATGGATAGAGATGGGGATCCTTTGATACTTCTAAATTTTTGCATTCACAATTAGAAAAAGCTGGCTATAAAATTAGGTAGAATGAATGGCAAACATTTAATTGGTCTCTTAAAGCTTCAAAAAGAGGATTAGATAAATGGATCAATGTCTGATTTCATTTAGGTGTCAGTCCAATTCTTTGAAGTATTAAAGATGGCTGTTCTTATTCTAAAAGGGGCGGGGAGGTCATTGGAATTTGACTTAGTATAGATATAAATCGTAAATGCCTCCCAAACAAAAATTGGATACAACTGTTCTCTGTCTGTCTCTGCTTGTTTATATATGTATTCTGTTAAAGTGAGATAATTTTCTACCTTTCGATGGTATTGTTAAAATTAATATAAAGGCAATTGCTTATAAGAAAGGGTTATTCTAAAATTCTCAGAAATATAGAAACTAATTCAAATGCTTTTCAAGTTCACATGATCTAAGATTAATCCTTAGTCAATAAAAGCTAGCTTAAGTTTGTCTGAGTTTTGCAAAAATAAGTCCATGTTAATAATTGACTTTTATGTCTATGAAACATGTCTCTAGAGGTTATAAAATGTCCAAACTAGAGAATAATAATTGATTACTTCTTAGTTTTCATTAGATATTGAGGTTTTATTTGTTAAAATTTCAGAATATATGTAGGAAAACTTCTAGGGTATATTGTGTGGGTAAACAACAAACAATGGTTATAAATTAAAGAAATAATCAGGGCTATGGGAAACCAAAGACAGCTTATTGTTTTTCCCTGCTCCCTGGCTCCCTATTTTATTTTTTGCATTCCTTCTTATATCACAGTGCATTTAAGCTGGACTTAAATGAAGGAACTTACGAGCTGACATTATTGAAAAGAGGTATCTTATACTCTTGCTAAGGTTTGACAGATTTACTTAAGAAAATGCCAAGTTGGCAACTGCTTCATTTCACAGCAAGCCCAGGAGACAGAAACTTTAAAGATCATTGACTGCCACCTGGAGATTTTGTTCATTGGAAAGAATATCAAATACAAGACACTCTCCAACTTCATTGGAAGAGACTTTATCAGGTACCTAACTGCAAGTGCATATTTACTCCTGTCTACAGACATCAAATACTCCTCAAAGACGAGAAGTCACCAATATGAGAGACAGACAGCTATCCCAAGATATCAACGAGGCCTATATACCTATGGATTGATAATTAACTCAGAATATATTTTGTTTGATTGTCTTTGCCTGTCTGTTAATGATATAATAATAGTCATAATAATAGTTATAGTTGTTTCTTTTTTATATATAGTCCAACTGTTTATATTATTAAACATTTATAAGATAACTGTTAATAATCTTTTCATGGCTTACATAAATGTAATACTAGATGTCAAATACAGAAAAATGGGACAGAAGGCAAGATTTGGATCATAATAGTCCACAGGCTAGAAATGACCCACAGCGTTTTTTTCACAAAGAAGACTGTAAGACCTGATTGGCTTCCATTTACCTGCCCTTCCCTTTTTGAGAAAAACATTTGGCCCCATCTCAGATCTTCTGGATACAGCACTGCCTCATCCTCAATGGTCAACGAGACATCAATACTGAGACTTCTTAGGAATGAGCCTAGGGGGAGTTCTAGAAATAGCACTGTGAGACCATGACTACTAACAAGTTGGTAATCAATGCATCCTTCCTATTGATTTATGACCAAAAGGTGGTACGGTGGACCAAAAAAAGTTCTATGGAAAGTAACCTCACAGGGCGATCTGATCATACATTCCTAACTGGGCAGGTCATGGTGAGTAGTCATGCCCCAGGCGCATAACCTTTTAGTAAAAGGTTTATCTTTGCCTTAAGCAACCTCTGTCCATTGTTTCTGTGCATTATGGTTAACACACCTTTACAATTAGCCAGTAACCACCCTCAGGAGAGCATGTAATCTTGTTAACTATTCTGTGATCCAATTCCTGCCTTGCTTTCTTCCACCTCCATGTAATCTTTCTTATCTTTTCTCCTTAATTTCAAATGCATAAAAGAAGCTACAAAACTGTTATTCTTGGGAGCATTTGAGATATTGCTCCCTGGCATATGTTAGGTTTGGCTCAAATAAACTCTTTAAAAAAAATTTTTTTTAAAGAATAAAATACTTAGGAATAAACTTAACCAAGGAGGTGAAAGACTTGTACACTGAAAACTAGAAAACATTGCTTAAAGTAATTTAAAAACACATAAATTAATGGAAAGCATCCTATATACATGGATCGAAAGACATATTGTAAGGAGACAGAACTACCTAAAGTGACCTATAACTTCAATGTAATCCCCGGCAAAATCCCTACAGCATTTTGTTTTTTAAGAAGTAAAAAAATCCATCCTAAAATTCACATAGGATCTCAAGGGATCCAGAATAGCCAAAACAATCTCAAAGAAGATGAAGAAAGTTGAAGGTCTCAGACTTCTTGGTTTCAAAACATGTAACAAAACTATAACAGTCAACAATGTGAATGTCTGGCATAAAGGCAGACCTACAGACCAATGGAATAGACTAGAGAGCCCCGAAATAAACACTTGCACATATGATGTTATGAAAAAAATGTTGATGCTTTAACCTCCAATGTGACTGCATTTGGAGATAGGACCTTTAGGGAGGTCGTAAAACTTAAATGAGGTCTTTAGGATTAGATTCTAATCCAATAAGATTACTGTCCTTATAAGAAAAGAGAGACACCTAAGAGCTCTTTCTCCACCTGTGCACAGAAGAAAGGCCATGTGAGAATACAGAGAAAAAGTGGCTATCTGCAAGCCAGGAAGAGGGCTCTTACCAGAAACTGAATATGCTAGCACTTTGATCCTGGATTTCTAGCCTTCGAAACTATGAGAAAATAAATGTCTGTTCTTTAAACCATCCAGTCTGCGGTATTTTGTTATAGCAGCTTGAACAAACTGATACATATGGTCAAACAAGGTGACAAGACCATTCAATGGGGGAGAAGACGAACAGGTTTTTCAAAAGTGGTGCTGGGATAACACATGCAAAAGAATGAAGTTAGATCCTTACCTTATGCCATATAAAAAAAATTAACTCAAAGTGGGTCAAAGACCCAAAGTAAGAGTTAAAATTATAAAGCTCCTAAAGGAAAACATAGAGAGAAAACTGCATGACATTGGATTTGGCAATGGTGTCTTTGGATATGACAACATCAAAAAACACAAGCAACAACAAAGAAAGAAAAGAAAAGTAAAAAATATGTAAATCGAATCACATCAAAATAAAAAATGTGCATCAAGGACACAATCAATAGAGTGAAAAGGCAACTCATAGAACAGAAAAAAAATATTTGCAAATCAAAAATATGATAAGGGTTAATATTCAAAATATATAAAAAAACTCCTACAACTCAACAACAACAACGAAGTGACCCGATTTATAAGTAGGTGAAGGACTTGAATCAACATTTCTCCAAAGAAGGTATACAAACAACTAATAAACACATGAAAAGATGCTCAACATAACTAAGCATTATGGAAATGCAAATGAAAAATACAATGAGATTTCAGTTCATACCCATTAGGATGGCTACTATCAAAAACAAACAAACAAACAAACAAAATAAGTGCTAGGGAGAATATAGAGAAATTGAAACTTTTGGGGACAGAACATAGTACTGCTGTGGTGGAAAGCAGTATGGCAATTCCTCAAAAACTTAAAAATTGAAAGCAGGGTCTCCAAGAGATATTTGTACAATAATGTTCATAGCCAAAAGGTAAAAGCAACGCAGGGCCCATCAACAGATGAATGGATAAAATAAGGTATATACATACAATGGACTATTACACAGCCTTAAAAAGAAAGGAAACTTTGACCCGTGCTATACATGAATGAACCTTATGCTAAATGAGAGATACAAGCCAAAAAAAGACAAACGCCTTTTGATTCCACTTATATGAGGTACCTAGAGTAGTCAGTTCATAGAGACAGAAAGTAGAATGGTGGTTGCCAGGGGCTGGGGAGAGGGTAGGGTAGAGTAGGTCGTTTAATGGGTACAGAGTTTCAGTTTCAATTTTGCCAGATGGAAAGAGATCTGGAGAGCTGTTGCATAACAACGTGAATATACTTAAAACATTAATGAACTCTATACTTAAAAATGGTTATGATGGTAAATTTTGTTATGTATATTTTACCATAATTTTTAAAATTCCATTTTAAAAAATGAAAATGAAATAAGCTATTTATGCATACAAAAACTGAAAGAATTCATCATCAGTAGACTCACACTACAAAAAATGTTAAAGAAAGTCCTTCAGGTAGAAGAAAAATGTTATCAGAAAGTAATCCGGATCTATACAAAAGAATGTACAGCATGGAAATGGTAAAAACATGATATTGATCATAAATATATGATATTGTTATTTTCATTTAAAGCCCGTTAGGAAATAATTTAAGCAAAAATAACAACATAGGTGGAGGTTTATAACACATAAAACATGATAACAATAGCACAAATAGGAAAAGAAAATTGATAGTTTACTATTGTAAAGTTCTTATGTAATGGCTGAAAAATGACTGCTAGAAATTTATTACTTGCAGGAAAATTACTGCTTGGCTGTGTCCATGGGAACATGGCTATGTCCATGGGAACATAGGCTGTCACCCATAGGAACATAACATTCTAACAATAAGCTTTCTGCTTCTGTACCTCCGCTTACACACCTGACCTGTGAGTTGACAGGTAATGAATAGAAGAAGGATAGACCTTTGTGTTTAGACAGAATGAAGAATGAGATTTGGGGCTTAAAACCCCTGTACCTCCACATTTTGGGGCTGCTTAATTTGGGGTTTGCGTACCCCTGGCAGACCCAGCTGGCTGAATAAAGAGTGTTTCTTATAACTCACTGAGTTCTGGTGGTCCGTGTGTCTTTCGGGGGCTGGTGGCTACAACACTTATACTATATCTGAAGGTCAACTAATAAGTTGAAGATGTATACCATAAACTCTGAAATAATCACTAAAATTACACAATAAAGAATTACATATAATAAGGCAGCAAAAGAGGTCAAATGAAATCATAAGAAAGATTAAATTAATCCAAAAGAAGGTGAAAAAAGAGAGGAAAAAACCCCCAAAGAACAAATCGGACAAATAGAAAACAAGCAAAAAGGTAACTACTAAAAGTAAATAATCTAAATACCCCAATTAAAATGTTGTTAGATTGGATAAAAAAAGCAAGACCCAGCTATATATTACCTATAATAAGCATACTTTAAATATAAAGTTATGAATTGGTTAAAAATAGAAAGGTAGGGAAAGTATATCATGTCAACACAAATCAAAAGAATTCTTGAGTAGCTGCACTGATATCAAGAAAAATTTCAGAGCAATAATAATCTCATGGATACGGAAGGTCATTTCACAGTGAAAAGGGGTCAATTCATCAGAAGGATATAACAATCCTAAACATTTATACACCCACTATAGAGTTTCAAAATACATAAAGGAAAAATGGATAGAATTACAAAGAAAAACAGAGAAGTCCACAATTATAATTAGAGATATCAATACCTCTATTTCAGTAACTAATAGAATAAATAGAAAATTAGAAAGGATATTAGATTTAAAGATTACTATCAACTAACTTAATCTAATTGACATTTATAGAACACTGCACCCAATAATAGCAGAATAAATATTCTTTCCAGATGCATATTAAACATTTATTAAGATAGAACATATTCTGCACCACAAAACTATTTTTTTTTGATAAATTTAAAATGATTCAGGTTAACAACTAAAATTAAATTAGAAATCAATAACAGAAAGACTTCTGGAAAACCTTCAAATATTGAAACAAAGTAGCATATTTATAAATAACTCATAGATCAAAGAAGAAATCAAGAGGAAATTAAAAACTATTTTTAACTAAAAATGGAAACACAGCATATCAAAATTTGTGTGATGCCATTAAAGTTAGGGAAAATTTTATAGCACTAAGTGCCTATAATAGAAACAATGACCTTCGCTTCTACCTTAAGAAAGTGTAAAAAGAAGAACAATTTAACTCCAAGTAAGTAGAAGAGAGAAAATAATAAAGATGAGAGCAGAAATCAGTGGAGACACAAGGTAGAAAAAGAATTGATAAAATCAATGAAACTAAAAGTTGATTTCATTAAAAACTTATAAACCTCTAGCCAGGCTGACCAGGAAAAAAAAGAGAAAACACAAATGAATATCAGAAATGAGAGCAATGACTTCATTACACATTCTACAGATATTAAAAAAATAACAGGAGAATATTATGTATAACTTTATGGCAATAAATGTGACAACTAAGATAAAATGGACAAATTTCTTGAAAGATACAAACTACTAAAGCTTACTCAAGGAGAAATAGATAACCTCAATAGTCCCTTATCTTTAAAAAATAAAACAAAATAAAACTGAATTTGTAGTAAAAACTTCCCACAAAGAAATTCAAGGTCCAGATGGTTTTAGTCCTGAATCCTACCAAACACTTAAGGAAGAAATAAATAGCAATTATAAATAAACACTTACAAAATATTGACAAGGAAAAAAACTTTTTTCTATAAGTTATTATTGTGATAGCAAAACCTGATTGAAGACATTATAAGAAAAAATCCCACATGAACAAAGATGCAAAAATTCTAACTAAAATTTAACAAATCTAGCTAAAAATATATATAAAAATAATTATATATCATGACCAAGTAGAGTTTATCCTCAGAATATCATGGCTGGTTTAACATTTGAAAATCTATCAAAGTAATTTACCATATTAGTAATCTAAAAAATATAGGCCATATAATCATTTCAATACATGTAGAAAAAATTAACAATATGCAACATTTATTTCTGATTTTTTTGTTTTAGATATGTGTTATTTTTTATTAATTTTTTTATTAATTTCTTTTTATGGTAACATTGGTTAACAGAGTATGGTAAGTTTTAGCTGTATACTTTAACAGTAAGGCATATATGTATGTGTGTGTGTTCATCGCCCATAGTTAGATTTCTTTCTGTCACCACATATTTTATTTCTGATTTTCAAAAACCTTCAGCAAACTAGGAATTGAAGGAAACTTCCTCAAACTGATATAGGATAGCTATGAAAAACCTATAGCTAACACCATATTTAATGAAGAAAGAATGAGCACTTTTCCTCTAAAATCAGGAATAAGATAATAATGTCCCTTCTCTCTACTTCTATTTAATGTTGTACTGGAGGTGCTAGCCAAAGCAATAAGGCAAGAACAGGAAGAAGTAAAACTATATTTTTATACAACATGATTGACTATGCAGAAAATCTGATGGAATCCAAAAAAAAAAAAAAAACATTAGTTGACCTAAACGTGAGGTTTAGCAGTGTTGTAGGGTCAAAGATCAATATAAAAAAATTGTTTCTATATTCCGACAACAAACAATTGGAATTGAAATTTAAGGAATAATACCATTTATAGTAGCATCGAAATGACAAAATACTTAGGGATAAATCTGAAAAAGATGTGAAAGACTTGTATATTGAAAACTATAAAGCAATGCTGAAAGAAATTAAAGAAGATAAGTGAATGGAGAGAAATACTATTGTCATGGGTTAGAAGATCCAATATGGTTAAGATGTCAGTTCTCCCTAAATTGATCTATAAATTCAATTCAATCACAATCAAAATCCTAGCAGGCTTTTTTAAAACGGAAATTTTAAAAATTGATTCTTAAGTTCATATAGAAATGCAAAGGACCTAGGATAGCCAAATAATATTGAATACAGATGGAGGAATCTGATTTAAAGACTTATTGTAAGCTACCATAGTCAAGATAGGGTAGCATTGGCATAAATATAGACAAATAGATCTATGGAATAAAATAGAGTCCAGAAATAGGTATGTGTATATATTTAAAGTCAATTCAGTAGAGAAAGGATAATCTTTTCAAGAATTAGTGTTGGAACAAATTTTTTTTGCTCAATGTCCAGGAGCAAAAAAGTAAACTTCGATCTATATCTCTCACCACACATAAAAATAA
This sequence comes from Eonycteris spelaea, assembly GCA_003508835.1. Taxonomy (NCBI): domain Eukaryota; kingdom Metazoa; phylum Chordata; class Mammalia; order Chiroptera; family Pteropodidae; genus Eonycteris; species Eonycteris spelaea. Next base: position 2,491,431 of record PUFA01000069.1, read on the forward strand.
CTTAAAAGGAATGACATATCTAAGTTGAAAAAAAAAACTATGACTTTTAAAAGAAAACATAGGAGAAAACCTTCATGACCTTGGGCTAGGCAAAGATTTTCTAAAAATAATAACCAAAAGTGTGATCCATAAAATAACAAATTGATAAATTGGACTTCATTGAAATTAAATATCTCTGCTTTTCAAAAGATACTGTTGAGTGAATGAAAAGACAAGGCATAAACTGGAAAATATTTACAAATCATATACCTGATAAAGGACTTGTATTTAGAAATATAAAGAACTCCCCAAACTCAACAATAAAAATAGAAACAACCTAATTTTTAAAAATGGGCAAGAGATTTGAACAGACACTTTACCAAAAAAAGATATAAGGATGCTAAGTAAGCACATGAAAAGATGCTCAGCATCATTTGTCATAAGAGAAATGAAAGTTAAAATCATGATGAAATACCACTATATACCTATTAGAATGGCAAAAATGAAAAACTTATTGTTTGTATTAAGTGCTGGCAAGAATGTGGAGGAACTGGAATTCTCATACTCTGCCATTGGGAATATAAAATAGTACAGCTGCTCTAGAAAGAATTGTCAGTTTCTTTAAAAAGTTAAAATGGTATTTACCTGAGATAAATGAAATCATAAGTCCATACAAAGTCTTGTACACAAATGCTTCTCGCATTCTTGTTCATAGTTGCCCCAAATTGCGAACCACTAGTTGTCCTTCATTGGGTAAATGGATAACAAACTGTGGTACATTGATGCCATGGCATCTTACTCAGCAAAAAAGAATGAATTTAATACACATAACAATGACTTTAAAGGCATCAGGCTGAGTGAAAGAAGCCAGACACAAAAAGAGTACATACTGTGTGAATCCACTTATGTAAATTTCTAGAAAATGCAAACTAGTATGTAATGACAGCAAATCAGTATCTTGTGATTTCGGGCGGAGAGGGGATGTATGGTGTTGTAGGCAGGGATGGGAGGCAGAGATTACAAGGAAACTTTTGGAGGTGATACGTATGTTCACAAAATCAATTGTGGTGACGGTTTCACTGGCATACACTTATGTCAAATTACATACTTTAATCATTACATATTATTATATGTCAATTATGCCTCAAGAAAGCTGTTAAATAAATAAACAAACATTTAACATAATGTCTAATGTTTGAGGTAGAAGTTTGCTCAATTTGTCTTCTATCCTGGCTTAAGCTACTTCTGAGTTTCTGAATCTGAACATAAAATGATTTCTTGATCTATGATAATGTGTATTCTTGTACTGTCTTATATGGTTGGCTAATTAATTTATAAACAGTGATTTAGTTTCCTCCCATTAGACTGTAAAATCTTCAGGGTCAGGTCTCATGTCTTATACTTTTTTTTTTTTGCATTCTCCTAGTTTCCAGAAACAGTGCCAGACTCAGAAAAGTTTAACAAATACCTTTTGATTAACCAAGTATCCTTTGTGCTATTTGACAATTATTTTTTAAAAGGGACTCAAAAAAAAAAAAGAAAGAATGAATGATTTTTCTCTATTTTTATTATTTTACTTATCTGGAATATAGCATAGAGATCATGGAGAGAAAAACTATAGCATAAAGCCACCCCAAGGCACCAACAGTATCCTTTGTGCTTCAACAATCTGAGGTATAAATACAGATTTGCCTGTCCCATGGTTGAATTAGAGAGCAGTGAGTTGAAGGCTGATGAAGACATATTAAGATGAAAGGATTGCCAGACTGCATTTCAGCTTCATTTCATTCTCTTGCCCTCTTCATTTTGACCAATAAGGTGGTACTGATCAGAAAAAGGAGCAATTCAAAGAGTGCTTGATAAAAAACTAAACGTTCTCATTGAGCAGGATGTTCCAGGTGTGATTACAATCACAGTTCTCCCAAATTTCCCAAAAGAGTGACAATTAAGGTCTCTGTTTGATGAACAGACCAGCAAAAGTGAAAGAGACAGAACAAGAGCTACCATGAGAACCTGGGAGATCTGCCTCTCAGACAGAAAAGGACCAACATTATTCTTTCCAGTGGTGGGTAAAGTTGATTATCCTTGATCTTCTCCGTGAGAACTCTTCATGGCCTGTAGAAATACGTCTGTTGTAGGAAACTATATTGCCCTTGCTTTTATTTTTGTAGATTATGTGAGCATAAGTTATGACAAAGAATATCCAGAAACAGTGCATGAGTATACGGGACACCAAGCCAAACCAGCGCATGACCCTGACTTCTCCAATGTTGTTGTTATTGTTGCTAAGAATTTGTACTACAATATTCACAGTTTCATAGAAAAAGATCCAGATGATGTAGATCACCATGCTCCTGCATATCTGGGCATATACTGAGTATATTAACAAGCAGCTGATGATGATGGTGACACAAGATAGGAAGAGGACAATACTGAAACTCCAACAGATGAAGAAGTGATTTATCAGGATAGCTGTACTCTTATTCTGCAGATTAAAATCAGTGCAATTGCTGCTCCTTAAGTACTTCTGTTCGAAGATGAGGTACATGTTGGTGGCTACAATGGTAAAGACCCTGATAACGTGGTGCCTGTTTTGGCTGTCATCCCACACCAGTGTTTCTGTTTCATACTGAAACCTCCTGTGGAGAAAAAAAATGTAAGCAAGAATTCTGGCTCCTTCTACTGTGGTAAATTATCAAGGTTTCTGCCTCCTTTCCCAAAGGAGAAACAACAGAGAGAAATATAAAACCAGGAAATAAAAACTTTGGGAAGACAGAGACTGTGTAAAATTTATTGGGAGTGTGAGTGGGGAGGAGGGAGGATGCAGTCTGGTGGCAGTGAGCAGATCAATCAGACAACTGGTTCTTAACCTGGCTTCACATTAGAATCACTGAATGTACCCAGGTCCAGGCCCTACCCAGACCAATCAAAACATTTGTTGGGTGGGACACAAACATTAGTATTTTAAAAAACTTCTTAGTGATTTTTATATATAGCCAGGATTGGGAAACACCGAGCAGAAAAAGATAGTTTATATTATGTTTGTATCTTTCCTAACATTGCTGTGGACAACAATTGCTGTCCTCTGATGAGGAAGAGTGGCTTCACTTGTCCAGACCTTGAGTGCAGTTGTCCTCAGGAGAAAAATCATGGCAACACAATAACCCTGCTGGGGTGAGGAATTGATGAAAACAGGTGGCTTTGAACAATCATTCCTCCAGCACATATCAAACCATAAAGGAAAACAGTGCAAGGTGTACTTAAGGGAAATTTGGAGCCTTAGGATAGAATAGCCTTATAATAGAAAAGAAAAAGCAACAATGAGCTAAGTGTTCAACTTAAGAAGTTAGGGAAAAAAACCAACAATAAAAACAGCAAAAAATAGGAGGAAGAAAATAAATAGAACAGAAATCAATGAAAAGGAAATAAAGAAAAAGTAGAGGGATTTCTGATTGGTTAGGTTATTGGGGCCAGCTTCCTGCTAAAAACAACTAAAAATGCTGGATAAAATAGTTTTAAAATATTCTCAAAAGCACAGAGGTGCATACAAGGTAGGAGGTAAGAGGTAGGAGGCCAAAGTCTAATAGGAGTTTAAGAACTGGGTCAGGTAAACAAGCTTGGAAGTCAATTTTGCTCTGAGGATATTTGCTAATCTGTCCAAACTTGAATTTCATTTATGAGAGAGCTCTGTAGAGCAACAAGTAAAATCAAAGCTCAGGGTCCACCAAGATGGGGAGTCTGTCGGAAGGCCTTTTCTATATTAGTCATGGCCTCCCGAATGGCTATGATTAAGATGAATCAGAAGTAAACAACTTTCTCCCAAGAGATGCAAGGAGGGTTAACTTAGTACTACACTGAATGTATGGGGGAAAAGCTTTCCTCGAGACATTGTAACCATTGCTAGCCTTTTTGTGAATTTGTAGCCCAAATTACATGAATCACTCAAAAAGACTTTTAAGTCATAAGTCTAGTTTAAAGCACTCCTGAACTGGAAGTGTTTCTACATGCTTGGCAAAAGCAAACTCATATCCTCTTTGGAAGAATGCACCTTTGATTTGGTCCTCAAATCAAAACTCCATCAATAATTTTTCAGACACAACAACTAATACACAGTAAAAAATAACCAAGCACACAAGGAACAAGGCACTGTGAGAACCAACAGAAATAACAGACAGTAGAAACATAACTACAAGAATACCAGTTTATAGGAGACATACAAACAGCCAACAGACATGAAAAGATGCTCAATCTCACTAGCCATTAGGGAAGTGCAAATCAAAATCATAGTGAGATACCATCTCACACCTGTTGGAATGGCTATTATCAACAAGATAGGTAATAACAGGCATTAGAGAGGTTGTGGAAGAAAAGGATCCCTTGGGAATGTATATTGGTACAGCCACTATAGAAAAACAGTATGAAAGGGCCTCAAAAAAATTAAAAATATGACACAGCAATCCCTCTTCTGGGTATCTACCCCCAAAATTTGAAAACATTTCTCCGAAAAGATGGATGCACCCTGATGTTCATAGCAGCACAGTGGCCAAGACATGGAAACAACTGAAATGTCTTTGATAGACTGAGTAAAGAAGATGTGGAACATATACACAATAGAATATTAGCTATAAGAAAAGGTGAAATACCGCCATTTGGGGCCACATAGGTGGATCTCGAGATAATCATGCTAAGTGAAATAAGTCAGACAGGAAAAGTTGAGAACCATGATTTCACTCATACATGGGATATAAAACTAAAAGCAAAACAACAACAAAAAAGACAAACTAAAACTCATAGACACAGACAACAGTTTAGTAGTTACCAGAAGGAAAGGGGAGAGAAGGGGAGACAGCTAAGAGGAAAGGGGGCCAAATATATGGTGACAGTAGGAGGTTTGATCTGTGTGGTAAACCCAAAATGCAGTATACAGACGGTGTATTAATGAAGTGTACACTTGAAACCTATATAATTTTATTAACGAATGTCACCCCAATAAATTTAATTTAAAAAGAAAATATACATAGGAACAGGAAACCTCAGAAAATAACTTACCATATTTGAAAGAGAACCAAATAGAATTTCTAGGGATAAAAACTCCATATCTGAAATTAGAAATTCAGTAGGCATATTTGGTAGCCGATTGGACACAGATGAAGTGATAATTACTTAACCAGAGGATAAGTCGGGGAGAAATTATCTAGAATGTAGAACAAAGAAACAAAATATGGAAAATATGAATGAGAAGTTAAGAGACATAAAGGATATAATAAGATGTTCTGACTCAGAGAGAGAGATAAGGAAGGAGGGAGGAAAGAGAATAAGGTAGCATATTCAAAGAGATAATAGCTACGGATTTGCATATGTGAAAAAAAACATCGATCCACAGATTCAATAACCCTAACTAATAGCAAATAGGATAAATAGAATGAAATATACACCTAGACATACGGTATTCATTCTGTTGAATACTAAATACTAAAATAAAATCTCGAATGCAGCTGAGGGTCTTTTTTTTTTTCCATAAGAACAACAGTTAGGCTTCTACCAAAATCTAGTGGAATTATAAATGTGGTAAAAGAAAATAACTGCCAACTTAGAATTCTATGCTCAGCTAAAATATTTCTCAAGATTGAGAACATGAAATATATTAAGCTTTTTATAAAATTCAAAACAACTAAAATCAAATAACATATTGTCTGGCCAGAGGTATATGTAGATTCAATTTTATTTTAAAAGTAAGGAGATGATATACATGAAATGGGGTAGTGGTTACCTCTGAAGTATAGGGGTCAAGAATAAGGAAGGGGCATATTGATAAATGTGAATTAAAGTTAATCTTCTATTTCTTGGGTTGAATGAGGCAGTCACAGTGCTCAGTAAAAAATTAATGAACAAATAAATTAGTAAATAAAAGTGGGCCATGAAAAGTTGCCCTGTGTTCATGGAATGGAAGAATTAATATTGTTAAAATGTTAATACTACCAAAAGCCATCTATAGATTCAATGCAATCTCTATCAAGATTCCAATGGCATTTCTTACAGTAGTAGAAAAAAAAATAATCCTAAAATGTATATGGAACAACAAAAGATCCAAAATGGCCAAAGAAATCCTGAGAAAGAAGAATAAAGCAGGAGGCATTATACTTCCTGATTTCAGGCTATATTATGAAGTCATCAGAACAATATGGTACTGACATAAAAACAGACAATAGATTAATGGAATAGAATCAAGAGGTCAGAAATAAACCAAAACATTTACAGTCAACTAATATTTGACAAGAGAGCCAAGAATAGTCAGTGGAGAAGAGACAGTTTCTTCAATAAATGATGCTGGATAAGTGGATATTTGCATGCAAAAAATAATAATAATAATGAAACTGAACCTTTATCTTTACCATTCACAAAGATTAACTAAAAATGGATCAAAGACTTAAATGTAAGATGTGAAACCATGAAACTCCTAGGAAAAAAACATAAGAATAAAGCTCCTTGACATGAGTTTTGGTAATGATTTTTTTTTTTTTGGATATGACACCTAAGCACAAGCAACAAATAAAAAATCAACAAGTGAGACTAAATCAAACTAAAAAGCTTCTGCATAGCAAAATAAACCATAAAGTGAAAAGACAATCTATGGAGTGGTAAAAATTATTTGCAAACTGTATATCTGATAAGGGGTTAATATCTAAAATATACTTTAAAATGATAAAACTCAATAGTAAAAAACAAATAATCCAATTTAAAAAAGGTCAAAGCACTTGAACAGACATTTCTCCGAAGAAGACATACCAACAGGCATTATAACCTTGAAGGCATTATGCTAAATGAAATACGTCATATAGAGAAAGACAAATCTTGTGTGATTTCACTTATATGTAGAATCTTAAAAAAAGAAAAGAAAGAAAGAAAAAGAGAAACCAACCAAACTCCTAGAAAAAGACATCAGACTTGTGGTTACCAGAAGTGAAGGCTGGTGAGAGGAAATTGGAGGAAGGTGGTCAAAAATATAAACTTCCAGTTATAGGATAAATAAATTCTAGGGATGAAATGTACGACATCATGACAGGCACTGACACTGCTGTAAGATATACAGGAAAGTTGTTCAGAGAGTAAATCCTAAGAGTTCTCATCACAAGGAGAAAAATTTTGCCTCTTCTTTTTCTTTCTTTCTTTTTACTGTATCTATACAATGAGATGGATATTAGCTGGACCTATTGTGGTAATCATTTCACAATATATGTAAATCAAACCATCATGCGTACACTTTAAACTTATACAATGATGTATGTCGATTATTTCTCAATAAAACTGGGAAAAAGCTATGGAAAATCAAAATTAAGTTAATAAGCCTGAAAAATTAATAATTTACCACCAAAACTAAGGTATAAGGCTGATTTAGTAATAAGATTGAAAAATAAATGATAGATTGTCTTACAACCAGAAAGCGAATATCCATGGGCATTATGGTTGTGTGAAAATCACCCCGAAAATGAGAAGTAAAACACTCTGGAAGGTGCAGCAAGAAAGCTTGTTGCTATTCCAGTATATGCTATTCCAGTATTTGAACAGATTATCTGTTTAGACACAAAGGGTGCTATTGACCTGGTTTCCTACTTGGCATGCTATAAATTGAAAAACTACTGCTAAATATATTTTCATTATGCAAATAGATTTTTTCTCTTTTTTTTCCTACTGCCATATCAAGAGGAACTTTATTATTTTTATTTTTTAATTAAGTTTATTTGGGTAACAATGGTTAATACAAGTATATAATTTTCAGGCGTACATTGTAATTTGACATCTGTATATTCTATTGTGTGTTTACCACCCAAAGTCCAGTTTCCTTCAGCTACCATATATTTGATCCCCTTTACCCACTACACCCTCCTCCTATTTCCCCATATTTGACCCCCTTTACTCCATCTACTTCCTCTTCCACCCCACTAGTAACCACTAGTCTATTGTCCATGTCCATGAGTCTCTGTTTGATTGTCCTGCTCATTTGTTGCTTTTAGGTTTATATCCCACATATAAGTGATATCATGTTATTTTTCAACTTTTTCAATCTGGCTTATTTCACTTAGCATAATTATCTCGAGTTCCATCCATGTTGTGCAAATGGCAGTATTTCATCTCTTCTTGGCTGAGTAAAATAGTCCATTGTCTATATGTACCACAGCTTCTTCAGCCAATCATCTATTGTAGGACACTTTGGTTGCTTTCCATGCCTGGACACTGAATAATGCTTCTATGAACATGGTGTGCAAATATCTTTTTGGATATGGGTTTTCAAGTCTTTGAGGTAAATACTCAGTAAGTGATTGCTGGATCATATGATAGATCAATTCTCAGTTTTTTGAGAAACCTCCACACTGTTTCCCATTGTGGCTGTACCAGTTTGCAGTCCCACCAGTGTATGAGGAGGGTTCCTTTTTCTCTGCATCTTCTCCAATGCTTGTTATTATTTTTTCCTGTTGATTATAGCTATTCTAACAGGTGTGATATGATATCTCATTGTGGTTTTGATTTGCATTTCCCTAATAGCTAATGATGTGAGAATCTTTTCATATATTCGTTGGCCATTTGTATGTCCTTTAGGGAGAAGTGTCTACTCAGGCCTACTTCCCATTTTTTGATTGGATCATTTTTTTCTTGTTGTTATTGAGTTGTATGCAAACAGATTTTCTTAATCATCATTTTATCTCTAGCGACTAGTACAAAAATCAGTATTCATTTTGGTTGGCTTTCTTGTAGTGTTTTTTTCTACATTAAAACAATTCATTTAACACTCATGCACTTATTCACTGATATGTGGTATATGATATACATTAATGTTAGTTACAATAAAAGATTAATTAAACAAATAAGTTAGTTAAAAGTGGGTCTTACATTGTGTTAATGATGTCTGTTTTTTATGACATGGGATTACGAGTATTCCAATTCAGTACATCTAAGGAAAAACTAGGATGGAAAAAGACAAACCAAACCAAACTTCTGGTTATGAGATAAATAACTATTAATCTCACGACAAAGGTTCTGAGGCATAATTGGCCCTGCTATGTTTACTGACTCTCACCTACCTGAAAACAGTAGACTTCCTCTTTCCATTCCTTAAAAAATATCTCATACAATTTTGGGTTCCCATTGGTCTATTTATGGCAAAGACTGTTAATTGTCTCCCAATATCCATTTCCCTCTTCTTAATTTTTGTTGTAGCTAAACACATGGCCACCAGGCTAATGACTGCATTTCTCAGCCTTCCTTGAAGCTCTATGTGGCTATTAGACCAAAGGGATGTGAGCATGAGTGATGTGTGTCACTTTACAGTCTTATTCATAAAAGGATTAGGAGTGTCTCCCCTTCCCTTTTCCTCCTTCCTGATTCTTGCCTTGATCAGAACTAATCTTTGACCCAGACTTGGAATCCCTTGTTGAATATGATAAACACCTTATCAACCAGGGATCACTGTTACTTGAGAGAGAAATAAACTCTTGTTATAAACGAGCAACTGTCTTTGGGGTTTCTTTGTTACAATAACAGACTGTACCAATATGACTAAACTTCTTTGAAGCTAAACCCAATGAGGACTAGCAATCCACTGGGATCTAGTGCCTCGCTTGACTTTGTCCTTTTGAAGAAACCAACATGCTCTCCTTGTCTATATGTTTATCTCAGTGAAAGAGATGTTTTCTTTAGTTCCAGGGTCACTATTTAATTAATTTAATAATAAATCATGTATTGTCTTGTGGCATCTTTTATATTGTTTTAAATTGCTATTTAAATATTCTACACTTATAATAATCATCCTAATGGCTACCAATGGGGATATTAGAGTTAGAGAAGTTAATTAATTTTGCCTACGGCTGTATATCTGATCAGTGGAAAATCAGGATTTTAACCTGTATCCATCTGGCTTCAAAACCTATCTCAACACTCAGTCCACTTGTGTTCTGTCTGCCCAGAGATTTGTGAGTTCATTGAGCCCAGAGACTCCATCTATCCCACAATTTCTAACAGATGGCTTTGACTAAAGCAGGTCCTTGACAAATATTGGCAATTCTTCCCCCATTGGTTCTCATCTTATCTCATCTTAGTCATCTGTCCTCAGTAACTCCCTCTCTCTAGCTTTGCTCCTTTCTTTGCTTCCCTCTCTGTCTTCTTCCTCCTCCTCAATATAACTTGGAAGTGCAGGGAGCAAACAATTGCAAAATGGCCCTCAAACACGTCTTGTTTGAACAGCACAATTTTTAAAAGGAAGTTGAATTAAAGTGCTTTCAGGCAGGTTGGATAGTATCCTTTTGCTATAGTCTCCACCACTCCCTATTACTTTATACCCCTTAACCTCATCCATTTATTTTACCCATCTGGCCCCAGAAGGCCTTGGAGTATGAGACTCTTGATTTAGAAGTCTCTTTATTTTCATTTGTGATAGAGCAGATGTGACATCTGATATAACATGAAAATGGTCTTATTGATATTTTTCTGTGTTTTTATTTATGACTTTTTAAATCTTAGTATTGTCTTGTTTTCCCTAGAGGGTTCTCTCTCTCTCAAGTTATTTGCTAAGTCAATAGAAAATTATGCTTTAATTTTGCAAATTAAAATATTTACTCCTCAGAAGTATACTGGTCAAATGAAATGAGGTAATAAGAATGATGATAATAACAATACACATTTACTAAAAACTTACTTTGTGCCAGCCATCGCATTGGAGCTTCACAACAATTTTTTGAGTGCAGCTATAATTATACGTCTATTTTCTTGTTGCTAGTGAGGGAGGGTGGTGTATTTGTACTATTTATGCATTTAGATTTCCAAATATTGATTTTTACTTGTTGGGAGAGGAATCATTCACCGTCACTGACAACCATTCAGAATTTAGCTCCATCTCAGGAGGTCATTCTGCTAATTTTCTGATTCATCTTCCAAGTAACTGTCAATTTTACTAGTAACTTCATTTATTTTATTATTTGGCTCATTCTAAGTTAAAGGCAACTGTAGATTTAATTTCTAATACTTTTCTTTAAGTGCTGACTCTTTGGTTGGTTGTTCATTTCTTTTCTACTGTTTCTGTAATAAATAACCACAAATTTAGCAGCTTAAAACAATACAAACTTATTATCTCACAGTTCTGTAGGTCAGAAGTCTCGGTTGCCTTAAGACTTAACTGGTTTCTCTGCTTCAGGTTTCACACAGCAGAAATCAAGTTATCATTGGTTGGTTGGGTTCTTATTGGGAGGCTCTGGGGAAGAATCTGCTTCCAAGTTCTTTCAGATTGTTGGCTGAATTGACTTCCTTGCAGTTGTAGAACCGAGGTTCCCATTTCCTTGCTGGATATCAGCTGTGGGCCGCCCTTTGCTCCAGAGGCCTCCCTCCTTGCCTGTGGGCTCTCAGAGTCAGCAGAGGTGCACCAAATTCTTATTGGAGTCTTTCTGCCTCTAGCTGGGGAGAGTTCTCTTTTACCAGCTCTGGGACTAGATTAGGTACACCTGGGTAATCCAGGGTAATCTCTTTATCCTTAAATCTTTTATCTTAATTACATCTACGAAGTCCCTTTGTTCTATTCACAGGTGTGATTCAAGGGGCAAAGGTCAAAAGGACTGTTATGGGCTGAACTGTGTCCCCCTGCTTTTATATGTTGAAGTATTAATCCCCAGTACCTTGTGACTACATTTAGAGTAGGGTCTTTAAAGAGGTAATTAAATTAAAATTAGGTCATTAGTGTGAGCCCTAACCCCATATGACTGGTCTCCTTATTAGAAGAGGAGATTAAGACACAGACACATATGGAGAGAGGAACAATCATGTGGTAACAGGAAAAAAATGGTCTTCTAGAACTGAGAGATCTCATAAAAAACCAACTCTGCCAACCCCTTGATCTAGAACTCCTAGCCTCCAAGATGTGAGAAAATAAATTTCTGTTGTTTAAGCCACCTCGTCTTGTAGTACTTTGTTATGGCATTGTAGCAGACTACTACGGGGCCAGAATTCTGCTGCCCGTACTAATGAATTGTCCTCAAAATTTCTTTGTATCTGGGTAAATTGCTTGTCTACCACTGGGATGTTTTCTTACAAAAATTAATTTTTTTGAAAAGGTATTTTAACAATCAGTTTCTTTTAAAAGAAAAACCATACAACAATATAAAAGTGTTTTTTTGTTTGTTTGTTTTTGTTTTAACTGAGGCTGTGGGGTTAAACAAAATCATTCAGGAACCTAGCTAAATCATTGTCAGTAAACTCTGTTTAATTTTTAAGAAGTCAATGAAAAGCTCATTCTCTCTGGGTATCCTATCTTTAATACATCTTTTGTCTAACTTAGAAATGTTTTCAGGAGGTGGAGCTGCTGTGCTCTCGGATTTTCTTATCATTTCCAGACCATTATTTCTCTTCAAACCCTTGTTTCCTAGGTCTACCTGATGGTGTAGCTAAACAAACAAAAACCTAGCCCAGATCTGCTGAAAGCATGGACCCAGACAAAAATCCCAACTTGCATACACCTATCTGTCTTCTTTGTGCCTGAAATGGGGGAACTGAATAAAGCTGAAGGAAACATTACCCTACAAGGTATTTTTCTTTTTGTTTCTGTAAGTCTTTTGGGGGTGTGTGTGAAAAAAAAATTGATTCTTGAGTCTGGGCTAAGTGTATATGGTTACAGGTACAAAAAGATGTCTTGTTCCAAAAAATAGAATTTTTCCAACCTGATGCAAATGGAATTAGAAATCACAAGCAACATGTTGAAATAATAAGACTCTCCACCAAAAGACACCTTCCCATAACGGATTTTCTATATACCTTGTTCCAAACCTTCAGGGTTTTAGACTGAGGATAATTAATACTGGTACTTTTCTACCAGTATTATTTCACAGTTGCTAATTTTAACTGGGCCCTCACAATGCTAGGTAATCCCACTATATTCCCTGGTTACTTCCTTTCCTATTATCTACAACAACTATTCCAAACCTTATGCCTCGAGATCCACAAATCTCATTTCCACATACATACCCTCTTTCTGCTACAATGAAGTATCTTTCTTCCTCTACCATTGCCTGTGTTCCAGAGCCCCATGCTCCTGCCATTTCTGGAACCTTCCTTTTAATCACTTCACTTGACTACTCTTTATCCCTTCAAGGATCTTCTTTTGGCTTCTGATAGCAAACTTACCTTATTATTATTATTATTTTTTATCACTTCTCTAGAAATTCCTTCTCAAAATCCCTTATTAACTTCCTTCTGCTCATTCTTAAATGTTAGTCTTTCTCAATACACAAACCAAGACACCGTTCTCACTTTATACTCTCTCCTTAGGTAACTTCACTCATTCCCATAATTCAGTTGCCATCTATGCTGACAACTCCCAATACAGTCCAGTCTTTTATTTAGAGATTAAAACCTGCATTTTAACTATTCTGCCTCCATTTGGATACTCTTTGGACTGCTCAGATAATATCATCTGTCTATTGTGTGCTCACCACTCCAAGTTTAGTCTCCTTCTATTACCATATATTTGACCCCCTTTACTCTCTATATCCTTCCCCCATCCTTTTCCTTCTCTGGTAACCATTGGTGTAGCTTTCTTTAATACAGTATTATAGTATTAGCTCCAGAAATGGGAAAGCCAGCATCATGGAAAGACAGCTGGATAACTTTGTTCTACTCTAAACCAAGAGCTAAAATGTTATCATAAAACGTATTTGGTGATAGCATAAAGTCTTTTTAGTTTACTTGTGAAATTTCCTGAAAATGACACACTATTTCAAACACTACACAACTAGAAGTGATTCTGATTCCATCTTTGAATACGCACATTTCAAATAGTTTTATTTTTATTTATTTATTTATTTGTTTGTTTGTTTGTTTAACACCTACAGCACCTGGTATTCCTAGGTGGTCTCCAATCCAAGTACTAACCAGGCCTGACCCTGCTTAGCTTCCAAGATCAGACGAGACTGGGCACATTCGGGGTGGCATTCAAATTGTTTTAAATTAAAAATATCTCTATGTAAATTTTAAAATAAACTATAATAGAAAATAAAAATTATTACTACAACAAAATATTTTAAAAGAGTTTAACATCACCCCTTTGAACTCAGTAAAAGTGTGTAATGTTTATTTTTAAAATATACTTTGTTTTTTAGGCCCTGAACTAAGCATTTATCTTACTTGGGAAGGTCTGCTTTGAGAATCTGCTGATCAGTCTAATCCTTTCCGAGTGGGCTATATTTAAGGCATCAGCATGTGTATTTTTTGGAAGCACTGCACTCCTCAGTTTAATACTAGGGTTGGGGAATGAGTTAATTAGTCAAATTCTGAGACATCAAGGTTATCCCAAAAATGCAAGGGAAGAAAAGGTTATAGACTATTATAAGGGAGGTGTCAAGATTAAGAACAGCAAATTTTCAAGTCAAATGGTCAGAGTTCAAAACTTGGCTTCCCCATTTACTGTGTATTAATCCTCTGCATGCCTCAGCTTCCACATTTTTAAACTAGGTATACCATTATTCAGCAGTAAAAAAGAATGAAATCTTGTCATTTGCAACAACATAGATAGATCTAGAGGTATTATGCTAAGTGAAATAAGTCATGCTGAGAAAGACAAATATCATATCATTTCACTTATATGTGGAATCTAAGAAAAGAAAATAAACAAATGAATAAACAAAACAAAACAGAAATAGACCCATAGATATAGAGAAGAAGCTGATGGTTGCCAAAGGGGAAGAGGGTGGGAAAGATGGGTGGGGAAAAAAAATAAAGGAATAGACAAAATAAATAGAAAACAAGTAGCAAGATAACAAGATGGCAGATTTAAATTAACTATATCAATAATTACATGAAGTGTAAATGATCTGAACATGCCATTTAAAAGACAAAGATGTCAAATAAAAATTTTACAATACCAACCCCACTTTAAATATGGGGATATAAATAGATTAAAGTACAAAGATGGGATAAATTATTCTATGCAAACTCTAATTCAAAGAAAGCTGAACTGACTGTATTAAAATAAAAAATAAATGTATTTAGGAGAGATATTACCAGAGATAAAGCTGCATGTTGTCTAGTAATAAAAAAGTTAAATAATCAAAAGGAAATATTAATTTTAAATTTGTATGCATATAATAGCACAATTTTAAAAATTGGGTATACCAGTAACTATTTTTAACTGATTTTACTAATTTGCATGACAAATTACTACTCCAAAACTTAGTAGCACAAGACAACCCTTTACTATGCACATGGATTCTGTGGGTGAGGACTTTGGACACAACACAGGGGCTAACTCACTAAGTGTGATGAGGAATTTGGACAGGGCACATCCAGGATGACTTCTCACCCCTCATGAATTTTAGAGCCCTCTCCTGGAAGGCTCATTCACTCAAAAGTCTGGCAGCTGCTGCTAGTTCAGTTTGGGGGAGAGGTCTCAGTTCTACTCTGTATGGGACTTTCATGCGATTTCTGGGGGTGCTTGTTTGGGCTTCTTCACAGCCTGCTGACTGGCTTTCCTTGAGAGAAGGTCCCAAAAGAGTGAGCCACTGGAAGCTGTATCACCTTTCCCTAGCTTACCCTCAGAAGTCTTACCGTGTTGCTTCTAGAGCACCCTAGATTTTAGTCACCAAGGCCAGCCCATATTCAAGGCAAGAGCAATTAGATTATACCAATTAGATTCAAGGGGAGGAGTGTGAAAGAATTTGCCAAGGAGCAAGGAATTCTGATTATCCCAGTGGCCATGACCCAAGTTCTTACATTTGCCAGGTTATCCAGGGAAGCAAAAGTGATCTGTTAACCTAAAAATGAAAGACCTTTTCAAAGTGAGAGGCAGCACGTATTTATTGACATAAACAAGAATAGCTATTTGGGACACACTGATTCAGGCAGAAGCGCAAATAGTGTTCTGATTAGGAAACAAAGGCTACAGGTATTTAAGGGAAAGGGAAAGGGAACAATTACATTAACAGAAGGAAGACATTTCTATTGGTTCAGATAATATAACATAGTGACGGTAATTCTAAACAATGTTTTAAATTTTCAGTCAAGTAGTCATAATAACCGCTTTCTTGTTATCTTTGCAAACAGTTTTGCAAGGCACAAGGTTGCTTAGGTCCACTGCAAAGGTTATTTTGCTTTGTTTTAATATTCCAAAGATATGAGGTATAAGACATGCATGGCAGTTCCGGCTCCATTTTAAAGTGGTTCCGTTTAAATTATTGTTTACAGATCATAACAAGGAAATATTCAACAATGAACTGACATTCTCTACCTCCCCCCAATATTCCTCTTGGCTGAGACTAGAAGCTCTCTGTGTGCCCTACGCCCATCAAATCAAAGTCTTTACTGGTCAGCCTCTCTCAGGTAGCCCAGTGTAAATAACTGGCAACACAAGGCAAACTTCTGCAATATGTGACCGCAAGTCTTCCAGAGGAGGCAGAATCTCATGCAGCTATTACAAAGAATGTAGAAAAACCGCTCGAATCACACTAAACTATTAGCAAACCTAGATGTGACAGAGATAGACCAGTTAATAACCAGAAAAGAAAAAGTCGTTAAGTATGTGATACTTCAATAAAGAATGGTTTGAGGATGAATCGACTGCTACATATTCACACAATGGATTTTAAATGGTTGTCAAAATGATTGCAGCAACACACAACAATGCGAATGAATCTTAGCAATGTAGTAGTAAGTGAAAACAGAGTACCAAAGAAAGATACGACAGTTAAAAACAACCGTAGGTATGCGGTAAACGCATATACATACACTTTTTAGGACTATACATAGATACAGCAAAACCATAATATTGTATAAGGAAACTATATAAAGAAAGTAAAGAAATGATGAACTTAGGGTTCTAGATGATGATTGCCTTGGGCCAGAGAAGGAAGTGAAACGGGCTGGGTGGACCCTCCTGTCAGATCTGAGTTACTGACAAGATCCTCATTTTATTTTGGGTGGAGGACTTGAGGGTAACTATTACATTTTTAAAAATAACTAATATTTAAAGAGTAAATAACAGAGAGCCATGCATGGAGAAATGAGAAATATGTCCTGCACAAAGGATTATAGTAAATCTAATTGTGAGCAGATGAGGTATAATAAAACAAAATAATAAAACAAGATATAACAGCATTTACCTCACAAAGTTGCTGTGAGGATGAAATGAGTTAATATATTTAAAATATTCAGAAGAGTGACTGAAACATAGTAGCACTGCACTATGTAGGTATTTTTGTTATCACTATTTATACTTTATGCCAAGGGCTACTACTCTTTATTATGCAAGTCAAACTACAATTTATTAAGCTGTGTTGCAGCAGACACTATTAGCTTCTTTCCCAATACCCATTTCCTCCTTTTTTGCTAACAGAAGCTTTTGTTCAGGATGGCAACGAACCTAGACGCAGGCAGAATATTTGCTTTTCCACGTATGAGCTTGTATCAAGGGTGTTCATGGGACACGGTTTTAGCAAATGACGTACAAGCAGAAGTCTGCTGGGGCTCTAGGAAGACTTCTATTTTTCTGATAAAAAGACGAGGATGTGGCTGGCACCATTCCTACATCTTCCTTCTTCTTACCTTGAATGTGGTGTGATGCCTAGCGCCTCAGCAGCTATTTTGTTACTATGAGGCGACAGGCATGAAGACAAAAGCAAATATGCTAAGGATGTCAACTTGAGAGTCTTTCTGCATTTTATTGATTACTCCTAAAGTTGAATATTTTTATAAGTTATTGATATGTGATTTCAAAACCTGTGTCGAAATAAGTTAAAAAATTATTTTGATAAGTAGAAAATAAAAATTTTAATAGTATATTTTCTCAGAGGTACCTGAAATAATGGTGCAGTTGATGGCATCTTAGATTAATAAAATCACAGTAAGAACTTTATATTTTCAGTTCTTTTCACAATTTGACTTGTGATTCCAGCAGAACACGTTGCTGCCAGCTCTTTTCAGCTGGATCTCTTGCATTATTGGGTCAAGGGGAGGAAAATAACAAAGACAATGAGCACATTATAAGGCTTTACAGCCTAAGGCACCTATATCACTGAAGAGTACATTTGGCTGCAAAGAACAGACTCAAATAACAGTAGTTTGAACAAATAAAGATTTAGTTTTCTTTTCACAATGGAAAGTTAGGTAGTGGCAGTCTAGCATTTGGGCATTGCCCTCTGAGGAGAATGTCTGAATGTCTGGGTGGCTAAGAAGAGGTAGGATAAAAAAACTGCCTTTTTTTTTTAACCCTTTGAGTATATTTGATTACTTCTCCCCTCAAATATTGTATTCCTTATTGCTTTGTAACAAATTACCTCAAACTTTAGAAGTTTATGATAAGGAATATTTTTTATGTCGTAGTTTCTAAATGTGTCTTAGCTGGGTGATTCTGGCTCAGAAGCAAAATTTGAGCCAGAATCAGTCAACAAAAGTGGCTGTTGGCTGGGGCTGTGGCAGTCTGAATGCTCTGCTAGAGGGAATAGATCCTCATCCAAGTTCGCACACGTGGTTGTTGGCAGGAAGTCTCAGTTCCTTGATGGCTATTAGTCAGATACCTCAGTTCTTCACCTCATGGACCTTTCTGTAGGCTGTTTGAGAGTCCTCACAACATGGCAGCTGGTTTTCCCCATGGCAAGTGATTCGAGACTGAGAGAGGCCAAAATGGAAGCTGCAGTACCTATTTAAACCTAATATTAGTGGTGATGTTCATCATTTCAGGTGCATTTGATTGGTCATACATACAAACCCTGGAGGGGACTATGGGGCGTGGGCTACACAAGGGTATAAATACCAGGAGGTGGGAATCACAGAGGGTCAACTTGGAGGCCAGCTACCTGTTCTAGCACATATTTACCAACATTTTTTATTATTTTAAAATTATTTTCTATTTTTGATTTATGCCACACTGAACATACCTGATCTTATCTGATTTCAGAAGCTGGTTAGTACTTGCATTGGAGACTACTCAGGAATACCAGGTGCTGTAGGTGAAAAAAAAAAAAGAAAAAAATTATTTTCCATTTTGATTTATTCTGTTCATTTAACCTATGTAGTGAGTAAAAAATATATATATTTAAGTTTTTGCATCTTATTGATTACTCTTAAGGTTGACTATATAAAGAGTATTTGTTAACCAGTTTTATTGCCCCTTTTACAAGGTATTTATGTCCTTTACCTAATATATTCATGTATTAGGATGTTAGTAAATTTTTTTTCCAATCTTTTAATCCTTATATAATAAAGATTACTCTTTTTCAAAAAGAAAAAAAATAGAGGCTCCTGTCTAGGTGGTGTGGAGTGTTGAGACCCTGCAATACTTACAGACATACCTGCAGGGAGGGAGCAAGACTTCAAAAGGAATGTTGGGTCTTGAACTGAGGAGGGACTGGACCCCAAGTACTAGGAACTCTCCCATAACCAAACTTAAGTCAGGCTCCGCTGAGTCTTCTGAGTTAACCCCATCCTTGGGCTCTGTCCTTAGGTTGCTTAGTCCAATTTTAGCAGTAATAAGCTAAGTGAGTTGAAAGTTCCAGCCCTTGTTATCGGATCACCCTGGCCTGTCTTCAGCAAGAATCCTCTCAGCCTTGATGTTTCCCCTTGGTAATTTTCCACCCATTCACCCTGACCCTGCTACATAGCTATTATCTCCATTTGTCCTTGTTGTATTCTAAGTTGGGTGGGTGGACTGGCTTTCCTTCCTTCCTTCCTTCCTTCCTTCCTTCCTTCCTTCCTTCCTTCCTTCCTTCCTTCCTTTCCTTCCTTCCTCCTCCTTCTCCTCTTCCTCCTTTTCTTCCTCCTCCAAAGCCTCCATTGTAGTAGTCCCCCTTGAATAAAGCTATCCTAATAGTCTTTAACAAGTGTCATGAATAATGTTTTCTTTAACACCCCCCAAACTCATGAGTAAGAAGCTGGCCCCTGTTTCTGGACCCTGTTTCTGGCACCAGGTTCTATATCTGGATTCTGAGGCATCCTTGAGAGCCAGAGGAGTGCTGGTGATAGATAACAGAGATTGGATTTCCTTTCAGCTTGGCAGTATCAGATCAATTTAATTAGTTTTTTAAAGATGAAAATAGATACTTTGTATACATATAAGCTTGAGTTCTTAGAGATATATCTTCTACATTTTCTTGTAAAACATCCATCAACTTAAAAGAAAGCTACTGAGATAATTTATGACCTCTTCTCATATGCTTTTCTTTGGCTTTGTATACCACAATATGAATTTGTACCATAATTGAATGCTCTAATGCAAGAAGTCACTTTATTATTTTAACTTTATTTTTTAAAAATAATAAATCTGACTGAGCCCTCTTCCTTATGTAATTGGGGAGAAATTCTATCTCAATCAGTATTGTTTTACTCCCCATCTCCTCTATCCCTTACTGGAGTCACATAGAATTCCCAAGTTCATCCAATCTTGAAATCTTTGTGAAGGGCTCTGGACTTCAGTCTGGTGTGGTCACTATGAGAAGCTTGATGTCCAACCCCAGTTGTCCCACTGCTCACAGACCCAAAGGCTGGGGCTTAGAGCTCATTTCCTGTGTCCATGCAGCTAACCCATCAAGACATCCAGTCCCTCCAGGGTCTGGGAGGAAGTCAAACGCAGGCCCCAAAGTGGGAAGAAGCAGACACCTCTCCACTCTGTCAAGGATAAGGAAATCCCACTTGCTGTAGGAGTTAGGATCTATTTCCTTCTCCCTCAACTTTTCAAGCCAACACCCCCTACCCACATAATTTAGATCTCTGCCTTTGGGAGTCCAGACTGTCCAAGACAAAAGTCTTTTAACTCTAGTGGGGGAAGAAATGGGCATTACTCTTAAACCTACAAAGGGAAATGCCTGTCATGCTTTGGTAGTGAATCAGCTGACAAGCCGGGAAACTAGCCCCAATACTGAAGGAGGTAGTTCTGACAGTAAATCACACTGCTACATACAAAGTCCAATACAACTTCCCAGGTGTGTCTCTGAGCATTCCTTCTCATGTATAAAATGTTCTCACTTGCTCAAATATTTTTTCTCCTCTTCTCCACTTGGCTTACCTCTACTCATCTCTCAAGGTCATTTAAATCCTGGAAAAGGTGTCAGAGTTCAAAGTTGACATCTGTAATTCTCTGTCTTTTGTGGTCATAAGCTGATTGCACCACCATCTCACACCAGTATTCCAAGCAGGAGTGTGCTAGTAAACTGTTCTCCATGTTTGTCCTTTCATAGGGAAAACACCATTTCCCAGAACCCCCAGCAGTCTGCCCCTTGCGGCTCATTGGTCAGAACTAGGTCACACGGCTACCTAGAGCTGCAGAGGAGGCTGGGTAAGCAAATTTCCTGGCAAAGCTGAGTAGAACTGCCATACTGGTTTAGACAAATCATGAATTATGCCCAGACTGGGAACACAGTTGCCTCACTTCTCTAAGAAATGAGTCCCCTTAACAAGGAAGAAGAAAAGAAATGGCTATTAAAATCTATCATAGAGACCTTATTTCATTAATTTTTATGGTAGGAATTACTACTATCTCTTTGGCTCTTCTTGCATAGAGCAGAATTTTTAGAAATACACGTGGTTGGCTAGAATGTTTGCCTTTCCCAGCCTCTCTTGAAGCTGAGTGCAGCCATATGACCAATTTCTAAGGGGAAAAAATGGGTTAAAAGGGGAAGAAATAAGCATAACCACCAAATATTAAGGACAAGGTCATATCCTCCTTTTCCCTCATCTCAATGGCTGAAGTGTAGATGTGGCGGGGAGCCATGCCAACTGCGTGAGGACATAACGGAGGGTGGGGGAGACAAGGAGCTCAGACCCCTGACAGTTTCACAGAGCAGAGCTACCATCCAGCTTGGGGTTTTACATGAGAAAAATTGTAAACTATCATGTTTAAAGCACTGTTATTTTGCAGCCACACTTATGTCCTAACAAATATAACTCCCTCCAATGCTCTAACTGTAAGTATGCTAAAGGCTCTCCTAATTCAATCTCTCCCTTAACCCTGTGTTTCTAATTTACATTCAGTCTTTCTCTGTTAGAGCAAGCAACAAATACTGACTCGTACCTGATTTAAGCAGAAAAGTCAGCTCAAAGGCTTGTGGAAAGGGCTAGAGAACCATCAGTTATCTATTGCCACAATAACTTCAGATAAACAACCATAAAACCTCAGTGGCATATAACATGAACAGTATTTAGTTCATAAGTTCAGCTTATCTGGGGGCTGGGCTGAGCTAGGCTGATCTCAGCTGGACTCACTTGAGTGTCTGGAGTTTGTTGCCTAGAGAGCTCTGTTGACTTTGGCAGAGCTCATTCATAGGAAGCTCAACTGGCTGATTAGGTAGCCTCAGCTGGGATAACTCAGTGAGACTTGGCCTAGTGCCACATGTCTCTCATCATCCAATAGACGAGCCAAGGCATGTTTAATGGCAATGGCAGAGGTCAACAGTGAGAGTGTTATGGATTGAATGTGTTTCCCCAAAATTCACATGTTGAAAACCTAATGCCCAAGGTGATGACATTAGAAGGCGGGGCCCTTGGGAAGTGACTACGTCATGAGGATGGAATGAATGAAATTAGCGGCCTTATAAAAGAGGTCCCAGAGAGATTCCTTGCTCCTTCCACCATGTGAGGACACACAATGAGAAGTCAGCAGTCTGAAACCTGGAAGACAACTCTTACCAGAACCCATCCAGAACTGTGAGAAATAAATTTCTGTTGTTTATAAGCCACCCAGTCCATGGTATTTTGTTACAGCAGCCCAAACAGACTAAGACAAGAAGCAAACCCAGTCACACAAGTGCTTTTCAAGCCTCCACTTGTGTAGTGTTTGCTAACATCCATTGACCAAAGCAAGTCACAAAGGTGAGTGCAGAATCAGAATGGGAAGGTCTGACAAGATAACACAGATACAAGGAGAGGTGGAAAATCGAGGCCATTAATGCAATCAATGTACCACACCATATTCAGGTTTTGCTTATTGGGTAGTAGCCAACATCACACCACGGAACTGGGCCACTGAAGACACTGCTATTGCCACTAGTGAGCATTTGATGTCACAGTTAAACTAAACTAAGAGAACTTTTAGCACCAAACCCTGGGTGTTGCTGCTGACATGGCTGTTCCCCCAAACTGAGTGTTGCCACAAATGGCACTGCCCACTAGAAGAATATATTATTTTCTGCCTCTTTGCATTACAAGCTCCTCATGATTCAAAGGCAAGGTTGGGCAGATTTTATTAGCACATGACTTAGTTCGCAAGGAAGGGTGAGAAAGTGAGGAATTTTAGCTGGAACACTGGGAGGTGAGCTCTGCTCACAGTTTCACAGAGTGGAGAATTGTTCAGTCTCCCACAACTCTTCATCTGGCTTCTGACCCTGCTGAGCCATTTGGGTTGACAATAACCCAACAATTGCCAATCAAACAGACAGTTTTTAGAGGGTTGGGAGGCAAGCATGTGCCATGTAATGCAATACCTTTTAGGCCATGCTTAGGAGTTTGGATTTCATTCTAAGTGTAGGGGAAACCATTTAATGATTGGATATGTAACTACAGCGGTCTTTTCTACAATGCAGATCTGGTCATGTCACGTCCCTACTAACCTTTCAGTGAACACCTTGTTGCCTAGAAGAAAAGGTTACACAATCCTTATTGGGCATTAGAAGTCCACCATGATAAGTCCTTATCCAGTATCTCCTGTCACTGAATAATCTCTTTCCTTGCACTCTTTGTCATTACCATGTAAAGCCACTTATGGTTTATTTTCGTTTGGATTCTCCCAGAAGTTCATCCTGAGACAAAGATTTCCGTGCAAATAGTTTTTGGGGGGAGGTGATGGAAACACCAGTGAGGAAGAGGTGGAAAATGATACAGAAAAAGAATGCAGCCCATTAAAGGTGAGCTATTAAGCCAACTACCATAGTGGACAATAGGAGCTTAATCCTGTAAAGAAACTCTAAGAAACACATGCCTCAGAATTATCCCACTTGAGGGGTGTAGCTGGGTTATTTACCCACCCATCCCTGAGAGTCATTTTTTGAGGGCTGTTCCCAGGGCAAAGAGAGCATATAGAGATGTCGAAGGATATGGGCAAGGCACTGACAGTGTCTTGCATGTGGTTTCCCAAATGCAGCTTATCCTTGTAGAGTCTCATAGTTCCATGAATGCTTCATCCTTCTGCCTAGGATGTTTTCCCCTCCCTGTTTACCCGGTAAACTTCTACCGAACTAAATTCAAGACCTTTCCCAGCTTCCAAAATAGAGAGGACCATACCTCACTCTGTGTTTCCTTAGGACATAGTACACACCTCTATTTTTTATGACTTGTCATACTGCTTTACTTACCAGCCTGACTCCCCTTAAGATATTAGACTTGTTGAGGGCAGGGGCTTTATGTTAACAGCTCTTAAAATAGTTTGGCACCTGGAATATAATATAAAGCTAGTGGGATGGAAGGATTAATTTCTATCTATAGAGTCTGTCAATGACCTGGTAGAATGCTGCATTGAACTGAGGCCAATATGAGGCAAAACCATAGAGTTTTTATGTCCCTTTATTATCTCCATGGTATTCCCCTTCCTTCATTCACTCGGTACCTTCCTCTTCTCTCTCTCTATCTTAATATCAAAATCTGCTCTTGGATACTTCTTTTACTTCAAAGGAGCACAAAATCAAGTGATAGGAAACCTAGATTCCTATTCATCTTTGCCATTGATTAGCTTTAGGGTCCTTGGGCAAGGTTCTTTCTCTCTAAGCTTCAGACTCCTCATTTGTCACATGTCTTGAATATCCCTGCCAATTATTAAGGGGCTCTATAAGAATATCTCCAGAAGGATGACACACAAGGAATTGCAACAGTGGTTGCTGCTTGGAAGGAAAAATGGGTGGCTGTGGGTCAAGGATATGAGAGAGATCAACTTTCTCTTTATATCCTATATTAGTTTCCTAGGACTACTGCAACAAATTACCTCAAGTTTGGTGGCATAAAATAACAGTAATTTGTTCTCTCATAGAGGCTGGAAGACCAAAATCAAAGTGTTGGCAGGGCCATACTCCCTTTGAAGGCTTTCAGGGTAGAATCTTTCCTTGTTTCTTCTGGGTTCCAGTAGCTTCAGGCATTCCTGGACTTGTGGCTTCATCACTTCAATCTGTCTTTGTGGTCACATTGCCTCCTCTTCTTCTGTCTGTGTCTTTTCTCTTAAGGACACTTGTCATTGGATTTATGGTCCAACTCAGTAAACTGTGATGAGCTCATCTCAAAATTCTTAACTTAATTATATCTGCAAAGACCCTTTTTCCAAAGAAGGTCACATTCACGGGTTTAAGAGAGTTGGATGTGTACATATCTTTTTTTTGAGGGGAGGTCACCATTCAACCTACTACATACATATTTGTATGTTATGAATTGGTATCATATACAAATTTGTGAAAGGAGGGAGTAAGGAACGAATGAAGGAAGGAACGAAGGAACAAAGGAAGGAAGGAAGAGATTTACATGTGACTGAACAGATATTAAAGTTTCTACTTTTCTGCCTTATGTTCTCATTCTAGGATATGACTTTGAATCATCTTCCCCCCACCTCCCAGTTTTTATTTACTGTTGAAACCATGTTATAGGAAATGAAAATGGAACTCTCATCCCATTGGGGGAGAAGAGTAAAGTAGTAAAGCCATTCTGAAAAACAACTGGGTACTATTTTGTAAAGTTGAATGTATGCATACACTCCAGACCTGCAATTCAACTCCTATATCAATATCCTAGAAAAACCTTTCCACTTGTCCACTTATCCAGGAGACATGGATAAGATATTCATAGTAGCAGAGTTCATAAAAGCACAAAATGTGAAAGAATCAAATGCCCACTAGTAGTAACAGAGATAAACTGTGCTATTTATAAAATAGAATATTATACAGCAATGAAAATGAGTGAACTATAGCTACACTCACTGACATGGGTAAATCTCAACATCATACTGTTATCTAAAAGAAGCAAGCAACAGAAGAATGATGCAATACACTATCATTAATATAAACAATATATTATTTATGGTTGCTAACACAGGTGGAAAAGCATAAAGAAAAACAGAAGGATGATTAATACAAAGTTTTACACATGATTACACCCAAAATGGGAAGAAAGGGGAATCCCTATAGGAAGGAACCCCAAGAGGCTTCTAAGGTACTGGTGATGTCCTATTGCATGGTGTGGGAGTGGAAACATGAGTGTAAATGTTATTACTCATTGAACTGTACATATTCGTTTTATATATTCTTTATATATTTAACATCCCATGAGAAAAACTCACTATAGGTGAGGATGTAGGGCAATAGAAACTCTTAGTGCAGTGAGGCTGAATAGAAATGGGCAAAACCAATTTGGAGAGCATTTTGCAGTAACTTGTAAAGTGGAAGTTGTGCATATTTTGTGATCCAGCAATGCTTTTCCTAAGTATTCCTAGGAAATAAAGCAGTGGTTTTCAAACTTATGACAAAAACCTCTTAAGGAATACACTTCACATTACAACCAAGTACACACACACACACACATAAACACACATACACATGGATATGTAAGTGTGTATTAAGTCGAAACAAAAATTTTGCAAGATGATGCCTATCCATATTACGTGCAACATTCTTTGACTTTTCTATTCCTATCTATTCTATTTCATTAAAGTTACCAACTTTGAAATTTATTTCAATTCTCCAACAGATGACAAAACTGTATTTTGAAAAAGGCTGCATTAGAGAAAATTTTGCATGTGGTAATGTGTAAAAGAATGTTCACTGAGCACTGTTTGGAATAAAAATAACTGGACATGACAATTGAGGAATACTGACACAGTGGAACACTAAACTAGAGCTCTATCTATCAACAGAATGCTGAGTGGAAAAAAGCCGGTTGCTGAAGCATATGTACAGTGTGATGCTATTTATAAAGTTTCGAAACATGAAAAACATGTTTTTTATGGATATGCACATATGTAATAAAAGTCTACAACATGCATGAGAATGATGAACACAACTCAGGATCATGGCTGTCACTGGAAAGAGGGAGGGGAAGGGGATCAAGAAGGGGCACACGGGAACTTTAACTGTATCTAAGGGTTTTTTTTGTTTCGTAATCTTGTTATCATATGTTATTTTATTCTTTCATTTTTTTAGGGGTTGGCAAATTACCAACCATGAGCCAAATCTGTTTTTGTATGGTGAGTTAAGAATGGTTTTTACATTTTTTAATTGTTGAGAAAAATTAAAAGGCTATTTCATGATATGTGAAAATTTTCATGTCCACCAATAAAGTTTAATTGGAACACAGTCACATTAGTTGATTTTCATATTGTTTATGTTTGCTTTTGTGCTGTAACAGCAGAGTTGAGTAGTTGTAACAGAAATTGTATAGCCTGTGAAGCCAAAAACATTTACAATCTGTCCCTTTATAGAACAAGTTTGCCAGCCCCTGGTTTATTGCGTGACATATATTTCATGATGATTTTTGAAATGGTAGCATTAAAGAAATAAAAAGGTGTGTATAATTCTGTGATCTAATAAAATTAGCTTAATTTTTCCATGTTTTCTTCTAGTCTTTGACAAAACCCATATATTTTTACTGAAATCAGGCAAAGACATTGTACATTCTGCCTTCTCCCGTACATCAACTCTCAAACTTCTTTGATGTGCTATGTAGCATTCAAATTTGCACATTTTAACGACGCAGCATGATTCAAGCTTACCAACCATGTAGCATAATTTGTGTAACTACCTCCTCACATTTAAACCTTTATATTCTTTTCATTTCCTCTCTATTTGTTATTAGTTACAAGGCAAGGACATCTTTGTTCACAGAGCTTTCCCTCTCTTTTTGACTTAAAATAAATTCCCAGAAAATAAATTCTTAATCTTCCCTCCCCCTACCTACAATTCAATAACAACCCTCTCCTTCTCTTTACTCCAACAACCTCTTGCTTCTTTAGTCTTTTTGCTTATCCCTTTGCCTTCCATCATATAAGTGATCTCTCTCATTTGGCTCTTTCTAGTGGTTGCTTAGGTACCAAAAAAGCTCTTGCTCTTAGATCCCAGCCTGACCTTACAATCCCCTGGGTGACCAACATTCTGCAGTGCATTGTGAGGGCTGCTTCTTGCTTTAATTTCTTAACCCTTCCTCTCATCATAGGGTCCACTCTACTCCTTTGCTGAGTTAAAGTCTACCAGTGACGTGTTGGTAATTAAGTCCAAAGGCTTTTTTTCTCAATTTCTATCTTCCCCATGAAGTTCCTGCTCTGAAATCTCCTCCCCCTGTTCTCCAGGCCTTTCTCTTTCTTTTTCTACAAGTCTCAGAGCTTATCTCTTCCACTGAACTCTAAGGATCGGGATACACTCACCTCTTTTGAGTTCACATTCAACCCATGCAAAGCTCATTCCCTTAATCCTACTTTGCTGTAATTTAAGTTGTTTTACTCTCCTTTGAATGATTATGAAGTTAAGGAAGAAAAGGTAAAAACTTGCAGCTAGACAACATGGAGAGTCCTCTACTTAAAGTTTCAAAATAATCAAACACTTGAGATAAATTCTAGGATCACAGGCCATACTGTTCTAGTAACTGAATATCTACAAAGCGAGGTCCACAGATCAGCAGCATCAGTGTCACCTGGGAGCTTGTCAGAAATGCAGAATTGTAGGCTCTACCCCAGATCTACTGGATCAGAATCTAGGCTTTTAACATGATGTCCATGTGATTCACATGTATATCAAAGTATGAGAAGCATTAGTCACTAGGGCTTCCATCAAAAGTGACCCAAGGATTCCTTGGAAACCTCAAACCAATGAAGTTTATTTTTAATGGAGCAAAGTTTGGTGTGAGAGTAATCTGGCTGCCACAGCTATCACCCCTTTGATGGACAGGGTTGATTCGATTGGTCTCCTGGCTAGGTGGGCAGCTGTAGATTATTTCTTCAAGACATCAACTCCTGTAAAGTCCAAAATGTCAGCAAAAGTTCTAGTTGTTCTAAATAAGACAAAATATCAGCTTAAACAAAACCTCAGGAAACCCCTACAGCGATTTCTAGATCTAGATCCCTTTCTTCGGTGGATACAGGCAGTCCAGAGTTCATTTTCTTAAAGATATCATCTGAATTGTCTTCCACTATGAGCTGCCATACTCCTGTCCATGTGGCAAATCACTTGTCACTTTCCAGCTTACTCACATAGCTTCAGCAATGTTGCAAAGGTGCTCCGAATTGATTGGCTTGATATTTCACACTTGGAAAGCAGAGTATAACTTGTGTATCTAGAAATATCTCAGAGTATTCCTTTTTCTTAATTGTTTATTAATGTTATATAACACTGATTTCCTGGGGATTCTGTAATATTGTTCAACCCAAAGAAGTCTATCATTCCTATTCTTTGTTTTCACACCTCAGTTTTCTATTCAAGATTTTAAAAATTCACTTCAGTCATCTGGCTATCACTTATTACATAAACCCCTCTTGGAGCTCAGTGTGCGGTGCTGATCAGCCAAAGGAAGGCAGCTAAAATGAGTAAAAGATTAAAAGAGGAGTTTTTGTTTGATGGATTAAATGACCATAAAGGTGACTACCTGAGACAAGATACGATGAAAGTCTATAAAAGCATGAAAGGTCCAGAAAAAGTAAAAATAGCCCTTTTATACAATCCCATGGCTATGAAATTTGGGGGCAAGAGCAGCCATTGGAGGGCACATAAAAGAAGGTCCTTCTTTAGACAGAGGGTCCTTAAGTATTCTCCAACATGTGAAAAGACATGTGGTAGCAGTAAATAGCAGTTTGGATGAGGGGCAAGCCCACCCAACGGTCCTTCGTTGGGATAGAAACTATTTTGGATTGGTGCTTCTCCCTGCCCCCCCCTAATCACTGTGGTATACAACCACAGACATTCAAAAAGAGAAAGAAACACTGCCAAAGAGATTCAAAGGATTCAAAATGCTAATATTAAATCTCATTCTGAGCCAAAACAGGATTGAAAATAATTCAAGGGTAAAAGATTTATAATAGATTAATAAGGAAAATTAAGTCTGGGGTATATCCTTAATCATGTTGTGATTCGTATCATGGAGATATACTATGTCCTTGCAAGAAACGTTATTTGGTAGTCTGTTTGGGTGAATAAAATAAGACATTTTCTAAATACTTTATCGGCATCTGGGTTATCCTAGTCAGAAAGTGACAGTTATTGGCTGAAAGAGGGATTAGATCAGTTGAACTTCACCCACAGCACAAGTCCTTCAACAGTGACGAATTAACAGAGGAGGCGGAGACTCTTCTGATCTAACCGTTACTCGCGTGTTGAACAGTTAGCAACCCTGGGCTTCAGTCACAGGTTAAAAAAAAATCAGAGGGAAAGGGGAGGGTGATATCTAGAATGTCTTTGAGTCGAGAGATGGTAAAAATGGGCTGCAAACAACACATGGGCCCTTATTTTTAGGTCAAGATTTAAATATATGGGCAAATATACATGCTCTCTCCGAAAAAAATATTAGACTCAAGAACCTCAATTTCCCCAAAGAAAACAGCACCCTTTCCACCTTCGCAAACGTCCTTTACCTGCTTCAATCTCTCTCTGGGTTAAGGAACTTTCAGCCCCGCCTCCCTGCTGGTCCAAGCTCCGCCTTCTCGGTCCACCTGTGTGCCCAGCTCCTGACGTTACCATTCAGCTTCAGCGGCTTTCAGATTCCGGCTCCTGATTGTTCGCCTGACCATGGCCCGGCAGTCCACCAATGGCAGCGACGTTGGGCGGAGGGGTGCCCACATCCAAGATGGCGCTCCCAGGAGCTGGGAGCGGGTGACCGGCGGCCGGGAAGCGGCCTGGGTTGGCCCTCTGATTGCGGGGTCCTGGGGGCATCTCGCCCGGCACCCCCCTGGCCCGCCTACAAGGCCTTCCCCGGGCGAGAGCAATGGCCGCCGAGAACAGCAAGCAGTTTTGGAAAAGGAGCGCCAAGCTGCCGGGGAGGTGAGCCCAGGACGCTGAGAGAAAGAGGGTATTGGATCAAGCCCTTCCAGATCCTAAGCCCGAAATCCCGCGGGCCTGGGGCGCTACTGACCCTGGGAGACTGGTGTGGGAAACCTTGGCTGGGGGAGCTGGGGCTGCGTGGAGGCTGCAGGGAAGCTGTCAGGCTGAGGAGCAGGCACCGAGCTTTGGGGATGGATGGATGGGTGTGGGAGCAAATCGGGTTCTTGGGGTGGAGGGCTCAGGAGGGGCTGCCCTCAGCTGGGAAGTGGCCAGAGTCTGGTCGTAAGGGACAGTGGAGTTGAGTGAGTAGACAGTGTCTGTCCTGGGTTAGGAGGGCCATCCCCAGAGCTGCTACTTACTTAAAAGAGAACTCCTTCTTGGGGGTCTCCACCACGCACAGGTGTTTGTTTGCACCAGGATGGCACTTACGTTGTTCCCCCAGCTCAGCAGGTATGAATCTTTTTCCTGGATCCCACAAGGTTCTTCTGGGAGCTTGGGACAGTCTGCAGGTCAGAAGAAGTGAGGAAAATTCTCAAATTCAACCTTACTTTATCTAGAGTTAGCCTTTTCCCATTAGGAATTATTACAGAGTGACCAAGAATTGAGGTTATTTCTTTACTTTTTTCTAAGGATTTGTTCAACCCCAAGTGACCTATTACCCCCTGCATTATAATGTTCTTTTTGTGTAAATGCACTAATTTTTTTCATTCCTCTGTTGTTTGGTTAGTTGGAGAGCAGGCCTTCTAAGCTACTTTCCCCTCTTTTCCGTGTATGTTGAGATGCTTAGCAATGTATATCCATCAATCTGTTGGTTTACAGTTTCAATTTGTTTTGGGCAGAGTCCTGAGAAATATAATGAGGAGTGTATGTTTCAGTTGTGAATTTAAGATTCCTGCCAGCCACAGTCTCCTTGGTGATGAAATTCATGTTTGGTTGTGTCCCACATGCTACCTTTCCTAATTGATTCAGGTCTTTTCCTTCTGGGATAATCCTTTGAACTTATGGTTTTTTTTGTTGTTTGTTTGTTTTAATAGCTGGAGAGAATGAGGGTCATTGCTGGCTATTCAGCAGTCTTATTTTATTTAGGATCCAGTTAGACATATGGAGAATAGAGTGGGAATCAGCTTTAAGTAATACAGTATTAAAATAATGCAAGGGAATTGCAGAGATAGCTTCGGATTAAAGTGCTGTGGAATTACAGTGTTAATATTAATGCTAAAGACTTTTATGTTTTAGATAAGCACCACTTCCTGACAACTGATTCCTTTTCCTTCCTGGTCTGTGAGCTCTCCAGTCTCACTAACTGTTGTTCTCTGGGTTTTCCATAGTGAGATCATTAAATTTGACATCCTAAGGTTATAGTCAGAATCAATGGGAAAGCTATTAAATCAGGAAGCAGTATATGAGATGTGGGACATGGCATGGTCTTTTGTGCCTACTGACTGCTAGTTGTTATTAACAATCTTTTGTTTTCTGTATTTCCTCTTTTGGTCTATAGGAACATTCATCTTTTTTCAAAGCACTATTTTTGTAAGATAGGAAGAGTCTTTTTTTTTCAAGTTTCTGGATTCCTTTTTCACTTTGAAGAGTATGAGGGATAGAGGAGAGACATTTGAGTTCAGAAAGACTTGGGTTATTATTTGTACTCTCTACATGTGTGATCAAGGACAAATGATTTGCTCAATTTCTCTGGGGTTCAGTTTCTTTATCTATGAAATAAGGATAAAAATACTTTCCTCAGAGTTATTGTGAGTACTAAATTAAACAGCCTATTTGCAAAGAACCAAGGGCACTGTTTATTTAGCACATTATCATTGCTCAATAAATATTGGTTATTAATACTACCGTTATTATTAGAGCAAGTAAACATTTAAAAGACTGTTCCTCTTGTGACAACATGGATGGACCTTGAGATAATCATGCTAAGCAAAATAAGCCAGACAGAAAAGTTGAAAATCACATGATATCACTTATATGTGAGATATAAACCTAAAAGCAACAAATGAACAGGACAGAGACTCATGGACATGGACAATAGACTAGTGGTTACTAGATGGGAGGGGGGAGAGGGGAGGTAGGTGGGGTAAAGGAGGTCAAATATGTGGTAACAGAAAGATATCTAACTATGGGAGGTGAACACACATTGTAAATATATATGTATGTATGTATGTATGTATATACGCCTTACTGTTAAAGTGTACAGCTGAAATTTATTGGATTTCATTAACCAATGTCACCATAATAAATGAATGAATGAACGAATGAATAAAAAATAAATAAAAGAATTTTCTCAGATCCTTACCCTAGTATTAGGTGTTGATGTTCATTGTTTATCTTAGAGCATTAAAATGTTGCCACAGTTGATAACAGTTTTTAGTACCTTGCTTGTTGAAGAAAAATGTTGTTTAGTTGTGTGCTTTTAGCAGGGAAGCCCCAGGGGTCCCTGGTTATGGGGAAACTGCTTTTAGATAGTAAGTGCTTTGATTTGAAGAAAATGTTAGAGCATTTTCTCAAGGATAGAATTTTTGTGTTTGTGCTCTTTCCATCTTAGTGAAAAACCTTCTCCTGGGTGGACAAGTGACATAGATGACTGTGTTTAGGTCCATTATAACCTAGAAGTGAAACTAGTTTACTCTCCTTTGCTAATTCAAAGGTAAAAATTCAAAGCAATGGCAGGTTTCTTTCAGTTTCTTTGATCATGATCCAGCAACCTTAATGACAACAAATAGGAATTTTATTTAGTAAAATAGCCTAAGTTCATAATGAATTAAACATTCTTTTTAAAAAAACAACTTTATTGAGATATAATTCACATACCATAAAAATTCACCCACTATTCAGTGGTATTAGTATGAACGGTTTTGTACAACTATTGCCACTAATTTTAGAACATTTTTATCATCCCAAAGAGAAACCTCATATCCATTAGTAGTTACTCTTCTTTCCCTTACCCCCACCCAGCCCCTGGCAACCACTAATTTTTCTGTTTCTGTAGATTTACCTATTCCACACATTTCACATAAATGGAATAATGTGATATGAGACTTTTTCTGGCCTCTTTTATTAAGCATAATGTTTTCAAGGCTCATTCATATTGTACCTTATATCGTTATTTCATTCCTTAATATGGCTAAATAGTATTCCATTATATAGATACAATTTATTGTGTTTATCTTTCATCAATTGGTGGACATTTGGATTGTTTCCACTTTTGGGCTATTATGAATAATGCTATGAAATTCATGTGCAGTTTTTTTGGGGGTGGATTTAGGTTTTCCATTCTTTTGAGTATATGTGGGAGTGGAATTGCTGGGCCATATGGTAACTCGATGGAATTAAACATCTTTTAAGTTCTCTCAGTTATTCACAAGAGCCCATGTGCTTGATACACCAAATGGTCCTTGCATGTATGCCTAGGAATATAGGAGGCAATATGTACCACGTGGTTAAGAATGAAGGCTCTTAACTTGCAGCTAGTAGATAAGTCCTGGAAATCTAATGTACAACATAGTGATTATAGTCACAACACTGTATTATAAACTTTGAAGTTGCTGAGACACTAGATCTTAAGTGTTCTCACCAGAAAAAAAAAATGATAATTATGTGATATGATAGAGGTGTTAGCTAACACTTTAGTGGTAGTCAATTGCAATATATAAGGGTATCAAGCCAACACATTGTACACCTTAAACTTTTACAGTGTTTGCCAATTATATCTCAAAAAAAAAAAATAAAATAAGGATGCAGGCTCTGGAACCCTGGGTTCAAATTCCCAGCTCTGCCACTTTTGGCAATGTGACCTTGAGCAAGTTACTTACCCTCTTTGTGCCTCAGTCTCCTCATCTGTAAAATGGGGCCAGAGTACCTACCCTCCCCAAAGCTTTTATGAAGTTTAATTGAGATAATGCATAGAAAGTATGGAGGAGGTACTCGATAATATTAGTTATTATGA
This sequence comes from Eonycteris spelaea, assembly GCA_003508835.1. Classification (NCBI taxonomy): domain Eukaryota; kingdom Metazoa; phylum Chordata; class Mammalia; order Chiroptera; family Pteropodidae; genus Eonycteris; species Eonycteris spelaea. The sequence goes on from PUFA01000069.1 coordinate 2,526,303, forward strand.
AAATGATAGTTGTAATTATAGTAGCCCCTATTTTTATTGTTTTTTCCCCTTGCTCCAGTTTCTGAAACTGGAATTGAAAAATTTAATCAGTAGTATATCTGGAGCCCCCAGTGAGTCCTGGGTAGGAAAAAAACAAACAAACAAAAAACACCTGTTAATAATTAGGCAGAGGGTTTATAGGGGCACAAATAAGCCTAATGTGAGACAGCTGGTATCAGGTGTCCTTTAGTGATGAGGCGTATGATTTTGAGCAATGGTTCTCAAACTTCAGTGAGTTCCCTGGAGAGCTCGTTAAAACATAGATTGCTAGGCCCCACTTCCAGAGTTTCTGGTTCAGTAAGTCTAAGAGGGAACCTGAGAAGTTGCGCTTCTAAGTTCCCAAGTGACACTGCTGCTGCTAATCTGGGGGCTGTACTTTGAGAACCACTAAGAAAAGAGCCTCAAATTAGTTGAAAGAAATATGAGTTCCAGTGCTGGGGGCTTTTGCTGCATGGATCTTGAACAGTGAATGCATCTCACACTTAACATGTCCAAAAGAACTCTTGAAGTCTACGATCTGCCCACTCCTGCAAAGCTACTCTTTTCATCTACCTTAATGGTGCTACCATTCACCAAGTTCCTCAGACCCAAAATCCTCATGTCTTTGATTCTTTTCCTTCCTGTCAGATCGAAATCAGCAGCAAGTCCTGTTGGTTCATCAAATATATCCTGAATCTGAACTATTTTTACTGCTTCTATCCCTACTACCGTGGATCAAACTGAGTCTTCTCTTGCCTGGACTACTGCTGTAGCCTTCCATTAGATTCTCTTGCTTCTCTTCTTGCCCCCTGACAGATTTCTCATTCGTAGTTAGAAAAAAATTCACACTCTGAGTCTTCCAAGCCCTTCATGGTTGGAAAGATAGGCCTAGCTATGGACTTTGATCTTTACCCCAAGAGCAGTGGAATGCCATTAGAAGGTTGATAGGGGCAGTGACATGGTCAGATTTGCATTTATAAAAATATTCTGAAAACTAAATAATTGAAAATTAAAAACTTCCGGCTGCCCTAAGGAAAATAGCCTGGACTAGTGTTTTCAATAATTAAGGATGGGAATGCACAGTTGGTGGTTTGGGTGGGTTAATTCTGGGTTGTACTGGATTGTAGGACATTTAACATCCCTGGCCCTTGCCCACTAAATGCCAGGCAGGCCCACTGGTTATTGGGACAAACACCCTTCCCACATATATTTACACATTTCCCAGTACTTCACCTCCTCCACCCCCAGCCCCACACCCTTGACTCTTCAACCCACTCCCAACCCCCTCTGGGAATCAGAGTGAGTATAGTTAGGGTCTATTGCAGGCAGTAGAGGGAGAGGCCCTGATGGCTTGGACTAGGACTAGGGCACCGGCAAAGGCAAGTAGAGGTCAAGTTTGAGACTATCCACAGGACTTGGTAAATCATTGAATTTGGGGAGTGAGGGAAAAGGAGGTGCCACCCCCAGGTTTCTGGCTTAGGTGGTCAGCTAAGATTGTGGTGTGATAGCCTCAGAGAAAAAGCCAGATTTTAAGGCAAAGTACTGAAATATTCCATGCTCAGTCTCTTTATCTGTGGAATGGAAGGTTTAGATTAAGCGAGTTCTAGGGCTCTTATCAGTTCTGAAGTTGAGTGTTGAGTTTATTTTTATTTATTTTATTATTATTATTTATGCCTACAAAACCTGGTCTTCCTAGGTGGTCTCCCATCCAAGTACTAACCAGGCCTGACCCTGCTTAGCTTCTGAGATCAGACATTGAGCTTGTTCAGGGTGGCATGGCCATAGACTATGGACTGTGGCTTCACTGGGGTGTGAACCCAGGACCTTCTGCATTTAAAGCAGATGTGTCTAACTGCTACACTATGGAATCACGTCCAAGTGTTGAATTTAAACTTACCAATTCCATCCTGGCTATTTTTCTTTTGCTCTGTCAGTCATACCACACACGTTTCATAGGTAGAGTAGATGGGGGGGGTGCTAAGGTGGGCTTTTTCTGTCTTATGCTTTTGAAAGTAGTGGCTTGCTGCCCATGCTGAACATCTGAGTATCGTGAAATTGTAGAATGTTAGAATTGACTTTAAGACTACTGAAGGTAAAGAAACAGACCTGAGAGGGGAGGCGACTTGTTGCAAATCACACTGCAGATCTCTTGACTCCTGGTCCATGCTCTTTCTACTACTGCTTCCCCCTTTCCTCAGTCTATACTGAGATTAAGACAGCGTCTGTCAAAGCACCTTGTCCAGTTCAAGGGTTTGAACACTTCCAGTGAAAAGATGTGGATGAGACTTGGAATAGGAGAAACAAATATAAGCCAAAGCCTGGCTCATTCCCCACATTCTTATTTCCAGTATTTCTGGGAAGGACTTCTCTGTTTTTAAGTAAAAGTCTTTATTAAATTCAAGGAACTCTTTTTAGCATTAAATGAAGTTGAGAAAAGTGTCTAATCACTTGAATCACTTAGGAGCCTTCCCTGTCATTTGGTTATTGTTCATAACATTAATGAATTTTATAGTAGATTCTGTAATGGTCCCAGCCTGTCTGGGCAGGTACCTTATGACCTGTTCTTAGCTAGGAAATGTTTTACTGATAAAGTAAGTGACTAGAAGATACTAAATTATCACAGAAACAGCAGATCATAGTTCTGGAAGACTTCTATCAAGGAAGTGTGTGAACCTGAAACAGTTGCCAACATGTTTGATTTAAATTGGATAGCTCTTTGTCAGTGCTAAGCAAACACCTGTTGATTTTTCCTACCAAGGTTTTTGCGGTGTTCTAACTACGTAAACCAGCTATGCCAATACATTCTGTGGTGCTGGTTTTATTAAAGAGAATGGTGGAGGTTGACCAGGATTTTTGCTCCTTTTTGTCTCAGTTGCAGCACACCCTGTGGCATTTTCTCTTCGTGTGCAATGTGATTTCTGAAATGCAGCATGTTTGCCTCTAGTTTTTAGGTTTAGCTGAACAAGAGTCAGCTTAAAACAGAGGCCAGGTTTTTGCAGAGTTCCAATGTTCACTCATTAAGTACTGTTTAAGTGCCTGCTGGTGTGTGTCGTGTTCTGCCGTGTGATGAAGGGACTACAGAAAAAGATATGCACCACCAGTGCCCTTTAGAAGCTGAAAATTTACTTGGCACCATGGCTTCCCCTGGTGAGGGTGCTGTGCATTATTGACTTTCCTGTTTTTCCACTAAGCATGTGTTACTTCTGTGTAATCAGAATAACTTAAAAGTGGAGCTGGGTAAGAACACATTGTTGAGTGAGAAAAGCAAGATGTAGAATGTTATGTACAGTGTGCAGTCTTCTATGTAAAGTTTTAAAAACATAAAGAAGTATTTTATGTTGTTTATGAATACATGAATACATAGAAAAGTATAAAAACAGATGGGGAGGATTTCATACCCACTTCAGGATAGTGGTTATCTCTTGGGGAGAAAGGGAAATGGGACCTGGAGACTACAATTGGGACTTTCTAATGGTTTGTTTTCTTAAAGACATGTGACAAATGTTAAAATTTGTTGAATCAGAGTGATGGATTCATGGATGTTACAGTTTTCTCTACTTCTCTTTGAAAATGTGAATTGAATGGTTTGAATATTTTTGGGGGGCTAATGTTTTTTACATTTGTTTTGAAGATATCAGATAGCCAGCCATGAAATTAAGTAAAATTTAAAGTAGCATTTATGATTTACAGTCAAATAAGTCATAATACAGTGTGATGCCATTAATATAAAATTTTTAAAACATGCAAAACAATGCTATTTATTAGGGATATAGACATAGAAAATAAAAATGGAAAAACAAAAATAAGGATGAAAAATGCCAGATTCAATAAAATGGCTTTCTAGGAAGGAAGGGAGGGGTCTGCTGGGGATTCAACTCCATGTCTTCTATCTCATGTAGACGTTGAACATAAAGAGCCTTGTATAATGATCTAAATCTAGTTCGTTTTTAAAAATAGTTTATTTTTAAAAAGCATTATAAGCCCCGACGTATGTATCTTAGGGAATCAGAGAAGGCATGGGGATGCTGGCTGTAGGGGTCAGAGAAAGTATCATGGAGGGGGATGGGGTAGTTAGAGGGGTCTGGAATTTGAAGGAATGTTTTAGGATGGATAGAATTTTGAAAAGGGAGTAGGGAGAAGAGCCTGATTTAGTAATTAAGGTATGTTTGGAAGGCGGAGTGGAGAACAGCCTGCTGTAGAGTTGACTGGATTTAGAAGGACTAGAGATGGTACAGGTGACAGGTGAGTTATAAATACCAGGAAATTGAGCACCTTAGTTGCTAGGCTCTTAGTCTGTCTGCATGTAGTCTCTGAACATCTGGTTTCTATTCCTTTTTTAACTTCTTGCCTGTCCTCTTTGAGGTTTAATAAACTGATTAATTATATGACGTGTTCCAGGTGCAGAAACAGCACAGTTTGGTTTAGGAATATGTCAAATTCGATTTGGGCTCCGATATCTTTGCTGAAGAAGTCCATCATTTATTTTGGCCTTTCTGACTGCTAGTGTATTGGACTGATATTTTTAAAAAACAGTCCACCAGGATTTTAAATTCTCTTTCCTGCATAGTTAAGGGCCTTTGACCCTTAAGCCTGTACAATTAAGATTGCTTTTTTTCCCCTGCATTGATCTTTATATTTCACTACAAAGAGGCTTATGAACTTGGAGAGTTCAAGTATACTGAGAGTATTTGCAAACATTAAAATACAAATGAGTGGCCCATTTGGTGTTTTTTTGTATGTTTTAATTTTTGTTTTGTCTAAGCCTTTGTAAGCCAAACTTTCCTATTCTTTGATCCCTCTTCTTTCTTTTCCTTTGCCTTAGAAACTTTGTAAACCCATTAAAGTAGCATTGTTTGTATTTCTATAGTAGTATATGTAATGATTTGTTTATATGTTAATGAATAACCTTCAGTTTAGGGAGTAGAGATTTTATAGCTAAAAAGGTAGGGGCTATATCCGTAACTAAAGATCTGTACACAGGAACATTCCCTCTGGAATCTTAGTAGAAGTCAATGTAAAAATGAATGAATGGACTACATTTTTATTTAAAAGCAACTTTAGGATCACATCTGTATGTCAAAGAAAGTACTTGGTAAACTTGTCCTATTTTCTAAATGTTGGGTGAAAATAAATTACAAAACTGAGAGGGAGGAAGAAAACCATTTCTTGGGCACTGTGTGCTGGGTGGCATTCTAATGTTTGCAAATCTGTCACTACCTCGTAGTGTTATCACCCACCAGGAAGTGTGTTAAAAGGGCTTTTTACACATCGTCCCATTTAAACCTCCTAATTCTCTTCAGATTGCTTGATTTAGTTCTTCAAGAAAGGTGATACATGTACGTGATACTAATTCAGAAACGTACAAAAAGATTTGCAGTAAAAACTAAGTTTCTTTGCTGCCGCGTCCTCCAGTCATTTGGTTCCTCTTCCAAACTACTGCTACTGGTGTCTTCTATATTCTTTCGGAGATACTCTGTGAATACATAGGCCTAATCATATATGAATATATTTTATTTTAAAGTTTTTTACAAAAATGGTGTCATATTATGCATACATTGTGCATCTTTTTTTAATGAATGTTTTCAAGTTTGTTTCATGTCAGTGGATATAGAACTGCCTCATTCTTTTTTAACAGATGTACTATAATTTATTTAATTTATTTAACCAGTCCCTTGTTGATAATCTTTGCCCTTCAATAATTCAACCCATTTATTTTTATTAGAATGATTGGTACATTTGGTCTTAGTTCTATTTTTAATATAATCTTTAAAAAAATCAGACTGCTTGTTTTGGGAAGTGGCTATGCAGGTATATGGTCTGATAATTTGGAAAGTTTATCCTTTTATTCTGGTGATCATGTTTATAACGTTATGCCATATTTCTTCAGACAATATCTATTGACTCCCTACCACCATTAGCAGTTATAGTTCCTGTCCCCTTCCCACAGGCTTTTAGTTGACTATATTATTTTTCTTAGTTTTATATCTTAAAACCTACTTATGCCTCTATTACTTGAGCTATCAGCCTTAAATATCTTTTAAGCCTTGCCAGTCAAAGATGATATCAGCATACATAGTTATTCATCCAATTTTTCCCTTGTCACATTTTAACATTTGCCAATTACATTAGTTTTACATTCTCTTCTGCAACCATAAAGCTTCGAATTTAAGACTTAGTCTTAAGATTAAATTAATGAAATGCTCTCCACCATTCCTTTTGCCATAGTTTCTACATTTATCTCATTGTTAATTGAAGTTTTTCCTCTAGTAATCCTTCAGTAAGGAGTCAAGAAAACCATATTCCATGAGTTCTTATATATTGAAACATGTTTTCTGTTGTCTGTACTGGAACAATAGTTTGGCTTGATATATAATTATCCTTGTGTGCCTGAACTGTCACAGAAAAGTATAAACAATTATGTGACATGATAACTTGATGCTATATCACAAAGTGAACACCCCAGAAGTACGCACCGCACAGCCCCCTTGTGTCTGTTCTCTGTCACACCTCCCTCCTTCCCCATGACAGCCACATCCTTTTATTTTAATCACTCTTTGCTTTCTTTATGATGCCGCCACTATGGATACATCCCTAAACATTAGAAATCTTTTCTTTTGCCAGTTTTTGAAGTGTAGAATCATACAGTATTTACTCTTTTATCCGTTGCTTGTTTTTGGCTCAACATAACATTTGTAAGATTTCACTTACATCGTTACTTCTGCTCTACTTTGTAACTTACATTGCTGTGTAGTAGTCTATTATATGAGAATATTACAGTTTAGTTGATGGACTCAGGTTATTTCTAGTTTGGGGCTAAAGGAACCATAATGTTGTGAATAGTTTTATATATGTCTCCTGTTACACATATGTATATATTTCTCTTAAGATACAGTTTTGGAAGTGAAAATCCTGAGTCTTAGGGTATGTACATTTTGTTCTTCCTAGATATGGCCAAACTGTTTTTTGAAGTGGATTGTATTACTTTATACCCTCACCAGCAGTGTGTGAGAGTTCCATGGGTCACCTTTCCTTGATATGTAGCGTTGCTTCATCATCTTTTAGTCCAAGTGATCCTTTGGGCTAGGTGATATTCCCATTTTACAGATGTGAGACTAGGTTCAAAGTGGTCAGGTATTTAGTGCAAATTTTAGAGATAGTGGTTGCCAGAACTGGCATTTGAATTCTGTTCTCTCCAACTCTAAAGCCCTTTACCTTTCCATGCTTCCTTCTTTATAGATAGGACTTTCTGACATTAGGTATATAAGGCACTGAAACCTCATCAGGAAAGATGAACATTCTCAAAGACTTATTTTTTAAAGGTAGGTCGCTGTCTTTTGGGGATGGATTGGATATAGTTGTTCTTAGAGGTGATCTGTGTCTCAAAGTCTCTTCTAATTTTGTGATGAGGATGGTACTCACCCAACATATTTAGTATTCTGACAACTTCTTCCTTTTTTTTTTTGCTTTTAGCATCCAGCCTGTGTATGGAGCTCAGCACCCTCCTCTGGACCCTCGACTCACCAAAAAGTAAGTCAAAATGTTTTTCCTTTCACGTGGTACTTCTTCCATCACCCCCGAACCGTCCCCTACTTTGCTGAAATGACCCTTTCCACTTTGACCTTTTCTAGCTTCTCTGTTTTTTTTTTTTGATTGTTTGTTTTGTTTTGTTTTGTTTTGTTTTGGATCAGAAGATGAGCAGTTTTCTTACCTTGAAACAGTTCAAAGTGGGAAATTAACTCACTTTAAAGAATTTTTTCCTATATTGGAAGTGGATATATTTGGGGTTTGGCATTGAATTATCTTTTCTGACAAAAAGTCTTTATTGATTAATTATTGTCCTAAAATTGGATGATTGATGAACTTCTTCTAGCTTTTTTGAGGCTCATTGCTTTTTAATATTGGTATGTTTGCCATCTTTTCCTCACTTATATTCTGAGAACTAGGGCAAATAGAATATATCTGAAGGGCCGGCTTTCTTTAGATCCTCTTTCTCTTTGACATCTTCAAAGATACCCAGCCATGCAATAGAGTTAAAAGGTCCCTGGAGGCCGTTTCTCTAGTAAAATTCTAATAAATTATTTTCAAACACAACAGAGATCCTGCCTAATTCAAGGTGTATGGGTGTGTGTTCATACTCCCAATTATCACTTCATCACAACTTTCTCTAATGGGCCATCACCCAGCCACCATGAATTTAAGTAGGGAAATGGGTCATCTTCTCAGATTTTCTTTGAACTTTGGCCTCTATCTTTGGGCATGCTTGATCTTAGAGACATTTCTATGAAAGCTATAGTTTGTAGTAAAAACGGAATGATTTGAGAGGTGCAGGAGACCTAGGTTCTCATCCTCTGGGCTCTGTGTGCTAACTAATACCCACCCTTCCTTCACAGTCAAGGAGGAAGTAAAGATAATGTATATTAAAGTATTTTGAATACCTAGAAAAATGCTATATCAAATATGTATTACCAATACCTTAATATATGTTTAAATAACTAAGCTTAATGCAGTGAACTTTCTATTTCTGTAGTTCTACCAACTTGTTCTTTTGCCATTTGGTCTGAATGTAGAAGGTATGGCCTTCATAATTACTTTGGAAGCATGACTACTGTTCTTTTATGTAAGATGCACAATTTTTATATCAGAAACCATTAGACTCTAAGGTCTGTGAGGGCAGAGACTTTGTTTTGTTCACCACTATACCTTCAGTACTTGGAATAACTTGTAGCACATAGTAGGCACTGGGTAAACATTATGGAATGTTTCAAAGGAATGAAATCATTGAACTTACTTAGACAGTGGGCTTTTCTTTAATGTTTCTTAGTTTGTACCTGTATTAGTTCTTCTTAAGAGGAGCATGTTTCTGTTCATGTAATATTTCCATTAAGCAGAATGAAATCTAACATCTGGTCTGTTGGCCAGTGTAGCAGGCACTGTTGATTGCCAACCCAACTTTTCCCTCCCCCTGCTTCTTCCTTGCCTAAGAACCTTGTATGATTTAGCTATTGATCACATGACAGTGTACTTAGAGCTGGTACTTGGATTAGTTTAAGCCTTTTATAATAATTCCTTGGTAATCTCAGCAACTGGTCTGTAGTGGGCGCATTCCATGGATTCTGGCCAATGAGACATAAAAGAAAGTCTCCCTCAGGAGGGTTCTTGGAGATGTTCTTTTAAGATCAGAGAGAGATCATTTTGTGAAGAAAACCTCATTTTGCCTCTACTCATGTTTTCTGCTTTTGAATGTGGTAGTGTGAAGATGAGGTGCTGAAAGCTGTAGCAGCTAACTTATAACCTGAGGGAAAAATCAAGAGAATTGCAGAGATATCAACCAGCTCAGTGCCCTGACATCAAGGTCTTTACAATTTAAGCATTACAGTTGAGTATTCAGTTTCTTGTAGCCAGTTTTGTTCACAGCAGGATTATTGATTTGTAATAGATCCATTCCCACATATTTTATCATGGCCTTTGATAAACACATGGCTCACACATAAATCCGTCTCACCACCAAACAAGGCGTGGGTGTGCTTTCCCATTCTATACCTTAGTCAGAGTCACTTTACCTTGTTTGTACCTGTCATTGATGGAATTTTCCCTGATTCTGTATTTAGGACAGGTCTTGAGGATAATGACCATATCCCCAATTGCCAAGACAAACTTAATATACTCTCGTTTTCCCACCTGTTTATGACATAAAACTGTGAATGTTTTCACCGATCATTCAGCAAGGTGGCATTCATACTTTCAATAGAGCTAATCACTTGGCTCTGCAATTTGGGAGGAATATAATTGTCACTGAATAGATTGTGTCCCCTTTTCATGCATATGGTGGTTTGGTATTAATAGTCTCCAACATGGGACAACATACAGGTTTGCACTGGACCATTTTATAATTCCATCTTATTACTATAAAACATTTATTACCCTTATTTTAGTACCGTATTGGAACATTTTTATTACTTTTTTTGCTACATGATTATCATACCACTTCAGAGTGCCATTAATTACTGTGTGGTTAATCCCCAACATAGCAGAAGCCTTTTCATTGGGTTTTCAATCATTTAAACTGCATGAGCACACTAAGTCGTTCCCTGTCTGTGTATATTGACTTCAGTTTGCCATATTATTACCATTAGCGATAATATTGCCTGTAACAATTTTTATAGCTTAAATAAAACTAGTCTTACTGCTGAGCAGCCCCATTGGCCACTTGATGGTATGCCAAGCTTCTAAATTTTTTATTTTCTGAATTGATATCTTAGTTCCAGGTTATAAAGCTAGTTCACATGAAGCCACACTAGTTATTGAGAGGACTGGATTTATTTGAATGTTACTAAATTCTCCACTTGCTTCACATCCACTACTAGTGTCAAACATTTGACATACCAGTGTCAAACATTTTTCTAAATAAATTTGTGTCATATTTCAATTAAGTGAACAGCTATATCAGTAAAACAGGGTAGTGTTAATCAAACTACAGAATAATTGACCTTTTGTTTCCTAACCAGTAAAACCAGTAGCCACTCTTATTCAAAATATCTGTATTTGTTAACATTTAAGAAGTTATTTTTCGGGGGTGGCTTCATAGTGTAGTGGTTAGCACGTCTGCTTTACACGCAGAAGGTTCTGGGTTTGCACCTCAGGTGGAGCCACAGATCGTACGCCGGGGGGTGTGTGGGAGGAGATCTCCTGCCTTCAGAGATCCAGATCTTAAGGGGAAATGGCAACATCCATAGGTCAGGGGTCGAAGTGGGTGGGGGGAATTAGAGAGTGGAAAAAAAAAAGTTATTATTCACCAAACAACTAAATTAAATATGCCTTTTGTTATGTTCTTAGAAGGTTTTAGTTGCACCTGTACTTCTTGAATCCCTTTTTGTTTACCACTTACTAGCTCCTTGATCTTGGGCAAATAACCTCTCTGAGCCTTAGTTTCCTCATGCATAAAATAGAAATAATAAGACTCACCTCACAGAGTTCTGAGGGTTAAATGAGGTATCTGTGAAAGTGCATTTTAAACTTTAATTACAGTTGCAAGGAGGTATGGTGAAGGTGTCTATCAGAGGCCAGCTTGGTTGTGATTTTGATATAGTTCTGTTTAAATAATCTTGGTTAAACTTCAAGCTACACTGTGGCATTATTGTACCTTAGGTATAACTTAGTCGGGACCATGTTAAGATGAGGCAGCCTATAAACCATAGATACCCCAAGCTAGAAGTACCTGCATTGATTTTTTTACTGTGACTGCTGGGATCAAAAAGGAAAGACATTTCTCCTCCAGGGTCCACATCCCTAGATGCAGCTTATTCTAATCTGGGTACCAACATATACACTGCATTCTGTGTAGATAGGAAGTTATTTCTATAAGAGAGTTAGGGCTGTCAGCTGTGCACCCTTGGGGAGATTATATGTTCAGTTTGTGTGGCAACTCTTCTTCCCAGGCTACAGATCCTACTAGACCTCAACCCTCTATTTAATCACTTTTTTCTGGTAGAGTGTTAGAGGGTGCATGCAGGCTTTGCAGTCAGATAGACCTGGATTTGAGCCCAGACTTCACTGTGTGCCCATGACCTCAGTCAGCCTCAGTTTTCTCACCTATAAATGGAAATAATAATTATAGTACCTCATAGACTTATGAATGAGCATTAGTAAGAAAATGGGTATATGTAAATATTAGCACAGAGTCTGGCATTTATAGCCTATAAATGTTAACTATTATGCATGTATGAATTTATATTATCTCCTCTGGAGAGAACAAAATTAATAAACGTGGAAAATCTCAAAGCCTTAAATCTTTCCATCCTTGTCTCTGGTCTATAGATTTTGCTTTCTCTCACTGGTACCCAGGCACCTTTCACCCTTGCTTTCCTCTTTCATCCTTCTTCTGTCCTCAGACTCCCACCTCTGTCCTGAGGACAAAGCTGACTTTTCTAACTGGTTGGCTGAGTTTGGAGATTTGTGGGGTAGGTATCCCTAAAATAATTTCTAGCAGCCTCAAAATGGTCTGCTTTGACTCTCTCGTGTCTCTCTGTAACAGATATGGCAGCCTTTCCTCCCTTCTTTCCTGCTCATTGTGTTGGAATATGTCTTTTCAATTTCTATTTGCAAAAGTCTTCATCACTTGAATAATTCTTAATCTAGTTTACTTATATTGAATCTGCATTTGCTTAGAAAATATAATGAAATACTTTAATTGCATAAAAAGGTGTAAAGAAATATATAGCAAACACTCATGTCCCCAGCACTCAGCTGATTTGCCGTGTTTGTATAGGAAGTTCACATAGCCCATCTCTTGTGTAGTGTTTTAATTCAACACAGAGTGCATATGCTTCACCCAGTGTTAGACTATCAGCACCCAGTCAGTTCTTTGACCTGAGTTAAAATTCACCTTCTTGATTTAATGGTCTATTTAAAGAATTCTCAAAATATCAAGAGGATATTTAGGAAACATCAACCAAAAAAACAACAACAACAAAAAACAAACCCCAAAACCAGTAGTTAACCTTGCCATAAAGTACTCCATATCACTTTGTTGGATTCATTATGTGCCGTCTTGAGGTACACATAATTCCAAAGAGGAAAACAGTAATAACCGCATACTCCTTTTGTAGTATTTTATTGATGACTGATCTTTCTTACTCATCTGCCTGTTTGTTCTTGGCAGTGAACCATCTATGGTATGTACTGCAGGTTGTGGATCCTGGATCCCCTTTTACAGAGAAGAAGCAGCCATATTGATGAGTCCAGAACACACAGCCTCAGTAGGTCTGCAGAAGAGAAATTTGCCTTCTGGCACTGTGTTGCTTCAGTTTTATTTGATTTGGGCTCTTGTTCATTTCCAGTTTTTCATTCAGTAGGTTTATAAGTACTCTTACTTTGAGGATTGATGAAAGCCATCAAAACAACATTTTCCACTGACTAATAATAATATGCTCATTGTAGAAAATATGAATAATTCAGAGAAGTATAAAAATGGAATTAAATATCACCTATAATTCCACAGCCCAGGGATAAGTACTGTTAACATTTTGATGTATTTTCTTCCTGGTCTTTTCTATGCATATACTTTTTAAAAAAATAGAGCGATCATTAAAAATATATAATTTGGGTTCCAATTTTTACTTTATTGAGATCATTTTCTAGTATTAAATAGCCTTGAGGATATGATTTTCACCAGCAGTATAACATTCCATCTGGTGGCTGAACCATAATTTCTTTCATCATTTCCAATTTCTACATGTTTATGTTATTTGCAGTTTTTAATCAAAATAATTAACATCATTATAAACTGTTTTAGATTATTTTTGTTTGACTTTCTGACTATGGTCTTATGGTTGGAGATTATGAACCATTTTTAAGGCTCATGATGTTTGTTGCCAGATTGTTTTCCAGAAGGTTGTACAAACTCCCCCATTGCAGTGTTAGAGGCTGGTCTCACCACACCCTGGTTAACTAAAGAGAATACAGGTTTAAATCTTTCCTAATTTAGTGAGTGGAAATCGATAGCTTGTTTCCATCACATTTGAGCTGTTACATCTTGTGATCTTGTGTTCTCTCTTATATTGATGTGATATATTTTCCTTTACTCTATGTGAGACTAGTGTTTGAAAATAACGCCTCAAGTGATACCTTACTCCATTTCTGATGTTAGTAATAGAGACCTTCAAGAACTGTATGAATTATCAGTCTGTATTTATCAATGTTAATAACAGCTATCTTTCAGAATAAGTATTGGACTCATCCAGGGACCACCTACCTCTACCCAAAAGAAGAGACATTTCTTTGAAATGGGGAAACTCTTCTGACAGAGCCTTGTTTTCTAGAGTTGCCCTGCCTTGCTGGGGGAACAATGAGGAATTTTAATGTTTTTGCCCATTGCATTTTTAGTCCTCAGGTGTAAACTTACACAAGGCTATATCCTCTGCTTCCTATTTGGGATATGAGGGATGCTAGATAAGACTGAGTTAGAAATGTTCAACCACATAGTCCTCTGGAATCAGAATAAGTTCCCCCAAAGGAGGGGGACATAAAGAGGAAAAGTTCAGGAAAGTAGGGATGGTCTGCATGACACTTAGGACTAGACTCTCTTTCCAATGAGGAAAATCTAGTGTTCCTCAAATCTTCACGATTCTTTGCCATGTTCTATATTACTAAATGCATTAAAAAAATTTACTCAATTAGATTGATTTTAAAATGAACCATATCACTTCTCTAAATGGAAAACCAATACCATTTGCCCCAAATAGAATGTAACCTTAAAAATAAACACAGTGAAAAACAACATTATTAAATTCTAAGCTGAGTCCTGTTGCTTGCAAATATGTTGGCCCTAAGGCTGCTCTCATTTTGTTAAAAAAGTCTTAAAGACAGAGTAGCACCAAACTGAGACCATGTCCTCAAGGCCAGCAGAAGGACTTTTAATGATAAAAAGGACCACTTGTTCATTTTGGAACTCAATGTTTAATGTCACTAATAGACTACCTAAAGTTACCTCTTGTTCTACCAGTAGTTCACATCCTACTTACTCTAAGGAATAGTTTAGGTTATGGTGCCATATAACAGATTAACTCTGATATCTCAGTACATTGATACAACAGAGGTTTGTTTCTTGCTCACGCTACATGTCCAAAGTGAAGTCGGGTGGGGTGGAGGGCAGGCAGGCTCTGCTCCAGTAGTCACTCTGTTATCCAGGTTGCAGGAGGCGCCACCATCTGGAGCCTCCTCAGTTTCCACGTAGAACAAAGCTTATAGAGAACTCACACCTGTTCTTTTATACTCGGGCTTGGAAGTGATTGCGTATTGCCTCACTTCTCTCCTCAGCCCACTGGCCAGAGCTAGTCATATAGCCTTGCCTAAGTGCAAAGGGTCTGGGAAGTATAGAGGAGCACGTGAATATTTGGTGAACATTGCTGTCTTTGCTGCATCTGTCTCTGTAGCATAGGGCTCTTCTAGATGAATGTAGATGAGAATGGATATGGGTGTTTCTTTGGCCGAAGGTAATGATTGTATGTGAGATAGTTTGTAAACTGTATAATATTAAGCAAGTGAGGATGGTGAGATGTGCCAGACCATTTCTTGGTAATGGTGTCTCCTTTCTTAAAGCTTCATTAAAGAACGGTCAAAAGTGAATGCAATTCCTCTGAAGAATAAGAAGGCCTCCAGTTTTCATGAGTTTGCTCGGAATACCAGTGATGCTTGGGACATTGGTGATGATGAAGAAGAGGACTTTTCTTCCCCTTCTTTCCAAACTCTGAACTCAAAAGTTGCTTTGGCAACTGCAGCCCAAGTCTTAGAAAACCACAGCAAGCTGAGGTTGAAACCAGAACGGTCCCAGTCAACAACATCTGACGTTCCTGCCAGCTACAAGGTCATAAAGTCCAGCAGTGACGCCCAGCTGTCTAGAAATTCCAGTAAGTCCATCTTGCTCCCCTCTTAGTTTCAGCCTTTTCAGCAGACTGCATTTTAAATAAAAACAGTTTTTCTGTATGGCATCACTCAGATTTTCTATTGGGTGATAAATAAGCAAGCTCAAGTCAGGTACAACATCAGTGAGCTTAACGGGTAATAAGCTGTACTTACTTCTCCCACATTGATGGCTGCTTATCCCTGCGATCTGAGACTTCACTTCCTGACACCCACGTGTTTCCTGTCAGTCCCTTTCTTTCCATGTGCTGGGGTCCAAAACTTTTGTGGTCTGCTTGCTTCATGTTGTTTTAGGCCTGGTCAGGTTAAAGAATATTGACCATTCATTTAAAGTTGTTAGTAGTTGAATTTCACAAACATTTGACATTGTTAGTTAGTCTCCTCAGCCATGGGGAACAGCCACCAGCATAAGGTTTCCTTTTTCCTGTTCTTGAGTGACAGAGCAACATGCGCCTGAGGGCCTGGTGTCACAGCTCCCTGCCCATCAGGTTGGGTGTAGCAGGAGGAGATGCCCTTTCTGTGTCTGTTCAGGAAACTGGTTCAGTAGCTGGTTGAGGTGATGGTGGCTTTATCAGATGTTCGGAGACTCTCAGTGTACTCTTTTAAATATGTGTTGCTATATTTAATGTTACCCTAAAGGGTTTTATGGGAGCCAGTTATTCTGAGCTAGAGAAGGAAGTGTCTTCATTCTAGTGAAAGTTAAAACAGCTGACTGGTAAAGAGTGAAAAGGAAGTAGAAGAATGTCAGAACCCTGGAGTGTGTCCTGGCTCATGTTCTAAGAGAACTTCTTTTACAGTTTCAGACTAAGCATCTGGTCACAAAATTATGCTGTAAGGCCTTTAAAATCCTTCCAAAGCCACTTTCTATCACTGATTTGGGCTCCAACTTGAGCCTTCAGCGCCATGCCCAGGCAGACATTCAGTGTTGATTGACCAGTTGACCAAACCACAGGCTATGGAAAGTGTGTATGCACCAGATTGCGGGTCTCTAGAGGGTGTCAGTGTGAGGAAGACCCTTCCACGATCTGTAATTAGCTGCCCTTATGCAGCCAGGACCACCCAGAGCATTCCCCAGATGAACTTTATGAGGTTCCCTCCTGTGAGCATCTTTCTGTTAATCACTGATATCAGAGGTACACATCAGTCTCAGCTCTGTAGAATGTGGCCTGCATTTTGTAGGCCTCAGGTTACACCAGGCATCCCCACCAAGGACCCTGTGGCAGTTGTTTCTGTAAACTTTCTAGTTGTGCTGGTCTTTCAGTCATCACTGTTTAATTCTTATTGTGACTACTACTTTTTAAGGCCCAGGTATATAAAGAATATGAAACAGTCATGAAAAGGCAGAATTTAAAACTGAGTTTTGTTTGGGGTGGTAAAATAAGGGTTTTGGAGTCAGAATGATCTAAGGTGGCCTCTTGGATCTTCTTTGAAAATTACTTAACCTCTCTGAGCTGCAGTTTCTTCATCTGTAAAATAGTAGTAAATTCTTACTGTGTGTTGTCAGGATCAAATGAGAAATATGTAAATGTGACCAGCATGATGCCTTATACATAGTAAGCACTCAATAAATGTTAGTCCTATACTGCTCATTTCTCCTATCTACCATCTAGTTTAGAAATGTCTAGAACCAGACATCGAGTTCAGCTTGAATCAGTGTTCCTGTTATTTTAGTCATATCCCAGCAGAATGAAAAGCTCATTCATTTGGTAGGAAATGTAGAAGCACAGAAGAACTGCAGCCAGAGGTTCTCTCTTAATGTGCAGGGCACCAAGAGCAGGTTAGAACTGGGCCAGGGGTATTGATCCTCTCAGCCCGTTGGGTAGCAGGGTAGGGCCTGGGGCTTCAGGAGAGCAGCCACCTCTTTTTATTGCAGCTCCTTGTAGTATCATGTTTCTTACGTGCTCTGTGATGTGACAAGGGAAGGCAAACATGGCCTTAGGTTACGTTGCTACCAAACGCACTATTAAGCACCGAGTAAAGGTCCAGGTTGGGGTAGAAAGAAAATATTCAGTTGACCTCTGGAGTCGCCAAAAAAGTTCTCAGAGTTGCTGTAGCATCTGAGTCTCCGTGAGCACATAAGGTGTCTTGATATGTATGATGAAATGCAGCCTGCGCTCTGGGCAGACGAGTGGAGCATAGCTGTGTTTACATCCCCTGGCTGCCCCTCAGCTGGGCATCTTCAGGCAGAGCACAAACTGTTAGCTGCAGCTCTGGTAGGAGGAGAGACCAGTACTGAACAGTCAGGTTTAAGGGTTCTCAGATTCCATGCTCTTCACTCAGGCTGTTCTCTTTCTCTTTCAAATTATCCTAGGTGATACCTGCCTGAGGAACACACTCCACAAACAGCAGTCACTCCCTCTCCGACCCATCATCCCTCTTGTTGCCCGGATTTCTGACCAGAACGCTTCTGGGGCACCGCCCATGACCGTCCGGGAGAAAACCCGCCTAGAGAAATTTCGTCAGCTTCTCTCCAGCCACAACACTGACTTAGGTGAGTCCCCCTGAGCCCTAGATAAGATAGGACTTCTTGGTGACTGGAGTTCTCAGAGATCTGGAAGCTATTGCTCTTTATTCTTCCTTCTTTTACTTTTCCAGCATCTCCTGATCTGGTGCCCATTGCAGTGACATGCAGGTATTCAGACAGAAGTATGTTACTAGAAATTAGGGTCCAAATTAGGTGGAACTGGGTCCTGTGGCCTGTAGACCATAGTGCGACTATTCTGCCATTGGTTTCCCCACCTCAAGGTGATTCTTAATGAAATCTATACCCACTGCTCTTTCTCTTCCCCTCTAATCTCTGAGCTGACTGGATCACTGCTGCAGAGTCATGTCCTTGGCACTTTGCTGCTCAGAGCTGCTGTTTTGGGCTTTTCCCTGTGCTTGTCAGTAGCTGGTGGTGGTGGTTGTGGTGATGGTGATCATCTAACGTGAACAGTGGGAGGCATTAGAAAGTGCCGGCTGAGGTTTGTTTTAGGGCATTTGTAGAAAGAGCTAAATTCAACAAAGCTGTTGTCTGTTTGCAGATGAACTGAGGAAGTGTAGCTGGCCAGGGGTTCCCAGGGAGGTTCGACCTGTAACCTGGAGACTCCTGTCGGTGAGTTCTACCTACTATGTAGAGAAGCGTGAGCTCACACAGCCCTTCTTACCTGATGAGGTTAGTCCGGGCACATTAGTCTTACTCCATAGACTTCTGTGGTCCTAGTGGATATGACAAAACTGTGGGACTATAGTCCTGTTTCTGTGCATAAAGAAACACGTTCTTGAGAGTTTATTCTCACACATGTGGAAGAGCACAAGTTTGTTCCTACAGTCGCAGTCTCACTTTCTCACCGCCGGGGAGGAAGGACATAGTGGGGCAGTGGGATCCCAGCGCTCGTTTGGGCAAGCTTCCGCCGTCCCCGCATTGCCCTCTTTTCTCAGTAGGAATGAACAAAGTGGCTGAAACCCACATGGCAGCTGCGAGCGCTGATAGATGAGTGGGCCTCCCTGTGAAGTCCGCCCTAGTCTCACGTTCACTGAGTACAGAGCATGGTGCCGACCACTGCTGTGGGAACGCTTGGGTTTCCTAAGCCTGTGAAATTCATTCATTCACCTAGTAAGGATGTATCGAGGGCCTGCTGTTTGCCAGGAATGGTGCCAGGGGTTGGAGGGCATACACAAATGAACAAACCACAGTCCCTGCCCTCCAAGCACTCGCTGTGGAATGTGTTCCATAGCTGTCGGCAAGAGGAAGTGTCTCTGTCTCTCCTGACTGCTTCCCACCCTCAATCTTGTAACCATGTCACCATTGCCTCTGCCACTGCTAATAAGTTTGAATGCTCTTAAGAGTAGGTTTGGTGAGAACGGAACAGGAGATATAGGAACTGAGAGTGGGATCTAGACCGGGAACAAGAATGGAAGTTGGCCCAGAGCTTTGGCTAGGAGGGAAGCTGCTGCCAGTTCTCCGTCTGGGCATTGAGCTGCTGTGCCGCAGACTTCATGCAGCTCCCTGAGCTGGTGATTCTGGATGTCACCATGGAAAAGAGCAGGCAGCCGGCACAGACTTCCATGGCGCATCACGGAGACGTGCTGTAGAGGTGACCATCTCTGTGGTTTTCAGAAGTAGTGTCTTACATACACGCAGCCCTCAGAGGTGCTGCTTGTGGGTCCAGTTCCCTCCAACTGACCTACATACACTGCTCTACCGTGCCAACTCTGGGAGCTCTGGAGTGTTTACTAGCAGCCCCAGCTCCAAGCGCAGAGCAGGGCTCCAAGAGTAAATAACCCTGGGAAAGTTGGCCTTGGCTCATCTGCCCACATGTGGATCTCATTGAATGAGGAAAGGGCAACACTGGATGGTCAGAACCAAAAAGAGATTTACCCTTGTCCTCTTGGCAGTTTTCCTTCTGTTCCTTTGATAGTTTCCAGGTCACTATTCAGGCTTAAATAAAAATTAAGGATTCATCCAACCAATATCTGTCCCCATCTGACTAGCAGTCCTGTCTATAGGGCTATCTCCCAGCCAACACTGAGAGGAGGAAGTTGACCCTGCAGCGGAAGCGAGAGGAATATTTTGGCTTCATTGAGCAGTATTATGATTCTCGAAATGAGGAACATCACCAGGATACCTACAGACAGGTACAGTCATCACCTGCTGCCTTTTTGCTTACTATTCATAATCTTAAGGTATATCCCCTGAAAATATTATCGGGGTGCAGATTTTCCAAGTCTTCAGGTAATGTGTGCTGGTTAGAAACTAAATTTATTCTCGGGGTATATGAAGTAGATATGGGGGTCTGGAAAAAAATTT
The DNA here is from genome assembly GCA_003508835.1 of Eonycteris spelaea. Lineage (NCBI taxonomy): Eukaryota > Metazoa > Chordata > Mammalia > Chiroptera > Pteropodidae > Eonycteris > Eonycteris spelaea. Next base: position 2,546,527 of record PUFA01000069.1, read on the forward strand.
GTTCTCAGTATTGATTCCCCTCTTTCTAATTCAGTAGCTCTGATTTTAGCCATTTAAAGTAGACTTTTTTCCCTACTGGGCAGTGGCAATGCTTTTCACAGTTTAGTGTGCATGTAAATCACCTAGGATTTTGAGACAATCCCACCTAGGGGTTATGATAAAATGCAGATTCTAATTTAGTAGTCCGAGGTGAGACCTTCACTTCTAATGATGATGCCAACACTTCTGTTTCACAGGCCTCACTGCAAGTAGTAAGGGGAATGGGACACAAGATGAAAGCTGAGTTCACTCAGGAGCGGTCCAGTCCCTCTGGGCTGTGACATCAGTGTGTCCTTCTGGCAGCTGCAGTGCCTGTTCATCCCTGTTTGTCTGTCTCCAGGAGCTGTAGCCATCAGCCCTTGGCAGAAATGTTCCATTATTGCTCACAGTGGTCCCCACGGCCTATGGAAAAGTGGAGGGAGGAGAAGAGGAGTCTGGTGGCTACAGAAGAGGGGAAGAGACGGGGGGAGGGAGCTGTCTACAACAAGCCTTAAGAGCTGACGGAACCTCTGCCGCTGCTGACACAGTTTTTAGTATTAGGCTGGGCATTGGGAAATCCCGAGGCCAAAGCCAAGTATCGTGACCTCTGTGGTAACAGAAGTCAGAACTTCGGTGCCGATTGCTGAAGGTCAGCTCCCCTGGTTTTTCCCCACTTCTTACACGTCATGACTTCATGAGCAGGTTCTTCTCTGCTTCCCTGTCCAGGCACGTTTTTGCAGCCATCAGAGCTCTTTTAGTTCTTGGAAACTGTTGATGAGTAAGACTTGGGAAAAGGGGTGCACATTTTGATCATAACTGTTAAGGAAGTAGCAGCTCCGAGTGAAATAGACTTCAGAGCAATAGGAAAAAGCAAGCGATTCTCTTAGGTTGTGATTTGACGCCTATTGTTTTTTGAGATTAGTGTTTATTTGGGGGGAGGTTTCTTCACTGTTCAATAAGCTATTGCTGTTATGGAAGCATATTCCAGATGGACTGGTAGGTTTAACTAGACTCTTTTTGTGTGTCAGTTCTTTCTAAAGATAAATTGTGCTCTCACTCTTACTCCCTTGATTCCTCGTTCTTATTAAGAAAATAACTTCCCAAAAGAACAAACTGGCATTTGTTTTTGGACATGGCTTCTCTTTTTCAGATTCACATTGACATTCCAAGGACGAATCCTCTCATTCCATTGTTCCAGCAACCACTTGTACAGGAGGTGAGGGAAGTACTTAATGTTCTCGGCCCTTCTCCCCTCGTACCTCTGAGGCACCTGTCCTGCGTGGATAAGTGCTGGAGCCTTCCCCTCCCACGGGCAGCTGTATGGCTTATCATGACAGAACCTGATATGGAGCTTTGGTCCCTTCAGAGCACTTTCTTGTGCATTCTCCTTTGACCTTCATAACAAACCTGTAGGTTGAGTAGTGTCTTGAGAGGTTAAGGAACTTGCCCAGAGTTTTGAGGCTACCCAGTGACAGGATAAAGACTAGAACCCACATCTTCAAATTCCTTGTCCTGTGTTTACTTCATCAAACTGGGATAAGGATTTTTCTTTTATCATGGTAAATATACATTCATTCACATTGTTGTGCAACCATCACCACATCTATCTCTAGAACTTTTTATCTTTTCAAACTGAAATTCTGTTTACCCCTTTAATAGTAACTCTCCATTCCCCAGCAACCACCATTTTATTTTCTGCCTCTATGAATTTGACTGCTCTCAGTACCTCAAATAAGTGGGATCATGCAGTATGTCCTTTCGTGACTGGCTTTTTCACTTAGCATAATGTCTTTGAGGTTCATCCATGTTGTAGCATGTGTCAGAATTTCCTTTTTAAGACTGAATAATATTTTCTTATATGTATATATGTATGTTGTTCATCCATTCATCTAGCAATAGACAGTTGGGTTGCTTCCTTGTGTATTGTGAATAATGCTGCTGTAAACATGGGGAGGCAAACATGTTTGAGCCCCTATTTTAAATTCTTTTGGTTATATACCCAGAAGATGAATTAATAATGATACGTTGAGACCTAACAAGTTATTGAAGCACATGGAAGGTTTCAGTGAGACTGTTATCTTTTGTCCAAACAGTCACTATAAACTCCTTGAGATCAGTCATATAAACTCCTTGAGATTGTAGCAGCTTCATAGTAGCTAGGGTACGGGGTTTAGGTGCTCTTTGAATTCTACTTTCAGGAATCCTCATAATAGGGATGGCAGGAAAAACGCTCAAAATTTTTATTGACTTTAGGTTATGTTCATAATTCTGTTTATATAGATGTCTCTACTGGTGGGATCCCTCCTGACTTACCAGTAGTGTCAAGAGATTTTTGAGGGTGACGCCATTGTTTTACCTAAAAGAGTCAGCTCAAAGGAAGCTAAAAACCCGTATAGGATCCCTCTGTTTTCCATACAGTTTCTCGTAGCTCAGCCCTGCTTATTCCCCATTTTAAGTTGGAGATGTTCAGGTACTTTAACCTGTGTGTGCTTACTCTAAACTCGGAGACAAGGAAAGTAGTTTTTTAAAAATCTTCCAGTAGTGGAACCTGAATACAAAGAAGGAAAATCAAACTGTAGGCTTTCCAGTTTTTCTTGAATCACATTTCCATAGCAAATGTAAAATACCAACCCAAGGAGCGGAGAATTAAGTAACCCTGAATACTGAAAGACTTTCTTTGCAAATCTGAAAGATACTTGAGCATTAACTACAATAAGTCAGAATTACTCACACTAGGAGAAGAGGTATAGAAAAGCCTTCTGGGGTTATCCTGTCCTTTCCCTCTGCAAGGCAAAATTATCCCAGACTTTTTCTGTAGGAAGATTCCATGGTCTCCTCTGGTAACCAGTCTTGGTGCTATTTAATTTCCATCTCTTCGGTGTCTTCACTTGTACAGGGTGAGTTTATCTATGTTGTCCCATCCTTATTAGAGGGGTTTTTTTGCAGATCTCCTGATTCTGAATGGCTATCTTCCATGCCCTCGGCCATTGTTAAAGCCAGTCACCAAGGATTTGTGTATTCATAGTATGGCATAGAAGCCCTGGTAAGTCCTTTAGAAGGACTGAACTAGAGGAGGTTCTAATAGAGACATCCGGACAGACATAGGCCACAAGAGGTGTGAGGAGACAGAGTGGGTAGAGAATTCTTGGGATCTTCCTGAATATGAAAGGTCTAGCTTGAGCTATAGTTTCAAGGGCAGGAGGGGTCATTTAGCAGCAGAGAAGAAAGAATGTAGGAGGGCCCCATTAGAGCAGCAGGTCTAATACAAATGAGGACACCAAGCCCTTCCCTCAGCCCCAGAGAGCAAGTGGGCAAGTCTAATGGAGACAGAGAGGCCAGCTCCTCCTAGACAGGGCTTTGTTTTCACTGCCTGGAAGGGCGGGAGTGTTGCCACAGGGAGCGTTTGTCAGCTCTCTGCCAGCTGGAAGGCAGACTCAGCACAGGTCATTTAATGTGTCTTTAGATTCTTTGTTTCTCTCCTACTAGCTACCAACTCCAAAACCATACAACCATTTACTTTTTTACTGTTCTCCCTGGGAGCTTTTTTTCCTCTTCGCTTGACCACAGAGAAGGCCTCTTCAGTCTGCCCTCAGAGCCAACTGGTTGACTCTGCAAAGCCCATATGCTATGGAGGCTCTGTAATCTCCTGTCCCTCTGCACATAGTCATTATCATCTGTGCTACCCCTCTGGTGTGGTTCACAGAGACATGAAGCAGTTCATGTTGGACCCGAGAATTGTGGTTAGCAGGATGAAGCCAGGGAATGAATTATTATCAGGTTGCAAAAGGGGGGGAAAGCTCAGAAGACCTAATGAAAGCAGAGGGGAATGTAGTTGAGTGGGACAGGGTCAGCCTCTGCAAAGGGACCATAACGATCTTCCTCCCCATTCTAAGCCTCTGGCCCTTTGTAGTTGACATACTTAACCCCAGAGGCTTTCCCATGGAGCCCCTGGCTGATTTCTCTGTTCAGATTCCCAGCTGTAGCAGTCCATGCGATTTGGCTTATTTGGCTTCCTATCCCCCAGCAAATGTCTGGGTTGCATCCTGGTATATGAAGTGACTTCCTGTATTTCATGTCTGTCACTAGGTTGTAGTCAAGCTGGGCTAGAACTGAATCTAAATATCTTTCGTCTCAGCAGGGAGAAAGGAGAGGATGATAGAGAAGGTATTTCTTCTCTACATCCTGAAACAACAACAAGAGATTTAGAAAAAGTATCACAACTTAGATGTTCTGTTATCTTGCCCTGGAAATAAAGAAACAGTATCTACAAATGACATCTTGAATTAGTGACATCCATTGCAAACCTTTTCCAAGCTGTTGTGTCACCATCCTTTTCCCAATTTTATATTGCAATGACTAGATATTGAAAAGATAAATAAAGGGCAAGAAATACCTACCCCCTGCTTAAAAACAATTAGCATCTTAGAAACTTTTTATATTTATATTTATATACTTCCTTTGTCTGTGGTATTTTAAAATTTATTTCTAGAAATTCTGTAAATTGTGAGGTAGGTAAATGGAGGGAGGGATTGTATCTCTATGGTCCAACAGTCATGTCTTCTTTTTTCTCATTTTCCTAGATCTTCGAAAGAATTCTATTTATTTGGGCCATCCGACACCCTGCCAGTGGGTATGTCCAGGGAATTAATGACCTGGTCACTCCGTTCTTTGTCGTCTTCCTCTCAGAATATGTGGGTAAGAAGCATGAGTACCAAGTCGAACAAGCTATTGCTCTTATATTTGGTCTGTTTGTTCTTCCCAAGAGTACAGCCAGTAGGCCATCTTGCTGAAAAAGGATAATGGCTTTAGAGTACACAGCTAAACCTGTTTTAACAGTGGTAGCAGCCTGGAATTTCTCTCTTGAGATGGTCACCGATCTCACTTAAAAAGACCTGCTTTGTCACACGAGTGACCAAATTGATATATTCTGCCATGAACAAACAGATGGTTTGACGGTTGATTTGAAGTTATTTTAGGATTATTTTGAACTTGTCGAAACACAGAAATTTTAGATTGTACATCAGGCCTTCCCACCTCAGTTTCCATGCTGTATCCTAGGAGCGGGATATGGACTTGTAGAGGAGGAAGGGTTGTGGCACCAGAATCCAGCTCACACTGGAGGTAACGAAATGGACCAAGGAGAACTCCAGCACCTGGTTTCTTCTCCTCCTTCACCTCTTACCCCACTGGGTTCTTGTCACTTTAGATAGAGTGATTTGATGTCATGGCAGCAGTTATGTTTCCTTACAGCCCCGCCTCTTCCTTTGGCCAGGTCTAAATTAGGCAGAGTCTTAAAAGGATTTGAAGATCTTCCACTTCTTTTGGTTTCCTCAACCATATGCTTCAGGATTCACAGGAAAACCCATCTGTCATGGCCTAATACTTTGTTCACTTAGTTAAGGAGAGGCTCGTGTGGGAATCAGAACATTGAAAAGGGTCTGAGAAAACCATTCATCTAATCCCCTCATTTCACAGATGAGTTATAAGATTCCCCGTCTTCTTATTAGTGGCAGAGCTAGGAACCTTTTCTTTAGACTCTGGGGGTGGTAGATTATTGTGGTTTGTGAAAGAAGCCGTTGCAGGGGGTAGGAGGGTAATGAGAAGTGGACTAGAGTAGAGATCCTTGAAGCAGAGGGCATAAGAAATGTCTCACTTGAGTCATCTCACTCGTGGGGCTCAAAGGGATGGTGTTTTGGTCCTGAGGCAGTCTCAAAAAGTAAGGCAACTGAATGACATCATCCCTTGTTCCCCTTAAGTGGCAGCAACCAGGGCAGAACTGGGAGTAAGGGTGGAAGGTCTTGCCAACCATATCAGGTGACCCTAAGCAAAAGCGAGACCAGTGAAAATTTAGCTACTGAAAGCATATAAGTAAAGCTTTTGCTAGAGAACTTTTTATTTTCCCCTCACATTAATAGGTCAACTTTTGGAGGCAGCTTAATTCTGTGTGTTTAATTTTATTAAGAACAGTGCAGCTAATCTTTTGGGATTTGGGTTGTTTTTTCGCAATAGCACTTTTGTAAAGTGGTATTAAGGGATGAGCCTAGAAGGGTATTAATCTATTCATTAATCTATATTCGAAGTCTAAATGTCAGCATGAAATCTTGTTAACATATTACACTAGTTAAAAATAATCTTTAGCGGCTACAATTCTAGTTGGATATTTAATTATCTTGTTAGTTGCCATTTATATTTTATACCAAAATTCTCTTTTCTTTCTATAGGCATCCGTCCATTTTTATCTCAACCCCATCAGCCCCACCAAGCCTTGTGCCTTTCTTTGTAGATACGACTTATTCCAATCCTGCATTTGGTTTGTCAGCCCCATCTGCTGACCCACAACTTTTATGCAGTGCAGTGTGGGCTTCTCTGCTTCCTAGCAAGGAAGCCCTTCGTGGCAAGGCTGCACTCAGTTTTCCCTCTAACAGACTTCAGATTACCTTCTCCTAGACCTAGGAAGGTGAGGCCCATTCATTTTTCATAAAAATTTTAATTATGTGAAGTTTCCAACATATATAAAAGTAGAAAAAATAATATTATAATCCTTACTACTTATCACCCAACTTCAGCTGCAGTCTGTTTCATCTATACTCTGTCCATGCTCCACCCCTCAACTTTGTGAATTTTTGGGAAAAATTCCATATCAGCCTTATATATTCGATTCATAAATATTTCTAATTGTATCTCTTAGAAAATAAATTTAAAGAAACCCACAGCCATAATGAGATTATTACATCTAAAAGATAGTAATAGCACCTTTATTTAATCTCATGCAACAGTGTTCAGATTTTCCTGATTCTCATAAATATATTTAACAGTTTGAATCAGAGTCCAAACCAGGTCCACACATTCTAGTTGGTTGATCGGTCTCATCGTTCTCATCCATCTCTGCTTTCCCTTTGAACTTTGTAGTGTAGCCCTTGTTTTTCTGGTTTTCAACCTAGGGCTTTGCCATACCAAGCAGTAATATCTTTACAAATACCCTGATTTTTAAAGCACTTTACCATTTGCAAAGTACATTGGCATACCTGATTTCATTTAGTAGGCCTCAATATCTCTTTAAGGTATATGTATAACCCATTTTACAGGTGAGAACTTCAAGCCTCAAATATTTAATGGGCTTTCTAAACTCAAACCCAGGTCTTTTGGCCTTAATACCTGTGCTCTTTATATGACTTGGTGGTATGTCATCTTAGATTCATGTCCATGGACCTCCCTCTACTCCATTCTCTGTTCCAAAGTAGGCAGTATATTCTTATTGCTCCTTCCCTTAAAAAAAATTGCAGTAGAAGTACATGCTCATATAAAAAATCAAAACAATTTAGAAGTGTTATTACCCCACCTCCATCCCCCCACCAGAGATAACTACTATGGTTGACCTTTTCCTGTGTGTGGATAGACCTGCGTATCTTATTTTTCTTTGTTTATAAATATGTCTTTGTTTATAAATAGTATATCCGTTTTTCCCTGATGTGAAATCTCTCTTCATAATATAATAAATCTTATCTACATATCTATTTCTATTCTATTAATCTCCGTTCCTATGCACGTAACACATGGCTTGGATTTTTTTAGCTTAATGATATGTTTTATTATTATTCCAGAGTCAGACTTTTTCATCACCCTTTCTGAAAAATTGTCTTGGCTCTTCCTCTGGATGAACTGTATAGAGTTAACTTGCCAAATCAAGGAGGTAGGAAACCCTTGGCATTTTTATTAGAGTTGCAGTAAATTTATAAATTAAGTTTTGTGGGTTTTTTTTTTTTGGTAGCAGCTTTATTTAGATGTAACAGATACCATACAGTTCACCTATTTAAAACATACAATTCAATAGTTTTTAGTCTTTGTATTTATAGAATTGTGAACCATTACCACAATCAATTTTAGAATATTTTTATAACCCCAGACGGAAAACCTGTACCTCTTAGCCATCAACTCCAAGCTTCCCACCCCCTCTGCCACCTAGGCAACTGCTAATCCACTATATCTCCATGGATTTGCCTTTTCTGGACATTTCATAAAAATAGAATCATACTATATGTGGCCTTTTGTGTCTGGCTTCTTTCATTTTGTATATACTTTTTTAATGTTTAATTCATTTTTATCAGACTGTCTTTTCTAAACATAGTCATTACACAGCAGTCCAAAAGGAAAACCTAGGGGTAAGCTGTGACTAAGTTTTTAAAAGACAAGTTTGTGATTTAGTATTCTGATACATAAACATTCAGCTCTTAGTATTATCCTTAAAACAGAGTACATAGTATTTACTCTATTTTTGTAAAGTAAAGACGGGTAAATCCCAAAAGGCCTTTGCATTTAGGACAATGTTAATGTTTTATCTGTTAATTTACTCCTTAGGCTTTGTGATTCTTTGCATCCAAGGAAGGTGCTCTGTTTGCTGAACAACAGGCCACCTCTTAAATATGCAGTGAGTCTTCCAGAGCATACAGGTTGTGGATGAAACATCAGAAATGGACAGTTAGAAATCTTAGCAAGGCAGGTTTATCCATCTCTACATGTCTAGCCTAAGAATATGAATGTGCGATTAGTACATGGAGAACACCTCTCAGCCTCTTTGATGGTTATCGGTCTTCACTTTATGGAGGGGTAATAACAAAATAATAATAGCTACTATTTATTTATTTATACATGAGTGTTTACCATGTGTGGGCTAAAGCCTTGTTAATCATTATTTAATCCTCACAATAATCCTCTGAAGTAGGTACTGTCATTATCTGCATTTTATAGATAAACAAATCGAGGATTAGAAAGGTTAAATAATTTACCCAAGCTCAGATGGCCAAAAGGTTTGGGAGCCATTATTCAAATACAATTCTCTTAATATATTTTTGAGTTTCCTCCATGTTGTAGCATGTGTCAACACTTCATTCCTTTATGTGGTCAAATATTTCATTGTATAGATATACCACACTTTATTTATCTGATCATCATTTGAGGATGTAAATTAAATTTCAAAGAAACAAGGCATACAGACTTCTCTCCAGCCTCAGGGTCTTTCTTGAACATAGATACAAGATTGCGGCCTTCAACAACAAGTCTCTTGTCTGAGTAATAATGCTTCTTCCACCCCCCACCCCCACCCCCCTTTTTTTAATGGTACCATAAGGCAGCTGCTATGAAGGGTGTTTTGCTATGACTTCTCTCATATGATGCTCCCTAGTGTGGGAGGCTCAGGTATCTTTTCCCATGGAACAGGCCAGGCAGTTGCCCTTGGCATCTTGGCAGATCTCACTAGGCAGCCTTACCCCACCCCCATCTCCCTGAGCTAGCATGGAGGATCTGCCCTAGTAGATTTGTGGGATCCATATGCCACTGGGACATTGTTTGGCCTCTTCCTTTTGTCCTCCCGCCTCTGTTCTTCTATCACTTTTATAAACTAGTACCTGAACTTGCTTCATGTTTTGTGTCGTGTTTGTTATAAAATAGTTGAAAACAGAGAGATTCCAGTGACCCCCTCTGAGTTGATAGAAGTTGTCTCTAGCTAGCCTAGTCCCCAAGCAGCTTCTGCTGAAGCCAGCTGCTGATATAGAAGTGGGTCCTCTGTGGATAAGCCAGCTGTGTCTTGGGTCCAGGGGTGATGTGCTAGCAGGTCACCCCTGGGGGAGAGAGCCTCTGGACTGTGATTCCTGAGACTGCAGAATACCTCTAGCCTCTAATCACAACCTTTTGCGATTAGACGATATTATTCATCCGGCTCTGAATATTATGGTCACATTTAATTGATAATGAGGTCATCTCCTAAATACACCGCTTAACAACAGCTATTTAAGTGACACATGTGAGGAAATCATGCAGAAGAGTGAGGCTCCTGACGTCACGTTTTCAGACAAGTGGTGCCTGGTGATTTCTTTCATTACAAATGGAACACTAAGTATCAAGTAACTCTCCCTCTTCTCTGCGTGAAGCAGTACAGTAGGATTTTCGTTTCAGGTTCTGTTTTGAAGCACAGCAGCACTGGAGCTCTCAGAAGGGAAGGCTTTCCTATACCTCCTATTCATGTATCTATTTTCCTATGTGTCATTTCCACTTTTCATAGATGACCAATGGGGATTGGCTGCATGTGACAGGGAACCCTAAATACCTCACGTACCTCAAGCAATAGAGAAAAGCTTATTTCTCTCATGCTAAAAGTCAAAAGGTAAGCAGTACAGAGCTTGCGTGTTGCTCCAAGATATCAGGGGTCCAGGCTCCTTTTTGTTATTCTGCCAATCAAGCAATCACATTGATATTCCAGCCAGTATGAAGGAGGAAAAGGAGGAAGGCATACTCCTTCCGTTTAAGGACACTTCTGAAGTACATGATGCTTGGGTTTGTCTCTGAACTTAGGTTTGTGGCCATAACTATCTGCAAGTGAGGCTGGAAAACACAGTCTGTATCCCAGGTGGCCAGTACCCTTTGGGTTCCTATCATCAAGTCAAGGAAGAAGGGGAACAGTTATTTGTGGACAACTGGTAGACCTTGCTATCTCTGGGCTCCTGAGACTCAGTGTTTGATCGACTTCTCCCTATACTCAGTCACCCTTTTCTCTCAGCAGCATTTTCTGTCACTTAAGTCAGAAATGCTAAGAATTGTTCATGATTCCTTTTTCTCTTCCATATCCAATCACTTACAAAGCTCTCATGATTTTATGTCCTAAATAGTTCTTGAATTTGCTTTCCTCTCCATCCTATGACTGCCCTAGGTCAGGCCTGGATCGCTGAAATCGCTAAGTATGTTTTCTCATTTCTGGTTTTATCTCCTTCAAACCCATCTTCCACACCATTTAATCACAGACTTGCCCATGGAGCTCCTCTGCTTAAAACCCTTCAGTGGCATCTCATCATTTACAGATTAAAATGTCCAGATTCTCTAGCTTGTTGTACAAGGCCCTCTGTGATCTATGCCCTGCCTCACCTCTTAAAGTCAGCAATCCAAAATTGATATTTTAATTTTAAATCTAAAGCCGTATCCTGCACCTCTCTTTATCCCCTAAGCTAGCCCTTGTACAGTCTTTAAGACTCCCCTTCCTTCTGGAAGCCTGCCCACGACTTTTTCCCTGCCCGCATCATCCCAGTAGTACTCTTTCCATAACACAGTACATTTATTTCTTTTGTAGAACTTTACCACACCACCAGTTTGTGTTTCCATCCTGCCCTCTGCCACCAGACTGTATGATTCTTTGAAGCCAGAGACTGTTTTAAACACATTCATATTCCAAGAGCCTTCATTATGGTGTCCAAAATACACATTCTATAGGCTTAGATGAATGAGAGAATGAAGTTTGTGATAACTTGCAAGATATCCAGTAATTAGTATGGTTTTACTGGGATTGGCCACTGGAGGGCAGTGAATTACAGTATTCTGATAGTGTGTTGAGTTAGCCAAAAGTTCTTTCTCTTCTAAGGGATGGAGATGGAATGCCACCACTTATCAGCTGGTATTTATTGAGCATCTGTACCATGCTAGGCACTACTCTAGGCACCGCGGATACGACCATAACTATTTCCTGGATATCTCTGCCTTTTAATTGTAGTTATTCGTTCAGGGAAAATGAAAGCTTATAGTGATTAAGTGCCAAGGATAAATATGAAGCAGGAAAGGAGGACAGAAATGTTGGTAAGAGTGGAAACAGGAACAGGTTTTAAGCAGGATAGTGAATCAAGGTCACCCTGAGAAGAGGATATTTGAGCAAAGTCCTGAAGGAGGCAAAAAGGCAAGCCATGCAGTTAATTTTTGATAGTTAACACTCAGATTTTCAGAGAAAAGGAGTTGTTAATAATGCCCCACATACCCAGATGCCATGGACCCTGTCACACATCTCGCTCCTGGGCTGTGGTGGATTACACTCCAGCTCCATGCTCTCTGTTCCTGGGAGGCTTCATTCTCCACCTCAGATCCAATTGTTTGCATGTGGTGTCTGCCCTGCCAACCTTGTTCTTCCCTACTTGGTGAGGTGTGGAAGCCAAAGATGAAATTGAACAGACTTCCATAGTAGCAGTGGGTTTTCATTATTTTCTTAAGACATTCCTTTTTGCTTTTTAAAATATAAATTTTACATTAAAGTATAACATTTATTTTTAAAGTACATATACATGCACAGTTTGATAAATTTCCCCTGAATAACAGTCCCTGTATCAAAATGTGGAACATTTGTGTTCCCTTCTAGTCCCTCTCCTTCTCCCAAGCAAGGTTAACTATTTTGCTGACACCTTGATTAGTTTTGCCTATCTCTAAATTTTATATAAATTGAATCATATGTGAAAGATACTCCATTTCCATTTTAATGCTGTTAGTTTGGAGGGAATTGGGAAATGGGGCTGCTGCTGAATTTTTTAGCACTCATCCTACTCGGAACTCTAACCCCTTCCTCAAGATGCCTCCAGGCCCCATCTTCACAGATGAAGCATCCTCATATGTGATAGGCAGTTGAGGAATATTTGAGACTCTTCCCAGCAGTAGACATATGTATGGAGAAAGCCCAGTCAGAGTGCCGAGCTGAGCTACTTTCAGCTGACACTTCTGAGAGTAATATGTGCATTTGATGGGATGTCCAGGGCTGAATTTGCTATCATTTTAGGAGGTAAGTTCTCTGAAGTCAAGTTGTGGCTTGTCATCTCTAGAATTATAAGAACTAGCCTATTCTCTCCTTGGCATAAGTGGCGTGTGCATGCTTGCTAACTGGCTCATTTGCTTACTCTCATCTGACCCCAAGAATAAGTGAGCAATTACAACAGAGGAGAAATTGAAATAGTCAACATATTCAAGATGTTTGAGCCTAGATGAGGATCCTGGGGGCATCTGACATTGGCATTAGGGGACCCGGACTTCCCAGAGCCTGTTGATACACACATTGTCTTGTTGATATGCTGCCTGGCTCTTTGGGTGGTCTTTGGGCAGGTCCTGGAAGGTTAAGTGTGTTCTGGATCTGCCGTTTCTTTGCCCCCATAACCTGAATACTCATATAGTTTGAGCTCATATAACCTGGGGTACTACAGCTAGTGCCACGAGGCTGAGTTAACCAGCAGCCACTAACATTTGCTAAATAAAAGTAAAAGTAATACAGGAACCTGTGCAAAATAAAGAAAATTTGGTGATATGTTGTTTTTAAAATTAATTTTACCCAGGGTATCCCACACTGAGTAGTGTATAGCCAGAGTTCATGTATTATTATTCTGAGTCAATATTTACCTTTTAGTCACTACCATAATTGACAGGCACAGTATCATGGTCAGCTGTTTCTCTGCTTTTTGAAACAGTACGTCTCCTCTCACACAGTCTGGAACATGGTCTTCATGAAACAGAACCATCTCCCAGAGGTCTCTGCTCTGTAGGAACCTCAGAAGAAATCTTTCCTCTAAACTTCTCCCTGGGAGAGACCAACGCACGTCACCTTCTCTGTCAGGTGGTTTGTCTTTGCCGGGATTAGCCAAGGGACCCCTCTACCCTCTCCGTACTAAGGTTTGCAGTGGTGACCTTGTCTCAGCTGCTGCCATCAAATACTTGCCTAAAAATACTAAATGAATAATACCCAACAATACATTTTTATAGTACTCGAACCACTGGGAAACTATTACATACAAGCAATTAGATGAATTCCTTGACATTTTTCTTAAAACTATGTTTTTTGAACGCAATATTTAAGTTTCTATTTTATGAGGTTCTTTAGATATATGGCTAAAAAGATTTATATTTTCCTTTTCTCAATTTACTTTTGTGATCAGAAAACATGTAAGGTATTCTTACGCGTTTAGTTTAAAAAAAAAAAAAAGACAGGAATCAGGTAAGTCAGAGGCTTTGTGAAAGAGAAAGGCTGTCTGCAGTCTGATGCTTTGAATCCTCTCATGTCTGCCAGTCAGGCTGAATCATTCTGACCCAGCAGATCACAATCTGGAAATTGCCCTACTATCACAGATGGTTCCTGGGAAATGCCTAGAGCAATGAATGGACAAGTTACTCTTGTCAATTTAAAGAAAACCAGTTTTTCCCAAAGCTGTTGAGGAGTTCTTGAGGCATATGTGAGGCTGATTTTAGGTCTAAGACTTGGAGTTCTCAGAAAAATAAACCCTCAATAGGAGCTACCTCGAGTACATTTTATCAGCTAATAAATGGGTATGTTCTTGGAAATCCCAGAATGGGCAATTTGATTTTTATAAAGAGCTTTGGGTTTCCTCTTTTTTAGATGCGTTGACTCCTGAAATAGCTGTAAAATATTCCTTAAATCTAATTCCCTCCAGTTTGAGTCCTGGCTGCTGTATGCTCTGTAATGACAACCAAAAACACTGTCCTCATTTGAGACTGTGTTGCTGTCATGGTTTCCCATTTCAGCTCAATTATATGTTGAATTTTCTCAAGTAGGACATTTTATGATCCTTCTGAACAGACTGTTTATGCTGAATGAAGCCCTTCAGAGAGCATTTGGGCCTTCCTATCTCTGCTGGTTTTTGCTGGTGCACTTAGCTCACACTTTTTGACTGATTGTGTGAATTTTATCTTCTCAGCAGGCAGAATACTAGAACTAAACTCTGCTCCCTCCCTCTGAAGTGCTGGTGAACTATCCCACTGTCTGTAAAACAAAGGACTAATGGGCAGGCCAGGCGTAAGAGCAGGACATGGGGAAACAACAGCCCCCGGCTTGAGGCCCCCGAAGAGGGTTTAGCATCTTGTCTGTTGATCCCTTTGCTCCCTTGACAGCTAAAGGTTTGGAATTGGTACAGTTATCGAGAGTGGCATCTTACCAACTAAAACTTCATTGGATCTCTCTCCTTAATACAAGATGTGGAAATGGAAACTTGAAAATTGACTTATTTTTAAGGTACATTTTGGAATTAGGTTAGATTTGGCTGTGAAAAATAGGAATCCAATATAACTGAGGCTGAAACAAGATAGTTTATTTTTCCTCATTTAATAATAATAATACTAGCTGACATTTACATAATGCTTATTTTGTGCCAGGCGCTGTTTTTATTTAATCCTTATAATATCCTATGACACTGATAGGATATTACCACTTTAACAGATGAGGAATTGAGGCACAGAAGGTAAAATCATTTGCCCAAAGTCACATAGTAATGAGTGATGGAGCCAGGATTTGATCTACACAGTCTGGCTCCAGACTCTGTGCTCTTAACCACATGCTCTCCTATCTGACAAAAAGCCACAGTTCACCGGGGCTGACATGGCAGCCGTGCTCCCCATTGTTCTCAGGGACCCAGGCTCTTTCTCCCTGGTTCCCCTATTATGTGTAATTTCCATTCCCAGTGACATTTCTACTGCAAAGTTCTGGAATTATAGAATGCTCAAGGTGGAAAAGACCATTCAAATTATTCCAGAGTTCTGGATCTTCATTTGGGAAATACGTGTGAGCAGTGTGAGTGGTTTCTGACCTGAGCTTCCTTGTGGGTGTCACTTTTATCTTACAACCCTATTCTCGTAAAGAGGGAGCTACTGCCTAGGATGGTTGCGTGAGCAGCAGCACTCTCTGAAAAGGAAATGACATCCCCTCATGCACTGCTGTGGGTCTGATCCTGGAGAGGGGTTTGGCAGTACCTTGGGTTAGGTCTGCCTGAACCTGTGGCCCAGAGCAGTTCTCCACTGGTTTAACGGGACAGTTCCTCAAGGCATGGTTTATGGTAGTGGGACTTACTTGGAGGCAGCTGGATATCTGTCCCTGGCACACATGGAGCAATGAACTAGAGGTATGTACAACACACGCGAGGAGCTTAGACATGTGATACGAAGCAAAAAGGAAAAGGAAGAATCTGAGCTGGGTCTTAGAGCCCAGTATTATTAACTAAATAGTGTGATATGGTCATTCCCCAAAGACATTACATAATAAGTGCTTAAGTTAGGGGACAAAAAAGATATTTCTTGGAAGGTTTTTTCTTCCTCAGTGTGTTTTCTCAAGTAGACCTTTATATATTATCTGAAGTCTTAGTTTCTGTAGGCTTCATGTAAATTTAAAAAAAAAATCTTTTTAATTCTTTTTTTGGTGATAAAAGGCAGGTGTAGTCAATTATAGCTCTTTTTTCTAAAATAATATACATTTTTACCTGACTATAAAAATTATGCTTATTGTAGGAATTTTGAAAAGTCTAGTAAAACTTAAAGAAAATAAAATCCTTTATTTCTACCACCTGGGGAATAAGCACTGTAAACCTCGTGATGTATTTTGTCTTTCTACTGTGCTTATGTAAACACATAAATATTGTATGTACAGTAATTGAGAGTATACCATAAATTTTGTACCTTACTCTTTTTCCTTAACAGAGTAACTTATGTTTCCATGTCATTACAAATTCCTAATAAACTTCATCTAAATAAACTATATCGTGCCTACTGTGTGCTAGGCCCTTTTAGCACTGTACATGTATTGACTGTGTCTGTACTTTGAGTCTGACTTTAGGTTGTTCCAGGGTCATAGCTTTTCTGATAGAGCACCCCACGTACCGCAAAAGGATTTTTGTAGCCCTTGATGTCCATTTAAAAATGCCGTTTGTACAGGATGAGAATCTGCAAGTCATGAAATGTTGTCTTGAGGTTCAGTTGTAAGTCTTAGTAATAATTCTCATAAATGAAAGACTGGATTCTGAGTACATTTTTTTGATGCCTGTGTCTCTGCAGCACTAGGGGCTGCAGTGAATGTCCTATTTTCAAAATAGGACTTGTGGATCAAGGAAAGTAACTGCCTGGGTGCAGAACTCAAGGGCCTGAACGTTTCTGTGAGTGGCATCTGACAGGCCTGCAGGAGCCCGTGGGTTGAGGCGGACTGTCCTGGCAGGCACAGAGAGCCTTTCTTAGGACTTCCACCTCTCTGAGGCAGGAAGGAAACATCACATGGCCTTTTTCTTTGGGTTTCTAGAGGGCTCCTTACGTTCGCCCCACTTGGATCTCAGCCAGACAGGCAACTTCTCACTCCTGTTACTTGGTGTGGGGTTTCATGAGAGCTAGTAGATGGTCTTCTTTAAAAGAAGTCCCATGGCTTAAGAGTTTTGGGAAATGCTGGATGATAAGCAAGGTTAGTTAAACAGATTTACTTAATGGGAAAAAATTTCTTATAATTTCTCAAATCCTTTTGTTTGCTATGATCTTTGTGACTCCCCAAGATGAGGCTATATAATGTAGCATTTCTCGACTCTCTTTGTCAATGGAACCCCTTTTTTCTTCAGTATCCTTAGGACTGATGTTTTATAGAAATCACCCGTTTTAGGAATTACCAGCTTGGTGGAATTAAATTCTAGGCTACCACACGTTTGGGCCATCTTTTTTTACACGCTCATCTTCACTTCTGAGTGGTGAGGCTATGGGTCTGCTATGTCAGAATTTGGGGATTCCATCTTTAAACATGAATCATGGGGGCAATATAATCCTAGCTGTTCTCACTACAGATAAGTTGCTAGACAGCTCACTGAATTTTTGAAATCAAATAATATTTCCAGACCATCTCCAGAGGGCTGGGTATACAGTTCATTGAATGTGAAGCCTGAAGTATCTTTTTCTCAAACTGAATGAACAAACGCAGGGGAAGAGAAAGATATGTTGGACCCAGTGGAATTGGTATGGGAGTGGCCTATTCAGCGTTGTCATGAGATCCTTAAGAGCTTTGTTGGGACATATTGTCCACCTGATGAGGCAGGGGTCAGGCCGACCCTTGTTCCTTGGTATCAGGTTAGCCTGGCTGTCCCCTGGCCTGAAGAACCCCACTGAAGATACTAGACTCTGTCTTTCTCTCTCCATTTTCTAGAGAAGACCTCTGGACTTTCTTCACCTTTTGTTTTACAGAAGAGGATGTGGAGAACTTTGACGTGACCAACTTATCTCAGGACATGCTGCGGAGCATCGAAGCTGACAGCTTCTGGTGCATGAGCAAGCTGCTGGATGGGATCCAGGTGAGCTGGTTCTGCCCTTGTGGGACACCTGGGTCCAGGGGTTCCTGTGGGCCTTTGCATTCCTAATTGCTCTTCTGTATCAGACAGCCCTGCACCCCCTGCGTGGCACTACCTCTTTTTGGTCCATCCATCTCTACCTTTCTCATTAGCTTTGCAGCTTTCAAAAGGCAATGGTCTGGTGTCCCTGGAGTCTCAGGAAGTCTCCCTGTTGCCCTAGCTTTGTCATTAGAGCATACCCTTTCTGCTGTGCACCGGGCCATGTGGTGTGCTTCCACAGTGCAGGGCTCTGTTAGGCTTTTCCCATACTCTGCTGTTCTGTAGATTCTGTTGTTTCCCCAAACACTGGCACTGGCTTTGGAAAAACAGCTTGTGCTTTTAAATGTGTTTCCACGAACTCAAGGGGTGGTAGCATGACTGTTTGGCGTTCTGTTTATCCTAGGCTCTCTGTCATTTGCAGGATAACTACACCTTTGCACAACCAGGGATCCAGAAGAAGGTCAAGGCACTGGAAGAGCTTGTCAGCCGGATTGATGGTAGGCTCAGAGGAACAGTAGTCTCTAGTAATAGCAAAGTATGATTCCGATGCAAGCAAGTTATGCCGTGGGACTCTTCCCCAGACCCTTTCCCAGGCATGACCCTTCCACTCTGTGCTGTGGTGGCACAGGAATCCTTCCAAATCCCAACAGGAATGTGAAGTGAGAACTCTGCTGTTATCTCAAATTCTTTTTTCTCCTTAGTTTTCTGTCACCAACTTTCTATCCGTTCTCCTTCAGCATCTCTCCTCAAATTTGCCCTTTCTTCCCCATTTTCCTAGCCACTGCTCTGGTCCAGCCATGCCTCCTCCATATTTTTTCTTCTTCTAAACCTTCTATCACAAACTGCATCTTTCTAATGCACTGTTCTGGTCACATCCCTTTTCTGCTCTGAAACTTCCTGTGGCTCTCCATTGCTTTTAGAGTCTTGTCTGTAGTCTGACTTGTCCTTTAAGTGGTGATGTAACTCAGGACTCTTGGGCTTGACACATGGTCCTCAAGTCTGGCTGACACCCCAGCAGGACTTTGCTCCCTGGGACCTGTTTGGGCCAGGGGAAATGAGACATAGCTCTTCCTGAAGCTTAATGTCTTTTAGAAACAGGAGCCTTACAGCAATTCCTTGGCTCTGGCTGGGAATCATGGAATATTAGAACAAAAAGGCAACTCAGGAAGCCCTGCTCTTGACTGACGAAGAAACTGAGGCCCAGGGAGAGAAGTCAGTTAAGTTTCACGAAGGTCTGTTAAGTGGGTTCCCTAGCGCCAATTAAGTTGTAAAGCTTCTTTAGGACTTCACCAGGTCCTCCACCAGCTAATAGGTCTCACTTCCCAGTTTTCCCAGTTATGGATTTTCTGCTTTGGATAAGCTTGACCTTTTTTCTCTTTCTCTCTCCTTTCCCCAGGTCTTTTCATAGATTTGTTCCACTCACTTCAGCTTTCTTCTAGGACCCAAGATTTCAGTCTTCTCAGCTCATTTGCTTATTTACAGTTGTTTTCTTCTACATCATATGTGGGTTGGTTTTTTCCTTTATCACCCTGACCCAGCTGCTAGCCCTGTGGCAGGACCCACATCTAGGTCTCTTGTATCCTTCACCTGGATCCTGGTACAGGGCGCGCCCTGCCGTGAGCAAGGCTGCTAAGCTGGCTGATAGGCTGGTCAGCAGTTGGGTTACAGAGGGCAGAGGCTGTGGTTTCTGCCACTGTTTGCCCTGTTCTTCGTTTTTCTGCCCTCACATATATGATAAATACAGGCATAGTACTTCAGGATAATGGATTTTTAAGTGTCTGTATCTTTATTCTTTGAATTACAGCAATAATACTTATTACAAAAATTTGAACAATTCAGAAAAACACAAAATAAAAAATGAAAAATTTCCCCCTTCCTTAAATTCTACTCCCCAGAAATAACCATTGTTCATGGTAATTCTTTCAAAAATTGGATTAAATATTTACCACATGCCAGGTGCTGTTGTAAGCACTTTTATTTTCTCACTTTATCCTTTTCCAAACCTTCTGAGGTATGAATGACTGTCCCCATTTTATAGATTAGGAAACTAAGGAGGATAGTGATTTTTTAAAACCTCCTATTAAGTATTATTTGAAGGGCTGTCATGTAGAACAGGGTCAGGTTTGTTTTAGGGGTTCTAGGACATCATGCAGCTACCATGTACGGGGGTTAGGAGGGAGCTAGTTTTTGATGAATATGGGGAAGCACTTTCTGGCGAATCACTTAATACTTCAGCAGGAGAGGCTGTCCTTGAGTAGAGCCAGTGGGCCCGTCACTGGCAGGGTGTGAGTCCCTGCTAGCTCCAATCTGTCAGGGATGCTGAAGAGGAAATCCTCGCCGGTGGGAGGGTGGCCAAGGTGACCCCAGTTCTTTTCCATTCTGGCTTTTTCTCTGATGAGTAATAAGGTCAGGCATCCAAGTGAATCTTATATCTCCTGCTTTGTGGCTAGAGCAGCCTTGTGAAGGAAGAAAGGTACCTAGAACATCACTATGGGATGTTAAAATAGTTCTACCGTGTGCAGGCTGAGGCCATGCAGTGTTATGTGAGATGGCGAATCAATCACGAAGGACAGTCCAATGCCAGTCTGGCCCCTCTGTCTGGCTTCCCCAGGGAAGGAGTGTAAAGAAATGGAAACTGCTTTCTTGGTTCATGCGACTTTTTCAGGGTCTATCCTCTAAGTTGTGCTCCAGGGCCAATGACACTTCCTGTTTCAGAGCAGGTACATAATCACTTCAGGAGGTACGAGGTTGAATACCTACAGTTTGCCTTTCGTTGGATGAACAACCTGCTTATGCGGGAGCTTCCCCTTCGCTGCACCATCCGCCTGTGGGACACGTACCAGGTATGAAGAGAGTCCCCCTTCTCCACGCCAGACTGTCCCTGAGGCACCCACTCCCTGCCCTGGTGTGGAGTGTGGCTGCTCAGAAGCGCCACCCCTCCCCCGCCCCCTTCTTTCTACTTATGTGTAGTCTTAGCCTCGTGGACAGGGCCTCTGTTTTTCCGTCCTCAGTTTGTCCAGCCAGAAAGGGGTGCTACACTGCTTTCCCACCTTGCAAAGGATTGGAGCTGAGAGGATTAGAGCTAGCTTCTTGTCAGGGCTTAGAGACCTGACTCTGTTTTTTGCTTTCAGTCTGAACCAGAAGGGTTCTCACACTTTCATCTCTACGTGTGTGCAGCTTTCTTGATCAAGTGGAGAAAAGAGATCTTGGATGAGGAGGACTTTCAGGTGAGTAGACAGGAGCTCAGCCTGGGCTGGGATGAGCGCCAGAGTGGAGGTTATCCCATTAGTGGGCTGCAGCAGGTACCTGTTTGGGAAGAGGAGAGGAGAAAGCGTTTTCAGAAGCGGTTGCCACTCCCAGTTGGCAGGGAGTCATCGGGGCCCAGAGCTCTTCAGTAGAAAGGGCCTTAGTGCCCTAGAGCCTGAAGAGCTTCTGGGCGGGCCTGAGAGACCTTCAGTCATTCATTCATAAGCATTTGTTGAATGCCTGCCACATGCTAGACACTGAAGGTGTAGGATATATTGGAAAGTAAAACAGACATCTGTGTTCTCATAGAGCTTACGTACTAGGTAGGGAGAGACTTACAATAAACAAAAGTATAATAAATTTAAAAGAATTTTAGAAGTTGATAAAATTTTTTAATGTAGAGCAAGATAAAGGGGTTACTATTGGGGAAAGGACAGGTTGCAGTTTCAAATAAAGTAGTCAGGATAGGCTCACTTGGAAGGTGACATTTGAGCAAAGGCTTGGGGAAGGTGAAGGAGCCAGATGTGGACATCTGGGGAAAGAGTGTCCAGGCAGAGGAAACAGCCAGGGCAAAGGCCTTAAAGCAGCGGTGTGCCCGTTTTAGGAATCAGGATGGGGGCCAGTGTGGCCTGGAGCAGAGTAGTCCAGAGGAAGAGTAGAAAGAGGTGAGGCCAGAGAACTTAACAAGGGTCCCAGATCACAAAGACTTTGTAGACACTGGAAAGACTTTGTCTTTTACTCTGAGTGGAAGGGAATCCGTAAGATGATCTTGAGCAGTGGAGGGACACAATCTGATTTACATTTTCAAAGGATCACTGGGGCTTCCATATAGACTGTAGGTGTGGGCAAAGGTGGAAGTAGGAGACCACCTAGGAGGCTATTGGAGTCCTCTCGGTGAGACATGAGGGTGGCCTAGACCTGGATGGTAGCAGTGGAGGTGTGAGAAGTAGACCCAAGTGGAATTCCTAATAGAAAGAGATGAGTCAGCATGACTTTACAGTTCATAAGAAGGCTTTAGGGGAAGCAGGTTTATGGAGGAAGATCTGGAGGTCAGTTTTGAGCATGCTGAATTTTAACTGCCATTAGGCATTTAAAGAGATGTAGAGTAGAAAATAAAATTTACAAGTCTGGAGTTTGGAAGACAGAGAGGTCTGGACTGGACATATATGTTTAGAAGCCTTTTGCTAGATAGTCCTTACAGCTGGGATAGTGGGCAAGATCCCTAAGAAAGTGAGTGTGGACAGAAGAGAGACGAGGACCAGGCTGAGCCCTGGCACACTCTTACATAGAAAGGCCAGGGAGAGGAGGTGAGCAGAACAAAGGAGGCAGTGGGATGACCAGTGAGAGTGCAGCGTCGTGGAAGCCTTGGGTGGGGATGTGAAGTACACTGAAGAAGGACAAATGGTGGTACAGCAGGCAGCTGCTCCAGGAGGCCCAGGAAGGGAAAGTAGGGGTGGAGGAGAGAGATTGCCAGGCTCTGTAGTCTGCGGAGAGAAAAGCCTGGAGGTGGCTCATAGTCGTTATCTCTGGGGGCAGTAGTGGGCTTTTGTTTTACTGCTTTGTACATTTCTCAACTGGAGTTTTTGTTTGCTTTTTAATGGGCATGTATTTCTTTTTAAAGCAGAGGGAAGAAAACCAGAGAAGGTTGAATGTTTTCCTAATTTCTAATTAATAACAGGTGTTCTGGAGAGCGGCAGCATCTTCATGTGATCCATGAGCAGTGCCACTTTGTAAGTGGTGTTAGGTGGCTAAAGCAGAAGCCTATTCAGCAGATAGATGGAAAGACAGGGCCAGACTTGCCCAAGTAAGGGCTCTGGAAGAAAAAGGAAAGGGTGGGCTTCTGTGAGGAGATGCTAGCTCTGGTGCCACAGCTGCAGGCAGCTGATGAAGAGCCACTATTTTTGCCAACAAGCGGCATATGTGACAGCCTAGGATAAATGAGCACAAGGGGCGGCAGTGGCCGTGTGCCGAGTGAGCTATCAATTCTGATAATGTGGCTGAGGTGGAGCAGGATATCGAGAGCATGGAACCTAATTTAGTCATCGTGAGCCAGGCTCGTAGGGCCTTGTCATATGTGATAAAAGTGCTTCCCAGATTAGCTCAGGGAGGTGGAGGTGATTCTAAGAATGGCTTTTAGCAATTCACAGTATTGACAGAGCATAGGACAATAGCCTATGACTTTAAAACTGTGTTAGAGATGTTCTTTATTGGGTAGCACATTCGATTATCTGATGGATTTGAGGTCTTTCTACAATAACCCACAGAATAACTGGGGTTTTTGTCTGCTGCTGTGCTAACATACTCAGGGAGGAGTGTCACCTCTTTCTTTTAAACAAAATAGAATGGGCGATGAAGCTGTATAATCTGCAGAGTTCCTCCAGCCCTACAATCCTATAATTCTGTGAATAATAAAAGGAAAAAAAAATGTGTCTGGCTATGTTAGGATAGACAGGAGGTGACCTTAGGAAACAGAAGCATGGCACAGATGTGAGGGAAAAGGGCACAAGAGCATTGTGTGAGATGGTGAGATATTCGCCTGTGACCTCTGTAGAGAAAAGGGCCACCTGTAATTAAATCAAAGCAAAAGAAGGTCTGTCAGTGAATACAGGTATCCTAGAGAGCCCAACAGGCCTAGCCTGGGAGAGAGACATTTTAGGACTAAAAGCTGCAGAGATAAAAGTTAGAGTCGGGGCAGTATTAGCAGAACAGCCACTTAACCGCCCTTAAAGAACAGGGAAGAAGAGCCCACTGTGAGGGAGCCAGTGGAGGGTGTTGGGAAGTGGTGACCCTCCTTCTAAAGTTGAGGACTATACAGAATAGCACAGTGTTAATCCCTGGTCTCTGGAGCCGGTCTGCCTAGGGTCAAATCCTAACTCTGCCACTTTTCTAGGTGTGTAACCTTAACAGGTAAATTGGCTGTCAGTATGCCTGTTTTCTTACCTGTGAAATGGGGATAAGGGTACCTGCCTCCTTGGGCTATTACGAAGATTATACAAATTAACAAATGTGAAGCTGTTAGAATGGTGTACTATGCATATAGCCCTTATCTGCTTATCGTTATTATTGCTCCCTGTAATATATTCCTGAATCTGAGAAGCGGTCAAGTGAAGACGGAGCTTTAGAAACCCAAGTCTGAGTGATTTTAACTCACCTGAGTAAACTATGTTTGGCTAATCCTGGGTGAAAGTGCCAAACTGGATGAACAGATGGGGCTGGAGAGGAGGTGCAGGGGCAGAGGGCAATGTCCCAGCTGTGGCTTGAGCCCCAGAAGGACAGGCACTTGCTTCTCCCTGACCAAGCAGTTGTCTGGAGTCACACTGCCTGAGAGAGGGGACCAAAAACTACCAATAGGAGGGCCGCATTATCAGGTTTCCTTCTGGAGACTTCTGAGCAGGGGAACTTGAGGCTGCTGTAGGAGCAGGATGGCTCAGTCCTCTGGACCTCTGGAAATGAGAGCCTCCAGCAGAGCAGGGCCAAGCCTCTTTCGCAGTAGAGGAGACCTCGGTAATTCTGGCCCTTAGCCTGGGTTGGTAATAGAATAATTATGATAATATTAGGTTGCATTTTATGGAATTATTATATGTCAAAATGGTCAAATATTGGCAATTTCATAAGGTTCGGTGTAATAATTAATCCTTAGCACTTTTAATGTACCAGGCACTATTCTAAATGCTTTTGTGTGTTAATTCATTTAATTCTTGAACAGTCAGTCCCCACAGAATTACTACCCTCATTCTACAAATGGGGAAACTGAGTCACGGCAAGATTAAGTAACTAGGCTGAGGTCACTGAGGAAATAAGTGGCAGGGACCCGGAATCCATGCTTGTACAGTAGCTGCTCATAGGCAGGGATCTTCTTCCCCCTCCATCTCCTCCTCCTCTTCCCAAGACTTCCCCCCCCCTCAGCCCACCCTCCCCTCTCATTGAAAATTGCTAGCAGGCTCTCTTCTCACCAAGTAAATGTTGAACCAAAAATTGGCCCTTTTGAAACTGAAAAGAAGTCCTCCAGGGTCCTCCTTTTGATCTCCCATTATTCTGGCTTCCGGGTTTTTCTTTTTCCGCTCCCAGGAGGATCCGACATCCTGATGCCCTTCGTGCTCTCTCACTCATGGGGCTGGAAACCACCCCACAGTCTCTGTGGGAACGAGGTGCTCTAATGACCAACAATGGCTGGGCACCAGTGCAGGTCGCTGGAGCAGAGAGGGGCTCTGGGCCCTCTGTCTGTGAAGCCTAGAGCCCACCTCCAGCCCTGAGAGAGCTGCCTGCCCACTATGGGCTGAGTGTCAGGCTCAGGTTCTTAAAAACATATGTGTTTTAACTTTTTATTTTAAAATAATTTTTTCCTTACAAAAATGTTGCAAAAATAGTGCAGAATTTCCATATACCCCACTCATATCAACTAATTATTACATTTTACACACCATGCTACAATTAACCAACCAGGAAACTCAACATTGATAAACTGCTATCAATCTAAAGACCTTATTTGAATTTTACCAGTTTTACCATTTATGTTCTTTTTCTAGACCAGGATCCTACTTTGGGATAGTTCCTCAGCCTTTTCTTGTCTTCCATGACAAATGTTTCAAAAATTTTGAGAGGTACTGGTTAGTTATTTTATAGAATGTTCCTTAATTTAGGGTTGTTTGGCATTTTCTTGTGATGAAAATGAGGGTCATGCCTTTCAGAGAAGAAACCACAGAGGTGATATGCCCTTCTTAGGACATCATATCACGTGGTACATGGTGTTGGAATGTCCCGTTACTGATGCCCTTGATCACTTGGCTTAGGTGGGTCTACCAGGCTTCTCCACTTTTGTAAAGTTACTATTTTCCCCTTGGTAATTAATAAGTATATTCTGGAGAGACACTTTGAGATTATGTAATTATCTGGTTTCTCATCCTTTTACCCACTAGTTTTAGCATCTGTTAATGGTTATTGCTTATAGCAGTCATTACTGTGATGTTTGCCTAATGGTGATTTTCTATTTTCATCATTCCTTCTATATTTATTACATTCTACTCGAAGAGCTGTCCCTTTTCTCCAATTTATTTATTCAAACATTTATATAAAAGATTCATGGGTACTTATTTTACTTGATGAGTTTTCCAACACTGTCATTTGTTTTGCTGTTCAGATTGTCTCAGCTTTAGCCCTGGGGTGCTCCTTCAAGTTGGATCTGGTGTCTTTCTGATGTCATCATTTTTAAGTCCTCCTTACTTTCTGGCATCACCAGATGCTCCCGGCTTATCTTGTATTTTCTTTGTCCCAGCCTTGGAATCAACTCTTTCTCCAAGCAGCTCTAGTTAAGCTTTTTTTTTTTTTTGCCACTGAAAAAATATTTAGAAGTGTCTTGATGACTTTGGAAATAAGATGATAGAAAGCATTTATGTGAAATTCAAGAACAAGCAAAACTAATTGATTTAGATGAGATCACTAGTTGGTGGGGAGTGTTGACTGTCGAGGAACATGAGTCTCCTAGGCACAAGAGGCATCTTGATTGGGGTGGTGCTTACATATATAAAAAGTCATCAGCTGTACACTTAAGATTTGTGTAGTTACTATATGCAAGTTTTATCACATTTTAAAACTTAAAAAAGATGACAGGAGAGCGCACGATAGGATAAAGGCATACATGGTTCAATTTGTCATGAGGCTACCATTGAAAGGTTAGGAAGAAAATGCAGTAACACTAAAAATCTATCTGCCAAATAGTTTGACCATGTAAAAATTACTCAAATAA
Organism: Eonycteris spelaea; assembly: GCA_003508835.1. Lineage (NCBI taxonomy): Eukaryota > Metazoa > Chordata > Mammalia > Chiroptera > Pteropodidae > Eonycteris > Eonycteris spelaea. The sequence continues at coordinate 2,573,452 of PUFA01000069.1, forward strand.
AAATGGATAAAAGCTTACTTTCTCACGGGAAGGCTGAAAATAAATGATTGTATTTGAATCTTGGTACCAAGTGAGGATCTTGATATTATTGGCAACTTGTGGACTTGAAGGAAAAAGTGTGACCACTAGGATTCAAGGCTCACAAGTCACGGAACTAATCAGATGTGGGGGTGATGGCTGTGCAAGAGGTTGCGCTGCACTGAGTGTGTTGGGGACATGAGCAGTAGTGGTGGGAAACCTTCCTGGCTGAAGAAAGCTTCAGTGGTGGTCAGATAGAGTGATATTGGCCTTGGACTTAACCATCAAGGCCTCCATGTGCAGTTGTGCACTGCTGAGGGAGTGGGGGCTTTGCTTCCCGAGCTGTGACCCCGAAGAATGCTGTACCTGCTTAAGGGGGCCTGTCAAAGATGTTAGGTCCTAAAGGAGTTGCAAAGCAAAGGGGACTCTTCAGGGGAAAAGAAAAGACTGAGCATGTGAGAGCTGAGAGACCTGCTGTCTCCACTTTGATATAAGGCCACACCAAGAGCAAGCCCTTCTCAGCGCTTGCCCTTGGCCTGCACTTTGCTAGGTTCTATCTCCCTGGTAGTGAGATGGAGAAGTGGAAATTACAGCTGCAGCCAGCCACGCAAAGATCAGTGGAAGGATTTTCTTGGCAGAGGAACAACCAGAGCAAAGCCGTACAGGGGTAAATGGCTGAGGTGTTGGTGGAGGGAAGAGACCAAGAGAAGCCTTTGTGTCTGGAGTGTCAGAGAAGGTGAAGGGAGAATGCGACAAGGACTGATTTTGGAGAAGACCATGGGAAGGAAATTTGGCTTGATTCTAAAACAGAGGGAAACTTGTATCCCCTCCCTTGACACATCTACAGCCCTAGCCCTAAAGCTTGATCCAGTACTCTCTGGGCCTTGACCTGCACTGCTAGGTCTCTGGAGATGGAATGAGTGAAGATACCTTAGTCCTAACTCAGAAGCCAGGGGTGGACACTCCATTGTTAAATAACAAAATCGGGCTGATCCTGGAATGTTAAATGAGCCTGGGAAAGCCACAGAATTAGGTCACTGGAAAACATGCTTCTATTCCTGACACCCAGTGACAGTATACCATTGAAGCAGGTGTGGGTGTCAGACTTTGGGGAAATTTCCCAGTGTCAAACACAGGACAGGAAATCCGCATGAGTTGTATGAGTGCGTATGAGGCCCTCTGTGGGCCAGTGCACACCAGGTAATAATAACCAAACAAAAGGAGTTGCTGGGACAGAGAAGGGAAGCACCTCCAAAAATAAAAAATTCAGTGTGTAGAAGAACATGAGCCATGCCAAATTGTGGGTGCTCAGGAAAACAGCGTATGGGATATATGTACAGGCCAGCAGTGGTTCTTTAATGGTAGGTGGTGGTGGAATGGAGTGGCCAGGAGAATGCTAACCAGCTCATCTTTGAGTACTCTGGGGAGGGTTATGACCATGAGTGAAGAGGACAAACAGGTTCCCTATAACATTGGTGAGCATGTGTGCACGTGGGATCTTTGATCTGATTCACTCCATCAGTGACCCCGCACATCCCCCGAAATTCGGAGAATTGAATGTAGTAGAGCAACTCCGGGTTCAGGTGAGCAAGGCCCATCAAGGACAAGCTTCTGCCATCCCTTTCCCAATGACTCAAGATGCACATTACACCAGGGACCCATGGAGTGTGTAGTGAACGAGCAGCTTGTAGTAAGGATGAGAATGGCCATGTGCTAGAGGTTGCAAACCAGTGCCTTTTGGCCCAGTTTTGAGCCTGGCTTTTAGTCTTCAGCTCCACCCAGGACCTATTGCCTCATTTTCTTGAATCACTGACAATGAAAAACTAACATTTTGCATTCTGTAATTCCTAATTTATTTATTTAAAAAATAAATAAAACTTGTCTAGAAAAAAGTAACCCACAGAAGCCTGGAAACTTATTTGACTATAACAGTGTATCTAGAAAAGTGTGTGTCCAAGTCAGAAACAGGCACCTGAGCAAATTCCGGTCACCCTGCAGTCTAAAAAGCATCTCAGGACAGCATCTGTGAGAGGCCAGAAGAGCCTGGGACCCTACAGAGATATTGGGGCAGGTGCCAACGAGGCCTCGGGTGTCTCAGAATTGATTTCAAGGGAATTCCAAGAACCAACAATCCAAATTCCTTTAACTACATAAAATGAGAACTGGCAAGGAAGTCATTGGGACCAGCTGATGACTCTAAATCAAAGTAGCAGCTGGTCTCAGAATCTTTTGCTTTCATCTTATGGAAAAAAAACTTGGAGAGATTCCCACTCTGAAAGTGTCTTTTGTAGGAGACAGGTCAGAGCTATTAAATGAAATAGTGCTAAGCCCCTGGGATAGTCCAGACCTAAATAGCAAACTAAATGTAAAATACATTCCTTGAACAGGATGGCATCCACCCCTCACTTCTGCAGGAACTTAAGGGCGGTATTGTGGAATGTTGTCCAAATGTGGGCACCATATTTATAGATATCCAGTGAATTGCCAGTTTAAATCCTGCCCACAAGAAGGGTTGAGAGGGAGCCCTGGGAGCTGAAGATCTTCCACCAAAAGCAGGTTGATGTGAAAAGGACATGATTCATAGGGTCCTAAACAAAACAAGCAATTGAGGGAGATGCGACACGGCTTTCTCTGAGGGGAAACTTGCTAAATGCACTAGGTAGTTGCTTGATGCCGGAAAACCAAGGAATAAGTTTGGCTCTAAAAAAGTTTACATCAAGGACATGTTTTTGAAAATTTGTGTTTGGTTACCTCAAAATTCTAAAAATAGGAGAGATTTTTTTTTAAGTACCTATTTTACTAGGAAGGTATTTTTACATGCCTGAATACACTTTACATGGATAAAGAATATTCCAGTATTGCTAAGTGATTCTACACACAGTATTTTATTTAATAGTGTATATTTTATGTGGCATTTGAGCTCTTTTGCTGTCAATTACTTGGCTCTTATCACTGAGGAAAATAATCAGCTCTTCCAGATTTCCTTCAAATAACCTCTTCCATGACTTCTTTTCTTTTTGTTCTTCGACGTTATACCCTATTTCTCACTTTAAGGCAAGCAGTTTATAGTGTAGTGGTTATGAGCACAAGCTCTAGAACCAGATGGCCTGGGTTCAAGTCCCGGTCCAGCACTGTGACCTAGGGCAGGTTTCTTAACCTCTGTGCCTCAACATCCTCATCTGTAAAATGGAGGCAATGTGTATCTCATAGAATTGATGTGAAGAGTAAATGAGTTAATACAGAGTGCCTATGAAGCATCTAGGGCCCTGTCTGGTAGGTAGTAAGTGCTTAATAAATGATTCTATCATTGTAATGATTATTGTCCTTGATGTTCTCACTCTTCCTCTTCAATTCTGTATCTGTTGGACATTCTCTAATGGGTTTCCCCCTGTACCTTTTCCTTACAAGAGTTTGTTTGCTTATAACCTACTATTCTTTCTTCTCCCCGGCACTTTATCTAATTGTTTTCTCTCCTCTTCCCCACCTCCACCCGCTCATATTCCTCCGCCGTATTCCTTTCCTTTGGGATCTGTGGATCTCAGCAGGCCCCTGGGCCAGGCACCTAATACTGTTGCAACCATTTCCAGCTTTCTTCTGTGGAAGCCATTGCCCCGTTCATTAATCTGGAGCCCTCTCTGCTGCTCGCCCCTAGCTGTCTTCACAACTGTAGTGTTTCATATGACTGCACGTCATGCTTCGTGTTCCCATGGGCTGGCTCTGTAGCATATCTTCAGTTGTTCCCTGCCCCAGCAGTCTCTTCTCTGCCTCTAGAGAAAAGCACCTGATTTGTGACTAACACTTTATTCCCCCAGCCATGAGCATTGGGTCCCGACCTCTTTATCTCTTTCCCAAATTTATCAATATATTGGACAGGTTTTCCCGTTGTTAACAGCACTGCGATGGGGTTGCATTTCTAGGCATTAGTCACCAGGTGGCAGAGTGGTTTCTCACAAGTAAGCCTAACTGCCCTTGGGGGAGGTTAACTTAGCCAGGGGTAGAATTGTTCCAGGCTTCTGGGAGATTTCTAGCAAGACTAGAAGTGGAAAATACAGGCAGATCCTATCCCAGCAAAGAATATTCTCTTCTAGAGAGATCACTCTTTTGTTGGTTGCTTTTATTTATCAATTGTATGTGTATGTAACCATTATACAAAATTTAGAAAATACCAGTAAGTAGAAAGAAAAAAAATTAGGTACCTGAAATCTTGCCACACAAAGGTGGTATATTTTCTTCCAGACATTTTACTATGCAAATCTATATGAATAATGCATATTATATGTATGTAACTGTTAAGTCATTTTGAATACTTTGTTTTGTGACCTCTTTATCACTTCACAAAATTTAGTGGATGTTCTATAATATCAAAAAGTATAGGTCTACATCATTTCCTCTATTTTTTTATTTTTTACTCATTACATGAATACATGGTTATGCAAAGTTTTTAAAAACATTAAAATAATAGCCAGGCTGCAGGGTATTCTGTTTTACAGATTTACTTTTATTTAACGAAAGGTCACTCACTCTCTGTGTGCCATCTAGAAGTTTCCTTCCTCAGAATCTCATTATTAGTCCTGAGTCTCAATGTGCTTTTATTCATTCAGGAGCTTTTGAATTCCTCTCACAGTAACCCCTGACCTGGTTGCCTGTCTGAATCACTGGGGATGTTTGTGAACGAACTGTAGATTACCAGATCCTACCTTAGGTTTTTTAGAGTCCACAACTCTAAGAATGAGTCTTGGGCCCATGTATTTCTAAGAGTTCTGCAGTCAATTCAGCTCTTGCAGTCTGGTTGGAATCACTGGCTGTGATGACAAATGGGATGATCACTTGAAGCCCAAAGGGTTCCCTTAGTCTCCGGGATCTGGAATATTCTTTCTTATGTTCTAGTTGAGGCTAAGTAAACATAATGCCTTCAGTTTCCCTTCCATGGAAGGTGAGGGCTGGTTCTGAGTCTGTGAGATGTGCTCAATAAATGGGCTAGTGATTTGACCTTACCTAGCAAGTTAATGAAAGTGGGAGTGAGATTCTGTGCCAACAAAAGTTAAAAAATTTAATATTAAGTGTTAATGTGGATACTTAGGTGTTAAACGACTCTGGAGTGAAGTCTAAGAGTTATTGTTAGCTCTGGTGTGGCTCGAGAGGAAGGCAAGCTACGAGAAGAACAAGGGAGTTTAGCTTAAGGTCCACATATAGAAGTCAGGAGATCTCTGGTGTGAATGGAAAAATGATTATAGTTTTATTTTTAGTGTCCCCTAATTGAAAGTTAGCATTTCCTACAATAATGAGTTTAGGCAACAAAGAGCAACAATATTAGCAGTACCTGTCTCTGTCACTGGTTCCAAGTATTTTCACATCATGTTAAGTTGTTGCCAGTATCTTGAAACATGTTCATTGCTACTTTGAAATTATGATAGTTATTTAATCTGCCTTAGATCTTGTTTCAGAATGTATGTAACGAAATACATTTATTATATCACATTTATTTTTAAATGTTTTGACAGCTATATTCAGTCTAACTGGTCTCTTTTGTGATACTGTGTATTTTATTTTCTGTATTTAAAACCATTATTCTGAGAAGGGTCCACAGGTAGCCAAAGAGTCTGAGGTGCAGAAGAAGTTAGGATCTCTCTAATAGAGAGACTATCAAAGTTAGAATAAAAGTTGACTCCCTGAGGAGGATGCTGGCAAAAAAAAAAAAGGTAATACTTTTTCTAGTTTGAGTGGGAGTGGGGGTGAGGGCACAGGAATCAGGAGAGGAGTCAAAAAAGAGGCCAGAGGTCAGGAAGACCAGAAGTCATGAGGGAGGATATAATATTACAAGGGACAACATTAAAAAATAATAAGTTGAGATAAAAATGTGGTTTTTTTAAAAAAGAAAAAAAAAAGCTTTAAGGCGAATATAGAACTGAGGCTAAGACAGAACCCAGGGAGAATTGTTGCTATGAGAAATGAACAGTCCAGAGATGTTCAGAGCAGCTAAAAGCAGTTTTTTAAAAGCAATGTTAGTGTATGGGTGGATTGGATGAGTATCAGTAACTGGTTGAGTAACTGGTCTAGTTGAGGGAATTTCAGTAACAAGGATGTGATGGGAGGGGGTGTTTGTTTACCTGGAGGGTGCAAGAAAGATGTCAGCAACTGAAGACTGGGAGAGTATGGACAGAGACGCGGACAGCCTGGTCGCTTTCTTATTAAGTTCTTCCTATGGGTTCACCACCATTTTGGCTTAATGCTTTGAGTTCTGTTCTAAGGCTTGGAGATCTCAGGGAAAGGCATTACAATTAACAAATTTAGTTTAATGAGAATATTCAGTCCTGGTGGAGATCTGGGGTAATGAGCATTTTTATGGAATGCATTTTCTAGATGAGTGTTAAGTACTTTAAAATGTTCATGCCCTTTGACATAGTAATTTCATTCCTAGGAATTTAGCCCAAGGAAATGGTCTAAAATATGACTTTATGCAGAAGGCTGTTCATTATAATTTTCATTATAGTGAAAAACCAGAAATATCAAGTGCTCAAAATGGGAAGATGTAGAATAAATTATGATATATCTGAATCATGGAAAGTTGTTTGGCTATTGAAAATGTCTCCAAGGAGTTTTTAATATCAGAGGAAATGCTTATGATAGATGCTAAATAGATTGAAAATTATATAGAGAAAATATTTCAACTGTGTAAAACGTGCAGAAAAAAAGACTGGAAGGAAATATGTCAAAACATTTCAAAGTAGCTTACTTTTGATTATAAAGTTATGGGTAATTTATTTTCTACTTTTTTACTTTTTACTAAACACAACTCCCACAGAATGTGTATTACTCAGGGGAAAAAATGTTCTATCACACAAGTAACATACAAAGACTTTATTGTAAAAACTGAAAACCAAGGTCTTAAAAGATACAGAAGTATGAGAAAACCTGAGTCTCCCATCCCTAAAAGTAACCACCGTTAACAGTATACCACCGAGCCTTCTAAAATTTATATATACATCTATAAATTACAAATAAATTATGTTTTCCTATTTACCTAAATGATATACTACACATATTTTTCTGCAACTTACTTTCTTTTTTCTTTCTAAAAACATCTTAGATATCTTTCCACCATGGCACGCATAGCCCTACTTCAGTTTTTACAGGTGCTGCCTTATATTTCATGATATGGATAACCATGGTTTACCTAACTGTTTCCATACTGACAGACACTTCTCTAATGTCATTTTCCCCACTATTTAAGCAGTAGTGCAGTGACTACCTTTGTACAGGAGTGTGAATATTTGCCTAGGAGAGAAACTTTGAAGTAGAGTTGCTGGATCAAACTGCATGTGCATTTTGATAGACATGGCCTGTATTTGTTAAGATGATAAGACTTGTCTCCTGTAACTGAGACCTTAGAATAACAGTGACCTAAAACCATATACTTATTTACGTCTCTTTAATTAACAGTCTAAGTGTAAGCAGCCCAGGGCTAACATGGCTCCAGGGTAGCAGGAACTCATTTCTTCTATCTTATTGCTGTGTCATCTTCAGTAGATGGCTTTAATCTGATGGTCTGGGATCAGTGGTCTCCAACCTTTTTGGCACCGGGAACCGGTGCTCCTATGAGAATCTAATGCCTGATATCCTGAGGTGGAGGTGAGGCAGTGATGCTAGCGCTGGGGAGCAGCTGCGAATACAGGTGCAGCTTCACTCAGCTCGCCTGCCACTCACCTCCTGCTGTGTAGCTCAGTTCCTAACAGGCCACGGACTGGTACCCATCCGTGACCCGGGGGTTGGGCCCTCAGGTCTAGGATGACTGTTTCCATTGCTAGATTTATAGCCATTTTCTAGGAAGGGGAGAAGGAAAAGTTTAGGGCAGAACCCAGAAGCCATACTGTCTCAGAACTGGCCAGAACTCAATCATATTGGCCGCATATAACAGCGATGTTTGGCTAGTATGATTAAGGCAGCTTTGTGCCTGGCTTTATTTCTGTTATCAAAGGAACAAATCTCATAAAAGATATGCAAAACCTTTTCGCTGAAAATTATAAAACATTGCCCGAGTGTTCAGATCAGCTAAGGCAAGGTTTTTCAAAGTAACGATGGTATGTGGGATGGAATGCCATTGGCATTCTGTACTTGACTTAGTCACAGCACGCAGCTTTTTGTCTATTTGGTTGTTTTCTCTTCTTTCTTACTGATCTGTTGGCATTCCTTTTTGATTATGGATATTAACCTTTTGTCCTTTACAGGTGTTATTTTAGTTTCTTCCATTTTAACTTTATTTTTGGTGCCTCTTGACATATTAAGGATTAAAAATTACAAGTAATCAAATTTGTCAGTTTGTTTATGGCTCTGCGGTTTATGTGTTGCTACTATTATTTTTATAATCAGAAAAATAACAGGAATATCCAGTTCAGAAAGAGAGAGAAAGAACTTGAAGCAGCAGCAATAGCATGGGTAACTAGATTACAAAGAGAACCTAAAATCTCATATTTATTTTTACTCTAATATCCTCTTTAATAGGCTGTCTCCATGGAGCTGTTTGAGGGACTTGGGCTTTGAAAACTGAATAGGACTTAGATAGGTGGAGGAAAAAAGAGAAAGTGTTCCAAGTAAAAGGAACAACATGAATTAAGCCGTGGAGACACAAATAAATCTGGCTGTGGTGGACCTGGCTGGCTGAGGCATGTGTGTCGGGAACAGCGGGAAATAAGCTAGACAGGTAGGTGGAGGATGGTCTTTGGAGAACAGGGCAGAGGATAAATACAGTGATTACAATTGAACATTGTGTTGCAACAACAATGTCAAATGCAAAAGGATATGTAGCAGTCTCCAATAAAGGTTTTTCTTTCTTTGTTTCTTTTTTTTTTTAAAGCAGCAAATTAAGTTAACTAACAAAAGGGAAATGGTCGAGTAAATTAGGGTATAGCCACATGATGGAGTACTAATACTGAATATAATCATTTTTGAAGGCTGCATGGAAAAACATGAAAATTATAGTTAAAACAATTATTTAAAAGCATATAAAATTATAATTTTGATTACAACTATTTAGAGAAATATGCATGTGAAAAAGACTGAAAAGGAATACTTCAAAATTAGGAGAGCTATTTGGATGATGAGTGATTATTTTTCTCTTTTAAATACCCTTATTTATTGTTGTCATTCTCTATAATATTTTTAAAGAGATGGGTAATAGTGATTTGGAGAATCTGTAGAGGCTTTTCAAGGCTTCCTGAAAGCGAACCAGAGGCCAAGGGCTGTATGCTGCTTTGAAGGAGGGAGGCCAGACCCGTTAGGCTGTGTGACCCAAGAGAAAAGGGCCCAATTCCTAGTCTTGCTGCTCCTTAGCTCTGTAGTCCCAGCAGGATAAAAGTCCTTTTTTGCATTTCAGGGTCTCCTCATGCTGCTACAAAACCTACCTACGATACACTGGGGCAACGAAGAGATCGGGCTGCTGCTCGCAGAGGCATACAGACTCAAGTACATGTTTGCCGACGCCCCTAATCACTACCGCCGATAGGTGCTGTCTCCCCATGAGGACCCAGACTGCCCCCATCTCTGATGGCAATCTGATCACTGTGGCCACTGTGCGAGCCATGGACCCTGACCAGGAACCACTCCTGCTGTAAAAAGCTCACATCCGCCACCCAGGTCTTAACTTTTTGGCGTGCCTGTCCACCACTTCATGTCTCTGGATGGGTCTCCTGGACCACTGTCAGTATTCCATGTCGCGTGGATGGGCCCAGCTCTGGGAAGTACAGAAAAGGAGGTACAGGGTTGTCTGCCCCTTTAAAAGAAACTGGACAAATGAAGGGGAAGGCTCAGGGTCTTAACTCACATTGTCCCTACATGGACTGGCTGTCTCTTGCCTCCCAGCCCCAACTGATACTGTTGCTTTTTGTGACATAGTTTGATTTGATCACAAGTGAAAAACGCCTTATGTTTTCAAAAGATTCCTGGCCCCTCTCCCCAATTCCTAGCCCTTTATCTTCTGCCCTAGTCTGAGCCAGTGAGGGGCAGCTTTTTAAGACCATTGTTCTCAGATGGAGGAGGCACTGAAGCTTATAACTCTGGAAGAGGCCTATACCCAAGGGCTAGGAATTTCATTTTTCCTTTTCTCACCAGTATGTGAGTGTGTATTTGTGTGTGTGGGTAGGTGTACACACCCATCGGCATTTAGTTACTTGTCAGAATTTCTGTGTCCAGATTAGTCCCATCACAACCAGCTGGGAAGGGCCCCAGTGACCACGTGTACAAGCATCCCTTGAGAAGGATCAGGGCAGGAGAGGGAGAAGGGGCTTTTTACCTCTCCAAGCCCTTTTTCCATGATGACCCACTCCAAGATATTATGTGTAAATTGTGTTATTATGTATATGGGTAAAGATGTACAAATATATGTCCTCTTTGTAGCAGATATGATTTTATATTTATAATGTGCATCACCATGTGAAAGCAATCTAGGTCACAACACAGATGAAGTTGCCAGGCAGGTGGCTTTAGTGCCTCCAGGTTGGTTTCTGGGTGCCCTCCTGTGAGGGAAGTGAATGGGAGTCTGCTAGAGTGAGCATAGCTGAGCTAATGACGCTGCTTCAGAAACCAGTGGCAGCCATCCCAAACATAAGTGTCTCAGAGTTTTCTTCTCCTTCCCCCTCCCTGGCCTTGTGGAGCATCTGCCCTGCTCCTTCCCCATCCTTAGTGCACAGAGCTCCCCACCCTTCACCTCTAGTCGCCTCCTAGAGAGGACCACAGAGGCAGAAGCCTTTCTGCATGTTTTTAGCCCCTGCCTTTCCCCTAGAATCTGGGGAGGGCTTTTGTTTTTACATTTTTAAGTCAGCTTTGTATTTAAGACAGAAGCTGTGACTGACTGTCAGTGCCAAGAGAAAGGGTTTCCTGTGTGTCCCTGGGGTTTTGGGCTCTTCTCAGAGAGAGGCATTCGGTGTCCACCACCCCACCCCACCCCCATCACCATCACACCTTACGCAGCCCATGAGATGTGTGACCCACGTTCGCTTTATGGTGTTTGATAGTGGAGAAATGGGGGATAGTGGCAAGCAGCCGTCATCTTCTTGGGAAGCCAAGCAGTGTCCCCAGTGGGTGGCACCCTTGAGTCTCTGCTAGTGGAGCCCCACCACGCAGGCATGTTACATTTCTCAACTGGAGCTGTTTCTCAGGCATTCTTCCTAACCCTGCTCCTTCCCCCTTCAGTGTGCCTCAGTCGTCTCCTCGACAGAGAGGGCTCGTGACCTGCCCTCAGCTGGACTAAAGAAAGACACTTGTGTTCCCAAGTGGTGGTTTTATTTTTTTAGTTTTTATGTTTGGGAAATTGTGGATAAAGTGAAAGAACTGTAAATAAATAGTGTATTTCTCCTCCATTGCTGATTTTTCTCCCATAGATTTGTATAACCTGGAACCTAAGGAGTCTTCTTTTCTCAGGTATTTCTTGTTGATCTAGTAAGTATGGGGGACAAGCCTTCTGTAAGACAAGCAGGGGTCAATAGAAGACCAAAAGGCAGATTCAGGGGACATCAGCAAACCCTGAGTGTGGAAACTATGAAAATGAGTAGTAACATGGTTCTTGAGCTGACACTTACAGAGCACCTTGCCACGTGCCAAACACTGTGATAAGCACTTTATGTGGATTATTTAATGCATCCAAAGGGAGTATATAATGTAATGGAGGTTAGAAAACATACTAGAATTTCAGTGCTGGACAAAAGCCTAGAGATATCTATTCAACACCTTCATTGTTCACAGAGGAAAACCCAATGCAAAGCGGAGGAAGTGAGACCCAGAGGACGGGCCTTCTGGCTTCTCTGCACAGCATTTTCCCCACCAAACCATTTAGAACTAAGATGTGTTCAAAGGCTGGCCCTCCACTCAGGATCTTCATTAATGGTTTATCTGTCTCTCTCCCCTCCTCGCCCCGCTTTTTATTTGGGGCGGGGGGGGGGGTGGTGGTCTTCAGTTGGTTTTTCTCTTGGTAACCTTAAGAAAGGTAGTTGGCTGCCTTTTTATCTTCGGTATAGATTGGAATGGTTTCTTCACCCAGAACTTCTTCCCAGGATTCATTTGAGTGTTTCTTGGTTTCAGTCATTAGGATTGAATTCAGCTACATGTAACAGAAGCCACAAATAACTGGCCTACAAAACATGGGAATTTACCTCACCCTCAGATAAAAGCCCAAAAGTCAGCAGCCCAGGAGCCCAGGGCTGGTGTGATGAGTCTGTTTAACAGTTTTTAGGAGCCTCACACCTTCTTTAGGTCTCCATGGTCAAGATGGCAACTAGCACTCCAGGTGCTACGTCCACTTTCCAAGTACAGGATGGATTAAACAAGGGACAAAGAAAAAAGGACAAAGGAAATATGCCAGCAGTGTTTTAAGGACGGTTCTAGAAAACTGCCCCATATTACCTCCTCTCACGACTCACAGGCCAAACCTCAGTCCCATAGTAGGTGACCTTATTTGCTTCAAGAGGCAAGAGCCTTTCGTTGACAGGATTTGGCTTGTCTTGGATTGGACTTTGCATGTCCAACATCTTTGTAAAACTCTAAGGGTCGAAGTCAGAAACTAAGTCCCAGTAACTGTGCCCTTCCTACCTCTTCTGGGGACTTCCAGCACTCAACTCCTGGTTGGAAACTGTCTGAAGGTGGAGCGAAGGTACGGTGACCACTGAACAGAGAAGGTATCTTGAGACTAGAAAATGAGGCAGGCAGGTCCACTGATTATAACAATTTATTGTAGGGTAAGTTACAGGAAGACTGGGTCTGAGCAGAAGGCGACTTCACAGTCTGCACAAATAATCTCCACTGCTAAGACAATTATTACAGTAAATGTTTTATAGTATAGCCGAACTAATGATCAATAAGACAAGAGGACCATACCTCCTGGTGGTCTTACAATGGATAACTGCTTACAATTGACGCCAGCACCTAGTTTGATTTTTACCTCAGTTGCTTTGCCATTCTGGCCTTTTACTGACTAGGATCTTTATGGTTACATTGTGTACGCTGACAGGACACAGGCGATCATTAACTATGAGGCTTTGGTGGTTGCTGAGATTAGTCAGGTCAGAGTTCAGAACATGGAAACCAGAAGGAAATCAGGGCACACAGAGATGGAGGCAGCCTTGTTTACATCTGCATTGATAAAGAGACAGTTTTGGAAGCTGCCATAGACACCAAAGAGGATTTTAGATTCATGATGAAAATGATGAAATTCACACAATCAGAGAACATAAAACACATTGCTGTGAGACCAGAATCTTCTAAACCTGTGCCAACTAACCATGATGGTTGGCAGGACACCCACAGCTACGGCAAATCAAAGTATCCCCTTATTTTGGCAAAGGCTGAATTAGAATTCTTAGAAGTAAGGAGAACCCCTGTTCAGTGTGGTTCAGCAAGTGGCTTGTGAGCTGTAGCATCTGGGTGGTGAGTGGATAGTCCCTGTTTGAATTGATAGCTGTGGTGGGAAGTCTCGGAGCCAGCCTCTGGGACTTGCTACTTTTGCTGTAGGGATACCAAGTCTGTCTCAATAGTGACCCTGCCACACCTGTCTCACCCCACCGAGCTATCTAAGAGAAGAAACCCAGATCTCTTCAAACCACTGGTCTTCAAATTTTTTTCCCATCATTTTAACTTATATCTTTATATTTAATGTGGGTTTCTTAAAGACAGGATATAGTTGGGTGTTCATCTTCAATCTGACAATTTCCTGTTTTTAATTGGTGCTTTTAGACCATTTGCAATTAATATTAATATGGTTGGATTTAGGTCCACCATTTCATTTGTTTTGTTTGTTCTCTTTGTTTTTGTTCTCTCATTTATTGCCACCTTTTGGATTATTTGAATTTTTTTTAGTATTCTAATGTATCTATTGACCTTTGGCTGTATCTCTGTATTTTTTTTTAAAGCTACTCTAAGGATTATGACGTATATACCTAACTGTTTAGAGTCTATGTACAGTTAATATCACTTCAAGTAAAATGTAGGAGCTTTACAACCAAATAGATCCTGTGAGTCTCCCCCTTATAATATTATAGTTGTCATATGAACTATGTTGACATACATTGAAAACCTGATCAGATACTGTTACAATTTTTGCTCCCAATAGTTAAATGTCTTTAAAAGAATTTAAGAGGAAATATTTACCATGTATGTTTTGCCTTCATTCCTTAAGTTCTAAGTTTCCCTCTGATATTATTTCCCTTGAGCCTAAAAAACTTTCTTGAGCATTTCTCATAGAGCAAGTGTGCTAACAATTAGTTTTCTTTCATCTGAGAATTGTCTTTATTTGGCCTTCATTTCTATATGTATTTTCTCTGGATATACTTATTTTCTTTTGGCACTTTAAAGGTGTTCAACTGTCTTGCTTCCACATTTTCTGATAAGAAATCCAGAGTCATTGAAATCGTCATTCTATGTCACTTTTGTCCAACTGCTTATCTAAAAAAAAATGTGGCAAAATGTATATAACAAAATTTGTCATCTTAATCATTTTTAAGTGTACAGTTCAGTAAAGTACGTTCACATTGTTGCATGACTATCACCACCATCCATCTCCGGAACTCTTTATCTTGCAAAACTGAAACTCTAAATACCAGCTCCCTACTTCCCCTACCCCAGTCCCTTACAACCACCATCCTTTCTGTCTCTCTGAATTTGACTACTCTAAGTACCTCATATAAGTGGGAAATACAGTATTTGTCTTTTCTGTGACTGACTTATTTCATTTACCATATGTCCTCAAGGTTCATCCATGTTGTAGCATGTATCAACATTTCCTTTCCCCCTTTCTTTTTTATTTGAGTCAAAAGGAAGGTAGTAGAAAAGGGGTAACATTCCACATACAGAGCATGGTGTCCTCTCAGGGGCAGAGAATGAGGGGGACCTCCTTCCCCTTTTAAGGCTGAATAATATTCCATTATATGTATATACCACACCTTTTTTCTAGTCATCCATTGATGGTCAGTTGGCTTACTTCCAATTTTTGGCTATTGTGAATAATGTTGCTGTGGACATGGGATATAAATATCTCTTTGAAACTTTACTTTCAGTTCTTTGGGGCATATACCCAGAAGTAGAATTGCTGAATCATATGGTAATTCTATTTTTAACATTTTGAGGAACTACCATATTATTTCTCAGACTGCTTTTAAGATTCTCCTCCCACTTTGGGTTTCTTTGATTCTGTCTTGAGTATGGGTTTTTTGTGTTCAGTTTTTTGTTTGTTTTTATATTTTTCCTGTTTGGAGTTCACTGAGTTTCTTAAATGTATAATTTTGTCTTTCATCAAATTTGAGAAGCTTTCAGCTATTATTTCCTCAAATATATATATATGTTTTTCTGCACCAGCCCTGGGACTCCAGTGATATGAATTTACACCCACAGTCCTTAAGTCTCTATTCATTATTTCTTCAATCTTTTTTTTTCTTTCTTTTAGATAACTTTCTCTTTATATATCTTAAAGTTCATTAACTCCTTCTCTGTCATCTCTATTATTAAGCCCATACAGTGATTTTTTTTTTAATTTCAGATATCATAGTTTTTGGTTTAACATTTCCTTCTTTTTACATATATATAGTTACTATTTCTCTAATGAGAACTTCTCTTTCAAGTGTGTTTACTTTTACTTTATGGCGCATAGTTATAATACTTGTTTTA
Organism: Eonycteris spelaea; assembly: GCA_003508835.1. Classification (NCBI taxonomy): domain Eukaryota; kingdom Metazoa; phylum Chordata; class Mammalia; order Chiroptera; family Pteropodidae; genus Eonycteris; species Eonycteris spelaea. Next base: position 2,589,112 of record PUFA01000069.1, read on the forward strand.
AGTCTTTGACAATGCCAACATGTGGGTCATATTGGGGTTGGCATGTTTCTGTCATTTTTTCTCGTAAAATTGATTACATTTTCCCAGGTCTTTGTATGTTGAGTAGTTTTGGATTATATCCTAGACATTTTGAATATAGCGTATGAGACTCTGGGTCTTATTAAAACCCTCTAGAGCAAGGGTCAGCAGACTATGGCCTTCGGGCCAAATCCAACCTTCCTCCTGTCTTTATAAATAAAGATTTATTGCCCTGGGTTTTGGCATCCAAACAGTTTTATTGGAACACAGCCTATTCATCTGCATGTTGTCTGTGGCCGCTTTGGCACTGTAACAGCAGAATTGACTAGTTGTGATAGGCTGTATGGCCCACAAAGCCTAAAACGTTTACTGTCTGGCCCTTTATGAAGTTTGCTGATCCCTGGTCTAGTAAGTGTTGGTTTTGCTTTTTTGTTTTGTTTGTTTTGTTTGTTTTTAGCAGGCAATCCTGTTCATACTGCAAATCCTGTCTCATCTTTGGGCCATGTTCCAATGTCGTCAGTTTTTCAGGGGCGGTGCTATGCTGCTTTGGGTTTTGTTTTTGACCATGCAAAACTCGTGCCATTTCACACAGAGAATTAAGGATCGCTTCTCTGGCTTGCCTCTCTCTTAGGTTCCTCCTGCACTCTGGCTCGCAGGTGCTGTTTCCTTGTCAACTACCTAGACTGACAGCCTTTGTCAACTGAAATCTCTGCCCGTACTGCTGCACCACTGCTCCATAATTGAGGCCTCCCCTTGCGACAGGTTTGGTAGAGAGAAAACAAAAATCATTGTAGTTTCTCCCGTCTCCCAAACACTCTGTGTTGCAGGGATCCTTTTTCCAAGTCCACTGGTCAGAGAAAGAGGTTTTGTGACATAATAAACATATAGTTGGTCTCTGCCCCCTGGTTCCTGACACAGAGCTCCTAAAACCCTCGGAATTACCTGAGTGACAGGAGCAGCTTTTGCTCTAATGAGACGACTCTAGGTGAGCTCCTGGATAGTTTCAGGATGGGGGATGGTGACTAGAAAGACCAAGCCATGATTAGAACTATCAGCTCTACCCCTGGGATTGAGTTAATAATCAATTATGCCTACATGATGAAGCCTTCAGAAAAAACTTACCAAAAGATTCAGAGAGAGTCCAGGTCAGTGAACACATCCATGTGCCAGGAGAGGTGCTTGCCAGTTCCCCAGGAACAGAAGCTCCTGCGCTCAGGACCTTCCAGACTTCTCCCTATGTACCTCTTCATCTGGCTGTTTATATAAACCGGTAATTGTTAGTAAGTGTTTCTCTTAGTTCTGTGAGCTGGTGTAGCAAATTATCCAACCTGCGGAAGGGGTTATGGGAACCTCCAATTTTTGGCCACTTAGAATTACGGGTGACATTCTTTGACTTTCGACTGGCATCTAAAAGGGGGTCAATCTTGTGGGACTGACCTGTGGGATCTGCGCTAACTCTAGGTATTTAGTGTCAGAATTAAATTGTAGGACACCCAGGTGGCCTCTAGAGGGTTAGGGAATTGGTTGTTGTGGGAAACCACACACGTTTGGTGTCAGAAATGTTGTGAGTAGAGTAGAAGAAACAAGACTTATTTTCTTTGAGGTTTTTCTCTCAGTTTTGGCTACCTCTGCTGTATGAAGCTCTCCAAGTAGGGCCTACTTTCTGTCAAGGCTGTGAGAGAAGAAAAAAAATTTGAGAAACTCATCTCATACAGATAGCTTCTTCCAGTTTTGACTTCCCCATCCACATTTGCCTGCTTGTTTACTTCTCAGAGTTCTCAGGACAATAAATCTTTATTTATAAATACAGGAGTAAGGTTGGATTTGGCCCGAAGGCTATAATTTGCTGACCCTTGCTCTAGAGGGTTTTAATAAGACCCAGAGTCTCACACACTATTTTGTCCAGAATTTTTCATTGTATTTAGCATCAGAGAGTGGCTACAGTGGGCTCACTCCATCTTGTCTAGCACCAGAAATCCACCAAACACTTTTGACCACAACCTACAGTAAAAAACACATGTTACATTGGGCACAGTACACAAACAGAAAAACACGAATATAAACATTTCACAAATAATACTTAATCTATGTGTGATGGCCTCTGACCTGTTGTATTTTATGCCATTTTTCAAAAATGCTGGTCAAGACTCTGTAATAAGTCGTAACCTGAGTTTGAAAAACACAGCTCTAAATATTATTAACTGAAAGGGAGAGCAGCCTGCTACTAGCTGAACTAAACTTAAGCACATTTCAACAAATCCTAAATAATATCAGATCTAGTAATGCAGTAAATCTGTGCGTTAAAAAAATGTGATGAGAATTGCATTATAATCTTGGATGGTAGAACTCAAGTGTCTCCCACTCTTCCCCACTTTCCCCAGCCCTGGACAAAGGCGAATTGAGTCAGTGATCTTTATAATTTCTATAGTCCAAAAATAGCCAACTCAGAGTGATGTGATTCAATTGTAAGTCACGCCAAGCTAATTTTATATTAGGCATTTGATACCATGTATTACATGCAAAAATAACAGCCTGAAGCCAATTCTGCATTGAGAGAAAAACAAGGCAGTAATTACTGATGCCTGATTCCCATTGCCTCTTTTCTCTCCCTCTTGCCTCCCTCCCTCCTTCCTCCTCTCTCTCTTCAATAAAATGAGATGGGTAATAAATATTTGAACTGGATACTGATCCTTGGGCAAGGAAAAGGATGTGAGTGCTTAAAGAATAGCGAGGGCTCCAACCAAAAAGAAGGTGGTGTCCTACAGTACTCATTTCAAGTACCTCTAAAACATCCACCTCAATTATTGATTACAGATACCTCCAGAATATAATAAGCTTGATGACTCATTATAAGTACTTCCAAAATATAATAAACTTGATTAAAGGTATCAGAAATATCTTCTGACTCTCCACTTGAAACCCTATGCTTACATAAAATAGCACTTAATACACAGTTTATCCAAAGAAGATGGTAGCTTTTCCCCTCAATACTTCTGTTTTCAAAAACATTCCCTTTCAAAAATAAAGGACATCTTTCCCTGACTTCTTCAGCATAGAGTCTTAAATGTGGGTGGAGAAGAGATAGTGGTAGAATAAATGAGTAAGAGAGAAGTTAGAGTGAATGAAAATGTGGAGCCATCAGTCCCACCTCCCCAACTCTGCCCCCCGCCACACACACACACACACACACACACACACACACACACACACACACACACACACAGAGCTGGATCACCCCATCTATGATTGGTAAAATCTATGATTTTACCTCCCCCAGCCACCCTAAATTCCTCCAAGTTTGGGGAACCCATCTGTGCTCTCACTGCCCACCTTATCCCCAAGATGACTAAATGCACTATTATATTGAAGAGTTGGCCCGTGATGTCAAGATTAGAGAATACTTAAGAGGAAATAAGACTTCGCTTGAGATGCTACATCAAGACTCCTTCTCTACTCAATCTTTTGAAAATGTAATGAAAAAGTTCCACCTCACTCACCCTTACTGAACCTCACACAGGGAATCACAGTTCAAATCAATTGGCAGAGCTACGCCCCCAAAGTGGATTGACCCTTGCTCACAATGGAAGCTATTTGGTTTAGACATTTTTTAAAAACCCATATTGCTTGGAGATGGGTAATAAAAGAATCTAAAATTGATTGAAGGGATTTCTACTTTATAGCTGTTCACCAATTTAAAGAGGGGAAAACATCTTGTTTTCATGCTTCTTAAGAGAACAGAGAAAAGGCATGGGGAGATAGAGTTTATACTTGCAAGAGGTGGCTTCTGCAAAAACTAACACCCTGTTTTTCTACAACAATAGCTAACAATTATTGGGTACTTACTGTGTGCCAGGCATAACTGTCTTACAGGAATTAACCAAGTTAATCCTCATAACAATCTTATAAGTGAAGTGCTATTCATATTACCGCCCTCATCTTACAAATGGGGAAACAGGCTTGGAGAGGTCAAGTAACTCGCTCAAGGTCTCTTATCTTGTCTAGGATTTGAACCTAGGCAACTTGGCTCCAGACTCCATGCACCTCACTATCATGATAGCGTAGCCTCTAGTTTACCACTGACTTGAGTAAAGGCTGGCCTCTCACAAAAGCCACACAGTGAGCACTTTTCCCCACCTCTATTCCAGGAAGATAGAAAAGAAATGGGAGAGAGGGAGAGAAAGGGAAACCTTCGTCATGATCATTTTAATTCTTTAACTTGAATTTTAAAGTCTGCCAGAGACAGCCAAAATTCATGCTCCCTTTCCCATAGTATAGAGTTTTTTTCTGAGAACTGACTGACTAACCAAGGGCTACAGTTTCCAACATTCCTTGGATCCAGATGTGGTCATATGACTAATTCTCTGCAATAAAAAGTTAGCAGAAGGAATATATGTCACTTCTAGGGAAAGGTGGTTAAAAAGTAGGCGTGCCTTTGTTCTCTCTTCCTGTTTTGCTTTTTGGATGCAAAGGACTCCAAGCCCCGGAGAATGGAGAAGCCACAGGAAGACAGTAGTCCATCTTCCTGAATGACTTAATGGAAGGCTGTCCACCAACCAGAAGCAGTGCACTGAACAATTATGTGAGTAAGAAATAAACTTTTGTTAAACCACGGAAATTTGGGGGTTTTATGTTCCAAACCTCCTCCCCCTTTTCCTGTTTCAGTTCTTTATTGCTGCATAACAAACTATCCTCAAACAATGGCTTAACACACCATTTTATTATGCTAACAGACTCTGTGGGTCAGGAACTTGGATGGGGCACAACCGGAATGATTGGGATCTACTCTGTGGTGTCTGGGGCCTCATCTGGAAAGTCTCAAAAGCTAGGGTGGCTCATGGTCAGGGGCCTGGTATCATCTAGGGGCCATCCTTCATTCCCATGTCTGACAGCTGATGCTAGATGTCAGTTGGGACCTCAGTTGGAGCTGTCGGCCAGAACATCTACATGTGGCCTCTTCATGTGTTCTTTCTACTTCCTCACAGTAACTGGGTTCCAAGAGCATCCCCAAAAGGCCAGGTGGAAACTGTATTTGTTATCTTTAATGGCATAGCATCACTTCTCCTGGAGTCACATACCTACCTAGATTCACCATCTTGCAACATGAGGAAATGTCAGTGTCACATTGTAAAAGCACGTGGGATGGGTTATCTTATTGTAATCATCTTGGAAAATACTCTGCCACACTTTCTTTTCGTATTTTTCTCCCTCTTTCCTTCTTTTTGCCCTGTGCTTCCTCCTCTTCTTTTCCTTTCCCACTTTTCAGGCCCCTTCATTGTTAACTTTAACATTCCTCAGCTCTGTTCAATTAACACTAATTTAGTATATGTAATGAGACACATGTCAGATCCACGTATATAAATAACACCCTACTTCCTTTTCTGCATCTTGCTCTTTCCCTTTCATTTTTTTCTTGAGATGAGTATAAGGCAAGTTTTCTCAACCTTACCACTATTGAATAATCCTCGTTGTGAGGCAGATTTGTAGGGTGTTTTGCAGCATTCCTGTTTTCTACTCGATAGATGCTAGTAGCACTCTTACCTGTGTCATAACAACCAAAAGTATCTCCTGACATTGCCAACTACCCTGTGAGGGGCAAAATTGTCCCAAGTTGAGAACAACTATTTTAATGGAACATTATAGGGAAGGTGGAGTTAATAAAATCTCCAGATCTTAGAAGGCAGTGTCTCCAAACTGTTTTGATCATGCACACTTAGCAACAAAACAAAGTCTGAGCACATAGCCCAATAGGTGCATATTTATTTATTCATATAAAGTCTATACATATCCTCTGTTGTTATTTTGTGTAAGTATAAAATATTTACCAAAATGACATTTAAAAAGATAGGATAAAACCCTGATAAGAGATCCTGATATATTCTTTCCACAAGCAAATGGGTCATCTTGTATACTCCCTGGGGTATGGCCATTCCACCTAAGAGATCACTGCTAGACTGTAATTAGTGCTGCCTTTGGGGCTAGATAGATCTAGGCTCACAGCCCTAGCTTTAGTTCCCTGCACTGCCATTTATTGTTGAGTTACATTAATTAATTCAAGAAAAGTGTCAGGAATACAATGAAAAACAAGACAACCCTCAAGAAGCTTATGGTAAGGAGACTTTGGGCAATCCGGTGATCACAGGTTCCTTGTAGGTAAACAGGGATTTTTGCAGGATGGTAGTGAGGATTAAGTAAGTTAATATATAAAAAGCACATAATAGGTATCTACTAATTCATTGTAGAGCTATTTGTTAAAGTGAAAGACTGGAAAGAACCAAGCCATATATCGATAATGGACTGGTTGAATAAACAATGGTATATCTGCACAATGGAGTACTATACAACTGTAAAGAGGAAGCAGGAATATATGTGTATACTGCTATGGAGTGATCTCTGGGACATATTGTTAAATAAAACGAGGGGTGGGGTGGGAGAGGGTTGAATAAGTGAAGCACGAGGGATTTTTTCAGGGCCTTGAAACTATTCTCTATGACAGTGTAACGTATGACACTATGCATTTTCCAAAACTCATAGAACATTACGTTAGAAGAATGAACCTTATTGTACATAAATTTAAAAATATCATTTAGGAGGTCAAAGGATCCCAGATATAATGCAGACTTTGACAAAAGAATCCAACCATAGGAAACAACCTCTCTGAAGGGGGTGGGGGAAAAGGGTGCTGAACTAAGTAACTCTGAAATTGAATGAACTATAAGACTAAAGGCAAAAAGCCATGCACAGTGTAGGCTACTGTAGTCGATAAAGTTGTTTTTCACAGGTGTATGGGCTAACTGTTCTAAAGCCACTGTATATGTACATTAGAAATGATTATTAAGTAAATGGATAGCCGATGGTAGGAGCCAAGTCTCTCACTTTTGGAGTGGAAGGTTACAGATCAGCAAGGGGTGGGGGGAAGTGACTACAATGATCCAGGTACCAGGTAGTAATACATTAGAATTGTAAGACATCAGTATGCATACGTTTAGCTTATAGATTGAAAGAGATAGCTGTGCACATTTATGTATATGTGTACATATATGTTACTACATACATTATACATGCATACATATAGAAATATTTATAGGTAAGTGAATATAAAGGGGATAGTATTTATACATATTTTTCCTTCTTCTGTCAGCTGAGAGAGGCTAGAAGCAAAAACAGCCCAGTGGCAACAAGCACACCTAGTGCTCATATCTTGGTTTCTAATACCACTTTCCAATAAGAAGAACCAGGGATCCTTGGAGAAATGGCTGATTCTAGGTCTAAAGCATCTGTGCCAGAAAGTAAGGAAATACTCAATAAAACACAATGATGGGAATATGTCAAAGGAACAATATAGCTAAAGTAGGAACAATTTGAGTAACAAAATAAAGTGGTATTGGATTATAACCCAAAGTACAAAATAAGTATCCATGAGGCCCTACTGATATAAATAAATAAATGATTCAATAAATAAAGGGGTGATGAGACAAATCTGTGCAAAAGAATTTCAAGTAATTCATGTGTATAATATGCCCTTAAATAAGTAGAGCATGACTCCTCACTCCTTAAGTGTGGGCTGTGCATGATGACTTCCTGCCAAAGAGCATAGAATGAGAAAGGAGAGAAAGAGTAACTTTCCTAAGTTACTACAAAATAACTACCTAAGCCATGTGATCAAGATTAGCATCAACAGTGACAATTTGTGTTGATAACTTTTACCCTTAATATAACCTGATGAGAATGGCATTTTACTTCTGTGGTCTTCCTCCCTGAAATGCATAGCCTCAATCTATCACATAGCCAAGAAGAGCCTAAGGACATGCCAGGTAAATGTCAGGATAACCTCTGGGTGTACCTCAGAACACCAAGGTGGGGTGTAGGTACCAACAGACACCTATACAAAGCTTAGGGAAGCATCTGTATGAGGGTACAGTTATGGCATCCATCAATTTTCCTGACCTTCTGTATCAGAGGCCGAAATTCTTGATCTGACAGTGCCACACAGATAAAACGCTCTGGGCTGAGGTTGCAACCATGGTTAAGAAATTAAGTTCTAGAAACAGACCTGAATTGGAATCCTACTCTACCAATTAATTTGTTACTTTGAGAAGATTACTAAACCTTTCCGTGCATCTTTTCTCATCATCCCTAAAGTAGGAATATTAACGTAACGCTATCATCATATTATTGTGAGGAGCAAATAAAGTACGTAGGGAGCTTGGACCAGTACTTAGCCTGTAGCTCTCAATAAATGTTAGCCATTTACTCTTGTACCTTGTATATGTATTTTCTCCTGACAATTTAAGAAGACTGTAAACCAGGTATTGGAAAAGGCAGCACCGAGTTATCACAAAGGTACTCATTACAGGGAGCAGCTACCACACTATATTGGTGACTCAAAAGAAGGAGTTTGAGGTTTTTTGTTTGTTTTTTATTAATGGCTTTATTGTAAGATAATTTACATATTATAAAATTCATCCACTGGAAGGGTACCTATGCTTCAAAGATGTTTTTGTAAATATATACAATTGTGCAATCATCACCACAATCCAGTCTAAGAACATTCCTATCACCTTCCAAACTGCTCTCAAGTCTATTTGCATTCCATGCCCCTGCTACACTTAGCCCCAAGTAACTGATTTCTGCCTAGATAGATTTGACTAGCAGAGGTTTCTTTCTTTCTTTCTTTCGTTTTTTAAATCCGGTAGTAAAAGGAGGTCATGCAAAATATATGCTATTTAAGAACAGACTTACCATTTAAAAATTACCACAAGTTTAAAGTTGTTTAAAAGTCAGTTATGGTGTTAAATGACACGGAAATCGTCGTGAGTTAAAAAAATAAATAAATAATAAAAATTTAAAAAAAGAAAGAAAAGAAAGACAGGGGAGAAGAGGTTCCAGTTTGGGGCGGCTAGAACTGGATCGCTCCTTCTCTAGCAGGCGAGGAGGGCGTGGCGCGGGAGTCCGAGTACCTCCCCCGAACCCCCTCCAACCTAGGGCTTGCTTCCCGCCCACATGCACCTTCCTCTCGCGCAGGCGCAGTGGCTCCGGCGTGCAGGCCGGGGCGGGCTGGCCGCAGAAGCCCGCGCGGTTCGCGAGCGCATAGCGATTGCTTCTGTCTGTTGTTTAGTTATGGCGCTGTCACGGAAGCGCTGGGGCAGAGGGAACCCAGGTCAGGGTCTAGCTCTGTGCTGACGGCGACCCAGGGCCGAGTGGGCTATGGGGGAGCCCGGGTCCTTGGTCATGGGAGTCCGCGCCCATGGCCGGAGCTGCTGCTTGCGGCGGGTGGGGATGGACGCCGAGTGGCTGCTGCTGGAGGACGGTAACGAGGTGAGCGGGAGGAGCCCTCCTGCGGGAAGGGAGTGGGAGGCCGCGCTAAGGGAACCGAGGCGTGCGGGCCCGAAGGATAAATGGGAAAGAGGAAGTGGGCGCGGGGAAGAAGAGGGAGAGTTGGAACTCCTGGGGAGAGAAGGGAGGAGGGGTTCTGGTGCGAGCGGTTGGGAGGTCTGGGGTGGGGGTGCGTGGAAGTAGGGACCGTGGGGGATAAAAGATGACCTTTTGACAGCGGCCTAGGCCTGTGGGGCCACCTGGGGCAGGATGCCCAGGTTGCAGGAAGGAGCCGGGTACAGGGGCACAGCGGGAGGTGTGCGTAGACGAGGTGAGGACCTGCTGGGGTTTCGAAGGGAGGAGGCGACTGGTTTGGGGAGGGGACTGGGACAGCCCCATTTGGGTCGCCTGGAGCCCTGCGGAACTCAGCCCGGGCGGTGGAACTGTGAGGCGGAGCTGGCCCAACTTGAGCCAGAGAGTGCACTTTTTCGAATTTATTTTGAAAACGATTGTGAATTTTGGGTCATGTCCCCTAAAAAACTCAGAATTTTCATGTAAAAATGGCTTCCTTTCCAACTCTTGAGGAAAATTGGTGCTGTGAGGTGGGCCACATTTATCCTGTGAGTCTCGGTACTGCCGAGTGGCACCCCCTGAGCCGCGTCGGGGTAGGATTCAGAAATATAAGGGCTCTCCTCTCCAGGGACTGCTTATATTGTTTTCTAATGTGGTCACAAATTTTAAAAAATTAAAGAGGAAAGTTGAGACATAGTTTCTTTTGGGAGCCACCAGGACTGGAGTGGTGGTACTAGAGAGTGTGACAGAAGAGGGAGGAGAGTTAAAGAGTGTAGTCGTCATGAGGAGAGCTAGATCAGGGACTAGCTTGTGGTGACTGGGAACCGTTTGGATTTTGGAAATAATTTGTAAGAAAAATAGAGAAGTCCTTTGAGTACTATGTATGTTTAGTTAGATTTTTTTCCTGTAAACTATATAGTCTCATTTTCATCTCTCAGGTATTCACTGAGTACTTGAGTTGTTTTGTGTTTAAGAGAGCCACATAAAGACTTCTCCTCAAGGAGTTTATGGTTTGAATGGGGGAAAGAGGATTTTATAGAGTGAGCAGTATAGAACATCCAGGCAGACTGTATGATCAAGTGCAAAGATGTGGAGTATAGTACAGTACAATCTAGAGGAGAGTTTCCTCAAGTCAGGAGGGATTCAGCGTCACCATACATATTTGTAGGTTAAGGGGTTATAAAGGATTACTTGTATGCCGTGATTTGAAGAACACCAGGGGGACTCCTCTGCCCCGAGATCTCTAATCTCTCCAGGTGTCATTGCCTACAAGCCCATGTTAGCATTCCTTCTTTTAGCTTAAGCGTTGATCTTTCCTGCATCACTCTTTCTAAAATCAGACACCTTGGGAAGTGTAATAAGATACTAACACCTGAATCATAGTAACTATTCTATATTTTGTGTAGGGTTTGGGCTTTCACATAATTACTTAATCTAAGCCCTGCACATGTACTACATACCCACCACACAACCCTGTACGGTACTTAGAGGTCAAGTGTTAACTCATTCGTCAGATTCAACTGCCATGGATTCATTTATTACTTCTAAATAATTTGGTAGCTTTGGGAATGTTGTGGGGAGGGGAGGACAGGAAGAATTAAAGCACCTGCAACAAGGACAAAAAGACTAAAAAGCATTCCTAGACATATTTTAAACTGTTGGATAATTTTGTGTGGGACAACCTCTCCGGGGAGAGACCAATAGAAACCAGAGGGAATGGTGAAGAAACATGGGAAGACTGGCTTGCTTCAGAGCCCTGTGTGGAGGAGAAGCGTGCCAGGCTATATGCAAGGCTGGGTCTTAGGAAGTGGTTGGAGCATAGCCTGCAGTATGTATGAAGAGAGGTCTGCGTCAAAGCCAAGAAATGGAGTCTTAGTTATTGTAATGGTCCCAAACAATAGCACAGGCTTGCATGCACATGATTTTAGGAGGTATGTTGACATCATTTAATTATAATAGCAGAATAAGGCCAGTTTTCTGCCTTCCTAGTTCCCCTCACAGTCTCAGATTTCACAGATAAAATAATAAAACAAGGTTCCTCTCATTTCACTTGAAGAGAGTTTGCTGGAGAAATAAATTAGATAGAGATTTATTGCAGATTAGCTAGTTTCCTGGAAGTGTAGGTATCTAGGCCTTTGGGGAAACCATAATATCTTCATTTTCCCTATTTTCTTCTTGTGTTTGGTTTCCATAAACTTTTCTGCCCTAAGAGGATTGGGAAAAGGGACAGAGTGATTCTAGAATATTTGCTGATTATCTGGGAAGCAGTAGGAGTCATTCCTAGGAGGAAAGGGATAGGATTAGTGAAGGTAAGGACAAGGTGATCTTGTAGACCAATGATGTAAGTAGGCTCAACGCCTTGCAAAACTGTTGTACAGCAAATGGGAATACCCCCAACATATAAGTTGGCACTCAGTTCCGTGGGAAATTCAGTTTTGTGTTACAAATGATGATGGAATATCCAGATAAGCTCACTGTAGACTCTTTAGCCATGGTATACCAAGGTAAATTCTAGGACCAGCAGTGAAGGGAAGGATGAAAAATAGTATTTTCCTCCTTTTTTAGATTCAAAGTATGCAGGAAGCAATTTCAGAAAAAGGCACTCATCTCCCTTTTCTGTAATTCTTTCCCTACTCACAATGGCAGTCTGGCTGTCTCCCCTCAAGTATTAAAATGGAATATGGAATACTTCCTTTTTGGAAATAAAACTACCTAAATGGTAATTCTTACTGAATATGGATGACAGATAAATCCCTAAACATTTTATTTATAAAGGATATATTATTAATTCAGAGGAATTTCCACAGTTCATGGAATTTCTGGCAAACTGTCAAAGAACTGAAAAACTTCAGACTCAGGGTTTTTGTAGAGGTGGGAACCACATTTTAAAGGGAACAAGTCAGGTTGTAAGAGTTCCTGGCAGCTTGTGGCTCTGTAGTTTCCAGTGGTAATAACCTAGTTTCTAACTTTTGACCTAAAAAAACAGCCATCCTAGAATCTGGGAGGACTTGTAAGCAAGATCTCTTTATTCCATTATTCACAGTAACCTACTGAGCACCATACCAGGTACAGAAATGCAGTGGTACACAATACAGATAAGGTCCCTGCTCATGGAGTTTATGTTCTAGTATGGGGGAGGCGGAAATAAGTAAAACAAGCAAGTTAATTTTGGATTGTGAGAAGTGCACCCTACTAACATAAAGGAATGTGTTAGGGTAAGACAGAGAGGGGTGGTGAGCAGGCAGCAACTTTAGATAGAGTAATCTGGGTAGGCCTCTGAGGACCTGACACTTGAAAGATGAGAAGGAGCCTGTGCAAATGTCCTAGAGAACAGTGTTTTAAGCAGCTGGGACAGGTGAAAAGACCCTCAGGTGGCAGGGAGTGTTTCTGACCATAGTACAAGATAAGTCTAAATAGGTGGTGAGAGTTAGGACATTCAGGGCCTCATAGGCTTTGGGAGGGAGTTTGGATCAGTGGAGAATTTTACGGAAAGAATGGAAATGATCTGATTTAAAGTTTTTACATTTACAGTTGCTGCGTGAAGAATTAAGTTTAGGAGGGCTAGCATAGGAGCAAAAACAGCATGACTGGAGGGGGCCAAATTATTTAGACTATGGTAGTAGCCATAGAGATAGAAGTTAACAGATTTAGGACATGCCAATTACAGCCAGTAGAATTTGCTAATGATTTGAATGTGGGCATGAGAGACAGAAAAATTAAAAATGGCTCCTGAGTTTCGGGATAAATAGATGGTTGGATGGTAGTGTCAGTTACTGAGATGAAAGTTTGTGGGGAAGAATAGATCAGGGCAAGGAGAGTCATGGTGATCTTCGAAGGACTGAGGAGGACAGGCGTGATTCTGAAAGATTTTTCAAAGAAGCGCAGATGACAGCTTTTAGAAAACCACTGTCCATTTGGCTTGACGTTCCTGAGTAAGGTTGTGGTATGAGTCACCAAAGAGGTGGCTTGTGCACCAAGAACAAGCAGGGAATTGTAAGAGCTAGATCTCAGAAGAATTTCATTTTCTTCCTGACGGGGTTATTATGAATTAGATTGGCCCATCAGGAAAGTATGATAGACGTGAATTGGAGCTTCTTTGCAACCTTATCTAGGGGCTCTTTGCAACCTTATCCAGGGGCTCTCTTGTTGTCCTGTGGTTAAGACAGAAAATGTGGACTAGATGCAGAGACTTTTGGTTGAATTACAACTGGTTGAGGTGTACCCAGATCGTGTGGTAGAATGTATATGTGGCTTTCCTGAGAACTTTACCTTTGGCTGTGTCTTCTCTCAATATTTTACCTGTGTCTGGAATGAAGTTACAGAGGGCATCATAGCAGTTTGGTGGTTGACTCAAAGCTGGAAGGGATACTGAGAATGTGATGGCAGATTAAAAATTCATTCATAAAGGTATTGCCAAATTCATGTGATAGGTTAAACTAATATGATTAATTTTAATAGGAGTCAATGTAAGGTGCTGAACTTGAATCCAAATTTACCAGCTAGTCAAGAATAGGACAGAAGAGACATGACTTAGCATAGCAATTCTTGGGGGAAGGTCAGACCAAGAAATTTAATCATTTGTAAGCCTGGGGATACTTTGGCAGTGTGATAGATCTTGCTATGAAAACTAATGCAATTTATATGCTCAAGTGATAATATTTAGAAATGGAAAAGTGATACTTGGGTTCAACCATGTAATAGAAATTAAGTTTATTTTTCTTAATATGGCATCCAGGAATAAAAATAAGCCAGGAATTTCTTGACATACTTATTAGGTTAGCAAAGAGACTCAAACACATGCCATGAAAGTTAGGTTGAAGTAACTGGGAACATAGGGCCAAAAAAGAAGAGAAAACTTGTTAGATACTACAGCTGTCTGATGGTGCCCAGGGCAGAGCCAGGACCAGAGGATAGAATTTGTAGCAAGAAAGATGCCAAATCAGAGCCATTAAAAAATTGGAGGGAATGTCTTGGGGATAGAGGCTATTGTTCCTGGCAGCGGTTAAGACTAGTTGATGAGTCATGTTGAAAGAATTCCTCCATCTCATGACTTTAGGGTCCTACCAATTCTGACATTTCATGAATATAACTGTCTTTTTGCATTTTTCTACCTGGTGGCTCCTGTGGCAGCTGAAGGAGGAGATAGCTGATAAGCTGTATGGGTTTCTTAGGAGTCTGGTTTTGTAAGTTAGGATATGTGTATACTGCTGGTCGGCAAGATTGTCAAGGATGTCCCTTTTCAGCACAATGGCTGATGGTGTCTCTTACATTGTTGTTGTCTTCCTAGGTGACTATAGGTCGAGGATTTGGTGTCACATACCAACTGGTATCAAAACTCTGCCCTCTGATGATTTCCCGAAACCACTGTGTTTTGAAGCAGAAAGCTGATGGCCAGTGGACAATTATGGACAATAAGGTATGGGAATCTGTAGAAGCCTAATGCTTTTCATTGAATTTTTGTTCATTAAAAACATTTTTGTCATTGATAGTAAATACATGGTACAAAAGTTAAAGATTCAAAAGTTTATCTTCTCCCCTAGCCACCCAGTTGTCTTCCCTAGAGACAACCACTTCTGTATGCTGCCAAAGATTAGATAATACCAAAATAATTCCTGAGGACTTGAAGTGAGTTACTTTGAAGGGAACACCTCAGTTGGGGCAGTGGGTTCTACTTCAGAAACTAGGCTAAGTTACTAGAAGAATTGGCTCTTTTTAACTTAAAGGTCCAGGAACCTTGGGAATCTGGTGAAGATTCTAGAGTACACCTGTGGTTCAGGGCATGGGGAGGAGGAAGGAGCTGAGCTGACTGCACCTAGCTCCTAACTCTTTCCACCCCTTTCAATCAGAGCAAACCATCTCCCTCCTTTTTAAACTTATTTTATGCATTGGTGTTCTGAGGAAGAGTCCCTTAGAATAAAAACTTTTCTGCTTTATATATTTGAAAATTGTGAATACTAAGGGAGGTGAAATAATGTATAAAGCTCAGCAATTAGGAAGTACTTAAAGTGCAGATATGCAAGCACCCAGGAATACAGTGAAATAAAGAATATGAGGCGAAAGAAATTCTAATGTAGAAATTAAAGATTAGGAAGTATAAAATGTCTTCAGACACCATTTTACACTGCTCTGGTTGGAAGGATTTTAAAGATAACTGTTAGAAGGAAGTGTATTAAAAGGGTTCTGAGATGAAACATTTGGTTCCTATGTGTGGGGAGGGTTACCCACACTACCAAGCAGTGCTTGGAACACCAGCTGAGTGTCCTGTAATTCTGACACTATCTACCAGGAGGTAACATCAGATCCCACAGGTAAACATTTCAGTCTCACAAGACTGCCCTCCACTTCAGAACCATGCTTCTGACCAAATGCTTATAAAGTGGAAGTTCCAAGTACCCCTTCCTTGGACTTGAGATGCCAGTCATAAGTTTAGGTTGTTAACCTGGACTTCTGATCAACTGGCTATAAATTAGAGGTTTCCCTGACCTCCTTCTAATTAATTGGATTCAATTAATTAGCTAGAGTGACTCACAGAACTCAGGGAAACATTTATTTACATTAACCACTTTATTATAAAAGTGTATAATAAGGGGTACAAACGAACATCCAGTTGGAAGAGATGCGTAGGGCAGGGTATATGGGAAGGGGCATGAAACTTTCATGCCCTGTCAGGGTGTGTCACTCTCCCAGCATGTCCATATACTCACCAACCCAGAAGTTCTCTGGAACATGTCCTTTTTTGGTTTTCATGGAGGCTTCATTACATAGGCATCATTGACCATTGGTGGTCAATTCAACATCCAGGAGGTCAGGGAGTGGGACTTAAGAGTTCCAGCCCTTCAGTCACAGAATTGATTTCCCAGGCAACTAGCCCTCATCCTTCTGTGACCCTGGGACATTCCCAAAGTCACCTAGTTATCATAACAAAAGACGCCTTGATCTCACTCACCACTTAGGAAATTCCAAAGAGTTTTAGAAGCTCTGTGCTAGGAATGGGGATGAAAACCAAATACCTATTTCGTACTATAATTCACCATATCTTGCCGCATTTTGCATGCATAAAACTGCTAAAGCTGTTGGAGAAAGTACCTTTCTGCACTAGGATTAAATTGAGTTGGCACTGTGTTGAAGGAGAGGCTGTATAAATGCTAAGTAAATTGGTTTGGCGCTCTTGGCAATATACTATAAGAATAAAAATTGGCACTGAAACAAGGACTTTAGAGATGATCTAGTTTAACCCTTTTGGGGACAGATAAATCTGAGGCCCAGAGAGGTAAACTGACTTGCCCAGGGGTCTTCTACAAAACTGACTAGTTGAGTGAGTGAATAAGCCAGGGCTTAAACTCATAAGTCTCTCCGCTCTGCTCCATTGTCAAGTACCAGTAAAGGACATAAGCAATTGGCTGCTATACTGGCTGCGTGATTAAAAAAAAATTAATTATGCATATTTAAGATAAAGCAACAATGCTTAAAAGCCCCTGCAATAGCTTATATCTTAACACCTTAGGGAAAGATTTTTCTTCATCAGAGTTGGCTATCTGAGAAATGAGGTTATAGTATAATAGAGGTGAATTGTCTGCTGCTTCTTTCCTTGATTATGTGCAATATGGATGTGTTCCATTGTTGAGATAGCAGATTTGAGAGGTTGAGAAGCCACTGGCTGACTAATTTCCTTGAACAGCAACCTCAGGGACACAGAGGCAGCCTTTGTCAGCAACAGGTCATGACTGTGCTCCCCAGATTGCTCTGAGTGTTCATTTTTATCCTGTTTTAGGGCCATTGTCTGAGACAGATAATATAAAAGAAAGGTAGGTGCCTGATTCTTCCAAACCACTTGTTCAAGCCACTTAGCTTTGATTCAGTTTGTGAGGCAACTCTGACTTTTGAGAGAAGCTATTATAACTGGAGTCTTTTGATGGAGCAACTATTCTTATAGGTAAGCCCCTCCTCCCACCTTCTTAATAGATGCTCCTTTTCTTTCTGGCTTCTTTCTGGCATAATGCCTTGGCAGCCCCTTCTCCTGATGAAAGATTTGAATTTCAGGAACAGCATATTATTGTTATGGTTCTATCTGAAGTAATTTGCCAAGTCTTTTCAAGAAGTAGATATTTTTAATAATTCAAAACTCAGAACTATATTCTCTCTTCATAAATAGTCTCTCTTCTATGCTGGGATTGTTACCAGCAATCAGATATCTGTGTTGTGTGATTCTGGAGCTTGGTCCATGGATCCCCATGAAAGATTTACATGGAGGTCCAATGCTCAGAGAAGAAAGACAGCAGGCAAAAAGTAGCAAGCAGAAGTGATTTATTAAGCAAAGTACACTTGGGAGAAAATCCAAGCAGACATCTCATAAAGGATTGAGGGCCCTCGAGAAGTTGTCAATAGGGCTTATATGGGTCATAGGGTTCCTTTGTTCTCCTTCTGTCCTTCTATCTTGAATAACATGAATTCCCTGCACCTCCCTCTGAACCTCCTACTCCTGGCCCAAGCACATGTAGTGTGTGCCTGTAGATGGAAAGTCATATGCTGCACTGTGGGGATTTTGAGGGTATGCTCAGCTAACTAATTTTGCCTATACCTGCTGAGCGCCACCAGAGTAAGGTCATGTAATGAATTATCTGTAGTTAACTGACCAGGGGAATGAGATAGGCATCAGAAGCTGTCAGGTGCTTTGCTTTCTGTCTGGCTTCTGACCATGGGAAAATGAGGGAGTCACCTGAAGCTGCCAGGTGTTTGTTATGTACATTTTATTTAGACCCATCTTGGGCCTTGCTAACCCCTTATTGTCCTTTCCCCTCCTCATATCAACCTATTTGCCTACCCTGTCAGAATGGCCAGAAAGGGAAAGCTTAAGTACAGATACAAAAATTACAGCAAATGAAGTTTTGGTTTAAAATTGGCTGAGGGAGATTCTGGGAAACATGGCGGAGTGAGAGACATCCTCAGATCTCTCCCCTTGAAACAACAATAAGTGAACATCTAAACTGAGCAAAAAACATCCAGACTGCACACCAGCACGTCTAGTGTGGGATTGCACATAAGAACTATCACAGGTCAGAACTCCAGGTGTCAGATGGTGGACTTGGAGAAATAAAGAAGCTGCCTCTCGCAGTATCCAGAGCTCCCTGCAGGAGGAAGGGGAAAGGAGAAGGTGTGGCGACTCCCCTGAACAGCCCTGCCTGGAAGCGCTGGGCAGCAGGGCCTAGTCATCAGGGCAGAAAGCAGAGAAGTAGGATGGGACCAGAGAGAAGCAACAGTTGATTTTTATCAGCCCCGGTTAGAAGGCTAAGCTGCATCTTCTAACTCCCACCAAAAGGGTCCCTCCCCCCGTACCCTCTGAGACTAAACCCTGCGGAGTCCAAGGGGAATCTGAGCAAACACTACCGAAACTGTTGCTAATACTGACAGAGACTAAAACTGAGAGTAGGGAGTGTGATTAAATATCTACAAGAAAATAAAAAAGACACTATTTAGGGTTTATATAAAGCAGGGATCCATCCCAGAGGCTTAGATACCACCTACTGGAAACCAAAGGAAAAGTGCAGCCTTTGCAGCAGGCTAAAGTGACACCTTTAGATAATAAATCTTCGTTCTGGAAAAACAACAGAATACACTTCCATTAATGCCCAGGCGGAGAAATAGTCCATTAAATGCCATGAACAACCAAGGTGACAAGGCATCACAGAAAGAAAGAGAAAAATCCCCAGGAAATAAGCTTACAGACATAGAAATATGTGACTTAAATGACAGAGAATTCAGGATGGTACTTCTGAAACAACTCAGTGAGATCCAAAACAAGTCATATCAACAATTTCAGGCATTGAAAAAACAACTAGATGAGCAACGCAAGGAGATTGAAACTCTCAAGAAGAACAGAATAGATATTCTGGAGATAAACACACTGCAAGAGTTGAAAAATGAAATAGCAAGCTTGGGAAATAGAGTTGACCAAATGGAGGAAAGGATCAGTGACACTAAAGACAGACATTTAGAAATAAATCATAAGGAAGAAGAAAGAAAAAAGAATGAAAAGTAAAGAGAAATACAAGAACTAGCTGATACTCAGGAGAGGAAACATAAGAATAATGGGAATTCTCGAAGGGAGGAAAAGGAACAGGGACTAGAAAGCATTTTCAGACAAATAGTGGATGAGAATTTCCAAATCTAAGGAATGAGCTGGAGCTTGGAATTCAAGAAGTCAACAGAACACCCAAATCATTTCAACCTCAAAAGGCCTTCACCAAGACACATTGTATTAAAGTCATAAAAAATCAACAACAAAGATAGAATTCTCAGGGCAGCCAGGGAGAAGAAAATGGTAACTTATAAAGGAAAACCCATTAGATTATCATCAGACTTATTAGCACAAACCTTACAAGCCAGAAAGGAATGGAATCAAATATTTAAACTATTAAGTAAAAGGAACTACCAGCCTAGAATAATATATCCAGCTAAGCTCTCCTTTAGATGTGAAGGAGAAATTAAGACCTTTCCAGACATACAAAAATTGAGGGAATTCTCCACTGCGATGCCTGCACTACAGGAAATACTGAAAGGGATCAGCACACCTAAAACAAAATGGCCAAAAAACAACAAACAAAAAAAACATAACTAGGAGTAAAGTGACTATCAGGCAAATAGAAGCAGAGGAGTGCAACCCTTACTAAGAACAGGGCATTATAAGCTTAAATAATAATAGAATTGCTATAGAGAGATAGTGATGAAAATTCAGCATAGAGACAAATTGAGACAACAGTGACTGAAAAGGGGAAGAGTCAAAGATCCAAATTCACAAAGGGGAGTGGAGATAAGGTACGTGCAGAAGAAAATGGATGACTGTGTGTGTGTGCACACACAGACACACTATTCATATTTGTAATGGTACCATACACCAAAATTCAGAACTGAAGTATATAACATAAAACAAGAAGAACCAGAGGCAAAACCCACAAAAGCCAACCAAAATAAAGAAAACAGAAACACAAAGATAAGGACGTAACGGAAACACTGAGCTACCAGAAAGCAAAAGATAAAATGGCTTTAAGAAGATCTCATATTTCAATAATCACCCTATAAATTGACTGAACTCACCAATAAAAAAGCACAGAATTGCGGAATGGGTTAAAAAACAAAACCCAACTATGCTTCCTCCAGAGGACACACCTCAGCTCCAAAGATAAATATAGACTCAGAGTGAAAGGGTGGAAAATGATATTTCAAGCAAATGGCATTCAGGGAAAAGCGGAGTAGTGGTGCAAATATCAGAAGAAATAGACTTCAAAATAAAAAAGGTAAATAAATATACTGAGGGACACTTCATAATGATAAAGGGAATCATGCATCAAGAAGACATATCACATAATATCTATGTTTCCAATCAGGAAGCCCTGAAATATGTAAAGCAATTACTAACAGAACTAAAGGGAGAAACAGACCAAAACACTATCGTAGTAGGGGACCTAAATACCCCACTGTTGGATATGGACAGATCATCCAAACAGAAAATCAGTCAGGAAATAACATCCTCAAATGATACATTAGACAAACTAGGCATAATTGACATATACAGAGCCTTTCATCCCCAAAACAGCTGCTTATACATTCTTCTCCAGTGCACATAGAACAGTCTCAAGAATCGACTATATACTGGGACACAGAGATAGCCTCGACAAATATAAGAGGGTTGAAATCATACCAGCCAAGGTATATTTATTTACCTTTTTTATTCCAAAAAATCGAAGAAGAAGCAATACTTCCCAACTCATTTTATGAGGCCAATATTACTCTGATACCAAAACCTGGTAAAGATAACACAAAAAAAGAAAACTACAGACCGATGAACACATCTCATGAACATAGATGCAAAAATCCTAAATAAGATACTAGCGAACCGAATACAGTAATGTATTTAAAAGTTTTTACACCACGATCAAGTGGTCTTATCCCAGGGGCACAAGGATGGTTTGACATACGCAAATCGATTAAATGTGGTATACCACATAAGCAAATTAAAAAATAAGAATCATGATCATATCAATAGATGCAGAAAAAGCCTTTAAAAAGATACAGCATTCATTTATGATCAATATACTTACAAAATTGGTATAGAAGGAAAGTACCTTAATATAATAAAGGCCATCTACGACGAAACCTCAGCCAACACTGTATTTAATGTGACAAACTAAAAACCTTCCCTCTATGATCAGGAACAAGACAAGGCTGTCCACTATCGCCACTGTTATTCAATATAACATTAGAGGTTCTAGCAAGTGCAGTCAGGCAAGAGAAAGATATAAAAGGTATCCAAATAGGAAACCAAGAAATCAAACTGTTGCTATTTGCAGATGACATTGATTCTCTATATAGAAACCCTAAAGACTCTATAAGAACACTACTATAAACAATAAGGAAATGCAGTAGTCTCTGGATACAAAATCAACGTTCAAAAATCCATAGCATTCCTATAATCTAATAATGAAGCATCAGAAAAAAAGTGGAAAAAATAATTCCTTTTGCGATTGCAAATAAATTTAACAAAATTTGTATAATGAAATGACCTATATAATAAAAATACAAGACTCTATTAAAAGAAATCGAAGAAGATACAAAGAAATGGAAAGATATTCCGTGTTCTTGGAAGAATCAACATAGTTAAAATGACAATATTACCTAAAGCATTACACAGATTTAATGCAATCCCATCAAAATACCATTGAATTTTTTTAAAGAAATAGAACAAAAAAATCGCCAGATTTGTATGGAAGCACAAAAGACCCCAAATTGCCAAAGCCTCCTAAGAAAAAAGAACAAGGCTGGAGGCAGCACTCTACCCGAACTCAAATTATAGTACAAAGCGACAATAATCAAAACGGCATAATATTGGCAGAAAAACAGACACACAGGACCAGTGGAACAGAATTAAGAGTCCAGAAGTAAAACTCATATGGGCAAATAATTTTTGACAAAAAGCTAAAAAACATACAGTGGAGAAAGGAAAGCCCTCTTCAATAAATGGTGCTAGGGAAACTGGAAAGCCCTGCAAAAGAATGAAACTAAACTGTTGTCTATCACCACACACCAAAATTAACTCAAAATGGATTAAAAACCTGAATATGAGACCTGAAACAATAAAATGTATAGAGGAAAACATAGGAACTAAACTCAAGGACCTTGGACTTAAAGAGGATTTTATGAATTTGACCTCAAAGGCAAGAAGTAAAAGCTAAAAAAAATGAATGGATTACATCAAAGTAAAAAGCTTCTGCTTAGCAAAAGAAACTGTCAACAAGGTAAAGAGACAACCATCAAATGGGAAAATATATTTGCAAGCAACACCTCTGATAAGTGCCTAATATCCAAATATACAAAGAACTCATATGACTCAATAACAACAAAAAAAACAAACGTTCCAATCAAAAAATGGGCAGAGGACTTGAACAGACACTTCTACTAAGATACGAAAAGATGCTCAACATCGCTAGCTATTAGGGAAGTGCAAATCAAAACCACAATGAGATACCATCTCACACCTGTTAGAATGGACATAATCAACAAGACAAGTAATAAAAATGTTGGAGAGGATGCGGAGGAAAAGGACCCTCATACTCTGCTGATGGCACTGCAAATTGGTACAGCCACTGTGGAAAACAGTATGGAGGTTCCTCAGAAAACTAAGAATTGAGCTACCATATGATCCAGCAATTTCTCTACTGTGTATTTACCCCAAAGACTTGAAAAACTATATCCGTAAGGATGTTTGCACATCGATGTTCATAGCAGCATTATTCACAGTACCAAGATATGGAAGCAACCAAAAGTGTCCTACGATAGATGATTGGCTAAAGAATCTGTGGTACATATTATATATACACAATGGAATATTACTCAGCCAAAAAAGAGATGAAATACTGCCATTTGGCGACAACATGGATCGAACTTGAAATAATTTGCTAAGCAAAATAAGCCAGACAGAAAAAGTTGAAAATCACATGCTATCACTTATATGTGGGATTAAACCTATAAGCAACAAATGAACAGGATAAAAGACACAGGGGCATAGACAATGGACTAGTGGTTACCAGAGGGTAGGGGTGGGGGAGGAGGGGAGATGTACATGGGGAAAGGGAGGGTGAAGTGGGTAAAGGGGATCAAGTATATGGTAGCCGAAGGAAACTGGACTTTGGGTGGTAATCACAATAAAACTATATAGAAGTGAAATAATAATGTACACCTGAAATTATATAATTGTATTAACCAATGTTACCCCAATAAACTTAAAAGATAAGAAATAAAGTAAAATTTGCTGAGGGAAAAAATACCCAACCTTGGAGGACTGATTACTTTGTATACAAATATGAGGATGATTCTAGTAGTGTAGATTTCAGTTAATTGAATAGTACTTCAGATATTTCATCCTATGTATTGATGACCAACTGTTTCAGAAAGTTGTTTCAAAGTCACATTCTGAAATGCTTTGGTGGGTTTTGTACTCTCCAGTCCTGGAGGCTCAGGCATATCGTTTGAGCTTTTCCCATTCTTCCCCTCCTGTCATATTGCTATTCACTTGCTACCTGGTGATTCCTACTGATGCAAGATGGGGCGAATTCTCCCCAGTGGAGACTGAAGCCATATGCCAACTGTGAGAGAGTCCTTGGCTCCATGCAGAACAGAATTCAAGAGCAAGCCAAATAAAGACAAAGGAGAGTTTATCAGAGGAGGAATAATGCTCCATAGACAGATTGTGGTTTCCTCTCAGAGTCAGAGAATGAGACCCATAGTTTTTGAGGAATTCTTTATATCTGTTTCTTAGTTTCTTTGAAAAATCACTGATTATAGGGAATAAAGAATGGAATGAATGGTTGAGTTTAACTTGTGCAAGGTACAGCTTTAAGTCTTTGTTTTCCTGTTTGCATGATATGGGTAAGCAGTTGTTAGCAATCTCAGCAGAAATCTTCCTTTGTTCTGGAGGTTCCTCATGGTCTGGCCGTATGGCCAATTAACCAGATTCTATGTCTAACATCATGAAACAGGCTCTGAATTCTTGGTTTAATATTTAGCCAATCTGTGTAGTTCTCATGCCTCTTTCCTATATTGCTACCTTTGTCCTTCTCTGTAGACTCTGGCATTTTAAAGTGTCTGGTGAGTTATACTCTGTGTGCACAAACCTTGCTGCTTGGGACAAGTCCGCTTCTGCTCTTCCAGCAGCTAGAGCAGTGGTCCTCAGCCCTGTTTTCAGTGTTTGCCCTTACCTTGGGTACTTTAAAAAAATACTGATGGTATCACATTAAAGTCAAGAACTTCTGTTCAAAAAGACACCATTAAAAGAGTGAAAGGCAAACTCATATTTGCTACATATAACAGATGGACTTATAGTTGGGTATATACGGAACTTTAAATTGTAAGAAAAAGAAAGATAACCCAGTTTTAAAAGGGCAAGAGTCAGGCACTTCACAACAGGTTGTATCCAAATGTTCAACATCCCTGAAAAGTTGTTCAACCTCATTAATGATCAGGGAAATGCAGATTAAAACCAGGATGGAATACCACTGCACACCCACTAGAGTGGCTAAAATTAATATTGAAGATGCCAGGTATTAGCAAAGGTATGGAGCAAAAGTTATCTTTGGGTGGAAGTGTAAATTGGCACAATTATTTTGGGAAATTATTGGCATTGTTTATTAAAGTACTCACATATGTACCTCATGACAGTATTTTCACTCTAGAGAAACAGCTCAAATGTCCATCAATAGTATAATGGAGAAATAAACTGGAATATTCTTACAGTGAAACCACCGTAATGAATATGAATGAACAACTGTATCCTACAACACAATAGATTTCGTGATCATAGTATTGAGTGAAAAAAAAACATACACCAAAGGATACATATGATTTCATTTATATAATGTCAAAACCAGGCAAAACTAATGTGTGATATTAAACCAGGCTAGTAGTCACCTTTTGGGGGTGAGGGAGGAAAGGGACTAGTGACTAGAAGGAGGCAAAAGGAGGTTTCTTGGGATGCTGACAAATGTGGGTTAGGTTTTTTTTTTTTTTAAACTTTGTGGTAGTTACACTGAAATGTTCACATTATGGTTATTCATCTGGTTATACATTTATGATTTGTGTACTTTTATGATTGTATGTTATGTTTTAGTAAAGAATTAAAAAATACTGACTGATAATACATCTATTAAAATTGCTCACGTAAAATAATACCAAGTGTGGTGAGCCTTCAGAGTAATGCAACTCTTAAGCATTGCAAGTGCAAATACAAAACGGTGCTGCCACTTTAAAACACAGAGGCAATTTCTTACAGTTAAACATACACTTACCCAGTGATCCTATTTATAGGTATTATCCAAATTAATGAAAACTTATGTTCTCACAGAAACTTGATGTAATGTTTATAGTGGCCTTATTAATAATTACCAAAAACTGAAGAAAAACAACTAGGGAATGAATAAACAAATTGTACACCTGTACCCTGGAATACTAGTTAGCAATAAAAAAATACCAAACTACTGTTAGGCAACAACATGGGCAGATCTCAGCCATTATGCTAAGAGAAAGAAGCCAAAACTCAAAAGGCTACATATGGTATGATTCCATTTATGCAATATTCTGGGAAAGGTAAATCCGTTTGGTAGGGCAGAGGACAGATGAGTAGTTGCCTAGGAATAGGAGAAAGTGTTGGTTATAAAGGGGCACTGTGTCTTGATACAATTCCACACGGTATGTATTTGTATATAAACTTGACTAAAAATCCTGATGCCTGGTTCACGTCTCCGACCAATTAATTCAGTCTGAGGGTGAGACACAGCATTCATGTTTATTTTAAACATTTCCAGGTGGTTTCACTGTATAGTTAGGGCGGAGAACCACTGAGCTACCTAGATCAGCTGAAAAACTCCAGGGAAACCTTGCCTTCTGTCTTTGGATGTCCACTGTCTTCGACAACTGTTTAAAAAGCTCTAGACAGAGATCGAAAGTCAGTTGAAGTAATTAGTGTATTAGAGGGTACATATTATCTCACTTTTTCCCACTGACGGATAAGAGACATTAGGTAGCCTTTTTTTTTTTTTTTTTTGGTAATCACTTTGCTGCTAACTGACATTGTTCAAACTGGGGATTATGAAAACCAACATCACGAAAGGCTCGACAGAGTGTGATTTATTTAACCCATTGTGTGTGAGATCATACCCTGGGTAGTACTCAGTCGTTCTTTCATAGCCATGGTAGTTTCATCCTTGTCTATCCTAACCTTGCGAACAGACCTGACTCAGGCGAGGGTCCAAATTATACCACTAGGTGTCACCAAGGAGTGATGAATGATGAACAGAAGAATCCAAGGATAAAATGGGATGGGAAATTTTTGAGAGCTTATTTTCCAGGTCCGAAGGGCCCTGAAAGAGGCAAGTTAATGCAGAGGAATCTAATGGAGGGGTGCAGTATGTCTTCGAAAGTTTGCCGCAGCTTTTAGGGATTCCTCATTCTCTAGCCTGGGCTGCTTCTGTAACCTTTATTTAATTGCTCTTAGTTTTGCCTTTGAGGTTTTTCTTAAATGTCTATACTTTGACATTAGATGGCCTTCTTTGTCATATTACTTTTCCTGAGACCTTTTTCCTATGTATAATCTGTTCTGATATAAAAGTGTTCTCAAATAGATTCTTCTGACTTCCATTCCCCACCTTTTGTTATTTCCCCACTATTGTCAGAAAACTGATTACTCCTTGTAGTTTCTCAGGCTAAATATGAATAGAAAGGTTGGGAAGAGATTGGTCAGATAAGCCAGGTTTGGCCCAAAGCAGTGGGTTAAAGGCATTCTTTCTGTATATATCTATGCTCGGCTTTCTCTCTCTCCCCCCACTCTAGCCAATTAATATAAAACCAGAAACAGGTTCCTAATACCAAACCTCGGCCGAGATTTGACCTTCATCCTCTGTGCCTTGTCAAGTCCTCGTCCCTCAGATTTGGGTTGACTAAGTAATTTTTCTAGCTGGTACCAATAGTTACCAGCAAAACTTAAGTCTCAGTCCCAGTTCAGCTGTGAGCTTCGTCTCTGGCCTGTCCCCAAAGTTAAAATCCTTGATAGAGGTTAAAATGCCCACTCGTTTCTTTAAACTCTAAGTCTGCATTTGTTTCAAGTCTGTTTTTAGAATCTGTCATCCCCATTTAGCATCTCTTAACTAACCCAGCTCCACATGTTGTTTTAGTACATTTATGGGCTCTGCTATGTAATCCCACGCTTGCTTACATGTCCCTTGTATTTTCTTTCCACAGTCAGCTGCTAAAAATGGTTTTCATATCTTGTACTTTTGCACTTGGAATAGTTACCTTGCAAGATACTAAGCATAGCATCAAAGTAATTGTTAATAAATTAATTGAGCCAGAATATAGTAATAGTAGCGAGCACTTATATAAAGCTTACCATGTGCAAGGCACTTTTCTAAGTATATTATATATGTTATCGCATTAAATTCACACAAACACCATGAGGAAGAGACTATTCTCCATTTTATAGATGTGGTAACTGGGACATAGAGAGGTTAAGAAACTTGCCCAAAGCTGTACAACTATGAAGTGATAGAACCAGATTTTAAACTGAGGCAGTCCAATCCAGGGTCTGTGCTCTTAACCCTTACACTATAATTTAATTAAAACCATAAAATAAGTATTTATTGAACTTTTATTTTATGTGAGTCACTGTGCTGTTTACATGTATTATCTCATTTATTCCTCACAGGTACCATATGAGGTAGGTACTACATGACCCTATTTTACAGACAAAACTGAGTTTAAGTAAATTGCTGAAAGCCAGGCAACTATTAAGCCCAAGGTGATGCACTAGGTTAAGAACCCAAGTTATCTGAGTCCTGTCCCGAGCTCCAGCTCTTAACCACTATGCTATGTTGCCCATGAATCTCTGTGTGCTATTCATTGGGTCAGAGCCCACCTTCAGGAAAAAGTATTGGTACTCTCTTTTTTGGTTTATGTTGTACTGGAAAGTGCTTTGCGCATTCACTGGTCTGTTCAGGCAGCACATCCTGAGATAGTGCTTGTGTGACTTTCCTGGTCAAGCCTACCTTTTAAACCTCATCATTAGATGCTGCTTTCTTTACTAATAGCAGTTTTTTCAGTCTTGGGCCATTGCCTCCAGTTTAGGTAGGTAGGAGCTATTAAATTCAGTTGCTTTCAATGCGACTGCATTTATTTGAGTAATTCATCACCAGTAATAAGATGATTCCTGCCTGTTATACAGGCAGTTCTCTGTGGAAGCATGAATTTGAAATATAGGTAAAAGCCAAAGCACTGTTTGAAGAATACTATTTCTAATGATGGTAGTTTATGAACTTCTTCTTTTCTATTTGTTCTCAAGGCTTCCCTTCTGAGGAGGCAGAAGGTTTTGCAACAGTAAGAGAGAAATTCTATTAAGAGGAAGAAAATCATAAAGCTTATTATGTTCTTTTCTTTCCTTTCCTCAGAGTCTGAATGGTGTTTGGCTGAATAGAGTACGTCTAGAACCTTTAAAGGTCTATTCTATTCGTAAGGGAGACCACATCCAGCTTGGAGTTCCCCTGGAAAAAAAGAGAATGCAGAGTATGAATATGAAGTATACTGAAGAAGATGGGAGAGGATGTATCCTTATCTTGCCCCAAAGAGTGACCAGATGATGGAAAAAAGTAAGGGCTTGAGAACTAAAAGGAAATTTAGTTTGGATGAATTAGAGGATCCTGGAGCTGAAGGCCCCTCAAAGTTGAAATCCAAAATAAGTAGAGTATCTTGTGAACGTGGTCAACCAGTGAAATCACATGGGAAAAGATGAAGTGGCCAGTCAGCGCTCTGAATATTTGGATCCTAAGTTGACTTCTCTTGAGCCAAGTGAGAAGACTACAGGGCTCACGTTTACTCTGGCCCCGCAAAAGCTGTGAAGCTTCATCATAAGAAGGAGAAAGCATCAAATCCTTTTTGCAGTCTCAGAGCAGCTTAGAATTGTTTAAGGTGACCCATGTCCAGGATTCTGAAGCTAAAAACACAGATGCAAGAAAAACAGAAAGCTGTTCTGAATGTGAAAAAGCAGACCCCAAAAGGGAACTCAAAAGAATTGTGAAAATGGAGCAGGAATTACAGGATTTACAGTTCCAGCTTTGTGCAGAGCAGGCCAGCAAGCAGGCCAGAGTGGAGCACTAGAGAAGACTTTCAAGGAGAGCAGCAGTTTTCTCCAGGTACCAACACAGGATAAAAAGGACAAGAGTGCTCAGGGGAGGGCAGGCTCTTGTGAGCCTTCTGGCCAGAGCTCTCTATTTCTGGCTCAGGACCAAAATGCTGAGCTCCAGGGACAGGAGATGGAGTGGGAACAGAAAGCTTTGATGTAAGAGGTTGAGGTCAATGGTTAAGGCTTCAGGATGATTATCAGATCAAGAGGCAGAATGGGGTGCCAAGATGGGGTAGGGTAACTGGCAGAGCCAGCCCCACGATGTAACTGATCTCAGGATATAAAGTTGACATCTTGGAACTGAAATATTAAATTCAGAGAGAGGCTGAATGAAGATCAAGATGCCACGAAACCACACTACATTCCAATTTAAACCAATAGTGTCCTCATGAGTTATTTTGTTCTGGTCAAAGCCTAATCAAGGTAGCCCCAAGGCAGGTACTGGTTGGTAGTTACTCTGCCCTTTATGCACCTGGCAACTTTTTAGCTCTGTAGTTAACCTAGGAAGTGGGAGGCTGCAAAGGCAGAAAATGTTTTCTTTTCTATCCTAAGCAGCCATCATAGGAGGGGATAGGTATACCATGATTCAATTGTTGGGTTGAGTGACAAGCCGTCTTCCATAGTACCTTTAGTGATAAGATAAAATAATGACTGTCTTAGCTGTGTCAGAGTAAGACCAAATGTATCCCTGTCCCTGAGTGATTTTTGTGAATGGCAAGCTCTTGCACAAAGCTTCTAGGCTAGAGCTGATACTGGTCCCTGTTCAAAATGTCTGTTCCCATCTGGCAAGAGCCACATGTTTTGCTCAGGTAATACTGAATGTCTTGAATTCCCCATTGTTGACTTAGAACTAAAATGAGCCAGGATTGACATGAATAAGCTTTTGTTTACTTTGTTCAAGGTAAGGAACAACCAGTAGTGTTGGCTTAATTCTGAACAATTTATAAATTTCATTCTAATCTCTGCTATCCTCTTAAACTGGTCATATTAGCAGAGGCCATGGATTAAATAGTTCTTTCTAAGAGTGTACACTGCTTGCTTTGTGCATCTTTTGTTTCCCTTTCCAGCCTGGACTAGTTCTTGAAATTAATAGAGGGAAGGTTAGCTTTACATATTTAGTGTTTGCACCTTTCCCAGAGCAGAAGTCTATTTAAAGGCTAATGTGTTCAGGACCAAGAGTTACTGTTAATTAATAGTTGTGGCTGCTCTATGGAATTCTTCAAGGGATGGCTGTAAAAATTTTTTCCATACCAAAATGATAAAGGCAAAAAGGACTGGTTTAGAAATTTTTCTCCATGTGTGAAAGTCATATACAAATTGTTCATAGTGAAGTGTATCTAGTCCTTTATTTATTAGCTGGATTTCCCTCTGCCACCAAACCCTAGGGATTTAGCCTACCTCAGCTACTTATTCAGAAGGCTCATTTAACACTTGCTGCTTCACAAAGATTTTTTTTAGTACCCACGTTGTCTGACACTATACTTGGGGTTGGGTGGCCTAATAAAGGTATATTATACATATAAAATAATCAGAATAGTTTTAAGTTATTATATTTAAATTAGAGAACAACTTCAAGCTGGCCTATTAAATGGGTAGGTAATTCTTAAAGTCAGGGGAAGGGTCCAGAGTTTCTTGTGGAAGGACTGAATTTAATTATGTAGAAGGCATCCACATTGGAGGGGACCGATGGAGGAAATATAGCATAAGCTCAGGTTGAGGTGGGAGGAGAAGCAGTTTACAGACTGGACGTGGTAAAGTGACTCAGAATGAGAAACAGGGTGCCCAGAATCAAGGGAAGAAACGTGGTAGAGCTTGTGAGTGCCAGCATAGGGGGTTATATCTGAATATATATAGTTGGTGGCTCAGCACCTCTCAGTTTACATCCTTTTGGGAGTCACAGCATTTGCCAGTGAAGGAGACTTGGAGTATTAGCCCAGAGTTTCTCCAGACAGCCTGAGTGGTGATTGAAGGTGACATCTCTGAGGTGAGCAGTATTGAGCAGTTAACTCTGCTTAAATTCCTTACTGCCAACAGTTTGCAGTAAAATGGGAAAATTCCACCCCACGTTCCTGCCCCCTGTTGTTTCCAGATGCTCATGCTAGCTGGTTTGCTCTGCTTATTGCTCGATTTTGTTTCCTTTTTTCCTTCTTACTGGGAACCTTCCATTTTGTTTTTGGCTTTGCAGGGTTTGGAGAAAGAGCAAGGAGAGGAGGACCTGAAGCAACAGCTGGCCCAGGCTCTGCAGGAGGTAACTTATTTCTTGCTGTTGTGCTGAGATTATAGTGGGCCGCAGAGCAGGGGGCAGCCAGGCTGCACGTGGCCACTGGCTGCCTCTGCTGTGTAGCACACGCCTCTGCGGCACCTCCAGTCTGTAGACAGAGCAGGTGGCAAGCTGCTCACACCATCAGGTCGGAGATTTGGAGCCTCACAGACATGCCAGACCTCAGCATGAAAACTTACATCTTCAATCTGAGCAGGAGCTGCTCTAGTGAAGATGGAACGGAGCTGATAGCAATTAGGAGGCTCTCTGGGGGAAGTGGCTGCATTTCCAGAAAGGTGAGGACAGCAGAGGGGAATTGCAAGCTATGACTTAGCCACCAAGGCCTGCAAGGGCCTCCATTACCTCACCATTCCTGAGCTAAAGCCATTGAGAAACCATTTGAGAACGTTCCAATTACGCACTTTAGGTCAGGTCAAGAATGTACAATTTAACAGTCAGTAAAACAATGATTTACTGAAAGGGCAAGACTCATGGTAATAAAATTCTAAAATATTGCCTGTAATTTATTTCATGTAACTTGACTGTTTATCTCTTTTTTAATAAGCTTTTTTACATCTTTAAAACCTGCTTTATCTTCTATCCTTTATGTGTTATGATTACTAGTTTGATGCAAATTTAGTCAGGTGGTTAGTGGGATGTTTCATGTCTCCTTGAGAAAAACGAGCATTAAAATTTGTTTAGGATCATATGCCCTTACGTTCGTTTGTTGCATACCTACCTCCCAACCTTAAACAGTGTTAACAGTCACTTATTATTATAAGCTTAGGAGGTGCCTGCCTTGATATCGTTGAGGGTTGCACAAATAGCCTTGGAAAGAATTAGGTGAAAGTTAATTCAGTCTTTTTGGAAATTTATTTTCTAAGTTTGTTTATTTTCTAGAAGGGAGGGTAGGCATGTTTCCCTTTAGAGCATTTTAAATTAATATTCAGGTATTGTTTTGAAATTGACTGGAAAAGGGTAAGTGTCTGCTGCTCCGAAATCCCTTGAGGGATCACTGAGTGCCCTGTACCCTGACTCCTCATCCTTTCCTGAGACAGGAAAACACACTATCATTTAGTATGAGGTACTTGGCCAGTCTCTGTTTATTAGCCTGAAATGGATATTTTTAGGTCACAGTTCTATAACAGCATGCCTGGGGGGCATACCTCTCTCTCAACTAAAACATGGTTGTATTTTGGTCCACTCTGTTGGTTCTTCTGAAGCTTTTCTTTTTCATTTACCAGGCTTTTATAACAACTTCCATTTACATAGAGCTTAAAAACTTTTCTGATTCTTTCATATCTGTTACTTTTTTATTAACACCAATGTGGGAGAGGTGCCTGTTTTCCCATTTTATAGATGAGAAAGTTAAGGTATGCACACCTAATTAGCGGTCAAGATGAATGAATACCCAGGCCTTCTGCTTTAACTACTTTTTTTAGGAGACCACACATTTTAAGTTTGATTCTTAAGTAATCTTTTCAGAAATGCTTACCTTTACTCCACCCTCTTTTAAAAAGGGATTTCAGGTGAGATTTAATGCGTAAGCTATACTTAAACACAAAAGAGCTCAGAAATTATGTTTCATAGAAGTGGAACCTCTTGACATTTAGTATAGGCAGTTGGTCACAGTGAATGAGCTGTTAGCTCTTGGGTATGCCAGGTTCCAGAACACACAGGCAAGGTTTAGGCAGCATTTTCTTAGGAGCATGTAGTGGGTGATTGGTAGAATAAATAAGTTAAAGGTCTTTTTTATTTCAATGAAGATGATTATCTAGTTCCCCTGAATCTTATTTCTCCCTGGTTATTTCTTAAAAGCTACTCCCAGTGCAGGGCAGTCTCAGAGTTACTTATTAGTTCTTGAAACATTGGCTCCTAGAATCACTTGGGTGGCTTTAAAAAATATGCACATTCCTGGGGCCCAAGCCAAACCTACAGAATCAAACTCTCTAGAAGGCATTGTAAATTCTTCACTTGATTTGGATGGCCACTGCACTGGCTTATTTCCAGAAGGATTAATAGATTTGATGGCTTCCCTCCCTATCTGCCCCCTTTCTAGAAAAAAGCAGCAGGTAAGTGTGATATCCGGAAGGAACAAAGGCATTATTTTGAAATTGTCAGTCTATTGATCCCTTGAACCAAAGCCATTGACAGAGGGAGCAGACATGTGTGTGGCTAAAAGGAAGAGTGCAGTATAGCTCATCTTGAGTATGTATCTGCTCTGTTTCTGCAGCATCGGGCTTTAATGGAAGAGCTAAATCGCAGCAAGAAGGACTTTGAAGCAATCATTCAAGCCAAGAACAAAGAATTTGGAGCAGACCAAGGTACTAGAAAGAAGATGAAGGTTTAGAATTTGGTTAGTACATGCAACTCAGCATTTTCAACAGTGCAAGGGTTGCTATGGTGAATGAAGAGAGAGATTATGGTTGTTCCTGGCCTCAGGAGAAATAATCCGTAATATTATTCAGGCCTATAGAAGGTTCTGCCTATAAGACAACATCTGTTTCCTTTTCTCATTCAGAAGAGAAATGCTGGGAATAAGACACTCGCATCCTGCAGTCTAGTTCATTGTCTATTGTAGATGCTCCTTCAGTGGTGTCTCACTGACATGGCTAAGGAGTGGTGTAGTGAAAATAAAAAATAGTTCATCCTCATGTATTTATGTAATTATTTTCCACATTAAATCCACATCAAAGTGGAACTCTTAAATTAGGGGCTATAACTCAAGTGCTCACTGAGGTTAGCCTGGTAATGGAAGTGAGTAAAGTGGCCGGGGTGTAAGAACACAGTAGGGAGCTGTGAGAACAGAGGTGCACAGGGAAAGGGCCTTTCGCCTTCCTCCCCTACCCCAAGGGGCAGCTCCCCTCTGCTGCAGCCAGTTAGTTGTTGCCATCCAGAAATGCAAGCCCAGTTGTTGTCAAATCTTTTGAGTTTTCCACAGAAGATGGAAATCCAAATGTTTACATGAAATATCCCAATTTTTCAAATATTGGCAGCATATTCAGTTTTTTGTTTATTTTTCAATACCATGAGGGCCAAACTAAACAAATCTGTAGGCTGGATCCAGTCCACCATCAGTTTGCAACCTTTGACCTGAAATTAATGCCTGAGTCTGACTGCATCTCTCAGCTCACCCCTCCTCCCTCACATGTAGACCTGGAACAGAGTACAGAAAGAAGGAGACTCTTTTCACTTGGTTTGATATCTTTATCCTCTGTTTAAATCACATAGTACCTTCTTCCTCAACCTCCAAGAATCCACCACATCTTTTTTAAACCCAGCAATTCATGTTTTTAGGGAACTTAACTAGTTAGAAATGGGTCTAGACCCTATTAACTGCCATAAGCAGTCTAACAGCCTTGCTTGGATTAGAAAAAATAAAAGATGAGAAATGAATCAACCACTCAAATACGCCATAACGGTCTTTTCCTCTCCCCCTCAGGGCTCCTGATGCTTTCTGTTTGGGAGATGAGATGATAACTTAAACGTCTGCTTTAAAAGAGCTCACCTAGGATCCTCTCTAAAAGGGTGTCCATAAGCAGTCTGACTTCTTGGGGAAAGCCTAGGGAAACTGTACTGCAGACCTCTGCAGGAGTAGGAAGTGGCAAGCATCATGATCTTGGGGCCTAAAGGTCCTTCAAGAGGCCACCTCTTCAGCCTGCCACCTCCAGGGAGATAGGGACTTTCCTTATTTTATAGAAGAGACAGCTACAAAAGCACACCGGACCTTATACACTAAATCAAGCTTCCTGCCTCTAGGACTGTTCTTTATATCTTCTTGTCCAGTGAGTTCTTGGTTCTTGGGGTAATTTTATATTACCTCTGAACTGCATGTTCACTATGAGAACTTAATGCCATCTTGGGTGGTTGGTGGGGTTAGTATGATACCTTCAGTTTTTCTCATTTGGTTAATTTTTGAGAAGGGGAGAGGAAACTACATTGAAAATACTGAAAACGCAAAGAGAGGAAAGAAAGGAAGGCAATGCCCCATATTATAAGACAGTTCTGAGAAACAGTTAACCCTTTAGGGGAAGTGTTTTTATTCTCTGTGTCGCTGCGCCAGGATGAATTTTTAATTTAAGCTTCCTTCTGAATTCCATTCCAGAAGATTAACCCTGCTGCTTGTCCTGTTTTGCATTCTTTTTGGTTCTCCAGAATGACAGGTGGTATTGTATGTCTTTGCAGGAAGAAAAGGGAGAAGGGTGCAAGCACAGAAAGAGGAAGTTCTTAGCCACATGAAATGATGTGCTAGAGAATGAGCCCAGTGTATTATTTGTCAGAATACTTCATTGAGGTAATTATGAACAATGGCTCACACCTTGTCACTCTCCATTTCTGAATGAAGCCTCAGCTACACAGACTGCTTCTGCTATAGGGGAAACATTCTGAAGAGCTTTTCTTCCAGAAACTTCTTGTAGCTATTTGAACTTCAAAGTGATCTCTAGAGGTGGCCACTTCTTATTTGTTTTTGTAGTCTTCTTTACCTTCACGTCCTTTTTTTTAAATTTCATTTGTTCTTGAGTATTTAATATAATCAATATTTTTAGCTGCAATAAAGCCTTTTAATCTCTTTATTGTTGGGGAGAAAACAGGGGCACAATGGCATTCAATTTTGAAGTATCAGAATAAAGCTGCTCAATAAAGCATCGTTCTTTACTCTGGGCATGTGCTGAGAGCGGGGTCATAGCGCAGCCTTTAAACAGGGAGGTAAATGTCATTGAATGTAATGGTCACTTGGGAATTTGGCAGTCAAGTGGAATATATTTCAGGGACTTTTGAAGCTCCTTATGAAAACGAAACCTCTCCTAGGTTACCAATACTATCCTGTAATATTTTTGCACAGATGTTTCTTTTATTTTTTTTACAAATTCTATCATTTGTGACCAGTTCTTTTATACCACAAGTTTAAATTAAAGTTGTTAAATGACAGTGCTTTTCAGACTCCTTTTAAAAAGGAAAAAGGCATATAGACACTGCTTTCCTTTTTTGTGGTTGGTCTTTAGGAAGGTTGAGTCTATTAGCTTGAAAAATTTCTCCTGGCAGAACCTATTTCTTTTGCCGTGGAATCCACGTTAACTTCAGGTCATAGTTCCCCTAGTTTCTAGTCATTTGATTCCCTATCAGGAGAAACTCAGTATTATTGTGATAGGACTTACAGACTCTGTTAGAGAAAGACAGGAAGGGGGCTTGGAATGGGTGATGAGTTAGCCAGCCTGGAACACCTGCACAGACAGACAACTTGACCTTGTTTTGTTTTACAGCAGTAGCCTGGACCTTTTCTACTGGTCTCCTCTTAAAATCAGTGTTGGAACGAGGTTTTATTGATTTAGGTTTTTTTTTTTTTAGGATGCCCATGTTTTATTCATAGACAAGATGTTTTCATTTAATCAGGACAGGTTTTTTAGTCCTGTTTATGAGACTTACCTCATATAGTAAACAGATTGTCTCCTAGTTGGCTTTTCTGGGCTCAACCTGGCATTTGAAAAATAGACAATTTCTGTGTTATTTCACACTGCTATCCTAAAAGCATGAACAAAGACTTTAAGCCTCAGAAAAAGTTATATCTTAGGAGATATACATAAACAAGGAGTATGAAGAGAATGGTTTATATTCTTGGGAATTGAAAAGGGCCCTGGCAGAAATCGGACCACTGGGTTTCCCTCGAATAATAAGCTTCCTTCTGCTTTCTCTCTTCTCATAGGCTTATTTACTTAGGGGTTCAGGCACTGTCAATATATGCATTATGTTTCTCCATTTTTTCCTTTTTTCCCCAGCTTTTTCAGGTGTCATTTACATTTATTTTACTTTTTTTGGTTTCTTTTTAAATAGAGAAGATGCCTCTTACCATTTTAAATGCTGAGTTTCAGTTGTGTGCTCCCCTTCGTATATTAAAATTGAGGTTCTAGTTCAACCATAGCAGGACATACATTTGTTTTTCATAAGAGAAATTAGCGATGTATTTGTATTTTGTACGAAACATTCACCACTTACTAGTCCTACTTGTGCCCAGTGACATTTATTTGTATGGTACCTATTCCCATGTTGGCGGTGGTCTGAGTGGTGGAACAAAACAGACAAATCAGCCTACCTGGGCCTGAAGCTATGAATTTTAAATTTGAGAGAGAAATGAATCATATAACTTGAGCTTGAAATTTCCATCCCCAAGAATGATTCTGATAGCCTTTGTAAGTTCTCTAGGGTGGGTTATGGTTAAATTTCGTTTTTGCCTTGGGAATTAACTGCTGTCCTATCTTTGAGATCACATCCTGAGACAGTAAGCATGACACTTCTGATGTGTGTTCACATTCACATTGCAGGCTGTCACCTTGAACTGTGCGCATAGTTCTGCTCCTTTTGTATCAATGAAATGGATGAAGCGGAAGATAGAATGCCCTATTTGTCGGAAGGACATCAAGTCCAAAACCCATCCCTGGTTCTGGACAATTGCATTAGTAAGATGGTAGATAATCTAAGTTCAGAAGTAAAAGAACAACGAATTGTCCTCATTAAGGAACGAAAAGGTGAGTGGGTATGACAAGGTGAGTGCCCTCAACGAAGGACTTCTAAACTGGCAGATTTTTTGTCTTGGGGAAGAGAGTCAGATTCTTGAGCTTTAAAGAAGAGGTGGAAGAAATAGGAAAAAGTAAAAGGAGTTAAAGATGAATGAATGTGTGAGAGTTAAAGTAGAATTAACTCAGTTACTTGAGCAGCTGGAAAGGGGGAGGCTGAAGAGTATGTCCCTTGTTTTAGGGGGTAAAAAAGATGATTAGAAAATACATGGTCAGACAGTTTACTGTAGTGATCACTAGGTGGTGCTGTTGTTCAAGACAGTTTAGTTGTTGCCCAGGTGAAGCAAACCCTTGGACTTGGGTATACAATCAATACAAATAGGATGTGTATGGGTTAGAGATTCACAACTTGGAGTAATGTGTTGAAGAAAACACACATACAGGTTCTCTTTGTAAGAGTCACAACTTAATTAACAAATTGGGCATAATGTAACCAAAGAGAGAAAATTAATCCTACTGTGTCATTTTTAGGGATCCTAATATGTTTACCAGTAAGTCTCCCAGTTGGAGAGAGTTCGGATAAAGAGACTGGGGAAGGGGCGGTTGAGTTTCCCTAATGAACTGTGCTTCCATAGTGAATATCTGCTCATTTAATCAAGTGATTTCCTCACACTTTGGGGCCTATTGTGTTGAGGGTTGCAGAGCCACTCTGCTTAAGACTTTGAAAGTCCTTTGTGGCAAAGGAATGTGTCCTGGGGCAAAGTGCAAGGAAGCTAATGGATAGGAACGACTGCTTATTGGGCAGGGATGAGAGTGCATAGAAAGCAGCATGGATTTGATTATCACATTCAGTCCCTTTCATAATCCAGTATAGCACTTACCTTCTGGGAAAGCTTCAGAGCCAAAGTGCTGTGATATCAATTGGCTGCACGTGAAGGCCTATCAGAGAAGAACCAGAAACTCGCGGCCCTTACAGGTGTTTCCCACCACCTGGCCAATTGATAACCCATACTTATGTGTGTCTTTGAATGTACCTTCTCTAAGTCCAGAGAAGCAAAGGCTTAAAAGCCACACTGCTAACAATAGGATCTTCTGTCCACTGCCTCCTTTCTCCTACCCCTTCGGCAGATATCAGCCACTTTGAGTAGGGCCAGGAATTTGATGCTGATTTGCAAGCAGCTGTGGTATGAAAACTGGCCCTCAGTTGGTCACCCTGAGTAGAGGCAGCAAGCCTGTCAGGGGCCAGGTGGTGCAAGTACTGAACAGGAAGTGGTGCTGGACAGGAAGTGTACTTGAATCTGTCATACTCAAGGAAGATATTCTGACCTGCGGGAGGGTGAGGAGGCCCTCAGGTGGTTCTTTAGAACCAAAGTGTTTTCCACTTTTCTGATAACTATGTGCTTTTGGATTCTGTGCCCGGTTTTAAGCCCCCACAGATTTTTTTACCTTCCAGGAGCCATTTGATACTAGCAGAACCCATTACTCTTCTTCTCCACCTCCAATCACTGCTGGAAGCATTTATGGGAACACTAATTAGGTGCCAGGATAAATGATAAATAAGTCATTGTCTCAGCTCTTACAGTACCGACGCTCTATGAAGGAGATACAAAGGGAAGTAGGTAGTATGACATGTTTCACAACAGGGTGCTTGGAACCTCCAGAGAAGAGGACACACAATTTGGCCTGAGGAGGTAGAAGAAGAGCCATTCGAACTGAGTCTTAAAGGTCCCTAAGGGTTAGCTTTCCAAGCAGAGGAATCGGCATAAAGCAAGCTCAGGCATGAGAAGCAGTGACTTGTCCTAGCAGTGCCCCCTCGCGGTCCACACAAGATACAATGTCTACGTGGGTGCCAGAGCAGCATGAGGACACTGTGAATGCCTTTTGTTTTCTTCCCTCTTTCCTTTCTGAGAGGAGCAGTGACTGGCAGCCTAGATTTGACCAAGGTCAGTCTTTGAGTTAAAGTGTGCTAGGTCTGAGTGGGGGACAGCCATGTACTTTCTTCACGCAGCGCACTGACTAGGTTTCTTCTCACAAGTCCAAGCTTGGTAGATGGCTTTATGCAGCCGTAGAAAAGGAACGAAGACTCTCATGTTTCCAAATTTACCTCTGTCTCCCCTCATACAGAATTAATTCTGCAGAATAAATAATATCACCCCCCCCCCGCCCCTTTTTCTATCCAAAGGCTAAAGAGGGTGCCTCTCTGCCTTTTTGATAACACTGGGTGCTTACACAGTAAGCCACATCGGTCTACCTGTTGCAGCCATTGGCTGAGGCAGTTCTGGTACCAGTCTCAGTTTCTGCAGTTATTCACAGTGAGTGCAGCTTGGATGTTTTCTCTAGAGATGAACAGAAGGTTCTGAGGCCCGACTTAGGGTAACATGGGCCAGAGCCATCAGCAGCTTCACTGGTCTGCAGTGTGGGGTATAGAGAAAATTCTCAGTTCAAATACCAACCTTCCTTGCCCATTGAAAGCTGGTTTAATCCCCAGTGCATGGGAATTTTAAAAAGGACCAAACTTAGGATCTGGGAATTGGGATGGGCACTCCTGTAATTGTCAAAGTTCCAACACTGTGTCGGGGCTCTTTTTCTCCTGGGCAGGCGTTGCTCTTATCATGAGTTCAGAGAGGGAGACTTGCCTGTCTGTGACAGCATGGGGCTTTGATTCCACTGAAAGCAGCCCCACGCCAGGCCTCCCTGGCTGTTTGTTTTATCTTCAGCTTCATAAATCGTGGGAGGAGTAATGCCTCATGACTGATTAGCCATTGATCCCTTGTAAACTCTGTGAGACCCGATTTTATAGAGGAGGAGCATGTTAGGATGCCAGATTCTGTGCTGGAGAAAGGATGCTCTGGAGCTGGGGCAGATAAGAAATACCCAGTAAGTGCTTGTCGCATGAGTAATTGTAACTCTCTGCAATATTGACATGAGATTTTTCTGAAGGGAAGACATTTATAGAGGCTCTCCCTCAGGAGCTGGTGAGGTACTGGAGCAGAGTGTTTTGTCAGCTGCTCCCCCTCCCCACTTGTTCTGTTTTCATTAAATGTTGGTTGGTTGACAAGAGTGTTTATATTCTCACTTTTAGCTTTCCCTACCAGTTTCTTTGGATTGTGCTTAGAAAAATAAGACAGCAAATTATTTAGAAATAAAATCTTGATGGTCCTTTAGAACAGGGGTCCCAAACCCTGGGCCACTGACAATTATTGGTCCATGGCCTGTTAGGAACTGGACCACACAGCAGGAGATGAGCAGCGGGGCAAGCAAGCAAAGCTTCAATCTGTATTTGCATCTGCTCCCCAGCATTAGCATCACAACCTCAGCACCACCTCAGATCATCAGGCATTAGATTCTCATAGGATCATGAGTCCCTAGTGCCACAAAGGTTGGGGACCACTGCTTTAGAACAGTGATTTTTCATCCAGGAGCTTTTTAAAACTATATTTGTTAAATCCTTTGATACTATAATATTGAACCAAGGCTTCTAGTGGGACTGTGCCATGGCCTTCAGGTGTGCTGAGGTGGGGAGAAAGGTTTATGAACCACAGCAATCCTGAATCTTGAGGACAGGCCTTTCCAGAGGTTAGGTGTCTCTAGGAATATTTGCCCAGGTCAGACCACATGGCCTTTGATTCTTGCCAGCTTCCTGTAGGCTAGGAGGAGAGTGATCCAGACACTGAACAGGAGAAACTGTCAGTCTCTGAAGAGGTATCTGCCTGTTCACCTGGAAGGCCTTCCTGGTAAAGCCCATTGTCCCTTGCTGAAAGACAGAGTGATGTAAAGGAGTATGTGGAGAATGGCAACAGTAACAGTGTCTGGCAAGTTGACCTCATCTAGAGAGAATACTTATTAGCAAGTACTTTAAATCCACCCCGTCCTGCTCCTGGAGAATCAAGAGGGTTATGTGCATGAAGTCAGCATGCCTGCCTGGCATAGATAGTGTTTATCTAAGGAACAATGGCTCTCAGCAAGGGTGGCATGGGTGGAGTGTCTGCATGCATGCATACAAATAGTGTGTAACACTGTATTTTTAAAAATTTTTGATTTTTAAAAATTTACCCTTTTGCAGAATTATCATAGGACAGAAAATTAGGAGACCTTTTTACTAGAAGCTTTTTTCGTAATAGTCTAAAACCACCCTCCATTTTTTTGTTCCTCCTTTTTTCCTTCTCTTTTCGTTTGTCTCCAGTTGTTTTTCCTTGCCATGTCTCTTAATCTGTGTCTCCCTTGTCACCCTGATTGGCATCTCAGAATCACAGCATAGGAACTGTTCACCCAGTGGAGGAAAGGACTGTGATCTTAGAAGTCATCTTCTACAATACTAATTGGAATATG
This sequence comes from Eonycteris spelaea, assembly GCA_003508835.1. Taxonomy (NCBI): domain Eukaryota; kingdom Metazoa; phylum Chordata; class Mammalia; order Chiroptera; family Pteropodidae; genus Eonycteris; species Eonycteris spelaea. The sequence continues at coordinate 2,631,827 of PUFA01000069.1, forward strand.
TGGAGTAGCCACCTGGGAAGTCCTAGAACCTCGAATTTCTTGTTGAGTCTAGTCCTTGGGATTTCTGAATGGTCCTTCCATCTGGAGGTCAAAAGCCTGTTCCTGGCTGGTGCTCTGTGGTGGAGTGTCTTTTCTCCTTCACCGAAAGCTACCACTTCATTGCAGGTACCAGCAGAAGCATTTACATTTTAGGAGATAGGCCTTTTCTAGATGTGATTGATAACCCTTCAGTGCACCCAAATGCATAGATGGCTTGGGTTTGAGGGAACCGTGCCATGCCAGAGTGAAGAGACCAGGGCTGACCTTTGATTACCTTCCCACCAAGTTGGGAACTCTGGTGAGCCCCTCAACCCACCAAGTTGTACTGAGGGGGAAGACCAGCATTTGCTGGCATAGGCTTGCCCATAGGCTACAGAGAAAGGCCTGGAGGAGTGTGAGCACAAGCTAGAGCTTCAAGAGAAGTAAGTGTGAGCAGCTCTGGCCATCCTGGGGGTCCAGCAGGAGGTACTTTTAGATCACTTGTTGCTATTTTCCACAGCAGTTTTTCCTGGCTTTTTTTTTTTTTTTTGGTAATGATAAAGCATTTATTTATTTTTCATTCATTTATTATTATTATTATGATATATGATGATGATGATGGTGACATTGGTTAATGAAATCCAGTAAGCTTCAGGTGTGTAATTCAACAGTAAGGCATATATATTTTCATTGTGTGTTCACCACCAATAGTTAGATTTCTTTCTGTCACCACATATTTGACCCCTTTGTACCCCATCTTCTTCCCCCTTCCCATCTCTCCCCTACCTTTTGGTAACCATCAGCCTATTGTTTATGTCCACGAGTCTCTGTTTGTCCTGTTTGTTGCTTTTAGGTTATATCCCACATATAAGTGATATCATGTGGTTTTCAATTTTTTCTTTCTGGCTTATGTCACTTAGCATGATTATCTTAGGGGTCCATCCATGTTGTCACGAATGGCAATATTTCATCTCTTATGGCTGAGTAATATTCCATTTATTTATGTACCACAGCTGCGTTACCAATCGTCGATCATAGGACACGTCGGTTGCTTCCATGTCCTGGCCACTGTGAATAATGCTGCTATGAACATCGGTGTGCAGATAGCTTTTTGGATGTGGGTTTTCAAGTCTTCAGGGTAAATACCCAGTGGAGGAATGGCGGTAGATCAATTCTTCTTTTTGAGGAACCTCCATACTGTTTTCCACAGTGGCTGTAGCAATTCTCAGTCCCACCAGCAGTGTATGAGGGTTCCTTTTTCTCTACATCCTCTCCAACACTTGTTATTACTTGTCCTGTTGATAACAGCTATAAAAGGTGTGAGATGGTATCTCATTGTGGATTTGATTTGCACTTCCCTAATAGCTAGCGATGTTGAACATCTTTTCATTTGTTTGTTGGCCAATGTATGTTTTCTTGGGAAAAGTGTCTGTTCAGGTCTCTGCCTATTTTTTAATTGGATTGTTTATTTTTTGTTGTTATGGAGTCATATAAGTTCTTTGTATATTTTGGCTATTCAGCCCTTATCAGGCATTGCTTGCAAATATATTTTCCCATTCAGATGGTTGTCTCTTTACCTTGTTGACAGTTTATTTTGCTGAGAAAAAGCTTTTTAGTTTAATGTAGTCCCATTCGTTTATTTTAAAGCAGTTATTTTGGCTCTCTAAAATATGGATACTCTCTTCCCACTAACGTGTAACTTTATGATTTGCTTTCAGACATATTTCCAAGAACTTGTTATTATAGAAGACCACTTGGATAAATGTAGAGTAGTATATTAACCAAATCACCTTTTTTTGAGAATTTCTTGGTTCCTACACTTAACACTAGATGTATACAGAGTATTTTTAGAGCAAGCTCAAATGAGTTGGTATTCTAGATTTCTGTGAACTAATCATGGAGAGTGATTATGCCTCTTTTTTTCTCCCCCATAGAATACCATAGAATTAGGTACCTAACCACTGAGGCTTCTCTTCATCAGCTAGATATGTATCCTGTTAAACTGCCTGCTGCTATGGTGCCTAAGAAATCTGCTAAGACCAGACATGTTCCTATTCCTGGTTAGGGCTTCTGCTCAAATTGCTTTCTGTTTTCCCACCCTGGAAACTTGGACCTCTTTTACCCTTGGTCCATGAACCCCAAAGAAACAACTCCTCCTTACTAACTTTCTCTGGGCCTGTCCTTCTTCTCAGTACCCACTAAGAGCCAGGTGCTGGGAATAAAAGTGAGCAGGGCATGTGCAGCCCCTGCCCTCATGGAACTTCCGGTCTAGATGCAGGCCCAGGCTGCTATTTGTAAAGTGCTGCAATAAGAGAAATGAAAGGTGCTCAGTAAGGTCAAAGAAAGGCAAGAAGTGAAAAGAAGTGAAAGGGTGGAGGGTGCATATTACAGGTAGAGGAGCCAAAAGCAAGAAAGCAAGGGGGTTTGAGGGTTGAAACAAGGGCAGAGTGGCTGGATTGTAGAGTGCTAGAGAGAGCGTTGAGCGACGAGGCTGGAAAAGCAGGCAGGACTGGACCATGAAGGGTCTTCAAGACTATTTAAAGCTTTAGCCTAGGGGCTGTTGTGAAACTATAGAAAATTTTAAGTGGAGATGTGACTGTTTATATTTTTCTGGACAGGCTAATGTGGCTGCAGTGAAAATAAATGGTGATGGGAACAAGAATAGAGGCAGCAACCCTAGTCAAGGCTGATGGTGACTGAGCTAGGGAAATAGCAGTGGGGATGGAGAGAGTGGATGGATGGACTTGAGCAGTAGTTCAAGGGGCAGAATCTACAGGTTTGTGGAACTGTTTTGCTGTGAGGAATGAGGGAGCTCAGAGTAGAATATCACTCCCAGGTTTCTGTCAGGAGCAGCAGAGTGGATGGATGATGGTGCATTTGTTTAGACTAAAGTTGAGGGCACCTGAAGGAATCAGTGAAGCTGTTTAATGGATATTTGAAAATGTAGGTCAGAGCTCACTTCTCTGCCTTTCTTTGACCTTTACTAGAGCCCAGAAGATACTAGATTCGGGGATATTCTCTGTGGGTGGTAAGAGCCAAAGGTCAAGTCCCCATCCTTGAGAAACACCAACACTGAAGGATGGGTAGTAGAAGAGGAGTATGCCCGGCATGAGGGGGCCTAAGAGAGATGAAAAAAGAGGAGCAGTGTGGGACAGGCAACAGAAGACATCAGAATGGTGTGCTTGGAGCCTTCTTGACCCACACCCTTCTTTGAATAGCCCCCTCATTACAGTCTAGATAGTTCCCTATTGTTTCTTTCAAACACTGACAAGATTGAAGTTGTATTCATTATTATTATGCAGGGTTTTATATTGCTCTGTGTGGTATTCTCATGGCCTAGAAGAGTGTTGGTAGGTCTTCAGTAAATGCGCAGTAATGAATGATTATGAAATGAGGGTCAGCAGTGTGAAATGCTGCTGAGAAGCTAAGGACAAAACGTTGCCCTTTGGATGTAGCATGTATGTGGGACATGGATGACTTTATTTAGTATGTCAGTTTAGGGGACAGTTGGGGTCAGAAGCCAGTTTTTCAGTGAATTGGAGAACTGGTAGGAAGTGGGGGAGTGGAGAAGAGTAAAAATGTTCTTCAAGAAATTTGGCTACAATTAAGATGGTGGGGAGCAGCACCAAGAGACAGTAGTAGTTGGAGGAGGAAGTGGGGTAAAGGATTTTTGTTGTTTTTTAAAGACACAGGAGATCTGAGCACGTCCAATTGCTGATTGGAAGACATCTGTACAGAAGGAGATGCTGGGAAGCTGAGCTAGTGAATAGAGCACATTTCTTAGGAAGGCCGGAGAGAGGAGGGAATACCAAGCACAGATGGAGGAATTAGTCTTTATAAGTAGGAGGGTCCGTCCTCTGTTTTATAGAGGAGTATAAGGTGGGCAGGTGGGGAAGGAAATTTACTTGAGGGAAGTCGAGACAGTTTTTCTTGCAGCTGCTGCATGTTTCTGTGAGCTATTAGATAAGACCTTTAGCAGAGAGAGAGGGAGCCTCACTTGGTTCTCTCAGCATTTCAAAGCTGAAGTTTCGCCCACCCCTAAGTCCCCCACCTCAAAGGCAGCCCAGAAGTGAGAGCAGTAACCTTTATAATCCTTTCAATCCTTCTACTAAAGCATTCCAGACCTCAGTCTCAGGGAAGGGGACAATTTCCTGGGGCCTTTATTGTGTCCTTAGTGTATGTAGGCCAGGATCTCTGCTTTTCCCAGGATCAAGGAAGGAGAAGCTATTGCAAAAGACTTAGGCCAGTAAAGACCTCCTCCTACCCCCTCCCTCTCTGAAAATGGAAGAACTGCCACCTCTCCCCTGCCAGTCGCGCTGTATGTTAATTCTCTCCTTTGTTCAACAGATGTTTCTGAGGGCCAGCTTTGTGCCATTCACTGTTCTAGGTGTGAGGAATAGAAGGAGTGAAAAGTCTAATAAGTTAGATGTGATTAGAACTATGGAGAAAAATAAAGTGGGATCAGGAGTGATGGAAAGAACATCAACAATTTTTGGAAAGGTAGTCAAGGAAGGCATCACCAAAGAAGTTAATTTTGAGTAAAGTTCTGAAGGCAGTAGCCATGCTGCCATCGGGGGAAAGAATGTCCCATGGAGAGGGAATAGAAAGGGAGGAGCATGCTGGGGTGTTGGAGGAACAGCAAGGAGGCCAGTGTGGCTGGAGTGGAGTAAGCGACAGGGAGAGGAGTAGGAGGTGAGGTCAGGAGGTTGGCGGGAGGCAGGTTGTGTGGGCCTTGGGGCTTTGGAAGGACCTTGACTTTAACCACTTACTCTGAGAGAAGTGAGGTGTGGGCTTTGAGCAGAGTGATGTGACCTCTACTTTCTCTTTACTGTGGCTGCTGTGTGAGAAAGAGCGACTGAGGGTGGCAGTAAGGAGGCCAGAGAAGAGACAGGCAGGCTCCTCTTTATTTCTCTTTTCTTTCTCTCCAAAGCAAAGAGACTGTCCTGAAGACCATGCGCCCAAGGGCATTTGAAAGACTGCCAGGCAATGGGAGCTTGGGATGGTCTGAAGGATTCTTCGTGGACTGGTCTTGGGCCGCTCCGAGACAAAACGTGGGATAGAACCACGTGGGACAGAGACTGAATTAGGAAGTCCTCCGTCATGAGCCTTCCATGTTGGCCAGCTCTCTGCTGCTGCCACCGTGATCTAAAGCACCACCGGAACGCACCGCACCACCTGCTTTCGGGGTACTTAATAGACTCTGCTTCACTACATGTTGGTTATAGTTATATAGTTCTGTTCTGCTTTTTAAATGTTGTTTTGTTATTGTTTTGGTACCTCAGAAGCACCTCTGTTGGCATTTGTTTTGGACAGCTTGGATGTTGATGTACCCCTATGGCTTGCCCTTGAAAGGGGAAAGGCAGCCTCTGTTTGAGAGGATGGCCATACCTCTTTGTGAAAACAAGATATCATTTCCTGGAAATAAAATGTAAAACCTATCAATTGCTCTTTCTGGGCTTTTAGTGTATTTATCTTTCTTCCCTTCCAGCTCCCAGACAGTCTCACAAGTAAACACTGGCAACTCATAAATTGCAACCAAGAAAGTGACTGTATCAGATGATAGACTCAAGTGAATGTCAGCCTGAGAAGCCAAACCCAAGATCATGGCCATAGCAGATGGGCTCCGTTAAGCCCCTGACTGTTGGGGTTTTGTTGTTGTTGTTGTTGTTGTTGTTGTTGTTGTTGTTGTTGTTTTCTCCAGAGGTAGGTCACTGCTTACCTAATTTCGGGATGGAGTGAATTACCTTCTTTCATCTGGAGTTCTAAAATTGTTTTCAAATTTATTTTACCCAGTGTCAGAAAACACAGGCAGTGATTTTATGAGAACTTGGGTGTTTTTTTTTTGTTTTTTTTGTTTGTTTTTTAAATTAAAGGCATCTCTCTTTTGCTGCCTCCTTAACAGAAAGGAAACTAGTTTGATGTTTGGGAGATAGAAGCTTAGGATAACCTGTGGTATCAGGTTACCAGTGATGAGAATGAGGGACAATATGGGAAGCTGAAGAGCTGGGGAGGTCTCTAGTAGGATTGTGAACTGTATTATGTCATTCAGTAATTTCCCAGCAGGTGGAAGGTATTTATTTTTCTCTCCCTTTTTACTGCTTACCTGGAGAACCATTCTTTGTAATTCTTTATTTATACCCCATGTATTTTCATAAATGATTGGAAACTATTGACTTGCCAACTTTTTAGGGATGGTCTGTTTTTTCCTTTGTTAAATATACTGTGAAATTGGGATTCCGGAGTCTCTAGTCTTCCATGAGTAATGGTTGAAATACTAGTGTGGTCAAGGAAGAAGTAAATTAAACATTTAAAAAAATCTTTCATAACCACATTGTAAAAATGCGGGAGAAATAGAGAAAAGATTATTACCATCTTGATGTAATGATATCCTGTTTTTCTACACATGTGTTTTGTTTATGTGATTGCATCGGCATATATAAAGTTTTATTTGTTTTCTCTTCAGTTCATTCTTTTAAAAGGATACAGATAAACATTTTTTGAATAGGTAATATGGTCACATGGTTTGAAATCAAAAAGTACAGGAGGACCTAAAGTGAAGAGTCTGTCAACCTTGTCCCCAGTGACCACTTCCCCACACAGAGGCAGTTAGTGTTACCTACCCATCCCTGTGTCTCCTTCCAGAGGCCTCCTCTGTCTATATAAGCGGATACACGGATACACGTGTGTGGTCTTTCCCCTTCTTTTGCACAAATGGTAACAAACTATACACTATTCTGTAACTTGCTTTCCCTGAAGTTCCATGTCAGTACATAAGGAACTTACTCTTTCTTTGTTACAGAGGACTATTATTCCATTGAATGTCTGTATCATAATTTGTTTTTCCAGTCTGTTTGTAACCTAGTTTGCTTTAAATCTTTACTCTTTCTTTCTCATATAGCTCTCAAAGAAGGTCCTAGTAAATAAATCTCAGAATATATACTTTTAACTAAAACAGCAAAAAATACAACAAAAAGTTATATAGACCCAAAAAGTAATACATGAAGAAAGAGAAAGGAAAATCTGGGAATCCACATGCTGGGAGTTCTTTATTAAAATCAAGGAGGCTCAAATCTGTTGTTTTATTCAAAAATATTTACAGATAATGTTTTTTAAAATGTTTCATTAGTATCAGTCTTATAAGTCTGGTTCCATAATAATCTATAACGTAACCACTTCCATCTGAAGGTCTAACAATCTGCATTGAAATAAACATGAAATCAATTAGGTTCCCAATTTCACAAAACCTTACACTGCAAAATTCAGTAAACCCAAGGCAGAGGGTCCAAGCTGAAATTGATCTGCTTCCAACCAACCAAGAAAAAGATAGTGCAGCTGCCACTTTGTATGAACAGCCATTTATGTTTTGACAAGATATGGGCTTGAGAAAATAAACTTCGTTTCCAGTAAAATGTTTCATTGTCACTGAAATCCTTAGAAGTTATTTTGGGTGCTAGAAAACGTAGAACATGAGCTGTGTATTTGTAGTTAACTGGTTCTTGGGTAACATTGTTTATTTTTTTTTTAGATACTTACGTATATATTGTCCCATTTTGAGGTCCTCACACTGGTTTCTCCTTGCCCCAGTGGTGGTGGCAGCACCCCCCCAAGGTCCCATGATGACTGACACAGGACACACATATTCGGGACCAGTTCATCTCACTTTTTATAAAACAATGCTGCAGTAAACACCCTTATACATACATCAGTAGAGGAAAGACCCTCGAAGAAGAAACATCTTGACTGAAGGTGATCTGCAGAGACTGATCTCATAGACTAACCATCCTCTTCTGCCTCCGCCGCTGGACACAGAGTGACTTGCAACTTCTCCCTGCAGAATACCACATTTCTCTCAAGTGTGCCACACAGGTTAAGACAGTGAGCTCTCAAATAGAGACTTCCAAAAAGAAAACATTTAAAAGTCTGACTAGCTGAATTTGAATCCCAGCCCTGCTATGTGTAACTGTGTGCCATTAGGCAAGTTATTCAATCTCTGCGTCTCGGTTTCTTTTTTTTAACTTGTAAAATTAAGTTTATCGGGGTGACATTGGTTAATAAAGTTTTGTAGGTTTCAAGTGTACAATTCGATAATACATCATCTGTATTGTGAGTTTACCACCCAAGTCGTATCTCCTTTCATCACCACTTGTTTGACCCCCTTTACCCTTACCTACCTTCGTTTCTTCACTGCTAAAATACTGATATGTTATTGTGAGGCTTAATATATTATTCAATTACTGCACTGCCCGCAAACAAAACCCTAAGTGTTCTATTTTATTTTAAAGACACAAACTAAAAGTTAATGCCTTCTTTTGCATTATTTCTCAGAGCTAAAGTATGTTCTTTCCCTGGTGAGCTATCTGATATTAAACATCTATATTTTGCTCACTGAGAAAAGTACAGGGTAACTTTTCCGCCTTATAGTACCAAACCATAGTAGAGCTGAGCCCCACTACCGTGCAGTCTGGCTCTAATTAAAGGCATGTTCTCTACAACAAGGCTCTGAGAAATTGGGTAAAGAGGGTTTATTTCAGATTCTGGCTTTATTAAGCAGATGAATGCAGCCAGCTAGCTCTGTGAAGCACGTTGCGGTGCGTGAGTGACAGGTGTCCATATCTATCTGATTATGTTAACCTAGAAAGCGCTCGCTCTGCCCCTAGCCGTGCTTCATCCCAGCTTTCAGACTGTACCAGGGCAGGGGACTTCGTTCTTTGTGTGGGCTAGAGAGCTGGATACCTGTCCTCTGTTGCTTTGATTGGAACTTGCTGTTCTTATAGAAAGACCTGAATCCACTCATTATCTCCAGCCCTTCTCTCTCTCTACTTTTTCCTCCTCCATGAACCATCATTCATGCTGTCACCAACAGCTGCTGAAGAGCCTGGGATGGGCAGCCCTCTCCAACTGCTCATTGACTTGACAGCCTGACTGAAAAGAATCTTCTCACGCATCCAAAGATAACCTGGGAGTTCAGAGGCACCCGAGGTTTAAGAGAAGAAACTTGCATTGTGGTCCTAACCTAGGAAGAACCTAAGACGATTTGGAGAATCCTGGGATCACTGTTCCTCGTGCAGAAATGCAGGCTTATTAACGGGTGCAGAGTCTGACTTGAGCAGCATACCGTCATTGGTTACAGTAGCCCATGGGCTTGTTCTTCTGAACACGCTAGCTTCTTTCAAAGAAAAAAACTTCCCACCTGGTCAACTCTTTCTGCTTTTCCCATATATGGGAGTGGAGGCAATAGGTGTAGGGGCTACTGGGGAGAAGATGGGGCCTTGTGTTGATGGAAAATAATGAACTGTCTTGTGCAGCTGATTATTCAGTTTAGAAAAGCATATGGATCCTAGGAAAGGGCTGGACCCCTAGTACCGCTCAATAACTACTCAGATGCTGTGATTCCTTCGGTGGCAGTATCCCGAAACAGTACCCACCACGGGTATTCTGTGTTCCTTAATTTAATTTCCAAGCAATATTTCCTGCTTGCTGCTGCTTTACCAGAGCCTAACCCAGATTCCCACCTCAGATCCAGTTTCCAGACCCACTTCCCTTTGGGGAATCTCTGAATAATTTAATCTGGTGTGACTTTCTTTTTTTTTTCATATAGCAGCCAAATTCTGAATTCTGTATTTTCCAATGAATTCAACCGAACAATCATTATTAGATACCCATTTTTTTTTTTTTTTTTTTTACTAGGCATTGCTCTAGGTGTTTAGGGTATGGCACTGAAAAAAACAAGGTGTTGCGAACCTACATTCTAATAAGGGGTCAAAAAGTCGAAAGCTTCCCACAAAAGTCTTGTTAGATTCTGTGGCAGGGGCTTAGCAGTGTGTCTCACATTCCCGAACCCCAGGCAGACAGCCTGTAGGCTACACCTGGCCCACCTGGGTTGCCAGAGCCTTCTCAGTTTGCTTCTAGTTCTACTCCCCTTGGCATACAGGCACCAGCTCTTTGGAAATCAAGCTCTCTTGGGCCTCAACCCAGCTCTAACCAAGGACCTTCAAGGGCATCTCTGAGGCAGTGGGAGTGGAGAGAAGTGGAGGGTTTCACAGATATTTAGCAGGTGTATTGAGCAAGACATGATTGGTTGGATGTGAGGATGAGGAAGAGCCTGGAGTCAAGGGTGACCACTGGGTTTCTGCCTTGGACAATAATCTCATTGATAGTGTTAACTGAAACAACTTAGGAAGAAGAAAACATTTTGGGGAAGATGTAGGCAAGCATGAATTCTATTTGGGGATTGTTGAGTTTGAAAATGCCAAAAATAAAATGACATGGAGTGGCTACTTAGTTCCCATGCATGCTAATTAGTATGCTGTCCTCCACTGTCCACACACATTTTAATTTTCCCTCATAGTTTTCTGGACATCATCTTCCACGGCAATGGTTGCAAGTCATTAAGTAGTCCTAGATAGCTACTTTTAGGATAGCTGCCATTAGGTGGCCTTGAGAATTTACTCTTCCACAATGCCCAAAGGTGAATTGTCACGTGTTAAGTATGCCACGTGGTATCAGACACACATCCATCCCAACACCCGCCGAATTGGTTGTCAAGATAAATATTCACTAAATGGGGAAGCATAAGTGCTGGAACAGAAGAGCTGTTGATTCAAGACTTCTCAGACACAGTAGTGGGAAAATCCACATGTGAAGTATACTCAAGTAAGCATTGTTGGGTTGACATTCGTGACAAAGAAATTCCCCATCAAGCGATCTTATGAAATTGCTGCCTACATCAGGACATGAGGTGACTACCACTCTGGGACAGAGGGCGTGGTGTCACGTACAAGGGTTCTGAGGCATCTCCACATAGAGCTGAGAGTTCAGAGGTGAGATCTTGGCTGAGGATACAGATGTGGGAGTTGTGCATGTACAGATACTCATTGTGTCATCCGAGAAAGGAAAATCCCTCAGAGAGAATAGGCTAAAGGAACAATTACCCAAGACAGAACCCTAAGGTTCGCTGACATTCAAGGGGCATAGCCTGCAAAGACCAAGAAAGGGTAGGAACAAGCATTAGGAGAAATAAGTGGTGATATATCTCAGAGGGCAAATGCGACGGTTAATTTTATGTCAACTTGATGACCACAAGGTGCCCAGCCATTTGGTCAAACATTATTCTGGATATGTCTGTGAGGGTATTTCTAGATGAGATTAACGTTTGAACTAGTGGACTGAGTAAAGCAGATGTCCCTCCCCAATGTGGGCAGGCCTCCTCTACACGGCTGGAAGTATGAATAGAAAAAAATGGCTGACCCTCTAGTGAAAAAGGAAATTTCCTCCTGCTTGACTTTCTTAATCTGGGACATTTTTATTCCTGTCTTCAGACTCAAATGCAATATCAGCTCTTCCTGGGTTTCTAGACTTTCATTGCCTCTTTCTGGAGCTATATCATTGGCTCTCTCAGGTCTCCAGCTGCTGACTGTAGGTCTTGGGTCTTGTCAGCCACTATAATCATGTGAGCCAATTCTTTATTGTCTGTCTGTCTATCTATCTATCTATCTATCTATCTATCTATCTATCTATCATCTATCTATGTTTGTTGGTTCTGTTTCTCTAGAGAACTCTGACTAATACAGCAAGGCAATATTTCAAGAATTAGTAAGTTGTCGACTAGGCCAAATCTGGCTGTTTGGTTAAGTAAGAAAAGAACTAAAAATATCAGTGGGTTTAGCAACCAGGAGGTTATTGGAAGAGCACTTTTCAGTGGCATAGTGGAGGCAAACCAATTGTTTGTCCTGCATTGAAAAAGTGAGTGACAAATTTGTACTTGTTATATTTCAGGAGCAGAGGGAAAAAAAGGAATACAAATGGAGCCTGAAAATATGGTAGAGAGGAGTTGAGAAATTTTTCTACTGATGTTCTATTTATTCTAGAAATTGGAAAGGATCTTCAGATCAGAGTGAAGGAAGGGAGAAGTGTTGGGATTAGAAGCTGAAAAAACTGGAGAAGGTGTGAAATGGCTATAGGGAACAGAAGAGAGAGATCACCAGGGAAGCACAGGATAACGGGGCTGTGTCAGAGCATGGTGATTAGAAGGGCCTTGGATGCCTTCTGGCACCAGTAGGTACTGTTTTATGATTTTTCCAGGCAGGGCTCAGCTCCCTGTGTCTGGAGAAAATGGAGGTATATTAATTCAAAATCAGAAAATATTATTAAATAATATATTGATCAGAATTCTTTGTTTTGAGAATATATTCTTAGTATATACTCATTAATCTCCCATGCCCTCCCCCTTAATCTCCAGCTACAATAGCAGGAACAAATTAAGCATTCTTTTAAAATGCTGTTACAAAAAACTTTTTTGGTTCAAGTACTTTTCCTGCAACTATCTCACCTGCATTTGTCCTTTTTGATTATGCAGCACCCGAACTACTTTCTTGTTTTTAACTAGTACCCTTTCTTATGAAGCAAAGCCCACATTCCCGCCCCCCCCCCCCCAAAAGAAGCTGAAAATACCAGATACTTGCTTTCCCATAATCCCTTGCTGCCAGAACTGTGTACATGACAAGGATCCATTAATTAGATACACTCAAGCTATGAACTGGAAATGTGACACGAAGCCAGGAGCAGCATAATAATGATTCTGTGAGGATGGTGGCTGATGAGTCAATCCAGTTTCCAGAGGTAGTCACGGCAGTGGTGTTCACAGCATTGTCCATGGAGAAGGGTATTTACCATGCAAGCTTTGGTGTGTGTGCCCAGATGCCAGTGGCAGTGGTGACTTTACCACTTTTATAGTATGATTTGGAACATGATTCCTGGCCACCTTGCTTCCAAACCTCTTTCTTGTATATTCTTTTAATCCTTCAGTATATATTTTTTCTAATTGACGTACCCAGAATCCATTTCTGTTGCTTATACTCAAGTTATCAGGCTGATGAAAGCTGGTCCAGCTTTGCCTCAATTCTGTGAGCTAGCCTATATCTTTCCGAAGTGTTTCTTTTGGTTTGAGTTAGCAGCATCAGGTTCCATTGCTTGTATAGGTAGCAAATATGATGGTGAAAAGAATATGAGCTTCTAATCTACTTTTACTTACTCTATGATATTCAGCCAGTTACCCAACCTCTGTAGGCTTCATTTACCTCCTCTAATAGGTAAAAGGGCACTTCCACGTTGACCTTCTCTGTTTATAGAATTTGGGTGACTCCTCAAAGTTCTGAGCTGAGTAACAAGGGATGAGTTGAACTTCTGATTGATGGTCCCTCTCCTTACCCTTCACTCACCAAGAGTTCTCCCTTAAGTTCATAACATTCTAAAGTTGATGGGTTTATCACCCCTTCTCTTCCATCCATTCTATTCCTTCCACAAACTCTGAGTAGATTGGGACAGTGGGTGTTCCAGAAGCTAAAGGAGGTGAGAGACAAGAAGAAATGGGAGGAGCTCCCTAAAGCTTCAGAGAAGAGAGAAAAGCACATCCTCAAACTCACCTTTTTGCAGGCGACCTATTTTACAAGGAGCTTCCTAGAGCACATATTATACCTTACATCTTGGAAACCAGGACCTGGGACAGAGTGTACAAGTACTCATGCCTTCCTCCCCTCTACTCAAAAATCTTTCAATAGCTTTCTAGATAAGCCCCTGGTCTTTTCTCTTTCCCATTCTAACCCATTTTCCACACCATATCCCAAGGTGGCTTTCTGAAGTGTCCATGAGATCATGTCTCGGCTACCTATGTCTCTGCTTGAGACATGGGCAAATGACAGAATTTCCAAACTTCAGTTTCCTCATCTGTAGAATGGGGATAATAATACCTACCTCCTGGAGGTTGTTGTGAAGATTAAATGAAACTGTAGCAGAGTGCCTGGCACACGCAAGAGTTCACCAAGTGTTAGATATCACTATTGTTACCATTATTGCTATTGCAGAGAACATAGATTGTCCATGCTGCAAAATAACCATGTAGTCTAGTGGTCACAAGCATTGGTTGGGGAGTCAGACACACCTGAGTTTGAATTCCAGCTCTGCCTATACTATACATATAAGCTTGGACAAGTCTAACTAACCTATCTTCTGATTTTCCTTTCCATAAAGAGAAGATATTAAAATATTCCTCCCAGGGTTTTTGTTAGGAAAACATGAGATAAGATAATGTATGCATATAGAATTAGGTTAGGCTAACACAAGGCTCTAAAGAAGCCATTTTCCCCCCACTTAAAAAAAACTGAAGGAAGGCTCTCTTGTTATTAAGGACTCAGGCTCTTTCTTTCTCCTTTACCACCCTTAGTGGTCCTGATAATCCAAGAGAGCAACTATCTGGGAAGTTTTAAGACTTCTCAGAAGTTCTGTCCAACAACTTCCACTTATGTCTCATTGGCCAGAACGTAGTATATGGTAACACTTAGCTGCAAGGGAGGCTGGAATTATAGTTTTTCAACTTGACAAATTGCACCCATTATAAAATAGAGTTCATCAAGTAAGTGAGCCTTCTGCAAACAGCCACATGAGTGAGCTTGGAAGAGGATCTTCCAGCCTAGTCAAGCATTTAGATGGCTGTAGTCCTTGCCAACAGCTTGACTTAAACTTCGTGAAAAACCCTGAGCCAGTACCACCAGAATAATCTGCTTCCAGATTCCTGACCCTTAGAAACTGTGAGAGATAATGAGTGTTGTTTTAATCTACTAAAATTTGGGGCAATTGGTTATGCAGTAATAAATAATTAATAAAGTGGGCAACAACCCCAGTAATATTAGTAGCATCTATGATGTTGTCATCAACAGAAACCATAGCTATTTTCATATACTATTAAAGTTGCAGTAGATATTTTAAAATAGTATTTCTACTGATAATTACTTCAGAATTACAGTATTATTAGATCTATTACTAGATAATACATGGTTATAGTCTTCCATCTATTTATAGTTGTGTGATGTAGCTGGCTAGCATTGGATAACCCTGCACCTAGTAACTGATGTGTTTCTCACACTGAAAGCTCAGATATCTGTGTTGCTTTCCAGGAATTTCTATCAAAAATTGCTTGTTGATCAAACAAACAAAAAAGTGAGTTGTTTCAATTATTGGTTCAAGTTTTACAAACCAACAGTTCAAATGAGAAATATTAACTCTTGATAAGGCAGCTTGAACTTAACCTGTAACATGAATAAGTATACAGTCTAGAAGTGTGAACTGGGCAGTTTCAAACATGCCTAATTGTTGAAGTAACCGTTACAGAATATTATTTAAGATAATTTACTATTGCTCACACGTGATACAGGTCATTATAGAGTTATAAATTCTGTAAGTAGCAGAGGTTATTTCTTTTACTTTTCTCCTTAAACTCCCTCTTTGTATGTTGTCTGTGTTTTGAAGTAAGGGCAGGAGCACACAGTATATTGTACAGGTGGTATTTGTATATTATTTTTCCTTGGAAAATACTGAGCATTTAAAATAAGAAAACCGGAGGCACGACTCCTAGGTATGGCCAAGTGAAGAGAGTAGAATATGCTTTCCCCAGAAAGAAACTAGTGACAAAAGCAATTGTTTCAAAAAAAAAAAAAAAGACAAAAACAACCATTTCAGTTCCCCAGAAACCAAACAAAATCATACAATGATCCAAGAAGTATTTATACTTGAAAAACTGCTGAATTCAGGTTAGAATAATGGGAATCTGTGGTGTTCTTACCTAGGGCTTCTCTTTCACACTCCTCTTTTGCTTATTTGATACAGAAATTCTAAATTTGGGGGCAATCAGGACCAGTGACTTTTCTACTGTGATCAATGAGGGCTCATTCAATTTGGAACAGTGGACAGTGACCACACACCCAGCAACGTTGTTGATGTAAATGACAATCTCAGAGGCAGACAAGTGAGAAGGGACAGTGGCTCCTGGTTGGGGCAAGCATGTTCCAGACTGAGGCTGCATGCCTGCACAGAGGAGACCAGGGAGGGCCAAGTGAGCTATATACCCTAACCAACACCGAGGTTATGTGCATGTGCAGAGGAGATACAAAAGGGCCCAACAGAAAGTAAAAGTTGGATAGGACTTGAAAATGGTCTCCCCTACCCATACACAGACCTACCAGTATAGGACAGAAGACTTATTGACTGAGATGGTTGATCACAACCTCTGTCCAATCAGTGGCTGACCACTAAGCTATACAGACATGTGACAATCCATAGGAAGCCAGAAATAAAAAGAATCACAAGTAACAAAACAGAACAGAGACATCAGAAGCTGTGTACTGTGGGAGAGACAGATTCATGAATTAAACTCAGACAAGTTATTAAGCAGAGAAACAATAAACAAACATAGCAATAACAATAACCTGTGTATATGTGTGTATGGGGGGAGGATTAGAATCCAGAGTTGCTATAAGATATCATCTAAAGTGTTTAATTTTTCAACAACCACAAAATGTTACAAGACTCACAAAGAAATGGGAATGTGTGACTACTCAAGAAGAAAAAAAGCAATCCATATAAACCAACTCTGAGCGATCACAGATACTGAATTTAGCAGACAATACTTAAAGAGGCTATTATAATTAGGTTTAAAGAACTAAAGGAAATTATGTTTGAAGAATTAAAGTATGACAACAATGAATCAATAATAGAGATTCTCAATAAGGAGATATTAATAGTAAAAATGGATATTCTAGAGCTGGAGAATACAGTGCAATTGACCTCAAACTGTATTTTTGATCCACAGTTGGGAATCCGAATATGTGGAGGGCCAATTTAAGTTATACATAGGTTTTTGACAGCTTGAGTGGTTGGCACACCTGGTCTCCGTTTTGTTTAGGGTCAACTGTACCACCCAAATCAGTCTATATATTCAATGCGATCCCCATACAAATCTCAACAACATTCTCTTTTGCAGGAATAGAAAAATCCATCCTAAAATTGATATGAAATCTCAAGAGACCCCATAGCCAAAACAATCTTGGGAAAAAAAACAAATTGAAGGTATCACTCTCCCTGGTTTTAAAATTTACTACAAAGATACAGTAATCAAAACAGTGTAATACAGGCATAAGGAGAGACATATGTCTAGACCAAAAGTACAGAATAGAGAGTCCAGAAATAAACTCTTGCATATACAGCCAAACAATTTTTGACAAGGAAGCAAAGACAATTCAATGGAGGAAAAGGTAGTATTTTCAACAAATGGTGTTGGAAAAACTGGATATACACATCTTAAAGAATGAAGTTGGATCCTCACCTTTCGCTATCTGCAAAAATTGACCAAAAAATGGATTCAAGACCTAAATGTAAGAGCTAAAATTATAAAGCTCTTAGAAGAAAACACAGAGGAGAATCTTCACGACATTGGATTTGGCAATGATTTCTTAGACACGACACCAAAAAAAAAAAAAGAAAAAGAAAAAGAAAAAGAAAAAATAGATAAATATGACTTCGTTAAAGTAAAAAACTTTAGTGCATCAAAGGACTATCAACAGAGTGAAAAGGCAACCTTCAAAATGGGAGAAAGTATTTTCAAAACATATTTCTGATAAAGGATTAAGATCCAGATGTACAAAGAACTCTTACAACTCAACAACAACAACAACAACAAAATTTGAAAATAGGCAAGGGACATGAATCAACATTTTTCCAAAGAAGATATACAAATGGCTGATAAGCACATGAAAAGATACTCAACATTACCATTATTAGGGAAATACAAATAAAAACAATGAGATTGAGATATCACTTTAAACTCATTAAGATGGCTGTTGTGGAAACACACACACACCAGAAAATCACGAATGTTAGTGAGGGTGTGGAAAATTGGAACATTTGAGCGCTGCTTCTGGAGATGTAAATGGTGCAATGCTTTGGAAAACAGTATGGCAGTTACTAAAAATATTAAATATAAAATTATCATATGATCCAGTAATTCTACTTCTGAGTATATGCCCAAAAGAATTGAAAGCAGAGATATGAAAGACACTGTATACACATTTCCAAAGAAGCCTAGTCATGATAACCAAAGGTGGAAGCAACTTGGGTGCTCATTGATGGATTAATGGGTAAACAAAATGTGGTCTATGCATTCAATGGAATATTATTAAAAGGAATAATTTAATAATGGAATATTATTCAACCTTAAAAAGGAAGGAAGTTCTGACACATGCTACAACATGAGAGAGCCAGTCACAAAAAAAATAGCTATATGACTCCACCTATTTGAGGTACCTGGAATAGGCAATTTATAGAGATAGCAAGTAAAATGGTGGTTTCAAGGGACTGAGAGGAGGATAGAATGGGGAGTTATTGTTTAACAGGTGACAGTTTCATTTTGAGAAGATGAAAATTTTTGATGGTTGCAACAAAGTGAATGTACTTAATGCCACTGGACTGTACATTTAGAAATGATTAAAATGGTAAATTGTATGTATGTACAACAAAGTTCAACTAAATAAAAACATTATTAAGGGGCTTAGCATCAGTTTCTAGATGGTAGAAGAAAGAATCAATGAACTTGAATATAAATAAATAGAAAATACCGAGTCTGAAGATTGAAGAAAAATAAACAGTGTTTAGAGACCTGTGGGGCAACATCGAGCACACTGACATATATCAAATGGTTGTGTCCAAAGTAGAGGAGAGAGAGAAAAGGGCAGACTTTTTTTAATTCTAGAAATAATGGTCAAAAACTTGTCATATCTGATGAAAACATGAATCTATATATCCAAGATTCAATAAACTTTGAGTAAAATTAATACAAAGAGATCTGCATCTAGGCAGCACTTTCTAACTGTTGAAAGATAAACTGAAAATCTGAAATCAGCAAGAGAAAATAACTCATCACATACAGGGAGCATTAATACAATAGTTGGCTGACTTCTCATCTGAAACAATGGAGGCCAGGAGACAGTGGTATGACATATTCAATGCTCTGAATGAAAATTTCTATATCCAGCAAAACTATCCTTCATAGATGAACGTAAAATAAAGACATCTCTAGATAAAGACAAAAAATTTGTTGCCAGCAGAGCTGCTTATAAGATATAATGAAGGAATTCATTTAGACTGAAGAAAATGATACCAGAAAACAACTCAAATCCACAGGAAGCAATGAGGAGCACATGAAATGGTAATATGTAGGTTGATATGAGAGGCTCTAGCTTCCAGTTAAGACAGTAGAGTGTTTGCTTCCTCTCACAACCACATCAAAGTTACAACTAAAATACAGAATGACTATCATTGGGGTCTCTTAGAGTCTGGCTGAACAGAAGTTTTACAACTGGGGACACACAGAGAGGCCACCGCGAGACTGGTTAGAGTGATGGAGATTTAAAAAACAGGCTTGTCCAATACCTGTGTGTGGTGGTTGAGAATTGGGAGAAATATCTCAGCTGTGGAGGCCTACTCAGAAGAGCGAGGCTCCTGGCCACACCAGGCTCCCAGCCCAGTGTTCTAGTGCCATGAAGAGAAGTCTCCAAACTTTTGGCTGTGAAAACCAGTGGAGATTATGGCTGAGATGGAGGTCTGAGGGAGTCACAGACTTTCCTCTTAAGGGGCCCACATGCAGACTTATTCGGTGGCAGACTTACTTGCTCTGAGCTCCAGTGCTATATAGCAGCTCAAAAGGGATCAGGGACATACGAGGAGGAACTGAGTTGTCTGGCTTTAGGGTGAGGGCAGCTTTTTCCCAGACAGAATTGCTGGCAGAAGGCATTGTTTCTTTGTTGAGCCCTCCCCTGCACAGCTTGCAGACCCAAGTGGGTGCCATATCTGAGTCTCCATCAACATAGCTAACACTGGTCACCCTGCCCTGATAATTCTCTGAGATCCCATCCGTCCCAATATGTAGTCCCCCCCAAGCCACGTATAGTGGTTTTTCCATACAAAGGACCTGGCTTGGCTCACACTGAGAACTTTTCTAAAATCAATCAAAGTTTTACAAAACATAAATAAGCTACATCTGGCCTCAGCATGCCCTGAACCTCTTCCTGAGCAACTCCAAGCCTGGCACTAGTGGCAGTCAGCCTTGGTTTGGGGCATGTCCTCTTGAGGCACTTTTAAGCCCAGCATGGGTAGCAGCCATCTGCCAGGCAGGGCACAGGCTGCAGCTGAACTTGGCCTGTGGCATGGCCCCTTCTGGGAGGCCCTGACCTGTAAGCCTGGAGGCTGCCTTTGGTCAGAACTGGAGCACCACCTGAGTTCACATCTGAGGATGACACACCCACTGGGCAGATAGAGTACGTGCAAGAGCCTTTCTAAAGTGAATCCTGCTTTGTAGGGTTGGCTGCTCACCGGCCAATCCTCACAACCAATCAGCCCACAGGTCAATCCCTCCCACTGATGTGCAAACAGCAACTAAGCCTCAACTACAACAGGAGGGCATACACAAACCCTGGGTGTCCAAGGGACACACCTTGGGCACCCAGCTCAGGCGACCAGGGAAGACTGTGCCACTGGGCCCCCACAGGACACCTACTACATAAAGCCACTCTACTAAGACTGGGAGATATAGCAGCCCAACATAATACATATAAACAAACACAGGGAGGCAGTCAAAATGGGGACAAAGAAATATGACCCACATGAACGATGAGAAGAAAGCTCCAGAAAAAGAACTAAACAAATGGAGACAAGCATGCAGAGTTCAAAACATTTGTTATAAGGATACTCAATGAATGTATGGGAAGAGTAGATGAACTCAGTGACAACTTAACAAAGAGATAGAAAACATAAAAGTGGAGATTAAAAACATAAAAAAGAACCAGTCAGAAATGAAAAATACAATAACTGATATGAAGAATACTTAGGGTTAATCAACAGTAGATTAGATGAAGCAGAGGACAAAATCAGCGATTTAGAAGATAAGGTAGCAAAAAAACCCCACCCAATCAGAACAGCAACAATAAAAAAAGAATACAAAAAAATGAGGATCGTTTAAGGAGCCTGGGACAACATCGAGCATACCAACACTCACATCATAGGTATACCAGAAGGAGAAGAGAGAGAGCAAGGAAGTGAAAACCTATTTCAAGAAATAATGACTGAAAACTTCTGTAACCTGGTGAAGGAAATAGACATACAACCCCAGGAAGCACAGAGAGTCTCAAACAATTTGAACCCAAAGAGGCCCACACCAAGGCACATCACAAAATGCCAAGGGTTAAATAAAAAGAGGGAATCTTAAAAGCAGCAAGAGAAAAGCAATTCATTACCTACAAGGGATCTCCTACAAGACTGTCAGCTGATTTCTCAACAGAAACTTTGCAGGCCAGAAGGGATTGGCAGGAAATATTCAAAGAGATGAAAAGTAAAGACCTATAACCAAGATTACTCTGCCAAGCAAACTATCATTTAGAATCTTAGGGCAAATAATATTGTATGCCAACTCTAATAAAAAATAAAAAAAAGAAAAAATAAAAAAGACTCTATAAACATTTTTGGTCATTTCTTAACTATTTTTAAAACATAAGCTTATATCAAGCAATTATTATAACTATTATTGTGATATAATATATATGATAGAACCTTTGTGAAAAAAACTGTAAATGATTTACAAACCAGGAACCAATATTTCAAGGAAGACACAGAAAGCCAGTCAATGTTGTGTGCAACAATAGCCAGATTCTCAGAGAGATACAATTCTTGAGCTACTGCTGCTATAATCCATATGTCTATCTGAGGACTAAAAGTCATTAAAGGTGATAAAACCAGATAAACTTGTCTTGTTTTATAATATATTATATATATTTCTTAAATATCATTTTACTTAACATACAAATTACTTATTTCTCTTTAAGTTCATGAAAACAATTAAAATCCATACAAAAACTGAATTTCAAAAATGTCACTTGGAGCATTAAAATAAATGACTATAGTAATATATAATGACCTAAGGGTGTTATAACCACATGCATGCATGCATACATACATGCATACATACATACAGAAGAAGGAAAATTTCTTACTTACAGTAGAATGCCAACTAATAAAGTCAGAAAGAGTTAGAAAGCCACCATTTAGCAGATATCACAGTAAAAATTGGTTTAGGCAAGAGTCATCATTGGATGCTAAAACTAGCTGGTAAAGGTTTAACAAGGCACAGAACGTTTACATAAGTTCAAAATAGTTGTTAATTGCAAAGAAAAAAAAATAACTTTACAGTGGAGAAACTTGATAGACACCCCCTTAAACAAATTTAAAAGTTAAGTAAATTGAATCAGATGTTTTAGCTTTATGTTGTATCTTTTTTATAAACTCAACTTAAAATGAAATGTCAAAGAAAAGAACAAATGGTGAAAACCACGTATTATATTGTTTAACTTGCATTATTGAATGTGACAAGAACACAAAAGCCAGAGTGGTGTGTGTGTGTGTGTGTGTGTGTGTGTGTGTGTGTGTGTATGTGCGTGTGTGTAAATGAATGTGAATTGAAGTATAAGGTCAGCTAAATTGAATGAGCCTCTCGCACCTGTCCAGCCTGAAAGGGTGTCTAAATAAGTTATATCTCTCCACACATATCTCTCAATGTAGGTAGCTCGCTCTTTTTGTTTCTTGTATACATACTGATGTATCGAGGAAGAATTCTTATTTTGTGAGTCCTTTTGGATACTACAAACACTGTAAACATTTTGGAAATGGTAAAAATATGTTCACCAAATAAAATTTTGGAAAGAAAACCTTCATATCCTGCACCCAGGGAGCCCCTGAGATGCTTGGTAATGCAACTAGTCTTGCTATTTTCATGAGAAAGGAAACTCTTCACATGGACACTCCTCACGCTGACAACAAAGATCATACTTAGAGCCCTGAAAAAGAAGTTTTGTCAACGGCAATAAATGTCATCAACTCATCAGAGGCAGATCTTGACTGAAATACATTTTTAAAATTTTTGTAAAGATACGAGAGCTACATATAAATTCCTTCTCTAGCATACAGAAGTTCGCTGACCTTCACAAAGATATGCCTTCAAGCACTTTTTCAAACTAAGGGCAGAAGTTTTACTTTAACTGAAATTTAAAACAGAAAGGAAAATCGACTCGAGATATTATGAGAAAAGGAATTTTATCCATGTATCAGCTTCCCTGGCATATACGTTTAACCACACGAATGAGTTAAACCTTTGAATTCAACATTATAGATGTTGAATTTTTAATTTTTTAAAAATTAAAAACAGATGGAATGAATGAAGTTAGCATTAATATGATGGCTAGGTGGAGGGCCAGGAAAGGGAGGGAGCAATTGGGGAGATAGTTTTATAAACTATATAGCTGTCTAACCAATGTACTGTATACTTGAAACTAATTTAAATAAATAAATTTTAAAAAATTAAAACATTCTTGGTTAAGTGATCAATAAGGAAGATACTGGACTACATGCTTTCCTAAGATGTAGTTGTAATACAAAATTCAATTTCTTTGAAAATAAAAATCTGCTAATTTCTGAAACACTTCAGAAGACTTTCAAAGGTTATTTCTATCTTAAAGTTCTAAGTTGAACCACAAATATGCAGCCCATTTCTTTCTGATATAATCTGAGTCAAAGATGTTAAGATGTTGACCTGATGGAAGGTAAATTCATTAATCTTATAACAAAAACATACAATGAGCATAACTCAAATATACTTGAAGAATTCTGGTATTCCTTAGTAAAGGATTATTTTATCTTGATTTGAAGTTTTAATCAAGATTTACAATGATAGATCTTTATGAATCTATAAACGGAGATTTTCAATACTCTGACCTTCAAAATAAAAATTAAAAATTGATTAAATGTCCGACAAAACATGCATGTCAAAGACTATCTCACAATTTAATTTTCTTATTTAAGCTAAGTAACGGTTTTCTCATTAATTTTATTCATACATAATTTTTTTATTAAGGTAAACTTTACCTCCAGTGAAATTATTACAGAAAGAAAAAATTCGTCCACCTAGTACTAACAGAACCCAACACTAAACATTGAGCATCGCAGTGGAGAAAGATTGGCTATTTTATTATGAATGGTGCCACCCAAGAGAACAGGGAACTAATGCCCAAAAGCCCGAACTCCCGAGTTTTTAAGGGCATAGGAGGAACAGGTACGTGGAAGCACCGGCAAGGCAAATTTAATTGGAGAACCTTGGGGCTTGGCCATTTATGGTCAGCACTAGATCTTTCTGGATAACAGACGCTCAGCTTCCAAGTGTTCAAGTTCTGGTTATGTTCTGGTCCTTTGGTCTTGTGTGTGTGTGTGTTGGTGTGTGTGTGTGTGTGTGTGTGTGTGTGTGTGTGTGAAGATTTTTGTTCTAGATGCAGCTGGAGGTCCAAGTTCTCTCCTCTGCGCATGCTTCTGCTGCATGACTTGCAGTTTTGGTCTGTTGTTTCTGAAAAGGAACCCGGCATCTCGTTAAACAGGATAGGACCATTTTGAGCTGGTTCTGAGGTTACAAAATCACAGATGTTAAGTGAACAGCTCCATGAATTTTAAAACAGTTGCATGAGTTTTGACAATGCATGTACCTGTGTAATCACTAAATCAATCAAGATAAAACATTTCCAGCACCCCGAAAGTTCCCTCACACATTTTTAGTCAATTCCTCTTTTCCAGAGCCAACCACTTTTCTGAAATCCCCATAGATTAGATTTGACTCTTCTTGAACTTTACGTAAATGGAATTTAGAATATATACTCTTCTGTGCCTGACTTCTTTTGCACAATATTATTTTTTTGAGGTGATTATGAATAAAGCTGCTATGGAGCATTCATGTTCAAGTCTTTTGTATGCATGTTTTCATTTCTCTTGTAAATACATAGAGGTGAAATTGCCGGTTTATAGAGTAAGTGTGTTGGAAAAATTGGGGGGGGGTGTGTGTGCTGTGAAACTGGAGGAAGAGGCTGACAACTCTATCATTACATTGTGTTGATTAGCAATTTACATACAAGGTGCATCCCAGAAGGCAGTGAGACACCATGGATATCCTCCATAGCCACTTATATAAGACAAGGCAGGGTGGATAATGGTACTGGGGCATGATCTGCACCAGCTAAGGAGAAAATGCCAATCATGCTTGCCCAGGGTGGGGCAACAATCTGTTCCAGAAACAAGCAAACCAGCATGCTGTGGAACATAGGGGAGAGGTCAATCAGACAGTCTCTGAGGAGATTTAGGGAAATAATCTGTGTTCTGCCCTGGATCTAGCTGACAGGTCTGGCAGCTCTCAGGCAGTGGTCTCATCATGACATAGTCTTTCCTCTATAAGATGTATATTTAACTTCAAAAGAAACTGTCACACTGATTTCTAAGCAATGTATGAGAGTTCTGATTGCTCCATACCCCTGCCAACATTTGGGTTTTGCCTGTATTTTAAATTTTAGCCACTCTAGAGGGTGTGAAATGGTATTTCATTGTGGTTTAATTTGCATGTTCTTGATAACTAACAACATATAGTTAAATTGGCTTTTAGTGTACAGTTCTGTAAGTTTTAACACATATTTAACCACCACCGCAATCAGGATACAAAATAGTTCCATTATCCTAAACAATTCTTCATGGATCCCATTTTGTCTTATGGTCAAATCTTTTCCCATTCCTAACTCCTAACAGTCATTGGTCTATTCTTTGTCCCTATAGTTATGTCTTTTCCAGAAGGTCATGTAGGTGGATTCATACAATGTGTAATCACTGGAGCTTTTATTTTTATTATTTCCTTCTTCTGCTTACTTATTTGCTCTTTCTTTTCTATTTTCTTACAATAGAAACTTTGATTATTGAATTGTGACCTTCTTTTCTGATGGAAGCATTTAATGCATTACACAGCTGCATCCTACAAATTTTGATATGTTGCATTTTAATTTTGTTAAAAATATTCTCAGATTTGGTGCATACTGTGTTTTTGGTGTTGTTGCTTCTCACAGTCCTCAGCAGGGATTAAGATCCCTGGTATGTGTGGCAGATCCCCGAAGTTGGTGGGCTTGATTTCTTGGCAAATTGCTGTGTTTTTCCACTTTTCCATTCAGGACCACCAAATGCTGAGATGTTTGTTTGTTTGTTTTGTAATTTAGTGTTTGTGTAAAACTACCTTGTGAAGCAGCAACTATCAAGTCTAAAAAGCAAACGATGTTTTCATTAATCTTTTTTCTGAGGAAAAACAGTTCTAAAGATTTAACATCCTGTAAGTAAAGTTTAACATAAGAGTATTCCATAATACTCTTGTCAGACCATTATTGTCAGACCATTGCTTGATTTTAATATAATAAAAAGTGTGCACTAATATTTTTAAAAATATTCTCTAATTTCCATTGAGATTTATTTTTTGACTTATGGATTACTTATCTAATTAAACACAATTTCCAAGGATTTAGTTTTTTTTTTTTAGTAATCTTTGTTATTGATTTCTACTTTAATGCTATATAGTCAGAAAAACTTACTTTGTATGATTTCAAATATTTTAAATCTGTTAAGTTTGTTTTATGACCCTGGCCGTGGTCTATCTTGGTGTACATGTGCACTTGAAAGAATGTGAATTCTGCTGTTGTTTGGCGAAGGGTTCTATAGTGTGAATTAGATCTGGTTGGTTGATGATATTATTCAACTTTTTCATAGTCTTGCTGATTTCTGTCTCCTGTTACCCTGGTTACTGAGATGAGTTTTGAACTCATCCAGTCATATTTGTGGAATTGTCCATTCTCCCTTTCATTTTTATTCAGTCTTCCCTTTTTATTCTGAAGTTCTGTTGTTAAGTATATACATAGTAAGGATTGTTATGTCTCCTTGGTGAATTTTCCTTTTTATCATTATGCAATGTCTCTATCCCTGATAATTTTCCCCACTCTGATATCAACTTTGGCTGATATTATTATAGACCTCTCGGCTTTCTTTGGATGAATGTGTTGCTTGGTATAGAATTTTTTAATATTTTAAATTTTAACTTACATGCATTATATTTAGTGGGTTTTTATAGATAACAATATAGTTAGTTTCCTGATTTTTAAAAATCCTTTTTGACGATCTTTGTCTTTTAATTTGTGTGTGTGTTTAGACCATTGATATTTAACATGGTTATTGATTTATTTGGTTTATGTATTTCATTTATTTTCTGTTCTCTTTGTTTTTAATACCTCTGTTTCTCCTTTCCTGTCTTTTTTTTTTCTTTTTGGATCATATAGTATTTTTAAATATTCCATTTTATCTAGTGAGTTTTGACTATACCTCTTTGTATAGTTTTAAAAATTCATATGATTTATTTTTTAGATAAGAAATAAAAATTCATCTTAAGTTGCTTCTGACTTGGTTTTCTGATTAGGAGACAGGGATGAGTATGGAAGGCAACATAAGACAGAGAGCTCTGAACATAATTTTTTTACTATTTTTCATTTGCCTACTCCCAGAATGGATTTGAGGGAACATTTACTGGTGCCATATATCTCTTTGTGTAGATTCAATTTATTGTCTCGTGTTCTTTCTTTCAGCCTACAACACTCCTTTCAGTATTTCTTGTAGGACAGTTCTGATAATGACAAATTCTTATTTTTGTTTATCCGGGACTGTCTTAATTTCTCCTTTATGGATATCTCTCCCCCCACACGTTTGTTTTTGTTGTGTTTCCCGCCACACCCCCAAATAGTTTTGCTGGATATAGAATTTTTGGCTGACAGGTTTTTGTTTGTTTGTTTGTTTTTGTTTTGTTTTTCTTTTTTTTCCCCAGTTCTTGAGTATGTCATCCTTTTGCTCTTCTGATGAAAAGTCAGCTGTTAATCTTATTGAGGATCTGTTATGACCCCATTTAACCTTAATTACCTCCTAATTACAAATACAGCCACATTGGGAGTTAGGGCTTCAACACATGAATTTTGCAGGATACACAATTCAGTGCATAGCAAGCCCCTATAGTGAAAATTTGATGTCAGTTGTATTTTTCAAGTCCAGAGTTTCTTTGATTCTTTTAGAAAATAATTTCTATTTATTGATTAGTGTTCTCTACTTGGTGAGACATTGTCTTCATACTTCTTTTAATTCTTTAGATATAATTTCCTTTAATTCTTTAAACATATTATAATAGCTCATTTAAAACATTGTCTACTAGGTTCAGCTTCTGGCTTCCTCAGCATAGTTTCTATTATTGCTCCCTTGTTCCCCCACACCCACATAGATGGTACATACTTTATCATTTCTTTATGTGTAGAAAATGGAATATTTAAAATAATATAGAAACCGTGGGTTTAAGACCCTGCCTCAATAATTAGTGGAACAGTAGACAGAAATCAGCAAGGATATAGAAAAACTGAACAACATCAACCAAATAGATCTAACCGACACTTTTGAATACTTCACCCTCAACAACAGCAGAATACACATTCTTTTTAAGTACAGTTTATTTTTGTTGATGTTTCTTAGTGATTTTCTTGAACCAATTATATGAAGTCTGTATTCTTTGTCATTCATGGCCACTGAAGTTTCTGCTTGGTTAGCTTAATGACCAGCTAATGACTGGACAGATTTCTTTAAATGACTTGAACCAATAAATCTCCTAGCATTTGTCAAGAGTCTGTGTATTGGGGTATGGCTTCAATGTTCTCACAGACAGTTTACAATTCTGTCTTTGTCTTGTACAGAGCCTGAAAGTCAGTCAGAGGTTAGAGATTAAGACCTTCTCAGGCCATTCCTGGGCCTGTGCATAGCCCTGAACATTCATGTGGCCTTCTAAATACTTAGGAATATTCTGGGGATTTTCAGAGACCCCCTAAGGGCACCTATTCCTGAATATTTCTTTTAAGTTTTTTGTTAGCTCCAGTTGTTAATGCTGCCTCAGGTAGCTGCACTGTTGAACAACTGCCACTGATTATTTTGACAATGCCTTTTCAATAGCACTGTTTGCACAGAGTGACCGCTGAGACAGGTAAAGATAAGCCCTGAGAATGGAGCTTTTCAGGTGAGCTTCTAGACAAGTCAAATAGTGACATTTCTTGTGTAGAAGGAGCTGCAAGTCTGTTTTGTCCTTTTTAGTGGCTGCTCGGCTACTGGTTTTTATAGCTACCATAATTGCAAGGTTGTTGGTTTTCAATCTACTACAGAGCTGGCAATAAAGAGGCAAGTTAAATGCCACAAAGCTCATTATTTTTACTGAGGCCATTTTTCTTGAAGAAACATTCTTTGGATTATTGCAAGTCTTTGATTTACTTTCAGAGTTCTAAAAAAGTTGATTTAGATAATTTTGCCTATATTTTCATTGCTTTTATGGAGTATTGTATTTCAGAGGTCTTTACTCTGACATTCCAGAAGTTGGATTCCTAAATCTTTTAAAAAGAGGTTTCTCTAGGAATTACAATACAGGCATACTTCAGAGATCTTGTTGGTTTGGTTCCAGACCACCACAATAAAGTGAGTCATAATCTTTTTGTCGATAGAATATCTTACCTTCACTTTGTAAAAAATGCAGCATCTGTGAAGTGCAATAAAGCAAAGTACAATAAAACGAGGTAGGCCTATATACATATTTAACTTTTCACAGTCTATTTAGAATTAATATTTTACTACTTTAAGTGGAATGTAGAAACCTTAACACCTTATAGCTTCTTTTGTCCTATCCCATTTGTTGTAATTGTCATATACAGTTTATCCATATACTTTGAAAACTCCATCAGACAATTTTTTTGCTTTCAGTTGTCATGTAAATTTTAAAGAACTTAAGAAAAGAAAAATAGTCTATTATATTTACCTAGATATTAACCATTGCTATTCTTCCTTCATTCCTGACATTTCTAATGTGAAATCCAGTCATTGTGTCCCTATATAGAATGCCTGTGTTTTTTTTCTATTTGGCTCTTTTCAAGATTTTTTTTTTTACCTTTAGTTTTTAGCAGTTTGGTTATTTTAAGTTTGGGAATATATTTCCTTGAGTTTTTCCTGTTTAGAGATTGCTGAGCTTCTTGAATTTGTAAGCTTATGTCTTTCCCCAACTTTTGGAAGTTTTCAACCATTATTTTTTCAAATATTTTATCCACATCAAATATTTTTTCTTTCTCCATTTCTTCTTAAACTCTGATGACATTAGCGTTAGATCTTAGGTATTTTCCCACAGGTCCTTGAAGCTCTGTTCAAATTTCACCCTTCATTTTTACTCTTTGTTGTACATATTTGACACTTTCCATTGATCTATCTTCAAGTTCAGTGACTCTCCCTCCCTCTGTTATCTCCATTCTGCTCTTGAGCCCAACGAGTGAAATTTTTGTTTCTGTAACTATGTTTTCAATTCTAAAATTCCCATTTGGTTCTTTTTATATATTTTTCCTTTCTTAGATGATACTTATTATCTTTCCATTCATTTTAAGAGACTTCATTCTTTCTTGGATCATAATTATAATAGCTGGATTTTTTTTCTACTGTGAAAAAACAGATTACAGGGGTTGGCTCCATAGTGTAGTGGTTAGCACGTCTGCTTTACACGCAGAGGTCAGGGGTTTGTGCCCTAGGTGGAGCCACAGACCATGCCCCAGATGCTCCAGGCCCCCCAGGTGTGCCAAGGGTCCCCTGGCACCGTGGCCCCGGCACCCCTGGGGGCATGCCACAAGCATATGGGAGGAGATGCCCCGCCTTCAGAGATCCAGTTCTTAAGGGGAGACAGCAACATCCGTAGGTCAGGGGTGGAAGTTGGGAGTGGGCGGGAATTAAAGAGGGTGGGGGGAAACAGATAATATAAAATTTACCATTCTTAACCATTTTAAAGTGTATAGTTCAGTAGTGTTAACTATATTCATATTGTTGCATAACAGATCTTTAGAAACATTTTATCTTGCAAAGCTGAAATTATGCCTATTGAACAATAACTCCCATTTTCCCCTCCCTTCAGTCCTTGGCAAATTTAATTCTACTTTCTGTTTCTCTGAGTTTGACTAATATATACTTCATATAAGTGGAATGAGATAGTATTTGTTTTTTTATGACTGGCTTATTTCACTTAGCATAATGTTCTTCCATGTTATAATGCGACAGGAGTTCCTTCTTTTTAAAAAAATATTATATTATTTTCATGTATACAGTACAATGTTTAGACATTTAAATAATTTATGAAGTGGTCCTCCTGATTACTCTAGTACTCACCTGTCACTATACATAGTTATTACACTATTATTGACTATATTCCCTATGCTGTACTCCCCATCCCCATGACTGTTTTGTGACTACCAATTTATACTTCTTACCCTTCACCTTTTTCACTCAGCTCCCCAACTCCCTCCCATCCGGTAACCACCAGTTTGTTCTCTGTATCTTTGAGTCTGTTTTTGTTTTGTTTGTTCACTTATTTTGTTCCTTAGATTCTGTATATAAAAGAAATCATATGGTATTTGTTTTTTATCTGTCTGACTTATTTCACTCAGCAAAATACCCTCTAGGTCCATCCATATCATTGCATCCATTTCATTTTTTATGGCTGAGTAATATTTCATTGTATTTATGTACCATAGTTTATTTATCCAATTGTCTATTGATAAGCATTTAACTTGCTTCCATATCTTGGCTGTTCTAAGTAGAACTGCAGTGAACATAGGGGTACACAGATCTTTACAGATTAGTGTTTTGGTTTTCTTTGGACAAATACCTAGAAGTGCAATTGCTGAGTTGAAAAGTAGTTCTATTTTTAATTTTGTGAAGAAACTCCAAACTGTTTTCATTGTGGTTGTACCAATTTGCAATCCCACTAACAGCATATAAGGGTTCCCTATTCCTCACATTCTTGCTAACACTTGTTTTTTTGATTTATTGTTGATAGCCATTCTGACAGGTGTGAGGTGATAGCTCATTGTGGTTTTAATTTGCATTTCTCTGATGATTAGTGACCATGAGCATCTTTTCATATATTTTTTGTCCATCTATATTTCCTCTTTGGAGAAATACCTATTCAGGTGTTCTGTTCATTTTTTAAATGGATTGATCATCATTTTGGTTTTGAGTTGTATGAATTCTCTATAAATTTTGGATATTAACACCTTATCAGATGTGTCATAAGCAAAAATCTTCTCCCATTTAGTAGTCTTTTTGTTTTGTTGATGGTTTCCTGTGCTGTAAAAAAACTTTTTAATTTGATGTAGTACCATTTATTTATTTTTCTTTTGTTTCTCTTGCCCAAGGAGATATATCAGAAAAAAAAATTACTAAAAGCAATGTCAGAGAGTTTGCTGCCTATATTTTCTTCTAGGGCTTTTATGGTTTGGGGTCTTACACTTAAGTCTTTAATCCATTTTGAGTTTATTCTTGTATATAATCTAAGAAGCAGATCCAGTTTCCTTTTTTTGCATATATCTGTTTAGTTTTCCCAACACCATTTATTGAAGAGACTGTCTTTATTCCATTGTATATTCTTACCTCCTTTATTACATATCAAATGAGCATATAGGCATGGATTTATATTCTGTTCCATTGATCTATGTATCTGTTTTTATGCCAGTATCATGCTGTTTTGATTTACTACAGCTTTGTAGTATAGTTTGATATCAGGTAGTGTGATACCTCCAATTTTGTTTTTCTTTCTCAAAATTGCCATGGTATTCGGGATCTTTTATGGTTCCATATAAATTTTTGGATTATTTGGTCTAGTCTCTGGAAAATGACATTAGGATTTTGATAGGAATTGCCTTGAATCTATAGATTTCTTGAGTACTAGGGACATTTTAATGATGTTGATTCTTCCTATCCATGAGCACGGTTTATGCTTCCATTTATTTGTATTTTATTCAATTTATTTTTTCAATGATTTATAATTTTCTGAGTACAGGTCTCTTACCTCCTTGATTAAATTTATTGCTTGGTATTTTATTGTTTTTGATGCAATTGTTAATTAGATTGTTTTCTTAATTTTTCTGTCTGATAGTTCATCATTGGTGTATAAAAATGCAACCTATTTCTGAACACTAATTTTGTGTCCTGCTCTTTTACTGAATTCATTTATCAGTTCTAACAGTTCTTTTGTAGAATCTTTGGAGTTCTCTCTATATAGTATCATGTCATCTGCAAATAATTGCAGTTTTACTTCTTTCCAATTCAGATGCATTTTATTTCTCTTTCTTGTCTGATTGCAGTGGCTAGGACTTTTAGTACCATGTTGAATAAAACTGGTGAAAGTGGACATCCTTGAGTTCCTTCTTCTTTAAGGCTGAATAAAACTCATATACATATATAATATTTTGTTTGCTTATACATTCATCCATGGATAAACACTTGGATTGCTTCTACCTTTTAGCTATTGTGAGTAATGCTACATTGAACATGGGTGTGCAAATATCTCTTTGAGGTCTAGCATTCATTTCTTTTAAATATATACCCAGAAGTGAAATTGCTGGATCATATGGAAAAAATTTTTTTTTTTTTACTTTTTGAGGAAACTTTATACTGTTTTCTATAGTGGCTGCACAATTTACATTCCCATCAACAGTGCACCAGGGTTCAGTTTCTCTACAGCCTTATCAACACTTGTTATTTTATGTTTTTTTTGTTTATTTGTTTGTTTGTTTTTATAGTGGCCATTCTAACGGGTATAACATGATATCTCATTGTAGTTTGGATTTACATTTCTCTAATTATTTGTGATGTTGAGCATATGTCCAAATGGCTTATTGGCCATTCGTGTATCTTCTTTGGAGAAATGTCTATTCAAGTCTTTTTGCCCACTTAAAAATTGGGCTATTTCATTTTGTATTGTTTTTGTTTCACAATAGCTGTTACCAAAACCTTTTTCTCTTGCAGGATACAAGGTTAATATGCAAAAGTCAATCACTTTCCTATATACCAGCAAGTGGAGTTTGAAATTAAAATAATACTATTTACATTAGCACCCATAAATGAAATATTTAGGTAGAAATTTAACAAAGTATGTATAAGGTCTACATGAGGAAAATTATAAAACTCTGATAAATAAAATCAAATAAGAAATAAATAAGTGAAGAGACATTCCATATTCATGGAGAGAAAGACTCAATACTGTCAAGATGGCAGTTCTTCCCAACGTCATATATAGATTCAATGCATTCTCAGTCAATATCCCAGCAAGTTATTTTGTGGATAGACAAAATGACTCTAAGTTAATATGGAGAAACACAAGACCCAGAATAACCAACACATTATTGAAGGACAAAAAACAAAGTTGGTGGACTGATACTACCTGACTTCAAGACTTACCATAAAGCTATAGTAGTCAAGACAGTATGGTATTGCCACATGAATAGACAAATATATCAAAGGAATAGAATAAAGAGCCCAGAAATAGACCATCCTAAATATCATCTGCTGATCTTTGACAAAGAAGCAAAAGCAATATAATGGAACAAAGATAGTCTTTTCTTGTTTTTTCTTTGTTTTTTTTTATTGATATAATTTATATAACTTCTAATTTTGTATATTTGACCCCTTTTACCCCATCATCTCACCCCTCCCAATAATCTTTTCAACAAGTGGTGCTAGAATAACTGGATATCTACATTCAAAAAATTAATCTAGACACAGATCTTACACAAAATTTTACTCATCCTTCACAAAAGTGTACAACAGACCTAAATATAATACACAAAACTATAAAACTCCTAAAAGAGAACATGGGAGAAAATCTAGATGATCTTGGGTATGGTGATGACTTTTTACATAGAACACCAAAGGCATAGTCAATGAAAAAAATAATTTATATGCTAGATGTCATTAAAATTAAGAACTTCTCTGTGAAAGACAATGTCAATTGGATAAGAAGACAAGGTAAAGGCTGGACGAAAATATTTGCAAATGACACATCTGATAAATGACTTGTATCCAAAATCTATAAAGAGCTCCTAGAACTTAACAATAAAATAACAATGATACAATTTAAAAATGGGTCCAAAACCTTAACAGATACCTTACCAAATATGAAAAGGTGCTTCATAGCATATGTCATCAGGGAAATGCAAATTAAAACAACAACATACCACTACACACCTAATAGAATGGCCAAAATCTGAACTATCAATAACACTAAGGGCTGACATTGATGCAAAACAACAGGAACTCTCATACGTCACTAGTGGAAATGCAAGATGGTAGAGCCATTTAGGAAAACAGTTTAGCAGTTTCTATAAAACCAAACATGCTTTTACAATACGATTCAGTAGTTGGACTCTTTGGTATTTACCCAAAAGAATTGAAAACGTAGGTCCACACAAAACCTGCACATGGATGTTTATAGCAACTTTATTCA
This sequence comes from Eonycteris spelaea, assembly GCA_003508835.1. Lineage (NCBI taxonomy): Eukaryota > Metazoa > Chordata > Mammalia > Chiroptera > Pteropodidae > Eonycteris > Eonycteris spelaea. The sequence continues at coordinate 2,666,937 of PUFA01000069.1, forward strand.
CAACTGCCAAGCTTGGGAGCAACCAAGATGTCCTTCAGTAGGTGATATATTCAGTAGAATATTATTCAGTGCTAAAAAGAAATGTGTTAGCAAGCCATGAAAAGACATAGAGGAACCTTAAATACATATTTACTAAGTGAAAAAAGCTAACCTGAAAAGGCTACCTGCTGCGTGATTCCAACTGTATGACATTCTGGAAAAGAAAAAACTGTGGAGACAGTAAAAAGATCACCAGGAATGGACTTGAGAGTGGAAATAGATGAATGGGAAAAGCACAGAGGATTTTTAAAACTACAATGGTGGATGCATATGATTATACATTTGTCCAAACCCATTGAATGTACAAGAGTCAATTGTAATGTACTTTGAGTGATAATAATACGTCAATTTGGTTTATTAGTTGTAAAAATGTACCATTGTGATGGAGGTTGTTGATAATAGGGGAGGCTGTACGTATGTGAGGCAGAGGGTATGTATGAAATCTCTGTACCTTCCCTTAAATCTTGTTGTGAACCTTAAACTAACTCTAAAAAATAAAGTCTTAATAAAACAAACAAAATAACCCTTTGATAATTCCAATCTATGTGTCATCATGAGGTTAGAGTCTATTGATTTTCCTTTACCTTAAAAAAGGGATTAAGAAAATAAATTGGCAGTTACAAAATAGTCCCAGGGATGTAAAGTAGCATTTAAAAATATAGTCAACAATAATTTAATAACTATATTTGGTGTTTGGTGAGTACTACTTATTGGAGAGATCACTTCATAAGTTATGTAAATGTCTAATCATTATTCTGTACACCTGAAACTATATACTATTGAACATCAAGTGTAATTGAAAATTAAAAAAAAAATTAAGCATTTCTTTTTTTTTGATATTCAGTAATTTTGGATTTTATCTTGGACATTTTGAATACAATGTGTTGTGACTCTGGGTCTTAATTAAATCCTATGGAGAATGTTGATTTTTTTGTGGGCTTGCTTTGTTTGTTTATTTGTTTGTTTATTTTAACAGGGAATTGACCCAGTTAGGTCTAAGCCACAAATCCTTCCTTACCTTCTGTTGGCTGTGGTTCTAATGGGCTGTGAGATTTGCTATCACTGTCACCTTGTGACTGCCCGAAGACTGGGGTGAAAGTGAATCAGAGAAACAAAACAAAAAAAACACTCATGAGATTTCTCCCCACCTTCTCTGATCCATGGATCCCTCTTTCTTCTTTCTTGGATGACAAGTATATGGCTTCTCTTGGAGTTTTCTATCTGTACTTGTGACACAGTTTCAGGTTTTAAGCTGCTTTTTAGTCTGGACTAGGAGATACTAGAGTGGGGAAATTGAACAACTCACCCCTGATTTGACGATTGTTTGACTTCTAGTTTTTCCCCCCAATAATCCTGCTACCATTTACTTTCTAAAATTCTCACATAGGTGTTCCATGCATTCTGGCTAGGTTTTAAATTGCATTCAATGGGAGAAATGAGATGGAACGTGTTTTCTCCATTTTGACAGGAATTGGAATCTTCTGTTTATCATTGTGTATTAATATATATATATTTAAGTATAAGTCATTTATCAGAAATATGATTGTAAATGTTTTCTCTCTGTCTGTGACTTGCCTACCCAATTTCTTAAAGGTGTCTTTGATGAACAGAAGCCTTTTATTTCGATGAAGTCTGTTTTATCAATTTTTTCTTCTAACTAATGCTCTCTGGGTCCTGTGCACAAAAACTTTATTTATTCCAAGTCTGCAAAGATATTCTCCTATGTTCTCTTTTTAATTTCTTTTTTTCCTGTTTTATTGAGATGTAATTGATATATAATATTGTATTAGTTTAAGGTGTACAACATAATGATTTGATATATTTATTGGGAAATGATTAACAATAAGCTTAGTTAACATCCATCACCTCACATAGTTCACATTTTTTTTCTTGTGATGAGAACCTTTAAGATCTACTCTCTTAGAAACTTTCAAACATACAATACAGTATCATTAACTAGTCACCTATGTTTTCTTTTATAAGCTTTCTAATTTTAGCTTATTTTTAGCTCTGATCCATTTTGATTTAATTTTACATACAGTGTCAGGTAGAAATCGAGGTTTATCTTTCCCATATGTAGTTATCTGGTTTTTATAGCACTATTCATTAGATTCATGCATATATATTAAAAAAATAAATGTTAACTTTTCTACATTTTAAATGTATTTCTTCATTTTTAATATTTTACATTAAAGTTTTTTTAAAAATCACAAAATGTTAGATATGTTATATATAATTCCCTTTGTCATCCTATACATTTTCCTTTATGGTCTTCAAATTATTATTCTGAGAATGGGCCCATAAGCTTTATAAGATTACCAAAGGTGTCCAAGCACAATACATGTGAAGAATCCCTGATGAGGTAGAAAGACAGCCTTAGAATTGGGTTTAAATACTCATTTGCTACTTCTTAGCTCTGTGACCTTAGGCACATCTCTTAACCTTCATTCATCTTCCATACTTTCAGAGTCAGTAAATGTCTATTGAGCACTTACTATCAGACACTGTATTCAAGATTTAATACAGACACACAGATATAACCTTTCCTGTGTGCAGTTTACAACCGAGTGGGGGAGGCAGATGAGTCACCAGGTAATTACATAATACTGTGGTAAGTGCTTTGATAGCGGAAGGACGGAGTGCTCAAGGGTGGGACTCCCAACCCAGAGTTGCGGGATCAGGTAAGATTTCCAGATATAAGAACATGAAACTGAGACCTCAGGGATTTTTGTAGACATTAGCCAAGCAAAGACGGGGAGGAGGATCCAGGGAGGAGAATGAACCCTTAAGAGATATGGCCTGGTTGAGAAACTGAGAGAAAACTAATATGAGGAGAAGGGAGCAGTAGTAGCATAAGGCGCTACTGCAGAAGGGGTCAGACTGACGGGTCTTGTATCCATCTTAAGGACATTTGTTTTATCCTAAAAGAAGTGGGAAGCCATTGGTGGGTTTTAATCATAGATAGGTTGAACAAAATCAGAATAAAAAAATTAAATCACTTTGGTTTTATGAAGAATACAGTAGAGTGAGCATGATTGGAGACAGGCACAATGATTTGGAGACTATCAGAGAAATCCTGGTGAGAGAGAATAAATGTATGAGTAGTGGCAATGGAGATGAAAAAGAAGGGATAGATTTGAGAAATAATTAGGAGGTAAACTCAATGAAGTGTACATTGGAGGCTCTGCAGAATGAGAGGGATGGATCCTCCCCAGATTTCTGTCTGGACCAACAAAATGAATGGTGGTGCCATTCACTGGAAAAAGTATGCTTATGGGAGAAAATAGGGTCAGATTTGAATTTTGGGTGTGAAGTGACTGAGAATGATTGCAGACTTTTGACCACATGGCCTGAAAATTAGGTTTGGGATGGGGAAAATCTCTGCCCATACGGTAAAGATGCCAAGTCGGTAATGATGCTTTCTTCCCGACCTTCGCTCAACATCTGTTGAAGAGGTACAATGTGCTGGATGTTGGGGTATATCAGTGAACATGCACACTCGGTTTCTGCCCTCAGCCAGTTTACCATCACCTCCTTAGACTTAATCTCTAATATGAAGATAATAATGAGATTAACTGAGATGAAGTTTGGCGACGGCACCTGGTCCTTTTAATTTTTATATTTGTTTTTCAACCCCAAAACCGAAAGAAAAGATAGCCGGCCGCTTTTGCTTTTGCATTCTTCCGCGACTAGCTCTGTCGCGCAGGCGCCCTGGACCGCCGGTTGAGGGGTCTGGGGCGAGCCAGAACCGAGAGGTCTTTCCCGGGCTAGTACTAGGCCGAGTGGAGGAAGTGGGCTCCCTCGTGACGTCATCAAGCTGCGCTGTCCGTAGGGCGGGACCTGAGCGCGACAGCGCGGCCGGCGGACCCTGGCTGGCTTGGGAAACGAAACTGAGGGAGGAGCCGGAGGCTCTGGCAGCAGCAGGGCCAGACCCAGTGGTGGCGGCGGCGGCGGCTCTGGCAGTGGTGGCCTGACCCCCCCTCTCCGTTCCCTTGCAGCTTGCCCTCTCCCCTCAGTGTGAGTGCCCACGCGTGGCCCGGGGGGGAACGAGCGGGCGGGCGCGCGGGCTCAGCATCCTCCCCTCCTCTGCCGCCTCGGTCCCCACCCGCGGTCTTGACCCTCGCCGCCGCCTCCTCTCTCCCCTCCTCCCTTCCCCCACCCCATTCCCTCAGTTCCCCGGAGCCGAGCTGCCGCTGACCTACGTCTATGCGCACACATTCACACACTCACATATCTTCAAATGAAAAGACTGGTTCCGGGAGATGGGAGTTCTTCTCTTCCATCTATGAATCGGGTGGTAGTGCGAAACCGAGGCCCAGGGAGAGAAGACTGGAGAGAGGATTTGGGATTTGAACCCCTTCCTAGGCCTTCTTCCTTCTACTTTATAAGTTCCCTGCTGGAGCACATTCTTCTGGCTTGTGTAGGTCACTTGACCTGGACACTACTTAGCTGTTCGGCCTTCCCCTCTCGGGCCTCAGTTTTTTCCAATGAAAAATGAGAGGGTTGCATTAGATGATTTGGAAAACTCAAATCTAAGGTGGTTTGCAGAGTATTGTCAGTGTATCCTGCTTTTCATATAAGCGTTTCCTTGCCTTTTTTTGCATCCACCTCAACACTGTCCTCATTGAGTTTCCCCTGCTTTCAGTCACCCTCAGAGTCGCTAAGAACAAAAGGGCCTTTTTGCTTTTGTTATGGACTTTTCTTGGGATTTAAGACTAGAGTTTTAAAGTGTAATGTGGCTCAGCTTACTTTCTGTTTGTTCAATGACTTCTGTTCGAACTGTTGCCCCAGGATAAACCCCTGTCTGGGCCTAGTTGGAGGCTGCCTCCTTAGGAAGGATGAGATTATGAATTGAGTTGACTGGCTTACCTTGAACTGGAGAAAAGTGAAATGTGACTTAAGGTTTTGTCACGTTGACGAAATAAGTAGTATCTTTGGGTTTTATTGCTCTCTTGTTGCTGTAACCCATATTGTTAAGCTTGTCTTTGTACCACTGCATCTCCTCTTTCTCAAGGATTGCAACCTAGGTAGTCATCCAGCTGTTTGCTCTTATGTTTTGAGTTCTTTTTCTTACGGCCAATCAGTTGTGTGTAAACCACACTGTATTCACTACTACTGCTTGCTCTTTAACTTGATCATGTCTTAAGATTCCAAGATCTCATAATCTCTTCATTCCATCTCATTTTTTTCCCGTATGTTTACCTCGCATGCATCTACTCATGGTCATGGATGATGGTGACATGGTGCCTGCCTGTTTCTGTTTTTTTATTTTTGTTTTTTGGTAGAGGAGGGTTCCTCTTCTTAAAATTATTGTTTTTGTACCTGAGTCCTATGCTATGGCTACCTGCAGTCCCAATAACTTTCCCACTGTTTTATTTCTTCAGTCCTAGGTCAACCACTGCTTCCATTCCTTACTCTGGTTAACAATTTTCTCAATTCTTTCATATTTTCAAATATCCTGAAGTAAACCAAAAACCAATATTTACATCATATTATGTAATCTCTTCTTAATTGTCCTGGTAAAATAATTACAGTAATGGAACAATTATTCTGGGGTGGTCCCTTCACCTTGGAAATATTGGTTAACATTCATTAAGTTTCATAATAAATTTCCTGTGTACATTGTCACGCATGGCCAGCGTTGCATCAAAAGTATGGAATAATAAGTACTCAAGGCTTTTTTTCCCTTGTGACTTGTGGAGTTGATCCATGACTTTTTGGTATCTGACACCAGTGGCCCAGAGGCCTCTGGATCCGTGAGTACCACATTTTCCAGTAAAACAGCTATTTTCAAGACCCAGAGCTTGGCTAGCATCCTTATTGCACCTTATTTTGAGGAAGAGGCTATTCAGTTGAGTGCTGGCATTGGAAGTTGTTTGAAGTTGCCAAATCCCATCCCATTTATGATTTATGCTTAGGAATTCCTGCTCTGATTCTAGTGGCTCTGACATGGGTAGCCGATTGACTAGATTTATGGTTGCAGTAACAATGAAGAGGAGAAATGATCCAGAATGCACTGCCCCTATCAAGAAACAGAAGAAGAGAGTTGCAGAGCTTGCCCTGAGCCTCAGCTCTACGTCTGATGATGAACCTCCCTCCACTGTCAATCATGCAGCAAAAGGTATGCTTGACTGTGTGGTCTGAGGCCAGTGGTCATCTAGTTATTTGAATCCCTGGAGCCTGAATTGGGTAAAATACGGTTCATGCCTCTTGAGGAAATGTCTACAAAGACAGACTGTCGACTCTCTTCCCTTCTGCTGTTATCCTAATAGGATTGGGGAGTTTGTTTTAAATAAAAATTGGAATTTTTATAGCAGTGCCTTAGTTCTGTTGCTGGTCCTTTAGTAGGTGGCACTCTTTTGCTGCCATAAACCAGTTGCAAGTACAGGCATACCAGACCACTGCAATAAAGTGAGTTGTAATCATTTTGCAGGTGCAGGGTCTTCAATTTGTAAAAAATGCAACATCTGTAAAGTGCAATAAAGTGAGGCGCAGTAAAACGAGGTATGCCTGTAGTAGTGAGCGTTGAGTGCCCTATAGTTGTTAATGATCCTGAGGATCTTCGTTGCAGTGATCTGACCTAATTCCCCTCAGTTTTTTGCAGTCCCTTAGCAGTTGTGACCAGAAACACCCAAGTGTATTGGAACTTTTCTGTGTTCACTGTTTACATTAAGCTCAAAGGATTTCACTGATCTGGTTGAAAGTAGCATTTTGCTTTGCCTGCTTTTTAGGGTTGTGGACATTAATAACTTCCACAGATTTGAGCTTGCTTCTCAAATACCAAGCAATTAGAAATAGCTCATTTGTATTTACCTTGACTTGCCAATTGTATTAATTTCTTAGGCCTGCTGTAACAAATACCACAAACTGGGTGGCTTAAAACAATAGAAATTTATTCTCCACAGTTCTGAAGCCTAGCTGTCTGAAATCAGGTGTCAGCAGGACCATGCTCCCTCCTGTCTCTTGGGAAGAATCCTTTTTTGTTTCTTCTAGCTTTTGATGGTTCCTGGCAGTCCTTGGTGTTCCTTGGCTTATAGTAACATAACTACAGTCTCTTCCTCTGTGTGTATGTTCAAATTTCCCTCTTCTTATAAGGATATCTGTTATTGGATTAGAGCCCACAGTATGACCTCATTGTAATTTGATTACATCTGCAAAGATCCTATTTCCTAATGTGACACTCCCAGGTGCTGGGTGACGTGACCTTTTGGGAAATACGAACCCAGCACACCAGCTGTGTTGCATTTTAGATCATCTGCCAGATCACTGATAAATTGGAATGAAATTTGGTAACAGATTGGTAACTGAGAGGGTGTGAAGCATCCTTTGAGGGTGGTAGAAAATACAGTTTATTCACAAGTAGTAGGCTAATTGAAGGGCAGTTATTCATCAGCTGTACTGAGAAGCTGGTCCAGAGAGGAGAAGCTTGACAGGTGGTACAGCTAATGAAGCATTTGGTGTGTTGTGGTCCTGTCTGAATAAGAGATTTGTAACTTTGTGTGTGCACATATATGTGCCTTTAAAGTTGTCATGGTGAATTCTAGTGCAGGTGAGAAAGGTTATATGTAACTAAGGTTACTAAGTGGGAAGGTAAAAACATTGAGTGCATTTGTTCTAGGGACTGTTGAGGAAAGGGAGTTTTTTTTCTCACCTGATATTTGAGCAGCTTGGTGAAGGTAGTCTTTTTGGATAGGGGTCCAGGTTATTAGGAGAGAGGGATCTACAAGGGAAAAAGGGAGAGCATATTTTAGGGGAATAAATGACACTCAGACAGTGGCAATATCTAGTTCCAAACAGATCTTGGGGAGCATTTTCTCTCGAGTAATATCTCTTTGAAGTAAGGGGAAGACAGTTCCAAGGTAGACGAAGGCAAGTGTATATGGTTAAGGATTTATCAAGGGAACCAGTCTGATTTAAATTTCAAGCTTTTAGAAATATGACTGTGAATTGAGATTATCTCCCTCCCTCTCACAGACTCCCTTTAATTGTACTAAATAGCTTTAACCTTTTCTGGAAGTAGCACCATAGGACTCAAAATTGACTGTTGCTGTTGTGTATACAACATGGAAATTTTAGATGTGGCTAGTACCTTGTATGCAGCTGGCAATAGGCCTTTTGGTCCTTTTCGTTTGTAGAAAATGAAGCAAGAGACAGAGGTAAGCACACATTGCTAGATTTCCCTGGGTCAACTTATTTTAGGAAGGGGCAGCTCCACATTGACACAAAAACTCTGAGAGCCAGAGTCTGGTGTCTTCATCAGCAAGATTGCTCCCTATGCCCTCTGGCCCCAAGCCTTATGCCTGGCATGGAGTAAATGCTCAGTAAGTATTTATGGAATAAAATTGATAGAAAGCAACAGTAGTATCTTTTCCAAGAGGCTTAAAATGCTTCACCCCTTTCATTTTTCCTATCCCTCTTCCAGTGTACAAAAGATCATTTCATTAAGTGCTTAGCATTTATATCATCTCTGTTCTGTATTGGTTCCTCTAAGGCCCGCCTGTGAAATGTTCCCTGTAGTTTACTGTCCCACCAAAAACCACATATCCCCTGAGATCACCATGTAGCTTTCCTATTCAAGTCATGGCATTAAAGCAGGTGTGTTGCCTTTTGTTCTACCCACTTCAACTTGGACATACTGTTCAAATGGGTGATTGAAAAATGCTCTTTAGGGAGTACAATTAGAAAAACAAAAACAATAGTTACTATTTCTGTCTGGGTCTTGTTTGTGCTTCCTCTGCTAGATGATGACTCAATAGATCTGTTTAATCAGTTTATTTTACATTATTGACAAGGTAAGCTGCATTGCCACGTCAGAGACTGACATCTGACCACAGTAAAAAAGAAAAAGAGTGTTCTTGTCATGGCCACTGTAGCATCATGTGATCTTTTGAGTATTTTAAGAGGAATTTGAAGACATTTTCAAGCCTAAATAGACTCTTGGAAATTTGCTATTAAATAACAACCTTTTGAAGTAAGGAGAGACAGATGAAGGTCATTTTGTTCTTTTTGGTTGTTTCTCACAGGGAAGCTGGTATGGACCCTAGACAATTTCCTTTTCACCTTAGCTGTGCATCCAGTTTGCACTCCTGGCCCTCCCACAGCGTGTTAGTTGCCAGGGTCCTTCACTGGCACCACACTAAGAGTGCCTTACCCTCTACCATGTTTAATTCTTCCCTAAATAGTCTATTTTCTCTGAAACACCATTGCTTTCCTGTCAGCCCAGATTCATGACCTTAATCAAAAACTTCCTTTATCGGTATCTGTTTAAATTGCTCTAACGAGTTAGTATTTGTCTGGTAGGAAGAAATTGAGTTTTTAAACAGCAATTGGTAGGCAGGATTGGGTGTTTATTAAAATCCATAATTTATTCCGTATCTTTGTGCTGCTCACCTTGGCTACTAATGGTTGGTTCTGCCCCTCTTGTGTGTTTGTTTTGACTGTCATTTCTAATCTTGGCATACGTTTGCCCTACTCTTTTATTGCCATGTGAAAAATTTTGCCAATAGCTGGGAAACCTCTGATTCTTCTATAAAGTGAACTTTTCTTTTTAAAAATGACTTAAGAGTAATGACTTCTATCAGGTAGAGAAGAAATCTTAAATGAAAACTCTAAACAATGTTTTGGGCTCTCTGGTAGGTTTTAGAAGGGGAGCTTCTAGGGAAGTAAATGGGACTGCCAACCAGCTTTGGCAAGTTCTTAATGAAACTAATGATTTTAATAGACTGACCTTATTACTCCTATTAATTTATATCCTCATTACAAGATTGTCTGCTCAATGTTTGCTAAATTCTTATCAGTCTTGGGTGGTTAAACCTCTTTAGTTCTGCTACGGCTACAACAGTTGTCTCCTTTTCATCAGAAAAGAGTGGCCCCAAAGGACCAGGGGTAAAAATGAGTAGTGACTGTTGTAGTTTGTCGACATCCGGACTAATGTGGGGAACTTTGTTTTAAATCATGTCAGACTAAGAATTGGCCTCAAATACCACATTAAATAAAAGAGAGAAACAAAGCTTATGTGTCTATTTAGCATACTTCTTGATTTTACAAAGAAATGCCTAGTAGGATGGTATTTTAGCTCCCATCAGCCTCACTCTCAGAACCTGGACAGGACAGCTGTACATTAGGTAACACCTAGGGAAGAGGAATGGAGTGGAAAGATCTTTGTGCCAGAGTCTGACAATTTTGCACCAGTCACCACTGATTTGCCTGATGAACCTTCCACCCAAATTTGGTTCTTTGTTATTTGTTCCAAAAATGTTGTGAAGACAGAAGATCTCTCTCTAAGATCTGAGCGTGGCAGGAACCCTGCATCTCAGGAATGATATACCATAGATGGGTGCCCATTGGTGGGTCTTCAAGCAAACCCTAACTGCCTGGAAGCTCCCTAGAGTTGGACAAACTGCACACTCTCCTTTGAGGAGATTCCAAATTTTCCTAACCTTTTTATAGATAGACCTATGAATCTCCAGATATCTGGCGAAAGGAATAATAACTGATTTGGCATTATAGTTTTTGGTTAATCAAGACCCCGGATCCCTGGGCGCCCTGAGGAAAACTTTGGGTCCGTGCTCAGGGAGCTGCCCACATTTCTAGCACCACTTCTTTCTGGACTAAGCAGTACAGGTTTAAGGCATAGAAGTAACTGAGTGAAGGCAATCTGCACCTTTGAAAAGGTGGTTCTTTAACATGTGGACACTCTTTTGCCAATCAGATCTCTCTCCTCCACATGGGAGATAATAGATGAAAGGCCCAGGCTTAGTCTTTAGCCACTCTGGAAGTCTTTTCCCTCAGATGTGCTTTCCTCTGAAGATATTTCTGGAAAGGAACCAAACTTTCCACGGCTTGGAATGGTACTTTATTTTTCTATAGTTTTATTTTTTTACCCTAATTTTAAAAACTAAATATTTATTTCTCATATAGAAATGCAGAAAAGTACAAAACAAAATATCACATCACCTCTCAGTTTCCATGGTTACTCACTGTTAGTCTTCTGGGTCTTTCCTTCTGAGTGGCACTCTAGTATTCTGTGACTTATGCTGCATTGGTCCATGTAAAGAAGCCGACTCCTTATTAAGGGAATTGGTTAGCCACCTTAAAGGAAAGGGACAGATTTGGTGCCTCTCATGCATGGACACTCTCAACCAAAATTCCTCCTTGCTAACTGCTTAGGGGCCAGATATTTTGGTTTTAAGTTTATTCTAATTTTTTCACACATGGTCACCCGTACGTTCTTTCTTTAGCAAAATGTTACATCCTTTAAAAAGTGCATATTTATATAAGCTACTAGATTTTTAAGCTCTCTTAGGGCAGGATATTATTTTTGGATAGTGCCTCATTGTATGTAGCATGGCCTTTTATACAACAGGTCCTGAACCAAAGTTGTCGTCTGATCTATTAAACAATATTGATATTTTGGATTCTGACAAATGCTCTATTTCAGCCTTCTGAGGTGGGAACTGCTAAATAATAGTCTAAGGAGGACTCAGTTCTCTTTCAGGATATAGGTGTTCCATCCTAATGCTTAAATGTTTTATTATTGTTTTACCTTTAAAAAAACTTTTTTAAAGACTTTATTTTTTTTTAGAGCAGTTTAAGGTTCACATGCACAGCACATAATCAACATACCTCCACAGAGTGGTACATTTGTTAAAATTGATGACACATCATTATCACCAAGAGTCCATAGTTTACATTATGGTTAACTCTTGGTGTTGTATGTCTATGGGTTTGAACAAATGTGTCATTATACTTCTGAGAGCTGAACCTCCACTACTTGTATGAGTTCAAGAGGAAGTATCTTGAGCTACACACTCAGTGCTTAGCAAAAATGACAACTGGGTGAGAGTCCTTTAAATTCAATATACAGTGAGCACTTAATTTAAATGGAAAGCCTTGATTCAGGTGTGGGAGATAGAAAGTTGACTGTGACCCAGTTCCTGATCTTCAGGAGTAACCCAGGAGTGACCCAGTCCTGTGGGGTGGCATGTGACAGTAACTGGTTTTCAGGCAGTGTGATGAGTGCTGTACTTAGGGTATGAATGGTGGTGCTGTTGGAGCACAGTGGAAGGGAGAATCAGGCCTGGGGAGTTAGCAAAGGCTTTGCTCTGGAATATCAACCCTTAACGAGTTTGTGTTCTTGTGGATCAGTGCAGATAGACTGTAGAATATGATGTAATCCTAGACCTCAAATTATGAATGCCTGAATAGTGACCATCTGAGTATATAACAATGACTGCCCTCTGCACCTTTTCTCAGTACCTCCCAAGCTTTGACGCAACATCTCTTCTCAGGGACTTCCTTTTTCTTTTAAAGGAATTGTGCCACATTGCAGTCTCTTTTTTTCAATATTTAAAAAAATATTAATAGATAATATGTTTACATGGTTCATAAATAAAGAAATAAAAAGATAGCCAGTATTAACTCCAGTGATATAAAAATGTAAAGAAAGTGTCATTCCTTTCACTTTTACTTGTTTGATGTAATCATTTTGGTATTCTGTCTCCAAGCTGGATAATGTGTGGATAATCACTTTTATTGGTCTTCTTGTATATTTTCCCTTTTGAAAGCTCCTTTTGCAATTATAGAAATAACAATATATATTCCTTATTTTTCCTCTTTAGTATACAGGAGTTAGGATGCCATGCTCATGCATATGGTCTAGCTCTTCTATTAATTTGTCAATGTGTCTGGGTGATCTATCCATTTCAATGCATCAAACAGAGGTCCCCAAGTTTTCTTGGGTCTTTGACTTTGAGTTTCACCCTTTCTTCACCATGCTCCAATGCCAAATGAAACAGTTCAGTTTATTAAGTATTCAGGTCTAAATAGTAAGCATTTATATCCTAAAAACTAATAGACGTTTGAAAAAACAGTATGCATAAATTGAAAAAAAAGTTTTTTATTGTGTTCTTAAATAAGCACAATAACTTATTAATGAGATGTGTATACTGTTGAGCACTACTATATAACTTCTCAAGCCTTGGGATCAGCTTGGACACCACCATCTTCATGTCCCATTCTGCATTCCTCCTTACTTGGAATTTATACTATTTTCAATGGCAATAAGCAGAAATTGTTAATGAAATTTTTGAGATACAGTCCAGATACAGTCCAGATACATTCCAGATTTGGGTGGATTTGTTGGAGAAACAGTAAAGTTACTTTGGGTTGACATAGCTTTCAAGTTATGAGATTCATATATCTATAAAAGAGAGGGAAAGAGCTGTACCATTGAATATCTACACTTGATCATCCTGCTTTTGGCTGGGAGACAGGTAACCCATCACTTCTGGCAGCTGCTAAGGTATGTCTTGTTTGGAGTCATTTGGTAACAAACACGGTTATTCGCAATGAAGATAATGGTTTTGCTTAGGCCACCAGCTCCCTCCAGGATCATTTAGGTGCAGCTTCTCTGCCATCAGCCTCTGTTGGTGCTGCTGCCTGAGCATCTCCCCTCCTCCCTGTCCTTCCTCTAATTCCTCCTCTTCCTTCTCTTTTTCCTTCCTTCTCTTTGTTCCCCTTCCCCTTCTGTCCCGTGCTCTAACCCCTTTTCTCCCTGTGAGCCAACTCTTCTCTAGGCCTGTGCTGTAGCCCTACCCTCTTATATATAACTTTCAGGACTGAAAACAAAGGACAGTAGGAGATTAACTATCAGAAACTGTTAGTATGACAATTTTATCTTCCATACATACATTTTATACTTAACAATGTCCTTTTAAATAAGTTATTTCATTTAATTTTCAAACAACCCTGTGAGGAAGGTGTTACCATCCCAGTTTCATATAGGAAGAAATTGAAAGGATGGGAAAGAAAAACGGATATTTTTGCGTTCCCATTGTGTGTCAGGTACCACTAGGAACTTTTAGTGATTTGCCCATGATTACAGTTAAGAGATAGAGAATACATTTGACCCTGAGTCATTTAATGAACTTTATGTGTGCAATGCATATTCTGAACACTAGTTGAATAAATGTCACCTAGACATTTTTCTTTTTACTTTTCCAGTATCTACCACAAGCCTAAGTGGGTCTGACAGCGAGACTGAGGGGAAGCAACGCAGCTCTGACTCTTTCGACGATGTATTCAAAGCAAACTCCCTTGTGGAGGGAACATCCTCTCGCTATTCCATGTATAACAGCGTCTCCCAGAAGCTTATGGTATGTCAGCACTTGGGTTGGGTTTCTAAAGCTCTACCAGCAGAATGAGAGAAGGGAACTTGTAAAGGCGTGAAAAGAAGGAAAGCTAGGGCATGAGTTTTTACTTTGTTTTTCAGCTACTGAAATGTATTGGAGAGAGTGTGACCCCTTCTTGATAGAAGTATCTGTCACATTTGAATCATCTGTGGAAAGTGGCTGCTCAGGCCTGCTTCTCTTGTCTTGAGCTGGATCACCCTTTGGTCTTTACTTAGTAATTAATTCTTATTATGAGCACATGTGAACATACTTTCCTGTACCTGGATGTGTGTCAGTGGATAAAGCAGCTTTATGCTGGATCACCCTTTGGTCTTTACTTAGTAATTAATTCTTATTATGAGCACATGTGAACATACTTTCCTGTACCTGAGATGTGTGTCAGTGGATAAAGCAGCTTTATCTAGTGAATGATGTCAAAAAAAAAAAAAAAAAAAAAAAAAGGACTAAAATCCTGCTCACTCCCAGGTACCTAAAATAAGTGGGAGTAGTAAAGTCTTCTGTATTGCTTCCAAAAGATAGCCCATTTCTTCTCCTCAGCTTCCATACCCCACTGATAATACAAGAAGGAAGGTAAATAGGAAGACTTGCTTACTTTCCTCATCAAACTTTATTGTATATACAAAGGTTAGAGAAATCCAAGTTTGCCTTCTGTCTAGCTTCAGGAATATTATAGCTCATTCCTCCATTTTTCTGTTGGATTCATTTAAAAATGAGAACTGCCACTTCTGAAGTCATAGGATTCTTGTTTGGGGGCCACAAAATTTGGGGACATGGAAGATGGGGAGGTTTGTGACTTGGTCAGCCTTTTTGACTGGGGGAAGGATGGTGGCTACTGTAGGAATCCCATCCGGTTCTTGAGCTGGTACTGCCGTTTCCACAGGGAGTACAGACCCTTGAGGGGAAATTAAATCTTTTTAGGATTGGAATTTTTTATTAGATAAAGATCTGTGGGGTTTGGGATTTGGGTCTCTGATTTTTGGGGTATGTAACTGGGCCCAGTAACTCCAGAGTTCAGCATGAGCTTATAGACAGTTGCAACGTTAAAAAAAATGATTCGGTCCAGGATCTTCTAGTACCTTCCATACCTGAGTTTTACATAAAGTGGTTTTTTGGTTAATCTGATTTGAGCTCCTATAGGCTTTCATTGTCCTTGCTTGGTAAGGCTGTTTGACTATCTGAGAGTAAGGTACAAGTTGCCATTTGAAGCGGTTCCATTTTAAATCATGGTCTCTCTATCAACTGCACTGTAGATCTACTTCTTACTTAATCAGACACATTAGCTGGAAGGGTAGTTGTGCAAATGTCTAATCTGATTCATTTGGTACTCTTGGTACATTTAATTATAGCTGTGAGGTCCTTTCTCATTTATCCAACTTCTGGTTGCCCTAGATTTTCACCTCCAGAATAGATGGCCACTGGGCCCAAAGTTAAACTGCAGTTATTTATGCTGCTTTTCTTTATTAGGCTAGAAGGAAAACTTTAGGCCTTATTCCTCTCTATTTCTTAGGGTTTAGCACAATTTCTGGCACATGATAGGGGCTAAATAAATGTTTATATAAATGCTCTATTATTATCTGTTTGTTTATACAAATGTTCCATTACTTCTTTCTTTCAGGCCAAGATGGGCTTCAGGGAAGGCGAAGGATTAGGTAAATACAGCCAAGGTCGGAAGGACATTGTTGAGGCCTCTAGTCAGAAAGGTCGAAGAGGCTTGGGTCTGACGTTGCAAGGCTTTGACCAGGAGTTGAACGTGGACTGGCGAGATGAGCCAGAGGTAACTGGTGTGGGGAGGAGGAGGGCAGTAAAGCCACTTATGTTTTTGGATGCATACCTTTAAGTAGTCGTATAAACAAACTAGAAGTCTCCAGAGGGAGTATGATCAGGGTGGTTAGTGGGGGTTGAACTAGTTTCTTACCTGGAAGGTCCTGGAGATATCCAGAATAGGAAATAGAAGACTTGGCATGGGAGGCGGGGGGATATTGAAAGGATGTGAATTTGTTTCCTGTTGTTTCATGTAGGACTATCTAAGACCAGTGGGTAGAAGATGCTGGAAGGCTGAGTTTTTCTCCACAAAGAACTTTAATAAATAGATACAGCTTTTTGCTAGTGGTTAAGATACTTCACAAGGTAGTGTTTTCCCTCTGCTGAAAGAATTCGGTGAGGACCCAGTCTCCCACTCTGTGAGTGACTGGATTAGGTGCCCTCTAAGATCCTTGCACCTCTGCACATTTATGACATCCTGGTTCTAAACAGGTGTTTGTTTATGCCATGTGGCTTTTTTTTTTTTATTGTGGATTTAGTTTGCTTACCTATTTGAGTACCAGTTTGTTTTAACTTTGAATATCAAAAGAAACATTTCTTTTTGTGGCACAGATAATGTTGAGATTTTATTTTTATTCATCTATTTATGTCTTGCATTATTCCATAAATGATTTGAAATAGGTGTAATAAGAGCACCTAAAAATAATGATGAAATATTACCATTATAGAGTTGAAACAAGAGAAAATAGAACACAAATGTCTAGTCTTCTACATAGTTGCTGTAATTTAGCTTGAGATGTGGCTCTGAACTCTGGAAAATTGATATTTTATTTGTCTCTCTGATGTTCCAGTTCAGGAAAAACTCCTATGAACCTGTGTGTGATAAAAGCCTAATAAGGCTTCAGAGTAAGATGCTGACAAGGCAAGAGCTAATGGGTTCTGGGGTGGTCCTGCTGTGTTGCCTTGTAGTTGTGAGGAGATGAGACCAGCAGAATAATAAATGAGACAGTGCAGAATAGGGTAAATATTTGAAATTGGGAGCTAGATGTAGGTTTTTACCTTGGAAATACTTGGTGCTTTACATGTCCTCATTTGTGAAAGAGTTCCGATCCTTCCAGTGGGGAAGAATTAGAACTAAGTTTGCTAAACTCAGAATATAAAATTTGCCTGTAAAATCTTTGCTTTTAATGGAGACAGGCTATTGAAATTCTTTTTTGAGGCAAAGCTGTCCTAATTACCATCTATCATAATTCAGTTTTTTACTTACAAAAGATGCCCTATCTTTTGGTTGAAAGTTTAGCTTAACTATCAGATGGTGGCCACTCTTTAAGGTAGATGAGTCTGGGTGGCCTGGAGTCACTGGAGGGAGAGTGCTTAGTGACTACTACAGCCCAGGAATGTAAAATGCAAGGTTGGAAGCTTTGGACAAAGTCCACTTTGCAGGTAGCCATAATGTTTAGACTTCCATGGGGAGATTGAAGCTGCTTTGTCTCTATAAAGGGGCATCCAAAGTGTATATGAGCTTTTTCTTCCTTTTCCTTTTTTGAAGAGTTCATCAATCACAGGCATTTATGTTTAAAGGTGGTGGATTTGACCAAGGGGAGAAGCCATGATTCACTGCCAGATTCATTGACAAAAGCTGCAGTGATTTTTCTTTTAAACTTTTCCTCTGTCAATGTTAGTTGGCCTGCCCTTGAGACCTTGCATTGTGATACCATTTTATGCCTTTCAGAGCATGTAATATTACCTTTAACCACATTGCTTCAGTTTGCAATGGTGAATTTCTTCTCTACACTTGCTCAGGAGGGAATGTGTAAAGCTGCCATGTAGGTTAGCCGCCCGTTTAGGTTTCATAATCCTGTCTTGCTAGCTTGGTGAACTTAGACCAGGAGAATCATTAGAATATTTTGGGGACTTGTAAAAATATACTTATACTCAGTCGCCACCTAAGACCAATAGAACTACACACTCTGAGTGTGGAGCCCAGGCATCAGTATTTTTTAAAAAGACCGCAGATGATCCTAATGTATAGCCAGGATGAAAACCAGTTTTAACTTGAGAGGAAAGTAATTGAAAATTAATAGCAAGTGATATTAGAGATGCCAGTTTCTGCTCTGTCTTGGAATGAATAGGTGAGGAGTCCTATTTATTTTGTGAATAACACTTTGAAAGGCATCAGGAGGTAGGCTCATTGTATTGAGTCTTCCTGATGTAATTACCTTATCACAGGCATATCCTATGTGTACTTCTCTGTGTTCCCTCTGCTCTGATTGTAAACCTCCTGGGTCAAGGACCATATCTTTTTAACTCTGCATTCTGAGTACCTAGCCCATAGTAGGTATTCATCAAAAAATACTGGAACAAGTGAAAGACTTTGAAGGTTTCTAGGTATTCAAACCAGAATGGAACCTGGCCTTCAGAAGTTAGACTTCAGAATTCTGGCTCTCAATTCTTATATTTGACTATTGCATATGGTCTCAGCTTCCTGGACCCTTCCCACTTTCTCTGAGTCCCTCTTGATTATTTTGGTGAAGCCCTGAGGTATAGCCCTGAGGATCTGTCTAACCTGACTTACTTGCTTCTCTGTTGTTTGTAGCCCAGTGCCTGTGAGCAGGTGTCATGGTTCCCAGAATGCACCACTGAAATTCCTGACACTCAGGAAATGAGTGATTGGATGATTGTGGGAAAGGTAGGATTTCAGGAGAATGTACCCTGAATTGTTGACACTTATCTCCTAATTTTTCTTCTCCTCGAGTCCAGTATATATGTATGTATCCTCATGTGAAAATTGTGAATCTGACCATTCTGGCAGGAATGAAGCTGTGTCAAGAGGGTGTGTCCGGGGCTTTACAGATATGCCTCTGGGAGATGTAGCAGGCAGGGTTTTTTCTTCTCATCATTTAACTTGCAAAACAACTCAAAATGCATAGTTTTTGTCTCCCTCAAGATGTTTTTTAGAATAGTTTATTATACATCTATATATTCTGGTCACTTCTGGCCATGTTCCAAGGTGATTGAAAAGACACTCTCTGTACTTGTCCTCAGAAAGTAATGAGGGAGTTGTTACAGAGGGAATTTGTTTAATTTCTTTCTGGAAAATTGTAAGGATAAGGTAGATAGCTACCACATCAGTATGGTCTAGAGAGTAGTTCTCAAAGTGTAGGGGGCCCCAGGTATCTCCAAAACACTTTCGAGGAGGTCTACAGGGTGAAAATTATTTTCATAATGATACTGAAAAACTACGTGCCTTTTTTATTCTCATTCTCTCACAAGTCCAGTGGCATTTCCAGAGGCTGTGGCATGTGGTATCACAACCAATTGATTGTAATCGCAGACAGGAGAATCTAGCCGTCTCCTATTATGTCAGATATTAAGAGATATACAAAAATGGAAAACAGTGCCATTGTTCTCACTAAATTTTTTTGAAGTATAGTTATTTTTCATAAAAATACGTTATTTATATTAACATTCTTTTAAAGTGAATAAATATTTTTAAAGTTTCCATTTCTAATAATAAATCTCAAGCTATATATGTATACCCCACATAAATAAAAGCTTATTGGGGTTTTTGGTGATTTTAAAGAGTGTAAAACCTGAGAATACCAAGTTTGAGTATTGTTGGTTTAGAGGTAGCCTCACTTGGGCATGAGGTTGGGCTTAATATCCCTGTGGGGCTCCCTCGAGCCCTTGGTTTCTATGATACTACCAGGTTAGTGCCTGGTGTCCTGCCTGCATTCCTACTCATCACAGAGCAGGAGGCTTCCCAGTTGAAGGACAGGCTTCTGTCATTTGGGGTAGTCCCTATCCTTCTGCCTCTGTGCCCTAGGGACAGACAGTTTGAATGTTTCCTTCCTGTTTGCTTTTCGCAGCCTAAGCATTCATGAGTCTCGATCCATATGGTGCTCCAGTCAGAGCACCAAGGGGGCTGCTTCATCTTGTAGCCATCTGGAATATAGCTAGAGTGATTTAGGATTTTCTTATACCCATCCCTCAGGGATTGATGTTCTTTGGCAGGTACTCAAGCCCCTTATTGCTCTACTCACTCAAAACCCTAGTTTCTCCATCTCCCAAGTGCAGTCACATGTGGTCATTACTGATTATTTCTTCTCCCTGTAGAAAAAGATGATTATTGAAGATGAAACAAAGTTTTGTGGGGAAGACCTGCTTCACAGTATGCTGCAGTGTAAGGTAAGGCCTTGTGGCTAGAGCTGGAGTTGTAAACTTTGTGTGAGGGGCTTTGCTGGGCTTTTCCAGTTTTCTTGAGTCAGTTGTGGGGGGCTGAGATTTAACTAATAATATTTTTCCTGGACATCAAATGTGTAGCCTGTACATTTCTTCAAGGTGTCCTTTTTCCAGGTGACTGTTCTGCCTTGTACTGTTGGGCTGTCCCTGTGGTCAGTAGCCAGGAAAAGATCCACCTGACCTCTTTGGGTCAGTTCATTTTAATCCTGAGGGAGCCTGGTGTAATGAAAGGTTTGGAATCATTTTTAGCATCAGATAGACCTGAATTCAAATCCTAGGTTTGCAGCTTTTTTTTTTGCTGTGTGACCTTGGGCCAGTTGCTTTAGCTTCTCTGAGTTCCCTTGTCTATAAGATGGGGAGAAAATACTTCCCAGGGTTGCTGTGTGAATTAAATGAAATAGTGGGTGGTCCAAGGGTCCTAATTGCTGGGTGAATGTTAGCTTCCTCTTGATACCTTGTGGCCTGATTTTGGGGCATGAATTGCATTGCCTGTGGCAGAACAAACCAAGGAAACTGAGGAGGAAATGGGTTGAAGAAGCTGCAAGGGCTTCAGACCAGCCTCACAGAGCCTTTTTTTTTTTTTTTTTTTTTTTTTTTTTTTGGCATTCAGAAGGTTGGGAATATCCTTACAGTGACTGGTACTCATGTGAAATGAGGCTTTTTTATTTCAGAGAAAATTGGAGAAGAAGGGATCCCTACTGTGTGCCATCAGAAAACCCTGGTTATGGTTTGTTTATCCTCTCTCTGAATGAGCTCCAATTGAGTGAGGCTTAGTATCAGAACTTTGGTCCCTTGGAAAGTTGCTGCTGCAGTGGAGAAACAGATTTGCTATGAAGATTAGCAATCCCAAAACATGACCCCGTGTATAATTATTGGTGCCATTTATTAACCACTTATCATGTGCCAGGGATGAGCTTATACATATATATATTATTTTTTAACGTTTTACAAGTAACATAGTTGAAGGTCAGAGTGAGCAACTTGGGTAGGTCACACGACTGGGCATTCTAGAGCTGAGGTGCAGTAGGAGCCTGGCTCTTCAGAGGGCTATCATTTGCATTCCTCGGGCTTTTAAGGGCCGTGTCCTATCATGGAGGGTGATGTTCACCTTGAGGTTCTGATTTTCTCTGGGCAGAGTGTGTTTGATGTCTTGGATGGGGAGGAGATGCGGCGAGCTCGGACCCGGGCCAATCCCTATGAGATGATCCGAGGAGTCTTCTTCCTAAATAGGTTTGCTGACATTTCCCTCCCCTCCCCCTGACATGGACCGTTTCACCTTTTCTTTGAGCCTCGGTTTTCATACGTCCGGTACTAAATTGTACTTCTCTGTCTTGCTTCATTGCAGGGCGGCAATGAAGATGGCTAACATGGATTTTGTGTTTGATCGCATTTTTACAAATCCACGGGACTCATGCGGGGTGAGAACAAGATTCTTCTGAATTCATAGTGTTAAATGGGCCTAAGCCTCAATGTCTCAGAAGTTGCCACTTGTACAATGAAATTTTTCCTGTTATGTGTTAGAGATATATTTTATGATAGAGATATACTTTGCTTTGAGCTCCTCATATAGGATCCCACAGTGCTTCCTCTCATCCCAGGAGTGCCCCAATAAGTGTTGTCTCTAGGGCTTCAGGCCCAAAATCCTAGCCCCTAACTCTGCAGATCCTGTTGCTCACTCCAGGTGGAGGCAGACAGGGCTTACAGCAAGGGAGAGGGGACATTCCTGGGCCAAATCAGCAGCTGTGGCTTCTGTAGGCCACAAGAAGGTGAAGCCACGAGTTAGAGCATTGGCCCTCCTCTATTCATTAAAAATGTGTTTATCCAGCTCCTGCTTTGTGCTAGGCACTGGGAATATAATTTTGAATGAGACAGATGTGATTCCTTTCCCCATGATGCTTAGGTTCTGGACTTGAGAGCTGGTAAGGGTTCAAGGTTGGGATGTTTGTAAAGCCTTTCTGTGCTCATTGGTGTGTGGAGGCAGCAGCTGTCATCAGGGAGCTTTAGCCTGCCTTCTTTCTATCATGGATAAGAGTGGAAAGATGAGTATACACAGTCCTTACAATTAGCTTATTTTCCAATTTGAAACAATTTGTGACATCATCTGATTTGGGTACTGTTTCTCATATGAGAGAGCAGTACTCTGGGAAATGTTTGAGTGTTGACTGAAATGTGGGCATCTTGATCCTTTCACTGGTCTATTTAAAATGAGTATCATGTCTGAGAATCTAGGCTCTGTTGTTCAGTGAGAAGCAGGGAGTGTAGCACTTAGGATGTCACTTAAGTTCATACTGTCTTTAGGTCTCGGTTGCCTCATCTCTGAAATTAGCCCTGCTAACCTGCCAGAGCCAGGGTAGGACCAAAAGGTTCTTAAGAGACATTCCAGCTCTAAGATCTGTGATTTCAGATGTGGCTACTTTTCCTTTTTGCCTCTCTGAACAAGCTTTGTGTGGGACCATAGTTATTAGGCTTTAGCCCTTGCCAAGAAGTGGTAGAGCAACATGATTTTCTACTCTGCTGCATCTCATTTCTCTGAACACACACCCTCCATGATGATAGAAAAGAATAAAGGAAATCATTGTAGCATTAGGTTCAGTGTTTCAAAGCATTTTTACCTAGTTTTAGAAAGGTAAGTTATCTTTGACAGTGAACGGGCCAGAACGAGCAGTTTGCAAACTTTTTTCTGCTTCAGTCACCCTCTTTCCACTAGGCCTTCTGATTATCCACTCACTTCTTTTCCAAGTTCTTTAATGTTTCAGCTCCACCTACCTAATTCTCTATGCTGGCAAAACTGGCATGTAGACTCCTCCAGCCTTTAGTTATTTCTCTCTCTCAGGTCTCTCTCCCCATTTTCCAGTACCTGTAAGCAGCACAAAAGGGCTCTTGGAATTAGCATCTTGAGAAAATTAGGTTGATACAATGTTGATTTAATTTTCTGAGCTCCAAATGATTTCCTTTAGACCCCTGCCTGGTGAAGGAGCTCTGTCTAGCTGATGGGAAGTCACAGCGTCATTTTGGGCTTTTGAGCGAAAACGCCTGCAGTATCATCTGATGATGGACTTTTGCTGAATAGGCAGTAGGGTTGTACCATTCAGGTCGAGGGTAGAGATGTTAGTTACATAGGAAAGGCAGCCGTGTTTGTAATGCTTCAGGCAGCTTCTTGACCAGAATTGATTGTTAGTGGCGGGGGACGTGCCCTTTCAAAGATGTTTCTCTACACTCCAGCCCCTAGTGTTTCTCCTCTCTTTTCATCTCTGCTTCCCCCCGAGACCCAGAGTGACAGCCAAGGCCAGCAGGCTTAGTGTGTTTTTCTAGAGCAGAGATGCTCTAGAGCAGTTCTCAGGGGAGATGGGAGTGGCTGAAATCCCAGGCACATACCCGGGTTTGCTATGGTCTCAGTGGCTCTTGGGACAGGCAAATCTCAGAATAAGTGTGGAGAACTTGAAGCTTGGGAGAAATTGGAGGTGGTGGTGGGGCCTGACTCAGGTTTTTCCATGTGTTTCTGGTATCACAGGTTGTGGTAAAAGGAGAAAAGAGACTAGGGCAGGGAAATAAAGAAATCGTAAACAAAAATTGGAAGAGACAGGGAAAGAAGGGCGTTTAGATTCTTTGGGTATATGGAAGTATATTATAAACCATAACGTGAGGGATTTGTGTGCCTGGGGATATAGTTAAGGTAAGGAAACGTCGTTTTGAAGTGTAACAGGAGATAAAAACTGTAGATTTTTAAGTTTCAGTGCTATCTCGGAGGAAATTAGATAGTACTTACAAAGTGCCCCTGAATGTGAAGTACTTGTACTAGGCATTGGAAAGAGAAAAAGATGGAAAAGGACAAGAGCTTTAACTCTAAGGTAGTTAATCTAGTTAAATATAATATCTTATATTTGTTTAGTATTTTACAGCTTATAAAGTTTTTTGACATAGGGAACTTATTTACTCCTACAACAATCTTGAGAAATAACCTACATTAGTCCCAATATACAGTCGAAGAAGCTTGAGCTTAAAGATAAGTTGTGTGCTTGTCCTTGACTGCACAGCCTGTAGGTGGCAGAAGTGAGAACCCTAGGTGAGAACCCTTTCTATGAAGACACCTGGCCATGGCCTGTGAGGGCCACACATCTTGAAATCAGAAATGAGATCATATTTATGCCCTCTTTTTGGAGGTGAGATACTTTGACCAACTCATTCCCTGTCCTCCTTTGGGCCAGCAGCTCACCCGGAGAGGCTTGAGCCTGGGGTTAGGGTTCTGCCGCTGTGAGGAACATTGTTTTCCTTCTTTCCAGTGTGTGCAGGTCTTAAACTTGTGACCCCTGCCTCATTACCACTGTCTATCTGGAAAGTGCTACATAATGTTCTTGGCAAATGCCTTTAGGTCTTTCTTTTGCATGCAAATGAATATGATTCAAGAATATGAACAATTGATGGCTCAGGAACAAAGAACACTGGGTGGAGTGGTAGAAAAGGAGAGAAAGAACTGATAAATCCCAGCATGCCTGAGTGGGCTTGTCACTGGATGATGTCTATTTTTAGCTAAAGTCGCTTTTTCCAGAAACTTTCACTGTTTTGATAAAACTAGATAGTTATCAGAGGCAAGGCCCTTGTCACCTAGAAAGCAACTGGATTGTGAACATTAGTATTTCTATTTCTTCTTATACCTACTTCCCTAAAGCTTTCTGATCTTATCTAGCAGTTACAGAACTCTGGACAAGCACTCAGCCATACCATCCTGTTGAAAGAGAAGGCTGAGCTGCCCAAGCTCCTTTCTGCTGGATGTTCATCAATCAGGGTCTTCTGCAGTTACCCACTCTAAAGCTCAGCCTCTTGTCACCAGTGTAGATGGTATATCCTCTCTGCTGTGGAGGGTCGGGACAAGTAGATTTCCCTATTTAGGGCCCAGGTGTGTAAAAGAGAAGTGTAAGTACACATAACAGGTAGTGCTGTTGTGTTCAGTGTAAATTTTAGATTGAGAGTTAAAGCTACTCAATCGGCCAAACCTATAATCCAGTAAAAATTCAAATGGTTGTAGTAATATAGTTATTCCTGAGGTGGGTGAGTGCTCGGAGGGAGACGCTGGAAGCTAGCTGCACACCATTGTCTCCTTTTTTCTCTGCCTTGTCAGCTCCCAGCTGTGTACCACCTCAGGCCCCTGGCCAGCTGAGGGGCAATGGCAAGAGAATAAAGTGCAAAAAAGGAGACTACATGCACTGTGGTATCTTGCATTTCATCCTGGAACAGAACAAGGACTCTGGTGAAATCTGAATCAAGTCTGGAGTTTAGTTAATAGTAGTGTACCAATGTTGGTTTCTTAGTTTTGACAAATGGCATTGCAAAACTGAAAACTGAGTAAAAAGTATATGAGAACTCTATGTCTTTGTACCTTTTCTGTAAATCTAAAATTATTCCAAAATAGTTAATTGGAGAAAAAAAAAAAAAGGGAGAGCCTGGGAGGAAAGAGAGAAGGGAAGCAGAGGCTGTGGTCTAGAAAGGTAAGCACTGTGGCTTGGAAGGGGTGATGTTAGAGCCCCCCAGACTTTGATTGGACAGGAAGACCTAAAACTAGTGGTCAGGTTGACTGGATTCTGATTACCTTTCTTGGCTGGTGTCTCTTTTTCCCTATCTGTAATGTAGGGGATACAGCGTCTTTTCTGCTCAGTAGGACTCTTGTAAGTCAGGATGTGGTAAAGATGCTAGGAAATAAAAAAATAAACACTCAGCTGCCCATTAAGATGTTTTTATTAGGAGTCTGAAACTAGGCCTGGTGGTACAAAAGGCATCAGGGGTATTTGAGGTGGGAATGGACAGCTCCAGGGTGAGGATCACTGAGAATACATTTCCTGAGTGTTATGGCCCTGGTGAGAACTCTGTATTGTGCTTGCTGAAAGGCTGATTTTATTCCTCCTTCCTTCTCCTTCCTGCTCCTCATTGAGCCATTTCTTTCCCCTTTCTCCTTGTCCTCCACTTGCTTTTGCAGAAACCACTGGTAAAGGATCGGGAAGCTGAGCTTCTGTACTTTGCTGACGTCTGTGCAGGCCCAGGTGGCTTCTCTGAGTATGTGCTGTGGAGGAGAAGTGGCATGCAAAGGGCTTTGGAATGACTCTGAAGGGCCCTAACGACTTTAAGCTAGAGGACTTCTACTCAGCCTCCAGTGAACTCTTTCGAACCTTACTACGGTAGGGACACAGAGGAGGGTACTAGCGGCTACGAGGGACAGTCCTGTGTGGGGAATTTCGGTTGGAAGCAGCTGTTGCCCACTTGCCATGTTTTCTTTCCTAGGTCTCTCAGCCTGGGGTTCCCAGTCCATGTCATGTAGGTCTCGGTTCCACTAGACTGTCCCTTTTTACCCTAGGCCTGTGAGATACAGGTTAAATACTCCACTAGGCAAACTTATCCAAGACTCCTTTATATTAATTCCTCCTTTTTTTCTCTTGTGGTGACAGAGATAATGAAACTGCCTGATCTCCGGCAGAGAACTGTCAGGGTTGTTAACATCCAAACCCCACTCTCACCTCTAGCCCAGTGTGGGTGTGGAATGCACTGGTAACAGACAGCTCAGCAACCCCACAGAAGTCCTCTCCGTTCTTTCTTCATTGTGATTTGGCACCAAATCCTAAGTCCTTTCTTAGCATTCCTTACTGAAAGTTGATACTGGTTTCAAATTGTAGGTGCTTTAAACACAGCTTTGGTTTTGAAGAGGAAGGCCTCTGTTTCAGCTGATGACTCTTGGCTGGTCAGTTCCTTTTGACCTCTGGTTTATTACAACAGGGCCCTGTTTCTGCCTCTTGGTCCATCACTGCAAGGCAGCCTTGCAAGAGGGTTCCTGCAATAAGTTGCTTCTCACAGGGACTTTTCTCCTGGGCCTTAAGACCCGCTTAACACCTGTGTTCACAGCCCCAGAGAACTCATGTCCCAGTTCTTGGAATGTACAGGGCAGATGAGCTAAATGTGAATCTTATATTCTGCCAGGCGAGGGTGGGATTGATGGAGATGGAGACATCACCCGCCCAGAGAACATCACTGCTTTTCGGAATTTTGTCCTGGATAACACAGATCGCAAGGGTGTCCACTTTCTGATGGCCGATGGGGTAGGTGATCTGCTCTCCATAGGGTGATGCTGTAGGGACATATCACATTAGAGGCTTGAGACTTGTTTTGTTTAGTCCTTGAGCTGCCGTGGAAGGTACTAGCTCACTATTCAGATAG
This sequence comes from Eonycteris spelaea, assembly GCA_003508835.1. NCBI lineage: Eukaryota > Metazoa > Chordata > Mammalia > Chiroptera > Pteropodidae > Eonycteris > Eonycteris spelaea. Next base: position 2,694,368 of record PUFA01000069.1, read on the forward strand.
CAGGGGATATGTGATACATGTTTTATTCTTTTGTACATATTTTTAATCATAACTTTGTCAAGGCAGTGATGTTTAGACACCTTTGCTTGGAGCAAGTTGCTCTTCTCAGCTCACTTCTTCAAAGGGCCTCAGCTGGCTGAGACACTGTGAGGTGGGAGAAACATGACTAAGATGAACTAGGCAGAACTAACCAGGAAGATTATTTCCATCATTTGTCACCTGGGTGCTGCTTCTGGCAGAGGTTGTCTATACGTGACTGCTCCTAAGCCACTGGATGGGCTGGCAGATGACCACAAAACCAGAGGCAGCAGCTCAAGGGAATCCACAGGGGGCTCTGTCAGTGGCTGGGCTAAAGTGAATATTCATGGAGCCCAGTTCCTTGGGCAACTACTTGAGGCACAGAGAGGGGCCCACTGCAGCTTTCTCAGCCAGTAATCTAATGTGTCACGTAGTCTTTTCCTGAGTGAGCCACCACTTAGAGGAGGGACAGAGAACATGACAGTTGCTCCAGGGTCACATGGCCAGAGTTAAGAAAGGCCTCTGGAGCTCCTTGGGTGGACTTTCAAGCAGTGTTAGAGTATGGAGAGGTGATGGAATGTGCAGGATGTCAGCATAGGCTCTGAAGATGCCCTTGCTCACCATAGCATTGTGCGCAGTAGGAACAACAGGCTGCGGGAAGGAGGTATGGTAAAGGGGCTGCTCCAGCTGAGCAGGTGTGGGGGTCTGATAATGCTTGAGAGGCATCAGTTGCAATGTGGCAGCTAGAGTGGCAAACTCAAGGATTGTCTTTCTGCTTAGGCAATACAGACTGGTGACTGGACTGCCTTTTTTCTTTTTTGAATTGACCCTTTAAACAGGCACGCATTTTGAGAAGCATCTATAAATCTTGAAGACATTGCTAAACATTTTAAATTCTAAGTCATTTAGCTATTAATCTTCACAGGACTGAGGCTTGGCTTGGCTGGGGCCAGCTTAATAGAGACCAACCTCATTTACTTTTTTAAAGTTATTATTGTGATTAAAAAAAAATGTAAAGTTTATAACTTCAGCCATTTTTAAGTGTACAGTTCAGTAGTGTTAAATATATTCACATTGTTTTGAAACATTTTTAGAACATTTTTCATTTTATAAAGTTGAAGCTCTTTCTTTGCCCATTAAGCAACTCCCCTCTCCCATCCCCCAGCCCCTGGCCTCCTTTCAAGCAGTGAGCTTGACACTCTGCTCCCTGTTGGGATCTCACGGGGAAAGAGACCACCCCAGGAATAGCAACTACATTCTTTGAACACACACCCTGGCCGGAGACCCTGCTGGCTAGAGGTTGAGCCTTCATGGTCTTGGGACAGGGAACTGGGCTTTGTGAGTAAATCCTTAGTTAGTAAAGAAAGAGAAGATCACTGACTATCAGAGTTTTGCTCACTTTTTTCCTGTCACCAAACTGGGGCCTGTTCAGTGATCAGCATAGCAGCTGAGTGAACATTCCACCACATGTACTTCCTGGGCTCCATCAGACTCAACAGGGCATTGTTTCCTATCTTGTAGTCGGCCTGTGACTAGCCATTGTTTTGCCTCTGTTCTGTTCACTCTTCCCTTGGATTCCTATGTGAGTTTTACTGTTTTCTTGATGGCCTCCTTGGAAAAGCAGACTTGGTTCCCATTCCCTGGGACTGATAGAGCAGTGACACTAGTCCAGTAGTCATGCCTGGTCCTAGTACTAGCTTCATCTCTAATGAGCCATGTGACCATGCCAAAATAATTCAAATGCCCAGCTGTATCTTTATCAGTCAGGTGCTGGTAATCAGTGCAAACACTTCAAGAAATCTCAGTGAAGATGAGGTAGGGATGCTCTTTAAGATCTTCATCACTTCTCTTCCCCACCCTGATCCTTGTGCTTTCGTTTCAGGGTTTCTCCGTGGAGGGGCAGGAGAACCTGCAAGAGATCCTCAGCAAGCAGCTGCTGCTTTGTCAGTTCCTCATGGCGCTGTCTGTTGTCCGGACAGGTGACACTTCCTCAGCTGTCTCCCTACCCCAGGACCCACTAGAGAACCTGTTGGACAAGAGCATGTATAAGGGTTGGCTTGGAAATTAAAAAAAAAAATCTGCTTCTATCAGGTGACAGGTGGCTGAATGAGGAATTTAGGGAAGAAAGTGCTATAGAATCCCCAAGGTCCCTCTAAAGCTAAGTCTCCCCCATAAATTACCTCTGATTTTAATGGACTCGGGTCCCTGACTTGGTCATATTTACTCCCTGAGACTACTTTACCCACCTCTTGGACTGGAACCACTGACTGCTGTTGGTTTTTTCTCTCTAATCCAGGAGGCCACTTCATCTGTAAAACCTTTGACCTGTTCACACCGTTCAGCGTGGGCTCATCTACTTGTTATACTGCTGCTTTTGAACGAGTATGTCTCTTTAAGCCAATTACCAGCCGACCTGCCAACTCAGAGAGGTGAGGTTTTCCTCTCCATGTTAATCAAACTGGTTGGCTAAATGTCAGAGTACAAATCTTGGTGCATCTCTCAGGCATGATCACTCAAGCAACATTAAAAACCTTGACTTTAAAGAAGTGATTATTGCCAAGAGGAGTCAGGATTCGAATCTTACTGGTTCAGTGATATGCCAGTTCAGCCTCTATCTCCCTCTCCACAAGCCTTATTCACCACCTTTGTGTAGGGGATCCTTGGCTTGGCCCAGGAGGGAGAATGTGACCAATAGAAGGGACATGAGTTGGGAGAGGCAAGGAGGTCACCAGCCAGAGGCACTGTTGGGATCCCAGGTGGGATGTAGTGCCCATGTACGTGTGAGAGAAGATGTGGCCAATCTGAATTGCTAGATGGCTTGTTAAAAACAGATTTCTGGGCCCCATCCCTGGAGAGTCTGACTGATGAGGTTTGTAATTTAAGAGACTCCCCAGGTGATGGTGATACAGCTAGCCTGGCACAGGGCAGTTGGGAACCACTGCCATAGGGAGTAGAAATACAGCCCAACATAAAAGGAAAGATTTGAGGTAAACTTTTGCAGCACAGTCTCTGCTGTTCTTTGTGCATAGACTTAAGGCTGTTGAGCTTCATGACTCAGCAAGGGGCTTGGAGAGGAGGAATGCTGGTGGGGAATGCTCACAGGGTTTCTCCTGCCAGGTATGTGGTGTGCAAGGGCCTGAAGGTGGCATAGATGATGTGCGAGAGTACCTCTTCTCCGTCAATATTAAACTCAACCAGCTAAGGAACACGGATTCCGATGTCAACCTTGTAGTCCCCTTGGATGTGATCAAGGGAGACCATGAATTTACCGACTACATGATACGGTCCAATGAGAGGTAAGTAAACCAGGTATTTTTTTGCTGGCACTGCTAGGGTATCAAGGAAGACCAGAGAATGAAGGACTAAAAGACTGGCTGTTGGTATCACTTTGTCAACCCTGAATCAACCCTGAAAAATTGATAACTGGGATTGGTCTGCTTATTCCAGGGCTCCCTGGGACTTAGAGTACCTAGAGGACCCTCATCCTGCTCCATGCCCTGTCACAAGGGTGGCCAGTGGAGCCTGGCTGGCTTAGCCCTTCCCATGAGAGTCTGGGTATGGTATTGAAATCTAACAGAGAGCAACCTTGTCTTCTGTCCCTGGAGGCAGGCAGGAGTAATTTCCCTTTAATTGCTTCTGTTTATAAAAGGCAATCATGGTTGTTGCCTTGTGAAGCTGCTGTTTGGGGCAGGAGATGGCTGGAAAGCAAGTATATGACATGAAAAGCTTCTGGTATGAAAGCTTTTGCTAGTTTATAAGTTTCCCAGATGGGTGAGCCAAATGCTGTTTTTTTCCAAACTTTTTTACTTGTTTTTTCCTCTTCCCTGTTAGTGGCAATAATTTAAAGTCCTAACAGTTGGCTCAGTTTTCTAAGTGGGCAAGCCTTAGAGAAAAGTTTTTTGAGGTAGGTTGGAGAGCTGTATAGTAGCAGTGAATCAGTACAAGTGCTTTCTTGTGGGGCCAGATAGGTGTTGAAAAAGTCATTTTGTCCATTCATCTGTCAGTGGACATTTAGGTTGTTTCTACGTCTTGGCTGTAGTGAATAGTGCTACAGTGAACATGAGGATGCTGATTTCTTTTCAAGATCCCGATTTCAGTTCTTTTGGACAAATACCCAGAAGTGGAATTGCTGGATCATAATGGTAGTTCTGTTTTTCCCTTGCCTCATTGCACTGACTAGTTCCTCCAGTATGATGTTGAATTGAAGTGATGAGAGCAGGCATCCTTGCCTTGTTCTTGATTTTAAGTATAAAATGTTTAATCATTAAGTATGATGTTATCTATAGGTTTTTTATAGATGTCATTTATCAGGTTGACGAAGTTTTCTTCTATTCCTAGTTTGCTGAGAGTTTTTATCATGAATGGATATTTAATTTTGTCAAATACTTTTTATCTATAGAAATTATTATTTTTCTTTATTCCATTTATAGTGAATTATATTTGGTGATTTTCAGTGATAAACAAATCTTGCATTTTTGGATAAACTCCAGTTAGTCATGAGTTATCACTTTTATATATTGCTATATATGTGATTAACTATTTTTTTTAATGATTTTTGTGTCTGTGTTCATAGGAATAATAGTCTTTAAATCTGTATTTTAAAAGTCCTCGTCTAATTTAAATATTTATTTGTAAATGCTATAAATTTCCCTTTAAAATTAATATTGTTATTAATACATAAATGTATTAAGAGAAAAAAGGGTCTAAAATCAAAGAAGCTAAAAAAAGAAGAGCAAATGAAGCCCAAAGTAAAAATAATTTCCTTTTATTTAATTATCAATGCTATAATCATTTCCTTTTTTTAAAAAATTAAATGTGTGTGTGTGTGTGTGTGTGTGTGTGTGTGTGTGTGTTTAAATGCTATAAGTTTTCCTTTGAGGACAGCTGTAGCTGAATCTCCCACATTTTTCTTCTTTTTTTTTCCTGTTTTATTGAAGTATAATAGACAATTAGTTGCTCATATTTACATTGTATAATTCAATGGATTTTTTATTTATAGTTGGCATTCAATAATATTCATTACAGTTGTACAACATAGTGATTAGAGATCTATATAATTCACGAAGTGGTCACCCCACTAAATAAGATATCCCTCTTTCCCCTTACATATTTTTTACAACATTGTTGACTATTTTCCTTACTCTGCACTTTATATCTCCATGACTATTTTATATCTTCCCATTTGTACTTCATCCTTTTGCCCTTTTTCATCGTCCCCCCAACCCATCCCATCTAGTAGCCCTCAAAATATTCTACCTGTGAGTTTGTTTCTGGGTTTTTTTTTGTTGTTGTTTATTTTGTTCTTTAGATTCCACATGTATGTGAAAGCATGTGGCATTTGTCTTTCTCTATCTGACTTATTCAGCGCAATACCCTCTAGGTCCATCAAGGCAATATCTTTTTCCATCTCCTTCCTTTTAGTCTGTATCTGTCTTTTAATCCTAAATGAGTCTCTTGTAGGCAGCATATGTAGGAGTTTTCTTATCCATTCAGCTTCTCTTTTAGTTGGAGCACTTAATTCTTTTCCATTTGATATACTTGTTAATAAATATGTAGTTATTACCATTCTTTATTCATGATTTCAGTACATGTTTTTTTCTTTTTAAAGAAGTCCCTCCAACATTTTCTTGTAATACTGTCTTGGTGGCAATGAATCCCTTTAGCTTATTTTGTCTGGAAAGCTCTTTATCTGTCCTTCCACTCTAAATGATAGCTTTGCTGGATAAAGTATTCTTGGTTGTAAATCCTGGTGTTTCAATACTTTGAATATTTATGCAAAGCCTTTCTGTCTCGCAGAGTTTCTTTTGAGCAGTCAGCTGTGAGTCTTATGAAAGCTCCCTTGTAGGTAACTAATTGCTTTTCTCTTGCTGCTTTAAAGATTTTCTCATTGTATTTAACCTTTGGCATTTTAATTACGGTGTGTCCTGATGTGGGCCTCCTTGGGTTCATTTTTTGGGGATTCTCTGAGCTTCCTGGGGTTGTATGTCTATTTTCTTCACCAGGTTGGGAAGTTTTCCATCATTTTTTCTTCAAATATATTTTCAACTTCTTCTCCCTCTCCTCCTTCAGGTACCCCTATTACACAGATGTTTTTACACTTAATTTTTTCTCATAGGTTCTTTAGATTATTATTATATTCTTGGTTACTTTTTTCTTGCTGTTCTGGTTGGGTGTCCTTGGCTTCGCAATCCTCTATATCATTGTTTTAATCCTCTTCTTCCTCCACTCTGTTGATTCCCTCTAATATGTTCTTCATCTCAGATAATGCATTCTTCATTTCTAACGGATTCCCTTTTATACTCTCCATTTCTATTTTTATGTTTTTTACCTCTAAGTTCTGACTGAGTTCATCTACACTTCCCTTAATTTCACTGAGCATCTTTATAACCAATGTTTTTAAACTCTGCATCTGTTAGATTGCTTGACTCCATTATTCCCGGATCTCAGTTCTCTTCTCTCATGTGGTTTTCTGCTTCTTTGTCTTCCCGTTTTGGCTGTCTTTACATGTCTGTTTCTATGTACTAAGCAAAGCTCCTAAGTCTCCCAGTCTTAGCGTGACTTTGTGTAGTAGGTGTCCAGTGGCACAGTCCGAGAAGAGTTCAGCTGCAGGCCAAATTTAGCCCAAGCCTATGCCCCTCTGGGGCCACCTGTTAAGATTCAGCAAGCAATCCAGAGATGCTGTGCTTACAGTTGCCTCAAGAAGCCATGCCAGAAACCAAGGTCAGCTGCCACCACTGTGAGTCTTGGTGCTGCTCTGTTAATGGCACAGGACACTCTGAAGACAAAACTGAATGTAGCTTGGGTGTAGCCATGAGTTGGGGAGATAGAGTTTCAGAATCCTCTGAGCAGAGCGACCTCTGTTATCCAGTTTGATGACGTCTCACCTATGGGGTACTGTGTCTGCACACTGGGAATGGGGAGGGCTCAACAGAGGAACAATGGATACCACCAGTACCTCTGCCTATAGAAAGCTTCACCTCTGGCTCTTGCTCTGACAACTCAGTGTTTCCCTGTAAGTCCCTGGTGCCCCGAGTAGCCGACCCAGCGCGAGCAGGGTGAGCAGGTCCATCACTGTGAAAGCCCCTTTAAGAGGGTCCGCAGCTGCTGTAGTCTCTGTACCACTCAGCTGCTTGGGCAGCCTCACTTTGCTCCCTCCTACTTCTACCGTTGCAGGGTGTTTCTTATTTCTCTTCCTAGTTGTAGTGCTTCTCTTCATCTAGATCCCCAGGTGACTGCTGTTTGCTCTGTTTCCATCTCAACTTTGATGTGGTTACAAGAGGGGATAAACGAAGCTTCTGTCATCTACTCTATTTTGCCAGGTTCCTTCTCCCGCATTTTGATGTTATCTATTTTTCATTATTATACAGTTCAAAATATTTTTAAAATTTCCCTTTGATTCATGCATTATGGAGATATGTGATATTTAATATCCAGATATTTTGGAATTTCCAAGATAGCTATTAGATTTCATCCTATTATACTCAAAATATACTGTTTGATTTCATACTTTTTTTTTTTTTTTGTGGCTCATCTTTATCTCGGTGAGTATTCCAACAGCTGTTATTGAGTATAGTGTTCTATAAATGTTAATTTTGTCAAGTTGGTTTATATTTTTCAAATCTTCTATATCATAACTGATATGTTGACTATTCTGTCAGTTGCTAAAGAGGGTTATTAAAGTCTTCAGTTATGATTTTTCAATTATGATTTGTCTATTTCTTTAGTTTTGTTAGTTTTTACTTCATATATTTGGGATTTTTGTAATCACTCGGCAAATGCACATTTAAGATTTTGTCTTAATGAATTGCCCTCTTGTCATTGTGAAATATCTTTTTTTATCTCTGGTGTACTCTTGAAGTCTACTTTGTCTGATACTGATATAGCCACATCAGCTTTCTTTTGCTTAGTATTTACATGGTTTATCCTATTTTGTCTTTTTGATTTTTAACCTGTCTTTGTGTTCGTAAATAACACATGATTGGTTCTTACCTTTTTAACCAGTGTGATAGTCTCTGCCTTTCAAGTGGGATATTTAGTACATTTACATGGACTGTAATTGTTGATATGTTTGAGTTTTAAATCCTTTGTCTTGGTTGTTTGATTTCTGTTTATCCTGTCTTCTGTTTGTTTCTCTGTTCCTTCCTTTTTGGTGGAGGGCAAATTCAGTATTTTTAGTAGTATTTCTTTTTATCTCCTCATATTGTTATCTGTTTATGCCTTTCGTGTTATATTTTAGTTATTCTAGAGTTTAAATTAAAGGTTACATCTTTAATTTATCATAGTTCACTTTCAAAAAGTATTCAGCTTCATGAACAGTGTATGAACCTTACAATAAATGTGCATTTACAGTCCTTCCTTTGTGCTCTCATTTTATAGAAAACCTTACTTTACATTGTTATCCTTTTATTTCAAACAGTCTATAGTCTTTAAAAGAGATTTAAAGATACACACACCTTTGTATTTACATCTACTTTTTTTAAAGGTTCCTTGATATTTACTGACACTTACCCATTCTGGCATTCTTCATTCCTTTCCACAGAACCAGATTTCTATTTGGAATCATTTCCCTTCACCCTAAAGAATTTCTTTTAGTTTATTTAGTCTCTGCTGGAGACTGATTCTTTCAGCTTTTGTCTCTTGAAAATGTATTTACTTCCTTTTCACTTTTAAAGGGTATTTTCATTGGATAGAGACTTCGAGGTTGGCACTGTTTTTCTTTCAGCACTTTAAAGATATTGTTCTGAGCTCCTTGTTTTTAGATGAGACGTTAGCTATTATTTTTACCTTTACCATTATTTTTAGCCATTGTTTCCCCGTATGTCATGTGTCCTTTCTCCTCTGGTTGCATTCATGATTTTCTCTTTATCTTTTGTTTTCAGCTTGTTGACCATGGTGCATTTATATCTGGTTTTCTTTGTATGGATTCTACTCGGGGTTCTCTGAAATTGGATTGATTTCATTTATCAATTTGGGGGAATTCTCAGTGCTATTATCTTGTTAATATCTTTGTCTTATTCTGTCTTTCCTATGCTTCTGAGATTCCAATTATATTTATGTTAAACTGCTTGTTATTGTCCCACAGAGCTTACATGCTCAGTTATGGTTTTCACTTTTTTCTCTTTATGTTCCAGTTGTGTTTCTGTTGAGCTGTCTATTATCAGGTTTACTGATTCTTCTACTATGTTCAGTCTGCTGATAAGGCCATCAAAATCATCCTTCATCTCTAATATATTTTTTATTTCTATAATTATTTGCTTTTAAAATATAGTTTTTATATCTCCACTTATATTCTCCATCTTTATTTGCATGTCATACAACTTTTCCACTAGATCCTTTCACATGTTTTTCAGTTATTCTAAAGGCCCTGTCTGATAATTCCAACATTTGGACCATCTCTGAGTCTTGTTCTATTGGATTATTTTCCCTTTTGTCAGTGGGTCACATTTTCTTGCTTTATCACATGTCTCATACTTTTTTTTTAAATGCCAGCCATTGTATGTAAAAGAAAGTGGAGACTAGCCTGGCAAGACCTGTTAGTGAAGGGGGGTCAAGTCAGTTTAGTCTGTAGTTGAACTGTCTGGGCTTTGGCGCTGCTTTATTTAGAATCAGTTCACTACTGCTTTCACAATTTTAAAGATGGGATCAGAACCTTCCTTTTAGCAGGACTTGGCATCTGAGTGTCTGGAGGGTTTGACTCATTTTTTTTTTCTTTTTTTTTGCTTTACCCTCAGCAGGCCCATGTAACTGTAATTTGGGGTGTAGTCATGGGGGTTTTCTTTCAATTCCCAGTCCCTCCTCCAAATATAGAGGGTTACTGTTCCAGTGAAGTCATCATTGCTCTTCTTTGTTTTGATGTCTTTTGGATGTCTTTTTTGGTAATCCTTTTGAGATCAAATCTTTTTTTTCCCTTTCAGCCACTGTAGCCTGCAGATCAAAGCTCTGGCCAAAATCCATGCCTTTGTTCAAGACACGTGAGTGCTGCCTACTTTCCAGAATTCACCTATTTCAAGAGAAGATCATTTTGTTTTACTTCTCCCCCTGAGCTCTTTTATTTAATTTCAACAAACATTTTTAAAACATTTTTATTTCATGCTCTGCTGTGGTCTGTGGAGAATGCCAGAGAAGATTATGGCATGAACCTTGCCCTCAAAGATTTTATGTTGTCTTTGTGAAGATAAGACTAACCCAGGAAAAGGATACAGGGAAAGCCATTAACAGTACATCAGAGGGTACAGAATATATCATGGTAGAGGACACTGTGTAAAGAATGATCAAGAGAGGAAAGGTAGAACTGGTTAGGGAAAACCTCTGGTAGGGGCAAGCATAAGCTAATTTGGTTTTTGGGGGCATAATGATGTCCATTGGGATAGACTTAATGTGGCCTAAAGCAGCAGAGGAGGAGCCAGACCATACTGATGGGTAATTTGAAGAAGGATGTGTGAAGAACCCTGTCAGATGGTCAGGAGGGTAGTCTCCTCTCTTTCCTGTGTGGTAGGAAGGGGAAGTCATCCCATTTCCAAGAGGCAGGGCCATGTGCGTGTGATAAGCACTCTGGGCTGATGGCATTACAGCCTCCAGGTGTGCACACATATTTTTTCATGTGGGCTTCCTCTCTGGGGTTTTGAGGGGCTTACAGGAGTCACACTCCTTGTACCTCATGGAGGTTTAATCATTTGCTGGCTTTATTTTCCCAGGACCCTGAGTGAGCCTCGGCAGGCAGAGATCCGGAAAGAGTGCCTCCGTCTTTGGGGGGTAAGCGTCTCCCTAGCCCAGTGTTGCTACAGGGCAGGAAGGCTATAGAGAAGACCTGTAGGTCTCCTGCTACATGAAAATGTCTCCCTCCCCTCAGAGCATTCCAGGGCTGGACATTTCAGCATTGTTTGGTGTTACCTCCTTGGCCCTTTCATTGCCAGTTGGGCCCTGCAGCTGGGTCATAAAGGACAAGGGTGGTGGGTGAACAGGCCTCATTTTGCTGCTGGTAGCCCTGTGTAGCAACAAAGGGAAGTGGTATTTGGGGTGTGCTACCACAGGGCCTGAAAGGGAGCAGTGACTGAATCATCCATCTCCATCCCCGTCTTTCTAGACTCCTGTGTTATGTACCATTTCATCTTCCCCAGTCTGAACCTCTCTCCTCATCTATGTAGACTCACACACAGTCTTGGTCAAAAGTCCATTTGAAAATCAAAGCTCTTTGTTGTCTCTTCAGATCCCAGATCAGGCTCGAGTTGCTCCTTCTTCCTCAGACCCAAAATCTAAGTTCTTTGAGCTAATCCAGGTAAGTTTCACATCTGATGAAAATAAAGTTAGAGAGGCCTACCTCTACGTACGGAAGGTATCACTGAGACCCCAGATGCCTGTCTTCCAGAAGACTTGTACAGGTACCACCTGGGCTCTGAGGGGCTGGGCTGAGGCCACCACACGTGGGAACCTTTGGTGTAGGGGTGTTGAGTTCCCTGAGAGCCCATTAGGCTGCTTGAAGATTCTCGTCCTAAGATATGCTGTGCTCAGCATTCCCGCCACCCAAAGGATGGTGTGACTATCACTCCCTGGCCAGTTTAAGGTTCCGAGATTTGCCTGTAGGGGAGACTAAAGTGTGGGATTATTTTAGGCAAAGGCCCAAGGGGGACTTCCAGGAGAGCTCTGTAGTAGGGCTGGCCTAACCCTCAGCTCACTGTCCTGTTTCTGGTGAACTGGTCCTGCCTGTTTCTTTCTACCATTTGACCTCCAACTTTTCCCTGGGCATCATTTAAATCTAGCCCAGATCATGGGCCATTGTGCTGTTTTTGTGGGCTCAGGCACTGGAAAATAAGATTGAAGATGGCCTCAAAAGAATAGCATGGGTACATTTTTCTGAATGGGGTGGAGAGATCACTTAAACCAACTGGTGGTGAGTCTTTGCCTTCAGTTTTATTGAAGGGATGGCTTTTATATGCTGGTGACATTTCTTTATAGCTCTGGTAAATGTATCTGTACTTGGGGCCTCGGTGTTGTTTCCTATCTCAGCCTCTCCTAAGGTCCTAATGGAACATTCCAGGCAGAGGGAATTAGATCCCAGTTAGTGCATCATTAAGGAGGGCAGGAGGTGTAGGGTGTGATATTTCTGAGAGCAAGTGCTTCCTGTCCCTCGCCTCTCCCAGCCTACCCCCACCCCCATACAGGCACCCATACTGAGCGCCTGTCCTTCCCCCAACCCAGCTGTGTTTTCTCTGACCCGGGGCTGCAGGGCACTGAGATTGACATCTTCAGCTATAAGCCCACACTGCTCACCTCCAAAACCCTGGAGAAGATCCGTCCAGTGCTCGACTACCGCTGCATGGTGTCTGGCAGTGAGCAAAAGTTTCTCATCGGCCTGGGGGTAAGTCTCCAGCCTGCTTCCTACCCAGCTTTGGGTGGTGGAACCTTACCCTCTGTCTTTAGGAATCTGGACAGCTGCCTTCTACACTCAGTGCATGTTCTCTTGGCACCAAGCAACTGGGGCTTTGACCCCAGTGAAGGTATTTCTTGCAACATTACTTCCTTTCTTCCTCTGAGTTAGCCAGTTGACATTCATTCATTCTTATTTGCTTATTCATTTCTGTACACTGCTAAAGGGAATATTGCCTCTTTTCTTGTTATATGGAGCTTCTTAGGCTAGTAGGATGGTCAGCAGGCTAATTTGGCTTGAGTCCATGTGGCCATTTCTTTGCAACACCACCACTATCCCATGTCATCCTTTCCAGCAAAGACACTACCTATCCTTACTCTGGGGCGCTTGGAGCCTAAAATGAGGTGAGGGAAAGCTTTGGCAGTTCTGTGTGTTACTTAATTGGGTAAAGTCATCGTTGCTCTTTTTTTCTACTCTGACTTGCCTTTCTATATAATTTTATTTCTTCTTCCTCACTTACTTTCTATGTGTCCTCTCATACTTTATCTTTTTCTCTCCTGCTCTGCTCTCTGGACCCTTCACCAAACCCACCTCAGAAATATACACCAAACTAGATCTTTCTTGAAGGCACTAATCGTGGACTTAGGCTTATTGAATGGTGCCCTGGTCTGTTCCCTACCATGGGACTAAGCTGGATCTCTACTTCTCTTCTGCTAAGGCAGTGGAAGACAGCACTATCGTTATGGAAGTATAGAGCTGACTGATCTCTACTAGACATTTCCTTCTGACATTTCCCAGTCCTATCAGCTTGTAGCCACCAACTGAAATCCTTTTTGAGAACTGAGCCTCTCACCCCTCAATCTCCATACTTGCCTGACCCAGCCTTTTCTCTCTGCTTGTAGAAATCACAGATCTACACGTGGGATGGCCGCCAGTCAGACCGCTGGGTCAAGCTGGACCTGAAGACAGAGCTACCCCGAGACACTCTGCTCTCTGTGGAGATTGTCCATGAGCTGAAGGGGGAGGTTAGAGGTGGTTCTGCTTATGTGTCCTGGCCCTGCCAGCTAGGGACCTGGGGCATAGCTGAGCCTGGCCCTTTTTCCTTCTGAGTTAACTGAGTTACATTGTATGTGGCCAAGGGCCAGGGAAAGGTTTTATAATTATTCCTGCTCAAGCAATTGCTCTAAGCCATGGTACATTCAAGTAGGAAGGACCACGGTTTCCATCTGTGAAGGAGACCTTTAGCATCTCTGTGCACCCAGGGCCCCGGTGGCCCTGCTGGGCATGTTTAGTGCTGGTTTATTTTAGTTTATGGCCAGGGATCCCTTGGGAAAGAAGCAACTTGTTATTTCCCATAGCTTTGAGTATACAGCCATACGATGATTTTAGAACAGTCAGTGGGAACAGTTGGCAAGAGTTGGAAGCCATGCTCTTGGCTGGAGCACCATGGCAACAGCCTCATTGGGTTTGAGGTTCACGGGGTGCTTATCACCCAAAGCCTCAGATCTCTGCCTGTTCAGAAGCCTGGGCCAGCCTGGTACTAAGAATCAGCTGGGAGGGAGACAAAATACCTTGTGTTTAGAACCCTTCCCTTCTCCTGGCTATAGGTAGAGTGGGGGCCAGCATGCCATGGTGGGCAGAGTGGACCCCAGGCCAATGCCTGGCAGGGTGGGCAGCATACGTGTCTTTCTAGGGAAAGGCCCAGCGGAAGATTAGTGCGATCCACATCCTCGATGTCCTCGTGCTGAATGGCAGTGACGTGCGGGAGCAGCACTTTAACCAGCGGTCTGACCTGGGCCCTGGGGGAGGTGGGGTAGGCCAGGTCAGCCCTGGGGCAGCAGCCTCTGAGGGTTGGCCCCTCAGCCAGGCCTTCTCTGCTTACGGATTTCCATGGTGTTTCCCCCTTCCACCTATGGGCTGGTTTCAGGGGCAGGGTGAGATATTAGTGTTGGCACTTCAGACTTTGCTAGGGCTTGAGCCTTGATGATCATAGATGCCAGCACAATCCCATTTTGTCACAACTGTTCAGATCACAGATGATGTTTATGTTAAGGTTGAGCAAGAGGGTGACCTTACGGGGAGAAGCACATGTGCTTGGTTGGTCGGTCCTATTTAAGTCAGTTCATCTGGATCCACAATTCCCACAAAGGCACGTTTGTTGGTGGATGGATGCCTAGTTGTTAAAAGGAGGGACATCTTGCACCGCCACATTGCTGATGTCACTTTTGAATTGGTTCATCTGAGTGGGTGTACTGTGGTATCTGTGGTTTGGGGTGATGAAGTAGACACAGTAAAGATGATATTAAAGTTCTAGTAGACTGCCTGAGCACAGCCGAAGGCACACTTCAGAAAAACCAATGAAGATGTAGCGAAATTAGAGGTCAGAATTCAGAGAGAGAGAGAGAGAAGGCTTCAGTGGAGAAAGGCTGGGCTTCTTGGGGGACGTGAGTGTTGCCCCTTGGAGCAGTTTTGCTGTAGATTCAGGAGTGTTCTCCCATTGGTGCTGTGAAAATACCGGACAGGGATGCTGGTGGAGGCACCCTTGCTTGTTTGTATCTGAGAGACTCTGTTTGGATTGTAGAATTCAGCTTGCTGAGAAATTTGTAAAACTGTTTCCAAGCCTAGTCGGCCTGACATGAATCCCATCAGGTGAGTATATCATCTCTTCCTCTCAAATCTCCCTTCCTTCTTGCTTCCTTCTGGCCAATGTTGGCTTCCCGTCCTGTGGAGGATGGGAGTGCTCAGTGAAGGGGACCCAGCAAGGTTGATGTTAGAGATAAGACTGCCCTTGATGAGTGATTTGTTTGGGAGTGCTAGGTAGGTAGGTAGCTCCTTTACCCCAGAGTAACTCCTCATCCTGCCGGTCACAGTGGGCCAGCCTCCACAGGAGATTTATTTGTAGGGGTTAAGGTATCCTCATTAAAGATGTGTGTGCTTCTGAGAGCACTCACCTCTGTGAGTCACACATTTATACTTGAGTATCATTAGCAAATCACTTGGCCTTTTCATTTTTTTAGGTAAGAAAAGGGTGCTGAGGAAATGGAAATTTTTGAAGATGAGAAAGAGAAAGATAAAGGAGGATAGTTTGAAGGCGTGGGAACCTTGGTGCTTGGGAAGAAGGCTAGGGTTTGCTGTCATGTTAAATTTCATGAGGGAGGAGAGGACAGTCAGGGAACAGACAGAGCAGACGTTTCCATGCTAGGCCAAGGTCTGAGGTTATTACCTCTGGAGCTTCATTTTACTAGAGACTGAGGTGTCTATTTATACTTTATCAAAATCATTCTTATTCTTTTTAATATAAATTTACTTAAAATTAAATCCAGTACTGAGAATGCACTTTATAGATGTCTTCTGAAAGTCCAAAACCAGTTTTTTGCCCATACTTGAAAATGTCCTCTCTGCCTGGGCCTGAGAGGCAGCTCCTAGGGACCCTGTCTCTATTGCTTGTGGTCTGGTTGCTGGGTCTCTGGGGAACTTTCCCCAGTAGCAATTCCCAGGGTGTTCAAGAGCCCCCAGAAGTGAAGGGCTGGGCATCAAACAGTAGCCCTGCATCCTGGATAGGCATCTCCCTGCCCTCTATGGTAACAGGCCTATTAGGACTATTTGGAAGTAACTTGTGCTCCAGGAGAGCTTAAAATCCATGTAGTCAGACGTGGGCAAGAGTCTGGACCTTGGTGTTCTGGTCTCTCTTAACAGTGATGACAAACTGGGGTGGGAATGCTGACAGAGACATCTCTATCTGCCTGCCCTTCTCTCCCTCCCCTTTTCCATATAACCACAGTCACCCTGCAGCCAGCCTAAGGGGGCGCTTGGCAGCTCTGAAATGTAGGGCTTGTCTGTGTACGACAACAGTGCCGCAGAGAGGCCGGGGGTCCGCATTCTTGAAGGGTTGGGTGGTGCAGGGGCCTGGGGCAGAGGGCAAGCACAGGCACAGCCTCCTGCCTACCAGCTGCTGCCTGGACAGGAGCATCTCCCCAGGAAGCCTTTGTCCTCTCTCTACCTGCAGGGTGAAGGAGGTGTACAGGCTGGAGGAAATGCAGAAGATTTTTGTCAGGTGAATGACTCAACCAGGGTAGCTCAGGATTTGAGAAGCGTTGGAGTGGGGGGCATGGCAGTATCCAGGATTCGCTGTTTTTTGTAGAGATGGTTTGGGGTGAGCAGTGAGTTGGCCCTGGCGGGCTGCCTATACCTCCCACCTCTCTTGCCTCGGTGCAGTGCGGCTCCACTGCAGCCCAGAGCCCCCCGGCTGAGAGCTGATTCAGCACCCTGTCAGGAGGGGAGCAGGCGAGTGTGCGTCAGGCAGAAATACGGGCTCATTGATGCTGTAATAGTTACAATTGTCCCTGTGAGGGGTAGAGCAGCAAGCTGCTTGAAACACTATAAATCCCAGCTCCTGGTGCAGACAGAGAGATTGAGCCTGGAGGGGCAGAGGGGGCATAACTGCTTCCTCAGATTCTTAATGGTGTTGGGGGTGCTCAGTCAGATCTGTGGGTCTCATCCCTCATCCTGGGTGTGCCCCTTGCTGTGGCATGGAGTCTCAGTGCTCTCGTGTTAACTCTTTACTGGCCCAGTGATGTTATGGGTGGTCAGATCTTACCTTTACCAGTGTCACTTTGAAACACCCCAAACACCACAAAACATGTCACTCCACTACCTCCATTACTTAGTTGAGAGTTCAGAGCCTGAGTTCTGAACCCAGCACTGCACTCATTCACTTGCAGTGTGGCATGGAGCAGCTCACTTATGTCTGCCTCAGTTTCTTATGTTGATCTGAGATAAAATACTGTGGTTGGTGTGATTTCGATATCAGCCAGAGACTGTTAGGGCCTTCTCTCTTATGCACACACTTACACTTCCTGTTTGCACACTTCCTTGGGGAAATCAGGTTAGAAATGAAGATCATCAAGGGCTCCAGTGGCATACCGAAGCTCAGCTACACAGGACGGGATGACCGGCACTTTGTGCCCACTGGCCTCTACATCGTCAGGACAGTGAACGGTGGGTGATGAGTGATTGTTCCCTGCCCTTCCTCCCTCCATCAGAGTGACTGGCCCACACCAAGTGGGAAGTAGCCAGGCTGGCGTTTCTTTGAGGTCTGTGGTGGGGAGTATTGTGTTCCCTGAGCCTCTTCTGTTCTTTGGTGGGTGCTGAGGGTTAGGTTGGGCCTGGGAAGAGAGGGCCCCAATTTGTGTATGCTTGCATGGTGTTCTCATGGTGGAAGAGGACCTTCTCAGTGCACAGCAGCATGCCCAGAAAGTCAAGGTTGGCCATTTGCATCCCCTGTAGAATCCCTTTTCTTCAGTGTCCTCTAGTTAACAGAGTCCTGCTCCCTCTGCCAGGGACCCAGAGATGTTGCCCTGGTGGCACGCTGGCAGGACTGGGCGGGGTTGTTGAGAATTATCTTAGTCACCCTCCTGGAGCCCCTTTGGGCTGGTGATGAAGGCTGCCTGTGTTCTCTGCCTGAACTTTGAGGGGAAGGGGACTGGAAGAACAGGAGCGGGAAAAGGCACACCCCTACGTTGTCCTGACCTGTTCCCCCATGGGCTTCTTCCCCTCTTCCTCCTGTCAGAGCCATGGACTATGGGATTCAGCAAAAGCTTTAGGAGGAAGTTCTTCTACAACAAGAAAACCAAGCTCTCTACCTTTGACCTCCCCGCAGACTCCATTGCCCCATTTCAGTAAGTAGCCCTCTAGGCCTGCCCTCTCTGCAGCCCCACGTATTCCTGCCAGGATGCTAGCCAGCCCTTTGGGGCACACCCCAGGTCCTGAAACTGATTGCTGCCCACACAGGGGCTCCCCTGAGCAAGGGCTAGGCTTCTCTACAAGGGTGTGGTTGGGCCTGGATAATAAGCTCAGTGATAGGAGAGTGATGCCAAGACCTGTTGTGATGATTGGGGGCCCTAGGTGTGAAGGGCCTCGCCTAGGCAGGCATCTGTCCCACAGGGCAGCCACTGTTTACACGACTTTCTGACCCTGGCCTGGTGGTAGGAGCATGCTGAAGGCCCACAGCCCTGCCCCTTGGGACTCAGGGTCCCAACCATCCCTTGGTCAGTACCCGTTGTCTGTTTGCTAGATTATTGGTCATAGGTTTCCGATGACCCCCAGTAGCCCTTAATGTACCTATAATTAGTCACTGACACTAGTGTCTGTCACTACATTAATACTGTTCTATACGAACAGCAGACAGATAAACCAGGAGTATCAGTAATTGTAGAAATTCAGTTGGACTCAGCAGTAGCAGCTGTTTGTTGGGAAAAGCTGGTTCTAGAAGGCAGGGAGGAGGAGCTGAGTGAGACCTTCTGGGTTTTGGCTGCCAGAGTGAAGACCCTCAAGTGGAGTCATTGGCAGGACCCCGTACCCCCCGACTCTTTAAGAACACTCATCCTCTAAGTCAGTTGTCAGGGTTTGGGTGGTGATCTCTCAGTCCTGCTCCACCTGGGTATAGCCCTCTGACTTCCTTTTTCCTCCCCAGCATCTGCTACTATGGCCGTCTCTTCTGGGAGTGGGGGATGGCATCCGTGTACACGACTCCCAGAAGCCCCAAGACCCAGACAAGCTGTCCAAGGAGGATGTCCTGTCCTTCATCCAGACACACAGCGCCTGAGGGTCTGAGGACACCCATTCCTGCTGAATGCCCTGTCGTTCTGAGTCAGGGTGCTCTGCCTGGGGGTCCACAGTACTGGTTTCTTCCCCCTCTCAAAGGGACAGGGGAGCACAGTCACCATAGTTTGGCCATGAGGGGTGGGTGATTTCTTCTCCATCTCCCCTGAAAGCTCAGTTTGGGGCCTTCAGAGGACACTCAGTCCCTTCTGGGACACTTTTAGACTTCCCTCCTTGGAGACCTGCCTAGGAACTCTCTCCTGCCAGGACTCAGCCTGAAAGATGCTGCCTGCTCTCACGGCAGGTTTGAGATCAGGGCCCAGGGCACATGGGGCCAGCGGAGGACGTGTCTGAGAGCAGCAGGGCTTTGGTTCTGCGATTCTCCTGTATCCTGTAGACTCACTTTTCTGAGTTCCATGCGCTGCCCTGAGGGCAGCCATGCCCTGCTTTGCCCAGCTTTTTACTGGGCCAACCGGAGTGGGTGAAGACCCACTGTCGTGAGCTGGCCAGGAGCAGCTACTGTACAAATCAAAGTTTTGTTTCTTTGAACTTATTCTGTTTTGATGCCAAGTTGGAGAAAATTTTGTCTTCTTTCCCCACCCTGTCCTGGTCATCTCTGGAGTTCTCAGCCTGGACCTCTGACAGTCCCGCAGGCCGGGAAGGGAGGTGTGTGGGCCCCACATTCCTGACACCACATCAGGATGCAGGTAGCGCTGTCTTCGGTAGTGGATGCGACTGCCTCCTGGGCCTCGACGCCTTTTGACCTAAACCTTGGGCAGCTCTAGAAGAGAGGAAGCTCCCTTGAATTGAAGACCTGCCTTTTTCTGTGCCCCAGCAGCAGTGGCCCCACTGCAACAGAGGGGACCCCCAGGGTTGGGTCACACCCAGCCCTCTGGCAATCATGGCACTCTTGTTTGCCACAGCCACTTTGCTACCCTTCCCCCCAACCGTTTTTCTTCTCTAATAGGGGGTACAGTCACGTGTCATTTTGTGGTCACTCCATTTCCTCTATCTTGGTGGAGGCAGAAGTGGGAAAGCTAGGCAGTAGCTTTGGGTGGGGGAGGGCACCTGTGGTTCTTAATGGGAAATACCTCTCAGAGATGCTCATACAGGCTCCCTAGGGCCCCATCCTAGTGCTAGGCTGGTTTCCATGGAGATAGGGCACTAAAGCTCCCTGTGAGGTTGGAATTGACTTCACCTGGGGGCGGTCTCCAGCCAATATCCAGTCTTAGCACCCCCCTCCCGCACCCTCCCTGGGTTGGCAGCAGCACCACTAAAATGCTGTATTTCCACCCATTTCTGGGTATATCAGTGTGTCTTGCAGAATCTTGGATCATTAAAGATAAACATATTTTTAATGTCTGTGTCGCTCTACTGGGGCTGCTGCTGGTTGTCCTGGGTACTTTTTGGTCTGGGACTGGCTTGGATAAAACATCTTGGGCCGAAGGGGAAAAAGCTGTACTCGAAGAAGGAAGAGGGTTTAATCAGAGCCTTGTCCAAGCTCAGGGCTCCCAGGGCTGCTGCCTGCTGCCAGAGAGGGGGCCCAAAGAAGTTGAGAAATTATGCGGCTCCTGTTAGAGGCTGGAACTGAGAAGAATGAATGAACCCACAGCCCAGCAGGGCAGGGAGGCACTCTCCCCCTTACATAAATCACACAGCTCGCTCCGTGGTAGTACCGTGACAATCCAGGATCACTCTGTGTGACTAAAATAACAGAGGTGTCAGACCAATTAGTGCCACCAGACCAGGGAAAGAGAAGAGAGTTGGTTTTGCTGATCCCCAGCTGCTCCTGAACTGGGGGCTGTGCTTGGGGGTGGGGGACATGCAGGTGCTGATAGTGCCTCCCGCTCTGTTCCAGGCCAGTTTCTCCACCAGTTCTATCACTCTGGTGCCTATTTCCTCCTAGAGACTGCCTGCACTTCGCTTGGCTCCTTGGTCTTCCTTGATATTTCATAGCCTGAGCTTCTGGGGCAACTTCTTTCCTTGTTTTTCACTTATTTAATGGGAGTGATCTCATTCTCAAGCCCTTCATCCTTGGTTGCCCTACTTGGCTCTGCTTGCTCTAGCCTCCCACTTCTGACCCTCCTGGGTCCTGTACTGGGAGTAGGGTTGGGGAATGTGCTCAGGGACAGCAGGTGGTGTCTGTGTTTGTGGCTCCTGCTTCCTCATCCAGTAGGACCACCAATACCGCTTCTCCCTGTAATCCCCTCCTGATTTACTGGCCACTGTCACCATAAGTCTCTGGTCATTACCATGGCTCTTGCTGCCCACTCACTCTGCCAGGCCTAACCAGCCTTGCCTGCCTCTTGAAGATGTATTAACTCCTTGCCCCCGTGGGGCTGCCATGTGACTTCAAGTCCCCAAGATTCCCTTCGCTGCACAGGCTGCATTTTTTCTGCCATAATTAGTCTTGCCACTGAATGGAGGGCAAGACTGTGTTTGGTGGAGGTGGTAGACATGTGGCACAATGGCTGCCTCTCCAGCAAGGCCCAATTCCTGGAAATGGCTCCCAGCATAGTTCTGGCTTGGCAAGTACTTCCCGCTGCCACCTTACTCCCTACTTAAGCTGGGGCTCACTGTTACAGCCCCCCTTCTCCCTTCTGAGTTCTAAGCCAAGACCTTTCCCTTGAACATCTCTTCCTTGATTCCTGAATGCGACTCTCAGTGCCCCCCAACTACAGTCAGATCATAACATTTACTCAGCAGTCAGGAATAGCCTGGGTATGCTTTATTGCCTTTCCCTTGGGCTAAGGGAGGAGCCAACACAAAGTCCTTCTGCAGACCCAGACCCCACACAGCACCAGGAGGCAGGAGGGGCTGGGCTAACAGGAAGCCCTTCTCCAGTGTCTGGGTGGGGAAGAAATGCCCCTGTACCTAGGTCCTCTTGAGGCTTGAAGGACTTGCTTGGCCGTGACCAGGTTACTGAGGGGAAGTCTGTGCAGATGGAGAAATCTCAGGCTCACATGGTCCAGTAGGCATAGATGAGGGTCAGAAGGATAAAGATGGCCACAGAGAGCAGCATGTTCTTCCGGTTCTCCTGCCGAAGCAACTTTAGCTCCTTCTCTGGGAAGAAACGGTGTTGGGCAGGTCGTTTGGGCCTGTTACTCTTATCTGCCTTTGCCTCTCCCAAAGACAGGCAGAGGTGTTCCTCCCCAGCTCCTTCCTTATCCATAAAAAGGACTCTGTCCTTGGTCTACCCAGACCTTCACAACCTTTTGGCTACAGATCTTGGCCCCTCCAAAAGTCCCAACAGTCAATGCTGCTCAACCATTTTTCCCTAAATGTAGCTGAAGTTGATGAAATGTGTGAGTCACCAAAAAGATCACACATGAAAGCCAAACTAGGTAGTGTTGCGTGGCATCACTACGTGAGTCCTCTGGCCTGTCTCTAGGGTACTCATCCATCCAAGGTGCTTCATCTGACCAATGAGAAACTCAGAGGGCAGCTGGGATCTCCTTTGGCCTGATGCTGGATTAGGTACAGGCTGAGACCATACCACCAGTGCTTCCAGTCCTGCCCAGCTAAGCAGAAACTAGGGATGCTAAGAGGAAGCAGTCTGTGCCCACGAGTAGTTGAGCTCACCTCTACAGGACGCCAGTCCTGCTACTCTATAGCTATACTATTTGTCCCCTTACAGCAGGTGGGTAGTACTCTGAAGACTAAACTGAGTGATGGTGCTATGATTTTGTGGGAA
Source organism: Eonycteris spelaea (assembly GCA_003508835.1). Lineage (NCBI taxonomy): Eukaryota > Metazoa > Chordata > Mammalia > Chiroptera > Pteropodidae > Eonycteris > Eonycteris spelaea. The sequence goes on from PUFA01000069.1 coordinate 2,717,044, forward strand.
AACTGTAGGCTTGAGGGGGAGCTAATGCCCTACCCTGACCCGTGAGAAGGAGCAGGGAGACAGCTGCAAACAAGCTGTGGGCAGGCCAGACTGAGCCCGAGGCCCTGGTAGGTTCCCTGCCATGTGGTCTGTTCTTGGGCTGATTGTTGGCCAGGTTTGGTAGTTCAGGGAGAATAGAACAGACAAGTCGGAGGAATCACTGCAAACCATCTTCCAGGCCGGCAGGGACAGGGTGTGGGGTGTTGGTGGGCCCAGCAGCTGCCCTCTAGCTCCACACCCATCCTGGGCTCTACCTGGTTGTGCCTCTGCTGCCCAGAAGGTGGCAGCATTGCTCCACCCCCAGTAGTCCTTCATGCTGCCCAAGTGGGAGGTTCACCTTGCTTCACCCAGGCTCCCAGCTGCCCCCACTCCCATCCCAGGGAGGGAGTGAAGCTAAGGGAGGAGAGAGCTGGGAGGACAGACCTCCCAAGTCTGGGTGGATGTGAGAATCTTCTGTACCTGGCTACTGCCATACCCCTTCATCCCACAGAGGGAGAACAAATCCATCTCCCCTGGAATGAAAGAACAAACATGTTCTTCCAGGCTCCTGGGCCTACAGTGAGCTCCTGCAACCTCCTGAGGGCTCACTCCCTCCTGAAGGACTGCCTCCTCCTCGATCCCTGTCACATTGTGGGCTCCCTGGGCTGTCTGCCTCTCCTGACCCTGAGATTGCAAGGTGGGGCTGGTATGGAACTCTTACCATAGTGGAGGCTTTGTTCATCAGGCTGTTTTTCTCTTTCTCCAGAGACTTCCTGTGAGTGGGGAAGTTTTATAGCTCAAGCTCTTTCCTTTCTTCCCACCTGAGGGGTAGCTGGCACAAAGGGACAGGTTGGACAAAGGGGACAAGGGCTAGGCCTCTGGTGGCAGGTGGATGGGGAATGGAAGCACAGGGCCAGGGCCCAAGACGGATATGAGGGGCTGGCAGAGGGCTGGGGGTGGTGGGGGTCAGGAGCATTACCTCGCCTCTGGGCTCAGCTCTGTCCCATAGAGCCTGGAGTTCACAGCCTCCAGGTCCCTCCGACATTGTGACAGCTTCTCCTCCAGCCCATCGATCTGAAACATACAGCACACCAGCAAATAGAGATGGGCAGCAGAGCCCTTCGACTTTCAAAATAGTTGGCATTCTGGGACGGAGAAAAGGAAGCCTCTAGGAGTCTTCTTGGACAGCCCCCCGCACCCAACCCCAAACATCTGTTTTTGCTGTCCTCTATTTCCACGTGGTACAGCCTGAGCCCCACTGGAAATGGCTGAGGGTGTTACTCAGGGTCTCATAGCTTCCCTGACCCACTGGACCTAAGCATGGGCTGGGGGCAAAATAGGAGCAGCCCCTCAATCACTGTCTCCCAGCACACACTACAGTGGGGCCCCAGAACAGGAGCAACCAGGGCTCTGAATGCGATAGGTGCCTGCCACACAGGTGTATAGATGGATAATTAGACATCTAGGGGCCAAGAAGCAGAGGTATTTTTCCACTGATGCACTTCATCTTAAAGTAGTCTGTTATAAGGATATACATTTCCCCATGAGAATCAATAAAAAGTACTGAGTATAAAAAAATGCAGCTCAAAAACACTTCTATTTTTCTGACCGGGTTCTTCTTCAAAAACATTGCCCGTCATCAAGGTAGTGGTAACTTGTGGGGCAAAATAGCTAAGTTTCTGAGAGCTTGGTTGCCAAGAATATCAGTTTTCCCATTTGTTTTTAGTTTCAGAGATGTGTTCTTGGCAAAACAGGTTGTGGGAAAATGTTTTATAATATACTGGACTGGATCATCCAAGCCTGGGTCCTGGAATCATGCATTTGGCCTTGAAAGTTCATCTGTGTCCGTCTGTCTGTCTAACTGGTCACCTCTTTGGGCCTGGACGTCCTCGTCTTGCACTACTGCCCTGCTGTCAGAAGCCTAGATTTCAGGGGGTGGAAAGGTTTAGAGGCCCTGTGTTTTTCACAGCAGCTGACTAAACAGTACCTTAGGTTGGGTCCCTGTAATGCTCGATTTTCCATCTGACTTCACTCATTCTCACCACACCCCTATGAGGGAGAGCAAATATGACTTCTGTTTCACAAATGAGAGAGTGCCCCCCATCGCACCCCAGCCAAACAGAATGACTTCTCTGAGGAGTCAGACTGGGACACCCCTTTCCTTATTGGTCTCAGTCAGTTCTCCTTCCAATCCCTTCTGGAGTGGTCCCTGCAGACAGCAATCAATCAATGATGGTTAAGTATGAATCCCAAAATCCCAGGCAGGTGTTCTGGGGCCAGTGTCAGAATTGCATTTGAAGTCCCTGGGCCTTCTTGCCCTTTACCTGGCCAGCACCCATCCCAGCCTTTTCGGGGTCAGCCACTTTCCCTTATCCTAATGCCCAGCACAGATGAAAACACCATCTATCCCCTTCCCTGCAGCCCAGCCTGCCTGCTGCCAACTCCAGCTCTGGAAGCAGGGCCCTGTGGGAGGAAGCAACTGCAGAGCCTTAAGTTAATTGCCTGGTTAATTGTGTCATTTCACTGCTAATAGGCACCAAAGGTAAGGTTGTCCTGGGAAGCAGCCCCAGCCGGGAGATGGGGCCTGTGCCTGGGAGACCAAAGGCCATCTTAGAACAGGCACTGCTGGGAAATGAGCTCTGGGGAGCCAGACTCAGAGACCAGCAATAGCCTGATGCATAGTTAGTGGAGCCAAGGAGCTAGAACTAAGGGGAACAGGAGCTTCAGGCCCCTATGAGGCCCACCCTTCATAGCAGAACCCTCAAAACACATACATAGCCCGAGACTTGCTGTTTCCATTCCATGGTGTAGAAGCTACAACCAGGGCACCAAATTCCATACCAGGTCCCAAACAAAACCTAATTCTTGAAGGTCTACCTCCTCCATGAAGCCTTCTCTGATGCTCTTGGCTGGAATACTGCCTATTTCCCCTGGCAAATTAACCAGTTCTCTCATTAGGCAGAGCACACAGCTATCCCAGCTTTGTGTGTCCAAATCTCATCTTCCCAAACTCTAGGAGCCCCTAGGGCAGATGGTATAAACATGCAGGCCCAGGGGTCAAGTCTAGTCCAGACTAGCCCATTCCACTCGTGTATGTGACTGCCTGGCCTCTAAGAATGCCTGCCTTTGTAGCTTCTGTCTTAGAAGGCATGGGGGCCACCTGTTTCCTCTTTGTGGTCACAAGGCCTGGCCCGCTGCAGTCTTTGTGTTTGTAGCCAGAGAATAGGATTGGGCATGGCTGGGCCCTGGACCTGGGACAGATTTAGGCCTCATGTAGGAACAGTCTCTGAAACCCTCCCCTCGTGCCCATAGAAGCTGAAAGAAGTTAGAAGAAGCAACTGCACATGCATGTAGATATGTACTTTGTGAATTACCTAATGCAAGTATTAGTCCTAGGTCAGATTTCTGTCTGCCACACCCTTGGGCCAGGCCCTGGTTTGCATGTCATTCTGGGAAAGAAAAAGTTTGGGAATTTCTATCCCTAAACACCTCTAGAAGGCTCCCAGGTGCCCAAAAAAGCACTAACTGGCCCAGAGCAAAGCCAGGAACTCATGCTAAGAAAAATCTTTAAATTGAGATTGGCAAACTACAAGTGGCCAAGCCAATCTGCCATGGCGCTCTGGGCAGGGCCCATGGAGCTGGCAGTCAGAGGCCTTTATCTGAACAAGCCCAATTTATCTGCAGTTCCACTGAATATCCCCACTTTCATTTACCACTTTTTAATGAGGCTTAAACAGAGGAACACAAATCAAGGTTTTAGGGACTCAAGTTCTAACCTCCTCCTATGAATATTTATGTCCTGCTGACAGCTCTGATTCCCTTCTAAATAGCAAGTTCTCCTTCTTTACAAACCAGCTGCTTGATGTGGGCTGAGTGAGGGGAGGCTGAGACTGTCAGGAGGCTCTTCAGAAGGCCAAAAACCCATCCTCAGAAGGTGACCCCACTGGCAGTCAAACACCCTGCAGCATTTGATGAAGCAGAAGCTGGCTCTCGAGCAGTTATAACAATGGGTGCAAAGATTCTGGGTGACCTCCTGGCTGCAGAGAAGCAGGGAAGGAGGGTCAGGATGCATTTTTTAGTTGTGACTGGGGTCAGTAGTGGCTACAGAGCAGAGCTGCAAGACGGGTGCAAAAATGGGGAAGACCCAGAAAGTGGTCCTTAAAGAAAGCCCCTAGTTGAATTTTCAGTCAACTCTCAATGATGTGTACATGGATTATGCACTTTGCAGATTCCCCAGTGCAAATCGATAGTCCTTGGTCAGCTTCCTCTCTGCCACAGGCTGAAGGCAACAGAGGACAAGATAGCCGGGGCCGGGAGAACAGACATGGGGGAAAGGATCAAAATAAGACAAAGAAGATTCTAGAAGCACAAGGGTCAGAGCTGGGCAAGCAGTTGGAAGACCAAGTGCCTAGAAACCTGAGATTGTAGCTACTGAAGAGTGTGGTCTTAAGGAGTGTGGGCTATATAATCTTCTCACTTACTTGCCATATTCCTTAATCCTGTGCCCCAGTTACTCATGTGTAAAACAAAGATAGTAATGTTTCATATTTCAGAGTTGTGACAATGATATGAGGCAATACACGTAAGGTGCTTGAACAGTACCTAACACACAGTAGGAGTTCAGAATTTGATATCATTATCAGAGAATGATTTTACAGTGGAATAAAAAGAAAATTGAGTTAATTTGTGGCAAAAATAAGAGAAAGAGCTATAAGTAGGGTGTGTGTGATGGAGAGCAATCTCCACTGGTTACTGGCTGGTAGCAGTGGGAAGGGGAGCCCCTCTGGCTCGGATATGGCCATCCTCTAAGTCAGAGGCAGGGTTCAGCAGGGGTGGGAGCCCACAAGGTAGACCATGAGAACAGCAATGCCTTTAAGCTAGCCCATCTAGCTGGCTCAGGACATGGCATGCTCAGAACCCCACGACTGGCCTGGGGATAAAGCTGGGGTGGGGCCCTGGAGCCAGCACAGAGTTATAGAAACTGGGGCTGATGGAACCCAGGATGATAGGCCTGGAGCAGTGTATAAAGGCACAACAGACTCAGCTGTTGTCTGGACACCCATGGGCATCAGTCTCCATCACTGGGGAGACACTGAATGGCAGATGGAGCCCAGGTTCACCTACACCATGGCTTTATGGGGCCTGGCATCCAGCTAAGCTGGGAGTTGGAATGTAAAGCCTCAGGACTAAGGCAGAGAGAGGCCTCATCAAAGAGATTCAACCAACCAGTGGGGAGAGGTTACACTCTGGAGGCCATGGAGGATCCCAGGACTCCTGCCCGACACACTGTATAGGTCAACTGGCAGGAGGAGCATGGTGTGCCCAAGACTGGCTATGTGCTGGAATTTTCCTGGAGCTGTAGGTGGGTAGCAATGCTGACTGTGACTGTCACAGGCAAAGTCGTTTCAGCCAAAGTAGGGACTGAGACAGGACACTCATTCAGACAGTGTGTGGGGCAGAGTAGATGCCCCAGTGTACAATAACATTAAGAAGTGTCCATACATTTACATCAGACCAAGTGTTCATTTTTAAACAAGGAAAATGAAAACTAAGTCACTGAGATGACAGTCAGTAGGTACAGCACAGCTACAAAGGAACCTGAGGAAGTAAAGGCAGTGGTGTGGGGTCCCTACAAGTTAGCAAACCATGCCTTCTGGCACCTCACACAGAGCTGAGGACCCGGTAGGTGTGTAAACCTGAGTGCAAGCAGTTCAGGGGATTGAGACGTAGGTGATGTTTGTATAGGGTGTCCTGGTAAAAGCCTGTAATTTGACCCTGAAACCAGCAGTGGCTAAAACTCACCCAGGGAACTGCTGGTCTGAGCCTAGGCAGGGAAGACGCAGAGCCATGAGGGAAGAAGGAAGAAAAAGAAAGGAGGGGAAGAGGTCTATAGGTAGGGGGTGAGAAGTAGCATCCCTCAAGTAAAAGGGAGTTGAAAGTCCCAGGGGAGGCCCAGAGACAGGATCCAGAATGTCTGTACTGTAACAGGAAAGGCGCACAAGTGATCCCACCACCGTCAGGGTGAAAACCACTGCCTTTCTTAACCAAGCTTGGACTAGGGAATCAGAGACTGTTGGATGGCTTCGAGAGTGGGCAGAGGAGCAGGCTTAGTTGAGGAGAAGTATAAGACCAAGACAAGGATTCTCCATAGAGGTGGGGATGTTTCCTGTAGAAGAATAAATGCCAAGATCTTAAGTCAGCCTGACAGTCAAGGTCACCATGGGCCCTGACCCGAAACAAGTGAGGCCATCACTCCTCCTGGTAGGTGCCAAAGAAATAAAGGCCTTCTTCATTTCCAGTCGTCAGGGACAGGGACTCTCCCAGTTGCCTCCCTAGAGGGACCCTTTCTCAGATGCAGCTCTGAGTGCTATGTGCTCTGTGGCGCTCTGCTGGCAGCTCAGTAACCCCAAGCCACTAAGCAAAATCCCCTTTGCCACCTGACTTGTGGAATAATGCCTTATTCTTAGAGCTTTAGGGAAGTCTCCCTGGGGTCCTATATGCCATAAAACCACTGTGTTAAGAGAAACTATAAAATTCTTCTGAAATCCCCATGAGGCATCTTTTCAGGAGTATGGAGCCTCCTGGAATCAAAGCCCCAAATGAAACCTCTTTGGGGGCAAGGAACATGAGTGCCAGCTCACGCACAGAATGCCCAGCACACTGGCCAGGTCAGGCCGCACGGGGGCCAGCTCCATGCAAACCTAACCACAATCTCAGTAGTAGTCACCACTTCTATAGCACGCATGGGCCAGGCACTGCTCTGTGCTTCTTCACTTGGATCCCTTCAAGGAATGCTCACAATAAACCCATAAGTGAGTAGTAGTATTAGTATCCACCTTTTGTAGGTGAGGAAACTCAGACCATGGAGATGAAGTAATTTGACCAGGGTCACACAGCCAGTCCATGGGGGAGCAGGGCAGTCCGAGTCTATGCTGTTAGCCACCAGCCCACATCGAGAAAGCGGAGAGCCACCAGCCTTGAGCTACTCTAGCTCCAATCCTTATACTCTGGGTTAGGCCATCTGTGGGCTGCTTCGTGTCTGCTACCTAAGGTCTACATCGGCTCTACAAGGAAGGGCCTACCTCTGTTTCACAGAGGAGCAAACCCCCAGCAAGGAGATTTTAAGCAACCTGCCGAGTCCTGTAATTGGGGAGTGGCAGCAGTGGGGTCTGCATCTGCGTTTTTCTGCTTCAGAGCTTATGTTCTTTCTACCACATCAAGCTCTTCTGTTAAAATCCCTTATGAAAACATTCATGACAAAGAAGGGTTCTGTGGAACAGTCATTCTACATCCCGGTCGAAGCCCATCTAAGCTTGTTGATCTGCTTTCAACAGATTCTATACTCTAAATAATCTTGTACGAGGGCTTTGCTTAGTCTGTTCACATAACAAATATTCTCTGTGAGGGAAGAAGAACCTGACTGAAATCTGTTTGCTTGGAGACAGTGAGACGGGAGCCGAGCATCTGTCCTCACATTGAAGGCAATCACCCTCCAACTCCCAGCTTCACAAATATCCCAGACACTCTCCCCCAAATTGCCTAAGCTGCCAAAGCACCTTCCAAAATTCACACAAAACAGACCCAGTTTCGAGAAGGGAAAAGGTGGACTAGTGGCCCCGATAAGCCCTTCTTTCCCAGTGGGTATCAAAGCCTTTCTTTTCACTTGCTAATTCACAGCCTGAGAGTGGTGTCAGCTGTTTCATCTTCAGCCCCAGCAGCCTGGGAACTGGATTTCTGGAAATCCACTCATTTTCACACGTCAAGGAGGCCCCCGGGATGTTTATTATAATGGGTAAAGAAGCCAGACTGCCTGCCCAGATGGTCTCTGGCAAGAGCACTGGGGCTTTCCATCTGGGGCCTTTAGGCCACATAGCCAAGTCCCATGGGGGTCATGCACCTCAAGTTTTCAGGTGACAAGCCTCAAACCCCAAAATGCTGATCACTCTGACATTAATTAAGGGGTGTTTTTTTCTGTGAAGGAGGCTCATAGGGCTCCGTGGGGGCATAAAAACCTCTACCCATGGCTCCCCAAATCATCAGGCCCTGTGAGAAGTTCCTCTCCCAGGCTGAGCAGATGAAGAGAGTAAACCTTCCCAGTTTTTAACCAATAAACAATTTTCAGGAAAAGCAGAGTGCCAAGGGGCTTGTCATTTCTCTAGAGAGTCACCCCCGCCCCCCACCCCAGGATGTGAAACAAGAGGGGCCCTGCTGAAGCCCACGCTAGCTCCGAGACATTCTGAGACCTTCTGGTGTGCTAAGCAGCATTGCAAGGAGAGCCTCGTCAGTTCTTGCCTGAAGCCTTCATCTGTCCCTGGCCAGAATGCTGTTTGAGGTTTGTTTTCTCTTCTTTCCCCCATATATATTTTTTGATAAATTAGCAAAAGCTTCTTCATCGCTGAAAGGCTCAAAGCATTTTTCAAGAACTGGCATCCACCCCGTGCCTTATGAATTCATTAATTAAGATGCTGGCAAACAGCCACTCCACACATGCTGACATCCAGCCGTGTTAGGTAATGAGGTTTTAGTCTCCTGACCCCCGTCAAGTGGAGCAGAGCCAGACGCAGGCTGCCGAGAGAAATCACCTGCCCAATAGCGACCTGTCTTTTGAGCCTGGCAGCAGGTGAGGCTCATTTAATGGTCAGCAGCCCTTGAACAGTCTCTGCATGCTGCGAGCCTTTTTCCCTGGCTGGGCGGCTCCCCAACAAGGCAGCATCCAACCACCTGCTCCCCTGTGGCCTCCTAACCTCTGACCAGTGAACCACTCAACTGGGCCCAGATGTCAGAGGCAAGGGTTCAAGTGCCTCCGCTAACCACTCAAGCCAATTCAGTAAATATTTATTGATAGTTCACTAAAATGCCTCTATCGCTTGTCTCAGAAAGCTGGTAGGCTCCCCTCAGCTTTGTGCACAGTCTTTTCCAGAACTGAGATGGTTTTCGTTCACACTTAGTGCTTCTGCTCCCCTCCCCTCAGGGAGCTTACAGCAGTGGCTGCCATTAAACAAATAATTACACGTGTCAAGGCTCCTTTCCTCTTGGTGCTCATCCTGTCTGTCTTGGCCATTTTCTCCTCTCAACCTACCGCCATTCCTTAATCATCACTGATCCTGGTCTCTTCTACCTGCCTCCGATATAAGTTAGAAAAGTTCAATAGATGCTTTCCCAGCCGCACGACTGCTAGGGGTGGTCATGACCCAGTTCTGGCCAATGAGATGTTCCAGAAGTCAGCTGAAAGGCTCCTGGGAGGTCTTATGCTTTGCTTATAAAGGGAACAAAGAGTGCTGTAGTGCCTTTCTCCTCCTTCCTCACTTAAAGTTGGATGTGGCAACTGCAACTGTGGCAGCTATATTTTGACTAAGATGAAACACATGAGAGAATGCAGAGATACCAGCCCTCCCATAGCTGCGCTTTTGAACCAATGCTAGTAGCCACCAACTTCCAAATTTCTTATTATGGGAAAAAAGTATTCTCCTATTTCCTTAGGTCACTGAGGTCAGTGTTCTGTAACCTGTAGCCAAACGCTTTCCAAACTGATAAATTTTCGTACTGGGAAACAGATCCAATCCAGTAGCCCCTTTAAGATGTCAGCTAAGACACTGCACATCTGTTAAGTTAGGACAATTATCTATTGAGACATCGAAAGACACCAAGTTGAATGATCCAGCTTCAAAAGAAAAGCGCAATGACCAAGTAACAGATCACTACTATCAGAGATTAAAAAACAGATTTTACATCAGCCCAAATCCTATCACTTTAGATTGAAATACAACCTTTTCCTCAGCCAGAAGCATCCTATCAGACTGAAATACAACCTCTCTTCCCACACAACATTAAAATCAGTATCAGAGCTGGTGATTTCTCAACTGAGTTATAAGTTTCTCTTGCTATTCAGAATTAACTCTCGGAAGCGAAAACTCATAGCAAGTTTCTTCCAACTCTGAGATCTCACAAGGGAGCAAATGAGTTGCATAAAAAGAACTCAAGAAGAGCCACGAATGGGGGAAGCTAGGAAGTCCCTTGGTTGTCCTGGGAGATAACTGCCCAGTATAGCTGGCCTGAGTCAGCTCTCTGGGGTGAGTGCCACCTGCTCAGTAATTGCTTCATTACAACAAGTGAAGACTGTTTGCAGGTGCTGAGATCACTCACTTGTGGGGGTTTTATTGTACTCGTCTGATTAACAAACATTTTTGATTAAAACACCACTTCATTGGCTCTAAGTGCACAACTTTTAATGAGGACAATATCTACTGCTACTGAGCATCAGTGCACATCCAATACTCAGATCCGCTGGGGTCACCGGAGGAAAAAGGTGAGGAGACAGCCAGATGCAAGCTTTTTCTAAGGTGCAATTACAGATCTCAAATCAGAATATTCAAGCAAAAAGTAACCTTAGAGATCAAGAGGGCAAATATAAATATCTATATTGGTATTGATAGGTTAAAAAAAAAAAGGCAGATGTGATTAGTATAAGGCATTAGGAGGGCATATCCCCACCAAATTCAAAACACTTTTAAAATTGGTATTAGCCAAACAATACGTTTGTAATCTGTATTTGGACCATAGTCAGTGAGTCTGTAACCCCTGGTGAAGTTCAAGTCCTTTATGTTACAGATGAGGAAACTAAAGGCCAAACAATAGGATTGACTTAGCCACAATGGAAAGATACAAAAGAACTACAAAGGCTGTTAGTATGAAAGAGCATTGTTTGTTGATCATTCACCATGCCAGGCACATGCTAGACACTTTATACATACTGCCTCATTAAATCACAAAAAAATCACTGTGAGGTAAACCACAATCTGCAGTGCAGACTGTGGGCTGTCCAGTAAAACACACTGGCCCCTTCTTCCACAGCAATTGCGCTGCAGTTGGACATGTGGTCTCCTAGCTGATGAATGCATTTCTCAGACACCCAGGTGAGTTAGGTGAGGCCTCACATCTTAGTTCGCATCTTTGCCAATGGAAAGTGGGCACTCTGGGCCTAGGACTCTTAAGACAGTCGGGGTGCTTCCTCCACTCTTTCCCTGCCAGTGGACATATCGATGGGTTGCAGGCTAGTTCCATTCACAAGGTGACAAGAGAATAACAAGATCAAAGGAATATGGTAGAACCACTACTGTCCTGGTACTCTAGACCAGGGTTTGGCAAACTATGGCCTGTGGGCCAAATACGGTCCACCATCTGCTTTGTAAATATCTATTGGAATACAGCTAGACTCATTAATTTACGTATTGTCTATGGCGGCTTTTGGGCTAAGACAGCCTATCTGATTATAGCTGATTCTTGTTATTTGTGATAGTTATGTTCTATAAAATTGCCACCAACAATGAATGAGCAAATAGTGAATCACGGTAGATTCCTGTGAGCCTCTAGTCACAATATTATCAACCGATCAATACAAAACCATGTTTTGTGTGTGTTTCTGTTTAAAGAACTAATTTAATGCATATTCTTGATTCATTAACATTGAACTCACAGCCAACAGCACTATAACTCAGGCCTGAACAAAGCCCATCTAACATACATTTTCTCTGTAAGGCATACACAGCCTTCCTGCTCTTTGGAAAACTAGACAGCACTTCAGCACTACACCTGAGGGCTAGTTTAAATAGGAAAATCACCAACAAAAAGCACAGCATTGCAAAAAAAAAAAAAAAAAAAGTGGCATTAAACAGACCACAAAAAGGACACTTGTTTACCATGTAAGAACTGAAACAAGTTCTTACATGGACAGAGCACTGACTTGTTCAACCTTAGCTGGATATGTGGGCCTCAAGTGACTCAAATTTTTTACCGCTTTGAGTTTGTTCACAAATTATTGCAAAAGCATTGTGAGTACTGATTTTGGGGTTACAAATACATTTTAGCAAGTAGGCAAATTTACAAATACAGACTCCATGAACGACGATCAACGGTAGTTGCAACAGAGACCATATGACCCACAATGCCTATCTGAATATCTACAGACAAAATCTGATGACCTCTGATCTAGCCTGTTATAAAAAAATACTTTGTTTTTCACTGACTTTTGGGGTTTCTGTTACAGCAACTTATCATGTCCTAATATAGACTATAAAGTCTATGCTCTTTCCACGACATAGTGCCATCTCATTTAACCATGTACATTCTCTTTAGGAGATTCATATTTCCACCAACCTTTTTTTCCTGCTAAGTAAGCCAATATTTCTCAAGGGGTAGTGCTAAAACCTCCTCCATCAGCATGAATGTATGTAGCTTGTTAAAAACAAATACTTTGTTAAACGTGCACACCCAAGTCCTATTGAATTACTCTGGAATAAGGGAGCATTCAACTCTCCATTTGTAACAAGCTCTACAAATGATTCTTAATGCATTCTTAAGTTTGAGAACTGGTAGTAAACATAAGAAGACTATTACCCCATAGCTCTCTTGAAATCCCTGGAGGGTGCTCTAAGGGAATAGTAACACAGGAGAAGCAAGATGCACTAGAAGGCAAATCACTTGTGCTTAATTTTCAGCTCCTTCACTGCTTCAACCTGGGCTCTCCCTAAAACCTCAGTTTCCTCACCTGTAAAAACCTCACAAACTTGTAGTGAGGATTAACTGAGAATGCAAACAATGTAGCATATAGCAGCTGTTCGATATGCGTCAACTTTCTTTTCCTACCATAGGCAGCAAATTATTTTTAAGCTCTTTGAGAACACCGCTATTCCAGAATTCTCTACAAATTCCCACAGGTTCCCAAAGTAATTTTCAAGCTACAAGCTTCAGTACTCCAGGGGGAAATTTTCCCATCTCGGGATATTTAAGCCACTAGTAATATACTAAACAGTATGGACTCCCTCAACTTTGGGGTCCCCCTCACCTTCGTGTACCCGCCCCTTTTGGGTCTTCTTCATTTTACGTCTACCTTAGGGCCTCCTATTTCCGCGTCCCGCCCTTTTGGAGGCTTCCGTTCACCTCTATATCTCAGCAGCTCTAGAGGTTCCCGCACCTCTGGTCCCCTCTCGGGCTCTCCAACCTTCGTTCTCCACATCGTGCTCCTAATTACTGGTACCCCATCGGGCCCTCTTACACCCTTGCGTCCCTCTCCCAAAACGGCGTCGCCCTTAATTCCTCCCTTTGGCCCCTCTTGCAACCTGTAGCCGGGCTGACCCACTACTCCGCCGCCGGGAGAAGGCAACTAACGATGTGGCCCACCCCCGACTCTCCCCCTCACCTCTAGAGCGACGCCCAGATTCTCCCGCTTCTTTTTAGTCATGTTACTTGCCGGAATCCCCCAGTCATTATTGGACGCGCGCGTTGGTGGCACCACGCATGCGTAAACACTCGTGCTTCTCCTTCATTGGCCAGCGAGGTGGCGGAAGGTGGGGCTACTGGAGGTCGCCATCTTATTGAGTGGCATGACCCGCTTGGTGCGGCCATGTTTGTGCGGGGCAACCGCTAGTTTACGGTCTCAACCTGGGGCTGGGGAGAGGATAGAAAACAAGATGGCCCCAAGAGGAACAGTAATCCAATTGGGATCAAATTGCCCCTTTCCTTTCTAATTCAAAGCCACTTTAAAACGCTGATTTTTTTCACTCCATCTTCTGTGCCCTTCTTTTTAGTGACCACTCTGCCCACTTGAGGCCTAACTGCACTCCCCATCCCCCATTTAAATTCTGTTTAACCTTCAAGACCCATTTCGAAAGCACTGCTGCTTCAGGAAGCCCCATCTCGAGTCCCTTAGCCTTTTGAGATCTGATAATGACCTATTGTCATTCCTCCTTTCGTCTTGTGTTCTTAGTCATCTTTCCCTGTTCTGTTGTAAGCATAGCCTACAACCATCACAGAAAACATAAATGAACAGCAGCATTTCTTATCGTACCACTGTTGACACCATTCCTGCCTTCGTTCCTGCGTATTTCTTTCCAGGCTTGCTCTGAGACATAGTATTTTATACTGTTGTAACCCTACTGTACAGTACACTGTAGGCCCAGCCACTTTAAAATGTCTTGACTGTGACCCCATGATAAAAAAAAAAAAATGTTTTTACATATCATGACCCAGTTACCCATACAACTGAAACCAAATTGCCTGATAAAACATCTTTTAGCGCAGTGATGCACTTCGTAACGCTTGTGTATGAGGATACATGGGTAACGGGGCAGATATTTTCTATTCTAGCCGATTTCATTAAACAAGAGTTGGCAGCAGGAGACCTAGTAAGTTTATTTCATGACCCATTAATGGATATTGAACTGCAATTTGAAAAACACTCACATAGACTTTTCTCCATAGCTTCAAAATCATCATTTGTTATGGCAGTATATGCCACCAAGTAAATACATCCCATTCTTTTATTGGACGTTACCTCCAAATAACACTAAGGCAAACACCTTTGCATACATAGCTTTGTCCTTCTGAATTCTTTAAGATAATTTACACAAGTGGAATTATTGGGTCAAAGAGGATGAGACCAGAATTGAAGCTCTTTATTTTCAGACCAGTTATCTCTTTGTTGGAGCCTGTGTTTCTGTGTGTGAATAATAACCCAACTCAGTGTTTGGGGAAAAAAGTGTTTTCAGATCTATGTTCTCCTTTTGATAGAGTCATTGAATGATGGAGCTGGAGGGGACCTAAGATATCATCTCGCCTGCCCGCCTGACTGAGGTCCACAGAGGAAAAGTGTAGTAAATTCCGTCTGAGCAGTAAGCAGGCTGTCGAGCAGTTGTTTAGTGCAGTTACCTTAACACCCAGCACAGGAAAAACTTACTCAAGAAAGTTATCCATCAACTGTCAATCAGCAGCATTTATTGTCAGAACACTTCCCAGCATTGGTTCCAATCCCAGAAAAACCAGATTCTGTGCTACCCAATTATCACAGGCATGGGCCAGGGGAGTGAGGAAAGGAGGAAAAACACTGTGTTCTTTTAGAAGAAACTTCTTCTACATTTGTTTGACATTAAGAAAAAGCCATGGATATCTGGGTGCGTATCACGTCGGTTCCTTGTGTCTCTCCCTCATTCCCCTGTGAAATAAAGGGCAAGCTGTTGTCCTTCTGCCTGAAGAGCCTTGAATTTTCCAAACCATACCTTGTCCCCTGGTTCTCATAATGGGACTAATACTTGAAATGGGGCTGGAATGAGAGCCTATGTGGGTTGTAGTAAAAGGGGAGGCTTTTGGAGCAGACTGACCTGGATTCCAATCCCAGCTGCTCTGCCACTTAGCAGCAGTGTGATTGGGGCAAGGTGCATAATTAAGTTCACGGAGCCTTGGTTTTTTTATCTATAAAACAAGCTGGACATGCCAGGCTTGTAGGTTTGTTGTAAGAATTGCTAGGTGGTCAGTGCTGTGGCTAGTCAGTGACCAAGAGAGACTCAGCAGGACTGATGCTGCCAGTTTTTCATTATAGAGTTTCACTTAGCAATTGTTGCCATTTGTATTTTTGGTTATTGTTTTGATACTGGTTTCTATCAGCTTTGACACTATTGTCAAGTATTTGTTGTTAGGAGTTAGGGGCAAATACTTGGGTTGTTTCCTGCTATCAAGGGTGCATAGTTCACTGCATAAGGAAGCCCCCAACATACACAAGTCTCTCCCTAGAGAGGAGACGCCTTCTTCACCTTTACTCATCCTTCCTGCTGAGACCATCAATCATGGGTTTCATGTGTCCAAACATTATGACAGTGCTGCCCCCCACAGTGTTGGGGAAGCTGAAAGGGCCCCAGGTAGCTTTCTGAGGCCTTTCATCCCCCTGGTACATACAAAGACCAGCTTTGATTCCCGTGGGGGCTATTGGCTGAGCCTACTGCAGCTTGGCCTGGCTTTGTGCTGGAAATTCTGCTCACACACAGATGGATTACTGTGGGCTGCCTGTCTGTCTGTCTTTGTTTTCTAGTGAACTGTGGTTCTGAACTGTCTATTAGGGAGTTTTAGAGCGAAGTATTTAAGGAAAATAATAGAGCATTGCATTGACAGACTGGAGAACTGGGTTCATTCTTGGCTAGGCCAGGTTCTCACTTGACCTTGGCCAGGTCAAGCCTCCCCTTTGGCTCTTAATTTCCTCATCTGTGAAATGGGCACAGGGATGAGAACTAGACAGTTTATACACCCTGGGTTCTGTTTTTACTGACCTTGCTATTTGCAAAGTGCCCAGACATAAGGGCAGTCTTGTTTGCTATAAGGTATACATGTAAAATAAGAACCAATTGTTATCTTCATGATATCTCAATCTAGTTAGACAGACTGACAACATGAAATAGTGAATACCAGACATCGTATAATTAAATACCAGCTGTCTGGTACTTACTGTTGATGAATTAGGAGCTCAGGAAAAAAGAGAACACTATGGGTACTGGGGGCAGCTTGTCAAGGCTATGTGTCCAGGAGGATAAATGAACTTGGATTCAGTAAATATAGGGGAGAGAGAACCCCAGGTGGGAACTCAAGGGGCTTCTTGGGCCTGCATGGGACACCTTTTTCAACTTTGCACAAAAGCAGTATCTAGGCTAGTCACAACTCTGACTTATTGGTCATGGAGACCCTTGGGTCCGTTCTTCTATCTCTTGTACCATCCTGGGCTTGCCTGACCTATGGGGCTCAGCCCTGGGCCTCCACTGCTGCCCTGAGGCCACCCTTTCAGAGCAGGGGTGGGAGAAGAGTGAAATTGTTCACTGTCAGAAACATTTCAGGCAGGAAATGAAGAATTTCATAGGTGGTTAAAAATACAGTGGAGGCTGATTTATGTCCGAATTTTGTTCCAGAGCAGCAGATTATAGCCCAAGTTCTGAGGCAAAGGCAGTGTCTTTATGGCCTGCTTGGATCAGTTTTATATCTTAGGGATTTTTATGTTTCAGCTTAGCCAAGATGCTCAAACTTTTTGTCCCATACTTCACTGGGGAACTCATGTACTACTCACTCTTGCGCCCAACCTCATTTTACCATGAAAAGAAAAGAAAACAGAAGAGATGAAAGAAATGTTTTTGCTTGCTATTTAATTGGTATCCAGTTTTTAGCTGAATTAAATCGAATCATAAATCGAGGATGAATCCACGTGAGACCCTGAAGTAGACGTCAGATGACATCGTGAAAACAAAAGGACAGGAATCTAAATATTGTTAAATAGGCATATTCATAATATCTAGTTGTCCATAATATTTTCTTGATGAAAAGAAGTTTCTATTAGACATTATTGCCAAGATAACCTATATGGCCTTTCCCGGCGGGCCATGTGTTTACCTTACGGCTACAGTACCTTTTGTAACTGATCATGCTTCCCACGTTTTTATTCATGAGGAATCTCAGACCTGAGCTGGTTCAGGAATTTTGTGCATAGATTTCCATGTGTTAGCATCCTCTCTGGCTTTATTTTATTTTTCTACCCTTGTTTTCCCTTTGCTCTATCACTTTGTCTATTTTTGTCCCACTTTGTATGTGTACATTTTGGTGAACTACCTCAAATCCTTTTTTTGGAACACAAAGGAGCATAAATAAATCAATAAATACATCCTATGTTTGTAAATATGGCACTTTGTTCTTTCTAGAGCAGTTTTTGCATCCATTAGCTCTGTGGGTTCTCAGCTCTGTAAGGAAAGTTGGGCAGGCTCAATCCCCCCATTTTGCAGACAAGGAAGCTGAGGTAATCCATGAATGAAGTACCTTGCAGAAGAGGACACACCCCTCCATCTACATATACCACATGAACCCCTCTGAAGAAGGAGACAGACATAGAAACTAATAGCTTATTAGGTGACTTTTTATTAGTAGAAGGAGGAAACCAAGGTTGGGGGCACCAGTTGGAAAGGAAAGAAATTGGAGTGACCACTGGCTTCAGAGATTCCCCCAGAGTCCATACCTGTGTTGCTATCTCCACCCACCCACCCTTTTCTGATAACAAACCCATTCCCATTGGTCACGTGGATAGGTGGCATGCGATACAAGCTGGGCCGCCAATCACAGAACTACGTGCTCCTGGCCCTGATGATTTGTTCAGATGGCAGGACAAATGACCTGACATGGGCCAATAGGCGTTCTTCACTAAAATTTTCAGTCTCTAGCTGGAAAATGAAATCCCAGCTCAGCTCTAGTTATGGAACTATTGGGAGGTGATTCTGGAACTGCGGAAAGCTGTGCTCCCCTCTACGAGGAGATGCTCCTGTGGGATATGAAGGAAGCCAGGCAGCATGCATTGGGCGGCAGCTGTGACAGCTGGTGAGAGAAAGTGCCCTGTGGATGTTTGGGGCTCAGGTTCCGGGTGTCTCACCCTTGCCCCGCCCAGGATGGAGACCAAAACGAAAATCCTCTTGTTTGAGTCAGCTAGTTTGAGCTGGGTTTCTCCCACTGACAGGCTGGAGATGTCTCAATTTGTGTAGTGTTTAGACTGATTTTTTTCCCCCCCAGAGGTAATAAACCTTGAAATTCTGCTTCTTTGGAGTCAAAGCTTTGGTTTTGTAGGCCTACAGGTCTGCACCCTCAGTGTTTAGCTTATCCAAAGGAGATTAGGTCCTGGGAAGTAATAATAATATCCATCACCATATTGTCATGTGTCTGTCTATAGCTGGGCCGTAAACAAAGGTAGTAGAGCTTAGTGGTTCAGAAGGTGGCACCTGGCTCTGTTGCTCATCAACTGTGTGACGTTAGGCAAGTTACTTAGTTTCCTCATCTGTAAAATAGGCACCTCATAAAATTCTTGACAGGATTATAAAAAATAAAAATCCTAGTTAGCACACCATAAATGTAGTTCAACTATTTAGGTTAACTTTATACTTAACAACCCTCAAGCGCTGCTATGAATGAGGCAGAACGAATATGCTCATATGTGTTTGGCCAATGGAGATTCTGATGTTGAGAGGGGTTAGTGACCCACTCAGGTCACATAATAAGTGAAACAGTCTGGATTCTAGATATTGGAGTCAAATCCAGGATCCTCTCTCCTTTGGACCATGTTTACCAAGTGGCACTCTGCTGGCTATTGTTAGGAAGCCAATTAACAGCTTGTAAAGGGCACTATCCCTCCAGGGACAGTTTATTAGAGAAGCCAGATTCTATCCAGAAGCCTGTTTGGTGGGGACAGAGAATTGGCTGCTTAAATTGGTTTTCCCGGGCACCTCCTGCCAGTGTCTGTCTACTTCCTCCCCTCTCTCTCCCTCACTGTCAGCTCCCAGCACCCACATATCTCACATGCAAGATATTCTAGAAGACAATCAGAATCAGAAGGTAGTATAGAGATCACGTGAGTCCACTCACTTATTCAATAAACATTTGTTACACATCTACTATGTGCCAGGCATAGTAGATATAATAAGTGAATAAGACATAGATTAACTCTCATTTTACAAATGAGAAAACTGAGTCCCAGGAAGGAAAAAAGCTTCTCTACGGTCTACAGTGAATTAGTAATTTTGTTAGACACCTTCTAGAGATATTTGCCTAGCTCACAATGGCCTCCCTCTCCTGAGGTTTATGTGATCTCACCTTCCTCATTACAGCCGATCTGGCTGAAGCTAAGCCAATCAGATTTTATCTCTTAGGAATGTGACCCTGGAAAGAGATGCTGGTCTTACCCAAGGAAAAAGGTGCAGAATGAATGCAAGGTCCTATCAATGGTCCAATTCTTAGTCCAGTCCCTGGGTGTGCCACCAGCACCATCCATCCCATATAGCACAGCTTTTCTCTTCATTTTGGGAATTCTAAAGTCATTAATGTTTTTTTTTTTCTTCTTGCAACAAAAATCACCCAAAGACTGTGTCTGAGCTTGGATTAAAACCCAAGTCTCTGGGCTCCAGACCCATTTTCTTTCCCTCACGCTGACTGGCAGCAGAGGTGCCCTTCTCAAGGATCTCTCAGAACTCTGACCTTTGGACATGACCTTGGATATACCAAATGAAACCATACCAGTGCTTCTGGGAAGGAATCTTTGGGAGGTGCCAAGTTCCTTGATCTCTGAAGTAATTGCCTCGAGGGGGTGTGTGTGTGTGGTGATGATGATGATGATGATGATGATGATGATGATGATGATGATGATGATGATTTCCAGAGGAGCAGCAGAGAATGATGATTAAAAGTTCAGGGCCCAAAGCCAGAATGCCTGAGTTTAAACCAGCCCGGTCCTCCACTCCCCAGCTGTGTTCCCTGGGCAAGTTGCTTTTCTCTGTTTCCTCCTCTGATATTTACCCACAGAGGGTTTTGCAAGACTCCAAATATGTACAAAATGCTGAAACGGTATACAACAAATGCTAGCTATTTATTATTACCTGCTTTTTTTCAAGATCACATTTGCCCACAAAACATTCCCAGACCCTTAGAGCTTAGCTGTCACTCACTACTCCAGCTACTGCTAATCTCCTGAGATCCACTTGGTCTGATCGTATTTTTCACATAAAAGCAAGTAGCATTTGAAACCCAAGTCAGACACCCACATGAAAAGCAACCAGTTTCTGACCTTTCACACACATCTATGTATGTATTGTATGCATGATGAGTTAGTTTTCTAGCTTGTACACTCTCCTAGGGTAAGAGTTGACCAGCTTGATTAAAGGTTCTCACCAAATCTTCATTCAACAATTATTTACTAAGTGCCCACTATGTTTTGAGTTCTATACTGGAGCTGGGGTACAAGGGATCTCTGTTTGGTGACAAAGTTAAAGATAAATATAATGCCATATTACTAGCACTGTGAGAGAGGCAAGCATAAGGAGCTATGGACACACTGAGAATGTGAATCTAGTTCAGACTAGGGAGTTAGAGGAGGCTCAGAGAAAGAGAAAGATGAGTAAGAGTTAGGCAATGTAATTTCACACCTATCATATCATCAGACATCTGACAAAATCAAGTGTTGACAAGGATGCGGAGCCATGGAAACTCTGATATGCTGCCAGTGAAGTGTAGATTGGTACAAAACTTTGGAAAACAAATCAGCATTAACTAGAAAAGCTGAAGGTGCCCTGATGCACCAGTTGACATATTACAAGCATGTACTTTGTTGCAACACCAAAGAATTGGAAACAACTTAAATGTCCATTGTATTAGTTACTACTGTGATAATGCTGTGTAACAAGTAATCCTAAAACGTCTCAGTGATTTACAGTAAAACATTTACTTCTTGCTCACAGAATTCCAGGTTAGCTGGGGTGATTCTGCTCAGGTTTGCTCTGCTCCGTGTATATCTCATTTGGGGACTCAGGCTGAAGAGACAAGAGCTTTTTGTGAGCATGTTCTCATGGTGACTGGCAGTACTGCAAGAGGCCAAGTGAAACCATACAAGTACATTTAAAACTTCTGTTTTCATGTATCACATTCTCTACCATTCCGTTAGTCTAAACCCAAAGTTAATGGGGCAGGGATATATTCTCTATCTGCTCTATGTGGCAAAGGGTATGAATGTATAGTTCTATATAGTCGTGGAGTAAAGAGTTGGGAATGATAATTCAATCACCTATATACATCAGTAGAAGAATGGGTCAATAAATTGTGATGTATTCATACAATGAAGCGGTCTAAAGCAGGAATCAGCAAACTATGACCCACAGGGCAAATCCAGCCTGCTGTTTGTTTTGTAATTAAAGTTGTATTGCAACACAACCACATTTACTCATTTACAAATAGTCTATGTCTGCTTTCGCACTATAACGGCAGAATTGAGTAGTTGCAATAGACTGTTGGACCCAGAAAGTTTCAAATATTTACTATCTTCCCTTTCCAGAAAAGTTTGCTGACCTCTGATCTAGATAGAGCTACACACATCGACGTGAATAAATCTTACAAACATAATGTGTATAAAAAAACAAGTGGCAGAGGAATGTAAGCCATATGATACCATTTCCCTAAAGTTTTGAAACATTCAAGATCTTCAAAACAATACAATACATTGCATAACTATCCAAACCTATGCTGTATAAATAGTAAACATCAAAAGCAGGATAGTGATTATCCTAATTGGGGAAATGGATGTGACTGGGGACAGGTGCCAAGGGCCTTCTACTGTATTGGTAATGTTTCATTTCTTAAACTAAGTGATGGTGGTAGTACAAGGGTGTTAATTACATTATTATTTATAAATTTTATATAGGTCCTAAATAATTCATAATAGAAAAAAGTGAGTTTGGGAAACACAGAAGATGGGTGAAGGATGTTGTAGGCCCAGGAGCCATGATGCAAAGATGGCAACATGAGGAAGACTAGAATGAACAAAGCATGAAATGCATGAGGAAAGAGGAACTGTGGAGGGGAGGCTGGGAAGACAAGTGGGGTCTCTAGATTATTCTAAGGAGTTCGATTTCTGACTGAGGCAGAGAGGAGCTCTTGGGCAGTTCTGAGCTTAAATCAGAGCTGTGTTTTAGAAGCGTTAGTCTGGTTGCAGTATGGAGGGTGGCGAAGAGCTGAGCTGCAACGCAGGGCTGAGACCGAGCACCTCCTTACGTTTTGTGCCCTAGGTGCTTTGCTCGCCTCACTCTACTCCCAATCCTGGTCTGGAAGAGGGTGAAACTGGATGCAAGGACCAAGTTAAAAGGCTCTGGCGATGGCGCTAGCCTGAGCCAAAGCAGTCACAGTAGGGATGGAAAAGAAGTGACATTTTGAAGAGCTATGAAGGAGGTGATTTAAAAAGTGATATGGAGCGTGAGGCGGAGAGTCCAGGAAGCCACCCACTTTCTGCCTTGGACCAGTGGGTGCTGCTGCCATTTACTGGAACAGAAAAGCCAAACAGAGCGGCCGCTTGGGGAGGAACAATGGTGAGTTCAGCGGAATAGTAGCCCTGAGGGTTGGGCTCCAGGGTGCAGCTGGGGATCATAGATGGGGTGACAAGGCAGGTGGATGGTTAAGGGACCTCGAAAGCCTTTGTTTTCTTTGTGCTCCAGAAGGGGAGCAGTGGGGATTGGGAGGGGCATGGCAGACACTGCCTATCATATACTCCACAACATTCTTCCTCCCTTGTTAGAAGAGCCCCAGTTTCCTCCAGGAGACAATACATTCAGCCCCAAGATAAACCATAATCGGTACAAGTCAATTATGACCATCTATCCTCCTTAGGAGTAGACATGTGAACCCTCCTGTTCTGGCCAATGAGACATAATGGATAGTCTGCTGGGTCTCCTGGGAAACTGTTTTCCTCTACGGTAAGACATACGTGAGGAGAAAGTCTTCCTGTCTCCTCACTGTACATACATTTTCTTTGCCTGACCCCTTCATTTCTACTTGGGAAGCTGTAGGAAGGGGGGGGGTGAGGCTTGGAACTATAGCAGTCATTTTGTCATGTGAGGAGACTCATTGAGGATGGCAGAATGAAGAAACAAGAAGAGCCTTGGTCTTTGACGACATCTGTGACCTTTTAAACTACCTTTGGGACCCACTACCATCAGACACTTGTTCAGTAGAAATGTATGTCTTTATAATTTGAGCCACTGCCAGTTGGTTTTTCTGTTACTTGCAGCCAAATGCAACATAATTGGTACAGGGGATTTTAAGTTTTGAGATAGCTGAAGTATATTTTGAAAGAGGGAAACCAAACATGGTGTTGAGGGTCTTGTTGAAGATGAAGCTCTTAGTCATAACTTGTAAGGCCCTCCACACTGGGTCCCCCACTAACTCTTCGAAATCACCTTTATTACTTCTCACTTGCTCACTCCACACCAGCTACGCTGGCCTTGAGCTGTTACTCAAACATGCCAGGCACATGCCCACCCCAGGGTTTTTGTACTCGCTAGTCTACTGCCTGGTATGCTTTCCCTCCAGATATGTGCATGGTTCCCTCTCTTACTCCCTGCTGGTCTCTCTTCTTGGTGAGATCCTCTCTGGCTATTCTCTTCAAATTGAACTCCCCTATTCTCCTTCCTTTTCCTGCATGGCACTTGCTATATATTTTGCTTATTTATTTTGTTATTGTTTCTCTCCACCAGAATGTAGGTCCATTTCATTCACTGATGTACCCTCATCACATAGAAGAGTGGATATAAAAAGTGAATGTTCAATAAATATTTGTTGACTGACCGACTGAATGGATGAATGAATGAATGAATGAATGAATTTATTTGTAGGGACTCCAGGACTAACAGCAAGGTATCATTTTCTCTTGCTGACCTCTGCAGCCTTAAGAATGAGAGCAAATGGCTGGACTGGTTCAGGGACGGGGCTTTGCTCAGAGCGTGTAGTACAAAGACAGGGTCAAGGGCTTAGAAGGGCTTCTCTGGTGTGATGTTTGAGATCATGGACTCCAGAGACTGTATCTGGCCCTTCCTGCCAGCTGCCCCAGCACACAGCAAGCTCCCTGCCCTGCCTCCTCCTGGATGATGTTTCTATTCCAGGCTCTGCCTTCTACCTGGGCGACTCCTCTCACCTGGAATTCTGGCCTCTGCAGCACTGCTGAGCCACATTCCCTGTCTCCTCTGGCCCAATTTCCCCTTTTCGGAATTCCTGTACACTGAAGTTTTTTCCCTTCCAGAATTCTCAAGTTGTTTCCTGTCTTTGTTTGATCTTCAACCCAGCTGCTAGCCTCTGTCTTCTCCCATGCTCTAGGGCAGTCCACAAGGCTGGCTGAGGAGACACTCCGTAAATTCTTAGGGAAATGTCTTGTTATTTCAACAAGACACATTTAGAGATGAGTATTCCTTCTGGGTATTCCATAAAATGGCATTTGCCTACCATCCTCCGTTTCTTCTGGTGAGGAACATATGCTTTCACACGTGTTGTCACATTTACTCTTCCAAGATCCCCACAGAGTAGGTGCTATTATTGCCACTTTCCAGATGAGGACACTGTGGCCCAGAGAAATGCAGGAAGCTGCCTAGAGCTACAGTTAGACAGATGAGCAGAGCTGTGTCTGAGGGGTTCTGAGTTTTCTCAGAGATGAGACAGAGAGAGGGAACTTCCTTTCCCTTCCTTCTCTCGTTCAGAGCCATGAACATCAGAACCCCTGCTCCGGAAAGAAGCTGTGTGTTTTGCGGCAAGCAAAGGCACAGGAGCTCTTCCTAACTGGCTGGCTGAAGGCAACAGCATTTCCATCTATGGCCATGTCTCGTTGAGGTTATAAGGGATCAGGGAGCGAGCTCTCCCCTCTTCCCACTTCCATGGTGGGTGCTGGCTCAGGCCTGGATTTAATCAGATCATTGCTTAGCTGCCCACACTTCTGCCTTGGGAAAAGCTCAGACCTCTTCTTCTGACATTCCACTTATGCCTGGATTCCCTCCACCATTCCAGCACAGCTCCCTCTTCCAGCTTCTGCCAGTTTCTCATCACTCCCCTAGGGGTGTGTGAGGCTGGGCTGTGGTTTTCTCCCAGGGCCCGGGGTCAAGGAGCCCTGTGCATAGACGCAAGGCCTTTCCAGAACAGCAGCCACTTCCGGCCACTTCCGGTGCTACTGCTGCATTGGAAACCTTCCTTTTGTCCCTCCAGATCTGCACCCCACCTTTCAAAACCCTGCTCCCTGCTCCCAGGAATGTGATGTTCAACACCCTGTTCTCTGGCCTGAAAGGCTGCCATCTCTGGAGGGCTCCTTTGGGTTGGGATAGGGAGAAGGAGAGGAGTGAGGAAAGGGAATTTATTACTCCTGCTCCCTCCCTGCAAGGTCATCAGGGCTTGTCCCTCTACCCACAGTGAGCCACTGTCAGGCAGCCCTCTCCACACTGCAACTCTCTTTTCAGGCTCCCCACTCTCACTAACCCTGAACCCTGAGGTGCTGTGGTCCCCCTTAAACCCTGCCCACACCTATGTAAACAAACTATTAAAGTCTCCTCAGGTTATCCAGGGTGAGGCTGTCATCTCATTGCTCCCAGGTCCTGAACAAATCAAGTACTGGCCACTTGAGAAAGAGCTGATTCCCCAACAGGAAATGGGTACTGAGAGAGCTGCCTGCTTGGGCGAGCTGGAGGACCCTGCCACCACTCCCTGGCCACCACTATCTGGGATGGGGAACCCCTGGTGAGCCATGAGTGGGAGCGCGGTCAACTTCATGTCCTCCTAAATCAGACTCTCTAAATGCCAGCTGCTTCCAAGCTTGGAAGCGACAGCAAATGCTGACAACTGCTTCATTTGCCTCTCCCCCAGGAAGACGAAGGCTGCCCTGATGAGTCGAGGTTCCAGGGCACCGACTAAACCACGAATGGGCACCATGCTGTGCAATACAGTGATCTACAAATATTTTGATCACACACCCTGCAGATAAAACGTTTTTGAGGATGTGCTTGTGTATTAGTCAGGGTCCCAGCAGGAAACAGATTTCACATTTAAATTAGGGTAATCCAAGGAGGCTTGTTTACAAAGGATCCTTTATAAAGGTGTGGGTGGAGAGGAGCTACCAGGGAAAGTGGCTACAGTTAGCAAAGCTGTGACCAGCCCTTGGTCCGCAGGGGAGGGGAGGGAATGGTTTTCAGAATTTGAAGGTAGAGAGCCAGTCTGTGGGGGGCTTCTCAGTAAGGGATCCAGCCCCTTGAGGTGGCCTTGCAGGGAGGGAGCCCTCGGAATAACTTTCCTGACTGTATTTTTCCCCTCCAAGCCCTTTCACTAGCCAAATCCTGCCTGAATCCCCAGGGCAGGGGGGCTCAGAGCAGGGCACCTGAAGGATATGCAGGGGTTTTCAACTCCCATCCCCAGCAAGTGTATGTTTATGTATTAACACATTCTAAACATGCACAACTCCGTGAACATATTATGTATATTATAAAGCCTACACAAAGAGGGAAATCGAAAAGGATAGTATAAAATAGAAGTGGCACCCCGTAGATTATGTCATGCCCCCTTGGGGTTTGGGCTTCCGGCTCTGATGAAGACTGTCAAAGACCAATATGCCTGAAGGAACGTTCTGTGTGATAGAAGTGTTATCTTGACCTGTGTGGTGATTGTATGCGTTCACACATATATAAAAACTGATTAAGCTGTACACTTAAGATTAGTACATTTGACTGTATGAAAATCACGCACACATCTGGGCCTAGTGGGTTCCCATTTTTCTTCCATTGTTCACCCAGGTGGCTGGAGCAGCCTGTTGATTCAGAGCTACTTCTCTCCCTTTCTTCTCGCTCACTCTGATCTCCGGGTCCCCTACCTCAGATGTAGCCACCTGGGGTACCTTCCTCCCCAAGGAAGTCCAGCCAGCCGCCTTGTTCTCTCAGATTCATGAGTCACTCTCATATAGCTTTTACTACTTGCTGGGAGCTGCTCTAAGCACTTAATATGCATTAACTCATTTAATCCCCATAACAAATTCGTGCGCATTGGTACTATTTCTACCTTCATTTTACAGGTGTGGAAAATGAGGCACAGAGAGGGGAGAGACTCATCCAAGGCCACACAACTAGTAAGAGCTAGGATTTGCCCCAGGAGCTGCGCTCTGCTCCATAGCTATGCCACTTCCTTTGGCTTCAGGAAGACTTGGGCCTATCCCCAAATGTTGGAATCTTCACGAGTTTTGACATTGTTCTGTGGGCCAACAGTGGGTCATCAGCGGTTTTTCAGCAGGTGCCTTTCATGATCAGAATTCTCCAAGTGTCTGGGGTGTTTGGGGATGACATCTTCCCTCCCTTCTGAAGAGTGTTTGCTGAGAGCTGTAGCAACTTGACAAGACCCTTCCCAACGGCCGCAGAAGAAATGGTGGACCCAGATTCATTAGCAGCAGAGCCGTGGGCAGTCAGACAGGGCAGTGCTTACAAGGCCGGCTTCTCTGACTGCAGGCACCTTTAGTGCTCACACTGGAGAGAGCTGCCAGCACAGTTCTCGAGATGGCCTCTTGTCAGAAGGCCCTGGGCAGACCAAACTCTGTCTCCTCACAAGACAGGTCATTTCCACCCCACCCTCCGTACACCCCCCTCCCCCCGCCCAGCTTCCAAGCCTTTACTGGAGCTGTTCTTTTGTCCCTTAACTCTGTTGGCATTGAAGTCTGGGCGGCCTGACAGCCCTGGCAGACAGCCCAGAGGCCAGCGCCCCAGGCAGACACTCTCTCTGCCTTATTATTTAGCCTTAGCGGCCTTGTTGCGATTGGGTGGCATTTGTGAGCACAAAAGAGAAGATGTGGGTATTCAGGAGGCCCTTTCAGAAAAGGCCTCCTGGCTGAAGAGTCTCCTGAGGTCCACTTGAGTTTATTTTCAGCGATCCAGGCATTTCTGTTTGCATCTTGACCCTGGCCCCTTAGCACTGCAAGGCGGGCCTCTGCTTTCCTGGAGAGAGGGGGCTGGCACAGAGATTTCTGCCAGGGCCTCCCTGCCTGGAGGATTGGGTGGTGGCTGCCCAGAGCTAGAGTTATGGTCTCCCTCAGGTGGAGTGCGACAATGGGCAAGTAGGGAACGGTCCCCTCCCACAGGCACCTGACTCCCTCTAGGGGCCAGGCCGGCCCTTCGCTCCCCTTTGCAGGCCCCACTGAGAAGTGAACCGAAGCAGCTATCCTGCTGCTGTGTGCAACGGCAAGTCAGCAATAAAGGGCCGACTCCCTTAATTGGTGCTTTGTGTGATCCGGGGCTCCTTTGTCACCCACATCATCATTGGTAGTACTCAGATCAAAGCTTCTTCTGACAGTGCACCAAGCCCTGCTCTCAGCAGGAAACAGCAGACTGTGGAGCAAGCGAGGATGACGAATGATGCTCAGGCTGGAAAGGTCTTTTCCTCTACAATAGCCTCCATCCCTTGCTGCTCCCTGCTCGCCCTGCCCCCAACCCTGTTTCTAGTCGTGGGAGAAACAGGGGCTTTGAAAATTCTACCCAGAAAGGATCCCTGGTTCCCAACATGCCCTGTGGCCGTCTGTTGTTGATTTGAAATCTGTTTGCCCGGGAGTCCCAGTTCGGCTCAGCAGACAGCAGTATTTGCTTATTAATTTGTTTATTGATTTACTGGGCTGTACTTGGGGCTTCTCCCGGGAAGAACTCCAGACAAGCAGGCCGCTCAGCATCCAGCCATCAATCAGACTCAAGTTTGGGCTCAAGATGCCACAGGCTGGGAGTGGGCAGGGCTCAAGCCAGCGCAGAGCCCCGGAAGGACTGCTGGGCAGGGCAGTGAGGCGCTGAAGGACCCAGGCCAGTCAGTGAGGAAGCAGGCCGACTGCAACAGCTCCAGGGGCCAAGGCACTCTGCGTGCTGTCGGAATGGCGCCCCCTGCAGTTGTACAGTGTGGCACTTCTGCTTCGGCTCTCTCCTGGTGGAGAGGTTATTCCGGACCTGTGGCCAGAGTGAGGGAAGGGCACATCTCCATCTCAGGATAAAGGTTCTTCTCCAGCTCGGCGGTATTTCAGAGGCCTCCTTCCCGAGGCAGGGGATAAAGGAGAGCCGTCTCAGGTCTTAGGTGCCCCACGGTGCTCAGATTCATGCGTTAGGACAGCGTTCCAAACGTGCCAGGAATGAGTAAGGCAAAGGGTGTTTCTAGCAATGATTTTCTCAGCTCTTGCATAATAATACTACATTTTTAAAAACCTCTGAGGACGTCTGCGGCTTTGTCGCCTTTTCGAGGCATATGTTGACTACAGATTGTGGCAGCAGGATGAGAGGGGGAGGGGGAGAGGAGCACAGTGAGGGAGGCGGCAGCAGTGTCTGAACAGAATTCTGTCATGGATACGAAGGTCCCTGACAGAGGATGTGTAAGAGCAAAGCAACTGAGTGTGAGTGTGGGCTTGGGGGTCACACAGACCTGGGGCAGCTCCCGGATCCACCGTTTATGAACTGGGCAACCTCAGGCGAGTTACTTACCACCTCCGTGCCTCATCTCATCGCTCAAACGAGGGTGAGAGTATCAACTTCATAGAACTGATGGGAGCTAATGTAAGAAATGCACCAATGTGTAGATGGCCCTTATCTCTCTATCATATATATACACAAGGTTAAAGTCATGATATTTCCCGATGGAAATCTCACTCTCAAAATGGAAGACCCTGTCTGAATAAATCTCGTGATCCCTTTTCAGATGCTCCTTTCTCCGGATGCTTCAGATTTCCTGGGCCTCCTGGGAGGTCCTTCTCTTTCCTCTCCGTTCAGGACCAAGATCAAAACCTCCTGGTGTTGCTAAAAGTCATCCAGACACTAATATGTGCCTACAGAGGATGCCAGGTAGGTATGCGTGGGGAGGAGTCCAGGGTGGGTGGCGGGAAAGAGCTGAGAGTACCCTCCATGCAGCCCACAGCCCCGTGAGAGTGTGGAGGGTCTTGGGAGCACACAGGCTGAGGAGGCCCACTGCCCAGCCTCCACCCCAGCCCTGCCATTCATCACCATGCATCCTGGAGCAAGGAGTTTAACCTCCCTGTGCCTGGTTCCTGCATCTGCAAAAGGAGATTATAAAAAGTACGTGCCTGAGAGGATTGTTATGATGTTAAGCGAGTTTATATATACTACACACTTAAAACGTTAGGCACTTGGCACCAAGTTTTCA
The DNA here is from genome assembly GCA_003508835.1 of Eonycteris spelaea. Classification (NCBI taxonomy): domain Eukaryota; kingdom Metazoa; phylum Chordata; class Mammalia; order Chiroptera; family Pteropodidae; genus Eonycteris; species Eonycteris spelaea. Next base: position 2,747,350 of record PUFA01000069.1, read on the forward strand.
ACTCTTGCTCCATCCAGTGTTTAAAACCCTCGTAACTCATCTTGCGTTATTCCTACCCCATCCCTGTGCACACCATGATCAAAGCCCACCATTTGGTCATAGCCCCTTTGCCTTTCCCCTCGGTGTCCCTCAGACAGGAATGCCCTCCAAGGCTTGGCCTGTGAAAGTCCTTCTCATCAGAGTCTGGCTCCACTCATTCTGGAAAATCCTTCTTGGTCCCTCAGGACAAAATTTCTCCCCTTATCTCTCCAGAGCTCCCCAAACTCTAAGCATAAGTCTCGGTTATAGAATATTCACCCCTCTCCCCCACTCCCACCATCTTGAAAACTCCTCTCCATTCTTTGGATTCACGTAGGTGTGGGGGTCACTCCCTCCAGGAAGCCTTCTCAGATCCATTCCCAGCCCCTAGCCCCAGCACCACCTCTTCCCCCAATAGGCTGTGGTTCCCCGTCTTCGGTGATTTTTCCCATTATCACTGTACTCGGCAGAGTTGTTCTGTTTCTTTGTGTGCTTCTCCCAGCTGACCGTAAGCTTGTAGCCATAGAGGCAGTACCGGTTAGGAGTGAGATGGGCTGCAGGTAATAACAAACTCCCAAATATTCGTCTATACCATTTAGAAGTTTTATTGCTTTCTCTCTTGAAAGTCTGGAGTCCAGGGATGATATGGTGGCTCTGTTTCATATAGTCCTCTGGGACCAAGGCTTCCACTCTCTTCTTTCTCTGTGATAGGTGGCTTCCCTGACCAAGGTCCCCTCACAGTCCGACATGGCTGCTCCAATTCCAGCCATTACATCACTTACCAGTCAACTGGGGGAAGAATGCCAACTATCTCTTAAAGAGAGTTCCAGAAGCTATCATTTGACACTTTCCTTTATGCTTTATTGATCAGAATTTAGTCACGAAACTATGCCCAGTTGCAAGGAACGCTAGGAAATGTAGCCTTTATTCTGTTTGGCCATGTGACCAAGCAAAAGTTCCAGGACTGGGGAAGAAAAAAAGAATGAGATGGAGACAGCTAGCAGCCTCGGCCATAGGGCCCTGGCCTCCTGCACCACTGTGTTGTGCCCTGGCCACCCCATAGCACATTTCCTGGCATGTAGCGAATGCTCAGTACGTGGAAAGACAGACTCGTAGAGACAGTCACAGGCTGTGTGCTTGCTTCACCACCGGAGCAGGTGTGTGGCAGCTTCTGACGGTTCTGTGCGTCCCCCTCCCCATTCACTCATTCAGAAATATATGTCGATGCCTCCTATGTGCTGGGTGTTATTCTAGGTGCAGGGATAAAGCAGCGACTAAAAGAAACAAAGTCTGCACCCTTCTGAGCGTCCGACTCAGTGGCTTCTATAGTGACAGGAAGCACCGTGCTAAGTCCTTTCCGAAGGTTAGCTCACTTGAGACGGGTACCCGCAGTAGTCATCTCCGTTGTACAGATGAGGAAACTGGGCACAGAAATGTCAAGTGACTTGCCAAGCTCACGCAAGTTAGAAAGAGACCGAACTGGGACTTAAACCCACGTGGTCTGGCTCCAGAGCTGTCCTCTTAGCCTCTCCCGGGTATTATTATCTCTTAACGATTTGGGCGCTAGGGTACTCCCACCGCTCATACTGTGCCGTGTCCTGCTTTCTGCCCTTAACTGCCCCACAGATGTTTCCTTGTCATTTTTGTAATCACCGTTTGTGGTGGCCACATGGGGAGGGCGGGCAGAGCATCTTCGGTCTACGTGTCCCAGGGGAAAGGAGGGGGCTGTGGTCCCTGTGTGGGATCAAGAAGGGTCTGTGTGCCTCTGACCGGAAGAGGCCTGTGACTAACAGGCTCAGGGCCCTGCTGGCTTGGGTCACCTTTGCTTTCTCTTCTTCTTGACCCTACAACTGGGGTCTGTCTTCTCAGCCCCTCTTTGCTGACCCTGCTTTCCAAGGAGGTTGCTGGGCCTCGAACCTCTCCCAGAACCCTCAGCTTATCTTATGACTGACTTCCAGGCCTCCGAGGCATCTCCCCACCTCAGCTAGTAGAGGCCTGAGGGGCCCTTTTGTCCCAATCCTTGGGCTCTGTAGAGTACATCTGTCTTCCCAAACTCTTTCCTAGCTCCGGGGATGGGGGAAAAGTACAAAGGTTCTGGAGGAAGGCAAGCAGTACCAAAGAAAAGATGCTGGAACTAAAATCTCTCCCACCTACCTCCTTCCTTACCTCTCCCTAGTCTCCCTTTACTGTGCTTCAGGGAACTGGACCAAAGAGAAGGGAGCAAACCTTCCTATTCCCCATGAGAATGCTACATCTTTACAGCAAGGACACTGGGGACCAGAGAGGCCTATTACCTGGCCCTGCGTTCCTGGCTAGTCAGTGTCAGGGTGGAGATTGAAACTCTGCCCTTTGTGTGCTGGGGAAAAGGGGCCAGAAAGTGGGTACCCACTTTGTAGATAGGCAAATCAAGGCCCAGATATTTAGTTAAGCTGTGCCCAGGCCAAGGTTGCACAGTGAGTCAGGGATGGACATAGGTCTTAGGGACTCCTGGTCCAGAGCAGGCCCTTCTGACTCCATCTTTGGCCCCACAGGTTTGGTTTCTAAGACCCCAGAAATCTCAAAGCACTCAGTTAAAACTGTGGAAGGCCCAGTAATCAGCAAGTGCTTAGGCCAGGCTGAATGCTGACAAGAATTGGGTGAAGTGCTGGGGGTGGGTGGGTGTGGGGATACAAAAGAAATTAAGATGCTATTCTTATTTGGAGGTGAGAGGGGAATGGTTCTATTTGGGTTGAGGAGAGGAACTCTTAGAAATAGAAATATGCTAACATTCAAACCTTTCAATATGTAGTAATGCCCCTGAATGACCCGAGAGTCAGTGAGGACTGAAACAGGTAAGAAAGCTTAATGGTAGAGGAGGGTTTCAGCTGGACAGTAAGAAGTTAGTAGAAATTAAACTCATACTCAAAGGATAGAGAGATGGCAGGAGGACAAGGCGTACCAGCTTGAGTAAAGGCACGGAGACTGTTTTGAGGTGGCATGTGCCAGGTATCTTGTAAGTGGGGTGGCCTTGTTAGAGAAGAGCGAGCAATGATGCTAAAGAGGGGCCAGACAGTGGAGGGCTTTGAAAGAGCAGCCGAGGTATTTGGACTTAATTTTGAAATCAAAGGAAAATAGCTCTTCAGCAGGTGCCTCCAGTCTCCCTCCTTCGTCCATGGGAGATGCCACTAATCGATCGTTACCCTCTCCCCGACGCCATGTGGGATCTCAGAGTCTTTTTCAACCCAAAGCTCCGGTGGTCTCTGCCTACTGCTTTCATTGAGAGGAACTTAGCTGCCGTGGGTGATTGGGAGCCACTGCAAGTTCTTGAGCAGAAGAGTGTAGGAATGAATTTGGTATTCTTGGAGCCTCTGTGAATTGCTTGCCATCATTCCCAATTAGTTCTGAATCACAACTGTGGTCGGTTGGGCCACAGGGCAGTGGAGCATCTGTCTGTTTTCACCCCATAAACCCACCTAGTCTAGGTGTGCTCCTCTGGGGAGAGGGCTCAGTTTTTCTCGTCATGAAAATTGAGCAAAGAGAGAGAGAGAGAGAGAGAGAGAGAGAGAGAGAGAGCAGTCACACCACTTAGGCAAGACTGGATTCTGAATGAGGCCCTGGCTGGCTTCAACCCCCTCTCCCCCACACAATCCTCCCCTCCCCCCACTAAGGGAGAGAGGAGACAGTCAGGGCTGGGTGGGTGCCTCCACCAACCCAGATTCTAATTTAAAGAGTTTAAATGCACTTTAAAATGCATAGAGATCCAAACAAAACTCATCTGTCATGGTTTTCAGGGTGAGAAGAGATCCACTCTCCACCACAGATATATATGTGCGTATTTTTTTTTCTTTCCCAAAAGTAAGTATTGATTCTCTATGACTGTAAACAGACCATAGGAATGCTCTCAGGCATCCTACCCTCTGATTTCAACCATGCAGATATGACTCCGAGATGACATTCCTCCTGCGGTTTTGGTCTATTTGTCATTGCTGGTGTGTATATGTGTGTGAGTGTGTGTGTGTAGTGGTTTGTGAGAAATACAGGGACTAGAAAGGTAGGGATAAAATGAGAATTATTCTGCCTGCCCAGAGCTACTGTGGATACTAAGTGTAGGTGTTTGTCTGTCATGGGTCTTGGAGGCTGGCGGATGAGGGGGGAGCGCCAATGAACCTACTAGGAAGCTGAAGGCCCCCTGCTTTGCAGGCCCTGGACCCCCTTCCCACCTCCAGGCTGCAACTTTATCCCTGGCTGGGGAGGCATCTTGATAATCCAGCTCCACGGCAAGCACCAGGCAGTGAGTGCCCCAGGTTTGTGAGCGGCTGAGAGATATGTTTATTTCCTTTTAATGTTGTTCAGGGTTCAATTTACCCAGTGGCACGCTAGTAAATAAATAAGAAAACCAAACCTTGACAGGGGGAAATATGGAGTTTTCCTCCTATATTCCTGAGTAATATCTCAAAACTTTTGTGACTCACGAGGGCCTGCAGTGTTTGGCTAAAGGAAAAAAAAAAAAAAGAAGGAAAAGAAAATCATCTCTTTTCTTATATATTTGTCAAAAGCTTTACAGCAAGTGGAGAATATTCTATATAATGTGGCCCCATGCACCATCTGTGCTGACGCCAGTTTCCCTGAGGTCTGTGGCTGTGTCTGAAGCCAGACAAGTGTAACCTGCATAATTGTGTCTCTGTAAAGGGCCGTTTGCTATTGCCTAGAACCCATTACCCACCAAATCTTCTGACACTAATCTCCCAGGCCTCCAAATCTGGGTGTTGAGGGTGGGGAGTTATTGCACAAAAATCATTCGAGTGCTCAGCTTGGAACGCAGCAGTAGTTAAGAAAGAAAAAAAAAAAAGGCAAATGAGGGAGAAGCTGTTACAGGCAAATGAGGCAGTAGGAGCAGAGTCTAGCAAGGTGAGAGTGACAACGTTGCACTCTGTAACATGTTTCCCTGGAAGACTCTGTTGAGACTCTATGTGCCAAGCACTGGTCAAGGCACAAGGAGAGGGGGTACCAATAACAACAATGCCACCATGATAATAGTAATTATGAAGGGGCCATTTCCTGAGCAGTTATTAGGTGCTGGGTGCTGCCCTGAGCATGTTATTCCAGAGCTGAGTAGCCAAGCTCCTCATTCTCAGCGAGTTTGCAGTCTGGTGGAGGAGAGGGGAGCGGGATCAGCTCCCATTGGAAATCAATCCTTGGAGCATTCCACTCTTGAAGACTAGTTCGGAAGACACAAATTGGAGAATTTTTATAAATTTTGAAATTCGGGCTCTGATCGATTTTGGAAACCTGAGCCTGTTTCTTTGAGAGAATAAGGGCCAAGGTTACCAGGAGCCTGGTAATTTAGGTTTTTATGAGAACACTCACTAAATTTAGCACAAAGGAGATGGTCAAAGGGATGAGGAGGGGGGAGAGCTAAGGAAATATGACAGGGACAAAAAAGAATATTCAAGGCACAGAGAAAGGCAGGGGGGTGAAGAGAGGAAAGGGGTAGCCTGATTATTAGGGTGTGAAACAAATGAAGCCTGTGACATGCAGTTGTAGACTGGGAGACTCGGAATCCCCCCAACCCAGAGCAGTTTTTAGAAGGAGGGAGATGAGAGCTCTCAACTGGTTGAATGGGAGCCGGGTTCAGTGGTAACAGGTCTCCTGCATTCTGAAAAGAATCCGTGAAGGCGACTGAGAGTGAAATTGCTCCTCCAGAGGCAGGACAGAGTTTGAAGATGTGCCAGAAGGGAAGGGAGGAGGTTGTGGGTGGAATCCAAAGAACAGTGGGTGGAGGGAGATGGTAGGGAAATGGCTGTCTCCAGAGGGCTCCAGTCTCAGGCCTGGAAGGAAGATGAACTTTGAAAGGAAATGCTGGGAGCTGTTCAGAGCCCCAAGTGCTGAAACGGATTCCTGGATATAACTCTTTTTGGTCCATAGAAGCTGAGAGCCTCCTACCCAGTGGTTCTCAATGTGTAGTCCCTGGACCAGCAGCATTAGCACCACCTAACAACTAGTTAGAAATGCAAATTCCCAGGAACCACTCCAGGTTTAATGAATTAGATTCGGGTGGGGGCGTTGGGGGGCGGGGAACACAGTAGAGTATCTGCAGCAGCAATTTGTTTTTACAAGCCCTCCAAGGATTCCGATCCCACTCCCTTTGAAAGACCACTGCTCTAACCAATAGCTTTTCCTGTTCCAATCCCAGGTTCCAGTATTTTCCTCCACAGTCACACGCTATACGCGGCTCGACCATGTCAATTGCCACCCTGCCTTTAAAGCATCTCTTTGTCTCTTTTGTCATCAGTGCTGAACTCCATGAGAGGAGGGTAATGTCCTACTCAACTCTGAACTGTCAGTGCCTGGCATGGTTGGCATACAATAGGTGTGCAGTAAATCTTATTATAAATGAATTGAAGGATGTGTGGATGAATTCTAGAGAGGTAGCTAAAGTGACCTTTAAAAATATAAATGAGCTTGGGTCATTCTCTTGCTTTAAACCCTCCAAGGGCTCCCAGTGTGTTTAGAATAAAATCCAGCTTCTTATCATAGCCTGTGAGGGCTTTTGGTCTGGACCCGGTGGCCTCATCACTATGATTCATCCTGTTGTTCCCCTCAGCCAGTCTGCTCTTAGTCTTCCAAACACCCCAGTTTATTCCTGCCTCCATGGCTGTGCCCTGTATCTGGAGTGTTCATTGCCCAGATGGTTAAACAATAGGCTTCCTCTCACTTCTCAGGGCTTGGCTCACACGACACCTTCTCAGAGAGGCCTTCTCTCACTGTCCAGCTAAAGTATCGCCTCCCTCCCCTTTTAGTCGTTGGTTGGTTGGTTGGTCATTCGGTCAGTTGGTTTGTTGGTTTTCCTCTTCATGGCACTAGTACGGATTCCAAGGGTGTATTGGGAGGGAACTTCTTCCACCATTTCCATATGTTCCTCCCAAGTCCTCCATATCAAAGAAAATCATCATTCATACAGACAATTGACAGTGCCTCAATTTAAAAAATTTCTTATATTTATTTAGATTTTAAGTAAAATCAGTGTGTATACTTAGCAAACCCAGCTTCAAAGTGAGCTCTCTTCTAATAATCATGCTGCCTTTAAGTCCTTTGGATGGGTCTTCTGGAACAGCCATGGACTGAGTCCCTTTTAATTCCATCGTGGTGGGAGATATAGACTTAGGGTCAAATGGGCCGTGTACTCTGGGATGTTTAATTTTGCAAGAGGGAAAAGGGCCACCCAGAGGACACAGAGATTTTGGATGAAAACTTCAACACATTCAGAGAAATGAGGGAAGGATGGGTGCTTTAGGACAGGAGTGCAAATTTCACTGTTGTTAATCAGAGAAGGCTTCCTTCATTACTGGGCATTTCATTGCATTGTGGAAATTTTAAAGAGACAAAGACAACTAAGATAACCACAGTAGTTTTATTCTGTTTAGTGCTCGACTCCATGCCAAGCATTATTCTAAAAACCATATTCATTTAATTCTTGCAGGAACCCTATGAGGTGGATGCTCTTTTCACCCCCATTTTACAGATATGGAAACTGAGGTACAGAGACTTGAAGTAGCCTCTGCAAGGTATCCAGATAGTAAGAGGTTGAGGCAGGAAATCTAATTTGAGTCTTAACCAACACACTCTACTGCCTCTCCAATAATGATGTCAGCAATACTTTAGTTTTTGTACAGTTTCTTAGGCCTGTTCCCAACTCTAGCTGGTTATGACGCCCCATGAGGTAGCCAGAGCAGGCATTTTATCTCCATTTTCTAGACGAGGGTGCTGAAGTTGGTGAGGTCAAGTAAACCAACTGAGTCACCACAAAAAGAAGAGGTAGAAGTGGAACTCACACGCCTGCCACCCAGCCTGGCCACCTGCCTGCAAGAAAGCCTTCAGGGTGTTTGTCCTTCAATCACAGTTAGCAAGCCCTGGCCCAGGCAAGCAGAGGGCATTTGGGAAATGACATTGAAAGCCAGCAGGCAGGCAGCTTTCCTGCTCCTTTCCCCAGCCCACCCTCTCCCAGTCATAAGATATATATAGCGCCAACAGAGAAATGAATCGTGTGTTTGTCTGCAGCCCCTTTCTGCAGATCCATCACAGAGCAGCTCTCGGTGAAGATTTTGCAAACAGCTTGAGATTACTGAATTAATTAGAATAAAATTAATCAAAACACCCACCACAAAGAAACCTGAGCACGTGGAGTGTGACTTGGGTAAGGGAGAAGGCGCAGCAGAGAGATGGCACCACAGGCTGGACTGGCTGTCCGCCCAGAGCCCACTGGGGCAGGCCGAAAGCCGCTGGGCTGGGGCTCTGACTCCTGCCAGCACTCTCACGTGCTCCCTAGCCCCATTTCTGCACACTGGGCCTCGAAAAGGAGAAGGTTCTGCCCTTCCTGCCCAGGCTATACATTCCGTAGGTTCTAAAGTTTGAGTCCTACGAGAATGTTCAATGAATGGAAGGAGGGGGAGATGCAGGGCTAATGCAACAGATTAGAGATTAGAAGACCCAAGTCTCTAAGCACCATCATCCCTTTTTCCCAGGTTGCATGGTTTTAATTTTTTCACCTGTTTCAGCCCTTATAAATTGTTTAAAATAGACAACAGGTTAAGAACATGAATCCTGGACCACAACGACTGGGTTCAAAGCTCAGCTCTATCTATCACTTACTAGCTGTGTGATCTTAGTGGCTGTGTAATCTCGCTCTGAGCCTTAGTTTCCTCATCTGCAAATGAGGATGATAATAGTACCTCCCTCATGGGGTCATAGTAAGTGCTACATAGGTATAAGGTGTTGTTATTATATCTAACAAGTTAAGAGGCCCTGTTTATTTTCCTTCAACTTGGCTTCACATATCCTTTTTCTTCCTGTTGCCTGCCACTTCTCAGTCAGGCCTTCATCACTCCATCCATTCATTAATTAATTCACTCATTCCATAAACATTTCTGGAACTCCCACTATGTACCTGACACTGGCCCAGAGCCTGGGGATGTAAGATAAGACCTAGCCACTACCTTTAGGGGTTCGCCGCCCTAACAAGGGATGTGGATGCTCCAGGGGCCAGGGAATGCTTCACAGAGAGCTTTCGGCTATAGCTCTCTGGGTATGCAAGCCTGGGAAAGGTATTCCAGACAGGGGAACAGCATGTGCAAAGCATTGCCATGAGAGTTAGTATCCTAAGACACAAATTTGATCAAGTCATCCTGGCTCAAGAACCTATAATCAGCCTCATTAGCTCACTGGGGTCCATGTCATAGTTCACCTAAGCTTGGATTTCAGGCTTCTCCCCAAATCTGCCTCCACTTACTCAACCCTGTGCTAGTCAACTGCCAGCAACACCCTTCAGCTGGGACTGTAAAATAATAGGGTTATCATGGAACTTAAATGATTATCTATGTAGCACTTGCTTTATATGAGCTCCACCCCACCCCCATCCCCCAACTAAGGTATTTGGTCGGGCTCTCTTTGTTTAAGCTTGTGCAGAGACAGCGCCTGCAGGGTTCAGGGCACTGAGCTCTGGCCCGGAGATCGGCAGAGCAATTTCTAATGCTTGCTGGCTTTGCTTCTGAGAAGACCCAGCCACTGTCCCTGCCCCTAGCAGATCTTCCCCTCATCTACGGAAGGAAGAGTCCCAGAGTTTCTCATTTTCAGGAGGTTGTGGGCATTTTCAGGAACACGGTTCTTTGTGAGACCCTCCCCTGCAGGGTGAGATGGTCTAGCATTCCAATAGGCATCAAGCAACCGGACCCGCCCCTCACATTTTCAACCCCTTCCTCCCTTGTTCGGGACAGAGACCCCCTTTCAGAAAGCATCTTCTGCGGTCCTTTCCAGCTCTGACCTTCTCTGTCTCTAGCTCCTCAATTATATGTGTAATACTTTTGCTTGTGCACCCCCCACAGTGCCTAGGGGAATTGGGAGCACATAATAAAGCAGTAAACTGGGAGCCAGTGATAGCCTCCTGGGAGCAGCTACAGCCCAGGCTCTGAAGCCACACTGAGAAATTTCAAATCTGGCCCTGCCACTTACTGGTTGTGTGATGCTGGGAAAATTAACGTCTCTGGGCTCCAGTACTTGGTTCAACAGTGAAATAAATGACGATGGTAAGAACAACCACATCTTAGTGCTACTGGGAGGGTTAAATAAGATAATGAATGTAAATGCTCAATGTGATGTTTATTGGGTCATCTTGGGCAAAATTGAATCTCTCTCAATTTCTCATCAAACCAAAATAATAATGCGCCACCTTCCCAGGGTTGTTGTGAGACCCAAGTCAGCAATGCGCAGTCATGCCTGGCCCAGTTGGCTCTCAGCAGGGCCCAGGACTGGTGGGAGCATAAGTGATTCACTACCTTTGGAGGTCAGTTTGGCAGCATCTTTCAAATTACAAATGCACATATCCCTTGTCCCAGCAATTCCACCTTGAGCCATTTTTCCTATAATGTGCGAAATAACATATGTACAAGGTTTGTATTAGCCAAACGTTGGCAATAACTCAAAGTATCCATCCATCGGGGAATTGGTTAAATCAATTATGGGATACTAGACAGCTATAAAAAGGAGCGAGGAAGTTCTTTATAGTTCTTTCCTATAGAAAGATCTCCAAGATATGTTGTTCCGGAGAAAAAAGAACGGTGTGCTGTAATGCCTCCATTTGTGTGCTTGTCTACCCGGAGAATATCTCTGGAAGGACTCATAGTAAATCAACAGCAGTGGCTGTTGTGTTTAGGGAGGGAAAGTGAGGTGCAGAGAAGGGAGGAAGGCTTTTGTGACTTTGGAACCATGTGTACATAAAAGCTATTAATAAGTATAAAACGTAAAACACCAGGAACTGTAATGAGCCCGTCTGAAGCGAGGTCCTCTAAGAAGGTATGACTGTGAGGCTGGGCCCCTCCAGTGGCAGGCACACAGCCCACTGCTCTGGCCAGCAGCTCATGCTTCCAGAGGTAGAGGGGGGTCGGCTGGGGGCCACGAAGCACGGTGCCCCATTGAGGCAGGTGGTAGCTGGATCCATCCCCAAGACCTTGGGAGGCCATTCTTCCCCAAGGGTTCCCACATATTTGCACTTAAATGAGTCTGTGATATAAAGGGCCTGATTGCTCTGCTCAGGACTATGCCACCCAGGGCTCTATGGGTATGTGTATGGTTGCTAGAGTCCCTGGGTGGCCTCTCAGTGGCTGCCAGAGAGGAAGTTTCACAGATGGCCCTGGTCCTGTGCCCCTTTTCCATGCCTGGAGCAAAGGAGTTGCCATTGTGGCTCTGAAGGAATGAAGTGTCTGTCCATGAAGCAGGATTCAGCTTCCCAGAGGGGGAAGAGGGAGGCAGATGGAGACACAGAACTGGCGAAGTCAGACACACTGGGGGTTCAAATCCCCCTGGGCCACTTACCTACTGTGCGATCTTGGGCAGGGCACTTAACCTCTGTAGGTCTCAGTTTCCATACCTGTGACATGAAGCAATCACATTCATTTCACAGGATCGTTGCAACGACTGAAGGTGATGTCTGCAAAATGCACTGCACAGGGTAGTAACCGAAGCAGGATTTGAGTGTAAGGAGTTTATTTGGAGGGTGGTCTGGGGGAGTACTGGGTAAGGGAGACAGGAAGGGGGAAAACCCATAAAGGGTGTGTTGAAGAGCAGTTACCACTGTGGATCCTAGGCTCAATCCTGCTGGACCTCGGAGACTGCAGAACAAGCTTCAGAGTTATCTCAATGAGGGACAGCTTGCTGGGGTGTTTCTACACCAACTTCCTACTTCATCAGTCGAGGGCTGCTCTGGGCACTTAAACTCCTTGCACTTCCAGCCTGGCTGGACCTCAGGACAAACAGGGGGGGGGGTGGGGAGAGAGGGGGAAGGTGGGTCAAAGAAAGCTGTCAGGCAGAGAAACAGGTGCTTGGAGCTGAAGAAGTCCAAGAGCCACGCATGGGACTAGTGAATGACAAGGGCATATGGCAAGGCCACCAATATCTCTGTCATAACTGCTTGGCACTGTTTTAAGCACTTTATAAAATATTATCTCACTTAATCCTTATTAAAATCCAATGAGATAAAGACACTGAAGCACAGAAAGGTTAAGTAACTTGCCCAAGTTCATCCAGCTAGAAGGAGGAGGCAGAATTTAAACGGAGGAAGTCTGCTTTAGTAGGTCTAAATGGACCTTAAAGACACTTAGGTTAACCCTTCATTTAGCAGATGACAAGACTAAAGACCAGAGAGGGAGGCAATTTGTCCAAAGCTAGTGACAGAACTAGAACTTGAAGTTGGATCTTCCATTCCTCTTCTGACCATCCCCCAACTGCCCTCCATCCCCCAGCTTAACTTTAGCTTTTTCTTCTCTGGGTTACCAGTCTCGGGTGGGGCCAGAGGTAGACGGGGGGGGGGGGGTGTGTGGAAGGTGGCATTCTGCAGAGCACTGGGTGCTGCAGTGCGGAAGCCAGGGGGCCATTAATCGGCTGGGAAGGCGGGCATGGCAAAATCAGATTATGATCTCTAAGATGCATGCTTTGAATCTCAAAATCAGCAAAAGAATCAGTACCCAGAGGAAGCGTGTGTTGCCTGTCCCCGCTTTTTAACCCCAGGCTGGCATCAAAGAGGAAAAGATGAGCTGGGCTCACTAGGGTGTGAAATTTCCTTTTTGTCTCCTGAGGTAGGGAAGGAGAGATGAGAAATTTCGATGCACCCCATGTGTAATTAAAGGCTCTAGAATTTCTTGAGGATTATGTTGCTCAAAGAGACACAGGAAGCTCTGGCTGGTTTAGCTGGGCCCTGGCTGGCATGCCTCTAGATAGACTAAGGAAGGTAAGGAGGTATGTGTATGTGCATGTGTGTGTGCCAGCACACACTTGGACTAAGAGGAAATCACAACTGACAAAACGTAAATTAACTCTTGCAGCTTCACCCATCTAAGAAAAGCGAGAGCAGAGGCTAGCCTCACTTGCCCAGAGACAAGCTTTTAGAATCTTTATCCTTGAGTTGCCGAAAGGTGTCCTTGGCTAGACTCTCAGAGGGTTGCTGCAGACATGGCTGGCCCAACAAGGGTGATCGTGTCCTAGTTTGCCTAAAATTGTCCCAATTTTAGCATTGAAAGTCCTGCAACCTTGGAACCCTCTCCGTTCTGAACAAATCAAGATGATTGGTCACCTTAGGCATGACCCTTCAGTCCCGACCTCTGCTAAGGCTGGACCAAGAGAAGGCAGCTGTATCAGAAGACTGAGCCTGTCGGAGCTGGATGAGGGCAGGGCCGTGGGCAAGTACAGGCCATCCCGCTGGTGTCCAGATTTGTTTCCAACCCTTGTCATTGCTCCCTCCTGCCTTTATCTGACTGGTCTCTTAAATCAGGTCACACTCCTGTCAGAAGCCCTCCTTGCTCTGGGAAGGGGGTCCATGCTTCCTTTGTGGGCCTGTTGAGCCTGGCTGGCAGGGCTGTGTTCCTGGGGAGGAGCCTGGTGCGGGGACAGTGTAGGACAGAGACTGGGGTCAGGCTGTGAGCACTGTGTAACATTAGAAAAGTCCTTTTCTTTCCCTGGCCCCAGTTTCAAATGAAGGGGTTGGACTGGAAGATTTCTTTCTTTTTCTTTTCTTTTTTGGGGAAAGATTTATGTTTAAATTATGAAAGTAATGCAATTGTTTGTTGAAAAAATTTAACAGTACCAAAATGTAAGCATGAGAGGTTAAAGTCCCTATCTCCTCCTTATCCCATGGGATAACCACTGTTAACAGTCTTTTTTATCTTCCCAGACATTTCCTATGCATATGCAAGCATGTGAGTATATATAGCCTTTATTTAAAATGTAACACAAATGAGATCGTTCTCTACACGCTATTCTGCAACTTGCTTTTTCTGTTGAACAATATATCCTGGACAGCTTTCCACACACATATAAATCTCCCTTATTCTTGTTGGCTGTGGAATGTTCTGCTGTAAGAATGCACCACAGCTTGTTTAACCAGAATGGCTGGTTTCTAAGGGCCCTTCTGGCTCTTAAGCTCACTGCCTGGCTAAAGAGAAACTAGAGGGTGGAATGGGGTTGGGAAATATCAGCAGATCGTCAGTCCAGAAAAGCCTGGTGTATGTCGCATCTCTTTACTGAGACACGAAAACGATTTGGAGAGGGGTGAGGAGGAAGTAGGAACTCCTGTGCCCAGACAATTAGGCATGGAGCCGGGGAAGGAGCCGGGAGTGGTGCTTCTTGAAGATACACAAAATGGCCCCTCTGGCATCCAGGCGGGGCCACAGACACAAGGTCTCTGCTAATGCAATGTGACAGGGCTGCCGAGCCAGATAAGTTTTTCCATTTCTTTGTCTTTCCTGAGAGAAGCTCATGATTATCACCTTCTCGGTCACCAGGAACAGAAACCCAGAGGGACAGCACAGCTCATGCGTTTCCAGCTGGCTCCCATCAAGAAGTTAGAAGGGAGCCTGCAAATACATTTCCCGTTATCATCTCTCCACCCCAGAATGACTTCCCCTGGCGGGGCTGGGGGAGGGGAGGGAAGGTGGGCAGCAAGCCTCTCAGGAGGACCTGGGCAGGAATATTAATGCCCCCACGACTTCCTAGCGCAGGAGGGGAGGAGCGACCACGGCCCCGCGGGGTCCTGGGAGGGTCAGGAAGATGGTTGCAGAGCGGTCGGTGGTCGGAAAAGATCCGCCAGCTCGCGGAAGGGGCGGCCCAAGTCCGCATGAAAACGTCGCCGCGCGCCTGGCTGGGCGCCCCCAACGCACAGCCCGGGCCTCTCTCCGCTACCTGGGAGGCCCAACTTGTCCGGCGGTGCGCGCCCAGGGACATCGCTTTGCTCCCGGCCCGGCATCCGTCTCGCTGGGTCTAGATAGATAATACAATCTCCCTGCCCACACCCCATTTGCCAGGAGACAGCCTGGGCTTCTGAATTTTTTATGGCTTCACTTAGCTTGGAGGAAATCCAGAGGTCAAAGCCGGCGCAGACGCTCCAGTCACCTTGCCTGTCCGGGCGCGCAGCCTTTTCGAAACGGGCTCACCCATGGGGCCCTAAATTACGGCGATTACACTGCAATTCGCCGCGCGATATTACTTTGATACACTACCTGCTGCAGCCGGGACTGGGAGGCGTGCATTATTTACCAGAGAGGCTGCCCGCGCTGAGCGCCACAGCCACCGGCGCTCCGCGGGGTCCCTCCTGTCCCTGCAGCTCAGCTGCTCGCCGGGTGCGGGGTCTTGGAGCGGGAGGGGATTGGAGCAGCCACCTTCTTTCTCAGGGACCCTTTCCTGACCGCAATATAGGCCGGGAGAGGAACCAGAGCAACAGAAGTGGTAGTGGAGTTGAGGTTGGGGTGGGTGGGTGGGAGAAGCGCTGAGCCCGCACCTCCTTCTGCTCTTAAGGACACAAGCATTCCCTTTAGCTGGCCTATAAGATGCCCGTGTCTGGCACGCCCTGGGAACAAGCCCGAGGGCGCATCCAGGGCCCACAGTTGGCTCCCAGACCCTGGCCAACTGCTAGCAGCCCATTAACTCTTTGGCCTGGTTCTGCGATTCGGCCTGTACCGCCCATGTCAGAGATGGAGGCAGATCAAGCTACTCCCTGCCCTAGGTGCCTAAAAGCTGAGTCTGCTGCAGCTGAGGCCTGGTTTCAGTCCCGCTGGGGACTGGAGGCCGGACCTGGGCAGCCGGCCTCTCTCAGCTTTCGCATTATGGCTTGGCACCAGCGTCTAGATTGAAGGTTACTTCTGCTTTTATCCAAAGTGGTCCTTAACGGAGATGGATTTCTGATTGAAATCCAGTCAATTGGTGCCGAGAGGCTCGCAGAGGGCGCAGCATGAGCACGCTCCTGGGGAAATTGCCCTGGGTCGGGGAGGAGGGACGGGAGCCTCTGGCCCTGCTCCCGGTATTGGTTGGTATCGGTTGGTACTTGTCGGAGTCCTCCGCAGAGACTCTGCTCTGCTCCTCTAGCTTCTGGGGCTGGATGGAGGGAAAAATCTCCAGCAGAAACCCCCAGAGGTCGCTGCATCCAGTGTTTGACATCCAGAGAGTGTGTGGTTCATGAACCCCGGGAGGAGATCCAATCTATGCGATGGGGCTGTCTGTTTTGGGGGTGAAGGAGAATGATCTGCAGTGGTCATGGTGGGAGGTCTGTCCAGATGTGGATTAATGGTGAACATCCTCATTCCAGGATTTACCAACAAACAGGGAGAGGTAATTGATTCCTGCAGGACGTCGGGACCTTCCTGCCATTGGTGCCCCCAATCTCCTGCAGCATGCCCAGGTTCCCTGTTATCTCCCTCCACTCCTGGACAGGGCCTCCACCTTCAGCACAGCTTTCCTTTCGCATCAGGGAGTACCTGAGGAGCCCTGGGAAGGCATCTCCAACCACCCCCCCCCCACCATCACTCCGTGTCATCCTGAGAGTCCAGAATGTCAAGGCTCAGGACTCTAGAGTGAGCCTGACTTAAAATGCAAATTCTCCTGGGGCCTGCGGTGGGGGTGGGGAGGAACAACACGGAGTCTTACTGCCTTCCAGTGGAGGAGTTAATCAGCCCTTCGAATTAGCTGGAGGAACTAGGTGTGAGGGGCTCCTGGAAGGAAGCACAAGGCGCGAGAGGGTGAAGGATGACAAATGCCAGTGCTTCCCAGTTGCTTGGGAGAGAACGTGGCGTGAGAGCAGAAACACAGATACTGGAGGGTAACACATTCCTCGTATCCCAGAAAGGTCAGGACCTCATTCTGCCCGCTCTTCCTGGGTCAGCAAAAAACATATATATCATCTCTGTCCACTTCAGGACTTGCCTGAGATGAACATATATTTTAAAAGGAATCCCAACTGCTGCAGGAGCAGATGGTGCTGTGGGGGCAGCCAAGGGCAGGAGAAAGGGCACTGGCTTGCAGATAGGGAGCCCTGGGGCTTTGCGCCATCTCTGCCCTCACTACCTGTATGACTGTGGACAAGTCACTCCTCTCCACTGGCCCAGGTTCCCTTGTGAAGAATGAGTGGGGTCCTCTGCAGGGAACTGGGTAAGCCGAGCGTCTGTCCCTGTGGCAGTGAAGACAGAACACTACCCTGCGCAGCAAGGAAGATTTATTTTCCTATTTGTTGTTCAGCTGCAGACAGTGGGGTCGTCTTCCAGGCCTGCAGCAGCCACCGTTGTGTTCATTCTTCTCTGTTGTAGCCGTTTGCCTGACTAATTTATTTAGTGACCTCCCTGGCTATGGCTGAATCCCTATGTCCTCCTGCCCATTTGCCTATGGCCTCTCCCTGTGGTTATCAGAAGGAACAGCCTTAGGTGTGGGGGCTGAGGATACTGAAAAATCTACCATCACTCACTGACTCTTGGGTTTAGACAAGATCTTAAGGGCCACCCGGTCCAGCTGCCACGTGGTACTTCAGGCGCTTCCTCAGAAGCTCCACCACGTAGTGGAGGCTCACTACCTCTCACCGATCTACTCTCTTAGAAAGTTTATCTTTTTCTAGAACTGAAGTCCAATTTTCTGTATTATCTCCCCTTAATTCTAGCTCTTCTCCTTGGGGCAGGACATAGAAGGAGTGAATTCTGGTATTTCAGGGCAGCCAACTTGTATATACCCCACACTGTCATCTAGGGGCTAACCCTGCCCAGTGTCGTCACACCAGTGCTTCCAAGTCCCCTCGCCATCTTAGCTCTGACAAGAATTGATTGAGTTTCTAGTCTGTTGGCAGTGCCCCTGATCTTCAGAGAGTGCCCAGTCTGGGAGGTAGTCTTCCTAGGACCAAAAACAATGAATAGCAAAATTATGCAGGCATTTGGGACTGTTGGATTTCCAGCTGGCGAGGCTGCCGGTCTAGATACATCCTCAGAGGTGAGTGAGTTTAGTCAAGTCAACCAGGAAAAGGAATTTTCCAGTTCTTTCTGAAACAGCTAACTTGTCCTTTCTTTGAGAGTGTGGGAATCCCTGGGTACTCCAAGGGGGGCTGGGGCCCGCTCCAGTGCCCCTGCCTTCCACTTGGGGGAAGAAAGAATTGGAAGAGAATGCTCTTCAGTTCTCCCCTGCCGCAGCCAGCTTGGGGATGGGGACCCACTAGTTTTCGTACCACAAATATAGAGTCCAATGGGCGTGTGACTTGGGGAAGCTACCTTAGCATCTCAGACTCCAGCACTCCCATAATTTCTCCTGACTCCTAGAAGATGTTTCTGGAGGGGCCGGCTTCATGGCAGAGTGGGCCTCTACATCTAGTCCTCCTCCACCTACCCCCAGCCCTTAATTTATTATTAATTCTAAAACTGACTTTGAAATTATGGAGGACCATGTGGTTTCTTTCCTTGGTGTCTGTTATGGTCCCCAAGGGGAGGTGAGCTGAGAACTCCAGATACACAAATATGCTGTGGAAAACCCTGTGGATTTGCAGTTCTTGACTAGGGGAAAGAAATTAGCTGTAATAAGCTGCTCTTTCCTCACCGGAAAGCCTCCAACACAGACCCTCAAAGGGGATCCTGGACCACTTCCTCTGTTCTCCCCGCTTCCTGGCCACGTCGCTGGAGACCTGTGTCTTCACGTCCCCTTGCAGTACAGTGACCTCCTACACATCCAGTCCTGTGACATCACTGGTGGGGACTATCAATATCCTGCGGGCCTGTGAGGAAGCCACAGGCACACAAAGAAGCTGTTTCTGGACTCTCCCTAAGTGATTAGCTTGACTGGTAGGAGGAGCAGTGGTTAGAGGAGCAGATAGGAGTCAATTTTTATTCTCCAAGAATTACTGGAAGGGAGAGGGTTTTTGGAAGTTTCTGTGAGATGGAAGGGATTCATCGGTCCCCAAATAAAAGGATCAGTAGGTATCTGACTTTTCCTTTTTCCTCTCCTGAGGAGAGTCAAGGTCTAAAACCCTGTGACTACTCCGTAGCAGCAGCTGCACTTAGGCAGAAAATAGACCCTGGCTATGGCTGGGTGCTGAAGGAGCAGATTCTAGCCCTCTGCTGACTAACAAGCTGGCCCACCACGGTCTGGCCTCCGGCTTCCTCTCTGGCTTCTAGTGCAAAGAACATAACTCAGTCGTGTGGCAGATGTGATATAAATATTCCTTGAACAGAGTATGTTAGGTTCTCCTGCTAACTTGCTGTGTGGCCTCTGGCAAGTCACCTAACCTCTCTGGGCTTCAGGATTTTTGTATATAAAAGGAGAACATTGGCAAGATGAGGGGACCATTCTTGGGATGTAGGAAATGTTTTATCATTGGGACCCAAACACACTTTCTACTACGTTCACCAGCCAAAGTGATATGCTGTCTGCTGCAGCCTTACTCACAGATAATGTTATTAAAAGGAAAGTTTTACACTGAATGGGATAATCATGATTTTTCATTACTATTATCCTTGTGATTTAAAACCTCATCAACGAAATGGATTTCTACCAATATTGCTCTATCTTTTACTTCTTTAAAATTAACTAAGATATTTTTTCCCTTGCAGGGACAGCAGATGAAGAGTGTGAACTCAGGAGCCTGACTACTCAGATGTGAATCTTGGCTTGGCCACTTACCGCTGTGTGACCTTGAGCATGTTCCTTCATATCTCTGTGCCTCAGTTTCCTCATCTATAAAGTGGGGGTAAACAATAAATTAAAAGGTTGTAACCTGAAAGGCTTAAGCGTAGTAAGTGCATACCTGATAAGTGTTGGATATTATTACTGTAATCACAGAATGCCTTTAAATCCTTCTCAGGAAGGGTTGGCTCTTTGTTTTTATCGCTTTGGGTCTTAAATCTTTGCTAGAGTGATCAGTTCGGAATATGTAATATCTGAAATCCTGAGGAACAACCCACAGAATGATGTTTAAAGTATGCTGCCAGCTAGAGTGTTGGGCGTGGGATGTATATGTGTGTTCCTGGTTAACAGAATATTCTGGTTAACTGAGAGTAGCCCATTGCTTTTTATTTTCATTCCCTTTGTAGTCAAAAGTTTATTTGAAATGCACAAACCCCTTTCCTCGCTTTAGTCAGGAGAGAAATTAACATTCCTTTCTGTGGAGGCCTCAAAATATTATTGGAAAGAGCCAAGCTAGGCGGTGAGGAGGCCGCAAGTCCATCCCACCTCCACCCCTGGCTTCTACATCTGTAAATGAGAGTCATGATACCTGGAGGGAGTGTGGGATTCCCCTCTCACAAGGACAGAGCAGGTTAGATAAGGGCTCCAAGTGAACTTTGTAAACGGCAAAGCCCTGGGCACCCAAAGGGTTCATCGTCCTCACCAGGGAGTCTCTGCTCCTCGAGAGCCCACTTCCAGGACAAGAAGTCTCCTCATCCCACACCCCTTAGGCTCAAACAGTTCTGAGCCTGGGACTTCACCCTAAGGATTAGGATGTCGTTTTGTTCCTTTTTCATGTTCTTTTCTGATCTTGCTTTATCCTAAAGTCAAAACACAAGTCCGTTTCATGTATAGTTCCGTAAGCTAAGACTTTAGAGGTTGGGTGTGTGTGCATAAAACATGCAGTGGGAGTATGTGGTGTCCACAAGGGGCCCGCCCTTGACCAATGGTTTCCAGAGTTCATCCTCCGTCTGGTCAACGCTTTTGGGTTGTAGACGTTCATTCATTGCATAGGAATTTATGGAGAACCAGTCAGATGCCATTCTGGAGGCTGGGGAGATAGCCATGAATAGACCAACAAGGTCTGCACCCCCATGGAGCCCACACTGAGTGGAGAGAGACCAGCAATAAATAGAGAGGTAAATATGGAGTTTAGGTTGTGTTGAGTGCTGCCAGGAAGGTAAGCCATGGAGATGCGATAGTGACTTGGCGGCGAGGGCACTCCCTTGGGCATGGTCAGGACAGGACGGGATTCTGCTGAATGGACACCTTTATGTAACCGATTGTCCTCAGTCCTTTCTCTTCAATAGAAATGCTACTACCAGGCATAATAATAATGACAGTTGTTAACAATTACTGAGCGGTGGCTGGTGCCACACCTCGATCTGAATGGTTTGTAAGAACCAGTCTGTCCGATCTCCCCAACGGCACCATGAGGAAAGTATTATTACCACCACTTTACAGATGAGGAAACTGAGGTACAGAGAGGTTAAGTAACTTCCACAAGATCACACAGCTAATAATGAGGAAAACTGGGATTCGAGGGTCCTGATGGATTTATGAATATTGTTGCTTTGGGGGAGCTACAGAATAAGTATTTGAACTGTCACTTGAATAGTTATACTCCACTAAGTATTCTTCGTTCAATTTGACCCGTTTTCCAAATGCGTTTGATAATTTAGGCTTTATTTTATGTTAGTGAACAGGGCTTTCCTTGGGAATTGGGAAGCTGATAGCTCATGGAGGGTTGTGGCTTCTAGGATGCTAGAGAAATCACAAGCCGCTGGATAGGAAAGCTGCAGAGACCGTGGAAACCATCAGGCCCAAGTCACTTACTGTGTAGATTGAGAAAGTGAGTCCAGAGACGGCATGTGTTGCCCAAAGGCGCGCACACCCCCGCACGCACACGCACCACACATGCGCCCACCCCGATTTGGGTCCACCTCCCTCCAGCCTCCCCCACACTCTGAGGCGCCAGCCAAATTCTATTAAGAGGAACCAAGCACAGTGTTCAAACCCTGTTTTGTCCTGTTCATCCAGGGACACCACAGCTTTTGAGGCAGCAAACACGCCTATTTGTTACTGTATGCAAAGATGGTGTACACCAAACACGGGCTTTCTGTAAACAAATTAAAAAGTAATAAAGTGGCCCCATCTGCATACTAGAGCACCGTGCTGCCATTTTAATGAAGCTTGTGACTGCAAGGCCATTTTGATGGCTCGTCAAACATGCTGCCGCCCATGGCTAAACATGGAAATGTGCTGTCACTCCTGCCTGCAGCCCTTCCTCCCACCAATGTGTACTGCGTACCTGCTGTGTGCGGCTGGGGCTGCTGAGGAGCTGGCCCGGCCCGTAGGCCGGCTGCTGTTCTAGGGAGACCTGGCATGTGCCATGACACTGAAATATCGAGGTCAGATGTCACAAGGTGATCCACACAAGCCACCGGGACAGTAATAATAGTACAGTTGTCCCTTAGTATCCTCAGGAGATTGGTTCCAGGACCACCCATGGATACCAAAATCCACAGATGCTCAAGTCCCTTATGTAAAATAGCATCGTATTTGCATATAACCTACGCACATCCTCCTGTCTACTTTAACTCATCTCTAGATGACTTAGAATACCTAAAATAATGTAAATGTTATGTAAACAGTTGCTGTACTGTATTGTTTAGGGATCAACTTTTGGAATATTTTCTATTTGCAGTTAGTTGAATCCGAAGATGTGGAACGATAGTTAATCACTGTTTACCATATGTCGGGGTGCTGAATATCTTCTGTTTACTCCTCCAAGTCGCTCTCTGCCCTCTGCCTCCCTGTGCTGTGCTCTAGGGGGCTGACCTATGTGGATTGCATCCCCTGGGCTCCCAGGCTCCTACGATCTCCCCTGGCTGGAATTGCCCAATGGGTGACGCCACTAGGAGATGAAGAAGGAAGAGGGAACTGAGGTAGCTGTTTTGGGAGCAGTGGCTGCGTCTTCACTGCTCATGGTGCCTGGCTCAGGCTCCTCTGCTACAGCACAGCTCTGTCTCTGGGTCCCTGTGACTGCTTCCACCCGATGCCCCTCCAGGCTTAGGCTGCTAACAGTGCCCCAGCGTTGCCAGCCTTGGGGTTCTGCACCATCCCTTGTCATTTTCTTCAACCCTGCACACATCTCTGCAAACAGCCCCGTTGGTAAACTCCTCTTGGTGGTTTGAATAAACCATCTGTTTCCTTTCAGGACCGAGATGAACAGAAACATCTTGAGCTAAGCCCTTGTAAAGGCTTAGCTGTCCATCCGCTTCAAAACAGCTATGAGGTAGCAGCTGTTACTAGCCCCATGTACAGATGAGGAAACTGAAGTTTGAGTTGCCCAAAGCCGACAGGAGGCAGAATTTGATTTCGGTCTGTCAGTAAAGAGAGATAAGTTTCTGATCATTGCCTCTCCTACTGGAGAGGAAGGACCACTCTACTTCTTTTTACTTTCAGGCCCTCCAGGAAGGGGATTGGCCCACCTGTCATGCAATCATTAACGTGCAATCATTAACAAACATTTATCGAGCACCTACTATGAGCCAGACATGGTGCCAGGCACCAGGATTTAGTAATAAATGATAGCTCCTCCTTCTTCTGGAGGAGACCACAGCCCAGTCCCTTGGTTATTAACCTTGGTGGCATGTTAGCATCACCTGGGACATTAAACAGACTCAATGCCCTGCCACCTCACTAATTAAATCAGAATCCCTGATGGCAGACCTCAGGCTTTTGTGTTTTAGAAAACTCCCCCAGTGAGTCCAATGAGTGCCAAGTTTGAGGACTGGAGTCCAGGGACATGCTTGAGTGCAAGGGGGTCAGAGAAGTTTGAAAGAATCTGCAGTTGGGTTGTTTAGGCATGTGGGCTGGCCCTGGAGGATTTGGAAAGATGGAGGCTGGTAGTGGTGAGACATCTAGGCTGGGGGAATAACTGGCCAGCATGTTTGCAATTATTCATTCAACAAACACTAGTTGGGCAGCAACTCAAACTCAAGTAATCTGGTGGTTCACATGCAGAGATGGCCCTTCTGGCTCTAGTGGGATGGGTGCACCCTTCAGTGGCTCTGGAGAGGACTGGGCATCAGGAAGCCATCCACACCCCTTCCTACCCTAAAGCCAGGGACAGGTCTGTGAAAGGTGCTGAGGGCAGGACCGGAGAAGAGGGCGTGTCCTTATACAACGGCCATCAGCCCCCACTGCCCAAACATGGACTCCATGGCTCTCAGCAGGTCTTTCCACTTAGGACCTTTAAGTCTCTGTCTTGATGCCCACCTGCCCGGGAGGATGAAAGGCATGTCTGAGTACAGTAGTCACCACTTAGCTGCAGTTTTGCTTTCTGTGGTTTCAGTTACCAGCGGTCAACCATGGTCTGAAAATATTACATGGACAATGCCAGAACTAAACAATTCATAAGCTGTGTGCCATTCTGCGCAGTGCGATAAACTCTCACACGGCCCTGCTGCATCCTGCCTGGGACATGAACCATCCCTTCGCCCAGCGTATCCACGCGATATATGCTACCCACCCATTAGTCACGTAGTAGCCAGCCATCTGGGTTATCAGGTTGGTTATGAGAGAGAGAGAGAGAGAGAGAGAGAGAGAGAAAATTATTAGAGAATATTGTGATAATTATTCTGTTTTATTATTATTTATTATTATTAATCTCTTACTGCATCCCATTTATAAATTATATGTGTGTATGTATAGGAAAAATTTAGTATATGCAGACTGTCCCAACTGATGATGGTTTGACTTATGATGTTACAACTTTACAATTGGGCAAAAGCAATCAGTAGAAACCATATTTCGAATTGTGAACTTTCCCTAGGTTCTCGAAATGTGGTATGATACTCTTGTGATGCTGGACAGCTGCAGCTCCCTGTCAGCCCTGCAGTCACAAAACAACTGGTACGCTACAATGTCCTGTGTTGCCAGAGTTTTGTGGCTATTGTGTTCGGAACATGTTCAAGGTAGGCTAGGCTAAGCTGTGATGTTTCTTCGGGTTAGGTGTATTAAATGCATTTGCAACTTAATGATGGCTTTATCAGGATGTAACCCCATCATAAATAGAGGAGCATCTGTATAGGGTTTGGTATCGCGTTTCGGGCATCTACCGGGGACTTGGAACGTTATCGCCCTGGTTAAGGCGGACCACTACAAATGGAACGTCCATCACTTCCTTCCCAGAGCACCCATAAGGCCAAAATCGTGTTCCAAATTAGTGAGCTAACACCCAGGAAGGAGACCCAGCCCTGCTCACCTGCTCACAGGGAGTACCAGTCTGAGTGAGAGACACAGCCCTGCCTCAGGAAGCCCCAGAATGAGGGAACAGAATTGCAACTGTTTCTTCAGAGAGCTGGAAGTCTGAGTGGGGAGAAACCACACGTGAGGGAGCCTCATTTCCACGTACAGTTAGGTCCCGACGCCTTCTTACCAGGGCCCTCTCTGGGTTACTCCTGGCGGACAGAGCCTCAGTACTCTGCTTTCCCTTACAGCTGCAGCCATTCTGCCCTGATGGAGCACCTAGGCTGACCTATCCAGGGGGCAAAGACCATAAAGGAATGGTTGGTGGCCTGAGGCCAGCCAGCCCTGTGAAGGGGGGACGCCTGACGACAGATGAGTTCTCTATGTGTCTGTTTCTCCTTCAAGAGTGAAGCAGGCAGGGAAGAAAGTGGAGAATGAAGGAGCGAAAGGCAGGAGCCAGGCAGGGCAGCCTCAGCCCAGACCTCCAGTCCCTTCCCCCAGAGGACCCCTGACTTCTGCCACTGCTCTTTGCGGACACCCTCTGCTCCTCTCCCTTGTCACTGTAAGGCCTTCCCCTGTTATCCTGACCTGTTACAGGTCAGAAGACTCCCTGCCCCCCAGGAAGCCTTGAGGTACATTTGCCTCATTTTTATATCCAGACCCCCTCCCCACCGCCCTGCGCCCACAGAGATGCCAGATGGACTAGCAGCTGATAATGACAACTGAGCATTTAACATGTGCCTGGGATTGTTTGAAATCTTTATGTGTAATATTATTTAATCCTTACAACAGCGCTGGGAGGTGGCTTCTATTATTATCTCCAGTTTATATATGAAGACATAGAGGCACAGAGAGGGTAAGCAACTTGTCCAAGGTTGCAGAGCTGGTAAGCACCAGAAATTGGACCCAGGTAGTCTAGCTGCAGAGCCCCTACTCGTTCTGGCTTGCTCTTCTGCCTGTCAGTAAAGTGTGCAGATTAATAAAGTGTAGCTGTGAGACCAAGGCTGTGATGGATGGGGTTAAGGGAAGCAGGCCTCACCTCTGTGTCCCTTTGGCTAACTGTTAGTGGGAAGGAAGGGATTCAAGCTGGAACTTGTTTTCAATTCTGTTTCCCTCCCCTTTTCCTGCTGAGAGGCTGAGGGTTTGGGGGACGAGGCCCCTCTGGCTTGGTATAGATGGGGAGCAGAGCGGGTTATAAATTAACCGCCTTCTGAGACTGGCAGGTCCAGTCCGCCCCGCACAGATGGCAGTCCAGGGCGGAGGCAGGAAACTATTAGCAGCTCTAGCTCAGCTGCTTGTGGACCTAGGGTTGGCTTTCTTTTTGCTCCCTTCCTGCAAAGGAAGGTGAGTCATGCTTGCTTCAAGGTGGCCCAGGGTATGTCTGGAGGAGTGGACCATCTCGGGCAGCTTCTGGGCTATGTAGCCAGCCCCCACAAGAAGGGTCACCCACAGCTGGATCTGTAGGAGGATAAACTGTCACTTACCCAGGCCTTCCCTGGTGCTGGGACGTGTGTACTAGCTCACTTAATCTTCACAATAGTCCTGTGTGAAAAGAATGGTTGTTATGGTTTTTCTGTAGGTTCAGAGAATTGAAGTCACTTGCCTACGTTCATGCAGCCCTGTTAACTATAAAGCCAGTGTCCTTGACCACTAGACATTTAAGTGCCTTGCAGCCTGGTCCAGCCAAGCTATACAGTTGCTCCTATACTTCGTTTTCTTCTCTGAGTCCCCAGTCCCCTGGAAACAAAGCCCTGCCTGGAACTCCTGCCTCTGCGCCTGAGGTCCTGACCCTTTTTATCCAGCTCTGCCCGCTGCTCCCAGTCTTACTTCCCTAAGGGATTGGTTGTGGCCTTTTCAAATGCCTGCGCCTGGGTCTGCAGGTGCCTGAGACAGGGTCGAGCCTGATGGTTCGGAGGTTGGGCCCTGGCAAGTTATGTAGCTTCTCTGCGCCTCAGTTTCTACACCTGCCAATGTGTGGTGATCTCTGATGGGGTGGCCCAGGAATCTGAATTTTAAAATTAGCTCCCCATGTAGATCCGATGTCCACTAAAATCTGAAGCCTCCGCAGGGGAGGGGAAGGGTAGGGCCATACACTTGTTTAGATGGATCAAACCTGTAAACCTTAAGATTTTCTGACCTTCACATTGAGCTCCTGCTGAGGAAAACTCTAGGAATGCCCCCTCCCCTCACTCTAGAGCTAGTCTGCTGAATTGTACTTTCCGTGATCACCCAAATCCCTCCAATATGACAGGGAGCCCCAGGCACCTCCATCACAGCTCGGAGTTTCTCTCCTTAGGGAAGCACAGTGGTTCCCTCTGACAGGGCTTTGTAGGCAAGTGAGTGGGCACGTGTGAGAGTGTGTGTGCACCTGTGTATCCATGGGTCTGCATGTGTCTCTGGATCTGTGTGTGCACACGCTCTCTCAGCAGCAGCATCCTTCTGGTGATGAAAGGGCTCTGGCTAGTGTTTCTTGACTGAGCAGCACAAGCTTCCCTCCACAGCTCAGATCCCTCTCAGCCCTCTGGCACCCCACATCCTGAGGCCTACAGACCTAATTCTGGCTTTTGTGCCCCCAAGAGCTGAGACCACTTTTCCTTATTTCCTGCCTGAGTTCTGGAGTAGTATCTTTAACTATTTTCTGCCCAACAAGCCATTACAGAGCTACAGCCTGAGGCAGCAGAGCTAGGAGCCCTGGAGATCACCTAGGCTGAGGCCCTGGATACGAAGCAGAAGGGCTGCAGAGTCTACTTTTGACATCTGCCCCCTGTCTGGTCCCAGTTGTGTGACTTTGGAGCAAGCAGTTGGTTAATTGCTCTGAGTTTCAGTTTCATCATCTTTAAAATGGGGACATAATAACTACATCATGAGGTTGTTATGAGGATGTAAGAAGTCTACAGCCCATGGTCTCATTGGGGAGACAGACTCATCATCAAATTATAATATGATATGGTAAGGGTAAGGTTAACCGTCTTAATAATAATAAAAAACAACATATATTGAGGGCTTATTCAGTGTCACATACTGGTCTAAGCACTTTACAAGCCTCATTTAATCCCCACATTGATCCCATGAGGTGGCTTCTGTTATTATACCCCTTACACAAAGGATGACACTGAAGCCCAGAGAAGTGACATGACTTGCCCAAGGTCACACAGCCAGTAAGTGGCCGAGCTGGGATTTGAACCCTGGCAATCAATCCTAGCATCAGGAAAGACAGAGGAAGGTGGGAACAGTTCCGCCTGGAGAGATGGAGATGGAGGACGACAAAAATCGGGAAGCCTGTTCTGGCCTCTTCTGTGGGGGTGGGAGGTGGATCTGTCTCCAGAAGCACAAGGATGTAGAGCAAAGGCCTTGCTGAGGCCGATTCATCTCCTCCTGTGACCAGAAGTTTGTGGATGGTGGTAGCCCCGAGGCCTGGTGAGGTGGGCTCTGTCCCCTGTCATCAGGATGGACATTCCAGCTGAGCAGCCCTCTTTGCTGAGGTAATAAACCTGCCTCCTTATCCCCCTCCAGAGAGGTTGTTTTGTTAGTGCTTGATTCTCCCATCACCATAGTGCCAATAAGCTGTGTCTTTATGGCCGACGACAGACACATTGAGCTGGTTAGGGACGTTCCCTTGCCTGGTGTTTGCCCAGCATCTAAGAGGAGGCCTGGGCCCCATTCCCACTCCTCCTTTGCAGAGCTGAGTGGCTTCTTTCTTTTTTAATAGTTCTACTCCAGGAGCCGAGTGCCCTAATCTTTTTTCCAATCTTTGGTTACAACACTTTATTAACTCTATAGCCATATGGTTTGTAAGAGGCCTCCTGGTTCCTGGGAGTCTTGGCTGTGATGACAGACTTCTAGAAAATACTGTCCAGATTGGGTGTGAGGGTGGAGCACTGATGCTTATTGAGAGCCCAGCCCACTACGCGCCATGCACTAGGGTACTTAATGGACATTGAATCCTTCCCAGCGACAATCCTAAAAGGTGCCTGGCCTTGGGCAAGTTACTTGATCTCTGTGGGCCTCAGTTGCCTTATCTATAAATCAGAGGTAATAATAGGACTCACCTCCTAGGGTTGTCCTTAAGAACAAATGAGTTGGCCCAGGTAAAGCAACTTAGGATAAATAGGATCTCCACACAGCGAGCGCTAGAAAGCATGAGCTGTGATGAACGGTGATGGTAAGGGTGACGATGGTTGAGGCTCAGGGGCTGACAGTACTTGCCAGGGTTACATAACCAAGATTTAGATCCAGGCCTCTCTGGCTCATTCTCCTACACTGTTTTAGCATTGGATCCAAGCCCGACGTTTTACAGGGAAAAACAGCCTGGAGAAGTGCAGCAACTTCCCCAAGAGCATACAACAGCCAACCAGACGTGTGGGAAAGTGTTCTACACGGGTGACAGCATGGTTTAAAGTCCCTGAGCAGATAGACACAACTCACAAGGCACCTCCCTCTCTGGGCCTCAGTTTCCTTACCTGTAAGATGGGTGAGGGAGTCAGTCAGACTTGATGGGCTCTAAGGTACCTTTCAGTGCTACATCTGAACGATTGAGGCTGGATCTAAATCAGAGATCTTGTCATGGCAGGGGGTCTCTAAAGCTCAGCCGGGTTGAAACAGGGGGTCCCAGAGCTGCATTTGGCCCCACAGGCCCATATTGTTTGATCTGCAGTTTTTAAAATTTACATTTGAATTCGTTTCCTGTGTCTGCTGTCTTGAGTCTGCTATAGGCTGCTCCACCCTGTGGTCTCACCTTGGGTGGAGGGTGCAGAGGTCCTGGGTCTCCTCAGACACATTCCTCTTTAGTCCCTGAGCTGATCTAAACCTCTCATGGTTCAGAAAATGACAATAATTGTTATTATTGTTATCGTTATGGCTGGATTTATTGAGCTCTTCTATGTGTCAGACCCTGTTCTAAGCCCGTTTTTATAAATTGACTCATTTAACCCTCACAACATTGCTGTACTTCAAGTAGCATAAGCCCCATTTTGCAAATGAGGAACATGAGGCCAGACACCCCACAGCAGGACAGAGGCCCAGACGTGGAGCATAATTTGCTCAAACTGGCAGAACAGGTTCTCTTTATTCGCTGTTCTACTCTCTGTGCACAAAACTACGCCTTAGCCAGGGCCGCGTTGTCTTGGGGGGCTCCCTCCGGCCCTGCCCTTTGAGAGGGGGTTAGGAGGGAGAAGAAGGTTTGGCCCCCACCTCCACACTCTCCTCCACCAGACAACAACCCTCCACCCCAGTCTCTCCAGGGGTCCTCCATTCTGATGGCTGGCAAGGATCAAAACTGAGAGTTAAAAGCAAAAATCCACAGCATTTTCTTCACCATCCCCTCTGCTCTTGAGGAAGGAGGCCTGCATGTTTGGGGAGCTTTCAAGTTGTCAGGAACAGAAACAGGACCCTTTCATGGCTCTTCCTCTGTGTTTGAGGCCCTTGGTGCAAAGTGCTATTATTAGCATTGCCTTCACTATCTGCCAAACAGGCTTCCCTTCGAAGAAGTAATTAAATGAGTTATTTGGTGCAAAATAAAACCATGTATCTGCATTTGCAGCCTCAGACACCACCACGTTCGCTTTTGCAATTTTTACAGTTAGAAAGTCTTGAGGCTACATCGAATCTAAATCAGGCGATTAGCCCTGGGGGAGGACTGGATGGAGGGCGGGAGCAGAGGTCCCGGCAGTCAGGCTGATGAGGTGGTTTGTTTACGGGTGTCAAGGCTGGAAATGGGGGCCCATTGGACAGCCACAAGGACTGAGGAGACTGGTTTTGAGTCGGGCAGGGCTGGGCTATCTCCCTCCAGTGGCGAGTGGCAGTGGCGAGGGGCAGTGGTGAGGTGGAGAACAGAGATCAGAGGAAGTGGCGTTGGCCTCTGGAGGCTCTGCCTCTGCGGAGCTGAGTGATCCCCAGCAAGAAGCCTCCTCTCTACATCTTATCTGCCAGTGCCAGAAACTGGGCTTCTTTCAGCTTCCATATCGAATCTGTTTCCTAACCCCGCTGGTTGATTTACTAAATAGTCTCAAATCCATCTGTTTCTCTCGTCAGCCACCAGGGCCTTAGTGCAGATCCTGTTGGAGCAGAGGGCAGTGGCGAGCTGGGTTTGAATCCTGACTCCACCTTTACTTGCTCAGTGACCTTGGACTGGGGTTGCCAGATTTAGCAAATCAAAAATACAGGATGCCCATTTGAATTTCATATGCAACATTTGGGACATATTTATACTTTAAAAAATTCCCATTTATCTGAAATTCAAATTTAACTGCTCATTCTGTATTTTATCTGGCAACTCTACTTTGGACAAGCTCCTTAACTTCTCAGCTTATTTCTTTATAAAGTGGGGATAATAATAGTACCTATTGCAGAGGTGGTTCTGAGGGTTAAATGAGTTAAAGATGTAAAATACTTAGAACAGGATGATAATAACCATCCACACTCAATTAGTGCATTAGGAAGTGCTTCTTACATTGAATAAATGCCTTGCAAATAAAGTTAACGTGTTATTTTTGCTGTACCTCCACCTCTCCTCCAACTTGATCACAGTCAGCAAAGCAGCAAAATTGGGGTGGGGGGGGATGGAAGTTAGACCTAAGGGGAACTTCCAGGCAGGAGGAGGGATGGGAGACCTGCAACGGGAACATGAGGCCAGACAAGCAGCAATCCATGCAGTTCTTTCCTGGGCCCTAGAGCAGTGGTTAATAAGGTAAGCAGTTAACCCATCCAGAGGGAAGGCAGGAGGAAAGTTATGAGTCTGGGAGGGGCCTGCTGGCCTGAAGAGTCTCAGAAAGAGACACAAGTGCCAAGGGCTGGTGTGCTTGGCAACTGGGAGGAAAGGAAGAGAGATTGGCCACCTAGAAGCCTGGTTTGAGGGATCTCAGGAGGGCAGTCATCCATTCACTCAGCAAACAACTACCAGGCAACAATCAGGCACCAAATTGTATTTCCGGGTTCTCTCAGCTACTGGTGCCAATACCTAGGGTGCTATCATTAGAATTTCTCTCCATGCGTGCCAGACCCCTGAGGCTCCCTGTTGGCAGGCAGCATCCACACAGAGTAGGAGGCTAGGGCTCAGTTCGTCCCCAGGACTCCTCACTGTGCGATCTGTCTGCAGAGTATCCTGTCCAGCCAGGCCTTGGGCTGCTGTGAGGATCACCCACGTCCCCACTGTCCGAGTGGCCCAAAGCCCTAAGGTGCTACGGCTGCTGAGACCAGGGCTGGGGAGACATGTGGTGTGGGGCTGTGGCACTCAGACAACCGCGATCTCTTGATGACAATGAGAATGAAGGAACTGTGACTGCACCAACCACAGGGGTGAGTCGCACAAACATAATAACCAGGACAGACACAAAAGAATATACGACAGACACTTTATTTGTGTAAAGTTCAGAAACAGGCAAAATGACACTGTCGTGTTGAGGGAGCACAGCACTGTAAAGAGAGGCAGGAAGTGACTGCCTGGGATCTCAGGGTGGGGGCGGGGGCAGGTGGGTGGGACTGTCCGTGGGATTGCTGGGTGCTGGCAATGGTCTGGTCCTTGGCAGAGGTGGTAACTACTCTGGTGTTTGCTTTAAAACAATTGGTTAAATGGAACATTCGTTTCATGCTCTTTTCTGGATGTGAGATGTATCTCACAATGAAAAAAATAGGTATGGGAGAGAGGAGGAGGGGAGGGTCTACCTTCTTCCAGAGAAAGGCCTCCAGGGAAAAGTTGGAAGCTGACCTCTCCTTGCCCCTCAAAGTTAGAAAGTGCAGCTAGAAAGCGAAGCTGGCCGATCCCTCTGGCGTGGTGTCCCCGACCAGGGCCCTCTGTCCTGGGTCAGACTCATTAAGATTCCTCCTCCATTCTGTCCTCAGGGTCCACTGGGGCAAAGAGAAATCCTTGAACAATGCAAGCAGCTGAAGTGAGAGTGAGATTGGAAGGAAGGCATGGGGGAGGGGGAGGAATGGAGAAAGCAAGGGAGAGAGAGAGAGAGAGAGAGAGAGAGAGAGACAGACAGACAGAGAGACAGAGAGACAGAGAGAGGGGGCAGGTGGCGATGAGGACCCCAGGGTGCCTGGTCTGTATTCTTAGCTAGTCCAGTTTAATGACAGCTTTTCAAGTCTATCCCACCCCCATCCCCACCACACACACACACACACACACACACACACACACACACACACACACACAAAAGCAGAGATAATTAGTGTAGATAATGATCACCTGGGGGGAGCAGGGGCACTTTTCATTAACCTCAGACCTAGTGTCTGACTGCCCTTCCTGAGGAGGCTGACCCTCACCCCATCTTTCCCTACCCCAGGCTGTGCCACCAGCAGGTCCCACGGCCTGCCTTCCCCTTAATTCCTGGGTAAGTGACATTTAAGGGCACGCTCTTCATTGGGCCATAACAATTTACAAGCCCTGCAGTGGTGGATTGTTCTGGGGACTGCGACTGGGGAGCCATCACCCTCTGTCATCCGCTGGGGTGAGGGGGTCAAGTGACGCATGGTCCCTCATTAAAGCTCCCACGTGGACAGTAATGACGCAGCTGGGGAAGTAAAACATTTTAGCAACCCATTCACTTCTCGTTTTCCAAGCCGCCCTCCCGGTCAGGAAAGCTGCTTCTGACAGGGCAGCTGGGAAACACAGCAGCCTTTAAATGCCTGATTTCCATCCTCTCCTGGCTCCCGCCACGGCCACGCAGGGGCAGGGCGGGAAGCCAGCAGGGCTTCCTGCTGTTGCCCCAGTCCCCAGGCTGCTCCCCATCTTGCCACACTCCTTCTGGCAAATGCCCCTCAGGACAGGTACCCCAGGACCATTGCTTGTCAGTGTGTATCAAGCACTTTCATCTACCACATCTTCACTGAGCCCTCAGCCATTCAAGATCTAATGCTAGTACCTGCAAAGGCAGGATTTGAACTCAGGCCCGTGGGGAACAGCTGAAGCCAGATTCTTCCCTCAACAGGGTGGGGCCAAGCAGAGAGAGGTCACGGAGGAGGGGCCTTGAGCTGGCCTGGAGCTGGCAGAAGAATGAGGAGAGCAGAGGTCCCTCCGGCCCAGCTTTCTCTGTGAGAATAGCTCACTTCTGCAGGAGGGGGAGGGAGGGAATGAGGAGTGACCCCCCTGTCTGCACCAGGGGCTTCCTGGGATGTCCTTCCAGCTCTCACTACTTGTTCTTGTTCTCCCTCTGTGGGAATCTCAGCTTTTCTCTTCATTTGTGCCTTTCCTTTCTTGTCCTCTCTTTCTTGTCTTTTCCCTTTACTCCTCATCACACCCCCTACTTCCCTCCTTTTCTGTCATTTTCTAGAGGAACAACTTGGTAATCTAGGAAAAGGAAATGCCGCGGGCCCTGACATGCTGGTACCTGGGTTCCAATCCAGGCTTGGCCACCTCGGGCTAAGCCTCGTAACCTCCCTGAACTTCCCTTTCTCCTTGTGTAAAATGACTCTAATATAGTTTTCAAGGGTTGTTGTGAAGAACAGAGTAAATCATACTTTGTAAAAGACCGGGCCTAGAATAGATGTCCAATAAATGCTGGCAATGGAAGCAGAGCTGGCCAGCCGTCCACCACAAATTCGGGGCCCCCTTTCCATGTTGTGGAGTTTGGGACTGGGAAGCAGCTGCCCAGCCAGGACCCCCATTTTTTTCAGAGCCCGTTGCCTCTAGGTAGCACACATTTCTAGTTCTCATCAATGGAACGTGCACAGGGTGTTGTATGCTACTTCCAGGCAGAAGGATCAAGAACTGGGTGCACCTTCTCGGGTGTCCGTCCCTGTCTGCTGGCTGAACAAGGAAGTGTCAGAGATCTTAAAGGGGAGCAGAACCACAATAGGGAGGGAACCTGGGCCCCAACAGGCCCTGCAGCAGGCCGCCCCAATAGCAATGTTTGCATTAGACGGTGACTGAGGGAGAAGTGAATTTTATAGGTCAGGTCACTGCGATGTGGGTGTTTGCTTATTATAGCAGCTAGTACTATCTCTTTTTCTTTCCTCTAAACCCCACCCCCGCTCCCTGGCCGCTGTCTCTATCCCTGTCCGTCCTTCTGTCTGGGCCTCATGGTCTGTGTTCCATTCTCTGTGTTGCCACACCCATCTAGGCCAGCCTGCTCCATTCAGGTCCTCTGGCCCAGGGCCTTTCCCCTGCTTCAGGCCCACTTGTCCTGCTGTCCAATGGGGGCTGAATACAGCTGTCTTGGCTGTCAGGCAGACTGGGGCCTTCTTTCTAGGTGCCAAGTGCAGTCCCCGCCTCAGTAGATGCCGACAGGTGAATCCAGCTGTCCAGAGATCTGGCTTGGTTGTATGGCCCTGGGCACTGGTTTATGGGGAGCCAAACCGCACTGGACTTTAGAAATCCTCCTTTTTCCCCAGGAGTGCTGAGGCGGAGAGGAGCGAACAGCTATGGGAGCAGTTAGCCTTGGCCTCCAAATCCTCTGTCTCTCAGCTTTCTATTTTGCAGGGTCAGGCCATCTACAAGCCCCCTTCCTGCTGTCTCTGAGGGGTGAGGGCTGGGCCTCATGAATTTCCACCATTTTCTGTGATGTTTCCTTCTCCCAGCTCCCTGAGCCCCTGATTTGCTTCTCCTGACCTCTCCCCACTCTCCTGGTCTTTCGGCTCTGTCCCCCACCACCACCCCCAGAGCCTCCCAGGGGATGCTGCTGCACAATGCCCATGTCCTCCTTGAAACTGAAGAACAGCAGAGGTCTCAGAGAGGTCATGTCCTGGGGGACGGACTTTCTGTTTGCCTCAGTGCCCCCCAGCACACGAAGTCCCCGAAGGAGGCAATGGCCTATTGGATGAAAAGCTCTCCGAGGCAGATTCACGTTCCTGGGAGCAGGCAGACTTTCGCCTTGGATGCTGCTCTAGGTCATTCACACCTGACAGCGAGTGCACAGCATCTTCCCTCCCTAGCCTTCTCCCGAGGTCCCTGCCTCAGTCACCCAGAGTCCTCCGCCCCTTGCCGGCCCCGTTCCCCGGCTCAGAGTCTCTGACCTCCTCCTGCTAGCCAAACCATGACCCTGCTCTTCCTTCTGAGCTCCGATCCACATTCGTTTCCTCAAAAAATGTCTCTCTTTTTTAAAAAGTTTTTTAACATTGTGTATACAAAGAGCAGCATCGTTTCTGCAGCCTGGCAGATGTCTTGGGCGATCCATTCAAAAAAAGGTCACTTAGTCCAACTGGATGAGGCCTAAATCCTTTGTGTGCCGAGGGGAATGCTGGCGGCACATGTCGAGGCCGTATTTCCAGATCGGACCGTGCCAGTCTGAGCAGTCGTGGCGAGAGTGAGAACCCGGCCAGATTTTCTGGGGCGGCCCCAGGAGGGCTGCTGAATGACTCATCTTTGTTTTCATGGATGCAACGAGGCAAAAAGCTGGAAAAAAAAATTTCTTAGACTAACCTCCCAGACTCTGGCCTCCAGTTTCTTCTTCCTACAAACAAGGGTTGACCTCCGATTATCCTGAGAAGGAGTTGTCGAGGGGGAATGAGAATAACCCCTTTGGACCAAGAGCTCTACAGCCCTGTTCTCCCTGGACTCCATCTAGGAGACAGACAGACAGACAGACAAGGGCAGTGAAGTGTTCCTGGGTACCTAGTGCTGTGAGGCCTGAAGGGGTAGTGGTCAGTTGCATTGAGGAAGGGGCCGGCTCAGCAAAGCTTCACCAAGGAAAAGGAGACTAGAGCCGAGCCTTGAAGGATGGCTGAACTCAGGTGGGGGGGAGAGAGCAGTGGGGAGGGCGTTCCAGGCAGGGGCACAGCCTGTGCAATGGCCTGGCACGGAGCATTAAATCTGAGGCAGAGGAATGGCAGGAGGGGAGGAATCGGGGAACAGGGTGTGAGGGCCTTGACAGCCCTGCTAAGGAGTCTGGATTTTTTCCTGAGGGTGCTGGGAGCCCCCGGAGGGAGTTAAGTAAAGGAGTGACATGCTCAGATGTGCTGGGTTCCCCTGTGCCACATTCCTCTTACTTCTATCCCAACACCTCAGCGGGGTTAGAGCCCCAGCACAGTGCCTGACATGTGGCAGGTGCCAGCCCATGCGTGGATGGATACCATGCACGTCCCCCCACTGTCCTCAGAATACATCCCACACACCATGGAGGGCTTGTCCTGCAGGCTCCTGCCCACTTGGCCGGTCTCACTCCTGACCTTCCCCAGCCCACTGCTCCTACCATGCTGATCCCCATCCAGCCTCGGTATTGGTGCCCAAGCTTGGTGCCACGTGTTGGCCTTTACTGGGGCTGTTCCCTCCACCTGGGCCGTGCCACCGTGCCACACTCAGTTTTCTTCTTGGTGGGCTGCGCCTCATCAGGAAAGTCTTGGTCACAATATCACCCACAGGGAGAGACTTTCCTGAGGGCAGAGTGGTTTGAAGAAGTTTCAAGAAGCCCCATGGCCATCGTTCTCTGACTTAGAACACTCTTCTCCTTGGTGGTAGTAAACCGATTCGTCGTATTAGATTTATGGTTTATCTGGAGTCTGTCCGCTCTACCAGACTAGAACCTATGCAGGGAGCATGTGGTTTTTCTCGTCCACTGTGTCTCCAAGTCCTGGCACAGGGCCTGGCGCAGGTTTCATAATCAGTTGGCGAACGAACGAGGCTTACAGCTCGACTCAGACCCAGAGCAGTCCCTGAAGACTGGAACCTGCCTCTCTTTTCAGCCTGAGACCTCCTCCACCTCCGGCCCCCCACCCCCAGCTCTGCCCTCCCTCCAGGGCGCCTCGCCGGCCCACCCCGCACCGTCCCACGCTAGAGCAGGCGGCAGAGGTGAGGCAGCGGCAGCTGAGAATGTATTCACAGTTGCGTCCCTGAAGGCTCCTCCAACTGACAGCGCCAGTGCTATTGAGCTGAACGCGGCACTAGAAATCTCCAAGGAAACCCCTGCCAGTACCCCGAGCTTACAGTCTGGCCTCACACCCCAGCCACTTGCTTGCAAAGGGCCACGTCTTCTCTCTGTCTTTAAAGATATCTCAGCACCTGCTTTCAACGGAAGATAATGTGGCTCAATAACCAGCGCTATATAATCACACACACACACACACACACACACACACACACACACACACACACACACAGCTTGGACGCGGCCTTACTTCCACCCTGGAGCTCAACAATCTTTACTGTCTCTTTGCCCCTTTCTGCATTCATCTCTCTTGCCCAGTTTCTGTGTCTCTGTTTTTGTCTCTGTCAATCTGCGTCTCTCTCCATCTGCCTCTGTTATTGGCTGTGTCTCTGCTTCTCTCTCACACACACTTTCTTTTTTTTTTTTTTTTTTTTTTGTTGCCTCTGTCTGTTTGTGTCTGTTTCTCCACATCCTGGTCCCTGTTGGGGTCTTTGTTCGTGTCTGCCTGCTCTCCCCTCACCCCCAGATTCCCTGGGCCTCACCTCTCTGTCTCTCCAGCTCCATAGAAGCCTCCCCTCTCTGTGCCACTAGCTCGCTCTTAGGAAGCTCTCAAGGCAACCACGGAAAGGAGAAAGGGAGGGAGGGAGCAGGGAGCTTGAAGCAAGTGGTGGGGCGACGGCGTGAAGTCTCACTGAATAAATGTGCAGCTGTCCTGTCTTCTCTCCTTGGCAGGAAGGAAGAAGCACGGGGTAGGGGAGGTAAGGAACAGTGGGTGGGGAGGGGAGATAGCTGATGGGGGTCCAGGTGAGAAAGGGAGAGTTGGGGGCAGCAGATAAGCCCGGAAATAAAAGTAAAGGGAAGTTACAATGACCTCTGGCTTCTGGCAGAGAAATTTTGATCCTCATTGCTGGGAACAGGGGTTGTTCGGAGTCTGAGATATAAAAGAATAAAATGAGAAAGACATAGGAAGAGCAACGAGTGTGTTAGCACACCCGTGTTGTTTTGTGGTAGTCACTAGTACTATTTGCTGAAAAGTTCACGGTCTCTGGCTTCTTTGGGTGGGACCATATGACCAGTTCTGGCCAAGGAACGGAAGGGCAGAAGGATTTAATCACTGGTGTGAGGTCTTCTTTCCCTCTGACACAGTGACCGGCAAAGTTTGAGCTGATGGCTTCTCCCTCAGCAGGGGTCCTGGAGCGACTGGGATGAGCAGAAGCCGTGATAGACATGCAGTGTAAGCAAGAATGAAGCCTTTGAGACTTTGAGCCGCTGAGACCTTAGAGTTGTTTGTTACTGAACCATAACCTTGCTTCTCTTGACGGATACAGTGTATCTGTCGGTGACTATGTGTAAGTCTGTACATGAGTGTAAAATGAGTAAGCATGTTTGTATAGGCATGTATATGTGTCTATGTATTTATATATATGCAAGCATGTGTGTTTATGGGCGTGTGTATTTTTGGTGCACGCCCAGCAGTAAGCAAAGAAGGAAAGCTCCCCTCTGTTGCCTTCTCACCTCCTGTTTCATTTAGAAACACAAAGGGCCATATCTTGGTCCCCGCTTGCCTCCTCATCACATTCCCCGCTTTAATCTACAAGTCTGCTCTTCCCAGCAGCTGCCACCATCTCTGCCTGAGTGCTCCTGGGGTGGCTACCACCCAGCACAATTTCCCTCTTCCTGCACCCAAGCAAAGTGGCTGGTTCTGGGATGGGCATGTGACCAAGGCCAAACCACTCAGACACCTTCTCCAGGATTTTGCTGCTGGAACTAGCAGGGAAGAGCATCCACTCCCCTGCCGTGGAGGAACGTGTGGTCGGGCAGAAAGAAGCAGAGCTGGGAGAAAGGCACAAGAGGA
This sequence comes from Eonycteris spelaea, assembly GCA_003508835.1. NCBI lineage: Eukaryota > Metazoa > Chordata > Mammalia > Chiroptera > Pteropodidae > Eonycteris > Eonycteris spelaea. Next base: position 2,786,755 of record PUFA01000069.1, read on the forward strand.
ACCAAGATCCAGTGTCGCCCTCATCTCATGAGTTACATGAGTCAGTGCTTTTACCTGCTTGCTTACCAGGGCTGTGCAGACTGATTGTTAGTGTGTGGGCTCCAGAGCTAACCTCTGTGGACTGCATGCCCCAGGCTCCCTGTCCTCTGGCGTTGGGTTGGGCCCCACCAATGAGGAGACTCACAGGAGATGGAGGAGAGTGAGACTGAGATATTTCATCTCCTGACTCGCTCCCTGAATAACTGTAGGGAGCCGTCCCTCCACACCAGCTATGGCTCCGGTCCAGTGGTTTCTCTACATGGCTTTCCCTCCGGTATCCTGGGCCTGGCTCCCCTGTTACTAGCCTTGGAGCTCCCACCCCTCACCCCACAGTTGATTTCCCTACACCTACCTTTGCACCTTACCCACACGTTCATTAAACTCTCTTTGAATTACTCAGTTTGAAAGTCCCTTGAGTTTTCTGCTAGACCCTGGTTGTGAATAAGATGCCCGGCGCCGAGGCAGTGGGGCAATCAGTGTTCCTCTCACTTGCGTTTTGTGCTGCATCTGACCTGGCACCACTCTCTCCCTCCTTTCTGCACCAGTCCCTCTCCCCTCCCCTCTCCTCTCCAACACAGAGCTCTACCAATTTCCTTCTCTCCAACAGTTCCTTCTTGGCCCCTTCTGGCCTGGGCCCATGCTATTCTCAGTCTCCCATCCCCCACCCCGTCAGTGCCTCGACTCCCCCTTGGATTTCAACCACTGCAAGCATTACTGGCCTGTCCAGCCTCTGCCCATGGGGCTCAGGCTGGAATAGCCAATTACTCCCTGGACAGTCGGTCTGTACACCATCGGATAGCTCAGACTCAACCTGCTCCAAATTGGACATCTCCCCTAAGCCCGCTCTTCCTCCCATGTGACCTTTCAGAGGGTGGCACTACCATTCACCCAGACCCGGGTCAGTCACCCAGGAGTCAGCCTTGACTTCTAGTTTGCTCACTCTGTCTCCATCCCCTTAGATCCTGATGCTTCGATCTCCAAAATATTTCTTGACCCTCTCTTCCCCACCAAGCCAATCCTTACTACCCTGCTATGGTACCCCATCACTTTCCCTTCCCCTGGACCATTGTAGTAGCCGCCTAACTGGCTGCCCAGTCTCCATGCCCACTGCCTCCAATCCACCCTCTATATTACAGATCTGAACCTGTTACTCCTTTGATCAGAACCCTTCAGAGGCTCCCTGCTGCAAGCTTCTTAGAAGGACAAGACCTTTGTGATCAGCCCTGCCTCTTTGTCCTGCAGTCTTTCTGCTCCTACTGAAGCTTTACACCAGGAACACAGCTGTCTCCACCTCCCTCACACTCCACACCCTCTCTGCCTCTGCTATATGGTTCCTTCTGCCTGGAATCCCCTCTCTGTGTCCCTTACCTCTGGCCAATCCTGGACAACCCCACTGCTTCTTAAAGACAGCTTTGGTGTCACCTCTGGGCAGAGGCAAAGTAGCCAGATTATTTTTTTTAACCTCAAGGGCAATGAACTGGAAGGTGGTATGTGAAGGGGCGGAAGGGTGAGGGACTCGGCTATTGTTGGGAGGGGAAAACCTTGGCCACTTTCTCTGCATATCTTATATCTTCCTCCCTTGCCGCTTTCCCTAACCTTTCTAGACTGAGAATTCCTTGCGTTTGCTGGTGGCTACAACCCTGCAGCTTCCAGGGTGTGGTGCACCGAGGGTAACTTAACCTCTCTGTGCCTTCCTGGCCGGCCTCTCTACAAAAGTTTCTCCAAGGTTCTCTGTTTCCAGGGGCCCTGGGAGAGGGTAATAAGTGGTTGTTGAAAAGAACCGTGAAAGCTCGCCTTGGAAGCAGCAGAGTTTGTCTCTTCTGGACGGCTTGAGTCTGTGCTTCTGGCTTCCAGTAAACACAAGGAAACCATGGGTTTAGACAAGGGTCCTTTGTTCCAACAGTAACAGCTCCACCTCCAGGACCTTAGCCCTCCCTGAGGCCGCTGCTCCCCCTGTATCCTCCTCTGTAGTTTTGTACCGTCCAAGCTGGAGATGATCTGAGCTGGGGTTGAGGGAGGGCCATCTGCAGCTGTCCGCCCCGGATGCCTCTGTTCTCCATCTGTGTGTGTAAGGGGGGAGGGGCTGCTGAGCCAGACTCACACCTTGACAGCCCCTCACCGCAGCTAGGCTTCGCTCTAGCTTCAGCAGACAGAGGGTCTTATCTGCTCAATCTCTGCCCTTCCCCGCCCCCCAGACCCCCTCCCCCCGCCTTCCCAGGAGTTTGCCTTGCCTTTCCAGAACAATAGCTTCCCTCACTGTTTCTCTACTCTGTACCAGCTAGCTCCGAGAGGAGCTGGGGTCGGGAAGACCCTGAGGATTGGGGGAGGAGGAGACAGGGGTGGTGAGAGGGAAACGATTTAAAATAGAGCAAAAGGGACGGCCGAGGGAGTGACAGGGAAAAGAAGCAAACTGATTTGGGCAGCTCTGGAAGGCAGGCGGGCTTCAAAGACCCGCTCCGATTCTAGGGAAAGCAGCCCAGCAAGAAGCCTTTCTCCTGCCCTTCCTTGGGGAGCAGTTTTCAACCAGGGGCATTATTTATGAAGGGAAGGAGAGGGGTGAGTGAGGAGGGGGTCACGTGGGCCCGGCAGTCATGGAAACAAACTCCGGTGCAGGACCCGCGGCGATCCGCTGCCCCTCCCCGCCGCTCCGCGCTTGTACCCCGGCCATAGGCGCCCCCGCGCGGCCACCAGCAGCACAGCACCCCGCTGCCGGGGCTCCACCCAGGCTCCTGGAAGCCCCGTCAATGGGCCCGCCCACCTATTCCTCATTTATTGGCACATTCATCGCCTGTCCATCCGTCCAGGCTCCTTCAGCTCACCCCCTCTATCCTGCGACCTACCGTGGACGCCTGGGCAGGAGCAGTGGCTGTCAGTGGAAGGCTCGGAGCGTCCATTTGCTACCCGTTTTTTTCTCTAGTCTCTGTCCATAAAGTCCTTCTCTTCATATATCCCTCTGTGCTGTCTCCCAGGTACCAGTCCTGCCTCTTATATCCCTGCCTATCTAGTATCAATGCATCTGTCACGGATTCTGGATCAGTCTTTCTAGCTGCCCCTGCCTGTTGTTTCTGAAACGCTCCCTCCATCAATCTATATGTACCTACACATCTATTACTCAGTCAGCACCTATACATCATGCGGGCCCCATTATTCATCATTTATCTGCATATGTATCATTCATGCTTCCAGCCATCTATTATCCATCACCTTTCTTGCCGCCCCTTTGATGTCCTGCACTCTGCCATGGGGGGTTAACGCTGTCAGGCCTGCTTCCCCCAGCTCCAGAGAACAAAGACACCAAAGGAAGTGGAGGGAACAGAGAAACCACTGGGGGTGGTTAAGGGAGCAGGGGCTCAGAGTTTAGAGGAGAGTGGAAAGACCTAGAGATGTGTCAGATAAAGCTGTTCTGCTGGGAATTCCATTCATTGTCTGGTTGTCCTTCTCTCTCACCTCCCAAAAGATCAGGAGGACATGGGTTTGATTTGCAGCAGGAGAGCTCGAGGCTAGACACAGGTGACACTTATTGACTAAAAGGGTGATGCTCTCTGGAGGGAAGGCTACCTGTGAGCGTAGGTCTCTGTGGAGATTGTCCAGGCTTGGCGAGTCATGGGGTCAGGTAGAGATGGAGATGGAGCTGTGATAAGCCAAGAGGACACACACACACTCTCTCTCTCTCTCTCTCTCTCTCTCTCTCTCTCTCTCTCTCTCTCTCTCTTCTGGGATCACAGGGTTTCGTAGTCAGAGACGCTTTCCTTCGGTTGAGGAATCGTTACTTAACCATGCAGCACAAATCCCTGTGGGGCTGGCGTCTCACATTGGTTTTTATAAGCATCACTCCTCATGTTGTTGATAATATTGCATCTTTTCCCCTGAGCCTGGTTTGGGAGGAACTGGTAGACTGTGGCTCCTTTGTGCTTCTGGTTCTCACGCATCCCGTTTCCTCAGTGTAAGGCTCTCTTCACCGCCCCCTTGCCTCCCTGTGACTCCTCATGCACACACAGAAGCTGCAGGAAGGGAAGCAGGAGGGCCCCATGGACACCTTGGGCAGGGTTCTGTATATCCATTTCGGTATCCCTAATTCTTAACATATGATGGGAAAGAGGCCTTATACGAGGTCTGTTATAGAAATGAAACTTCACCCATAGTTCTGCCCGTCCAGAAGAGAACAGGTGGGAGTCAGATGGTTCCGTAGTGCCATCTTGCTATCAGGTTGCTTCTTGAGACTCAGGACCTCCTGAGGTGGTTAGGAACAGCCTGTGAATGCAGGCAGGTGATAGGGTTACTTCTCCAATCTTTCTTGGGGATTCTTGGCAGGGAGATATCCGGGGCTGAATTTCCAGAGGAGGTTGGTGTGAGGGCCAGGTATTCTGTGGACGGTTCCTCAGCCCAACTTCAGACAAGGAGGAGAACACACCTGCCTTTTTAACTGAGCAGGAAACCTAATAACTCAGCTTCCTCAGTTGCTTTGATTTCTGGAATCTGAGTTTGCCAGGAATAGAGGGCCTGGGGACAAGGAGGCAGGGATGGCCTCCCACAGCCCTTCCTCCTCACAGTTCCAAGGGTTAAAAAGCACTTAGCAGCAGCACATAATAAAAGCAAATGTAAGAGAAGGAATATCCTAAGGATTTAATAAACTGCAAACAAAATTATCACGATTCTTTTCCTAGCCAGTTGAATTTTCAGTGATTAAGAAAATACAATTTCCTATAATTAAATCTTAACAAGAAATGTTATTAAAAACACTCTGTCCCAGCTCCTGTAATAATTGCATGCTCCCCTAGAACAGTAAACAGAATTAGACTTTGCAGCATACATGCTAATCCATGTGTCATTTTGATCAAATTTGTACTAATAACCTGTCTTCCTATTTGGAGACAGGCAAGGAAGGCAAGAGGGAGCCAGGCTCAGAGGACAAGTGTGAACCCTGGTCAGGGAGTAGGAAGCCAGGAATGCTGGGTTTGGCCCCATGATGACATGTTAAATTTATTGAGCGCATACAATGTGCCTCGCTCTGTGCTAAGCACGTTACATGTATAATTTTACCCACTCTTCATACAACGTGGAACCGTGGTTATCCTCCTTCACAGACAAGGAGAGGTTTACAGGCTCAGAGAGGTTTAGTAACTTGCTCAAGGTCACTCAGAGTTGGGTTAGAATCTTCAGAGCCCAGATCTAAAGCCCTGTGCATACATTTCCCATGCACTTATACACACCTCCAAAGTCCCTGCCCTTAATAAGTACTACAGCCCTGTGGCTCGGGCTCTCCTGGGACCTGTACTGTGCTGTCTGGGAAGAATATTCTCCATCCATAAGAACTGGAATGTCCTGATTCAGCAGAGTAATGAATGTAGCTGGAAGGAAGACCTTCCTCACCCTGGGGTGCCTGGACCATGGGAGCACATCATGGCATCCACTTTGGGAAGTTTCTTTTCCTTTTGGAAAAGCCAAAGGGTAAGAGAGGACTTTGTCGAGGGCCTGGGTGTGAGGGCGGAGGGCTGCTGTTTGCATGGTGTGGGGTGCCAGCTCTGCTAATGGCCCTCGGGTACGGCTTAGAACACTAAGAGGAATCCGAATTGGGTGTGGAGCCACGGAGGTCAAAACTGCTCCTCCTGCACGTGCATGTGTGTAAGTGTGTATGAGTGCATGGGAAATGTGTGCACTTGTGTGGGCAAGAATGTGAATGTGTATATGAGTATATCTGAGAGTGTGGATATGTGCGGATGTGACTGTGTGAACATGCGCATGAGTGTGTAAGTGTATAGTGTGGTTGTATGCAAAGGCACATCTGAATATGTAAATGTGTCTCAGTCTATGAATTGCATGAGTAGATACATGTGTGGAGGTGCATGCGTGAGTACATGCATGTGTGTGTAATGTGTACGTGCAAGTGTGTGTAGAAGAGTGTGAGCATATGTAAGTGTATATGTGGGTGTGCACGCACATACGCACACACACACACTCACCCTTGGAGCCTGTCTCTGGTGGAGGGGGATGGAGCCAGCCCAGTGCAGGGGCCCTGGCTCTAGTCCGACTACAGCATCCCATTCCCTGTGGCTTCATTCCCTGTGGAAGACAAGCCTGAAATTTATCCTCAGCTTCCATGCTCACGCACGCACACAAGCGCCAGTGCCTCCATCTCTCACTCCCGGTCCACTAATTAGCTCTCCTAATTAAATTCCTGCTAGGATGGAAGGGGAGGGCTTTCACTTTCCCTGAGTCTCTGAGGACCCAGTTACGCTGGCCTGGAAGGCTCCACCTGCATTCCTATCCCTCAGCCCTTGCTCCTGCTCTGAGGAGCCTGGATCCAGGAAAGAGGGTGAGGAGGGGGCTCCGTGTGTAGGACCCACCTGCTCTGTGCCCAGCACTGTGCTAGGTGTGGGGCGTGGCAATGGGGATGACAATGAACCAGACTTTCTGATATTTGAGCCTCCTTCTCCCAATCACTCTGGCTTTGAACTTTGGTCTCATCCTCCATTCCGTCCCTCCTGCCATCCCTAGGCAGCAACCTGCCTCTCCTGTCTTACCTCTCTTGCTTCCACTTTTCCAGATGGCCGATGCCTTGGGCCTCTGAATCCTAGCTCATTCCTCCGGCCTCCTTCTTGCCTATGGAAGTTTTAAACCAACAGGCGTCTCCTCCAGGAAGTCCTTCCTGACTTCAGCGCCATCTCCCTTCTCTGCACACCTGCTGGACTCTCATCTGGTTGGCCAACCATTAAGCCTTGGCATATGCTGTTCGCTATGACTGTTTTCCTTTTTATAGGTGTGTTCTGCCTCACTAAGTAGAATTTAAACCCTTTGAAATCAGAGGCTGCATCTCATGCCTCTCTTACCAAGCTCAGCAGGACGTGTAGCACACAGTGGCTGCTCTAAGAATTCCCGTGCAGTGACTAGAGGAGGAGGAAGATGAAGGAGATGGGCTTTCTGGTCGCAGTTCTTGCCCCTGGGGAGCTCCACTGAATGGAGAACCCTGAATCCCTGAATCTCAGAGCCGACAGGCCTTAGATGTCTTGTCTAACTTCTCTCTACCAGTGGAGCCTAGGATGGCAATTCTTACTGTGACTGAAGGTGACTTACTGTGGGAGTAGGAGATGGGGAGCCAGCTAGGCCAGGGAAAAAGCCAGGCCTGGGCGAGGCCTGACCCGCAGGAGACCGTGGGGGCATGAACGGCACTACAGAGCTGGCCCTGGGAAAAGGGCTGGCTTCTCATTCCCCCTGGCATACCCGGTCAGGCAGTTATTGGCAGAGAGGAGCCTAGGCTGGAGAGGAGGGAACCTCCCAGACGGCTGCGCAGAGTGGCTCTTTTCTCCAGAAAAGGGGGGCAACTGTGAGCTCTTTGCAGCCGGGACTGGGCCTGATGAAGAGGATCTGGGTGGGCACCGCCAGCATCTGCTACATCCTCGACAAGGCCCTTTTTACTGGGCATGGTTTCTGAGTTTCTCTCAGAGGCGTGAAGAAATGGCGACAGAGGGACACGTCTCCCCAGTGGCCAGCCTATGGCGGCACCACGAGGGTACCAGTCAAGAGAGTTTTTATTTCAATTTTGCACTGAATGACCCTCTTTCAAATGCATGAACACACTCTGGTTTCATTCTGCATTTATTCACATCTAGGTAAATTCTATCCCATTACTTTGTCCCAGCTTCATTCGCTCTCTCCTGACCTCTGCACAGACCCTTGCAAGGGACACTCCATCCCCAGCCCCTGCTGCCCTTGTGCTGTCTGTACCCATGATCCTATCCCCAGCCTCAACTGCAGTCGGGCTTTGCCCTGAAATAGGCTGGGAAGTTAAGATGTGGTGCAGGGAAAGCCACAAGTAAACAGAGGAATCTGTCTGAGAGAGGAAGGCAGAGCAGAGAAGCAGAGCCTAGCTAGGGAGAAGAGACCACGCAGTGCAGAGATTGGCGGGGAGGAGCTGTTGCCCATCCAGAACCGCACTGATTTAGTGCCCTGAGCACAGCTGTGGTGCTTTTTCTGGGTTCCTGTGATATGCCTGGGGCTTCACGGGGGAAAATAAAAATACCTGTGGCCAATATGGCTGGTTACCTACCCGATACCATCCTTTCTTCTTTCTTAGACTGTAGAACCCTGATTTTGTTGGCAGGGAACAACATGCTCAAGAAAGCAGACCCAGCTTTGGTGCCAGGAGAGGAAACATTATTAGTCTAAGCCAACCAAGATAATCCTGCCCACCTTAACTTGTGATTGGTTCAAAGGTGGGCATGTCACCCAGTCTGGCCAATGACAATCAGGAAGAAGGCTGCTGGGGGTAGGGAGGCTTTTGTGAATGACTACTCCTTGATTAAAGGAGATAGATAAGGAAATGTGCCCCGTCTTCCTATCTTAAGTACAGTCGAGTAAGGATATAATTACTGAAGTTGTGGAAGGCATCTTGTGACAGCGAGGCAACAAGCCTGAAGATAAAAAGTCAACCAACCTGAGACTCGTGAGTTGAAAAGATAGAGAGAGCCTGGGTCCTCAATGGCATCCCTGAATCATACACTGAGCTGCTGAACAACACTGGGACTGCCTACAACCAGACATATGTGACACAATCAAATGTCTTTATTGCGTTGGCCTCCGTGTGTGTTGTCTGTGCTAGATATTTTCCTTCCTGTCTAGATCCTTTTTGATCACTTCTCCAGCCTCCTCTTTGCCTCAGGTGGCTTCTGATTGTGCTTGGCCAATAGGGAGCCCTGGCAAAAGACCAAAAAGGGGGAGCATAGTAACATTGGGGTTGTCTATTCTCCTGGCTCTCTATCTGAAAGGTTACTTTGGGTTGGCTAAAGGTTCCTGTCAAGGTGGCCTGTTTTCCATGGCTCCCTCGTCTCTGGGTTCCAGTAACTTCTCACTTCCCTCATCCCTTTGAGCTTTGGAGAGGTGACAGCTCCATCGATGCCAACCCTGAGTTACTTCACTTTCCCTTGTGGTCTCCCGACATCTCACCCATACCTCTGTAATTAATTCCTTTGTAGTAAATAAGCCCTCCTCAAATTATCCTAACTTGAGTGTGTGACCTACTTTCTGTTGAGATCTTGACTAACACATAGTTCTTGTCACCACAAGAATTCTTAAGAGGTTTCTTGAGCTAGCTTGAGTGGATCTCCCAATCAACAGAGCCTAGCTGGAGCTGTCCCTACAACATCGGGCCCTTCAGGATCCACCTGAGCCCCTCTCGTGATGGCTGTTCACAGGTGTTGTTGAGGGAGCATCCACTTTGGAGCTAGACAGACGTGGATATGAATCCCATCCTTGCTGGTTTTCAGTTGTGGGTCTCTCTTTGGGAAAGATACACATCTTGCAGAATTGTTGCAGGGTTTGGAGATACTGTTTATAAAATGTGTATCTAGAAAAAAAAATTTTTATTATATTAATTTATATTTCAGTATATCAATGGAAAGGTCTTTAGAATATACCGTGAAGTTTTAAAATTAGAAATGTTTGGCATTAAGCGAAAAATTACTTGTCTGCCAAGAGATAGAACCAGATCACTAAGTCAAGGGGAAAAAATAGACAATAGAGACAAACCCACAAGAGATCCAGATATAAAGACTTTAAATAGCTGTGATTAATATGTTCAAGAAACCAGAAGATGAAAAAACAGTTGCAAAGGGAATATTTAATCATATAATAGAATCTACAAAAAGGAATCAAATGAAAATTATGGAACTGAAAAATAAAATAACTGAAATCAAGAACTCAATATATGGGTTTAACATCAGATTAGACACAGTAGAAAAAAAAAAGATTGTACAGGTCAATAGGAAGCACCAGGACTGAAGCAAAGACATGGCCCTGTGTGTTAGATGTCACATTTTGTATAAAGTGTGTGGGGGGGGGGTGGGTAAGAATATACGCATTCATTTGCATGTAGAAGCTTTGTCCCCATATGTATGAGGAGGTGGAATAGGAAAAAGACTTCACTGTAAAACCTTTCTGTATTGTTTTGTTTTTGAGCCATGTGAATGTATAATCTATTAAAAATAAGTGCCTTTCACTTATTTTTCAATAAACTATGGCTAGTATAATTTCTTTTTGAGACAGTCTATTGTGATAACTCGTTTAGTCCAGTATGTTCAACTCAAACCTACCTTCCTATCACTTACATGAATGATCCTTTCTAATCCCTAAGAAAAGGCATAGTGCAAGTCTATTCAACCTTTCATGTGACAGCTATCTGGTTCCAAGCTATGTCTTACATATTCTGGTTAAATACTCTGAGATATTTTTGTTGTTCTCATTTGATGTGGTTTCTAGGCTCTTGCATTTCTGGCCTCTTCCTTCTGGATTGGTTAATGTGCTCCAGTGTACTTCTTATATGATGCCCAGAAGAGAACACAACAGGTGAGCTGGGTTCTCATCACACTGGGACTGTCACTTCGTTTGATCCACTGATTTTCTTTCTTTAAGTAGGAACAAGCTTTTATGGCTATCACATCGGTTAGAAACTGTTGAACTTATGGCCAACTCAAACCAGGTCTTTTTTCACACAAACTTCTTTTGAATACCCTGCCGTCTTCTGAATTTGTGCAGATACTAAACAGCAGGTTACTTTTCCCCTAACCTTTTTCATTTTTTTAAATATTTTAGCCTATCAAGGTCTTTTCGAAACTGGATTCTGTTATCGCTCAGTCCTGGGCAGGTTGGACAAGCACCTTAAACAAGATGGTGTCGTGATTTTTTTATTGTGTCCAACAGCCTCTTTCAAATTTATTCAGTGGAGATTATCTTCCCTTGACACAAAAGCAAACACCAGCAAGCTCATGATTTTTCTGCTCTCTCCTAGGCTAGTGATAGTTCTGCAGGCACATTTCTGGTGACAGCTTTATTGAGATATAATTCACACATCATAAAATTCACCCTTTTAAAGTGTACGATTCAGTGGGTTTTAGTATATTCAAAACGTTGTGCGGCCGTCACCACTTTTAGAACATTTTCATCACCCCCAAGAAGAAACGTTGTACCCATTAGCAGTCACTTCCCATTCCCCCTTTTCACTCCCTCTCCAGCCCTAGGCAACTATTAATCTACTTCCTGTTTCATGGACATTTTCTACAAATGGAACGCTACCACATATTGTCTTTTGTGATAGGTTTTTCCACTTAACGTAATGTTTCCAAGGTTCATACACGACATAGCATGGATCAGTATTTCATTCCTTTTTTATGGCTTAATAACAGTCCGTTGTATGGACGTACCGCATTTTTTATCCATTCATCAGTGATGAACATTTGGGTTGTTTCCCCTTTGGGGCCATTATGAATAAAGATGCTATGAACATGCATGTGAGCTGGTTTGGTGTGAGATTATGTTTTCATTTCCCTTAGGAGTATTCCGAAGAGTAGAATTGCTGGTTCAAATGGTAATTCTAACTTTTTCATTTAGCAATAATTATGCCTTGGATAAACCTCATTGGCTATGATACTGTCCGAAGCAGGCAACTATAAATTTTGAAGAAATTTTGAGGAAGGCTGAAGCTTCCAGACTGTTTTCTAAAGCAGCTGCAGCATTTTACATTCACGCCAGCAATGTATGGGGTTTCCAATTTCTCCACATCCTCATCAATACTTGGTTTTATCTGTGTTTTTTATTATAGCCATCCTAGTGGGTTGAGTTTGGGTCTACAGCATAGCCTGAGCTCTCTCAAAGTAATACCTTCACCAAATCTTTTCTACTAACTGTCCTCTTTATATGTCCTTGACTTGGCTGAGGGTGCCACAAGGTATGAAACTGGCTCTTGAACATTTCCTCGGCAGATTCTCTATATAAGGTCTGAATCTGGAATTTCGCCTCTATGGTGTGTTGGTGACCCCATTGAAAACTCAGTTTTGATATCTTGGTATGAGCTCAATGCCCCACATATGGCTGGCTCTTTATAATGGTCTCTTTTCTCCCCTACAGTTTCCTCCAGCCACTGATAACAACAGTGAGCAGAAGGGAGGACAGCTCCGCGTGGCCCACACTCCTGCCCATTTCAGGTGGTGCGGGAGACCTTGCCACAGGCAGAGAGGGTGCGTCTCTGGCCTTAACCTCATCTGCCCAGCTTATGACAGATGTCCTTGTGGTGGCAAAATAAAATAGAATGGCATCAGAGGTGTCCTTCTGGCCCTGCTACTAACCCACTGTGGGTTCCCAAGAAAGCCAGTTTTCCTCTCTGAGCTTCTGTTGCCATGTTTTCAAAATACAGGGGAGACTGGATCTGATGAGTGATACAATTTTAGCTCTAAAATATAATCCAGTATATTTATACTCTAAGAGAAATCAAATGACCTTGACCCTTGCTTCTGGGGGAGTGATTATGCGTAAAAGAAAGCCTGGACACAGACGTGGGACAGGAGTGGGGTTGTTGGGCCAGGGCTGCAGATGCACCGCCAGAGGGGGCGGGATGAGCAGAGCACGGGGGCAGTCTGGGAGCAGCCCAGCGCGTGGGAGGGAGGTGGACACAGGTGGAGAATCCCGCGGCCCACAGCCCTCCTTGACCTCGGCTCCTCCACAGCTTCTAGGGCTGCTGGGTCTCACCTTTGGATGCTACGTCATCCAAAGGCATACTTCCCACCCAGCTGAGGAATGGTGTTTACACTCCGGAGTTGGTTGTCAACGTTTTCTTGCCCCAGGGGTACCACTTGGCTGCTGGTAAACTGTGAGAACTCAGAAGGAGAGAGCGAGACCGGAGAGCGGAGAGTGAAAGGAGATTGAGAGCATGTCGCTTCCTTTCTTCATGCCAAACAGTCTTATTCATCATGGGCCACACCCGATCGGCCTTTGGGAGATGCCCAGTGGCCTCAGAACACCCCTTCTTCAGGCCCCCAGCACTCCCTGAGGAAGTGACAAGTCTCTAATTCATCACAGTCAAAGCTATGCAGTATATGCTCAGCTGCTGGGGCCTAAAGTGCATCCAGACAGGCAAGTGAGGTCATAAACAGACCAGTGGGAGGCTGAGAAAGAACTATTGTTTATTCTGCAACTACCATGTGCTGCCATTGCACAAGGTGTTTCTCGTATTTTATCTCATAATCCTCACAGCATTTTCATAGAAAGATAAAAGTCACATCATTTCTCCGGTGGGGGAAATTGGGCTCAGAGAGCTCAGGATCTTTCCAGGGGTCTTGCACTAGGTCAGGGCCTGAGCTTGGATTTGAGACTGGGTCTCTAAGCTGGTGGTCTTTCTCCTGCACTTCACTGGTTCACAAGTCTATCCCAGACTAGCACAGAAGCCCATATCATTTTTTTTAACAATCCCCCCCCCCGCCCCGCCACTTCCACCCCGGACCTACAGATGTTGCTGTCTCCCCTTAAGAACTGGCTCTCCAATGTGCTCGTGTACACACCCGGGGCCTGGCACACCTAGGCCCTGGGGCACCCAGGGCCTGAGAAGCCCATATCTTAAGTTGGGGTTTTCCAGAAGCGGACCCTTCTATGAGGGTTCATGCACGGGCGATGTATTACAGGAATTCTCATTTGAGAGTTTGGCAAGAGACGGGGTGAAGCAGCATTGGTAAGAGAAAGAAACCAAGCCTGAGGAGATTTCAGGCAAGATCCTGACCTCAGTGTGATCCCACGGATGACAGGAGTGTAAATCACAGTGCAGGTTTGGTCCTGCTTCAAGGCAAGGTTGCTGTCTTTGTATTCTCCCTCAGTCACTGGCTACGGGACGCCTGGATATGTGTGGAGGAGAAGGAAGGCAAACTCCGACATTCCCAGTTCTTCTTACAGATGAGAAACACTGCTGAAAATGGCATGGTGCCAGATATGAGCTGCAAAGTATGCGGAGCTGGGGATGAACACACAGCCTGGTAAAGGGACCTGAGGTGATCACAGTGGTTCCCAACGGTGTCTGCTACACTCAGATTTACCCAGCATGGGAAGCACAGGGGCACTGGACTGCAAATCCAGAGGTGCTTGGTCTGACCCTGTGTCCTGACACTGGTTTTCTTTTTGTGACTCAGGAATGCTCCCCTTTCTGGGCCTTTGTTTCCTCATCTGAAGTGAGAGACTGGACTAGGTGCATTCGTTCATCCCATAAACATGTTCTATGCCCTTACCGCATGCCTGGTATCATCTGAGCTCTGGGGAGACATCAGTGAACAAGATAGACAAATAGCCCTGCCCCTGCGGCGCTCACATGTGAGTCCAAAAAAGCTGATAGGGACCAAAGAAATAATTATATTATACAGTACATTAAAGGGTACAAATATGGTAAAAAAATAAAACAAGGTAATGGGAAAATAAATTCTGAATTAGGGTGCAGTTACAGTTTTGGATAGTGTCATCAAGGATGACATTGGATGATGAGGGAGCAAGCTCTGCAGATATCTGGGGGAAGGGCATTCAGGCAGGGGGAACAGCTCGTGCAAAGGTCTGAGGTAGGAGAGTGCCTGTGTGTTTGAGGAGCCATTGGGAAGGCCAGGGCAGCTAGAGTGCAGTGAGCAAGGGGAAGAGGGGTGGGATGTAAAGTCAGAGTGGTAATGAGGGACTAGATTGTAGAGCTTGTAGCTCATTGTGAGGGCTTGCATTTTTACTCAGGGATGAACAGAGAAAGGACCTGACTTAATTTGTGTTTTTAAAGACTACCCTAGCAGCTGCGTTGAGAGTAGCCCATAGGAGACTGGTGAGGAGGCTTCTGCAGTCCTCTGGGGTAGAGGTGATGGGGGCTGGACGGGGTGGGGGCAGCAGTGAGAAGTGGGTAGATTCTGGGTAGATGTGGAAGGTAGAGCCTACGGGATATTTTCTGATGGAGTGACAGAGGTGCGAGTAGAGTCAAGGATGATTCCCAGTTTTTGCTCTGAGCATTGGAAAGGATGCTGTTGTCATTTTCTGAGCAGAGAAAAAACTCGAGGTGCGAGAGGATTGGGGCGGGGAGAAGACCAGGAGCTCACTTTTGGACCCGTTGGGTTTGAAATGTGTCCATGAGACATCCTAATGGAGATGCTGAGTAAGCAGACACACATATGAGCCTGGACTTCAGAAGAAGGGTCTGAGTGGTGGCAATAAATTTGAGTCATTCACAAACAGATGGCATTTTAGCCAGAGACTGCTGGGATCACTGAGGAAATGTGTAGAAAAAAGGCATCAGCAACTAAGCCCAGCACTGACATTTTCAGAGGTCCGTGAGATGGGAGGAGGGGCCAAAGGAGGCTGAGAAGGAGCATCCAGGGAGGCAGGAGGAAAGGCCGAAGGAAGGAAGCGATACCCGCTGGGCCCCTGAACTCTGACCCTCACTTTCTAATTGGCCATGGGCCTCTCCCCACCTCCAACATGGCTCTTGACCTGGCCTCCAGGAGTCAGATCAGAACTGCCTCTCTTTAAATCCCAGCCTGTGTTGAGACCCCCTGGGTCAAGATTAGCTCCTCTGAAGCCCCTTTCCTTCCTCGCACCCACCCCTTAAATAGCACCCACCCACCACCCACCTAAAGTCAAGGCATAAGCCTTGGTTCTCTCACCACTTAGGCCTCATCCTCCACCTCCTTGATGGTTAGGACCCTGCTCAAGAAAACACACTCGCCCATATATACTCACATTTCCATATTTATATGCACACACACATTCTCATCAACACACATATTCACGCAGTACACATTTATGCATACACGCTCACACATGCACATGCACATTCATTCACACACACACACACTCATTGCACACTCACCTAAACACACGTACACAGTTTTTCCTTAGGTTGGCATTTCCTCTGTCAGTGCTCTTGTCCACCTGTCTTTCTAGTCATAGCCTTTCTCTTCTTAACTATCTGCTCTTGCCCCAGCTCTCCCAGACCCACTCGCCCATCGCATCCCTCTGAAGTGTTCGCATACGATTTGCTGTTCACACGGTCTCAGCCATGGAGTGGGGGAGGCCATCAGGTTTGAGATCCTAGGCTTCGATCCTTCCTGCTGACTGGGGTCACTTAAGGCCCTCAACTCGGTTTCCTCAGCTGTGCAGTTGGGAGTAAGATGAGCCCCTCACCTTACAGGGTAGTGGATTCCAGTGAAATCAGTTAGGTGGGAGGTCTTGTAAACTGGATTGGGATGGAGGAGATGTTGGCCAGGGAGACTGGGGTCTCATGGGCACCTACTGACTTCCCAGTGTCACCCTTCCAAGGCTACCAGCCTTAGTGACCCAGAACATCCAAGAAGCATTCTGTCCTTTAAGAAGATCACCACGGGCTGGAGCTTGACACCAGACCAGAGTCCCAGGCTTCAGCTCACCCCAGATCCTCCAGGAACAGGCCTGTCTGTTCCTCTCTTCCCAGGCCTCAGACTCCACCCCTACCCACTCACTACCCCACCTACCTAGGCTGAGGGAAAGAGTGGCAGCCTCGAATCCCCACACGCAGTCCTCACCTGTGCATCCAAAGTAGACTTGTGCATGTTTACCCTTAACCCAGTCTTGAGACTTCAAGCAACACAGTGACAGCCCAATGTGTACAATGGTGGGCGGGCCAGACACTCCAGCCTGCGCCTCTCCTGAGATGCCCCCACCATCTCCATGCATTTCCCCTTCCCATCACACCCCATGCTGCTAAACTGCCAGCCTTTATCACTGCATTTTTCATTCAGAGCTGGGAGGGGCTTTAGAGGGGGTCTGCTCCTCCACTTCTACTTTGCTTATGGGGAAACTGAGGCCCAGAGAAAGGAAGCAGCTTACACAGCACAAAACCATGGGGGTTAATTAGTCAGATAAACTTCATCCGTGGAAGCCCACGATTCCCCATTCGGTGTTTCCCCACTGTACCTCAGCATCTGTCACTCTGCTGCTTTATTGTTAAGCAGGTTCTTTTTATAGGAGCACTGGGCTAGTAGTTACAACTGGAGTTTAGGTCTGGCTCTGCCATAACCGATGCATGACTTTGGCCTCAGGACCTCAGTTTCTTCAGCTCTAAGATGGGCTTTTAAATTTCCCTTGCAGTTAAAAAAAAAAAAAAAACAGCTTGTGGCGATCTTCACTTTGTGAAAATGCAGATTGTAAACAAGCCCAGGCGCAAACTTCAGCTGGCTGCTAATGAATGACATATAAAGAAAACACCCTTAAACGATACATCTACTAAATCAATAAAAATAAACTAAAAACGGCACAAGCCGATGCAGACTAGAATGGGAGGAAACAGGAACATTGGCTCACAAATCTCCCACAGTTCTATCGTTTGGGCTGATGTTGGGAGCCCAGGGCAGCAAAATGTAACAGCAGTCATTGCTGGAGAAAACAAGTCACCCTTTCAACCTGGCAGGTTACTACACACTGGGAAATAAATCTCAAGGAAATAACACAAATGGAGAAAAGCAATTTGCACTGATATGATTATCTGGAATACAAAAAAATAAGAAAAGGTCCCAACTGATCATTAAATTACGGAACTTATGTGTGAAGGGGTACCATCCTATACTGTGACAGCAACTGCCAGCTGCCAGAAACCAACCCTCTTTCTACCTTAGAAAAAACAGATAACAGGGTACATGTCTGCCCAGAATAAATATTTCATTTCTCAACTTCCCTTGCAACCAGATGTGGCCTTGTGATCAAGTTCTGGCCAATGGGATACAGACAGAACAGTCATATATGACATGTCATTATAGAGAAAATCTCCCCACCTCCTACCTCCACCTTCCTCCTTCCTTCAGGGAGGAATGTAGATGTGATAGTTCGAATTTCAGCAGCCAGCTGAAGTCATCTGTTGAGAGTGGCTGAGTAACAGGAAAGAAGGAGCCTAAATTCCTCATTATCATGGAGTCACTGGGACTGCCTACCTCTGGAGCAGCAGTCTTCAACATCTTTGGCACCAGGGACCAGTTCTCCTATGAGAATCCAAGGCCTGATGGTCTGAGGTGGGGCTGAGGCAGTGATGCTAGTGCTGGGGAGTGGCTGCAAATACAGATAAAGCCTCACTCGCTCACCTGCGTGTGGCCCAGTTCCTAACAATCCATAGACAGCTACCTAGCTATTGTTCTGTGGCCCGGGATTGGGGACCCCTGCTCTAGAGATTATACTTGAGAGATTGAAGTAACCTTGGGTGTTTTAAGTCATTTTACTTTGGGTTTTATGCCATTAGTAGCCAAAGTACATTCTCACTGATGTATACACAGAGGGAGAGAATATTAAGTGGAAAAGCAGAACATAAGGGTTGATGTTCTTCATAGATAACAACGATATGAACTATGTGTTAGTGCAGAGACCATGACGGAGTGGCAAGTCCTCAATAATAGGGTGATGGTGCTGATTGGATTTTTTTTTTTTCTGTAAACCACTTCAGTTGCTGAATTAGTCAGGAGAAGCTAGGTTATGCTGAGGTGACAAGTAACTCCTAACTCTAAATGGTTGGAAAAAACCCAAATTTAATTCTCACTTGCTCATCATGGATGGACAGGAGGCTCTGCTCCTTGTGGTCACTTGGGGAATCTGGCTGGAAGAGTAGCTATGCTAGAGGGACAGAGAGAATTCTGGAAGGTCTTGCAATAATTAAATGCTCAGGCTTGGAAGTGAGCCTTTCATTTCTGCTCACAGCTCATTGGCCAGGACCAGTCCCAGGACCCCACCCACTCATCCACTCACCTACTCATCCTCAGTAAGACCGGAAGGTGCAATTCAACCGCATGCCCAGAAGGTGGAGAGCTGGAAAAACCTGGCTAATTGAGCTAATGACTATCGCAGATGCAACAGCACAAACATTTGTGAGAAAATTTCCAGACAATTTTTAGTCCTGGAGAAAAGTACTATGTTTCCACAAGACCATGTATTCCCGATTAGAATGTAAATTCCCTGAGGACAAGCAGTGTCCTCCTTCAGTAGCTCCCACGTGCCTATTGCAGGGCTGGGTCCATCTGAAATATAGTAGGAATTATAATCATAATGATGGCAGCTGACATGCTCACCGCATGCTACGCACTGTACATTCTGATCACAGCACTTATTAAGATACCAGGTGAGGTTCTCTGTACCTTGCGTGAATTAATGCATTGAATCCTCACAAAAAAACCTTTGGGATCAGTATTGTTAGTATCCCCCTCTTACAGATAGTGACACTGAGGCACAGAGAGGTTACATGACTTGCCCAGGATTAATGCAAGGAAGAGGCAGAGACAGGAATGAATCCACGTGGCTCAAGAAGTCATGTGATCTTGTGATCCTGACACTCTGGAAGGCAGGAGCAAGAGTGAGACCCCACTATGGTCTCACAGTCCAATGCCTGCAGCAGGATACCCTCAGTGGAGACCCTGTGGAGGGCTGAATGATGGTCCCCCAAAGATGTCCATCCTCTAATCCCTAGGGCCTGTGAATGTGACCTTATTTGGCAAACGGGACTCTGCAGATACAATTAAATTAAGGATCTTGAGGTCGGGAGATTGTCCTGGGTTATCCAGGTGGGCCCAATGTCATCACTAATATCCTTATAAAGCAACAGTTCTCAACCTTCTTGGCACCAAAGACCAGTGCTCCTATGAGAATCCAATGCCTGATGATCTGAGGCGAAGCTGAGGCAGTGATGCTAGTGCTGGGGATTATCTGCAAATACAGATGAAGCTTTGCTCACTTACCCACCGCTCACCCCCTGCTGTGCGGCCCAGTTCCTAACAGGCCACGCCACGAACTGGTACCGGTCCAACACAAGAGGCCTTATATTGAGCAGGTCTAATTATGAGGCCCACACCTTCTTGTCTCCTGGGTGCTCCTCACTCTCCCTTGCTCTCTGCCTCCCCTAACATCTTCTCCAGGCTCATGTCTATGTCTCCCGCCCTCCCCTGGTGGGGCGGACTCTCTCCTGGATGCTCCCACCCCACTGTGCTCACCTTTCTAACGGCACTTACTGGATTCTAACTGTTTGTCTGTGTGCCTTCCCACAGCAGGGAGCATCCTAGGAACTGGAATGTACTTTTTATCTCTACTGCCAGAGACACCGCAAAGGCCTCAGTAAATGTTGTCTCCCAGTGGGGTTCCCACCCTTGTCCATTCTCAATTCCCTTGGCCTCCACCGTTTCAGACATCCCACCTCCACACCTCATCAGAGAACCCCTCCTTCCCAAGCTAGGGAGCCAGGTGGCTGTGCTCTGTGGTTGCTGAGAGAGCAGGCCAGAAAAAGGCACCCCCTTCGGGGCTCTTGGTTTTATTGTCACATGGCTTTCTTATGCAGTTCTGACAACACAAGGCAACATGTAACCTTTAAAATTGTGGAAAAGACTGCTTTTTTAGGGACATGTGCTCAGAGGAAGTTTATGATGCCCCATGGTTCATTACCTTCTCCTTGGAGACCCCCTGCTCTCTCCCTCCCCACCTCCCTCTCTCTGGGGTCCTGGTTCAGGTAGCAGGGCTCCAGGTGGAGACAGAGGAGCAGAGAGAGAGACCAGGGCCCAGGGCTATGTAAAGATAGGAGAGAGAACACCGAGTGGTGTCTCCCCACACCTCCCAATGTCCCCAGCCCCACCCCCAACCCCAGCCTGCTCTTTCAGGATTCTGGACCATCTGGTCCAATCTCTTGGACTGTGCAGGAAGCCACTCTGTAGCTGTCCCCTTTGCCTTCAACCTCCCAGACACTTCGCCCAGAGTAGATTGGGATAGAGCCCGTCCACCCCTTGTGATGCCAGTAGGGAGAGCAAGTCCCTAGACAGCTCCGGGGCTAGGAAAGGTGCTCAAGTAGGGGCAGGAACTTGCATGTGTGCTCATGGTGCCCAGGTCCAGGAACCTCTCCCTTCCTGCATGAGCTTAAGGAGCCAGCAATTGCATTTTCCCAGGAAGGGCATCATCCACAGTCTTTGGGAAGCTCCTGATTGGAAACCAGAGTAGGGTCCCACCGCAGACACAGGCAAAATTGGTGGGGGTTGGTGTGGGCCAGGGGAGGACCACATGAGGGGCGGGGAGAAGCCTTCCCTCCCTGATTCCCTGAGCTACTGACAGTCGGATGTGTCAGGCCCAGTGCTGGGCTGTCCTCAGCTGCCTAATAAAGACGCTCTACCACCCTCCAGTCCCCTTGAGGGCACCAAGCTTCCCTTGGGCCCAGGCCTGGAGAAGGCACTATGTACCCCACCTCTCCTTGCCAGGCTCGCAGAGAAGTACTAGCACACTGGCTCATAGACCATCCTCTGCTGCAATTGGCTGGGGGAGGGAGTGTCCCCTCTGTCACCAGAGCCTCCTGCTTTGGTGTAAGTGTGCTCCTTCTCAAGTGAGCCCTCAGGGGTTTTCCCTGTGACATATGGTCATTATCTCCACCCTGCTATAGTCCAGGACAGTGGCAGAACAAGATCACACCAGAAACCCAGGCTTCCTAAATGCAGTTCCATTAATTCTCATGCCTCCTTGCCCAGCATGCCATCCATTGCTGGACTGCAAGTTCAAGAAGCTCTAGAGCTTCTCCTTCTACGGAGAGGAGGTGACTTGGCCTAGAAGGGAGAGGGATTAAGGGGCCTTCAAAGTGGTCATACTTCCTCAGAAGTTCCCAAGCGCCCAAATACTCATCTAGGGAAGTGGACATCTGCCCATCTGCTGGCCACCCAGCATAAACTCCCTACCTCTTCATGGAATCTCGCAGTATGTGAGTCTGACAGGGAGGCAGAGCCCCAACCCATTCTGGAAGCCAAAAGGGTGCAGACAGGCCCCCTCGCCTGGCCCCAGAAGCTGAGAAATGGGCACAGAAACCACGTTGGCCGAAGGGTGTTTTTGCCCGGGATTTCATTTTTTACATTAACATACAGTAAAATTGATTTAATTTTTCTATGAATTTTAACATGGAGAGATTCATGTAACCACCGCCTCCACAGTCAGGACACAGAACATTTTCATTGCCCCCAAACTCCCTCATCCTATCCCTTTGCCCAGGATCTTGACCTGGAGAGAGTGACTTGGAGAAGCGAGGACCATTGAAACTGCTCATAAGGTGCCAGTGCCCAGACATGCTGGTGTTCACAGGTGGCCAGTGTCCAGAGGCAGCAGTGTCCCCTGCCTTAACTTAGCCGTCACTCTTCACCAGCCTTTCTTGCTTCTGGCCAGTTTTCTGAGCCTGCATCTTCAGCTGTCTCATCAATTCCAGAAGGTATGATGTGTCCTTTCACCAAATTCCTTTCTTACTGGAGTTGGACAGTTTGTCGGTTTGTTTGTTTGCAGGTTGCCGTGTGATCCCTGCTGAGTTCAAGTGGGCCCGGAGCCTGGGGAAGACAATTCCTCAGAGAAGTACAGAGCCAGAGAGAAATGGGATCTTTGGGGATTTCCTGGGAAGGGAAAAAATTGTCTGGGGCCCTTTCCTGAAGACTGGTCTCCTACCCAGGCATTTGTATGTGTGTGTGCATATGCGTGTATGCGTGTGTGGGGGGAGAGATGCCCACAGATAGAGCTTGCCCTACAAGCCAAGCAGCCCCTCCCCGCAGAAGCCCCATTTCTCTCTTGCCAGAGTCTTGAGTCTCCACATTAGGCCTGAGCCACAGAAAAGAAACCAGCAACCTTCCCCTCAGCGAAGAAGTGGAGCCCCTGCAGAGAAAATATGGGGGAGGGGATTATTTTCAACTTGGGCCCCACCCCAGGCTGGAGCAGGGGCAGTGCAGGGGCGGTGGGGGCTGCCCAGCTTCTCCTTCCCTAGGTTGGCGGGAAAGGTTTCCATGGAAACAGCAGCTCCAGTATCTCCAGAGATTTGGGGGGGAAACTAGCTCTAAAAAAATCACTATCTTATTTTCAGGGGGGGAGGGTAGCATATCTCCGAGAAGAGGATAGGAGCTTTAGGGTCAGAGGGTCTTGGAAGATCTGGTGTCCCCTCAGGGCCTAGGCCTGCCCCCATCAGTTCCCAAAGCCCCCTCACCTGGGCTCACCACTCTTTCTGCTTCTCCTTCTGCCCCACCTACAGCCTGCCTCCTTACAAACCACCCCTCTCCGTTATCTTACTCCTCCTCCCACCCCATCCCACCCCTCCCCCGCCCCCCATTATCTCACTCCTCGGGTGGGAGCCCTGACCCTTGTCTCACTCTGCTCCTTGGCATCCCCCTCCCCTTGCAGGCCCCAGCTCCCCCGCCTTGCTCACTGCAGAGATGCCCCTGCCCACCTTGCTCCCAGCACATGCCCTCCATTACAGCCTTGGGGAGAGAAGGTGACTCAGGCCAGGCGACTCTCGCTGGGGAGTTAATCAAAGTGTCCTTAGTGTCTCATGTTCTTGTCCCATCCCTGGGGAGAGTTTGGGGTGGGGGTCGGGGCCCAATCGCTGTGTGACCGATGGACGGGCAGCATCAAGCATGCCAGCCGGAAGGCATGCGCAGACATGAAATCAACTGGAACACTTTCCTTTTTAAATTACTTTTCCAGCAGTTTTCCTCCATGGCCACGGTCCCCCATCTCTCAAGAATCTTCCTAAATTCCTAGTGCTGCAGCAGACCTTGCCAGCTTATTCTCAGAAAAGGAACTCACCCTTGTCCTTTCCATATCCAGACCCTATCCCACACAAATAGTCATTCATTCATTCATTCAATAATAATTAACTCTGCCTATTTTGTGCCAGGCACTGTTCTTGTGCTGCAGACACAATGAGATATGAGGTGGGGGATGAGGGACCAGGAGGAAACAAAAATTCCAGCGCTTGAGGAGCTTACACTTTGGAGAGAGAGAGAATAAACAAATAAGTAAAACATACCATATGTCAAATGGGATGAAATGATATGAAAGAAAAATAAAGCAGCAAGAGAGACAGTGTTTGTGTTAGGGCAAGGGGACAGGTGGGTTGCAATTTTAAATCAAGTGCTCAGTCAGGGAGGGTCTTACTGAATGAAAGATGAAGGTTGGCAATGATCAGTAGAAGATGAGAGTGAGCCATCCAGGTTTCTGAGAAAGAGCACTCGAAGCAGAAGGAGCAGCACATACAAAGCCCCTGGCATTTGCAAGGAGCAGCAAGGAGACCAGCGTGACCGAAGCGGAGTGAGCAAAGGGGCGAGCAGTCAGAGACGAGCAAGAGGTAATGGGGCAGGTGCTTTGGCTTTGTGGGCCATTTTTGCTAGAGTAAGGTAAGGAAAGGGTTTTGTTTTGTTTTGTTTTGTTTTGTTTTGTTTTGTTTTGTTTTGTTTTGTTTTGTTTTGCTAGAGTATTGAAGACCTTCTATTATGCAACTATATTTTGTGCATGCCATGGGGCTCCTAGGCTCAGAAAGGAAGAACTATAAAGGCAGTCTGAGCCTTCCCACATTCTGATCACCCCAGATGAAGAAACACAGCTGCGCCTGTAGTTAAGATCCTGCTTAATACCCTGTTTGGTCTCGGACTCTGAAAGCTCAGTATGGGTATGCCTGTTCATTATAATCCAGAGAGGCCCAGGGGCTGTCCTAAGGCCACACAGTCAGGGCTCCTGCCCACCCAAAGGCCTCTGCCCTTTCTCCTCTCCCTGCCCCCACCGGCATCTGCAGCGTCGTGATGCGGGCGCTGCAGCAGCATCTGTGTAATTATGGTGATGATTTCACAACATGCGGCTTTCCCTTCTCTTATCACCTCCCAGTGCGAAATAAACCGTTCAATAATTAATTGACAAAGATGAACTTGTTGTCCTCAGCTGGGCTGGGAGGGTGGGGGGAGGCCACAGCCTCCGCAGACAAATGATGTGAGAAGTAATTGCCCTACGAGAGGAGGCGAGAGACATTAAGATCAGATTTGCAAGGTCCCTTCCAAGAGCCCATGGGCACCAGGTGACGGAGACTGCTGGGATTTATGTTGCTAATTCATCACTAATTAATGCTCCAAATTGGGCCTGACAGGAGGAGAAATAAATGCCGAGGGATCCTCAGAGATAGAGAGACAGAGGCTGGGAACAGAGAAAGAGGGAGGGAGGGAAGGAGAGAAGACACAATGAAATACTCAAGAGGCAGAGAGAGATGTTGAGGCAAGAGCATAGGAGCTGGAGGTGCTGAGACGGACTGCATGTGTGGCCCAGATAGGTCACTTCCCCTCCTTAGGGCTCAATTTTGTACAGTAGTCCCCCCTTATCTGCAAGGGATACATTCCAAGACTCCCAGTGGATGCCTGAAACCAGAGATAATACTGAACCCTACATATACTGTGTTTTTTCCTATGCATACATACCTATGATAAAGTTTACTTTATAAATGAGTCATCAGTACTGAGTCCAGAGAGATTAACAACAATAACTAATAATAAAGTAGAGTAAAATAATTATGACCATACACTGCAACAAAAGTGACTGTGGTCTCTCTCTCTCGCTCTTAAAATGTCTTCTTGTACTGTCCTCAGCCTTCTTGTGATGACGTGAGGTGATACAATGCCTACGTGATGAGATGAAGCAAGGTAAATGATGGAGGCACTGTGACATAGCGTTAGGCAGTCCATCTCATACCTGAAACACTACTAAGTGACTCACAGGCAGGGAGCGTACACAGCGTGGAGTCACTGGACAAAGGGATGATTCTCGTTCCAGGCAGGTGTGAAATTTCATCCCCTTACTCAGGACAGTGCATATGTTAAAACGTACGAATTGTTATTTCCGGCATTTTTCATTTAACATTTCCGGACTGCAGCGGACTCTGTGTAACCAAAACGGCTAAAGTGAAACTGAGGATGAGGGGGGGCCTATTGCCGTCTACAAAACAGAGCTGGAAAATGGTCTCTGAAGTTCCGTCTAGATCTGATAATGCTGCCATCCCTAATTTTCGAATAGATCCCGAATGGTGACGTCGGGGGTCGGGGGGACATGCTTCATGGCCACCCCCCCCAGTAGAGGCCACAGTTGTCTGTTGCCTGGATTATTGCATGTTTCCCCCTTGTCCTCCACAGAGTAGCCAGAGGGATCTTCGGAAACAAGCCAGTCCAAACCCCACGTCCGTGCAACCCTTTTTATCTCACCCAGCTTAAAAGCCGAAGCTGTGGGAAGATCCTCAAGGCCTGCACCATGTGGCTGCTCTCGCTCACTCACTCCAGTCACACGGGCCTCCTTGCTGTTTCCAGAACATGTCAGCCTTTCTTGCCTCAGGACTTTGGCACTCGCTGTTTTCTTGGCCTGGAAAATTCTTCCTCTACATGACCACATGATTCCCTCCTCTTTGTTCGGGTCTCTGCTGAACTCCTTCCTGGACCAGCCCCTCCCCTCATTTCCACAGGCTTATCACCACCTGACCTCTCTCTCTGTTTAGCATCCATCTCCCTGCTCTGGAATGTCAGCTCCATGAGCAGGGACACTGTACTGTCTCTTCAGTTCATGGATGAATCCCCAGCACTTGGGTCAGTACTGGGTACAGGTGAGCACTCAGTGAATATTACTGAAGAAATTCCAGGATTCTATTTCAGGTGAGGGTTGGAAGATTTAAGACACGGAGAAGACAAGAGAGTGTGTAGGTCAGAGCAGGATGGGACCGGGTGGGAGCTCTGTCCTTTGTTCCCTCAAAGGAGTCAGTAAAGGTGAGCAGGAACTGAGGACATGACTTGAAGGTGACTGGGGACAGGGTGATACCTCCAGAGACCCAGGATGGCCCAGGCCCTTCCACAGGCCTCACCCCGCTGGCTGTTGCTTTTAATGACACAGAAAATGCTCTTCGGAGCCTGGCCCCTTCAGGAGGTGTCACCACCACAGCCTGGGTGTTCCTGGCACCTCCCCCTAGTTTAGGAGGGGATGAGAACCCATCCAATTGCAATACAATAGGGGCCAGTTAAATAAAATGAAGTCTGTCAATAGAGTGGAAAATTAGGCAAGCATTTAGCAGGCTGAGATGGGGATTCTGTCGATACTTGGAGCTGTGCATGAAATGCTGTCATAAGACCCGGGGAGGCTGCTGGGTCTGAGACACACGTGGGTTCACTCTTCCCACCGAATTTATGAAGCACCTATTGTGTGCTCGGCACCATGCTGGGCCGTGGGGCCCAACGGTGGAGATGACCAGCTCCTGTCCTGTCAAGACACACGCAGCCGGGCCTGGAAACAGGTGTGCCCACCAGGGTGGAGTTGCAGCGCAGCCTGTCTATAGGATAGAGAGCGCCTTATAGATCAAATCCTGGGCCTGCCTCTTACTGGCTGGGAGCCTGGGAAAATTCTGAGGGTGCTGGAAGTTCCTCCTCCTCCATGGTGCTGTGGGATTCATCAGCACTGAGACCGGAGCCTGAGTAGTACTGTGGGTCTTCCTTCAGTAATACCACTAATAAGTACTACAAGGACATAGAGGCTAGTGGTTAAAAACTGGCTCCGGAGTCAGACAGCTGGAGTCCATATCTTTGCTCTACCATTGAACCAGCTTTAAGTCTCAATTTCCCAAAGTGTAAATGAGGGTCCAATTACCCAGCTTGTAGCCTCCCAGGAATGCCTTAGCTCAGCAGTCCCCGACCTTTTTGGCACTAGTGACCGGTGCTCCTATGAGAATCTAATGCCTGATATGATCTGAAGTTGGAGCTGAGGTGGTGATGCTGCGCGGGGGAGCGGCTGTACACACAGATGAAGCTTTGCTTGCTTGCCCACTGCTGACCTCCTGCTGTGTGGCCAGGTTTCTAACAGGCCACAGACTGGTACTGGTCTGTGGCCCAGGAATTGGGGACCCCTGCCTTAGCTCATTCTTGCAAGAAGCTTAGTATTGGCCAATACACACCGAGAATCCAGTGAGTGCAGTAGTTTCCTGTGGTAACAAAGCACCACAAACTGGGTAGCTTGAAACAGAAATTTAGCTGTGAGGAAGAATCCACTCTAGACCTTTCTCCTAGCTTCTGGGGGTTTGCTGGCAATCTTTGACTTTCCTTGTAGATGGTATTTTCACATCTTCTTCCTCTGAACTCATCTCTTTCTCTTCACATGGCATTTTTCATAAAAACACTACGTAGACATATTGGATTAGGGACGCACCCTACTCCAGTGTGACCTCAGCTTAACTAATTATATCAGCGATGACCCTATTTTCAAACGAGGTCATGTTCTGAGGTGCTAGGGGTCAGGGCTTCGATATATAATTTTGGAGGGCCACGATTAAACTCAGAAATCTGAGTGTCAGTAGTGGTTATTGAGGTGGGTGGGAGGGGGATCACACTCCCCTGAGAAGGTGGGGGACAGCTTCCCAAAGGAGGGGGTGCCTGGGCGAGTGTTGGAAGAGCCAGGTGGGAGAGCAGGGGAGAGGGAAAGGCCATTTCAGGCTGAGGACACATAACAACATACAGCTGTCAGGGTCCAGAAGTGAGTTGGGCTGGTATAAATGGTTAGAAAGGTGATTTTAGTGCAAAAGCTTATTTTTGTACAGTCTAAAAATTAGGAATACATTTGAGTAGCTTTGGGAGAGGTTGCACATGGCCCTCACATTAGTCTGAATTACTTTTTTCCATGTCTGATAGCTTACAGTTACCTCGAGGCAAGAAGAGGAAAGGTTGGGTCAGACTGGGCTGTCCAGGGGGCACCAGAGAAGGGCAAGACCCGACACAGAAGGTCCTGCAAACTCTACCTTCCCCTTATCCCCAGCTGCAAACCCCAAAGTTAGAAAGTTCTTCAGCAGTGCCTGGAGTGGCGATGTTGTGTTTGGCTGTGGCAGAGAGGGGTTGTCAGCCTGGGTTTGGGGTGAGAGGCAGCATTGAGAAGCAGGGGTGTGGGGTCTGGTCTGCTTGCCCTCCTTTCTGAGTAGCAGTGAGCTTGGATCCTAGAGCATGATCTTCTGGGGCTGGGCAGCCCAGGCAGCCCTGGGAAAGGCTCCCAACCTGCTCCCTAAACCCCCAACCCACACAAGGGTATGGAAGTGGGGTTCAGGATGGAGATTAGGAGATTTTCACTGCATCAAGTCTCTTAGGCTAATTTGTTGGGTGGTATTGTAGAAGTCACTCAGTGTTTCAGACGGTCCATTTGCACAGCTGTGGAATGGGGCGGCCCTGCAGGGGAGGAGGAGCTGGGGGAGGAAGGCTCTGACATGCACAGGTGCACGCACAAAGAAGGGAAATGTGTTCTTTCCTCTCCTCCCTCTATTTCTGAGCTCAGATTTTTGCCCTTGAGAAGTTGCTTCAGCCACTTTCTGCTTCAACTCTGAGGGATGGGAACCTCGAAAGCACTGGCAGGGATGATGTTGCGGCCATTTCCAGGACTCCCCCCACAGGGGTGGGTTCACAAGGGAAGGAACTCCTCAGCTGCACCCTCTATTTATTCACATTTTTCTTGCAGTCTCTTCCCCGTCCTCTCGTCCCTGGGAGGCGAACATCTCGGCATCCCCAAGTCTGGCGTAAACCAGGGTGACCCGCCTCCTCTGAGTCAGCCATGCCCGCCTTGGGCAGGCAGCCCCCTCCCAGCCCAGCCTCCCCAGCTGCAAAGTGTCAAATTGTCTGTCCTGCCTGCTGCACAGGGATACTGGGAAATCCTATGTGACACAAAAATGTGCACAAAAGCTCCTTCTCCCCTGGGTCAGGCGGAAGGGCTCTGTTCAGGACAGACAGCATGCCAGTGGCGTACAGATTCGTTGGTTCTGCCCTTCGAATATACTTTGAAATCTACCCAAATTACAAGCACATTGGCTCTTCAATTCCCTAACTAGGAATTTATCCTACAAACAGACTTTCCGTTGTTGATTTGGCTCCCTGGAAACAGTCTCTGAGGCAGAGATTTGCACACAGGATATTAACCAGGGAATGTTCTTGGGAGCAACACCTGTAGGGGAGTGAGGGCGCTCTGGGCTGGGGTGGCTGCAGGGATGTCCTAAACTGGGGAAAGGGGGGCCTTGGGCACCAGTTAGTGGATGTTTATACCCCAGACAGGGGCGCAGTCCTGGGTGAGGGTCAGTGGAGGGCAGTCAGGGCCTGAAGGGATTTGCAGCTGCGAGATGTTAGCAGGCCATGCTCTGGCAGGTGGGAGATGAGTGCCTGGTCCTGAAGGAAGCAGAGCGATGTGTCGTAATATCTGCTCCCTTTGCTTACATGAGGAGTAATACGTGCACAGTGGTATACATTGAAGCAATTTATTTAGCAAAGGATTGGACAAATGTCCATCAAAGGGACTTAGCTGAATAAATGATGGTACATCCACAAAATGAATGCTATGCAGCCATAAAGAAAGCCAACGTTATTACAATATTGAGGTATAATCCGAAGTGACAAGAGTAATGTGTAGAACAGTAAAAAGAGTATGCTAGCATTTGTATAAAAATGGAGGAGGGGTGGGGACATCATGTAAACATTTTTGTATAATGATAAAATATCTCTAGTAAGATTGATAAATACTGGTAACGGTGGGCATTTCCAGGTTGGGGAACCTGGCAGGTGGGGTCGGCCGAGACTGAAACTTCATTGTATACCTTTTTATGTCTTCTGAATATTGAAACATGCAATTGTATTACCTATCTAAATAAATTATTTACCTAATTAGATGTTGAATTAAATATAGTGAAAGAAATCCACTGAAGAGGTTCTGAAAATGAAGGAATGGGGCCCTTCAGAACCCAAGCACGAGGGTTAGTGGGGTATTTCAGAGGCAGTGGAGGCCCAACAGGGACTCTTCCCCTTGCAGGGAGCAGTAGGTCTGTGGATCCAGTGAGAAGAAGCTATGAGCATCTGCCTCTGAATCTGTGAAGGAAGAGAAACCTGTTGTGAAGGTTCCGACCAAGCCCAGCTCCTACTGGCTATGTGACCCTGGGTAAGGTCATCTAGGCTCTTGGAGCCTCAGTTACCTCACCCGTGAAGTGGGGACACAATAGAATGCCCAGTTGCAAGGGAAAACAACACACTAGATACACAGATAGATGCAGGGATAGATACTAAAAATAGATTGTTGAGTGGGGAAGAAAGAAACAGAACTAAGGTCTGTAGCACAATATCATTTATGGAAATTAGAAACATGTTCTCAGACAAACCAACACTACATATTTAACCAGGATAGACATACATATTCAAGGACATATAGCAAGTGTATTAGAATGTGTGCTGGTGTCAGGGAGAGAATGAGAATGGGGCTGGGAATGTAGGAAAGGAAAAAAGAAAATAGAGTGGGCCTTGCCCAGAACTAGTGAGAGTATACCATGAGCCAGGGGAAGTGATTTTCTCACGCCTTGGCCTCTGAGGTCTCCTCCCCAAATGATGCCCACTTTACAGGGCTGTTACAAGGGCTCCCCGAGACAATATATGAGGCTTGTCTGAGCACAGAGTGGATACTTACATAAATCTTTTTAAAATTGAAATCATTACATGGATGTTTTGTTATCTTGCTCTTCTTCTTCTTCTTCTTCTTCTTCTTCTTCTTCTCTTCTTCTTCTTCTTCTTCTTCTTCTTCTTCTCTCTCCTTCCTCCTCCTCCTCCTCCTCCTCCTCCTCCTCCTCCTCCTCCTCCTCCTCCTCTCTCCTCCTCCTCCTCCTTCTTCTTCTTCTTCTCTTCTTCTTCTTCTTCTTCTTCTTCTTCTTCTTCTTCTTCTTCTTCTTTCTTCTTCTTCTTCTTCTTTTAGCTTCAACAGAA
This sequence comes from Eonycteris spelaea, assembly GCA_003508835.1. NCBI lineage: Eukaryota > Metazoa > Chordata > Mammalia > Chiroptera > Pteropodidae > Eonycteris > Eonycteris spelaea. Next base: position 2,818,125 of record PUFA01000069.1, read on the forward strand.
ATACATAAGTCAATGACTATATGTGAGCATTGGCCACAGGAAAATAAAAGTGGCCACAGGCAGTGAATAGCAGGGCCAGAATTTATCCCAGGCCTGCCTGTCTCCAAAACCAAGACTCTTTCTCAACATACTACAACATTCCCTTTCAGCCTTTTACCAATGAAAAACCAGAGACTCAGAGGTTAGTAATGAACCTGAGGGCTCACAGATGATAGAGTCTTGGGCTTTAAGGGACTTGGATCTGGCTGGAGAGACTGGACATGCTCATCTGCAGGACTAACATTATAAGAAGGTGTGAGACCAGATCTGTCATTTCTCTTGTTGTTTTTAGGATTTTCTTTTTCTGTTTGATGTTCTGCATGATGAATTTCTCTAAATAGTCAAGGGTCATCGTCAGGAAGCCAGTTAGGACCTGCTCATCCCTGAATCCATAAAATTTAGGCAGCCTGGCCAGGTGTTCTAGATGAGACCTTGTTTATTTATGCTGCTTGTCATTGTATTCCCTGTCTCTATGAATCCATATTTTTAAATAAAATGGAAAATTTCTAACCATTATTGTTTCAATTTTCTCTTCTCTATTTTTTCTCTTCTTTCAAGACTCCAATTTGTCTATCACACCTTTTAACTCCTCACATTTTATTTCCTTGGCTTGCTGTGCTGAGGAAATAAAGTGCAGTTTTCAGCTCTAGTTTCCACTTTACTAATTCTTCCTTCAGCTATGTCTAATTTCCTGTTTGGCCCATTCATTGAGTTTGTTTTATTATGAGGTTTATTAGTCCTTTAAAAAACTCTGCTTTGTCATTTTTTCAGATTTTCATTACATGATTACCTTTGCCATTATATTTTTAATTTAAAAATATTTTATGCATAATTATTTTGTAACCAGTGTCTAATTATCCTAGTATCTGAACTCCTTGGGAATTCACATCTGTTGCTTATGGTTTCTGCTGATCTCACTCATGGTGGCTCATTTTCATAAGTGTATGGTGAACTTCATCATGAGATTTTTTTGCCTAACCTTAATCTGTGGGACTCCTGGGGACTAAGTTGCAATGTTCTCCAGAGAGATTTCCAATAGCTTTTGCTGGAAGCCAGGGGACACTGGCCTCTTGAATCTCTTCTTTAAAGCAGGAGGGTCAAGTCAGTTCCTCTGCCTTCCCTGCAGTTACCCTATCATAGAGCTGATATCAGCATGTTCCCCTGACTTTCTCCCAAGCTCCATGTTATTAAATATGGTTTATTAAGGATCTGAGTGTTTTATATAGAGAGAGTGCTTTGGAATATTTAGGCCATCATTTTCCTGCATGTGATAGGTTTAGATAAGAGGTCCAGTTCCAAGGGTTACAGTGGTTCAGAGCAGGACAGCCAATTACCAAGGACTGAGGCATGATGTGAGGGATGGGGTGGGGGTTGTCAAACGAGCGAAGTCCCAAATATTACCTCCCCTCAGGGCATCTGGTCCAACAGATCTGGGGTGGGGCCCATGAATTTCAACCACCTCCTCCAACCCCTATTTAACGGGATGCTGATGTCAGTGGTGCAAGTTTACTTCAAGAAATTGGGCTACAACAATCAAAGAAGGCTTCATGGAGGAAACTGGATTTGACCAAAATCTTAAAAGAGCTTGAAGGAGACAGAGACAAGAACAGGGAATAGATGCCTAGTCTGTCCAGAGCGTAGAGTCCTGTCAGCAAGGCTGTAGGGAGGCCCCAGATAGCAGAGGTCCCCAAATCTACGATTTGGGGGTTTATCCAAGGCAATCTTGGGAATTATTGAAAGCTCTTGGGGGAGGAGATGCAGTGACAAGTGCTAAGTGGAATTTTAGGAAATTCAATCAAGCAACAGGGAGATGGATGAATTGTATTCCTACAGTTATTCACTTACTATGGAGAATAATTAACTAAATCATGCTGTTATTTTAATAGAGTTGTGTTTTTTTAGAAAGCTGACAGTTTACTAGCTAATGCTCAGTGTTCTGGGCTGTCAGCTCCTGGGGCCTGAGGGAGGGAGCTGAGCAGGCAGACTCACACGCCTTACAATCCACCTGGCAGGGCTATGTGAATTTTGTGGGTATGGAGCCCAGCAGGACCTAACGGGATTCCCGAAGATGGGCCTTGGCTACTAAGAGAAACCCATGCAATAAGGCCCATGTTCCTGCCTTAGGCTCTGCAACCCAAGAGGGCAGGCAGCTGTCATGTTACCCTGATAAGCACCTGGAATTCTGCCACCACAGAAAGGTACATGATAACGATTAAACTGTAGTAATAGCCCATCATGCTGACGTGATGATTTATAACTCACCAGCTGCTTTCACCAACAGCACCACATTTAACCCCACAATAATCCCATGTGGGGGCCTCTCTTCTCTCTGCGATGGATGCAACTCAGAGAGGTTCACTGACTTGCCAGGGGTCACACAGCAAACCAAAAGCAGAGCTAGGACTTGATCCCAAATCTCCTGGTGGCAGCCAGAGTGCTGGCCATGGTGTTGCCGGTGGTAGAGGAAATGGGGAGGGGACTTCGCACTTAGGGGCTGCTGTGGAGGATGGCCATGTTCAGGGGAGCTGAAGGAGTTGTTTTTCTTGACCATCTGGGAAGAGGTTCTTGCTAGGTCCTGTTTGATTCCAAGAACAGTGCTTCCTCCGAGTAAAGAAGCTTTGAAAGGTGGCCTGGCCCTTCCCCTGCCTCCAGGCCGGATGGCACCTGAACCTCATGGGGTCAGCGTTCAACCAGGGGAGAGACCCTGCTGCGGGGGCAGACCCCTCCCTGCGCCGAACTCCACCGTCCTCGCGCCTTTGTTTCTCGTGAAAAGAAAGTCCTTCCCACTTTCTGCTCGCAGTTCTGCCGCCATTGCGGCCCATTCGCCCCAGAAACAGAAAGCAATGGTTTCTCAAATGCCACAGTAATCGCCAGAGACCCTACGTCTAGAATCAGAGATCTTTCATAGCCTAGCACCTTAAGTTCCTACTTCGTGCGGCATTGACAGCCACCCAAGCTGGGAGTTCCTCTCAACCAGCAATGGTCTGACAGCAGGAGCTGTGTCTTTCTCCTTGGACTAGTGACTCTCTGAGTAGGGGCCCTGCCTGCCTCCTTAAACCCATGGCTCCCTAAGAACAGGAGTAGTACATCTCCCTCAGACTTAGGGGTCCCTGAGGACAGGCACTGTGCCTCTGCCCTCAGGTGGGCGGTCCCCAGCATTCTCTCCTTTATCCAATCCACAGGAGCTGGGTAGACCATGGGTGCACGTGGAGTAGAAAACGGTCTCGGCACTATCACTCAGCCCAGGGGCCTGGGCTTCTTGGCTGTTTCCCTATCTAAGCATTTAGACTGTGACGGGGCATCTAGGCCAAGGGCAAATGGTGGGAGATTGCCCCTCATCAAGAGCAGGCTGCTGAGATTTAACTGTGGAGGGGTGTGTGGGCGTGTGTGTGTGCGCCCCTGAGGTAGGCTGAGACTGGGCTAGGACAAGGGCTGCAGGGGCTGAGAAGCCAGCCCTAGGCTATTTCATCCCCTCCCTGCTCTAGGCTGTGTGCCTCAGACATAATGTTCTGTGTGACGAGAGACCCTCCTCTCCTCCTCTCCTGGTGGGAAAGGGCTCCGGAGGTGGCAGCGGGTCTGTCACCATCACCTGCCGCACCCCTACCAGCTAGTGCATGCGTGCACTCTCAGCTTGGCCACCGTGTGGGCCCTCAACACTTTTTTCTTTGGTGCGGGAAGCTGGGGAGGAGTGTGGTTCCTTTCTGAGGTGCAGAATGGGGGTCAAAGCAAGGTCTACGTTCTGATTTTTTGAGTAGCCTCAAGCCCTCCATTTGCCTCCTTGGGCCCCTAAGCTTAAAGCAATGCTCTTCAAAGTGTGGCTCAACAACCAGCAACATCGGAATTACCTAGGGCTGGTTAGAAATGCAGACTCTGGGGTCTTACTCCAGACTCACTAGATCAGAATCTGCATTTTAACAAGACCCCATGTGACTCATGTGCACATTTAAATAGGCAAAACCCTCTCTTCCATGGTCTTGAAGTCCCTCCCAGCTCTGTTAATAGAAATTCCTGAATGTAGCTTTAGCAATTATAATGAAGAAAACTCCCAGATTTCTCCATCTGGCCCCAGATAACTCTCATTTTGAGCAGGGAAGAGCCCTGAACTGGGAAGGAACAGTGGTCTGAGTCCAGGGGTGGGGCCTGGGTCTGGAGTGGCCGGGAGCTCCCCACAACCCATAAAGTTCCAGAGGTAGGTGGTCTGCCAGGGAGTGGTCGTGTTTCTGGGATCCTGCAGGCCCTTCTCTCCCAGATGTTCGCTGGCTGCCTTTCTCTCTTTCTCGGAGGCCAGCATCCCTACCACCCAGTCCTGACCCAGCTCCCACATTAGCGTCCCCAAGCTGGCCAGGTAGGCAGAGAAGAGCCCTTCTGCCCAGCCACAAGGACCACCCAGTTGGATGGTGACTTGCACGGCTGCAGATGATGCTCACTCCCTCAGACTGCTCAGCTCAGACTGCCCAGGATCTTTATGGCGGCAAGAGGTTGAGGGTGTGTGTGTGTGTGTGTGTGTGTGTGTGTGTGTGTGTGTGTAGGGGGATCGCTGCCTCCTGGGAGCAGGACTGTGGGCATCATTGCCAGCAACTGCAGCCGCTCTTCAAACCACCAGTCTGCCTCTGCACCACTCTGGTCTCAACTCACTGCAGGAGATCCTGCTCCAGAAGAAGTCTGTGAGCGCAGAGGTTTGGTTCTGCTTCCCTTGGGAAAGAAGGGGTACCCCTTCATTCATGCTTCCATCACCTCCTGAGTCCACTCCCCCCCCCCATTATATTTGCTTCCCCTTCCCAAGGACCCATGGGAGGCAGTGCCCTAGTAAAAGCAGACAAAAGGCTATGTCCCAGCAGGGTGGGAAGACAGGGCCCATCTGAGGTCCCCAAGAGACCACCCATTTTCCCTCACCAGCCTCTACAATAAGCACATACTGAATTCCTCCTGTGTGCACCCAACCCGGTACTGGGTAACTCACACATGTCAGACAGGGCTGCAGCCATCCAAAAGACAGGACAGAGTGAAGAAGAAAGGTAGACACGAATGCTAGAGGATTGAAGGCACACTCGATACGCATAGTGTGATGCTTACATAAAGTATGATACATCCATGTTCTAATTATCTGTTGTGTGTAATAAACCACCCCAAATTTAGTGGCTTAAGACAACAGCAATCATTTCTTTTTCTCACATAACTGCAATGTGGCTGGGGCTCAGGGAGGCAGCTGTGTGTTCTATGTGGCACCAGTTGGGACAGCTCAATTCAGGCTGGAAGAGTCACTTAAAAGCAACTTACTCACCAAGCTGGTGATTGGTCCTGGCTGTCAGCTGGGAGCTCAGCTGGGACTGTAGCCCCAGAACCTCTGCTGCTCCCCACATGAGCCTTTTCATGGCTTTACAGGCTTCCTCACAGCCTGCTGGTTGGATCCCAAGAAGACAAGGCAGACTTTTTATAATTAATCCCATGGTGTTTGGTGGCAGACACCAAGGTCAGCCCAGGTTCCCGAGCAGGGGCTCAGACTCCACGTATCGATGGGGGAGTGGCAAGGCTCTAAAAAAGCTTGTGAAGTGGGAGCTACTGTTGCAGCCATGTTTGGCAAATACAACCTGCTACAGCTATAATATGGAATATCGTGCAATCGCTAAGAGATTTTTAATAGACATCATTGAATAAAAAATACAAGTTCTGAACCATTTATGAAAAAGAAAAATGCATGTGCATACTTATGAGAAACAATCCTGGAAGGCTATACACTGAAATGCTAGTCGTCGTTTTCCCTCTGTGATTTTTACTTTGTTCTTACTCTCTAATGCATTGTCTAACTTCTTTTTTGCAATGGGCATGCACTGTTTTCCTAATTAAAAAAAAACACACACACAAACAATTCCTATGTTGAAAAACAAATAACAACACAAAGGACATAACTAGGAAGTAAATGATGAAACAAGTGAAAGGTTCTAAACAAAAGTAAGAGGATGTTCTTTCATGCTGGACTTCGCGAAGGCTTTGATATTCTGATGTACACCAGGAATCTGCAAGGGAGGTTTAGGGGATAAATCATTTTCCGCTCTTACTTGACAAGAAAGAGTGAGTGTGTGTGTGCACATGTGTGTGTACCTCAGTGCACACGGGTGTTCTGCCGGGTGCACAGGTGTGTGTATGTTCATATACATGTGTGTCTGCGTGCATGGTGTGTGTTTTTGCTGGTGTGTGTGTGTGTGTGTGTGTGTGTGTGTGTGTGTGTGTGTGTGCTGTTGTGAGCATGCACGTTTGTGGCATCTCTGGGAAACTGTGATGCTCATATCCACTTTGGGTCCTCCTGGTCCAGACAGAAATGCCCCTGAGTTCTGTAGAGGAAGCGGGCACTCCTTGCCTGCATGACATTTCCCTCTGTCTCTGCCTCTTGTTTTCCCTTGCAGTGGTCTTGCACCCTTTCCTCAGCCTGTCTCGTTAGCAGCCCACAGCCCCTCACTTGTGGCAGAGATTGAAGAGGGGGCTCGAAAGAAACTACACTGTCAAGACAGGAATTGAGAGAGAGAGCCAGAGATTCCCAGAAAGTTTGACAGACAGCATTTATTTCCCTTCAGCGGAGATAATCTGTGAATAATATTTTCAAGTGCTCAATGCATAAACAGGGCTCAGTGACTCATGGTCGTTGTTGTCTGTTGTTATGTCGTGACTCTTCCTCTCAAACCCTCATAAACATGTGCGTGCACACACACACACACACACACAAACACTCAGATTGTGACCACTTTATAATGAAATCTAGGAGAAAAGAAGCCTTAACACCCAAGGATTAGACCAAGCTTTCCTCCCCCTAGAGAAATTCCTACACATTCACACTCAGAGACGTGGTAAGTTTCCTAGCAACACTGGAAAATAAAAAAAAAAAAAGGAAACAAATTAAATGTCCATAGCACAGAAGAATAGAAGAATAGATAAATAAAATTGTAGCATAATTCTACAGTAGAATACTATGCAGCAGTAAGGATGAATAACAAGGTCTATACACAATACAATTTGTGTATAGCATGGACCAATTTCACAATACAATTCTAAGAAAAGAATAGCAGCAGAGTTGCATACAATGTGATACCATTTAAATAAACTTTTAAAACATTAGAATATACCACGTATCATTTGGAGGTATATGCATATAGAGTAAAAGTGTAGAAAAGCATGGGAAAGATAAACAACATATTCAGGTTAGTGGTTACCAAAATATTTTCTCGGAGGATGTGAGATGGGTGAGGGAAGAAATACAGGAGGAACAGAAGGGGCATCAAGTGTGTTGCTAATATTAATTATCTGTTGCTGAATATCGAATTATCATAGAACTCAGCAGCTTAGAGCAGCTTAAAACAATGTACATTTATTATCTCAGTTTGATATGATCATGTGGATTTTCTCCTTTAGGTCTGTTAATATAATGGATTACGTTGGTTGATTTTTGAGTATTAAACTCGTCTGGCATTCCCGGGATAAACTCCACTTGGTCATGGTGTACTCTTCTCTTTGTATATATTGCAATATTCAATATTGCAATATGTCATTTAAGAGTTTTGAGGGATATTAGTCTATGAGTTTCTTTTCTTCTACTGTCTTCACCTAATTTGAGCATTAGGGTAATGCTAGCCTTATAAAATGAATTGGGGAGTTTCCCCTTCTCTTCTGTTGTCTGGAAGAGATTGTGTACAATTGATAGTATTTCTGCTTGAAATGTTTCTTAGAATTCACTAGAGAAAACATGCAGGCCAGGCGATTTCTTTTCTGGAAGTTTTTAAATTATGAATTCAATTTCTTTAATAGATACAGGCTTATTCTGATGATTTTTCTTGGGTGCGTTTTGGTAGTTTGTGGCTTTTAAGGACTTGGTCTATTTCATCTAAGTCAAGGGTCATCAAACCTTTTCTGTAAAGGAACAAACAGAAAATACTGTAGGCTTTTGGGGGCATATAGTCTCTGCTACAACTGTTCAAGCAGCCACAGACAATACATACATGAATGAGCGTGATTGTTTTATTAGTTTGCTGGGGCTGCCATAACAAATTATTAGAAACTGGGTAGCTTAAAACTTCTGTTCCCAGAAGTTCAAAATCAAGTTGACAGCAGGTCCATGTTCCCTCTGAAGGTTCTAGAGAAGAATCCTTCCTTATTTCTTCCAGCTCCAGGCATTTTTTGGCTTGTGACAGCATAACTCCCACCTCTACCTCAGTCTTCGTATGGCCTTCTTCCAACTGTGTCTCTCTGTCTCTAAATACTGCACTCCTTGTAAGAACATCAGTCACAGAGAGCAGGTAGATAAAGAAAAAAGGGATGAAATATTTGGTGACGGAAGGAAATCTGACTTTGGGTGGTAAAAACACAATGCAATATATATATATATATATATATATATTATATATAATATATAATATATATATGACATACTATTGAATCATACACTTGAAATTTGATTTTATTAATCAATGTCACCCCAATAATTTTTAATAATAAAAAAAGAACACCAGTCACATTTGATTTAGGGCACATCCTAATCCCATATGACTTCATCTTAACAAATTACACTTGCAAAAATCCTATTTCCAAACAAGGTCACATTCTGTGGTTCTAGGTGGACATGAATTTGGGAGTGGCATGGGGACTATTCAAACCAGTACTGCTATGTTCCAAAAAAATTTTTTTGTTACAAAAACAGAGGATGGATCATATTTGGTCAATGGACCATAATTTGCTGACCTTCAAAATAAGTTATTAAATTTATGGACATAGAGGTATTTGCAGTAGTTTCTTATTATTTTAATGTCGGTGGGATTAGTGGTGACATTCCCTTTTTCTTTCCTGATATTGGCAATTTGTGTCTTCTATTTTCTTCATTGTTGATCAGTTCTAAGTTTAATAACTTTATCAATCTCTTTTCAAAGGATCAAATTTTCATTTAATTGATTCTTCTCTGTTATTTTCTTGGTTTCAATTTCATTGATTTCTCCTCTGATCTTTATTTACTACTTTTGCTTACTTTGAGTTTATTTTACACTTTTTTCTAGTTTCTTAAGGAAGAAGTTTAGATTGTTGATTTGAGAGCTTCCTTCTTTTTTAATACAAACATTTAATATTATAGAATTTCCTCTAAACACTGTTTTAACTGCATACCACATGTTTTGATATATTTATTTTTATTTGCATTCTCTTCAAAATATTTTCTCTATAGATTTCTTCTTTGATCCAGGAATTATTTAGAAGTGTGTTAATTACCAAGTGTTTGAATATTTTTCAATTTTCTTTCTGTTACTGATTTCTAGTTTAATTCATTATGGTCAGAAAAGATACTTTGAATTCCATTTTTTAAAAAACTTGTTAACACAAATGTTCAACTTTTTGTATTGTCCTGCGGGTTCTCAAATTTCTGTTCATCTTTTTTTAAAATCTTTTTTTGTCTGTTGTTCAAATCGAATAACTCAATTTCATTAACTCTCTCCTCTATTATCTTCACTCTGCTATTGAGCCTATCCAGTGAATTTTTATTTCTGTTATTGTATTTTCCAGTTCTAAATTTTGTTTGGTTCTTCTTCATATTTTCTACTCATTTTCTGAGACTTTCGATTTTTCCATTTATTTCAAGAATGCTTATCCTAACTTCTTGAAATGTGGTTATAACAGCTGCTTGAAAGTCTTTGATTATCCAACATCTGTGTCATCTTGGGGTTGACATCCATTGCTTTCTTTTCTTTTGTGAGTTAACATTTTCCTTATTCTTCACATGCCAAGTGATTTGGGATTTTATCTTAGATATGTTGGGTCTTGCTTAAATCCTAGGAAGTGTGGGTATTGTTGTTGTTGTCGTTAGCAGATAATCAACCAAGTTAGGTTTAGGCTGCAAGTTCTGACCTGCCTTCTGCGGGTTGTGGTTCCAATGTCATTTTCAAAATGTTTGCACTGCTTTAGGGGATAGTCCCAGGTGTGTGCTACCCCATTGCCAGTCTGAGATTTGGGTGGTGATCTGTACTATAGCTCAGTTCCTAAAGTGTGGATAAACTGTTTAGGATCAGATCTGGGCATACACAGCTCAGAGGTGAGGTTTGAAATTTATACACAATGCTATGGGATTAATTTCTTGAGCTCTCTCTTCTTCGTGATCCACCTGACACTTTCAAGATCCCTGGAGCCACCCTTCCCAGACTTCCTGCCAGAAATCTGGGGTATTAATTTCCTCACTTAGCTGCATTCTTCCCACTACTGCCTCGGTGTCCAGTACCAAGTATTGGGAGGACACAGAGAAATAGAAAAGTAATGGGAATTCACCCTAGGCTTTAGGATCTCCTGAGAGAGAAGGGTTTTCCTCTCTCAGATATTTAGACCCGCTGGCTGAACTTGCCATCACTATGTAACCATCACTGCTGCCACCAGAGTATTGCCTGAGATCTGGGACCAGAAAAAAAGAGGAAAAAAACCCCACAGAATTTTCCCTACTTTTTATAACCCATAGAGGTCCCAGTCCTTGGTCCAGAATTAGAAATCTTCTCTTGGAGCTCCTTCTGTCCACACCCGGTGTGCACTTCTGAGTTTCAGGTTGCCTTTGAGTACAGGATGGACAATGCCAGAGAGGAGAAGCTTCTAACTTTTCCTCAATCTACCTGCAACCATTTATTTTTCAGAATCCTCTGATACCTGCTCCATGAATTTAGGATTTATAGTTTTATGCAGTGGAAGAGACAAGGTAGGGGTATGCTTACTACATCTCTTCAAGACCAATACCCAAATTTTTATAAAAAAAGAAAAATCCAACTCCTTTTCCTGAAATCTAAAATTGCACACTTAGGGAACCCCATCACAATGACAGCCATCTTGTCAGTCTACTTCTAAGGATATGTTGCCTATAAGCTCACCCAACAAACACCTCAAGGCACAAACTGCCATAAACATACAAACACCAGGTCTCTCCCTTCCCCACTCACCTCCTTCCTAACCCTCTGTGGATTCACAAGGAAATATCCTTCCACCTTGGGACAGAGGAAGGAACTATCCCCTGATGACTATCTCCTTGATCGATGTCTGGCAGGGCCCACACAGGAGTGAGGAACCCAGGTTAGGACTATGGAGAGCTCCCACCACTCCCGCAGAGGAAGATGAGCGCTAATAAACCTGGCTGAGCCTGTGGGACAGGGCTTCCCACTCTGTCATAATTCAATTGTCTGTTTACTTGTCTGTCTCTATGGCTGAGGAACTTCTTCAAAGGGGCCAGAGCCTTGTTCTCTGCTTATTCCCAGAGTCTAGCACTGAGCTCCAGATTATCATGCAAGGAAAGGAGTGAGTGTGGAGGATCATGCAGAAGGATTTATGGAAAGCCTAGAAGCAGTGATCATTACTTATATCCATATTCTGTTGGCCAGAGCTCAGTCATATGGCCCAACTGAACTGCAAGAGAGCCCTGGGAAATGTAGTCTTTCTGTGTACCTAAGAGAGAAACAACCCAGCTTAGCTGAATATCTAACATTGTCTCTGTCACCCATGTCTTACTCTGCTCAGCTCTGAGCCTTTGCATATAGTCTCACTCCTACTTGGAATGCTTCCTTTCAATCCCTGCTAAATCATCCCCATGCTTGGAGGTCATACTCAATCTCTTCCTCGAAGTCTTCCCTGATTACTATCTCCCATAAACAAATAAACCTTGAAATTACCCTAAACAGGCCACTTAGCACAGTGTTGCCTTGGCCTCGGTTTGTTTTATGTGTGCGGGTTGGGACAGCAGCTATGGGACACTGAGAAGTCAAAAGTCATCCTTATATACATATGGTCAAAACGTTTGTTGGAAGTGAACACCATCAGAAATGGTACACATTGACCCTGATAAGATACAGTAAGAAGAACACAGCATCACTGTTTTGATATTCTTGCCAGACAAATTGAAATCGAGAAATGTAATCTCTAAACATGTTGAAGTTATACAAGTCAAGGAAAGATCAAAGAACTGTTTTGAAGTGAAGGACGTTTCACTTGGCAAAGACATGGCACTAAATGCAACCCATGATTCTGGACTGAATCTTTTGGCTGTAAAAGACAGGGTAGAGACAGCTGTCAAAACTCGAATCGGGTCTGAGGATCAGAAGGTATTATTGTATCAATTTTAATTTCCTGGTTTTGATGGTTACGTTCATGCAGAAAAATGCCCTTGTGTATAAGAAATACATTTGAAGGTGACAGGACATTAGGTCTGCCACTTTTTCTCAAACAATTCAGGAAATAAATAGTTCTTTGTACCACACTTCCAACTCTTCTGTGAGTTTGTAATTGTCTTAAAATAAAAAAAAGAAAATACTCGTTGGAAGAGAATGTCAGCAGATCCCAAATACAAGCAAAAAGGCATACTTCACAGGCAAGCCTCCTCAGCCATCTCCTGTAGCCTGCCTCAGTGTGGTTTCAGCAATAATTATCACTATTGCGGCACTGGCTGCTGGTGGCTCACATTGCAGCCATTTCCCCCTCCTCTCAGAGACCCCCAATTTTGTTGGGGCGCAGCAGTGTGCCCTGCCCAGGGGGATGAGTCACTGGTCTAAGCGAAGTGTGACATCCCACTCCTCTTTGCCAAACACTGCCGTTTCTGTTCCAGGTAATGACTTGCTAAACCTCTCAGATCAACCTTCTTTCTAAAAACAACAAAAAGAACTGGACAAAATATATTTCAAGAAATAAACTTAAAAGCTTCAAACAAGATGAGAAGGCAGCAGGGAATACCAATACCATGCTAATCTGAGGATGGAAGCTTATGACTAGAATGGTAAGCACCAAAGCTGCTTATCCTGAGGTTATTTTCAGATGCTATTCACTGGGCTTTAGTTCAGGGGATGCTCCAGATGAGGAACTCAAAAGTCAAGGTCCGCGAAGGTCTGAGATGGGATGATCTCCCAGGAGACCTTCTCCACATCGAGCTGGAGCCCCAAAGGGCATGCCCTTGGGGTAAGGGTGCCAGAGACTGGCTTTCCCAGCTAGGGGCAACTGTATGACTCAGTTCTGGCCAATGAGACATAGGGACATTCTGCTGGAGAGTTTCTGGGAAGGACTTTTCTCCCTAATGAAGGGAGACAGAGCATGAGGAGGCTTCCTTCTCTCTCCTTCCTTTCAGCTCCAGATGCTGTCTTAAGAAGCTGCAAGGCGGTTCTCTGAAAGCCGTCTTGTGACCATGAGGTGAACACTGTGAACACGCTGAATGGCAGAGCAGAGGGATCTGTAAAGAGCCTGGGTCATTGGCAAACCCTGGAACCAGCTACTTCCAGCCTTTTTGCTATTTGAGAATGCAGTACAACATAAGGCCACTTTGGTCTAATATTCTATTCCTTTTGATGAAGTCATCTCTCTTAGCTGAGAAAACCACATATGCACCACAATTGCATGGCAGGGGGCCTGCCTCTCACCTCTATCACTCACTCACCCTCAGAGTCACGGGGACAGCCCCTCTGTGAATCCACTGAGCTCCCAGGCAGAACAAGGAAGGTAGCAGACAAGTAAAAGCCCAAGTTCTTCACCACATGGGCCCAGAAATGCACAGCTATTTATACTTGTCCCTTGTCTCCTCTGGCACAGGGTTGATCACATTGGAGTTGAGGGGGGAGGCGTCCCAGTCTCTGCTCCAACTCCTTGCAGGATGAACATCTCTGTGAAGTGGGGAGATTGATCCCTGCTGTGCCTGTGACTCAGGGCCAATACAACAGTTGGCTGAGAAAACCCCTTATACTGCTTAAGCCTCTTACCCCTTGCTGGTGCTTTACACACTTCATCTCTTTTAGTTTAATCCTCAGAACATCCAACCCCCAGGAGGTCAGTGTTATTACTACCCACTTTATAGACAAGGAAACGGAGGCTCAACGAGCTTCAGTGGCTTGCCCAAATCACACAGCTTGTGGATGAATTAATTCACTTAACTCAATCTGCCCAGCTCCGAATCATTGCCCTTTCCAAGCCACCACCACCACCACATTCCCTTCCTCCATTGCCAGCCTTATAGCAGCAAGTAGCAGGTGGGCAGATGGGCAACTCAGGGCTGTGGGAGTACATGAGGATAGGAACAATCAAGGAAGACTTTTTGGAAGAGGTAGGGAAGGCCAGGCCCTGAAGGCTGTGGAGGAATTACAGACAGATGGAAAATCAAACACCTGGAGAGAACTGAGTCAGAGCCTCAGACCTTGGAAGGAGGGAGTGTCAGGAAGACAGAGCTGGGAGGGGGCCAGTGGATATAATTGTGAGGAAGAGACAGTATAACCTGGGGTTCAGCATCCAAACTCAGGGCCTGAGGGCGGTACTGCCTCTCAGCTCTGCTACGCATCAGATATATGAGTCAGGGCAAGTTCCTTAACTTCTCTGTGCCTTAGTTTTCCCACTGTAAAATGGGTATGATAATAGTACATACATTATTAGTCCGCTACAACAGTGTCTGGTACTTACTTGATTAGTGTCATCATAGCTTTCCTTCATTGTAGCTCTCCCTTTCCCCCCACAGATTTGTTTGGCTACTCTGGGGTACCCTAGAGAGCTCCCCATCACTTAAGACCTTGGTCTTTCTGCTGAAAATGCCCACTGCCCCTAAACTCCACAAACCTGAGCTTCCCCTAACCCTAGCCCTCCTCCTCCCTCCCCAGCACTATGTGGGGGGATGAGAGAGATAAGAAGCAGTAGCTTCAATTAAAACTGAGTCGCTTGAACAATAATGGAAAAGTAATTGAGCTAAATTGAAATGTAATTGGGAAAAAAAACAATCATGCTTAACAAGGATTTAGAAACCAGGCTGGGGGAAGGGTTCTCTCCATTTTCTAGCCTCCAAATCTCCTTATCTGTTCCCCATTCCTTAGAGGGCCCGATCACCTCTCAGTCCAGAGTCCCCCTAAACTCCTCCCTATCATCCTGAGGCTCCTTCCTCCCCTCTGCTCCCCAGGTTATCCTACACAGTGCTTCTCAATCAAGGGCAATTTTGCGTGCACACACACACACACACACACACACACACGCACACACACGCACACATACGCGTGCACTCCATGGGACATTTGACAAGGTCTGGAGACATTTTTGGTTGTCACAGCTGGTGGGGTGAACTATAATGGCATCTAGTGAGTAGAGACCGGGAATATAATGCACAGGACAGTCCCCTAAGCAAAGAATTATCAACTCAAAACATTAATGGTGCTAAGGCTGAGAAACTGCCTTGCTCCAACTCTCCACTCTGCTACAGCCCCCAGCCCTCAACTAAGGGGCCTCTACTTGCCTCTCCCTCTCCAGCATCAGGGAGACATCCCCTTTCACGTGTCCCCTATAAATCCCAAGACCTCAACCCTCAGCAGAGAGAAGGGCAGTTGTCTTACTCCCTGGGGGCCACCTATTTCTGCCTCGCCCAGGGGTATTCTCCATCACTTCTTCTCTTTTTATACCTTTCACCTCTCTCCTTCCTCTTCTCCCCTTCTCCCTCCCACTCCCTCCAAGGGCCCATCTGGAAGCCAAGAAATAGATAGGATGACTTTTTAAAGCTCCTGCCATCCCCATCACCCAAAATGGCCTCAGAAGACTGTCCTTGGAGAGACCCTTCTGGGAGCCAGAATCACCACATGTTAGGATGTGGAAGCCAGAAGTGTCCTTAGAGATGATCTTGATAGGTAGAAACAGGCCCAGGTAGGGGAGGGTGCGCACAGGGCTGGTTGGCACAGAGCTTGGGCCCTGGCATCCAGACTCCCAGCCCATGCTCCAGCCGCTGTGCTGCGTGAGTATCATAAGGGGGCCCTTCACTATGTCCTCAGGCCCCCTTCCCCCTCTGTCCACACCTGAAGCCAAGCCTGGCTCCCCTCTGCCTCTCCGTCTCCTTCTATCTCTCTCCCTTCCCACCCCCGCTCTTCTGTGCTCGGGTGTGTGACTCCAGTGCCAGGGTGGGGATTTGAGATGGGGGAAGCTGGGAGGTGAGCAGAAGGTGCCTGTTTGGGCTCCTGATAAACTCGGGAGTCAGCTGGCGTGAAATGAAGAAATATGGCTCCCAGTAAATATTTATTTTCTATCAGAAATTAGCAAACCAAATGTAATTAAAAACAACTCTGTGTGTGCCTTTCTCTCCCACCCCCAACCCCAAGTCTAGAAAATGACATCTCAGAATAGCGTGTTATAAAGACCGTGTCCTAATTAGCAGGCTGTCCCTGCTGCTGAGGCCACCTCCTTCAGACTCCACAATAAGCTGCTGGTACCCGTCATGGGCCAGGGCATTGAGGCCCTGCAGGTTCCCTCTCTTCTCTGCCCCCCACCCAGGTCCAAAGGCTTGAACCCTGAGTATGGCCAGACAAGGGTAGAGGGAAAGTGAAAAAGACCTCCTATCAGCGAGTCAGATGGGGGTGCAGAACCCTGCCCCCCTCCTCTGCCTGGCTACCACTCATCCCCAAGGAGAGCAGGGGGTGCAGTTGAGAAAATGGCTTTGGGACAGTAGCAGAACCTGATTCCCTCCCTTTCTAGCTGTGACCTTGGACAAGTCCTTTTAATTCTCCAAGTCTCAGTTTTCCTACTTGGAAAATGGAGATTATGAGGCTTTCTCGCAGATTCACCAGATAGAAGAAACTGCAGCTACCAAGAGGGCAATTAGGGATCACAAGCACGTCCCCACGCTAAGAACATGAGGCTCTTAGAAGCTGGGCGTGTTTATACGCATGAATGTCAGGTTGGTGAGCCCCTGCTACGTGCAGGGCACTGTTCTGGGCCGTAGGGGCAGAGCAGCGATCCACACGGAGACACTCTCTGCTCTCAGGACGTACCTTCTGCGGCAGCGCGTGGCTCACGGCAGGTGCTGGGGAGTCGAGCGTGTTCCCTTTCGCAGCCTCCCTCCATCCAACACCCCAGCTGACAGAGGAGTCCTGGCAGTGCTGTCACCACGAGGCCGGGTAATAGCTCCTCCTCTTATTAAGCACCTACTGTGGGGCTGGCACGGTGCCGGGGGCTGCTCCACGGGATGCCGTGGCAGAGACCCCGACAACAGCTGCATTGTCCCTCCCCTTAGCCCAGGCTGATGGTTGCTGTGTTCAATAAGTATTTGATACTCACCTTCCAGAAATGCCGTTTCTTTCCTGTCAGCACCTTTGTTTAAAAATCCGCAATGTCCTAGTGTCAGTCATGCTCACAGGGTCTCTTCAGCCCACCTTTTCGACCTGGGCCACACAGCCCTCTGACCTGGCCACTGAATTAGATTCTGTTGATCTCACCCATGTCCTTCCCCCTGCAATACCCCAGTCCAACTTCCAATTGCCAGAACTCGTGCCTCTTTGCCTGCAAGCTCACTCCGAAGCAGCCCGACTATCCTGCTATGCTCACCTCCTCTAGGAAGCCTATCCCAATTGCTGGAGCCTGCTCAACTCTTCCCCCAGATCTGGCTTCCTTCAGCTCTGTGTGAACTCTGCTTTGGGCACTGGCACAGACTGCCTGGGTTAGGAGTTCCATTTCACATTTCCAAGCTTTAGCTCATCATATGAATTATATCCCCCTTCCTCCTTGACTTGTGCCACAAAAAGTTTTGAGTTCAAGTTCTGGCTCTCTCACTTAACAGCTGTGTGACCTAGGGCAAGCTGTTTAACTTCTCTGAGGTTTGGTTTCCTTGTCTGCATATCCTGGATGATAAAATAGAAACTATCTCATGCTGCTTTCAAGAAATAAGAGGTGCACTAAATGAACTTTTGACAAGATGCCAGGCACATAGTGAAGGAAGTGGACAGGTGTCCCTGTAACTGATAACTATTAACATGTTCTTCCCAGTCCGTGTCTTCCTTCTGGGATTGGCATCCCCTTCATCTAGATAACTGACACCACCTGTCCAGCTCTGTGTTTCTAGTAGAAGATGTTTATTATGCTCCCTACCCTTGGCCATAGATGAACTACTGAGGAGTGAGCCCATGCTCACAGCTGGGCCAATCAAAATACTTCCCAGGATTCTTCAGATTGGAGCTGGGAGAGAGTCGGCTGCTTCCTGATGGAAATGTTATGGACCACGTGGGAAGAAGCCATAGTACCTGCCATGGGCAGGAAGAGGGTCTGAGAGACTCCAGTCAACAGGCAGAAAAGTGGAGACCAAAGAGGAATGACAGAAAGTTGTGGCAGCCTTTGAGTCCTGGGTTCCAGTTGCTCCCAAGGTTCTCCTGCCTGCTTGTCCTTGCTTTGCTTGGTTACAAGAGATATTCCAAATTCTTCCCACAAATCTACCCCCATACTTTTTGTTTGTTTGTTTGTTTGTTGTTGTTTTTGGTTTTGGGGTTTTTTTGCTCTCGTTTAATTTAAGCCAGGTTTCTGCCATTTGCTCTCCATCAAGTTCTGGCCAATGCAGAACTCCCAGGAAACCATTTTTCCTCCATCTACCGGTGACAGAAGGCACAGGACTTCCTGGACGGAGAAAGGGAGGTGCAGGGGCTTCTGAACCTCTCCCTAAGGGTATTCCCTGTTTTCCTTCCCCACAAAGAATATAGTGGAAAGAAACTACAGCCCCGAAGAGGGCAATTAGTATTCAGAAACTTCCCACTGCCGAGAGCACAGGGCTCTTAGAAGCTGGGAGTGTTTATACCTACAATGTTAAGTTAGTAAGGGGCTGAGTGGGGGAAGGAACTGATCATTATGCCCACTGAGCCCTGAGATCCAGGTGGGGCTCGGTGGCCCCCTCTACCCACGGGCCACATCCAGATGGCTGGGAGGACGGACTCCCAGGAGGTGAGGGAGCTAGCAGGAGCCTCCATGGAGTCAACGAAGGTGGGGCGGCTGCTGGCTCTCTGACTAATTAGATATTGTTTTACTCTATTCTTCAGACTGCTCAAGGAAGATTACCTCCCTAATTGGCTCTCCTCTCAAACAAGCTGTAATGAGGCTAAGCTTCATTTCAAGGGTGCTTAACCACCCTCTGCCATCACTGGATGCCATCAGCGGCCCCTGCCACAGTCACTGCCCACGTCACAAGGGCCTGGAAGGCAGGGGAGGAAAACCTGAGAGTCTTGCCCTGTATTGGTCTCAGCTCCCAGAGACACTGCTCTGAGACTGAGAAAGTACAGAAAAGGGGCTCCGGGGAGCCCCAGTCAGAGGGCAGACACAGTCCTGCCCTCTGGGAGCTTCCAGAATTACAAGGAAGTCCTACTTAGTCCCTGCTTCACTCATCGAAATCAACAAATACTTATTGAGCATCTACTATCTGTCATGCTCTGTTTTCAGCACCAGATTGGAGACATAGCTGTGAACAAAAAGAACAAAAGTACCTGCTCTCATGGAGCTCACATTCTAGCAGAAGGAACCACCACCCACATCCCCCCAACCCCAGCCCCAGCCCTAAGCTTCCAGCCTGGAGCCAAGACATGAGTCACTGCAGGTTGCCTTGTAGGAGAGGCTGGGTGCATTAAATAGGGTAAAACTACATTCCTATAACAATCCAAAGAGTAAATAAGAGGATTATAACTCATGTAGTCTGAGTTCTAGGCAGTGAGCAGCTCTCCTCTAAAAGGTAAACAGAGACCCTGGATCCTCCTCCGATTCTCCTAAAGGTAAAGACAGTCTCACTGCCTCCGGCCTGCAGTGGCCTCCACTACTTCCTCCCACATCCCACTGGAGATAGCTTAGTTACCTGCTACATCTTGCTGTGAAAGGAGGCTGAGAAAAAAGGTGCAGCTGGGCAGCCGTGTGCTGCTCAGCCACAATCCCGTCACCATGACCGAGGGAGAACGGATTTGAGTTGTTAGCTAGCGATCTACTCCAGTGCGGGACTTGATCTTCCCTATGATTCAGCTAGGCGATCAATTCCTGGAGCCAAGGATCTCATCTCCTCTATTCGTTCCCACACCTGGCACAGCACTAGGCACTCAAAGTACCTCTGGGTTCATACGTTGGTTCAGAAATAGGAAGCTGATATTATCAGTTATTTAGTGATGTGTAACAAACTCAGTGGCTGTAGAAACAAGAACCATTTTATTTACTCTCAAGCGTGAGGGTCAGCAGTTTGGACGGGGTTCTTGCCTGGAATCCCTCACGTGGCTGCAGTCAGTGGCTTAACTGTGGCAGGATGTTTTCAGATGAACTCACGCCCATGCCCGAGATCAGCACAGGCTGTCGACTGGACTTGTGTCTCCAGCATTTGCAGGATAGCTCATCACTTTACAGTCTCAGGGCAGCAAGAAAGTGAGAATGGAAGTTGCAAAGCAATGATCTGAAGCTCCCTCACTCACATGTTCGGGGCTGATGCTGAATATCAATGAGGAGAGAGAGATAGAGAGACATAGAGAGAGAAGGACCCAGGCAGAGCGATATGGCATTCTGTTGGCAGAGGCAGTCACAAGAAGAGAAAAAATAGATCTACCTTTGAATGAAGAGTGACCAGGTCCTGGAATATAATAGAAGACCACAGAGATTGCTGTGGCCAATTTTGGATAAAAGAATCTACCACACACTCCTCGATTCTTCATTCATCTATTTATCAGACTCTCATGGCACACTCACTGTGTGCCAGGCATGGGGTCAGAACCATTCACACGAATTCTCTGCTTCTCAAAGGAAGTGAGTCACCTTGCCACCCCGAGGGTGAGAGACAGACAGCCTTTCCTCAAAGGCATCAGAGGGGGGTCCAGAGGAGATGCCAGCACTGATACCCATCACACACAAGGACAAAAAGAAAGCGTACATCTCAGCAGGCAGGATTCTCATTAGAACCTAAGAATTTTTCTAAGCAAAGATTTGTTCTGAGGGACATGCCCTTACTTGTCATTGTCACATTTTCCCTTTTTCCCCATATCCCTGGGCTCAGTAGAGGTAGGGGACGTGATGGGGAGGGTGGTCATCTCGGGGCCCATCAAACGTAATGTCATTAGTGCCCTTCGCTCTTCCGTTTCGATGCATGTCTGGGCAGAGCAGGTGCTCAGAAGGCTTTGTTGGATTTGAATGTCTAGACTTGCCTTTTCTCCCACTAGACCATGAGCAGCCTGAAATCTAACTCCTTGGCACCTGGCACAGTGCTTTCTGCATAGTATGTATTTATACATGTTTGATGAATAAATGAATGCGTGAGTGAAAAAAATCAATAAGACTGCCAATTGCACCCCATGTATGTTCTTTCTTTTACAGTGAAAAATATGTATAATTTATAGCTAGACACATAGCAACCTAGAATAAAGCATGCATTTCCCAGCCTCCTTTATAACTAGGAGTGGCCATATAACTAAGTTCTAGCCAATGAGATGGGAACAAAAGTATGGCATATGTAACTTCCAGATCATATCTTTAAAAGAGAGACTCAGGCCTCTCTTGCCTTTCCCCGTTTCCTCCAGCCAAAATGTGATATAATGGGGGCATATTTGAGCATGTTAACAAGGAAACACCCTAGTCGAGGTGAAGCAACAAGCTAGAAGAATCCTGGGTCCCTGGCATCTTGGAACTGCCATCCCAGCCTTGACTACTCATACTTAGACTGCTATGTGAAAGAGAAATGAATTTCTATTTAATTTAGCCACTAATATGTGGGGGTCTCCCTTAGAGCATCCGAACTTATATTCTAAATCAATACAGCAAGAAAGTGAATATACACATGAGTAAATTCATGAGTAAGTGAATGATCAGTTGAGTAAATGTCTAAATTGTTGCTGTTATGTGATGACAAAAACCCCTAATACCTTAAGCTTTAACTGTTATGACATTTATTTACCAAATGAGAAGTGTGGGTGGGTTGGTTTGGGGATGATTCAACAGCTCAACAGTCATCAAGGACCCCAGGCTCTTCCATCCCTTTGTTCCATCATCTTCGTGTGTTGGTTTTTTATTCTTGGGCTTGGTGCCTCATAGGGACAGGATGACTACCACTGTTTCAGACATCATGACCTCACACAATCATGCCCATGGAAAGGAAGCACGGTGAGGGCCAGCAGGGTAATATAGGATTCTCCTCCTGAGTTTCTTTTTTTCACAGAGAGCAAAAACTTTCCCGAAAGCCTCCATCAGTGTTTATTATATCTTATTGGTTATAATTGGGTTATACGGACCAGCTCCAGCTACAAGGGAGGCTGAGAAATGAGCGCCACAGTTTTTCAAGCTCTACAGTGGGAAGGGAGTAAGAAAGAAGGAATTGACTATGGCATTAGTATGCCACAGTGACAAAGTGGGTGAATGAATGAATGAACAAACCAACCAACCAACAAACAAACATTATATGCTAAAAGTGCAACTATGTCCTCCACAGCCCTAGTAGTTGGAAGAACTCTCAGGGTCAAGATCCAGGAAGGGAGAAGCAGACAATGGATGAAAAGGGGTGGAGATTCTCCTAGTGGTTAGAGGTACGAAAAAGGTCAGAGATCGGGGGGGGGGCAAGGTGGGTGGTGAGGAAGGTGGGCTTAGAACTGACTAGATGGATCCAGGATGGAGAGGGCACCTGGAAGCTGGGCAGGAGTGACAAGGCATTAGGAGAGGAAGAGAAATCCACCCTGGCCTGAAGAGAATGCCATTCCTGAAAAGGGGAATAGGTCTCAGTCAAACCTAATAATCTGGGCAGGGCCTATGGGGATGGGCAAGGAGACTAGGTCCCAAACATAGGCAATGGCCCTCAGATTAAACATGTGTTGCAGGAATCCACCCTCTGTTAACCCAGAGATACAAACAAACAAACAAAAAAACGATTTGGGCTATTAGTGATGGTTCCTTGTGCCCAGTCTTTTACCCTAATAACAAAACACAGAGCACTGGAAGTCAGAGCTTTAGGGCCCTAAGGAAATTATTCGATCCAACTCCTTCCATTTTGCAAGGAGGAGATCAAGGTCCAGACACAGGAACGAAAGAAAGCCCAGAGCCTGGACCAGAACCAGACTCTGGGACCCAAGTGTCGGCCCCTCTCACTGGGCGTTACACTTTTCCTCACAGCCTCCATGAAGTAACTCAAGGGGGACACCCGGGTTTCCCCAGCCCATTCTGAAACATTGGGGGGCTAAATAGAAGCCCACCCCTCTTCTGCCACAGCCTTCCCTGCACATCACACCAGGTGCATAGGATTGGAGGAGAATAATAGCTGGCCAATGGGGAGTGACCTGTCTGCACAGTGCAGGGCTCTTGATCACGGGCATGGTTCAAGCAGGGCTAGGGGGAGATTACAGAGACACTGGTCAGCTAATGGAGGGGATGACCAGAGGTTCCCTTCAGTGTTGAAACCCTTGGCAACATCTCCAGGCTGACTCAACACTCACCAGGCTAGAGGGGCTAGGCCCTGCTCAGGTCTGGAGACAACAGACATCTCTGTTAGCCCTGAAGGCTATTCCCCTGTGACAGGTAAATGAGAGAGAGGCAAGAAGAGAGAGGTATGGAGGTTTCTAAGGGCGTAGCCCTGGGCTAGGCAGGCCCTGGGTAAGGTGCAGTCAAGGCTGGAAGGAGGGGTCACCACTTCCTCAGAGTCAGGCCTGCTCACCAGAGGTTGGGGATCAGGACTAAGGGAAGAGACCTGGACCCCCGCCCCACCCCTACCGTCACTACTCCATAGGCCAGAAGTCACCAGGGTGCTTCACGCACAAGCCTTCCACCAGAATCTACAGGAGGATGGTCTTATGAGGGATGGGGGAATGGGAGAGTGATTTATCCAGAACATTCTCTGCTACTCAAATTTTAGACAAAGAAAAGGGCCTCAAAAGAGGAAATGGGGACTTTCCACCCTCGCTGCACCCCAAATTGTCCCCATCTCTGGGCCCAAGGTGAAAGGGGTGAATGAACATCTCTGAGACCCTGTATAGGCCCTATCTCCCTCCACGCCACCCCACTCCAGGAGGGGGTGTCCAGCTCTGGCCAATGACCTCTGGAAACCTCTGGATTTACTGGGCCACCCACCACCAGGATAAAAAAGCCAGATTGGACAGAGTTTTTCCGATGCCTCTGGGGAGCCATGGAAGGCAATCCTTCCCTCCCATGCCCTGTCCCCCATCCCAGTAGCTGCCACCACCCAGCCCCCCAAGTCAACCTACAGGTACCCTGATTCTACAGCCATTCTCCCTGCAGACTGTTGGCCTTTCTTGCTTTGTATTTGGCTTTGCCTCCAGATCTGACATTCCCCATCCTGCCAAGAACCCCCTACAGGTCCTGCTCATCCCCAGGACTGGCACCACTGGTGTGCGGCAGGCTGCCTGCCCCCGGGCACAGAGCCCAGAGCCTGGAGCTCGCAGCCCCTCGCCTGCTGGGCTCAGCCACTGTGGTCCCGCTCCTTGCTCACACCTCACCAGGCACCCAGCCAAGACTCCGTCTTGCCTTTTCTGCCACCTGCCTGTCTCCTGGTGAGGGACGGGAGAGTTCAGGGCTTGGGGTGTGGAGAGGGGAGCAGGTTGACTAGCTTCCACCTAGTACTGGGTAATGGGGGTTCCTAGTGTTGAGGAGGGGGACAGAGACAGACAGCTGCTCAGTTCCACAAACAGAAACAGAGCTATGTGACTGAAGTTCCCATTTACCCTTTTGTGAGGACCCCCTTCCTCTGCGTTGCTTTAGAACACCCCACCCCTCATTTCACTGACTCCCAGAACTGGAATATTCAAGTTCATACTTCCCCCCGCCACTCCCCCAATTTAAAGGAAAACTGAGGCCCAGCTGGGGCTGGCTTAGCTGAGATCACAGCCGGAACTTGGATCCAGGGGTCCCTGTACCTCCTTACAGTGTTCTTTTCACTCTCTGGACTCAAATTCTGTCCTCAGCCCCTCTCTCTCCCTCTTCCATTGAATCAGATCCCTCCTCTGACCGTGGTCTTGGGGTAGAGGACAGCAGAGGACTGGATGCTTCTAGTCAAGGATGGGAGGGTTTCCAAGGGGACTTTCTGCCTGCTGGGTGGGGGAGAAGTTTGGGAAGGGCCCAACCAGCAGTTCTTGCCCACCCGTAGGCCCCCCCAGACCACAGAGGCCAGCCTTCCCCGCTCCCATCTAGGCTGGGTCTGCTCATGCACTCACCTGAGCTGGAGTGAGGCCTCATTAAATGGCGCCACATTCATGGGAGAGAGACAGATGCCAGCACTGCACAGGGGCTGCCCATGCCACAGGTGTCTCGAAGGGGGCGTGTACATACACTCACAGCCTCGCATGCACCTCGCACACAGCTCACATACACACAGGTGCCAGGCATATCTCCAACGTTCGTGTTTGTTGCTGGAAGTAGTAGCGTTGGGATTTCTCTTATTTAAAATGTGGCTTGATAGCCCACCTTCCCATCCCTGATGAGCACAGCCCAGTTCTTCTCCTCCTTCCAATTTTCTGAGCATTTTTATTGGAATAAATCAGCAGGAAAAAATTTCAAGGCCTAAGTTCAAAGCTCTTTGACAATGTCTGTGATGTGTAGTTATAAAAATAATGCTAAGAACAGAAAGTGACCTTTATTTCTAATCTATAGTCCTTGATGACTTCTGGCTTTTCTTTTCTAAAGAAATAAGATTTTTTTCCCCCTGGTTATTAAAAATAATACACGTGAGTCAGAAGCAACTAAAATTTCACCATTGAGATAACTACAGATAACCCAGTGAATATTCTGCTAGACAAAAAAAAAATGTACACACTCACATATACTCAGATATCTCTATATAAAAACATGAGATGGTAACAGGCATGATCTTTTCTAATCTGCCTTTCTCTCTGCACAATATACTATGGACATCTCTCAGTGCCAGCAAGTGTCCCTCTGTGTAGACACTTGGCACTCTCAGGCTCCTCTGACTCATGTTTCACTCTACTTCTCACTGCCTTGCAGATAAGAGTGAATTAGTGGATGGTTTCTGCAGGGTGGGGCACTGAGAGCAGGGTTCTACTTAAGGCAGCTCTTGCAGACAGAATGAGGCCTTGCAGAGTGCTGAGTCCCCTTGGCTGAGCTTTGTCTGGCCTCATGGGGCCTGAAAGAAATGGGAAGCTCAAAACCTTTTTAAAGACCAAGATGGCTAAAGAAACAGGGTGATGGATTCAGTGGTAGAATTTGCATTCAGGGGGGCTGCCAAGTTGACCCCAGAGCAAGGGGACGCCCTGGGCACTGATGGGGCTCCATGCCCAGGAAAGATGAATTTGGGAGTCAGGGGTTTGAGAAGCGGAATAGAGAGATGCCTCCAGTGGTGGCCAGAGCGGCCTCAAGGAGAAGAGTTTCTACTTTTTTCTTGGATTTATTTATACCCAGCCTCTTTCTAAATAGGTATTACAGTCACTTTCCACAAAGGACATATGCAAAAAGGTCAGGCAGCCAGAAATAGAAAATCAGGACCAGGGACAATTTCTATCTGAAAAGGAGGCCCATACAGGAAAGGGCCCTTTTTCATCCAGTTCCTGGGGCTGAGAAAAATGGAATGCTCCTGAAGGGAAGGAAGAAGATGAGGGGATCTGGCCGAAAGAACACTGCACCAGAAGTCAACATCTAGATTTGCGCCCAGGTTCCCCTTCCTAAATTTATGAGCTTGGGTAACCACAGTATCTTTCTGAGCCTCAGTTTCCTCATCTGTAAGCATCAAAATAAAAATAACTGAGGCCTCATAAATGAGTAACACAAGACTCTGTTCCTGTAAGTTAGTCGATCTATCTGCTTGGTTTGCATTGGGACCTGCTCTTGGACGGGGTCATTTTCATAGTGCACATACTCCACAGCTGTGGCCCTGAGAATGGATGGTCGTGGAGGAGAATGAAGAACCAAGGAGGTACATTTTGGTGCCTGCCAGCCCCACCCCTCTGAAAGGGGCCCACCCACAGCCCCCAGGCAACTATGTTTTATGTCTAAGAACCTTTCCTTCTACCCAACTGACCCAACGGTAACCAATCAACAAGTTGCCAATGATATACGCATGACTGGGAACAAAATGGTAGGCCAATCCAATGAGTTCTTCCTCTAGACAGGCTGAGTAAAGGCTCAGAGTTGCCACTGGAAGGTTGGAGCTGGGAAGGCCATGATACCCGGGAAGCTGAAGTCATGAAGCAGCAAACACTGTGAGTCAGGAGAGGAATTATGTGCACAGAAAGATGCTAGGAAGTAGCTGAATCATGCCAGAGTGTTGTTGTAATGAACTACCCCCAACCGCAGGGACTTAAAACAACAATATTTTTTTTATTATCCCATGACTTTGTGGGTCAGGAAATTTGAGCAGAGCTTGACTGGGAGATTCTTCTGTTCCATGTGGCATCGACAGAGGTATTCAGCTGGCGCATGGGCTGGTTTAGAAGGTCTAAGGCAACTTTATGCCCATGTCTGGTGCTTTGGGGGATGGCTAGAAGGCTGTGCCTCAGCAGCAGCAGTCAAACTGGAGCCCCTGTGTGGCCTCTCCAGCATGTCAGCCTTAGTGATGTTGGACATTCAGCCTGGTGGTTCAGGGCTCCCAGAGAGCCTGAGCTGAAACTGCCAAGGCATCTTCAACACAATGTCACATTTTATTGGCCTAATGAGTCACTACAACCAATCCAGATTCCAGAGGAAGGGACTTAGACTTTCCTCTCTATAGGAAGATAACGAAGAGTTTTCACCCATCTTTACTCTGTCACGGGTGTGGGGTCATAAACTCCTAAAGCTACCTTGAATCCACAATACCCATCTGATTCCAGAAACCCACCCGTTACCCCCTTGTGTTTGGATTTCTGAGAGTGTCTGTCCCCTCACTGTGTATAGCCTCGCAATAATGTTCCTGTACTTGAATGAGCCTGAGTGTGCCTCTCTTCCTTGTACTCAGTAAGCCAACTCATTGCATTGGTGTCTCCCGAGCTCTAGAAGAGAAATCTTGGGTCTGGATGTAAGAAGTTACCCAAGGTGTGAGCTGATAAAGCTGGTGTAGGGAGAACCTAGCTTTGTCACCTTTCTGAGTCTCAGTTCCCCCATCTGGAACATGAAAATGAAACTATTTGCTTGACCTACATGAGTCATTGTAACTGAGTAACAATGAAAGACTCTCTTCCTGTCATTTGCTTGATCTTTCCGTAGTTCATATCATGGCACTCATGCTTGAGATTTGAGGTCACTTCACAAACCTTCATGGGAGAGTGAATTTTCCTCCTCACTGTCTGCCCCTATGACCTTGGCAAGCTATTTCTTCTAATGGAGTAGTAGTAGATGGTTGGAATAAAGACCTTTAAGGACCTCCCAGCTCTGAAATTCTAGGATTCTGAGAGGACGCGGAGAAAGGGGAAGTTTGGAACAATGTGATTTGGGGGGCAAGTGGGCAGCTAACTGGTGCTGATAATAAGGAAGGCAGCCCCAGGTAGAGCGCAGAGTGGGGTTTATGGGCCCAGGGACAGGAACGCAGATTGCAAGGGGAGTAGGAGTATGTAAGAGGGATGGTGGGCTTGGCTACCGGGAAGGGAAAGGACAAAGTTGGTGTGAGTGGTTGACCGACTTTATTCCTCCTTGTCCTTTCCCCCCTTCCATGAGGCTTTTAAGTTTTTTCACCTCTCTAGGCCTTGGTGTATTCTGTTCCCTCTGCTTGGAAGACCCCCTCTGTCCCAGCAGCCTAACTCTAACCATTCTTTAGGTCTCTCGTAAATGTCTTTTTAGAGAAGTCTTCCCTGAAGCCCCAACCCAAATAAGAATCTCCTCTTACCTTCTTCTTTCACAGCACCAACATAATCGTATCCACAATGACACGTTTCCTGGTGTATTTAGCTTAGTGTCCATCTCCCCCACTAACCGGGAGCTTCCATGAAGGCAGTATGTGGCTAGTATTTGTTGAAGGAACAAATAAATGAGGACAGTCAGGTTCACTGGGATGGAGACCAGGATGCAAGTCCTCACTGTGTGGGCAGCCGGACAGGATCCATGATACAAGGTGCCAATGGGAAGAAAGGCCTCCCCGAAGGGCCTGAGAGAAACACTTCCCCACCCCTAGTCTCTCCCCTGCATCCCCTCCTGGCCTGCCCACATGCCCCCACATACACAGCCTGACCCAGAGTGCTAGAACACTGCAGCTTTATTGAAACAACCGCGTCCGCAACTAGAGGTTACATCGGGGGGGCGTGAGGGGGAAGGAGGAACAAGGGAGGACAGAGGCTGGGGCGGAGACAGAGAGCAAGGCAAAGGGGTGAGGACGGGGCTGTGCGACTCAAACAGCCCCAGTACCTTCCACCCGTTAGTGAGGGTCTCCTGTTGTGCTTTGACCTTGGTGGTGGGTTGGCCTGGGCATGGGGTGGGGGAGGCTTCTCTCCCAAGTACATGAGGCCTCAGGGCTGAAGCAGTCCCCTCCTTCCCCTGCCCCTACTCCTGGGTTGGGGATAAAGGCCTTGGTGAGCTGGCCACCCTGGGGCGGGAAGGATGCTGGAGACCAATGGGGCAGAGGGCCAGCAAAGTTGGGCTAAGATAGTGATTATGTGAGTGGCTGGGGGAGGGGAGATGCCAGGAGGGAGGGTAGTCCCTTTAGGGCTCCTGGGAAATGAATGCAGGTGACACAAGGGATAGGGGTGGTGGTGGGCAAGTGCCATCTCTATGGGCCTCGGCCTTCTATCTGTACAGTGGGGGCACTGGATTAGATGGTTTCTAAGGTCCCTTCCAGCTCTAAGGGTCAAGGGATCCCCAGGAAAGAGCGGTCCTTCTGCCCCAGCATGCGCATGCATACACGCATGCATACACGCACATGCGCGTGTGCACACACACACACACACACACACACACACACACACCCTCAGACATACACACAGGACTGACTTAACAGAGAGAGGGATGCTATCCTGCCTTCGGAAGTAGGAAAGGCTCCCCAGAGCCTAGAACCTCAACCAGTGGCCCTATAGGGACTCTCCAGAGTAGGTTCGCCCCTACTATTCCTGGGGACAGACCCTGGAAGTACTCCCCAACCTCCTTGAGCTGTCCAGGGAAAAGAAAACATAGATTTGCCCCTGTTCCCCCAGCCTCCCTTATTCTTAGGGGGAAGTCAACAGGATGGGAACACTAGGACGCATTGACCTTCGTTCCCAGCCCAGGCTTGTGTGAAGACAGAGGAGAGGGGAAGGGAAACAGAGTCCCTTCCCTCTGAGAGCCTGGGGGAGGGGCAGCAGGTACAGCCAGTGTGGGCAGAAGGAGGCAGCCTCCGTGTGGCACCTAGGCCTGACCTGGGGCGGGGCGGGGGAGCTGTGGTCTGGGATGAGAGGCCAGATTTGGGGCAGGGGTACCTCTCCCAGTCTAGGCCCAGTAACAACTGTAACATCTATACCAGCACCTGGAGACAGGGCGGTCTGACCAGTCTCCTCACTGCTGTCTGGCAGGAGAGCCCAGGGGCAGTAGCCAGCAGTGTGACATCCCCGGGGTTTTAGTGACTGGGTTCCAAGGCTGATTCCACCTTAACTAGTTATGTGACCTGAGGACAGTGCCTTCCCATCACCATACGGAGAACTAACCTCTGAGGCCAGTCCCAGCACTGACCACCTGAGCCAGGGGCTTTCACAGAACACAGGGAGAAAAGGAAATGAATGGAAAAGAGGTGTCACAGCTGTCCCACAGAGGGCAAAGGCGAGAGGAGGTTTCCAGAAAGAGGGAATTCAGTCTTCGGGCTTAGCTCAGCACCCCGGATGGCTGTCTTATGGTCCCAGGGTCAGGAGACACTCCCTCTCCTATCTGTATTACATGTGGCCCCAGGAGTCTCTTTCTCCCTCAGACACCAACTTGGAGGGGATGAAGTAACGAGGCCCTAACACCCTGAGAGCTGACCCTGGACTCCCAATTTTAAGGCTTAAAAATGCCTCAGCCACCCTGACCCAGAGGGTAAGACTGCCATTGGAGAGAGGCACTGGATCCAGCCAGCCTGGTCTCCCCTGGGCTTGGAGGTCTTCATGGGCCACCTACCATCCCACAGATGCTAACATCCACTGGCACACAAGACACACTCAGCATAGGCAACACTGATACAGAGGTGCTGACTTACAGGCACACACAGACATACAAATACACCCACAAGCTACCCAGGGACACACAAAAACACTCATTACTTACAGACCCCCTGATATAACACAAACACACGCAGACTGGCACGCCCTAGGCGCTCACATCACATGCTGTTAGTGCTAGCACACATGGACACCCACAGCCCCTGCAGGCCTGTTGGCACACACAGATAAACACACCAACCTCACCCATCTGTGCATGAAGCCCGGGACCTCAGCATCTCAGTCAGCACATTGTTAGCCCAGGTCTAGCCACCCTCAAGTCAGGGCTGCCCCTGACCCACTGCAACCTCCCTGAGCAGTGCTCTCTGTTACTTCCTCACCTTGCATTCTCTGTCTGTGTCACCAGGTCCCCTCCCTCCAGGGCAGAAACTCGGGCCTCACGTGTGCAGTTCAGCTCAGCTGACATATGCCGAGCATCTTTTCTGCATCAGACTCTATGGATATGGAGGTGACCAGGGGAGACAAAGTCCCCATCATGGAGCAGCCAGGACAGGAGACAAAGTATTCAAAGGCCATCCATGGCCTAGGGTGCCATGGAGCCCAAGGAGAAAATGCTCAGGGCTAATTTATCTCTGTCTCCAGCCCCCACTACAGAGAGGCCACAGAGAAAGCACCCAGCAGGTGATAGGCCAGTGGTTCTCACTTCTAGTTCTCCTGAGGAACTTTTAAACATTTCTGATGCCAGGCCACATGCCAGGCCAATTAAATCAGAACCTCTGGGATGGGACTCAAGCATCAGCGCTTTCTTAAAGACCCTCTGGTGGTTCTATCCTGCAGCCAAGGCTGGAAAGCACTGATTTATATATTCCATCCCACTGGGCAAAGCCTGCTGAGTGAATTCCAGAATGAGCCCACTTGTGCTGGGCATGAGGTTGGGATGGGGTGGGAGAGGGTTGGAAGGCTCAGAGGAGGAGCTCACAGTCTAGTTAGGGCAACAGACCCTGCACAGATGGGACGATTAAGGAACAACACCCAGCAGGCACGACAGAAGCATGTTCTGCAGCCACACGTTTAGGACAGAGGCCTTGGCTAGTCCAGGGAGGCAGCCAGATTGGTTGGGTATCAGGAGGCCCTGCTCCAGCCTTGGCCCAGCCACCCAGCAGCTGTTGGTGATGATGGTAACACAGCTGGCAGAGCAGTGAGATGGGCAGCATTAGCCTTGGTTCCCTGTCTGCCTCCTGGCATTGCAGTGCTGCCTCTTCTCTGCAGCTGCTCCAGGAGAAGCCCTGTGACACCCCCCTCCAAAGGCTCTTGCATTCCAGTAGGGTCATCTGTAAGCTCTTTGTCATCCATTGAGGATGATAGGTAGAAATTCAGGCAGTGGCAGGCAGCTTGAGACTATAGAATAGGGCTGGAAGTGGTATATTTGGCCAGCACCCCACAGGCATTCTTGTCACTCATAAAGATGGACATGCACGCTGACATCCACAGGCATTCACTGAGATGGGGTACGGACCCAGCCTCACAGACAGACATGTATCACTGCACACGTAGACCCATATTTGCACACATTCCTGCCCAAGGATGTATCCACAGTGCTACATAGACACAAATGGGCCCACACACATGCATACACACACAGACACACAGCCACATGCACATATGCATGAAGACTCATCCTGGAAGGGGCCAGGCCGCTTCTCTCCATGGACAGATGGTTAGGGCTCAAGGGGGATGTTGAGGTGGAGACGTGGAGAGGTGGAGAGGTGGAGATTCTATCGTGCCCATCTCAGGATCCCGATCCAGGACCCAAGGACAGGGAGCCCTTTCACAGCTGGGGACATGAGCTCAGCTCCCAGGGAACAGGATGACCAGCAACTGCCCCACCCCCGCCCCCAGCTCTACAAACCCCTCCGCCTTCACTGACCCTGGGTGAGAAGGGAACAGCCAACTGACAGTGCTTTGCAGTGGAGGGGGCAGGGGCAGCCCCTCTACACACACCCTCCCATCCAGGGCACCTCCTCATGCTAAGTATGTAAGAAACAGAGGCTCCACTCTACACCCAAGTTCAATGTCTTGTATGGGGGCACAAAACTGTGAAAGCAGGACTTCTCCTCTGCCCATCTCAGAGTCAGTCCTCACTCCAGAAAATGGCCTAGCCACCACTCCCCTGGCTCTTGGGAGATGCAGCTAGGGGCTAAGGTTAGGCCAACCGACTAGCCCCTGTGCTCTCAGGAATCCAGTCGCTTGAGGAGGAGGGGGTGAGGGGTGGGAGCGGAAGGTATCAGTCTTCAGACTGCCTAGGCTCAAGACCCCGTCCTGGGTCCCTTCAAAGGGGGCATGGTGATGAGGGAATATGACATCCCAGGAACAAGTCAGGGATTCTGGGTGACCTGAGGTCTCCACCTTTTGGCCCTTGCCCTGGAAACAGTTGCGAGCAGCAGGTGCCTCACCTTCCTTGTCCCTGCATGGGAACATTCATAGAGTCACAAAGTCCTGCCTGGCTCCCTCTGACTCTGGTCTCCCACATCCCAGGGAGTCCCAGAGTCCAGCTAAGAGCAGGGTCTCTTGTCTCCTCCCTTCTGGTAAAGCCACAGGGCTGGAGCTCAGCCTTAAGTTAGGGACGGAGGAAGGGCAGGAACACACCACAGGTGCAGCCAGGACAAGGCCTACGTGGTAACGAGGTCCCTGCGGTGGCAGACGCCATTCAGGTGAGTCCCCGTCTCTGCAGTAAAGAAGGTGCTGGCAGGTTGAATAGAAACTTGTGCTTTAATATATCTGTGTGTGTGAGTGGGTGTGTGAGTGTGTGCGTGTGTCAAACGACTATCTATAGGGCCTCAGCGCCGGGCCTCTGTCCTTGTTCTCTGCTCATCCTCGCAGCCAACACAGGCCCCTCTCCCTGGTGGGCCGGCCCTGCCCCGGGCACCCCGGCTAGCGGGGGTCAGTCTTTGGTACAATGCGGACACTTTGGTGTGCCAGGGGCGGGGTGGGGGGCCACGCAGCTTTCATCATCTCTGCAATGCCAAGAGGAAGATGGCCATGGGCCCCCAGAGCTGTGGGCGGGGCTGGCAGGGGACTCCACTGCCGGGCATCACCACCACTGTAATGGGAGAGAGAGGGGAGACAGACCAGGGCTCCGGTCAGCTAAGCAGGGCCAGGGAGTAGAGGGCAAGCAGGCAAGCCAAGGGAGGGCCGTACTCTGCCTCTCTCTCTGGGGGCCTGAAGGCGGACAGACACATCATCATCAGATGTGAGGTGATGTGGTGTGGCGGTAACTCAGCCTGCTGGGGTCCAAATCCTGGCTCTGTGGCTCACTAAGATATGGAGCAACTCATTCAACCTCAGTGGGTCTCAGTTTCCGCCTCTGTGAAATGAGTCTAGAAGTAAGAGCTGCTCCAGAGCCCTGCTATGAGGGTTGAATGAGCTCATCATGGATATACAGGATTTTGTATCTTGCTTAGTACAAAAACCTGTGTATCCATGATGAGCTCATTCATCATGAGCTATTATTATTGCTAACACCCGTCCCAGGGGTGAACACACATTCACATTTGGATCCACACACCCAAAGACATACCCAGACACAAGCACAGGAGGCACCCTGGTACATGAATAGCTCGGCAAGCTCACAGAGGCAGGGTCTGGTCTTCTTATTGTCCTACATATGCCCCATAGCCTGAGCTGGGCCGGGGCCCAAGTGTCCAGTCACCGACACACACGGCCTGTCAGCCAGCCACTCTGTACCCAATTCAGACACAAACACCCTCCTTCCCCTGACACAGTGCCCACCCAAATAACCCCCACAGATTTGCCCGCCCCCATTCCCGTCTTCACCTTTATTGGGATCCATCTGCTTCCGGGGACATTCTCCCTTCTTCAGCGTGACATCGTCTATGGCAATATCCCCCAGGTAGCCTGAGCCTCGAACCCCCTCAAAAATAATCTGGAGTGGCATCAGAAAGCAGGGAGCAGGCATTGGGGTGATTCTGCCAGACAGACCTCACCCCTCAGTGCACGTGGGAGCTCCCCCGTCCCACACCCTGCCTGCTTCCATCCTCGGCTCCCAGGAACAAGCACTGTGCCTTCCCAAGTACTTCCTGGCCAGAGCCACCACCTAAGAGCCGGGAGAGCTTGTGAGGGGCCTCTGGGCCTGGCAGACTCACCTGGAAGGGCCCACTGGGGTTGATGGGCACATGTGCCTGCTGCCACACGTTGCCTTTATTGCCACTGAGGGACCAGGCATGCGTGTCCAGAGCCCCTTTGTTCCGGGACCGCACCAGGAGGTTGAGGGATCCTGTGGTAGGTGTGAAGAGAGTGGGGCAGTGACGTCTAGACAAGGGCACACTTACCCTTCCTGATTCACCAAGTTCTCCTCTTTCGCACTGCCCACAGCACTGTCCCTGTTGGATGGGACCTTCTCCCCATCACAGACTGGTTCGATGTCCCATTTTCCCAGGGTAGGGGTGGGGAGGGGGGAGTGCAATATGGGAAAAAGACAGACAGCAGCAGGGCTGTGGTTCATCAGGACAATTTGCAACTTTTCTATCATTGCTTCCCTTCCTTCTTAATCAGTGAATCCCCCACCCTCCAAACACACACACACACACACACACACACACACACACACACACACACACACACACCACCCTCCCCCATCTAGACAGAGAAGTTGTCCTAGGGTGGTGGGGCCTATGTCTGAGCACACAGCGGGATTCCAAAACACTCAACACATACTCTTCACAGTACAAGATACATGGGATGATTTCTGGAGGTTCAGGAACAGACTTAAAAATTATTAAATATTTGGATATATGTTTTAAAAGAGGTGAATAAAGCTAGTCCTTCAAACCCAGGATTTATCTAATATTGATGCTTAGGATGAAGCTAAGAAACAAAGAATGAGAATGAGCTGATTTAAAGAAAGATATTAGTAGAGGTGTGACATAGCCATGATAAAAATAGTGAAAATGAAATTTTGGAGGCATGAGTCTGTGGGTGCTGAGCCCATCTGCCCACAGCCGCAGGGCCTGGAGCTCTGGAGGGACTGAGGGGCATTGGGAGAGAGGGAGGGGGTCATGGCTTACCTAAGAGCACCCAGGCAATGTTGTGCCCCTTCCCCAGTTCTTCCAGCCTACCTTAAGCCCCCAGTGACATAAAACACCTGGCTCGGAGGGAAGAGGAATCAACTTAGATGGTGCCTGGTGGCTGACATTTCCATGGCACTGCCCACAGTCAAAGCCATACCATCTGTGACACCAGATAGACAGACCCCCTAAGGGGAGAGCCACCAAATGTTACCTGCTTGAGATGAAAGGAGTTGTCTTGGACCAAGAAGAGCAGGCAAAACACAAGTTCTGGGGACAGCTGGTGCCCAGAACTGCCAGGTAGGGTGTAAGGGGAGGGGAGAGGAGGAACCAGGACAGCAAGAAATAACCTCTTCCCCAGCAGCAGACCCAGGCCTGGGTGGGGAGCCCTCACCAGCAGATGGGGCCATGAGAAGGCTGCAACCAACACCCAGTGGACCAGGAGGTGCCACACTGGCTTTGGCAAGGCCCAAGCCTCAATGCCTTCCAGGCTCTCCACCAGCCCCAAAGAAACCTCTCTCTCTTCCCACTCCTGCAGATCTTCCCTGTCCCTATCCCCCTGGGGTCCAACTGCAATCCCCATACCTTTTCTTCCTCCTATTCCACATGCCCCAAGGACCTTAATGGGAGAACCCCACTTTTTCACTGCTCAAACAAAAGCTGAATCTCTGCTCTCTTTCCCGAGTACCTCTTTAGCTCCAAGATCTCCCCTGCTCAGGGCTTCCTGACAACCTCTCACAGGGGTCAGCCAAGGCCCAAGACCTTCACCCTCCCTCAAGGATGGGCCTGCTCACTGCATTATTCTTTATCTTCCTTACTTCCACCAAAGCCAAATGGAACCGCATCCTGGAGCCTAGACGTACTCCAGTTTTCCAGCCTCTGGGCTTTAGCTCAGGCTGTTCCTACTGCTTGAGATGCCCTCCCTACCACATTTCCCTGGCTAAATCCCTCCTGTGCTTCAAGGCCCCTCTGAAACATCACCTTCTCCAAGAAGTCTTCCTAGGCTTAACCTAGAAATCCTCTATGTTTTCTGGTAATTCTGAGTCCTTAAACTGCAGCTCTCCAGGCCCAGCCCACTCTCTGCTCAGGGTGTGGCAGTTCTTGGGATCCATATCTTCTCCCTCTTTGACTCCTCAAGGGAAAGTCTGCATCAAATTGCTATCGGTTCTCAATAATTAAATGGTGAATGAAGAATGTCTCACGACTGTCATCAGGACTTTCAAAGAATCTCCAGGTTAAAAGTTCCTTCAGGGTGCATTAAATCCAGACCTCCCTGCCATTCATTCATTCATTCATTCTTTCTTTCTTTCTTTCATTCAACTAATTGAGCACCACTATGTTCCAGGCATTGTTCTGGACACTAACGATACATTAGTGAATAAGACAAAGAACCCTGCCCTTCTGGAGCTTATACTTGATTGGTAGTAAGCATGATAAAGAAAAGAATGCAGAGAAGGGAATAGAGAGGTATTTCAGATGGGGTTGTCAGGGCTCTCTCTGGGAAGATGTGAATGAGAGGAGCAAAAGAATGTTCCAGGCCAGGGAAACATCATGAGATGTTTCTCTAAGGCAGGGAGAGCAGCAGAAAATGAGGCCAGAGAAGCAGGCAGAGTGCGGGTCAGGCATAGGAGGCCTGGAGAAGATGATGATGGAAGGGGACAGAGTAGGGGAGTAGCATGATCAGGACAGGGGTCCCCTCCACAGCATCCTTTCTGGACAGACCTCCTGTCCAGGGACAGTAAAGCCCGCTCTTTTGCTGGGCATTTCTGATGCTTACTGGGTCTTCCTCAGGTAAGAATCAAATCTGCCCCTGGAAAGCTTTCACTGACTTGTCTGTTCCGCTGCCTGGGGAACACTGAGCAAGCTCTGGACCCCACACTGCTCCCAGATACCCCGGCATCCCAGCTCATAAGGTCTGATTTCCCGGGGCCCTACTGGACCCAAAGTGCTCCTCTTGGCAGCTGGGTCCTGTGTCCCTCCCAAGCTGGGGATAAAGTGACCAACTGTCCCAGTTTTCCCGGGCTGTGGGGCTTTTAGTGTTAAAAGTGGGAAAAGGTGGGGCAAAGCAGAATTGGTTTACATTAGTTACTCCAGCTGGGGAAGCCAAATGGCAAGGAAAGGGCTGGTCACTCACCCCACCTACTCCAGCTGTCTTGGCCCCTATCCTTCTGCTGTAGGCACGTGTCACAGCGGCCACTAAATCCTATCTGGTGCAATTAGTCGTTTAGTGTCTATCTCTGTCTGTCTCTCCAACTTGACTGCAGGTGCCAAGAGGATGGGAAACTTGTCCGCCCCTTTTAGTGCGGCACCTGATGCATGGCACAGAGCGGGAGCTCTGGAAGGGAGAGCTGCACTGAGGAGCTCACTGGTTAATGTGACCTTCCTACCAGTGCCAACTCCTTCGAAAGGGCGCTTCTTAAGTTCCTGCCCACACTCAGGAAGCGGAACTTCCTCCCACTGCTCCCAAAGCAGCACCCTTTCAACCCTTGTCCAGGGTTTTGAGGGAGTCAGTCAGACATGGGTTGCTGTGCGGTCTTGGGCAGATGCTTGACCTCTCGGATTTATATGGTAACACACCCCTCACCTGGCGGTTGTGAGGGATAATGAGACTACAGATGCAGAGCACCCAGGATGTCACCTGACATCTAGCAGGCACTACATTCATGCAACCTCTCAGCTGGTCCCTGGCTTCCTGTGAACCACCTCTCCCCTTCCCTCCCCAAATACACTAGGGCAGACTACCTGGTCCCCTGACTCACCAATGTGCTTCCCATACATGTGGTAGAAGAAGGAGACACAGTAGAATTTGGCGCTGGCATTGTATAGGGGACTCACCAACCGTGCACGGTCCCCCAGCTCCCGGGGCCTTGATGTCTCGATGAACATGTAGTAGCCTGTGGGGGAGTGGGAGATGCGCCAACAGCCTCCTCAACCCACCCAGGTCTCCTTCCATCTGATTCCTTCTCTGCCTCAGTCTCGACTGCCTGAATCCCAGACGCCTCACCCCATCCCACCTCATCCTCC
This sequence comes from Eonycteris spelaea, assembly GCA_003508835.1. Classification (NCBI taxonomy): domain Eukaryota; kingdom Metazoa; phylum Chordata; class Mammalia; order Chiroptera; family Pteropodidae; genus Eonycteris; species Eonycteris spelaea. The sequence goes on from PUFA01000069.1 coordinate 2,857,051, forward strand.
CTGCCTCACAGCACAGGAGTCCAGGCCAGCCTTCATCAGTTCTTAGCTCTACTGAATTTCTTCTTCTTCCTGATTCTCTGTTAAGACACAGCTGTGTCTCCCCCTCAGCCTGAGGCTTCCTGAGGAGGGGGCTGTGTTTCTGCATTAGACTGGGGCTCCCCAAGGCTAGAACCCTGAAGCAGTCCTCCATTCCTAGAAGCAGGCCAAGTTCTCACCCTCAGGGGTGCCGCTGATGTCAGTGGGGGGACCGGTGTTGGGAGAACGCTTGGGGTTCTGGGTGAGGGCGTTCTGCCGTGTCCAGTCAAAGTTGTCTGTCAGGTCCTGGGTGTAGCCACAGATCTTCTCATCCTCAAAGTGACAGGTGTTGTCTGCATTGGGTTGGGGGGTAGGGGTGAGACAAAAAGGTCAGTCTTCTCAGGCCCTCTGGTCCAGCTTGCCCTCCCTGGCCACCCCTGAGGCAGGTCCCAAGCATCCGGGCAGAAGGCCTAGGATTCCAGGGCTTGAGAAACCAGGCTACAGGGTTCTTGATTAATGTTTCTAGAACAGGCCTTCTCAGCCTGTTTGTGCCACCACAGCTCCTTCTGGCATCGAGTGAAGTCTAAGAACCCCATCTCAGAATAATGGTTTTAGATGCATAAAATGAAGCATAAAGGATTACAGAGGAAATCAATTATACTGAAATAGAGTTGTCAAATATTTTTAAACAAATCTGTGATATAAGTGGGCTTCTTTATTATCTAATTAAATCACAAGATCTAGTGTTAGGTCTAATAACTGCAGTAGTTTTGAAATCCTAATGAATGTAAATGACATTTAGAGATAGCTGCAACAACTTTAAGGTGATGTGGAAACATCAGATTTCTGATGACAAAGTCACAAGTACTAATTATACTACTGTGGTTGCTTGTCTACATTCATCATTGAAGATGTTACATTTCTGCCAGAAGTCAGGGAAAATAAAGAGTAGGTATATGCCCTTCTAGATTCCAGAATCGGACTCCCTGAATTCTATACATGGATTCTTTGGAGGTCCATGGGTCTTAGGTTAAGGACCCCTGCCCCGGGGAACAGGGGATATGAATTGGCCTGGCCTTTCTTTTGGAGATAGTGAGTGATGCTGAGTGACGCTGAGTGAGGATGAAAGGCCCTGAGTTAGAGACTCTACCCGTGTCCCCCACCTTTATGCCCCAGAATAAATCTTAGATGCAAACACCTCCATGCCTACCCCTGCTCCCTTCCGCTTCTCCTTCCAGCTGTTGGCCTCACCCCATTTTTCTCTGGGTATCTTTTGGGATCCCTTCTTCCCACCAGGGAGGGGAGCCTTTGTGTCCCTAAGGGGAAGAGAAATGGGTGGGGGTATCTCACCTGATAGATTGGGAGAGTTGATGGCTGAGAAAGCAAGCAGGAAAACCAAGTCAGAATCAAGTGGGGCTATGCACAGGGTGTCCAAGGGTAGAAATAGGGTACAGGGTCCTCAGAGCCAGGACTAGGGGCCAGAGGGGCCTGGTCTGTAGTGACACCGCACAGTGGGAGCCCCAAGCTCAGAACTGTGTGCGGTGGGTGAAGGGGGTTCCCTGGGCATAAGAAGGGCACACTCTTCCCACTACCACCACCACCTACGTTCTGTATAGTGGATGATGCGGGAGGCCATGTCACCAGCCCCAAAGGTGGTGTAGGGCGTGAGGCGGACCTCGTAGCTGTGGGGCACACGGAGGTCAGTCAGGATGTACTCCAGCAGCTGCCCCTTGTCCACACGACGCACTGGGATAGCTTTCACCATGGCATTGTGTTGATTCAACTGTAGATACAGGGAGTTCCCAGATGCTCTGCAGGCCACGCCCTCCACTAGAGCACCAGCCTGGGCCCTGATATGACTTTGGGGGTCAGTGTCGAGGAGCCAGGCCCTCAGTTTCCTCATCTGTGGGATAGAGCCATCACCCCCTCCATGCCTACCTCCGAGGGATGTCTTAATAATAAGAGATAGCAATACATATTGAACACTTAATATATACTAGGCACTGTTCTAAATGCTTCGCAACTAGTAACCCATTTAATTCTTAAAATAATGATCCCATGAGGTAGAATATTGTAACTTTACCCCCATTTTATAGATGAAGACACTGAGGCCAAAATGATGCAGCTTGCCTAAGCTCATACAGAGATAGATTCTAGCTCAGGTCGAATGCCCCAGAGTCACACTCTTACCCTCTGCCAAACTGCCCCCTGGCCTGGGCAGAACCACATGAAATTAGACAGGATGTGAGACCAGCATAGTGGCTCTGGCCTTGCATTCTAGAAACTTTGTGGGTGAGTCTTAAGCTCATGCCTTAAGTTTCTGCCTTAACCTTCTGACATAAGAGTAGATTCTGTGTTTCATAAGCAGAGCTGGCTCTGCTCCTCTTCCCCTCCACTGACTCTTGAGCAATTCTCAAGGCTGTGCCCAGAGCTTGGATCCAAAGGGGTCAAATCCCTAGCACCTTCAGCTCCCGCTGCTGTGTCCAGAATACTTCCTCTCTGGCACTGAAGAGTTATCTTTAAGAAGCATCAGGGTGTCCTATCCCCATCTCCAACCCCCTCCCCTGGCTCAATGAGCACCTCCAGGGTCAGCCAGCATCTGAGCCCCATCTCCCTTGGCCCACCTGGCGGACACTGAGTCTGTAGTTGAGCACAGGGTCAACAGCTCGAGGCTCCCTCTGGGTCCACTGCAGCACATAGGAGTAGTTCTTGGACAGCTTGTGGCTGCGGGTGGGGTTGGGGGTGTCGAAGTAAAACTCCGGGCTGTAGGCTTTGGCTGAGAGGGCGGGGAGGGGAGCATGGGGCCATGGAGGGTGGGGAATGGGGAGAGACACAGAGAGAGAAGGTGTGGGACAAGACAGGATGGGGGAGAACAGAGAGAGGGGATGGGAGAGACAAAGAGAAGGGAATATTGTGAGGAGAGGAGATGGGGGAGGAGATTGGGGAGAAGCCAGGTGAAATAGGAGGGAGGGTGGGAGATGGAGAGAAGGACGATTGGGAATTCCAAGGGGTGGTGTTGGTGAGGATGGAGTGGAAAGGCCAAAGAAAAGAGAGCAAAGAGAAATTCGGGAAGACAGAATCAGGATGTTACGGAAAACACAGGGAAAGAGGATTGGGCAAAAGACAGGAAGAAGGGTCAAGGAATTAAGGTAGAAGAGAAGAGAGAGGACAGGAGAAGAGAAAGGACAGAGATAGAGCGAGGCAAAAAGATGGGGAGACAGGGAAAGTATGGGGAAACAGGGAAGAGGGGAAGGAGGTGGGAAATGTCACAGGGGCCTCTGGTTGGTGGGGCTGGGGAAGTGGCCAGTGACCTGTAATGCTAGCACCCTGCTGTTGAGTGAGGGGATCCAAACAAGAGCTAAAAGGGTGCCCAGTCAGTCAGGAGCTGTTGGGAGAGCTGGGGGTGTGGTGGAATTGGGGACAGGCATGCCTGGGGTCCTTCCCCAGGTGCTGTCACCAGTCTGACAGGGAACAGCTCTCCCCAATGGAGGAAAGAGAGACTAGGGTTGGCTACCCCGTGGACCCCTGTCGGTTCCCCTCGCCCCTCATCACGACCTCCACCTCTTCCTGACCCACTCACTCCCCGTCTGCAGCCCCAAATGGCCCACAAGGAATGACTTGATGAAGAGATAGGAATTTCTGGGCACGGGGGGTGGGGGGGGGCTGAACATTTATGGCGATAGGCGGCTTAGGAATGTGCGCTGGCTGCCCCATCACCACCCAAGAGATTCCAGAGACGCTACCGAGGGGAGTCTTTGCACCCCTAAGCTACAACTCAGGCCCCCCACTTTGGGCCTGAGGTCTGGAAAAGAGGAGTCTCTGGAGCCAAGGATGAAGAAGGAGGGGCTTGAAACATGACGCCTGAGATGGGGCGGTGCCCAGGGCTCGAGTGGGCGGGTCTAAACCTGGTGTGGACAAGGATGACAAGGCGCCTTTTACAGAAACAGATTGAAGTGGAGAGCTGGGATTGGACAAGGTTGGAAGGGGTGGAGCTTATGCCTTGTGTGGGCGGGGCCTAGGAGTCATGCCGAAGGGCCTTAAAGGGAAGAGTCCAGACCTGGTTTTCTGCAGTGCTAGTGGGGTAAAGCCTAGGCGTGATGAGGGAGGAGCTTGAAGGCGGTGGGGGCAGGGGGAGTGTCAGAGCCCTAGGAAGAGGGCTGAGCTAAAACGGGCGGGGCTTAGGACAGGTATAGGCAGGCCTTAAAAGGAGAAAGTCTAGACCTAAAATGGGCATTAGTGGAGTGGGCGGGGCTGTAAGAGGAGGTAGGAGGTGAATCCTTGTAGGATGTGCGGGATCTAGACCTAGCAAGGGTGAGTCTTAGAAAGGCAGGGGCCTAAACCTGTTATAGGCGTGAGAAAGGGGGCGGGAAACAGCGGGGCGCGGGCAAGGCTGGAGTTGGGGTGGAGCTCGGGCCCAAGTGGGCGTGGTTGGGTGGGGCGGGACCCGTGGGATGCTCACCCGAGACCTGGAAGAGGCAGATAGCTGAGCCCACGTCGTTGGAGATGCTGCACTCGTAGCTGCCGCTGCTGTCGCGGGTGACAGCGTCGAGGTGCAGCTCGGAATGGTCCAGGGCCTCGGCGGCGACAGGGACGACGGGCGGCGGAGGCAGCAGCTGCCCTTTGAAGCGCCACACAGCGAGGCGATGCGCTGGGGGCTGCCTCGGAGGAGGGAGCAGCGCAGGAGCACGGGCCGGCCCAGGGCCTGGCGCACATCCTGGGAGCTGGGCTCCACCTCCGGCGGGACTGGGGACGGGGGCGGTGGTCAGCGGGGCCAAGGGCATTCTGAAGAGTGGCCCCAATGAAGGAGGCGATGCACTCCCCTTACTCCCGTGCCCCAAGCCTGGACGGGTCTCAGGGCGAAACACACTCACAACACGCTCATGCAGTAGCCACGCTCATATCTCCTCGAGCCGCAGGTAACTACCCCTTCCCGGCCATTCCTTCCAACCATGCTTCCCAGACTGGGCCTCTACTCATGCCTCAAAAGGGCCCCCTTACACCTATATAATGAAAAGCAGCATAACGTCGGGATTGAGAGCCTGATCTCTGGAGCTAGATGGAGTAGGTTCAAATCTGAGCCCCCTCTTTTTAATTGTGAAAACTTACACAAGTTACTTAACCGCTCTGTGACTCAGTTTCCCCATTCGTAAAAATATGTCAAGGAGTGTTTAGAGATATCAGCAACAGGTAGAGGGGTTTGGTTGAACCGGGGTGAGTGAAAGGGGGAAAAGGACAGGGCAGGCCTGGTTGAGAACAGGAGGGACAACTTGGGAGGTAGACCAGGTGGACGGTGGGACTCACACTGCACGTTCAGTTGCACCTGGGCCTCGCGCGGACGCACGTTGAAGCCATTATAGCGAGCTGTCTGGCAGCGGTAGGTCCCGCTCATGTCGCGGTTCACGCGCTCCAGCCGCAGCTTCCCATCCGGGGTCTCTTCCAAGGGCAGCCCCGAGGGCAGCAGCGCAGCCTCCTTGTCCACGCGGGACCAGAGCACCGGCGGCCGCGGCTTGCCCCGCACCTCGCACTGCAGCTCAGCGGGCGAACCCTCACGCACGGTCACCACAGCCCTGCCCTTGGGCACACTGATGGTGGGTGGCACTGCAGAGGGATGGAGAGGTGGGTAGGAGCAGGGTTAGAGCTCCGCCCTCCCCATCCCCGGGGCCTCCGCTCTGGGGCTTCTGCTTCCATCCTCCTAGTGCGAGCGAGCCTCCCTTTCCCATCCCAGGCGTTTCACAGATTTTTCAGTCTATCCGATCAGCACTCACCTCCCCAAATCCTCCCCACCTCTTAGGTCTCTACTTCAGGCTCTTCCATCTCAGAAAGAGAGCTGAAGTCGTCCTGGCCTTCTTGCCGCTTACCACAACCCTACTACGTTTGGGGGATTCCACCTTTTCAACAGTTTTACTAAATATTTCCTCCCTCCACCCCCTCTCTCCTGCCCTTCGTCCCTGCTCTAGGTAAAGCCTCCATCTTCTCTTTCTGGACTTTTATCACAGATGGATAGTCTGTACCCCCAGCATCCTTACCCTTTCGTACAAAGTCATAAAATATCTGAGTTTTAGCGGGCATGCAGCCAGAATAAAGACTGTGTCTCCCAGCCTGCCTTATGGGTAGCTGCAGTATGTAACTAAATTCTGGCCAATGGGACTTCACAGGAAATAAGGGTCTTTAAAGAAAGAGGCCATGCCCCTCTTTTCCTCCTTCTCGCAGGCTGGAATGCAGGTTGATGACTGCAGCCGGAACTGCCATTGTGGATGAGGTAGCACAGGCTAAGGATAGGAGAACAGCAAGACAGGATGGAGTCTTGGGGCCTGAGGAACTGGTGGAGCAGAGTTGTAATTTCAGCCTGCACTGCTCACTTGTAGATGAGGAAGAAATACACAGCTAGCTTGTTTAAGCCACTTTTATTTAGGGTTTTTGTTAGTCACAGCCAAACCTAATCCAACCCAACACATTGCCCAAATGGGGGGCTTTCAAAGATTTCCATGAGTCCCATCCCACATCTCATCAAACAAATTATAATGTCCTACATTAAATATAAATTACAAATAACCCTACAAGGCATGCTGAGGTCTAGTTAGCATAATTTATACTCTATAAACATTTATGCATTTATTGGCTTTAATTTTGCAGTTTCTCTTTGTATTTTTGGAGCCAATTAATTTATTTTTCCAGGTCTAGGCCATTTCTACAGGCCCTTAAAAATCTTCCATGCCCTAGACGTCAGGCTTATGAGCCAATGGAGGAAATGGCCATGTGTCCTGTTGATTGCCTTGTTTCTAAAATATCTGTGCCCCAAAAGTTAAAGTGTCTCCCTCCTTTGAAGCTGCACTGCCCTCAGGTTCAAGCTCAAACTCCTTGGCTCTGCAAACAAAGTCTCTGCCTCCCCACAGCCTCATCTTCCCTCTCCCATCCTGTGTCCCAGTTGTGGGATCCACTTGTAAGGAACATATTCCCTGGACATGTTAAGTGTCATACACCTTAGGGGCTCCCCGTTCCTTCTCTCCTGAGCTTGTCCCCCTGCCTAGAAAATGCTCACATGAGGCACGGCTCCTCTGAGAGCCTTCCCTGCCACCCCTTGGCAGCCTGGTACTCCTTCTCTCATGTCTGCGAGATGCTCTGCAGAGACTTCCTTTAGTTCCTGTGGCCTAGCTAAGGTCTGCCCTTCTAATTCCTGCTTTAGCCCAACAGGTGTATCTGCCAGGCTAGGCAATGGGCTCTGAGGATGGGTCTGTGGCGTTGGTGGCTGGGTTCCCAGCTCCTCATCCAGGGCCTGGCACCACAGTGATTGGCAAAACAGGTCTGTGGAACCTATGGAGGCGTGGCCCACTTTTAAAGCCCAGCTCAGGTTAGTCTCCTTCCGAAGCCTCTCCTGACTCCTCCAGCTTCACCTGGCCTCTCCCTGTGCAGATGTCAGGATGGAAGGGTCCTCCAAGGCCATCTGGTTCAATGTCTCACAGAGAAGAAACTGAGGGCCAGAGAGTTAAAGAGGCTTAGCTGAAGTCAGCCAGCTCCTGAGTGCAAGGTGCTGGGGACTGGGGATGAGATTCTAGAAACCCTCTCTAGGTCAGCCCCCAAACTCCTGTCACTCTCTAAGTGTAAACCTTTTAGGGGTGGCTGAGAGCAGGCTCTGAGGTCAGACTGCCAAATCCCCTTTCCATCACTTACTGTTGTGTTATCTTTGGTAAGTTTTTTGAACTCTCTAAAAACTAAACTATCTATCCCATAGGTAAATCATGAAGGCAATTGAGATAAATATAACATAGTAAACACTCAATAAATGTTAGCCCTCATTATTGCATTATTATTTATTATTGGAATAGAGACCCCAAACTCCTGCATAATCTGGCCCCTGCCGACCTCTCTACTCTCATCTCATTCTATTCACCTAGCCACACTCTCCTCTCAGTTCTCTGGCACAGGCACTTGCCTGTCTCAGTGCCTTTTCACATGCTGATTCCTAGGCCTGCCTTTCTCTTCCACTCTCCTTGCTCACCTCTGCCTAGTAAAATCCTGCCCCTCCCTCAGATCTCAGACCAAACATTCTATTTTAGGAAGCTCTTTCCTGACTCTCATGTATCACTGTTTGCAGTGACATATTTATTTATGAAACTATCTGAGAACGATAGTTCGAGGGCAGAGCCTATTTTGCCCACCACTCTACCTCAGCACCTAGCACAGCACCTGGCATATCATAGGTGCTTAATAAATGTGTGTGGCATGAAAAAACAGTATTCTCTCCACTCTGGCTTCCCTTTCCCAAGCTGTTGCCCGACCTCCCCTCTGTGAGCCTCTCCAGCTCCCTCACACCTCTCCACTGCCCTCCAGCTGCCCACCTGTCTCAGAGGAGATGTTGACCTCGACGCTCAGGTCAGGCACAGGTGCCCCTGGGAAGGAAGCCACACAGAGGTAGGTACCGTAGTCGCTGAAGTGCAGGTCAATGAGCTCTAGGCTGCTTGTGACAGCGGGCAACTCAGGGTCATTTCGGGTCACCAGCAGCCTCTTGGACATACGTGCTGGCTTGCCATTCTTGAACCACTGGTAGGTCACCTTCTCCTGAGGTACTGCATCAACATGGCATGACAGCTTCAGGTCCTGGCCCAGCTGTATGTTTTCACTCTCTTTGATCACATCTGGGGTGATCTGGAATGTGGCATTCTTCATGGCTATAGGTGGATGAGGAGGGAAGGGTGGCTGGGGCTGGCTGGAAGCCAAGGTCTATGTCCCACTCCCAACAAGACCCAGCTCCTCCCCTTGAAATGACCCTCCTGAAGGTTAGGGTCTACAACCCCCACCCCATGAGAAACCATCATTTTTGGAAATTGCTTGGAAATTGTTCTGCTTTCTCAGATGCATTTTTAAAAGTTCAAAAAAGCTCGCTGTAGAAAAGCAGGTTCAGTAATCATTAGAGCCACTGTTGACTGAACATACACTATGTGAGAGGCACTGTTCCAAGCACTTTACATGGGTTTACTCATTTAATTCATCCCACAATCTGTGAGGGAGGTACTTTAGTGTCCTTAGTTCACAAAGGAGGGTTAAAGAGAGGCTCAGACAGTTTAATTCTGAGCCTGTGCTCTTAACTGCTATACTTCTTTATGTTTATTCTTGTTTTAAACCTCAAATGTGCAAAATACAAATTTTGGAAGGTTGCATCAGAACGTAATAGTGGTTCTGTCTAAAGAATGAGACTGAGTGGAATTGAGGGAAGTTTTAATTCGTACATTTTACCCTTTTGTGCTACTTGACTCTTTTTAACAGTTCATATAATTTTATAACATCATTTTACATGTAATTACATTAAAACACAGTGTAGAAAGAAAGGAATCTTACCTCTTTAAAAAATCTGAATATTGTCTAAGAGTTAGAACTCTTAATACTGGGTGCTAATTGGACAAAACACTGGTACAACAGCCATAAATCAGGATGGGGCTGAGTAAAGCAGACTATATGTCACCTTAAGAGGTGACCACAGTATTTAATGTAAACTGAGATCTCATCAACCCAGTTTTTAGAATCCAAATGAAAACAGGTGGAGAAAAACAGTCTTCTGATGGGAAACATGCCATCAAAGAAAAAAGAAGTCACCAGATAGCCACAATCTTGCTAATTTCTTTCTTGCTCTGATTAAGTAAAAAGTCATAGAGAGCTAGCTTCTTATTGTGAGGAGAGTCCGAGAGAGACTGGTCAGTGAAAGGCGAACAACAACAAAAGAGCTCATCTCTTCAAAAAACTGAATGGAATTTGGCAGAAGCTATACTTTACTTTCAAGCACTAAAGAACTGGAAACAGCCTGTCTCTTTAAAAACTATAAAATAAATAAATAAACAACAACCTAAAGTTGCACAAGCAGGATTCAAAATTTTCTCCATGAAGCAGAGTAGTAAAATCAAGATCATATATAGCAGCTAGTGCTAACTAATGAGGCTCAAATTTAGTAAGAAAAGTGTTTTAATTCTTTAGATCATGCTCCAAGTTTTGTATCATTTTTACATTTAATAATTATCTTCAGACTCACTGAAATGCTTTGCTAATGAAGATTTACATATAAGGTATGCAGAAACCAGTGTAAAAGAAGAAAGCCAGGAAATTTATCTTAAAGACTGAAAGTCCACATTTAGCTTTTTGCAACCTATTTCCCATTCTATATAAAAAAAAGTAGGCAATCAACACCAGCCCTTCCTACCTCTTGGATTGTTGAGATTATAATCAGAAATGTGGATTGTAAGTGCCTGTAAATAAAACTATGTACATTTGAGTATGGCCATCTATTGGTAGGGAAACAGAAGTGCCAGGAACATGCCTCCTCAGCATATCTCACCTACCAAAAAGAAACAGACAGGTCCCTCTCCCATAGTTCCTGGAGGACAAGGACCCTGTCTGCCTCTGAGTTCCTTCCCACCCCTCCAGAGCCACGTACATCGCACCAGCAGGTTGACAGTCTTCTTGGCAGGGTTGCCCACATTGTTGGTGGCTGTGCAGTTGTAGTAGCCAGAGTCCAGGGCCTGTACTGAAGGGATGCTGAGGGTGCCACCTTGGGCCAGAGCCCCTAGGGGCAGCAGGCCTGGCCCATGGGACCACTGCAGCTGGGGTAGGGGATCACCGCCTGTCAGCAGACACTGCACCGTCACATTCTCCCCAGGGTTCACCACCAGAGTTTCATTCACAGACAGCTTCAGGGCTGGTGGTGCTAAGAGGACAAGGAGGTAGGGTCTTAGGAGATTGTGAGGCAGAGCTGAATGTGGAGGATATAGGAAGCTAGGGAAACCACAGGGTTAGGGAAGGCCTGGGGCGGGGCGGGGAAGAAAGGGGAGAAGGCAGGGAGCAGGCAGAGGGGAGGAGAGGATGTCACTAGTGGTGACATGCCTAGAGTCCTGTGTGGGGTGAGACACTGTCTTCTGGTTGGGGAGTCAGCTCAGGTAGGCAAGGGTATGGGCGGGAAGTTCCTGTACCCGTGGTGTTGGTGAGCCGGAAGGTGATGGCCTTGTCTGGGATGCCACACACATTGCGTACAGACACCTGGCAGGTATAGCTGGCGTAGTCCTGGGGCCGAAGGTTCTTCAGCTTCAGGACCTTAGTCTCCCCCTGGGCAGCAATGGATCACTGGTGTAAGGAGTCTGCTTGGCCTCCCAGGGGTCCCTAATATATTTATCCAGCATCAGAGGCCAAAGCAAATTCCCATTCTAATTCCCATCTTATCCCCAGGGAGCCCGAGCCTTGGTGGGTGCTGCACTCTCCACACCCTGGGCTTCTCTGTGCCCGAGACTGCCCTGGTGCACACTGGCCAGAACCAGGCCTCAGCTTCTCCACTTTGGGAAATGGAGGGGTAAGGGAGAAACCCTTTTCTGTCCTGCAGCCCATACAAACATGGAGCCGGTTCCACAGGCCATGGCCACATGTGACACTCTGACAGCCACTGAGGAAAGCTACCCCTGAAAGCCCTCCCTGGTAGAATGGCTTCATCATCATTTTCTGGGACCATAGAAGGCCTGTGAGAAGTGGAGTCATCTCTCTGCCCCCAACTCCTGCTGTGCCTGCCCATGAGTTCCCAATACTCCGCCAACTGCAGCAGGCAGGGATGACTTGCCTGCCTCTAGGGAGTGCCTTTGCCTGTTCTGAAGGATATGTTGCCTTGGAGGATCTCCTGTCCCTATCACTGTTCCCTGAGCTTTCTGTCTCGATTTCATCTGCCCCAGGGTGTCTGAAGCCCAATCAGGATGCATGCTTCTAACATCAGAACAACAATGCTAAAGTCAGGGCGGTCCCATGAACTGCAGGGTAATGCCTCCACACCCGTGTCCCCTCCCTTGTTGGGCGCAGGAAGAGTGCAGGGTGAGCCATGAGGGGACCAGGCCAGCTACTGCCCATCCTGACCTGGGTGTAGAGGGGCTCATAGATGTCCACCCCATTGTCCTGGCTGTGGGACAGGGTATCAGAGCCCCGCTTCCAGATGAAGCGGGCAGGAGGGTTGGAGTTGACAGTACAACGCAGGAACACCGTCTTCTCTTGGTAGAAGTTGCCTCGAACATCGCTCACTGTCTGATGCACCGTCAGCACTGGCTCATCCAGGTCTGCAAGGGCACAGCCCCAAGGGAGTCAGGACTAGGTTACCCCAAGGAGGGGAGTTGGGCTCCTGGCAGCCCTCAGGGAAAGCTGAGCTGCCCTCAAGGATGCTTCCAGAGCACCAGATACTCTCCCAGCCCTGCAAGGTTGGCCAACCTTTCGTCAAGGGACTGGACTTGATGTCTTCCCAGCTATCCCTCCCCAGGAACCTGCATGGGGGTTACTATCTTCACCCTCAAGAAATGGAGGAAGCAGCTACAGACTGGAAATCAGGAAACCGTGGTTCAAATCCCAGGTTAGCTATTAATTTGTAGTGTGACTTGCCCAAGTCCTTTCTCTGCCTGTTTCCTCACTGGTAAATTGGACTAGATTGGTGATTCTCATCCCTGTTTGCACAATAGAATCACATGGAGATTTTCATTTCAATACTGATGCCTGGCAATGCTCATTATTGTGTTAGAAATCAGAAGATGGTTGCCTCCAAGGAGATTGTTGACTGGGAGGGAGCATGAGGGAAACTTTTAGGGTCCTGGAAATTCTTACATGTACACATACACATGTAAGAATTCATGAAACTGTAATTTAAGATTAGTGTACTCTAATTAATATAGGTTAATCCTCAATAAGAAAGAAAAGTTTGAGAAAAAAAATTCCAATGTCGGGGCCAAGGCCCCAATCAATTCCATCAGAACCTCTGGAAGTGAGACCCAGGCACCAGTATTTTTTTTTTTAAGGTGAGGCAACCCTTAGTTGACCTCACAGATTGCAAGGACCTTGTCAGCTTACAATACCTTATTTTTAAAAATTTTTTACGCCTACAGCACCTGGTCTTCCTAGGTGATCTCCCATCCAAGTACTAATCAGGCCCAACCCTACTTAGCTTCTGAGATCAGATGGGATTGGGGTCGTTTTAGGGTAGCATGGCCGTAGATTGGCACCAATATTTTTTTTTCAAAGATCCCCTTGAGATTCGATGTGTAGCCGGGGTTGTGAACCAAAGGCACCAACATTCCACATTCTAACATCCTAAAACAGGTGGTCCAATGTCCCTACCATTCTGTCCTCCTTCTACAGCTCACCTGGATAGACATCAAGGCCATGGACAGAGGTGGGGCATTGGTGAAATATGAACCATGCCTATCAGCCCCTTCCAGCACCAATAACTTGAGAAATGAACCTCAGCTCCAGGGTTTGGCAGCCCCCTGGTGGCTGATGAGGGACAGAAAAGAGGGTGTGGTATTCCATTGCTCATCACTCTATCGGGTTCCACTTGGAGGACATAGGGCATACTTAATGGGTAGGTTCATTGTGGACATTAAGATGGTACCAGACAGGCCCTTGAGCCTGGCCACACAGCTTCTGGGTACCTGGGTCAGACTGGATGGGCATGGAGGCGAGTGGCAAGTGGGGAGATAGCTTCTAGTGGTTAAGGGGATATCTATGGAGGGCAAGTAGGGACTGGAGGCTTCCTATTCAAGCAGCAACAAAGACTGAGGGTGCTTGGTTCTGCATGTGGTGGGGTAGGGAAGTTTCAGAGCTGGCCCAGGATAAAAGCAGAGGCCTGAGGTACTGTGGAAGGGCACTGGACTATAGTTGAGAGACCTATGCCTGTAAGCAAGCCAGGCATGTAAGCAGTACTAAGAGTCCTTAGAATTTCGGTTTCTTCGTCTGTGGAATGTGTATAATCCAATCTGTCCTGCCCTCCCTGACCACTTTACAGGGATGTTGCAAGGTTCATATGGATTACAGATGGGAACGTGTGAGTGGTATAGGTAGTACACATTGGAGGAACAGCAGAGATGCCCTCTCTAGCATGGAAGAGAGAAAGTCTCTTCTGTCCTCTACAGGCGTGCCGCTTCTACACCGCACCCCCACCCCCATCCTCCTTCCCAGCCTGAACCCCGGAGCCAGGCAAGGGGGTCCCTGACTCACACTGCACGTCCACGCGGATGGACTTGATGGCGGGTACGCCTACACCATTCTCAGCCTTGCAGTAGTAGCGGCCGCCCTGCGTGCGCGCGATGCGCTCAATGCGCAGCGTCTCGTTGAACACCGACGTCTCCTGAAATTTGTCGGATGCGCTACCGGCAGTCTTGGTCCACCGCACCTAGGTCCGGCAAGGCGGGATGTGGTAGGAGGCAGAGTCAGATGCAGCAGTGAGGGTGGGGTGCCTCTAGGCTGAACACCCTGCAATGTGCCTCCCCTCTGGCCCTCACGGTTTTTCACAAGTGTACGTGGGGCATACACAGGCCTAAGAAACGAACCCACACAGACTTGTGGGAATACACCGGCAGAGTAGGACACCCTCAAGGAAGAGCCTGGGGAATCGGAGGTCAGATGAATGAGGCTTTAAAGAAAGCAGTATAATGCAGTGGTTAAGAGCATAGATTTGTGGGCAAGTTACCTAACCTTTACTGCCTTCTTTTCCTCATCTGTAAAATGGAGAATATTACCCCTCTCCTAAGGTTATTGGGAGGATTAAATTAACATACACTCAGTGCCTGGCAAATTAAGATTAGTCATCTCTTGGCTTCAGACTTCTTATCTGTACAAAAGGCCTATATGGTAGCCGGCCTCCACAATGGCCCCATAGCATCTCTGCCTCCTTGTAGTCACACCTTTCTGTAGTGCTCTCCCACTTTATAGCAGGGATATTGTGTGACTAATAGAATGTGGAGAGTGATGCATGTCACTTCCAAGATCAGGTTATAAAAGACTATGATTTCCGTCTTGGTTGCTTTCTTTGGTCACTCGCTCTGGGGAAAGCCAGCTGTCATGTCATGAGCAGCCCTACGCAGAGGTCCTACAGGGGAGGAAGGGAAGCCTTAGGTCAATAGGTACAGAAGTTAGCTTTGAAGGGGATCCTCCAGCCCCAGTCAGTCTTTAAATGACTATGACCTAGTGAAAGACCCTGAGTCAGAACCAGCCAGCTCAGGTGCTCTGGGATTCCTATCCCATAGGTTCTATGAGACAATAAATGTTTGTTGTTATAAGATCCTAAGTTTTGGAGCATTTGTTATGCAGCAATAGATAACTATAACTATTATATATCATAATACCCACGTTGCAGAGTCATTGTAAGGTTTAGAAACAAAGTATATAAAGCACCTAAGTGTGGAGCATAGTATGTATTAGTCACTCGACAACTGTCTATTATTATTAACATTGTCTTAGATTATGGGACACTATCAAGGATCACACAAGAAACTGGATCTACTATTCAAAGTACCAGAGTCTTAAAAACTGATCAGTTCCAGGTTACTTAGTTCTAAGGACTGGAGGATGGGGTAGGGAAGCTCCTATCTTAAAGCTGAAGAGGACTGCTTGTTACTGAGACAGGGCAAGGCCCCTGATCCTGGTGAATAGGTCAGGCCATAGATCATAAAAACAATAAAGCTTGGAGAAGTAGGTGCAAGGGCAACCTTCTCATGCAGGGAGGGGCAACTGCAGGCCATAATGTTGCTACTGTCATCCCATGGCCACCCTAAACTCTACCCTCATGGACCTAGAGGTTACAAGCTTGGGAGAGACTACAGCCAGTTTCAAGTAATCCGTACTTACATAAGAGGGTGCTTTAAAGGGAGAAAAAGGATAAAAATATCTTTTCTTTTTATACTTGACTTTTGTGGTTTTAACATAATTTTTCTAGATAGTGTTTGTTTACATACTTAGAACATGGTTTGCTTTATCCATCTCAGGGTTTGTACCTTTCTTCAGTTCTGTAAAATTCTCAACCATTCGCTCTTTAAATACTGCTTCCTCTCAGTTTTCTTTAGTCCCTCCTTCCAGAATGCCTGAGTTTATGCTGTAGATTCTCATTCTATCCTCCATGTCTCCCAACTTCCTTTCCGCATCTCCAGTTCTTTTGTCTTCTCCAGACTGCATTGTGGCTGATTTTCTCCGATCTATCATCCAAGTCATTCCTTTTCTCTTTAGTTAACTCTATGATATCAAGGCCAAAATTTTCAAAAGACTATATATTTTTTCCCCTAGGATTTCTATTTGCTTTTTTCCATATCTAACTGATCAGTTTTCATAACCTGTCTTATGCATTTGGTTCCTTCCACTCTCTCTTTAAATATTTTAAATGTGCTCTATTATCTCTCTTTCCTCAGATATTAATTGTTCAATTATTTGAGTCTATGGAGTGGTTCTCCTAGCACTGTATTTTTAAATGGATTTTAAATTTTCATAATCAGTGGGAATTGTTTTCCACAGAAGTCCCACTTGGGCTCTGATAGGCCTGTCTGTGGTGTGGTTGGTTGCCTATGTCCAAGATACATGGGTTCACATGTTCCAACCAGATTTTATGTTAGTTTCTCAGTTTAGGGTTTCCTTACCACTTAGACAGTACAAGACATAGACAGGCTTAGGGTTATGCTCTCTTATGGGTGACCCTGTTTGTACCCACACTCTGAAGAATAAAGTCTGTGACCTGCTGTGACTCTGGGCTGTGCGACTAAGGTCTTCTGGTCCCCATTTATAGGTGGTGCCACTCTTGTTGAGCTTCCAGCTTTAGACAGGGTCCAGTTCCAGCTCCTAGCCATCGATGGCCCTGTGGCTTTAACTCATATCCCTTCCATATGTGCACTGATACTATTATTCTTGAGATGAGTATACAATCCAACTCCCTCCAAGGACCAGGTTCTTCATCTTCTGCTCACTACCACTGCTATAGAGTCTTTCTTCATTTTGGCCCTAGGGATTCCTCTCTCTTGATATTTGGAGTGGAGAATTCCATGTCCATTCAGTTTCTCATCCTGACCACAAAATGGGCTATGAGATGATGCTGCTCCCTATGAGACGGGATGCTCCATGACAACAGGAACTATAGCTGTATCCTCAGGCCCATCACAGTGCCTGACACACAGCAGGTACTCAATGAATATTTATTGTAATGAAATGAGCAAAAAAGAAGTTAGGAGGCATTTCAGGGAAGCAGCAGTGGTTAAAGTGGGAATGAACAGGGTATACTTGGGCAAGTTTGACTGGAGCACAAGGTGTGAGGAGGATGGCAGTGGGAAATAAGACAGGGAAGGCAGGTTGGGGTAGATTGTGGAAGGTCTTCAATTTCACTAAGAGCCTGAACTGGAGCTGGTAGTTAATGGGGAGCCATGGAAGGTTTTTGAGTGGGGCAGTGATATGATGTAGCAGGTTGTAGGATAGGATTCTGGGAGCATGGTGCAGGGACGGGTTAGAGGGGAGATTGGGGAGAATGGGAAGCCAGTGAGAGGCTGCTGCAGTGGTCCAAGGAACAGGACTGAAGGACTAATCTAGAGAAGTAATGAGGAATAGAGAAGTGAAGATCCAGCAAGAGACAAAGAAAGGCCTTGGGCTGGCTAGATGCGAGGAATGACATGGGGCAGAGTCAAATATGAGCCCAAGGGTTTAAGCCTAAGTCGCAGGAAAAACAATGAAACCAAGGATGGAAATATAAAAATGGATTCATGGACATACAGCCACAGCCACGGATGACTCATAAATGTGGTGCACATGGGACACACAAATGGCCAGTGCAGCTTTAGGGAAAAATGGCCCAGCTGCCTCCCTGGCATCAGGGAGAACCATCCCTAATGGTCACACCTGACAAGAACACCAGCCTGAAGACTGGCAGCATTGTTTTCACTTCTAAACAAACCTTTGAGAAGGAGCAAGCAGTGATCACAGTTTCCGGTTGAAAGAGTCTTTAGGGGTTTCCTTGCCCATCTGCTTGTCTCAAAGGCCAAACCTACTAAAGCCATCCCTGTTCCCAAAATAATCCCCCCAAAAAGGGTTTTCTATTTCACTCTCCTTCCTAGGATACAATCAAAACCTTTTCTGCTGCTCTTAAAGGTCACAGCAGCTCACCAGCAAATTCTACACATCCCTCCAGCCCACTACCTCCCGCCTCCTCCCATCAACTCTCAGTAATAACCAGCCAACACTTTCTGCCTGAACCATACAGTTGGTCTGGGACAAAATTCACCTGGCATTTCCAGATATTCAGCATCTGTTGCTTTCTAATTGCTTTGAGCCTTTTAACCTCGAGGGTGTGAGGCTTGCCTATCAGAAGCCTCGTGAAGTAGAGATTGTATTATATGTTGTTGGTAATTCCTAGAGCCCCCAACTCAAAGCCTGGTACACTGGGAGGAATTGTGCTAAGCTATGGTTCTGAATTAAAATTCTGCTTCCACCTCATAAGAGTGTGTGACTTTGGGAGTTTACCCAACCTTCCTGAACCTCTATTTCCTCAGCTGTAAAATGGGGGTTCTAACGCTTTCCTCTAGCATGGTTGTGATGAGCCAGAGAGAAAACACTGACAAAAGCACCTAGCACAGTGCTTGGCACACAGTCCACCCCAAACAGTGGCTGAAGGTACATCTGAGGATGTCTGTTAGACAGATACAAGAAATGGGTGGAAATGAATAACTGACATTCAATTCTCCCCTTGGCCATCAATGTTTTTAAGTGAAGAAGCCCACAGCCTCCAGCCCTTTCCCAGAGTTCATTTTCCAGCTTTTCCTTAGCCCCAGTCTCCTGTCTTCTGTTTATTTGCCACTGTCTGCCTCTAGTCTCAAACTCCTGCTGCCTCTTCTCAAGCTTTGATCCCAGAGTGGAGATGGGAGGTGAGGGAGTGAGGGCAGGAGGAGCCCCGCACAGGATGGGTGGGGGCTTACCTGGGGCCGAGGGTGCCCTGTGACAAGGCACTGCAGCACAAGGGTGTCCCCCTCCCGGATGGTGTAGACACGCTCACTGATGTTGTCCTCTTTGACCACACATGCCTGGCCTGCGTGCACGATCTGGGCCTGGGCTGGAGCTGGCAAAGAGGGGGAGGTTTAGACCAGAGGCTCTAGGGCCAGAGAGGATCTGAGGCTCCCTCTTGAGTATGTGAGGGGGAGGGGTCAGCCCAGTCCTCCCCAGGCCATTCTTCAGAAGCCTGACCCCATCGTGCTCAGGAAAGAATCCTCCCAGGGCCCGGATGTCAGAACTAGAGGGGCAAGGAACTCCCACACCCCTTGCAAGAAATCTATACTCTTCAGTAAACTGATGAGGGTGAGGGGCTTTGTAATCTGTACAGATTGGTTATCAATCAGTGAGCATCATTGTCTTAGCAGCCCCCTGTAGTGGAGGCTGCTGATGATCCACCCAGCTTCCCGGATCTGGCCAGTGCATCCATTCCCAGCTGCTCTCAGTGATAGCTGCTGGGTGCACAGAGCTCACCTTCCCCTAGGAATTGCCTTTAGCAGATGGGAGCTGCCTGGGCCAGAAATGCCTAGGACATCACCTTCTTCCCCTGTACACACACTCACTCACCCAATGACTGGCAAACACGGGTGCAAATGCCCAGCTCCCTTGCCTTGAGATGAGATGACTATGTTGCTGTTCATACACCAGAGCTCTCACCCCCAGTCCCCAGAAATGGGCTGAGGCTAAGTCAGCTGAACCACATTTTTGCCCAGCTGCTTCCTTCATCACCTTAGTTTCTCCCGGGACCATTTTCTCAGCAAATCACTTGCCTGAACTGCACCTACCCCCAAATATCCTAGGCTCTGCTTTTGGAGAGCCTAACCTAAGATTCCCCCCAACCTCACAGACTACACATTCCCCTCACCCAAAGGCCTGTTAATTTTCCCTCATTGCTTCCTGAGCCTATGCCAGCCTCTTCTCCAAGAGACAGAATTTCTCACAGGGGGCCTGGAAGCTCTCAAAAAACTGGCTCTTCCCTGACCTCTCTCACAGTGCCCAGGGCTGTGGGAACCTAAAGGGAAAATGATTGAACTGAAAAAGTTCACAGCCCTTTCCTCGATATCAAGCCTCACTGTCCTAAAGTCAAACCAGCCCCCAGCCCACCAATGTGTGGGCTCTGGAAAGGAGGGCAAGGCCCCCAAGGTCACACCTGTCTGCTCATAGCTGACGGCAAAGAGTGTGGAGGAGGGAGAGCTGCTCCAGGGCACAAAGGACATGGGCAGTGAACACTGAGTCCTGCCCTAGAGAGGTGCACAGAGGTGAGATAAAACCTGTACATAAAATATGTGACTTCCTCCAGGAAGTGTCCCATGATTGACCTGCACCCTCCCTCCTTCCAAATCGGTCACAACAAAGCATTAATCTGTGTGTCTATCAAATTCAGAGTTCTTGTATTTCTGCCTACCGGACCATGAACTTCACCTTGGTATCGCCAGCACAAGGCCTTTAATACAGGGAGCACTCGGTGGATAGTGAATGAATGGATTTACAAGAATATCCCATGGTGCAATTGCTAAGCATTATAAGAGAGGAGCAAGTCCCTAGGGGGTGAGGGGAGAGAAACATCACCATCTGCTAGAAGAAGAATCACAGGAGGCCCTGTGGAAGAGGCAGCTTTTGAACCAGGCCTCAAGGAACAGAGAGGCTTCACGTCAGTTGACAGGGCAGAGTCCTATATTACATATTATGGTTTACTCGGGGTACGCCACTAGTGATCTTTGGGCCTGCCTTTGTTTTCTCATTTCTAAAATGGAGAGAATGCTTTCAACCCTGAGAACTCACAAAGGTGAAGGTGACAATAACACAGGATAAACGAGAAGTTCTTAGCAGAACTCTAATGTGTTTTACAGATGCCTCAAATAGCACCTGAATAGACTCTCTCCAAACAATACTGATGGGACAGACACAAATCACTTATAGAGGAGGGGTTCACAAAAGCATTCTGGCTGCAGAATGAGAAGCTGGTGGGGCAGCAATTGGGAGTGACAAAGGCCGTATTTAAACATAAGAGTCTCTCTAAACAGCGGCAGGTTCTACAAACAGTGGCAGCTGCCACCAACCCAGAGTCTGAGTGTTCAGGTGACCATCCTGCCAGCCTAGCTGCCACAAAGGAATGAACCTAGACTAGTTTTCAGGAGACAAGTTGTGTGACCTTAGGCAAATCAGACCTCATGGGGCCTCAGCTTCTCTACCTATAGGAGGTGAGAGGATTGGATGACCTCTAAGGTCTTTTTCAACTCACACTTCCTATGAATTTTGTGCACAGAGTCCCTATATAAGATGCACCCTGGAATCTGAGGAATGAGTCTGACACTGTCGCCCCCTGCGATGAAAATGCATAAACACTGCCATAACAGGGTAGAGATAGCCATCTGTGGCCAGGGTCTCCAGGAAATCTCATCAGGAAACAAACCCACCAATGCATGCCAGTTGCTGATAAGCCCAGGAGATCACATGGCTGCCTACAAGAGGCCTAGGGTGCCTCTTCACAAAGACATTGATTTAACAGACTCCAATGGAAGATAAGCGATAATCTTGGACACTGTGGTTTGCCTACAGCCAGGTAGTATTCTAATGACAGAAGCTTTGGTGATTGATAAGGAATACTGAAAAAGAGCTGGAGAGCTAAACTGTCTCAGGGTCCAGCCATAGCAGGCCAAAAAAGTTGGGGCCTGGCCAGCAGACACAAGGCATCTTGCCTGACAGGTGTACTTCCTCACTGGAGATGGGGCTATGGGGCCTGATGGATGATGACACCATTAAGATTATCCAGACATTGAGCAGTGAGCTGCTTCAGGGGCATCTTTAGGAGCCAGCAACATGGCAGAGAAGACATCAAGACCAAAATCAAGAACTACCAGACTGCCCCTTTTTGACAGCTTCCCCAAACGGAATCAGACCAGGAACTGATGGCGGCAGTACCTGAATTTCCATCGCAGTGAGAGGGCGGTAATGCTAAAGGGGGTGATGTTTCCATGTGCAAATGGTACCAGCGTGTGCACAAGGCCCTCTGGCCCACATCCTGGGTGTCAGCCTGGCACAACCGCCGGGCAGAAGGCACATTTCCTGGGAAGATCTGAACTGGCTCCTCCCCGCGCCCCCTCTGTCCTCCATCCTCCTCGCAGGGAGGTGAAGGGGACCTGGGTACATCCTGCTCTGGGATCCTGAACTAATGATAAACACTTGTTGGAAAAGCATTAAAAAAAAAAAAAAGATTATCCAACTCCTTTTGATGACATTAATATTAAGACTATCCAACTCTAAAGTGGTAGAACTACTTTGGAAGAGATTTTGGCAGTACCTACTCCAGCTAAGGTATTCCCATGGTGCCGCCACTCCAGTCCTGGGTATGTACCCAATAGAAATGACTGCTTATGACAACAAAACAACAGAATATCCATAACACATTTATTCATTATAGGCAAAGACAAGAAACAACCCATAGGTCCATCAAGGGTAGCACAGGCAAATAAATTCTGGTATAGTCATACAACAGACTATTAACTCAGAAGTGAAAAACGAACTACTGATAGACACAGAGACACTATTGAATCTCAAAGACACAATTTAAGTAAAAGAAGTCAGACACAAAAGAATAAATAGTGAATGACTTTGTTTGAAATTTAAAACTGGAAAAACCAGTCTTATAGTAACAAATCTAAACGGTGGGGGTGCCTCTGTGTGTGGGGGTGAGCATTTCTTTACTGGGAAAGGCATGAGAGAACTTTCTAGGAGAAGGTGGGATCCCACCTGGAGTGGGGGAGAAAATGTTCTATATCTTAAGCTAGGGAGTGGTTACACAGGTGCATACACATGTAAAAATGCTTATGATTTTACAGTATCTAAGCTACACTTCATATTAAAAAAAAAAAAAAGGGTATCCCTCCCCCTTTGATGACATTGCCCATTGAGGTTACCTTGCTTCCTTTGATGTCACTAACCATTGTAATTCCCCACTCTATTTATTCTGACTCCTACTTGATGAGCTGCTCCCCATGGCTGACTTCTTCCAGGTGTAGATTTCCCTTCTAAAGCAGTGCTAGCTAGTAGCAAAGTACCCAGACCCTCTTAACCTTGGCGACTCAATTTGCCCATCACCCCAATGAGTTTCATTAACGTGAGTCCCTTGAACAACAGCCTCCCTTGAACAACAGAGACCCCACCAAGTCAGAAGCTCCCAGAGGGGCTCTGTCCACTTAACCTTAGCCCCACTCAACGCACCCCAGGAAGGCACTGCCAGCAGCAGCATCTTCTGATTCCAAAGGCAACCAGACCAGGGCCTGTGTCAAGAGGCACCTGACATAATCCCTTCATTCAGTCTGTCAAACAACAAATGCTTCAAGCCTGCTGCTCTGCTGGGTGCTGGAGAGGCTGTCATGAAAAGCAAACAAGGACCAGCTCTTGAAAGAGCATTGTTGGGGAGACGGACAGCAAACAAGGAAACAGAAATGAACAAGATGGTTTCAGAGTGTGCTAAATGCTAAGACGACTCTAAAGCAGGGGGATGTGACAAGGAAGTGGGCAGAGGAGAGATCTACTTTAGAGAGATGGAAAGAGCAGACAATCTGGGATAAATTCCTGGCTCTGCTCCCCACTAGCTGGGTGACACTGGGCAAGTTACTTAACCTCTCTGATCCTCAGCCTCTTTGTAAAATGGGAGTAGTGCCTCCCCGCTCCCCGCCCCCAGGGCTGGTGTGAGGGTTTAAGACAATGTATGTAAAACACTGGCCACACAGTATGTGCTCTCTCACTGAATGACAGCTCCTGAGATGACTGCACAGGAGCTAGAGCTGAGGACAGGAGAACACCCCCTGTGGACCCTCCACCTTCCAGGGCGGAAGCGCTCAAAGCAGACATTAAACCGGCAGGGATGTTTCATGAATATGTTCAAGATTCACGTTGAGAACTGTGCAGAGCTTCAGAGAAGCTGGAAAACAGGGGAAAGGGATGGTGCCCTTCCCCGAGCACCCCTTCTACCATACCGCACACTTAGGTTTCAGCAGATTACATTGTGACTTTCAGCAAATTACCTAAGTCTTACTTTCTCAGTTAGAAAATGGGGTTGTTGTGAGGAATAAATAAGTCAACTCACGTAAAATGTTTAAAATAGCTTCTGAAACACAGTGATCAATCTTACCATGTCAGCCAGGATTTTTATTCTATAAATGATCCTACACTCCTCTTAGGAACCCACCTTCCCTGGGGCTTGAAGCCTGTTGCATGACGGGACCCTGCCTTATCTGCACAGGTGATGAGGCTGCTACATTCCCAGGGTCCACTGTGTTATTTCCAAGGTTCTCGCCTCAGTTCTGAGAGGCAGAAAGGGCTGTTTGGCTTCCTTTGGCAGAAAAGGAAACTGAGATCTGGAGAAGGAAATGCCTGTCACTCACTGACAAAGCTGGGACTCAAACCCAGGCCCTCTGCCAGCGAGCCTGGAACTTGGTTCACTGTCCCAGTCATCCATGCACTCCCCCACACCCATTTTGTGTCACTGGGGCGGGGGGAGCCTTCCCAATGCAGATTTCCGGGCCACACACAGAGGCACCAGCTCTGACTCTCCTGGGACGGGCCTTAGAGCTTGTATTTGTACCAGGCTCCTGGGAATTTCAGAGGCACCACAGGACTCGACCACTTCTGTTGACACCACATTGGTGGATGGAAAACAGGACAGGGATTTAGAACCAAGTATGTTTCTGCCTCTGGTCTATGAGACTTTTCCTATTACACTCTCCAAGCTCTATCAACAAACCTCAAAGAAAAGGAAAACTGTGTCTCCCCACCTGTGTGCCATGAAGTGTTCACTGACAGTCCACCAGCAAATAAGAACACTACACTGCATCTTCACTCTCCTCAGAGTCTCAGCACACAATACTATTAAAGGCTCTGAAAAGTCCTGCAGTAAACACACTTGTCATCTTCATTTCATCCAGGGCTCTCCACATGTACTTGACTACAAAGCCTTTTTTTCACAGAGTACCTTTAATATCTTGAGTCAGAAATGTTGTGTAAAGCAAGTGCAGAAATGCTGATCCAATGCTTAATACAAAACTAAGGCTGTAGAGTAAGGAACACGTCCCCCCACCCCCCAATCCGTTGGCTGAGAATAGTCAAATGGCATGAGAGATGTCACTCATGGGGTAGCATCATCATGAGAATAGCTGAGGCAGAAATAGCAAGTCCCTGGCAGAATGCCTCTGGCCTATCAGCTCACTCCTTTCTTCCTCCAAAAGTAGACACCCCAAATTATAGGTGAGCGTCAGCAGGCCCAGTAAGGAAGCCACAAACTCTCACCAACTCATGTTAATGCAAATTCCACTTTGGCCACTGGGCTTTGGAAGAGAATTCTCACTGGAACCTAGGAGAATTACATAAAGAACACCCACCCCTATGAGAGAATTTCCTCCTGGCTGCTGGACAAGGGGTAGGGGGCACTGTCAAATGCCTGAGGGTGCAGCAATAGGATGTAGAGCCAAATACAGCAGGCAGATAGCAAAACGCATAGAAAACCTGAATTTAAAACCCTTCGTTAGCTTTCCTTCAGGTTTCCTCCCCACCCCACATTTGAAAAGGTTAATCATAGCCAAGTGGGGGCTGTTGCCCTGTTTCCTGCTCCTGACTCTTTCAGGGGAAGTATGTCTGCAGGCTGGGGAAACTACCAAACAGAGCGGAGTAAGGGAAGGACAAGGAGAGAAAAGGAGAAGGGGTGGGGGTGGGGGCGACAGACTTCTCCACCCGGGGTTGGTTCTCTCTGCCCACTTGCCAGATGGCAGTGCAAGTACCACTACCCCAACCACCTCCCGCAAGCATCACTGAGTGTTCTGGGCCAAACAGGATGGAATCAGGATCTGTGTTCTGGTCCTGTTTGCCATCAGTTATCCAACAAATGCTTATGAGCGTGAGGTGCTGAGCTTGGTGCTGGGGGTACAAGGAGCGATGGCACCCAGGCCCTGCCCTAAGGAAGAATATAGTCTAAAGCAGAGGTCCCCAACCCATGAGCCACAGACCTGTCTGGCCTGTGGCCTGTTAGAAACCAGCTGCACAGCAGGAGGTGAGCAGCGGGCCAAGAAGCTTCGTCTGTATTTGCAGCCGCTCCCCAGCGCTAGCATCACTGCCTCAGCTCCACCTCAGATCATCAAGCATTAGAATCTCCTAGGAGCGGAGGTCCTGGTGCCAAAAAGTTTGGGGACCGCTGGTCTAGAGGAGCTGGGATAAATGCCTGCTGAGGGGCAGAAAGGAAGTAGAGAGGGATTGCTGTGAGTTGGAGCTATGTCTCAGGTCTCCTGCCCCCCATAATAGAAAAATAACATAACAATGTATACATAATGTAATATAACAACAACAATTGACTCTGCGCCAGCATTGTAGTGAGTGTTTTATATCTATTATCTTATTTATTGCCCTAAGAAGCCTACTATCGTTTTCAGTTGTCAGATGAGGAAGCCGAGGCTCAGCAAAGGTTAAGT
This sequence comes from Eonycteris spelaea, assembly GCA_003508835.1. Lineage (NCBI taxonomy): Eukaryota > Metazoa > Chordata > Mammalia > Chiroptera > Pteropodidae > Eonycteris > Eonycteris spelaea. Next base: position 2,883,318 of record PUFA01000069.1, read on the forward strand.
AAATTGCCCAAGAATGACCTGCTGATGGAGGTCTGCCTGACTCTCCAACTTTTGTGCGCAGCCCCATGCATTTCCAATTCTTGAGTGCTGGCACAGTGCTAAGGACACAAGGCTCTCAGGGCATAGGGCTGTCTCTGAGTCACTGGTGGAGCAGTCTTGTGCAGCATCCTTAGAAACTATGCCTCCTTCACCCTCTCAGCTCCTGTACACACATATATTGATCCTTTTATGCATGTAATGCAAATGGACACTTAATAATTTAGCAGGGTTAACAGTGCTGAAATATTAACAGGCTTTTCTCTTTTAATTAGCTTCTCAGAGAATGGTGACCAGGGTCTAGGAGGAGGCTCTCAGGGCAGGAGGCTGGCCAGCTCTGCCTGGGCCTCCTTTTGCTAGGGATGATGGTTATGCACCTCTTCTGTGCACCGTGGGCCATTGAACATGGATCAACTCTGTCCCCTGTCTCTCTGCAGTGGGGGTTTTGCCCTGCCCTCCCCACAGCCCGGGCTGGCTGCAGAGCTAACTGAAGCCTGTCTGTTCACTGCTAGCCAGGGGTGACTTCTCGGGGGCACTCCAAGTCTGGGGGAGGCTCCAATTCTTTGCTGGGAAAACCCATTTAAAAGAGTCCCACCTACCCTGCACCATCTCCTCTGGCTCAATTTCATGCCCGTCATCTGGAGGGGACACACTGTCCTGTCCATTCCTGGTCATTAGGCCTCAGTCCAGGACAATTCCCTCTCCATCCTCCCTATCACTTCCTGGACTCCCAATCCTTCCAAAGGCACACACAGTCACCCGTTAATGTGCCACTGACTCATCGATTCATTCCGTAACATTTTCTGAGCACCTATTATGTGACATGTCCTGCCCCAGAGCTAGGATGCAAAGCCAAATAAGGCCCAGCCCTCCTCACAAAAGAACCTCTGCCTTCCCCTTGCTGCAGATCAAAGTCTGCTTTCCACCACAAGAACTTCTTTGTTCATCAAACCAAACCAGCATTTAGCCAACCTCTGTTTTGGCTGCAAAAATCTCTCCCCAGCCCAAGTGAGTATATGCGTCTCTGATCTCCGGGTACAAGGGTGCTGTCCCTGAGTACAGACAGCAACCATAGCTGAAAGGGTCAGGGCACACGTTGCCACCCTGGCATCACACTGTAGCATAAAACCTACCTGTGCTCTCGTAGTCAAATGCAGGGCCTGCTACTGTTTACAGGGCCTGGGTCCATTTGCAGAGCCTGACTCTTGTGGCAGAGCTTGGCACTCCTGGCAACCCCTCTGCTGAAAGTCGTGGGCAGTCCATCTGTGCCCCAGTCCCTAGACATGTGTGGCGCCACAGCACCCACATCCCAGCCTCTTCGGAAGGCACACAGGTTTGGAGAGTGCCAGGTTATATTCATTGTCTGAGCATCGGTAGAAGTCTAATCTGCACCCTATGTCTGGAATTCTGGAATGTCAGGACAGGCCACCAGGAAAGTCTTATAAATGAAGACTCTGAGGTTCCCTGGGCGAAACTATAAAGAGACTTTCTCCCTGGTGGGGTCCGGAACACCCGAATCAAAACTCTCAACAATGAGGGGATCTATGGTACCCCTAACCGGTGTAGGCAGGATACTCGGGAAGAGAACAGAAAGGCACAAGCCTCAGTTTGGGCATCGCTTGATCTGAGGCTATAACTGTGAGTCTGAGGGGCTACCCAGATGGTGTGGTGTGAGAGGCAGGAGGTAGGGCTCTTTCTCTGACCTAACAGCTACATGACCTTGGAAAAGTCATTAAACCTCTCGAAGCCTCCTCTGTATCTTCATCTGCAAAAGAGGAATAATCTGAGGCTCTAGAGGAAATAATTTCTTGGTTGTGTGGATTAAATGAGATAATAAACACTGGTACAGAACACAATGGCTAGTATCTAGTAGGTGCTCAATAAATTTCAGTTCCTTTTCTTTTTCATAACATAGCCTGGGACCCTTGGGGACCTCTTCCAAGGACCTGCGCGGAAAATGCACAACTAAATGAGATCTACTTTGGGAGGATGCCAAGAGCCATAATCTCAAGAGGAGAGAACATGAGGTTGGCCGAAGGAGGTAACATAGGGGAGATGGTGGAGGAGAGAGGCTGCCATCCATTAGGGCAGAGAATGGCGTCTGAAATCCAGGACCTGAGCCTGCCTGGCCCAGGAATATGGGGTCCATGGACATAGGGTTACTCATATAAAAATTTTTCTGCCTGGTTCCCAGCTACCCAGCCCCACCACATTCTGCTGGTCCAAGGGACCAAATCACTGTAGTTCACACCCTGGGCCCTGACAGCAACCCAAATTAGATATGACCAAGCCTCCACATGCCAAAGCATACCTACTGACCAAGGCCATGGAAGGATCAGGGCATGGGGTTCTTGTCCAGGCTGTTACAGTAATCACTGTGTGCTCTAGGGCAAATCATTTGATGCTCCAGTCTACAGCCTCCGTTTCCTGACTATAAAATGGACTTAAGAGTAGTTCTTACTGTGAGTGTTAAACACTATAAGAATGGAATCTACCACGCACACCACATGCTGCCTAGTAGACATTCTAGAAGTATAGTTAGAAGAAAGCAGAATAAAACCAAACCCATAACTCGGTGTATCTGCCGTGATAAGTCCCCTGAGGCTGAGAGTTGCAGCAACCCGGACAGCTCCCTGGTGACCCTGTCCCTAGGAGCCTCAGGCTCTAGTGTACCTGTGACCAACGCTAGGAATGGGACCAGAGACACTGCCAGGTCCAGGCTCCTGACCCAGAACAGAGACTGGGCCAGTTCTAGGCCAGGGAATGGAGGGAGCAGTGGCTTTGCTGATGCAAAGAACCCCAAAGCCCCACCTGACCCAAAAGCCCAGTGGCTTCCTCCAGGCCCCATGGAGGTGAGACCCAACCTGGAAGAACAGGGCACAGCCTGGGGCCTGGCACAGGCCTGGCCGTGGGAGCTGAGGGGAGACAACAGGGCTGAGGTACCAGATTAGGACTGAAATAAACATCTGGGGAACCTGGACCCTCAGAAAGAGTTGGTGGCAGGTGGGTGGGAGTCCTTTCCCACCGACCCTGCAAGAACTGGTTGGAGTCTCCACTCCAGCACCGAACTTGATTATACCCCATTTGCCATATAAAACAGAGCCCAACAACAGGCTCACGGTATCTTGAGTGAGATGACATACCACGAAGCGCCACATAAACTGTAAAGTTCTGCACAGCTCAGGTCTCACTAGGTGCTGAAAGACCCAAACACTGCTTCAAGAAGCAAAAATTGGAAGCAAAGAAGCAGGCCATAATGCACCTATTAAACCAGTAAAAAAAATTAAAATGATACAATCCACTGTGGCTGGACTGTGCGCTAGGCCGGCTCAAACTTTTTGTAGCACAACCGGGCATTGCAAAATGAGAACCATAAAACTGTTCCTATCCTATGACCTATTAGGCAATCTCACTTTGGGGAATAGGCCCCAAGGAAATAATTTAAAAGGAAAAAGTAATTCACATAAGGATATTCACAGCAGAGCTATTTAGAAGAAGGGAAAATTGGAGCCTGCCCAAATGCCCAGCAAATGGAGAAAATGGTGACCAAACTCCAGCACGTCGATGCAAGGGGTGCCCTGCGGCCATTAAAGTGACAGGTCTGAGAGCTAAGTCAATACTGTGAGACGTGTGCAGGAGATAAAGTCAGACAAGAAAGCAGGACGAACCACTGTTTGCTACTATGTAAAAATACAGTGACAGGTATGGCCGGGGAATTTAGAAGGAACAGTTAACGTTTGATGGTCACTGGGTTCCTTTTTCTCCCTATGAAGTTGTTTAAGTGGATAATAATAATAGTAACAACCCTGAAATCAAAATCAGTCTTGCCGTTTGAAAGCAGGTAGGGCCTCAGACCCCAAGACAGAGGGCGGGGGAGGGAAGAACAGTATTTCTGAGAAGTCTTCCACCACCAGGCAGCACTCTGATCTCCCCACCCCAGGCCACTGTGTGTTCCTGGGCACCATCCTACCCAGCTGTGGGGGAGATTATGGGTGCCACAACCTGATGGCTTGAAGCCTCTCAAAGCTGCCTCTGCATAACTCGCCCCAGCTCAGGAGGCAGGAGGAGGGTTAGCTCTGAGGTTTAAAAATCAGGGAGCACAGATGTAAGGGCCTGATGAGCTTAACATCTCCTTCCATCCAACATCCTCAGGAGGACAGCCCTTCTGACCCACACCCCTAAAGCCTGAGAGCCACTCCTCACCCACCATTATGAAAACAGTGTCCCCTGCTAAGTGTCAGCCAGAACCTGGAATCATGCCCGACTTCCCTCCTCCCAACACCCCACACCCAATCTACCATTGGGCCCTCTCAGCCAAACCTTTGAAACCGGTCCTGACTCAGACCCCGGTGGCCCCACCCTCACCTAGGCATCACCACTATCTCCTGCCGCGACTATGACAGCGGGCTTCTGATAGGTCTGCGCCCTGCTTTCTCCCTTGCCAGGCACAATCTGTGTCCCACAAGCAACCAGAGGGATTCCTTTACAGCACAAAGTCAGAGCCCATCCCTCCTCTGCTTCAAATCCTACCGTGGTCCCATCTCATTTGGAGCCAAAGCCAACGCTTTTTCAAGAGACGGCCACACTCTGTCGTCCACTCCCATCCCCAGCTTATGTTCTCCGCTCTCCTCCTGCTGAGGCCACACTGCTCTCTGTTGTTCTTCATGTGGGGCAAGCCCACACCAACCTCAGGGCCTTTGCACTCACAGCTCCCTCTGCTGGATTGCCCTTCCCCAGATTTCCAGAGCTTGCTGGAAACCATCAACTTCCTTCAGCTTTCTTTGTAGAGAGGCTTTTCCTGCTAATCTATTTAAGACAGCGTGCCCACCCACCTCCATCAATCTCAGTCCCTTTCCCTGCTTTGTATGCCCTTCTTAACACTCATCAACACCTGGCATATTAAATTGTCACTTGTTTATTCTCTGTGTCCCTTTCAAAAGGCGAATATCCCTGGAAGGGAAAGTACATTATATTCCTGAAAGGGATGAACAATCTTTTTCTTTTTTCCAAGAGTCAATTCGGGAAGCACAAAGTTTGGGAACATATTTTCTTCAGCATCAGGTATATTTATAAATCGGGAAATGCCATGCCCCCCCCACCCCCGCTTAGTATTCTCATTATTTTTCTCTCCATCACTGAACAATTTCTCTCCTTTTTTGGCTAAAATTTTAGAAACCACATAAGTGGCATGCACTGCAGGATCTGATTATAATGCTGAGGCTCTGAACAACTTGTAATTGACTTGAAACCCAGTAGGTTGGGGGAGAAAAGTGAAGGACTTGGGGATGGGGGAGGCCAATTGGACCAGAGTTCAATTACAGTCAGGCACAGAAAAGTCACTGCCAGTGGGAGGCTCCCGGAGGCTGACGACAGGGAGCGGGGGAGGAAATGCCCCTTAGGACCAAAGTGAGGTCTGGAATGGGCAGTGATAGGGGTGGCAGCAAAGGTCTGAGTGCAAAAACACCTGTCCCCCAACCTATATCATAGCTCAAAGGGAACCTTCCTCCTATAAACGTCCCCAAGAGCAAAATGGAAGGAGGGCAGGAATTCTGCCACCGTTTCTCCTGGGCCAGGCCTCGGTCTTGCTCCCTATTTCCCCCAATGTTGTGTTACACACCTGTACATAGAGCCTCACAGGCCACTTCCCCGGTGGCAGCCTCTGTGATTCTGGCACCAAACCCAGGCACTAGAATCCCTCACTTAGCAGGTCCTCCCCTGAACAGCTGGTTCATGCATTCCTCTGTCCCAGAAATCGGGCTAAGAATGGCCTTCCACGAGCTCCTCCATTTCCTCTTCACCTCTTCCTCAGCCCTCTGAGGAAGGTGCTATTACTATTGCCGTCTTGTGCCTGGGAAATGGAGGTACAGAGCAGAACCTGCCCAAGATCACACAGCTGGTGAATGGCTGAGGCAGAACTTGAACCCAGATCTGGCTCAGAAACCTCTGTTCCTATCCTTTAGGCCACACTGCCTCCCTTCACTCCTGAGTGAGAGAGATGATTATTCATTGACTTTGATATATTTAGCTGCTGGCTTCTGAAATTAGACCTTGGTGGTGTCATGGAGCCTGGCAAGTCATGTGCGACAGCTGACCTCAGAGCTGCTAGCCGCTGACACCTCAGTGTGAAGAACTTCTCCACTTACTCCTTGCTGGGCATGCTGACGCTTGAGGGAGGAAGCAGTAGAAGGGGGGCCACAGGACCACTTGGCTGACCGTTCCCAGAATCCTCCTCTGTGGTTGCCATGGCGTCATCTCTCCAAAGGCCTGGTGGGGAGGGAGGGTATGGAGGGCCAAAGGAAGAGACTCAGAAGAAAGAGCTAGCCTGTTTATAAGGTCCCTCTGGAGAAAGGGGGCTGCAGAGCCATAAGTCCTGAGACCCTCAATCATCAGAGCCACCCTCAGGTGGAAGGAGAAGTGATTCCCAGGAGGAAGGGAGAAAGACTGAGAGAGATGGGTGAGGGAGGTGACAGAAGTTATGTGAAAGGGTGGGAAGCATCAGTGAGGAAACTGAGGCACATGAGGAAAACTGGACCCTGCAAGGACTGGGTACTTGGGTAGCACTAGCCCAGGGCCAGCAAACAGTAGGTACTTAACAAATGTCAGCTCAAAAAAGACTTCCTGTTTAGGACACCAATGAGGCTCAATTTGTTTAGACCAGAAACAAAGCATGAGCACTGTATCATGGAAATGTGCTCAGAGCTCCCATGGTGAGGGGTTCCTGCCCCACACAGATGCTTTTCCAAGGTGTCAGGTCCCTCCTGGGCCTGAGCAGCTCTGCTCCTGCAAGGCTGGCTGGTGAGGCCTTCGGAGCAGAATAGGCCGCCTGCCACTCAGCCCAGCTGGGGCCACGGTGTCCATGTGCCCAGCCCAGCCCCCACCCTGGCATGGGTATAGCGGGTGAGCACACGCCTGGCACAGGCCCCAGTGCCTGGGAGAGAGGCTCCAAGCGGGCGGCTTTGTGTTTTGTGAAAACCAAATCCACAACTGAGCTCTCCAGCCAAACAGGGCCTGCTGGGAAGGCTGGCGGGCCTGTCTTCCCATCCCCCTGCTGGGGCCTACCCTCCCCTGCTCAGCTCCCCCGCCCAGAAACCATGGGGAGCACCAGCTGCCACCCTGGCTGGCATGGGGGCTAAGGAGGATGGGCCTGGGCCCAGCTCCTGAAGCCAGGGTTCGCCAACCCCCACTCTGACCCCTTCCTGCCTCAAATAAATCGGAATACAAATCAGAGGGAAAAGCTTTCCTCTGTTTGAACAAATTGCTATGGATTCCTCCCTGTCTCAGGTCAGGGCTCACGATAGGGGATATTTTCACTTGCCGACTGCTAATAGACTCAGGAGAAGCTGCTGGATCGATGGAGGCCAGGAAAATTAGCCAGGAGCTTCAGGCCAGCTTTGACCTGCCCCTGCCCCCCAGTTCAGGACTCCTAGAAGGGAAGGGGGGCAGCTATAACCTAGGCCGGACATAAGCACCTGACCTGTTCCTCTACCTGGGAACCAAGGCAAGAGGGTTTAGAGGCTGCCTGGAGGGGCAGTGGGATAAAGGAGGACCCAGAGAATCCCCAAAGAGGTCTGCAGTTCCCCCCACAGTCAAGCACAGTCCCCTGTACATAACCCATGTTCTTGTGTGCAACATCATGACATATATATATATATACACCTTGAGCACATACAGGCCCACGTATATTTATATATGCACAAAAAAACACAGATAAAATATACATGCACAGGGTAGAGATAACATGGGGAATGTGTTTTAGCTCCTGCCGAGGTACCAGTGAGAGCAGCTTATCTAATGCTAATGGTTCTACACACACACACACACACACACACACACACACACACATCACCAGCAGCCAGGGCTCCCCACCCAATCACGTCCTTTCATATCTCAGCCTCATTCTAAATTCTGCAGGAGACCCTGAAGGAGTCGCTCCCTACACCTGTCCCAGTTCTAACAGAATGAACAGGAGGTAACTGGGATGCAGCCCACACTCACCTTGGACAGCCTCCCAGCCCCTGCTCTCTCAGCTCCCAAGAAATTGAGGGGGTGAGACACACAGGGATGTCAGTGCTTCAGGGACGTCAGGGCATCCCAGTACCAACCCTCCTAGCATCGCCTGAGGTCTCTGTGCCAGTGGGCAATGCCCGGGGTCATGGCTGTACGGGAGAGCCGGAGGAGGAAAGCGGAGAAGGGCGAGTTTGCTGCAGCCTCTGAACTCCCCAGGAAAGGCAGGACGGCTTGAACAGGCGAAAGCCACTCATGTCTCCTACCTGTTGCCCTAGCCACATCGAACCACATACACACATGCTCAACACATACATGTGCACACACACATATATACCTGCATGCACACACACACTCCCCTCAGGAAACTGGAGCCCAGATCTGGCTTAGGAGATAGATGTGGAAGAGAAGGGTGCGTTCACTGGCAGGCAGAGCAGTGTTACTAGCTTGGTGGGACCCTTCGCCTCTGGCTACTCATTTTGCCTCTAAAAACGAAGCAAAGGTCCAGGAGACCTCTAAACCCATTACTTCTGACCTTCCATGATTCAAGCTGGGCTGCCTATTTTCTGTGTTGCCTGAGGACTTCTCTTGCCCTCTCTCAGCCTCAGGTTTCTCTTCTGACAAATGATGAGATTTGTCCTAAGAGCTCTCCTGGCTCTGTCACACTTTACAAGCCTGTGATTCTAGATCATCTTCTGTCTTGTTCTCTGCTGTATCCTCAGCATCTAGAACAGTGTCATGACATAGATGGTGCTCAAGAAAAACTTGATTAATTAATTAATCTCAGGTTCCAATTGGTAGTGATGAAACTGAAATTCACAACAGGATGGAGGTGGCACTCTGATCTGGACCCATAAGACCCAGGAGTATTCAGGGGTGTGAGCAAGCTTCTCCCGGGTCATTACCCGGGAGAAGGTTTCTTTCCTGCAGAGGGAAGTGGACAGAATGCAGTCGCCTTATTACCCACACAGAATCCTGCCTGCAGAGAGAAGGGGCAATTTTCTAGTCCTTACTTCTTAGTTTTGAATTCAGCTGACGGGGAACTAATGACTGTGCCTTTCATGGCAATGCCCAAAGCACCCTGGATATTCTGGGCTTCCCCTCAGCAACCCCCTAACCCTCCCCTCCCCAGGCATGAGGTCCCTCAGTCCTTCAGGGATAGCCTGGACTCTACCAGGAAGGTCTTGGGAAAAGCAATGGGTTGGAGTTCTGGTCACAGAATCCAAGGAAGTAAATGAACAGCTCACACGTCCGGTGGCTGCAGGAGAGAGTTTTTAGCCTGGAATCAGGGCTTATCCATGCAGCCCAGAAGACAAGACTTAAGAACAAAGAACTCAGCAAAACAGGCTGGATCTGAAAAAGCAAGACCAAAGGCTTAGGCAGGATATAGTCTGTCGATGCCTGCTACCCACCTCCTTCCCCCAACGGCTGCAGTGTACAGCAGCCACACCTGCTTCCCTCTTCCTAAGGCTAGGGCTCACACTACCTGTGTGTGCAGTGAGCTGCAAGAACCAGGAACTAATACCCCCAGAAGGAGCTCTCAACCAACAACATAGGGGAGTCAGTGCACACCTGCCCTAGCTCCCTCACCATAGTGGGAGAGCTCTAAAGTGTGTGTTTTACAGTGACCGGAGGTTCTCAGTGTGACATGGTGGTGACTAGCTTGACGGTGTACTTTTTTTGGTTCCCTTTGCTTCCCTATCTCACATCCCCTCTCCTCTACCAGAGCTTCCAGGACCTAACTCCCAAACAAACTGTCTGTACTCAGCTCTTTATCTCGGGATCTTCTGCTGGGAACCCAAACTAAGACCACAAGTCCAAGCTAGATATGATTGTCATGGTGTCTCCTTTAAATCTCTCATGTGGCCACAACCCAGGGCCCTCATATTGCTACACACACACACACACACACACAACACACAACACACACACACACACATACCCTACCATGCTTCCCTACCTCCACCCGCCACTTCTCTGGAAACCTCTCTGACTGAATCCCAACGCCTCAAAATCCAACTCACCTGATCAAGCAATCTGAACCACTGGGAAAAGGCTTGAGGGCTGCTGGGTATTCCCAGAGCACCCTTCTGGCAACAGTGGCCACGTTTTTGTGGGCTAACTTGTTAGTAACTATAAGGTAGAACACAGGCAGTGACAGGGAGGTTGGACCTGGAGGAGACTGGCAGCAGTCTCTAGCTGACACTACCAAGCTGGCTGCCTCCTCCACCTACAAGGAGGGGCCTCTAGGGGCCTCCCTGACATTTCATTAAGGGCTTCTAACATCTAACGGAGACCCAGAACAAACCCTAGATCCTATAATCTGGATGCAATGAAGCCGGGAATAAACAATGGGGTTTACAGGGAGAGAATTATAGAGATGTAAGCATAAAATGAGCTTATAAATGCCATGCAGACATGCCCTGGCTTCTCCTGAGTCTACAAGGTGAGATAGTAGAATGAGAAATATCAAGCAGTAGAGTCCTTTGACATGGCTTTTAATTTCAGCCTTGGTGCCTAATTGCTGTGTGACCTTAACGAGCCACTTACCCTTTCTGGTCTCAGTCTAGCCTGCACTGAATCTTGAAGGTCTGCTTCTGGGTCACTCAAGGCTGACAGCTGAGCTCACTCCTTGCAACATCTTCGAGCCCTTGGCCTTCTCTGTGTCTACTCTATGGCCTTATTCCAGAAAGGAGAGTAAAGCCAGGCCTTACCACAGCACAGACCTTCAGCTTGCCTTGTGAGCTTATATATTTTGCTGGAAGCTAAGAAGAACTCCCCAAGGTCACCATTTCACTGGAACACCAGAAACAAAGCCACGGAGATAAGGCCACCAGAATCCAGCTCCCTCTCCATCTCTACCCACCTGATGTCCCCTCAGAGATGGGGGAAAGTGTCTCATTAAGTTTCCTAAGAATCACATAGGAAAAGTCTCGAGGCAAAGGAGATATTCAAGTTCAGCTCAGAGGCCTCAGCTCTGAATCTTTCTGAGAAGAGGTTATGTTATGGAAAGTTGAAAAAAGGTCAGACAATGGGAAGAACTTCCCAACAACGAAGGACCAGAGGCACTGAGCAAACAGTGGTGGATTCGCCTGGTCTCACGTGGGTGTGCGCTGCCGAGACAGAAAGATGAGCCAGATCACCTCTATGATACTCTCTGGTCCATGGCTTCTAGCAGAGCCCTCAGTTCCTGTTTCCAAAACTCAGGAGGGTCCACTGAGCCCTTCTGTGGCTGGGACTGAAAGGAACCACTTGCTAGAGGAAAGAGGTACCAACCAGCAGAAATCAACGGCTTCACAGAAGTGTGCACAGTGCATGAGGTGGGGAGAAGGGAACAAAGGGAGCAAAGTTTGAGAACTACCACTTTACGGAGAGCAGGTGACAAGCTGAAAGGAGCCTGGATCTCTAGTGACCAGTTGCCGCAGCCGTGGATAGCCTACCCCTAGCCTTAAGTCAACTTTAATATGCTGGAGCTTCTGCCATCAGATCTTTGTCTAGCAACAGAATGAGATTCCTCACTGATACAGCCTGGGGTCCTCGTGCTGCTCCCATCCGCCAACCCATCCTCCACAGCACAGCCTAGGGAACAAGAACAGGCCAGATACTGCCCTGAAGAGCCTCGCACTTGGAACACTATGCAAGCAATAGACTTGGCACTGGGCAGGCTTGAGTTCAAATCCTGAATCCACTACTTGCCAACTGTCGGACCCTGGGCAAGTCGCTCAAGCTTCTCTACGTGGAAAATGAGGGCGCCAGAAAAGGCTGCATTCTCCCACTCCACTGTAGGCAACTTGGCCACAGGTGCCCTTCACCCCTGCAGCCACAGCGCCCACCACCCTTCCAGACACTTAGCAGGTACTTAGGAAATACTTGCTTGAATACCGATAATGTAGTCCAGTTCTGAAAGTTTCATTTGATTCTAAACCAAGCAGGGAAGAGAATAAACAAAGGGGCCACATTTCAAAAAGGTAACATAATTTACCTATTGCAAATCAATGAAGACAGCATTTCTGGGGCAGTTTCTTGCCGTCACCCTAGATTCACTTCTGAAAATCTCCTGATTAGAAGCAGGGAGAGGAGCCAGACTCCCAAGCTCTGACCTGAACCTTCCAGTTAATACTATTAAAATAGAAAGTCTCCATGCTCATAATTTTAAAAATAATAAGTGTTGTGTTTTTTTTTTTAAGACCCCAGAGTCCAGATGAGCTTAGTTGAAACGAAGCCTGGGCAGTGACCTGGAAAACCCAGAAATGCCCTCAGAAAGCCTAAGGGAAAAAGACATCTGTTTGGATCTGACTCATTCTGATGCACTGTCTATACCAGCTGTGCCCACAAATCAACCGGAGAGCTCTTGCGACCACAGCTGCCTTCACGCCACCTGCAGAGTCTCTGATTCAGGAGGTCCAGGGTGGAGCCAGGCATCTGTTGCTGAGAAATCTCCCCAGGTGGCTCCGACATGGTACACGGGTTAAGAACCACTTCTCTACACAGCTTCCAACCCTCCAGATAATCAAAGTCTATCTCAGCTGAGTTTTTGGGACTGGACAGGAATCAAGAAGAGCCTAAGGTAGAAACTCCAAAGCTAGACAAGGAGTGCCCTTGTGCCTGCCCAAGTCACCACCACACACCCCACCACCTCCCCCGCCCCCATCCCCTGCAATCAAGGTCTGCCATCCCTGCAGCCCCAGCTGCCCACAGGCAGACAGCCCAGGAACTGCGATCCTGCTCTCCCTGGCCTGCCACATTTCTCAAAAGCGCAGCCTGCACCTCTGGCTTCCACACGCCACCCACCCAGGGCTCCCTACCATCTGCCTGTCACCCACTCTGCTCTTGTGAAACAGAGTCCCCACAGTTCGCCTGAGTTTACAAAGTGCTATTACTCTCGGCTTCTCTGAAATCCGAGAGGTGGGTGTGCCTGAACCAGGCTTCCAGATAGGGTAGCTGAGGCTCCAGAGGCAGCAAGCTGTCCATCTGGCCCTCCAACTCAATTCTGCCCATTTTGTCCTGTCCTCCTTCCTCGTATGCCCTTGCCATTCAAAGATTGACCCATGGACCCATAGCACTGGCATCATCCTGGAGTTTGTTAGAAATGCAGAATCTTGGCCTAACCCCAGATCCACTGGATCAGATTCTGCAAACCCCCAGGGCACTCCCGCTGGATCTTAAGGAGCCGCTTAGCAATGCAGCTGCCGCCCCACCAACCTCCCAGTCCCCAGATGGCCCTTCCTCTGTCTCCTCCCCCACCTCAGATGTCCCTCCTCTCATGGACTGCGTCCTTTCCCCTGGCTTTCCAGTCCCTGTCCCCTCTCCAGTCTCTCCTACCTCCCTGATGCCACCTGCTCTGTCTCCTCTTTCTTCCCAACCCCCACGGTGCTGGTCACAGCCTAGTCTCTTCTCTACTCTCTTCCCTGGCAATTTTATTCCACTTCATGGTAGAATAAACCCACATCGTTCTATGCACATAAATCCAAATGTGCAAATCTACCTCTTCAGGGTAGATCTCTCTCCTGAGTATCAAGACTCGTGTCCACTAGTCCCATCGACATTTCTCCCAGGCATCCCACACCAGAACCCCGTGAAGTTCAAAACTGCACTGGCATTGTCATGAAAATAAAACTATTTACTGAGGCTTTGCTAAGTTCCGGGCACAGTTCTCAGGGCTTCCAGGCACTACCGCATGGCATGTTTATCAAATACACATGTGGTGAGTATGATGCTCTCCATCTGACCAGTGGAGAAGCCACACCTTAGAAAACAGATGGGACTTTAGCTCTCACAGTTGGTACAGGCAGAGCTGGGGTTCAGACCTGGGTTTCTTACCAGAAGTTCAGGCTCTGAACTATTTCACTCCACTGCCCCAAACCTGTCTGATTTCCCATCCACTTTGCTCTACCTTGATGCCACGGTGTGCCAAGTCTCCTAATGCCCAACCTCAAAACATTTTCAGCTCCTATCACTTGCCTGAGCTTTCCCTGAAGCACTTTTAGGACCCAATGATGTACAGTCTCATTTCTTGCCTTTTGAAGGTGCCTCTAACTGGCTCCCTTCCCCCACACCAACCCCCTACCATCTATCCTCTACAGGAGCAGCCAGTGGGATTCTATTAAAAAGGTGTCAGTTCATGTCCCTCCTCTGTTCATAACCCTCCTAGGGCTCCTCACCTCACTCAGAATAAAAGTCAAAGTCTTTATATAGCCTTCAAGGCTGTGAACAATCTGGTCCCACTAACTCTCCAACCTCCTATTCCCTCCCGTGGCTCACTCTGCTTCATGGCCATACTGATTCTTCTTGTGGCTAAAACAGGCCAGGCATGCTTCTACCCAGGGCCTTTGCACTGGCTATTCTCCTGCCTAGAATACACTTCCTGCAGATGTCTACCAGGCTTTCTCCCTCCTCCCTTGGCATCTTCAGGTCTGTTCTGGTGGCATCTACTCCAGGAGTCCTCCCATTGCATATGAACTTGAACCACAGTCCACCACTCATTGTCCACTCAGTGCTTTACTTTTTCCATAGAACTCATCACCATAGGATGCATTAAAACTTGTTCATTGACTTGTTTACTGCCTGTCTCCCCTCAGGTTGAGTAAACTCTAAGAGAGCAAGAGCTTATTTCTCTCAAAATACCTCAAGTGCTCCACACAGAGCCTTAGCTTATACATTTGTTGAATGGCTGAAGTTCTTATATTTCTATCTGTTCTCCCAGCCTCCACCCCGGATCAGTTCTCACTATGACTTTCCTGGACAATCATAGGACCTCCTGTCCTATCTCTTCTCCTGACCCTTTCCTCAAACACATAGCTGCATGGATACCCAGCCTGAAATCAACCCACTTCCCTGTTCAAGGCTCTCCAACAGTTTCTCTCAAACCCAGGATTCCAGCCTACTCCTCCCAAGCACAAGCTTTGGAATAAGCAGATCTGGTTTAAGCCCAGCTCTGCCACTTGGACAAGCAACTTCATCTTTCTGAGCTCTCAGTTTACTCATCAATACGAAAGGCTGTGAATGACTCTCTCAAGGGGTTGTGGTGAGGATGAAAGAAGACAATGCACAACATCGTGATCTCAGCCCAGACTGTAAACGTTAGCAGTTTTTATTATTATTCCTTTACTGTTCCAACTCTAATAGCCCCGATCCCGTTTCAATCTATGCTCCAGCCTAGCTGAGTGACTCACTATTTCCCACACACACCCAGGTTCTTTATCTTCCATGCCTTTGCCTCCACCTGGGAAGCCTTTCTCAGTCCTTACTTCTCTTGTCAAGGCCAGTTCAAATGCCCCTTTTCCCCAAGGCCTTGGAAGTAAATTCCTTCGCATTCGAATTCCCACAGCCCTTTATCTGCCCTTGCCACCTGGCATTTATCAAGATCCTCCAGGAACCACCATCTTGTATGTGACTCCCCCCCCTTCTCCTTGAGGCAGACCTTCATCTTATTCATCTCAGTGGCACTGTCATTCTCAGAACTGGACCTTGCTTAAGGACGCACTCCGTAATATTTAATGAATGGTGATGGCACACCATACTGCTTCTGCCCCAGATCAGAAGTCCACCAGGATAAATCTCTGAACCACTTCTTACCAGCTGTGTGACCTTGAGCAGATCACTAAAATTCTTAGAACCTCAGTTTCCTCATCTGTTAAATGGGACAATAGGACCCACTGTGCTGACCTCTCAGAATGTTATAGGAATCAAAAGAGGAAGAAACATGAAAATGCTTGGTAAGGCATGCGCACTACCATACCTATCCGGGATTGCTGTTATAACCAACGATTCTCCCTGATGGTTCCTTCCTCTTTGCACAAAAACAGATGGCTGAAAGGACCATCACCAAAGGCATGGCAGGGTGTCAAGTGAGTTTTACTTTCTTCCTTATATTTATGTATTCTCTGATTATTTTGCAAAGAGCACACGCTACTCATAGACCCAGAGAAAGGGAGATTTCATTGTTAAAAAAAAAAAAAACTCACTCCCTTGAGTTAAGCATTATTCTGCCTCCTGTATCAGCACTGCAAAGGGGCCTCTTAGTACCTAGTCCCTGCCAACAGTAGACACATGCTGCAAAGTAGGTCTTCTAATGATGACAGGAAGATGTAGGAAAGCGGCCACACCCCAGGTTCACAAAAGCAGCTCTGCTAGGGCAAGAGCCCCTGCTCTGCACACAGCCCCAGCAGGGAAACCCACTGAGCTGAGTGAGCCCCACTTAAGTCACTCTTTGGTCTAGGGCAGGAAGTATGGCTTTGGCCACAGGTGAATGCTTGGGACACTGGGAGGGGAAACATGAGCAGAGGGAGGCCTGGAGCTTCAGAAGGCCTAAGGAGTCCCCTTAGACTCCAGGCTGAGAAATTAGAATAAATTTCATCCCACCGGGAGTCTTGAGGCCTAGGAGCCCAGGAAAAGCAGTAAGCAATGTGGCGGCCAAGGCCGCCCCCTGCTGGCTACATCTGGAGTGGCAGTGCCAGCTGCACAGGGCAGAGGGTCCCCAGGCACACACCCAGCACTTGGGGCCTAGTTAGGCTCAGGTGTCTAGAGGCAGGTAGGACAGGCACGGCTCTTTCAGGACTGAGAGGCCCAAGGTCCCACCTCCCAGGTCCTGTCTTTCTGGGTGAGGTATCTCTTGGCCAGCTGTCCCTGAGACCAGCCATAAGGAGATGCAATACAGAGGTGGGGGGAGGAGGAAAGCAGAATTAGGGGTGGGGGCGGAGGATGTGAAGGGGAAAGGAGGTTGCATCACACTCCTGCTGCCTTCTCATTCCTCCCAGGCCTGACCATGCCTCCTGGGCGCCAAAAAAGCCTCGGCTGCTACCACTGCCTGGATTTACACTCCCGCCCCCAGGTATTGATTTCCTGCATCATATCATTTGCTGGCCATGGCTGCTGTGATTAGCTCCCTCCATTCTCCCTACGGAGCCCCCCGCCCGGCCCTCCATGTTCCAGCAAAGCAGAGCTAATACCAGGCTTTAAATGAGGCTTTGCCACCAGCTCCAACAGCTCACAGCCAAGCCTGGCCAATTACAAGTGGGCCCCTTGGCATATACCCAGCCCGCCCCTCAAGGGTGCTTCCCTGACAAATAAAAACCCTCTAACCACCACCACCACCACCACCCCAGAACCCCATCAAACCAGGAAGCACAGATTCTCAGCCTACAGTGTAGGACAGGACATCATGCATATCTTGACCCTAAGGGAGGCCTCAGGCAAGCTCAGGAGCCAACATCAAGAGAAGTGGTACAGACAATGCTGGCAAAGCAAACAAACAGCCTGAATTTGGGATGCAAGGCTTTCTCTCTCCCTCATGCAGTTTTATTAATGAGAAGGAAGGAAGGACAGAAGTATGGACCTTCTTGAGGAAAACTCTTTAGCCTTCTTAGCCCTTAGGGACAGGGTTTTCTTATGTGATGCCTTCTCCAGGGGGAGAGTCAGATATACAGGCAGTTTTAAGGCATGGGGTAGAAACTCAAGTGAAAAATCCCAAGCGTGCACACCAATCAATACCCAGAGAGGCGCTGGGAGACACACTTCCTGAAATTCCTTCTCTGCACCCCTCAGAGGAGGGGAAATCTGACTTGGTGATAATTCTGTAAGCTATGTTGCTCTTGTCAATTATTCAACATCTGTCTTCATGTTCCCACAAAAATTAGCATAGGATAGTTAGTTTCTGATGACACCTTTGGTGAAATATTTTGACTTCCACCAGTAAGTTGCAAACAACCTGTCTTAAGGATAATGTCAATTCCCACTCCTGCATATTAAATAATCTAGGGTTTGTTGTGTTTTTAAGGGGAAGGAATCCCTTCGAACTGAAAGTCCAAGGCTGCAGGAGGAGCGAGGAAGCCAGGAGGAAGGTTGGGAGGGGTGGTTCTCTGAGTCTATGCTGGCACAGGATACTCTTCCTCCTTCACCTAGCTACTGTCTTTGCCCCAGAATTAGGCCTCTTGGGCCACCCACTGCCTTGCCTTCCAGAAAGCAGATTACAGGATCCACCGTGGAGCACAACAAACTGGGCCAGGAGATTGGGAGGCAGGGAGGAAAGAGCAACCAGCTCCAAATGGACCATCTGGTCTAGTACTCGGCTGTAGCATCTGTGCCCCCAAAGAAAAGTGAAGCCACCTGGCCAGCCTGAGCGTGCTTCCCAGTCCTACTGCAGATAGCACAGTCTTGAGCCGGCAAGAGCATCCTCAGAGGGAAACTGGGCATAGGGCTACGGACACTGCCTACCCAGCCTCAGCAGAGACTCAGAGCTCAGGCCAGATTCTGACGGGTTTGCCCTCCACATCCTGTTCTTCCTCCCTCTCTTCAATTTAGCTTCCATGTTAATCTGCTCCTTCCTCAGCCACACAGGTCTGGGGCAGAAGGGAAGGGGCTAGGGTTCCCTCTCTAGGCGTACTTTCTCTTTTTGTCTTGAGTAAACCCTGCTCCCTCCTCACTGCCAAGACAGCACTGGCTTCCAGCCTCTTTTCTTTTTCTCCTCTTTGAGGTCCTCCATGGCCACCACAGCCTAAGACTTCATGACGCTCCCTGTGCGAAATATTCAAAGGATGCCGGGCTACCCTGCCACAAGACAACCTAGACAGACTTCTCAGAAAGAAAGAACTACCAAGAAACATTTCCTCAAACTCTCCCCAACCATGGCCATTCCTTCTTGCAACGAATGTTTGCTGAGCTCCTGTTGTGCCGGCACCATGCTGAGTGCTGGCACACAATGACGTGAGTGACCGTACCTCAGCCCTATACTCTTTCTCAAGCTGTTTCATCTACTTTGGTCATAGAGAGAAAATGAGAGGTTAAAAACAAAAAACAAAAACAGCTCTCCATACTCCTTGTTACCCAGCCCCAGCCCTACAATGATTCTCCCTTTGCTGTATCTGGCCAAAGCTTCTAGTATCTCAAGGAACTCCGTAGCCTCTTGCCATCTTCCTCCTCATACCAGATCCTCCTCTTACTCCATCCATATCAATAAGTCTTTTTACCCAGCAATTCTTCTGAGGTCCCAGTCTTCCCTGGAGCCACACTTTCAAAAGACAGGTGAAAAAATGTCACCCAAGAATCTGCGTTTGGTCCCAGTGCACACAACTTGATTCTCTCTGAGGTGAGAGCAGCGTGGACCCAGGTATATGAAGAAGGGAAGAAAATATCAAGAAAAGGAGAAGATAAGCCAGTAGTTAAATGCTGTCCCGAAGTACTCTGAAATAAGGGTCTGCAGAGGCCACTGCATCTATCCCCCACCCCTGTGCAGCCCTGGAGAGGGTTGGAGAAGGTGGAGGGGATGGAGGAGAAGGATGGCCAGGAGATGGGCTAGCCAATCTACATAAGGACAGTCAGAGGAGGACAAGGGGAGGACAGCAGCAAACAGAAGGGGGCTCTCCATACCTCTCCAGAGCCCCTGGGGTGTGGTGAGAAAGAGGTAAGGGCCTCAGCGACATCCCTCTTTAAGCCACCTCTTACACACAGGCTGTAGGGAAACCTTGGCGAAAGAAGAAAGAGGACCCCCCACATCCCAGTGGCTTCCCAGCCCTGGGAGGCTGAGGCCTCTGTGACCCACTCAGTGGCCTCCTCCCCATAACCCGGCCTCTCTCGGTCCCTGCTGCATTCTTCCTTCTTTCTTTTCTGGCCTATGTAATGGGCCCGGCAGTAAGAGACATACAAACTAATTAAGAAGCAAAGTTTGGCCAGATGCCTAGGCCAGCCTCCCCAGGGAATTAAGCCAGCTAGCTGTGGAGGGCCTGGAGCTTGTCACCTCCCTGAAACCTCTCAGGGCACTCCTCCCTCTTGTGAGGCACCCCTAAAAGGAAGCATTTAGCATCTGTACCCGAAGCTGGTAGCCAGGAGTGGAGTGGGGGAGACAACGCCTCTGACCTCCACCAAAAGGACAGGTCAAACTGTCCCCTGATCTAAAGGTGAATGGTTAGGCCCTCCACCCCAGAGAAAGGAAGAGAATCTCCCCCCTCCAGCTACACATCATTAAAAAGTGGCCTACACAAACTGCCCCCAGTCAGAAGGCAAAGTAAGTAAGATCTACTGGGCCCTGAGACTGACTTTTTGTGCTGTACGGTTAGGGCATTGAGGGCTGCTAGAACTCAGAGGGAGGGTCTCTGAGAGGGATATCAGCTTTCATGGCCTTTCCCTTGAAAAACCCACGTGAGAGAAGGAAGGAGGGACCAGAGTCCCTTGGTCCCCAGAGAGCGAGGCGTGGGGACACTGGAGCAAAGCTCCGGAGCAGGAGGCAGAGTTTGGATACGCAGCCAGGGCGCGTGCAGTGTTTGCTTTTCCCGGGGACCGTGGCTGAATGCGTCTGTGTGTGCACACAGAGAGAAGAAGGGTGGGTTGGGTTTTGTAGCTGGGAACCGGGTATAAGAAGAACTGGCTCAGGATGGGTCCGAAGAGGAATGCTGGTGGGGCTTTAGGCGCCAGATCCAGGGGATGCTGGCATCTGCTCGGGCTGTCAAGAGGCGAGTAAAAGAAGCGAAACCGCAGCAAGAGTGGAGAAGACGAGACCCCGGCTCCGCCGCGGTGCCGGCAGCAGTTGGCCCGCAAGCCGCGCGTAACTCTGGGTCGCGCCGCGCTCGACTTCTACTCCAGAGGCGGAGCCAGAGTAGAACCAGGTTTCGGTGCAAGTCGCTGGTCCAGTTCCCAGGTTTAGGTTTGTCGGAGTCTCTGGAACCGACTGGGTTCCGGGATTCCAAATCACTCCCGCCCCTGACAGGGTTTGAGAAAGTGGGCACCTCCCCCTGGCATCACCGGCTTCACGCCAGACCCTACGACCCGTCTGCGTGCTCCGAAGCAGCTAGCTCTATCTCCTCTTACCCTGGAAAAAGGCGGGGACCCGGGCATCCACTCCAGAGTGCCAGCCGGAGTCCCCACCGAACCCCGGCAGCGCGCACTTTGCGCCTCTTGCAAAGTTTCCGCGCGGTGCTAAGCTGGTGTGCAGCAGGACGGGTTCTTACCGTAGACTCCTTGTCCTTGGCAGTGGAAGGGGATCAGCGCCAGAAGTAGAAGGCAGGTCACCTCCATCTTCACGGCCGGTGCTTCATCCCCGCGAGACAGCGCAGCCCAAGAGGCAGCGGGGGGCGCATACGCCGGGGCCCCGCGATGCCCCTTGTTTCTCCCCCTTCCCCAAGAGGCGACGGAAAGGACAACAGCGGCGACGGAGACCGGGAGACTGAAGAGGCGGCGGTGGAGGCGACCCGGGTTTCTCCTCCAGCGGGGCCGCTGCCCGTGTGGGGACGCAGGGGGCGCTGGCCCGGCCCGGGTGCCTCCGCGCGCCCGGCGCTGCAGCCAGCGCCCCGGCCCGAGGAGCCCAGCCGCCGAGCCGCCCCGAGTCCCCAGGGCTCTCCGCTGGGGTTACTGGGCACCAGGGAGCCCTCTGCGTCGGCGGCGACGCTTCAATCCAACAGGCCACCGACAACTGATAAACTTGTCGTTTCCCCCCCAAGGGACGCCCCTCCGCGGAGCGGGGCGGGGAGGCCCCGGCTCCGCACGGATTAATCCGCTGTCTCCAGTCCTGCGGCGGGTGCCGGGGGCTCTAGGGCCCGATCCAAGGGAGCCCAGATGGGCGCCCTCCCGGAGGCGAAGGAGCCCAGTCTCGGCTTTCCTGAGCCAGGGAGCAGCGCTGGCTGGCTGGGCCGAGGGGCGAGAGCCACGGGGCCCCGGGTCCGCGAAGTTAGCCGAGCCACCGAGGAACACTGGGGAGGAATGCCCGGCGCCCCGCGGGAATCAGGAGAGCAATTCCAGCCAAGAGAGACCCCAGAAAGCTGGGAAAGGAGGAAAGTTTGAGTCGTTTGAAAAATATTCGCGCTCTCGCCGAGGCCGGGGCTGCAGCGCCGGCGCTTGCCGGCAGCCTCCGCTAGCCGCGCTCCGCTCCCGCCGTCTGGCCGCCGCTGTGGCGCTCCCTGGCTCGGTGCTCTCGGGCGAACGGGGCTGCGCCGCGACCCAAGTTGATCTTCCCCGCCCCCGCCCGGCGGCCTCGACCCGCGGGGCCCCAAGAGGGCGGGGCCGGACCGGGCTCCCGCGCGCAGCAGCCGCTGGGCTCCGGGCCTCGGGAGTGCTCCGCTCGCTCCGCAACTTGGGCTTCGCTGTGCTGCTTTTTTCCCCCTCGGAGCTTTTCATTCCGCGCTCCCCCGCCTCCCTCTCTCCCTCCCTCCCTTACTCCTCCCTCCTCCTCGCGTCTCCGCGTTCGGTCTCTCGCTCTCCCACCCTTTGTCGCTTGCTCTCCTGTTTGATTCCCCTCCGGTTAAAAAAAAAAAAAAAAAGGAGCCAATTAAAGGCAGCCCATCTCTCCCGGCCCAACCTCTGTCCAATTTCTTCGCCTCCCCCAGGACCAATTAGAGAAAACAAAACAGAGCTGGGGGAAGCAGACTGCCTCTCTCTCTCTCTCTCTCTCTCTCTCTCTCTCTCTCTCTGCCCCTCCTCCTCTTCTTCCTCACTCCGCCCGCCACCCCCCCGGCAGGAAAATGTCAGAAAACAGAAATGGATCCATCTATCCCGAGGACAGTGGCGGAGGGACGTGGGTTTCGGCGCCGACTCGGCCGCCGCGCTCTCGCACACTCGCTCTGCGCCCGCCCTTGCACACCGAGGCTAGCTGCCCGAGCCGATTGCACCGATCCCAGTGCGCTCGGGGCAAGCCCGGCCGCTCGCCCCAGGGGCCCAAGCCTGAGGGGCATTGCACACTTTGTAAATGTTTTGCACTTTGGGGGGCGGGACTGAAGAGGGGGTCGGAGGGAAAGGCCGGGGAGCCCGCGGTTCTTGAGGTCCTGCAGGCACGCGAGCCGGCCGCCTCCTGTCGGTCTGCAGGGCTGTGTGCGCGGCCACGGAGTCCCTCCGCCCCCAGCGGAGCCCCCGCCTCTTCCCAGGCCTCCTCGGCCTCTACCCGCGTAGAGCGTGGGGCCATCGCTTGGTCGCCGGCTGAGCCATGGGCTGAGAGGGCGCACTTAGAGCTCCTGCCCTTGCCTCGGCCCACAGGTTGCCAACAGGTTTGTCCACAGGACCCCTCCGCCAGAGCTCCCCCAGGCCATCCCCCATGCTCCCCAGCTCGCCCTCTTGCCATCCAGTCCCCCTCCGGCCCTCAGGCGCCCCCAAGCGCCCCGGGGGCGCACTCCCTTCCAGCAGCTGAGCCCGCTCCAGTTGCTGGGG
The DNA here is from genome assembly GCA_003508835.1 of Eonycteris spelaea. Classification (NCBI taxonomy): domain Eukaryota; kingdom Metazoa; phylum Chordata; class Mammalia; order Chiroptera; family Pteropodidae; genus Eonycteris; species Eonycteris spelaea. The sequence goes on from PUFA01000069.1 coordinate 2,906,481, forward strand.
TCGGGTACTCCGAGACTCCGTTACCTCAACTGGGCCCTCCCGGAGCAAGGGTGGGAAGAGAGCTCCTCCCAAACGCCTGCGGGAGGGGTGTAGATTGGGAAGCGAAGGGAGCGGCCTCCCCCGCGCCTCTGATCTTGTCCCCCTACCCGGATCCTGCTAATCTCACCTGCTCAACCTGTCGCCGTTATTTATCTTGTCGTGTGCGCGAGGATTGCATTAGGGCGGCCCGTGGGAGTGCGGACAACCGCTGCAGCTAGCAAGGGTGGAGATTACCAATCCTCCTTCCCCCAACCCGGGGAACTGTTCAGTAGCTTGGCTGTGATGCCGGTTCCACGACTCTGCATTTGTCAAAACTCAAAGATTGTACACCAAAACCGAAAAGAAAAAAAGAAAGAAAAAAAAAGAGTTAATTTTCCCTTATGTAAATTAAAACAAATTGTAAATAATAATAATAATAATAACCACTCCTTCCCCAGGCCCATTTCCTGCTGGGTCCCTCCTCCCTCTCTGTCCAGGAGCTGGCTCTCACAGGAGTAGGTGCCCCCAAATGCTGGGGCAGGAGTAGGAGGTGTTAGGGCAAATTCAAGGCACATGGTGGGATGTGCCATCAGCTGAAACCTCAGCTTCCTTTCTGTCCATTTCAGGGAGTCAGAGAACATCCGAAGAATCCTGTTCTCCAACCCACCTCCACTTAATTGCACCTCCTTCATCCTTCTCCGCTTTTGCTCTTTCCTTTCGTTCCTGTGGGTCCAAGGCTGAAAGGAGGATCCAGCCCCAGCTTAGTGCTGGGGACCTTGCAGATGCCAGCTGAAGATTTGTTAGTTAAATGAATGAATGATGCCCATCATAGGCCAGATACCACAGACAGACCTAGGATACCCTCGGTACAGCCATTCTTTCTACTCTGCATTCTCCAACTATTACCCTACAGAGAAAAATCCTTTTCTGCCCCACAGAGATACAGCTTCTTCCCATCCGCCTCGCCCACCCAGTCTGAAAAGGAAATGGCACCAACTGAGGGTGCCATTACAATGGCTTCTTTAATTGTCATCTTCTTTGCATTATTTGAAAATTTCTAGAAATCGTCCCCTCCCACAGGAAGCTTTCAGGGAGTGATCACAGTGATTGTCACCCTCCTTGCTTTGCCCATTCTGAATTGAATGAGCACTTATTCATGTCATGGGAAACTGCTTTTCTATTTTCCAATTAGCTAGTCCAACCCCAAACAGCAGTTAATTGCTCTTCTCTGGCTTTGGGGTGCATTATGGGGTGGTGGGACAGGGAACCCCACTGACTCAGCTGAAATTCTCTTGAGCTTATCATCTACAATGGAAGAGAACGAAAACTGATGAGGAGGGACTGGAGGTAGAGGGGAGCAGAGGACAGAATTGGAGCAAAACTGGGATCGAACATTTGTTGTAGCTAATCCACTTGTGAATACGCTGCAGCTAATTGCATGCAGTGTAAATACCTTGACAGCCCCGTTGCTGTGCCCTCTAAATTCAGTCATCTCATTCCCCAAGTGCGCCCCGCCTACTATCCCTGCCAGAGCCCTGTATCTGACGATGGAAGGCAATGGGGAGAAGGAAAAGAGCACTAGGCTTGGGAGCCATTAGTCCTGCCTTCCATTTCTAACTTCTCAAGGCCTCAGTTTCCCCTGCTGTAAAGTGAATAGGATACCAGTCTCAGAGTGGTTGAGAGACGTGAGTAATAACAGCTGACACTACATGCCAGGCACTGTTCTGAATCCTTCATGTGCATTAACTATTTAATCCTCATTACAACTATGTGAGACAGGGCCGTTATTCTCACAGAATAACATAAAAAGATTGAGTAACTCATGCAGCTGCTAAAAGCCAAAATGGGCTTTAACCTAGGTAGCTTGGCTCCGTGACCTTGCTCTTTCCCACTCTTCAATACTGAAGAGACTTAAGGGCCTATGTGCCTATTGTTCCCTGTTTTCTTCGCACACAGAGGACAACTCTCTGGGCCCCAAATTGGGCAGTTGTGTATTTGGGAGAGAGCTAGACCACTGGACCTGAGGCCAACTGCGGCCCACAGCCTGGAGGTTCAGTGGTCAGCACCCAACTGCCAATTCCACCTAAGATGCTCTAAGAAAAAAATCTCATTCTTTTCCCCTAGAGAAAGCCCAGCCTGTGGGATCCAGGAGTCTCAGGAACTAGCTGCTGACTGAGGAGGGTATGACAGACCAGGGAACCAGAAGCCTCAGACTTTGGCCCAGCAGGGCAGCTGTGGGCTTTTGCTGTGAAAGCATGTTACTACAATGCTCCCCTAACTCCTCTGCCTCTAGCTTACTCACCTCCAGCAAGTTGGAGCCTGGAAGAGGAGAGGGAAAAAGAGCGGAGAGTCTTTGCAGGGATGATGTCCTTGCCTTACGAGGAAAATTGTCTCTGAAAATCATACAGTGGCAGGTATTGATTCAATCTCAGGGCAAGACACTTTCTGGTCAGGTGGGGAAAGGCTGGCTGAGAGGGAATGAGCAACAGGAAGAGTTACAATCTTGATGAAAGACTAGTTTATTAATTTGAGCTCTAACAAATAGCCAATTAATGGTTCCAGCTGCTAATTAGTGAGTAGTTAACTCCTGTTATAAATTGTGCTGCTCAAGATTAGTGATAATGCAATCCCACAGTGACACCTTTGGAGAGGAGAGGTCTCAGAGACTTCTGTGACCCAGGGTCTACAGCCCCTACACTCTTTCCTCACCCAACCCCTAGTAGGCCCTCTGCTAGGGGGATGCATGGGAGCAGGACCCTGTCTGTACGTTTGCCATTTATTCATTTAACAAATATTTAATGACTGCTACTACATGCCAGGCACTACTCTAGGCACTGCAGATTCAATGTGAACAAAACGGACAAGTACTCCCCCTGCTCTCATGGTGGTTTCACTCTAGTGAAGAGACAGACAATATACTATATAAATAAGGAAAATAAATAGTATTTAAATGGGAAGGAAAATACTAACTAGGAGGAGGAGGAGGAAATGTGAGGGCTGAAATGTTAGAGAGGGTTGTCCAGAGAAGATCCCACTGACATTTGAGTCTTGACCTTAAAAAGAAAAGGGATCATACAGTGTCAATAGCTGAGGGAAGAGCATTGCAGGAAGAGGGTCAGCAAGTGCAAAGGCCCTGCAGTGATAAGGAGGCTTGGGCTGCTGCTGGGTGGGTGATGGGAGAGCAGTAGGAGCTGAGATCAGAGGTTAAGGGGGAAGGTCATTTGGGTTCTGGGGTCATTGCGGGATGTTGGGTTTTACTTGGAGTAAAATGAACAGAGGAGGGACAGGATTGCACTATAATTCAGCAAGCTCACTCTGGCTCTGTGTAAGGAATTGGTTGAAGAGGGTGCTACAGTATTCCTAGCACCTGGCATTTAGTGGGTGCTCAATAAATGCTTATCATAGGAATTGACAAATGAACATTGATGGTGTTAGATTGTAAGACTGGGAACCATGCTCTCTTTGAAAGGCCTATTTGGATTTTCTTGTAAATTATTTTATAACCCTCACCTTTGAACTTCCCAAGGAACTTCACACCCACTATCCTACTTGGTCCTTGTAATGTCTCTGTGACTTATGTTAAGACAAGTGGCCCCTTCCATTTTGCAGATGTGAAAAATTGAGGCAAAGAGACACTCACTAACTGGCTTACAGAGAATTACTAAAAATATATATCAGTCCTGGAATGATGTGGGTGAAGGATACAAAATAGACAAAGTCCCTCCCCGCTTTTTGGCCACTGTGTCACGATTGTGCCCTGCCTCACTGTATGATCTACCCTCTTGGGGTTCAGATTCTCATTTCCACAATGAGTGGATATGCTCAGACATGTTCTAAGATTGCCCCCAGCCCAGACTCCAAAGCCTGTCTGAGGCCTGATATCTGGATGCCACCATTTCCCAAGTGAGGGTCACCTGGGCTGTCCCAGGCTCCTTTTGTCCACACTAATGTTGGAACAAGGGAGTTTTGTTTAACTTTTTGAGCTGATGGTTCAGTGGATCAAAAGTAATTTGGTTTTAATACTAGCTTGGAAAACACATGGTATTCCCACTCTGAGCAGGAATAAGAAACACTGATTTTTACCAAGCTCTGTTTCCCTACTGGGGTGGGGGGGATCTTGGAAGAGGGTGAATGAGCTTGAAAAGTCAGGTTTTCTTGACTGTTTTCTTGTTAATTCAGCACATATTTATTGAGCTAGGCATTTACTTACATCATACTGGGCACCCTGCTGGCGATATCCAACAAGTAAAGACACAACCCTGTCCTCAGGCAGCCCCAATTTGAGGAAGAAGACAAAGCCCCAACCTCAGGGCTTCCAACTGGAGCAGAGAGAATGCTGATATATGGTTATGGATCCTGGTATCAAAATGGAGCCAGGAAATAGAGCTAGGAACAGATACACTATAACAGAGGAAAGTATTCACTACATGGGCAAGGTCTAAGGGGAGGAGAATAAGGAAGGCAAGTTATTTTGACTTCTTGGCTCTTACAGCAAGATGGTTTCTTACCCTTTAAGTCTGGTTGCCTGCAGCCTTCCAAGTTTCAACCAAGACTAAGGGAAGCAGCCTGGTGTTTTATTTGGGGATTTTCTCTTAATGCAAATGTCTCTTTGGACTCCTGGGAATGAAGCCTGTTTGCAGATGAAACTGTGAAGCTGGCATATAGCAGTCAGCGCCCACAGGGAGAAGAACCCACTCTCTCTGGGGCCAGGCCCCACCCCAGCAAGAAGCACCATCCCCACCACTGTACACCACTGGCCTCCCTAGGGAGACATATCTGGCTAAGGGGACTGCAGAGTACCTGGAGATCTGAAGGCCCCATCTGTTACTCCAGTCTAGAGTAGCATCTGCGCAGTGTGCTTTGTATCCACGCATGCTGTGAGCTCACAGACAGGGTGGGTCTCCTACAGTACCCAGTGCAGGGCCCAGCACATGGTAGCCATTCAATGTCTGCTCGTTAAAATGAATTGAATAGGATTATCCTGACTAACTCAAACAAAAGTCGGCTCTGGGAAAAACCTGAATTATCAGGATAAGGGAGGCCCAAATTATCTAGACAATATGTGGATTAGGGACAAATAGAAATAATGAATATACAAGAAGAAATATTTGTATTATGTACAGGCCGAAGGGAAACAAATTTCCAGGGAAAGAAAGTAAGCAAGCGAGGGGCAGAAAGTTCTGGGAAATCCTGTGTAAACAAGTGGCAGGGGGAAGTGACCCCATTGCTGCCTCATTCTGGATGCCTTCTAGAAGGGGAGGTCTGGGTCAGGTGTGTTTCCTGAAGGTTAGGGGCTGTGCCAGGCTGAGGGTGGCTCTGTCCTCTGGTATCTGCCCCTAGGGCCCCAGCAGCCCCAGGGAAGGCATCAAGTTTCCCTGAGCTGGACTTCCTCACCTTCTCCAGGGCAGCTCTTCAGAAGCAGGATCAAATGTTCTCAAGCTTGAAAGGACAGACCGGGATGTGAAGAGAAAGCAGGAAAGGGGAGGAGGAGTGAAGCTGAGGTCAAGGGGGAGGGGGGACTAAGCTGGGCCAAGGGACAGGGCTGGTGATTCTCTGGGTTCCCTTTCTATTTAACCTCCTCAGCAAATTCTTTTTCCTTTAGCCATAACCTCTTTTTGATCCATGCAAAGTGGGTGGGGGAAGGAAATCTGGAGTGGAATAATCCTAGCTACACACACACACACACACACACACACACACACACACACACACACACACACACACACACACACACACACACACACGCTACGTGGCATAAACTCCAGGGGGCGCCATTCACATAGAATACACAGGAATGGCGCCCACTTCCCACGCTCAGAGTGGCACTGCTGCAGCGCCCTCTGTTCTGACCAGACCCCGTGTCAAGCTGTGTCATCCTACCCTGTACCTCCTTTCTCCTGCTCCTTCTCTTCCCACCCACCCTCAGCCCACTTTGGCCTCCCGCTCCTCTCTGGCCCCTCATCCTCTAGGTCACACCTGGCCTGGACCCCGCACCCTGCTAAGCTCCCCCTTCCTGCAAATTGCTGGAGGATGGGAGGGGTCCCGGGCCCGCCTCAGCACGCTTTTGTCAGACACACCACGAGCAGCCTGAGCCCGGGAGTACTGGCTGCCTTTTGATTAACTCAGCTCATTAGCTGGCTCCCCTGGTTCTCCCCAGGGATCCTCTACTCCCGCAGTCCTGGGGTCTTTGGGAGCCCAATCTGGCCCTGGGCATGGAAGGGAGACCCCAAGGGACCTTCGCACTCAGCCCTGTGGGGACTGTCTAGCACCACTTCTCGTCCTTTCCATCCCTTACCCCAGGGCTGATCTGAAGGAGTAAGTGTACCATGAAATAACCATAAAATGCCCAGCCTAAAGGCCACTCACCCTCACAACCACTCTACGAAGTGGGTAGATTTATCATCCTTTTAGCAGGAACCGAGGAACAGAGAGGCTTAGTCACTCCCTCAAGGTCACACAGCTAGTAAGTGACAAAGCTGATATACAAATCAAGAGAGTGGTTCCAGAGGCTGTAGAGTCTATAGTCTTCACCAGTTAGTGCCCACCCCTCACAAGGAAGAGGGGCCAAAGGCTGACACCCTAGTGAGTACTTAGGATTAAACAAAGTAAAATTTAAAATCCAGTTTCTCAGTCACACTAGCCACATTTTGAGTGCTCAGTAGTCACACATGGCTAGTGGTTACTGCATTGGAAAATGCAGATATAGAACATTTCTAATATCATAGGAGTTTGACCGACAGAAGTGCTCCATAGTTTTTTTAATCCTAGCTCTACCGCTTACTAGCTGAGCAACTGTGAGCAAGTTACTTAACCTCTCTGTGTCTCAGTTTCCTCATCTGCGAAACAGGGATAAGAATAGTGCCAACCTATAGGGCCGTCAGGGGATTAAATGAGAAAACACACATAAAGTGATCAGCACAGTGCCTAACACATAGTAAGCATGCTTCAAATTATTAGGTGCATTATTAGGAAACATAGTCCAGCCCCTCATTTAGCTAAGTAGGTAGCTAAGGACTAGAAAAACTAAAGAACTAGCACAAAGCCACACAACAAATTAATGCCAAATGCTGGGGCTCTTGTTCTTTTTACTCCATTGCATAGCCTAGTGATACAACTACAACTGATAAAGGACTTTCACATTTGACCCTCCCAAAAATGCTAGGAGGCCATTAAATAAGGTTTCTTTTGTCAACTCCATTTTACAGATTAAGAAACTGAGACACAGATGATAAAATAATTTCTTCAGGGCTCTGATGTTCTTAAGTAGCGCAATAGAGATTTACTGCAGTTGAGTGTTCTTTCCCCTGCTCCTTTCTCCCTGTCTGTACAAATTAACATGTAAGTGTGTGTTTGCGTGGGCGTGTTTGTGTGTTCTGCATTTTCTCACCATCCAGAGCTCAGGGGCCTAAGCCATAGATAGGATATAAATCATATAAATAATATTAATATGGTCTCAATTATGGAAAAGGCCATATTTAGAATAAAGATGAGGACAGATAATACCATTTTAATGGTTATCATGGGCGATGGGATTATGGGTGATTTGCATTTCTGTCTTTACATGTTTCTATTTTTCCCCAATTTTCTTATAAGCAGTATGTATTATTTTTACAATCAGAAATAAACAAATGTGATTTCAAGTATGTTTCTTAAAAAATAAAATTCCTCCATTGTTTCCATTGTGGCCTCCTGGACCCTCCAAGCAGTTGGGAGGCCTGGCCTGGGGTTTGGCTTTGCCTGGCCACTCGCCTCTGGCAGACAGGGGTCTGTGTTTGCCTCTCAGCTCAGTCCCCTTCAGGCAGAGGCCCTCAGGTCCCTCCACACTGGAGTGGGTTTGAATTTACTCGGCAACATCCACATGCAATAAATGTCATACTGTTTTATTTTTTCAAGTCAAATAAATTCTGATCCCAAGTCTCCACTTGCCAGAGTGCTGAGAAATCAGCCTTAGTTATGTTTGGGGGGAGTCTCCAGGGTCATAGAAGGATCTGGGACTCAGAAAAAGGGACCTCAAAGCCTTGTGGTTGCTATAGTAATTGACTCCTGTTGCCTTGGCTCCTGAACCCTGGGCCAGGCCTCGGTCAGCCCAGCTGCCAGAAAGGCTCTGAGAGGTCTCAACAGCAGCCTTCTTAAGGACCACAAGTGGGACCCAGAAACCCTCAGAGCTTCAGCACTTACCATCCAGTCTCCACAAATATCCCCATCTGGTACTGCAGCCCGGAGGGACACAGGACCCAAAGGCCCCCAAATCTCTGTCCCTTCCCAGGCTGGAGGGACATCTCTATCTCCCTTCTCCCTTCCACCCCCCACCTTCACTCCCTCCCCATACACACACACACTGTGCTCAACCAGCCTCCCTGGCCTGGAGCATAGCTTGAGTTTCCCTAATAATTCATTAGCAGGGCTAAAAAAAAAAAAAAAAAAAAAAAAAAAAAAAGAAAATCCCAACAAGAAAACCTCATTCAGCAGTATTACAAGTTATTTATGAGAGAACACAAAGTGGCCTCAGCACTAGGGGAAGCCTGAGGGTGGCAGGAAGGCCCTCCGAGTGGAGGGCTAGACTACTTTGGATCTTCCTGGCACTGACCACCAATGCTCCTGCTCAACACAGACACAACCTCTTCTCTCCTCCCAACTCTGCCTGCCAAAGCCAGCCGTGAGTCACCACTGTTCTAGGTACTTGACTTAAACCCACCCACTCATCCAGCATTTCATCCATTCATTTATTAATTGATGTATGATTCGTTGATTTATTCATGGATTTATTCATTCATTTAAACATTTATTGAGGGCCTACTATGTGCCAGGCACTAGCTGATGTCAACATTTGTGGAGCATAGACATGAATCAACAATTGTATACTGGAACCAGTTCATACCAGCTCACAGACTGTACACATCTCCTCTCAACTGCACCTTCATGGTGTCATGTTGCTAGCTTTAAGTCAGTCAGTTGTAGCAGGGTTATTTATACCATGGAAATTGGTAAATGGTACAAATCAGGGCCTTACCCTCGGAGAGCTGGTTGTTAAACATTCACTAACACACCACTGTACCAGGCCTTGGTATCTAGGGCCACACAAAACTGAATCCCAAGACATTATTGTCTAAACCAGAGAAGGACATTGCACTAATTTACAATGTAATTTTGGCCTACCCAGATTTATTAGCCTCAGAGCTACACAGTTGTCTTTGCAAGTTAGGAATATCAAGAATAGAGAATTTAATTCCATCATGCAAGCTCTAGGAAGGTGTGATAAAGGAGATGCATTTGAGCTGAGCCTTTAGGGACAGGTGAGATGTCAACCTGAAAGGAAGGTGTTTTGGGTGGTGGAGCAGTTTGAGCAAAGGTCTAAAGGAAGGGCCAGGCTGAGTGTGTTCACTGCATTTAGGTAAAAAGCAGGGAGTTGTTCCCACCTATTACCTACCTCTCCAATCACACAGTAGAAGTGAACTGCTTTCTGGAGGGAAAAAAATGATATCACGAGAGCTGGATTGTCAGGCAGAGGCTGCTGGTTAAACCCTGGATGCTGAGAGGTAAGGACACCTCTCCTTTTTCCTCCTCCTCCCAACCTCCTCCTCACCACCATTCCTTCTCAAAGAAGGCCTTAACCTACAGGGAAAATGCCTATGATGTGTGCAAGGGGCAGGCAGGAGGCCATCTTCCTACCCTTAACACCACTGACATTATCACCACCTATGTACACCACAGTACATAACCACCAGGCTAACCATCACCATTGGCCCCACCATTTGTCCATGTGTGGCTCATGGGCACTGTTAAGCAGCTGACACAGACACATGCACATGCTTGGCTTACAGATATCAGGAGAGACCCCCAAATAAACTCCAATGCTCCAAGTACTACAATGATCTCTACTGCAAGTAAGAGGAGTTTTCTCAAAGATTTCATGTTTTCCGTTGCCTTACTCTGGGAGATAGCTGAGCCTCCTCTAATGTGAACGCCCATAGATGTATACACATGTATGTACAGAGGCAAGTATACAGCCAGGTGCAACACCACTGAATACCAAACCATTAGACATGAGCTGGGACAGGCATGGGGGAGGCCACAGTCCATTAGCCTCAATGATCCCTCCTGGACCTGGTGAGTCAGTGGTCGCCCACACCTAGCCCACATCCTCCCAGCCGCCCTGCTGACCTCGCCCCACTTGTCTGACAAGGAACTGAGCTTCCCATTGGTTCAAGGCAGCCTCCCACTCGCCTTCTCCAGTCTGTTGCTCATCGCCTATGATGAGGGAAGACCGAGCATGTCTATGCGCTGCATTTGTAGAACCTCTACAGTCCTTAAAGAACAGGCCCATATTCTCTCATTTAATCCTGAGAATTCTACGAGGTGGGGATTAGCATGTGTGTTAGAGTGTGGGCACTTGAGGGCCCTTAGGACACAAAAGTGGCTAAGGGTCTGTGAGGGCAGCTTTGTCACTGTTCCCGGAACCTTTGCTCTTGGTCCCAACTTTTATCTCCTTCATACTCATCCAGTGTGAGTTCATCCACCCTTGGTGGATGAACTCACACTCTGTGACCCACAGACAGAATGGCGTGAGGTCAAGGGCACTGCCCTGAAGTCGGACTGCCACTTCTTGGTTGCATAACCTTGGATAAGCTACCTCACTTTCCTATGCCCAGTTTCTTTGTCTATAAAACAAGACTAGTAATAGTAATAACAGCAAATTCTGCCAGAGTGCTTACTTTGTGAGAAGCACACACCCCTTATGTGTATTAACTCACTTAATCTTCACCATGTCCCTATGAGGCTGGCTCTTAGCACAAGGCCTAGCGTGTTTCATGCACTTAGTAATTGTTAGTTGTTATTAGCTTCATCATCAGCCCAGGGCTCCCTGAGGCTGCCCACCTCTCTGCTTAAAACTTACAACCTCATTCTACTTCCTTCTTTTCTTATCTCAATGAGTGGTTCACCATTACCCCCACCACCCAGGCAGATACCTGGGACCCTGAGCTCTTCCTTTCTTCTTAAAATCCGTATTCAAGAGCTCCTCCATATCTCTCATATCCATCCCCTCCACACGTTTCCTCTTTCCATCACCACAGCTTCAGTGATATCCTACTCGTTTCTCACCTGGATTATGCAAAGGCATAATAGCTCCCTGCTTGCAGTCCACATACCCTGCAACCTGTCCTCCTGCTCTGCCAGAGATTTCCAAATTGCAGATCCACGGAAAATCCCTCCATGGCTCTCCACAGCCTCCAGGATGAAGTTCAGGGTCTTTAGCTTAGCACACAACCTCTGTGGGATCTGGACCTTGCCTGCGTCCCCTCCACTGCCCCATACACACTGCAATATGGCCATGCCCAACATGCCAATTCATGCTTCTGGCCTTTGCATACGCAGTTCCCACAGTCTAGAGGGCCCTGCCCAACCCCTTTGTCCAATCAGTTCTTCCCTCCCTCATGACTCAATTCAGGCAATGTCTCTTCCCAGAAGTCTTCCTGGATCACCACTAGTACTCTTCCTCCATGTTCCTGGAGTAATACCCTTAATACCTTGAAATTATAATGACGTTATCTGTGTTTTCACCCACCAACCACAGATGTCACCTGGAGGCAAATGCTTAAAAAGCACAGCCACTGCAGTCAGATGGCCCCACATCTACCATTTACTCATTAATTTCAGCTCCGTCATTTACTAGCTGTGTGACCTTGGACAAGTTGCTTAACCTCTCCGAGTCTCAGTTTCTTTGTCTCCAATGCGAGGCTAATCACACAGTACCTATCCCATAAAGTATTTATGAGAATTGAGATTATAGTAGGGAAAAGTGCTTAGCACAGTGTCCAACAGAATCCAAATTGCTCAATGAATGTTAGCTATTGTATAATAATAAGATTCTGTCTTATTCATTTGTATCACTGTTGCCTAAAATAGGTCCGGCCATGTGGCAGATACTCAATTAATGTCTGTTGAACTGAATCAAAGTGAAATAACCTGGAGCCAATTTCCAATTCAATCAGGGTTTCTAGCTGCAAGCAACAGAAACCACTCTGACGGCTCTTTATGCAGAAGAGAAATTTACGAAGGATATTAGGTGGCTCATGAAATCTCTGAGAGGACCAGAGGACGTGGCTTGGAGGCCACATAGCCAGGAACAGAGTCCAAATGCACCCGAGACCTGCTGCAGTGGGTACTCTCCTATTCCTGTGACTTAGCACAAACCCCACAGCTTGTACTAATGACACTGGGCACCAAACACTAGAGAGAGTGTCTAACATTTGCAGGACCCAGGGAAAGAGTGCAAATAGAGGCTCATATGCTGTGTATCAAAACATTTTAAAGTTATAAATCTAACAGTCTATTAAATGAAATCTATTCAAATATGTTCCAGTTACTATGGCTACATAACAAGTTATGCCACAACTTAGTGGTATAAAACAAACATTTATTGTGCTCATAAATTCTGTGGATTAGGAATTCAGACTTGACTGGCTTATGTCTGCCCATGATGTCTGAGGCCTCAGGTGGAAGGTTCGAAGCTGGGGACTGGAATCATCTGTAGGTGTGTTCGCCCACATGTCTGATAGTTGGCTGAGGCCTCAGTTTCTCTCCACATGGGCCTCTCCATGTGTCTCCCCTTCATGTGGGCTGGTTTGGGGTTCCTCACAGAATGGTGGAGGGGTTCCGTGGGCATGTGTTCTAAGAAAGAGACTTCCAGAGAGCTGTTTTGCCTTTTTACCTGGTGTCAGAAGTCATGTGGTGTCATGTCTGCTGCATTCTATTCGTCAGAGCAGTCACAAAGCCTGCCCAGGTTCAACGGGAGGGGAGAAAGACTGACTCTTGGTGGGGAATAGTAAAGATCTGTTAGAGTACGTGGGACAAGTAACACTACTGTCAGCATTTCTGGAAAATACAAGCTTCCACATATTCTCTTACCTTAACAAATATGCCTTTCTAACAGGTCAGTTTCAGATTTGGAATCCAGAAACTCCTCAGAACTGTGCCACCATCCCCTTCCCTCTCTCCCCACCAGCCCCAGCCTGTGCTTGTGTTCAGACACTCCTGCCCACAGGTCCATGCTCTCTCTGTTCATGCTACCCACAAAGACCTCTTTGCGTGTTCCTCAGGCATTAGGGCACACAACAGCAGCCGGATCTACCCTCGAAAGACAGACCCAGGGAAGAGGGCGGCACAGGCTCTGCAAGTGGGCCTGGGGCCAATAGCACAGGTAATTTGGGATCCTGGTTCTTGCAGTATGATATTAGAGAGGTGGGGGTGGGGGAGCTGTGAGTAGGTACGTCCCTTCGTCCTACAGATTCCTGGCCCTGAGGGGAAAAGTGTGGCTGGAGAAAAACTGGAGCAGGACTCTCTCAAATGCAGGGATCCCTCTCACCCAGGTCTCAGAGTGGTACTACCTAGAACCTTTGCCAGCACAACCTCTGGAAGCTGGATGCCTGTGCTGCTGCAGTCGCACAGATAGACTCCATGCCTTGCCCTTCCTCAGAGACTTTCCTGGGTTTATCTGTTCAATGGAGTCTAATTACATACCTGTGCAAGGGGTCCTGGGAAAATGAGCTCTGGCTTCTACTTAGGGGAAAGGCAGACACGTGAGGTATGGAGGTCTCAAATAAGGAAAGAAAAGAAAGAAAGAAGGTTTAAAGGCCATAGACAGCCAAGAAGAATGACAAATATCCACTATGGCCCACCTCTTGGCTGCCCAGGATCAACATATACCCTTCTTCCATTCCTAAACTTACCCACCATGACTGCCACCACAAAAATTTGCTTCCACCTAACATAATGTAATTATTCTTTACAAACAAAAACTTACCCTTTTTTTTTTAAAGGGGGCAACCTAAATTCATATCAGTAATTACACCAGGTAACTGGGAAGTCCATTCTCTATCTAATTCCATTATACTCCCATCTTGATATTCCATATCCATCCAACAAATTGCAAAGATAACCATCAAAAACACCCCCATATAAAAATAATGGGGGATGAGGATGTAAGGAAAGAAGGAAATTTTGTTAAAACATATCAATATATCCAAAGCAAGAAGTACAGTATGCGTGGATACTATAGTTTCTGTTTCTGCATCTAATCACAAGACCCTAGCTGGTATTAGTCATTTCATTTCATGTTCCGTTTGTCCTTCACAAGTACCTCAGCCAGTCAGAGCTATTTATCTGGTAGAATAATCTTAATCTCCTGTCTGAAGAACTGCTGAACCTTTCATTGTGTTGCCTGGTTAGTGCTGTTGTGGTCTTCCTAGATGTACTAAGAGATGCCCATGCACCTCCCTGTCCCATTGGATTCCAAATGATAATTAGTGTCAATCACCCCCAGCCAACGCTACAATCCTCCTTTTCGCATGAGAAGCAAAAAGAGCCTGGTGACAAACTTGTCTTCCAGTTCAATGGAATCATTCTGTCCCCTGTGGAAGCATTTCTGCCTTGCACATTCAGACTTCTAAACCAGAAAAGCCTGGAGTTATGTGGATAGGAAGCAAAAACCCTGCAAATGGGTCTTTAGGTAAGTGGGAGAGGTTTGGGCTAGAGATGTGAATCTGGGTTCATCAGTGCATTGAAACCAAAATTATGGTTGGGGTGCCTCAGAGAGCATGAAGATAAAGGCAAGAGGAGAGCCAAAACAGGCTCCTGAGGAATGTTACCTTGTAAGAATTCAGCAGAGAAGGCAGGGAATTGGGGAAGCAGTGAGGCTGGGTGGTCTTTCTACCAGAGTTCACTTCTCTCTTTAATGACCTTTCTACTCTGAGGAACAGCATCCACATAGGGGCAGGCATGTCAAGAGTTCACTCTCCTTGAGAGGAGTTCAAATCCCTTAAACTACTGTAGACCTGGTGTTACAATGCAGCAATGTCTTCTCTGCATTTCTCAGGAATTCTCTTTGTCGCATCCAAAATCCCCCAAAATATCAGTCAAGAAAACCGAAAAATGGGAAAAAGTATTATAATTCTCCTGTAAAAACTAAAGCTTTACAATCAATGCGAAGGTGTTACTGGTTTGGGGGGATCAGCTGAAAGCAAGAGCTGGAAAGTGATACATGCAGTTGAAGGTTGATGTCAGCATCTCTGGGAGCTCAGAGGTGAGACTCTTACCATCTAATCAGTAGGACTTGCTTGTAGCTGTTGCCATTACATCAATGTGTGTTTGTGGCCCTGTCTGCTGCTGATGGTGAGTCATTCTTGCAAATAAAATAAATATTGATAAGTTTATATGCATAGTATACTTTCTACAAATCCTATGAGCAATACTCCAAGCAAAATTAGCCCTTAAATTGGCAATTTTAGTGTGTGTAGTGCTGTTACCTTGCCAGAATCTGAATGTTATCTTCTTTAAGTACTATCCAGTCATGGTCAGTGGCATTTTCCAGCATTTGAATATTTGCTATGGAAGAAATGCAAAAAGAAGAAAATAGGAATGTTGTGAAATTCTCAGACAGAAAGTCAGAAACTGACCTAAAACCTGAATGAGCAAAAGCAATATCAATTTCAATGGCAAAAAGAAAATCGGGGCAAGCAAAGTATATTCATTTTTGAAGGAAAAAAAAAGAGCGTACATGAAGTTATGTGTGCCCTAACACCTAAACTAAAGATACTTTAGACACTTTATTTTTGATGATTCAAGCATGCCAACACAAAATTTTTTTTTTTCTGTATCTGGAAATTTTGTTGAAAAACAAAGCTCAAGACTGTCAGATAAATCAATTAATGTTTTGTGTGTTTTAAAAATTTCACTTTAAGAATGAAAATTTTAAGATAGTAAATATTCATACTTTTCAATTTTAATAACTTATTTGTCATTAATTTTGTGTTAATATTTCTTTATTTTAGTATTTCATTTTATCATGTCCATATCATGAGGGAACAATTTTACATGTTACTGAAATAAATAATCTTGTCACAATATATTGGTTCATAGTAATAATCAACCATGTATTTAACATTTTATCTTTTTTTTAAATAAAAAAAGACTGAAACTTTCGCATAACCGTATTATAGAAAAAGGATTCACTGTTCATTATTTATGGTCACTCATTATTTAAAACATGTAAATATAGTGTCATAAAGAATACAGAGTAATTTCTGATTTGGGAAATTTCCAAGAATTCTCAGATTTCCAATTTCTCACTCACAAATCCCCCAAATTAGCAGCTGTCAGGAATTGGGAAACATCACGGAGATTGGTGGCATCAACCCAGATTGGGACCCCTGGATCTACCCAACCTTAGGGGTGATGAAACAGGATGGAGAGGGTAGTCTCACCCCACACTAGTCCCAGAAAGCTCCATTGCAGAATGCTAAGCCAGCCCGATCCCCTCATCCTGCAGTGACCTCATGCCCAGCACCCCAGCACCCTCATGAACTTGTAACAATCAGAACTCTGGGTCTGCCTTCCTTTTCCTTGGTTCCCACGAGAAGAGAAGAGTAACATTTACCTTCCTCCTAATTCTGTCCTTTTCAAATGTCAACAGGGAAGGGAGGGGGCTCATTCCTCTCTCCATCCCAGCCAGCCTCCCCAGCAGGATCCCCTCACTCCAATCTCCCTGTGTTCTTATTTGAGATGTGGGAGGGTTGTGCATGAGGACACCCCCTGGGATCCCTGGAAGATCAGGGTGGCTCAGAGGCAAGTGAGGTAGCCCCTGGTGGGGTGAGGAGAGCTGAGCACCTCTCCTTTGGCCTGGAATCCAGGTAATAGTAAGGGGATGAGAAACCGCATAATGAAAAGACCATGGTAAGAGACATGAAGCCATCTGGCCTCTTGACTAAGGTTAGACAGCAGTTTTATCTATTCATGCATCCTCAAGTACACCAAAACGTAATAGTTTAAAATGACAAATCTTTTATTTGATCACAATTCTGTGGGTCAGAAACTCAGTCACTTCAGGGACAGCTCGTTTCTGATCCATGGGATGTCTCCTGGGGCTGGAATGCGCATGACCTCTTCATTCATAGGTGACGCCCCAGGTAGAAAGGCTTAAAAGGCAGGGAGCTGGCTGGAATGGCTCAACTGGGTCCTTCCTCTGGGCCCCTTGGTCCTCTTCCCTGTTGTCTCAGGGCCTCTCCCTTGCCATGAGGCTTTTCCTCATGGCGATCTTTCCTGAAAGGTAGCTGTACTTAGGTGCTAGTTCAGGGTTCACTAAAGTTCAAAAGTGGAAGCTACCAAGCAGGGGTGTGCTGGTAACTGGCTCTACAGGAGAAAAAGAAAAGGAAGGAAAGTGAAAGGAAGGAAAGAAGGAAGGAAGGAAGGAAGGAAGGAAGGAAGGAAGGAAGGAAGGAAGGAAGGAAGGAAGGAAGGAGGAAGGAAGGAAAGAAGGAAGGAAGGAAAGGTGGGAGAGAAGAACCTGATTTGTGATATTTGTCAATTTGGAGGTATAAATAAATACTTCCACCTAGACTAATTACAAGCTACAAACTTGATGTCAATGAGCTCATAAAATTTTTGAAAATTTAACAATCAACTCTTATAAGCCTATGAGCCAACTCTAGCACATCAGGGCTGCCAGACCTTCTTAAGATTTTAGCTAGGAATGGATCCAACATCACTTTCACCATAGTCTATTGGTTAAGGCAGATCTCAGGCCAGCCCACGGTTAATGTGGGAGGGGAATACAAAAGGCCATGATGCATGGACATGTATTCCATAGAGGGCCACCAAAGTAACATTCCCAGGGACAATAACAACTCTCATCACATTGTGCCCACAGGTACCAGATGCTTGGGCCAGGTATCTTGCAAATATTACTCCTTTTTAGTATAAGTGTTATTAACCTCCTTTTAAAGATGAGGGCCTCGAGATCAGAAAGGGTAACAAAGCGTCTAAGCCTTAGATCCTGTGGCTTCCAGTAGCAAGGCATCTCATCTATAGGAGGGTATAGCCATTATAGTTATTAGATGGTATTTGGGAGCTTAAGACAATTGGGGAGCACAGGAATTTGATTCTCGTTAAATGACTGTCAAATCTAGAAGTGTGGTGGGAATGACATGAACCAACATGAAGAGGAAGGGCAAAGAGAGTAAAAACTAACTTACCTAAATCCTAAAATAGTAATAATAGTACAGCAATTGAACCCTTATGTGCTAGGGACATAGATAAGAATTTGACATACCCTGTCTCATTTAATCCTTAGAGTCCTATGTGGAGGCATGAAGGTTACCCCTGTTTTACCAATGAGGACATAGGCTCAGAGAACTTACCTGGCATGTTAATCTGCTCAGGCTGCCATAACAGATTCCAGACTCAATGGTTTCAACAATAGACGTTTAGTTTCTCACAGTTCTGAAGGCTGGAAGTCTGGGATCAAGGTGCCAGCAGGGTTGGTTTCCGGTGAGGCCTCTCTTCCTGGACTGCAGACAGCTGTCTTCTCAGTGTCCTCACATGACCTTTCCTTTATATGCATGTGGCTGTAGGGCAGGGGGATCTGGTGTCTCTTGCCCTTTCTATTAGGACATTAGTCTTATCAAATTGGGGTCCTACTCTTATGACCTTACTTAACCTTAATTACCTCCTTAAATTCCCTATCTCCAAAGGATCCATGGCATAAAAATAGGTTACGAATTGTGTTCAAAGGCAAGTAAGAGGTAGTGCTCGGCGGGCCTGTGGTACCCAGAGAGGTGATAGTAGCTGAGAGAAGACACAGGACTGGTTTCAGTGAGCTCCTAGGTGACAGATGGGGGATGGGGACCTATTTCTTATCCTCAAGGCTAGCACCATGTCAGAGACCATGAAGCTGACCTGGACCAAGGATTCTGACTTGCTGGGGCTGGTCAGCGAGCAGGAAGAACTGATTCTAAAGGCAAGCCAGTCTACCCTTAATCCCTGTGACTGCAGGCTTGGCCTTCCTGCTGGCTCTCCACCCCCTTCCCTGCCACGTGTGGGCAGGCTGGGCATCGCCGGGAGCCAGGTGCCTGCTGCACCAAGAGGCAATTTATGAACTGTGGGTATTTTGTCTGTTTACTTGAAAGCACAAAAATTTGTCACTTGTGTGGGTAATTTGTTGCTAATTACGAGCTTACAATCTACAGATAGGAAAATCAGGGCCAACGTGCGCTTCTTGAGGAAGAGGAAAATTACCCCAAGTACTGTGTAATTATACACTTAGCGGGCACAGCATTCCCAGCCCTCACCCTTCCCACTGAGGGCTGACAGTGCAGGGTGAGTTTGCACACATGCCCACTGAGGCTCCCTCCTGGGGAGGGGAGGGCCTGTCTGCTGCCAAGGCCCTGAGACACGGGGCTACTGAGCCTCATCTCTTCCCTCCTCCAATGAGCAAAGGAGGAAGGTAAGGAAAAGGGCTTAGGCACTCCCCTCAGGGAACATCCACAGAGTGGGAGATACCACATGTGCCCTCAGGAGCTCCCCAGTCTGATGGAAAAGGCATAGGCCAAGACCTCAGGAAATTCCAGTCTAATAGAGGAGACGCAGTTCCTCCCTACGGGGTCCCACTCTGATCAGGGTTACAGAATTCCTGCCCTCCAGGAACCCCTGATCTGACAGCAGGTCAGACATCAGATCATGGCCAGGTCATCAGGAAGCCCCAGGTTTGTCAGAGAGGCACATCCTTCACCCTCAGAGGCACCCCAGTCTTATGGACGGGGAGCACTCTTGCTCCCAAGGTACTCTCTGATGGCAAAGGCATAGGCCCTGGCCTTGGGGCTGAGATCCACCAGTTTCGTGGGGAGGACACAGCACCAATACGGGCTCCAATTTGGATGGAGGAGACATAGCTGCTGCCCTCAGGAAACCCTCAGACTGATGGGAGAGAAAAGCTCTTGCTCAGAGAGTTCCTGGTCTGATGGTGGAGACAGGTACCTGCACTCAGAGTGTTTTATGGAGAGACATAAACCCTGATTTCTAATTGTCTCTGAGTTACTCTCTGTCCATCTCCATGTAAAAGGAAGAACTACAGTGAGACTCAGGTGGCATGCTAACCACCCTATTTTGCTCTGGAAGGTGTATCCCGAACACCCAAAGCCTTCCTGTAGGTATGCCCAGCACCCTCTCCCCAAGACCCTCCCAGCTTTAGATTCCTTCCAGTCATCCCAGATGATGAGTTAGGTGATCCTAGAAAACCCCCTCTCCCTCCTCTTCCTGATCCCTTTTATTTGCTCGCCTAAATCATTTATGACTTGCAATAAAGGCCACCATGCTCCCCTTCTAGTCCCCCCAGAAAATATTATTTAACAGAAAGGTGACAGTTATGTAATTTAGTCTCAGTCTCCATTATTGATGAATTTGACCATAAAATATTTAGGTTCCTCTGTGTTCTGCCTCTTGGGGTCTGACAGTAACAGTGTCACATTCCAATTTATCCTCATGGAAGATGTGGCAATCAGGAAGGCCCTGCCTCACCCACCCAAGGCTATGCCCCGCTGCTCAGCACAAACCCCAGCTCTCCGCACTCAGAGTTGCTAAGAAGGGTTCTTTTGTCACCCACGGATCCAGCAGAGTAGCCAGAGTCCAAAGTGTCCTGTGAATTCAAGACAGTCTGAGAAAGAAGAGAAAGAGGAAGAGAAGGAGGAAGGGAGGGAGGAAAGCATTGTGTCTTAAGAATCTATAACCACTGGCACTGCGTTAACTCATTTCATTCTCCCACCAACCCCATTAGGTAGGTATTGCTATAATCCATTTGCATTTGAGGAGAAGAAGGCTCAGAGAGGTTAAGACACTTTCCTAAGATCACCCAGCTAGCCTGTGGTAGAGCTGAAACGGAACTGTGATTTAGTTTGCAAGCCTTTGTTCTCTCCACTCCACCATGGTGGAAACAAACATAGTATGCTAAAAGACACGGCTTGGTCAACACAACACATATATTTAGTGACTCCCAGTCCAGCGCTCTTTCTATTCTGGATCATGGTTCTTAGCCAAGAATTCCAGGTGGAGTGAGGAGACAGGCCTCTTGTCCTCAAAGGATCTCCAACATGATAGGGGAGACAGTATCTTTGAGGAGTCGACATTATTATCAGGAAGCTAGAGGGAAGGACTTTGGGGCTTTTAACACGGCACAGCCTCCAGGCTGCTCTGCAACCCTCTGGGGGTGCTGTGCCCCTGAAAAGTCACTGAGAAGGCCTTCTTCCTCCTGGCTCTATACGTTGACTGTCTGTTTGTCTGTCTCTGGCTACAGATGATTGATGAGCAGCTCAGGTTTGATGTTAAAATATGCATTAGGCTAATTGCATGCTAATTAAACAGACGAGGCCATTACGGCTGTTCAGGGGCCCATCTGTGCTCTGGGGCATCCCAGGGCGGCTGGCAGGGTCCTCAAGACACTGAGAACCCTCACTGGCAGGGGGATGGACAAGGTGACTCTCGGAGGAGCTGAAGGTTTGTCAGGCTGAAGAGGGCTGGCAACTGGTGTTTGCAGGCATTTCAATACAAGGAAAAGCTTTCTAAACACGACTTACCAGCTATTAAATGAGGGTAATGAGCTCCCTATTCTTGGAGTTAAGCAAACAGACACATGAGGATCCCTGAAATACTTTGTGGAGAAAAGGATGAATGAATTCTGTGATCGCTTCCACTTCCAAGATTCTGAGTTCCTATGATATAAGACAAGCCTTTCTCAGTTTTCCTGTCCCCCTACCCCAGCCATCTCCTGCCAAGCAAAAGCATCTTTGTCCTACTAGGGAGGGTTAGAGATAGGATGCGCACACACAGGGAAGCAAGGAAGAATCTGGAGACCTGCTTCTCCCCACCTGAAGGACACACAGCGTGTGCCTTGGGGGCCCCAGAGCTCTAGGAGAGAGATGAGGGCCCATGGAGACACCTCCGCTTCTCAGCCCCATTACTTTAGGTTCCTGCAGGAGGAAGGTTTCTGCCAGGGTCGGGGACAGGCTCATTTCATTTCATCATCTGGCACTTTGTGTAAATATTTCATATCCCCATTGAATATTTTGGGATGATTATGAATTCTTGATGTGATAAGAACCTTGATATGTATGAGATGCGGTCGGCTGCCAGGAGGGGAGACACAGGGGAGGGCAAATCAGATAAATCATTACATACCCTGAGCTCGGAATGAAGCAGCAGACACCCAAACACCTCACGCCCTAGCCTCCATCTATGTGCCAACCACATGCCACCCAATTTTCCGCCTACATATCATGCGTATGACAGCCACACACCAGAACACAACTACATGTCACCACACTCCACTGACATATCATGAATGCAGCACTCGCATGGCACCCACGTGCCAATGACACATCACCCATACTCTAACCACTCACACACTATCAATTTACTCTCTGACCCTGCGCCTCATCAACATCATCATCATCGTCTCCCATTCTCACAGCATGAGATCCTTCCCAGAGGACCTCCAGCATCTTACGTGTGATCAGAAGGACAAAGATCGTGACCTTGCAGTAACTATGGCTCAGAGAAGGAGAAACCACTATCTTAAGGCCACACAGAACCAACACGACTCTGGCAGTAAAAAGTTCTCATTTGCTTGGTAAAATAAATAAATAAATAAATAATAAATAAAAATTCATTTGGTAATTAAAATACCCAGTCTATTAGGGGGAAGGGATAAAGGTGAGTGTACAGATGACACAAGACTGGCCATGTATTGATAATTGCTGAAGTTGAGCATCCACTATAGAATTCTCATAACTGGGAGTCCATTATAGTATTCTCATAACTTGGGGATATGTTTGAAATTTTCCATAATAAAGCTTATTCATTTTTTTTTTTTTTTTTACGTTCAGTCTGCATATTGCCAGAGAGGCACCTTCATATCAGTTTGAAGCATCTCCCTGTCTGCCTGTCCCAGATAGGGCCTGACTCTGGCTGTGGGAAGGGGAAGGGCATGTTTCACTTGCTTTTCTTCTTTTCCACAGTAGAGCCTCATTCTCTCCCCCAACTCATCAGGCTACTTCTTCCCCTCCAAGTCTTGGGGTGGAAAGATTTGGAGCAGGACAGGTTTCACTTGCCTGATACTGTCACATACGCTAGTGGTGGTCTCCCTTGGCTTGACAAGTATACAAAGCTGCCTCTTCCTCTCGTGAAGATCTTTGTGGGTTCTTTGGAGACACCCTGCTCCAAATCCATTACTGGGCTTTCTCACCTG
Organism: Eonycteris spelaea; assembly: GCA_003508835.1. Classification (NCBI taxonomy): domain Eukaryota; kingdom Metazoa; phylum Chordata; class Mammalia; order Chiroptera; family Pteropodidae; genus Eonycteris; species Eonycteris spelaea. Next base: position 2,929,567 of record PUFA01000069.1, read on the forward strand.
TCATTGTTCCCTGACATGAGTGTGGTACTCTCCAGCTGACATTTCATTGGTCCTCAATCTCTGGGCATCTGCTGGGCCACCCCTTTGGAAAGACTCTAAATTAGTCCCAGTTGGTCCCTAGATTCTCCATGGGAAATCTTTAGCATCCTTTGCCCCTACAAATACTGATTCAGCTGCCATCAAAGCAGGTGGCCAGGAGCAGCCTTTGAACCTTTAGGTTTCCCAGGCATAAGTCCTAAACCCAGCCACCATAACCCACCCTCAACATATGGGAAGATGAGACTCAGCTCACCAATAGTTCTTTCCTCCTAACCTCCAGCTCTTTCAGCCTCCCAGCCTTTCTAACAATCTTGGCAATGAGTCCCAGATCTCGACTACCTCCTTTGTAAGTCCTGCTGGGGTGGTCTCACACCATTTTGGATGTGGACTATTTGGCACCTGTTGACTTTGGGGCCTCAACCGAGACAATATGTGCCATTTAACTTAGTATACCTAAAATTTACTGAGCAGAAAAGTGCTTCGAGTCATTAGAGGAAGACGGGAAGTGCTCCAAAAGATCAAAAGTGGAAGATGGGACTTCTGGCTTGATGAGGAAGGCTTCATGAAGGCAGTACTTGAAGTATGGTGGTGCTTTAATGCGTGTGGATGAGATCAGGGAGGCAGAGAAGGAGGCCCAGCAGGAGGCAGAACACAGAAAAGGCTCAGAGGTGGGAAATGGAGGAACATTATGTCTACTCATACTCAGTTCAGTATCTACTATGCTCTGCACAGCATAGCACATGGGAAGGGAGATGTGGGACAAGGTGGGAGTGGGTGTGCTGGTCTGATCACAGAAGCCTTAATGCCAAGTGAAGGAGTACAGATTTCACTAGGGATTCTTTACTCTATTGAGGGTCATCTTAGGTTAGATTACTTAGAGCCTGAGATGGGTATTTAAGTGACGTGCTAATTGAATGAAAACTCTCAGGAGAAAGAGGGCAGGGTAGCATGGAGGAAGGAGCTAAGCAAGATGTGGTCTCCACTCTGAGTCTGGCTTTAGCCTGATCCTCAGGAAGCTCCAAAGACTGAATTACACCACCGACTTAACCATGCTTTGAGTCAAGAGGGTTGGCCGTTTGCACCCCTGCATCAGTCAGTTATTGCCATGGCTGCCCCTGAAAAAAGGAACATAACCTCTGGAAAAGATGGCTCCCATTGGCCCAGGGCAATTCTCCAAAGTAGGAACAATTATAAGTTATTATCAGTCAACACTCACAGCAGCTGGGATGCATTCTCATCAGAGGTTTGCCTGGTGAAAGTCTGCTTCGAGCTCCCTCAGACAATTTTAATTTTCTTGTAGAGGCGGAACTCAAGGTGAATTTTTCTTTGAGTCCAGCAGTAAAGAGTCTCTGACCTTGGGGAAGCCCCCAGTCCCTTTTCAAAGGCTTTTAACTCATTAAGTAAGGATGACCAGGATAAATCTCCTTTCTGATTAACTTGAACAATTGATTTGAGACTAAAAATACTATAACCCTTGACATAGTCTTATAGCAGTAGTTCCCTCCTTTTGGCACCAGGGACGGGTGCTCCTATGAGGATTCTTCATGCTGATGATCTGAAGTGGAGCTGAGGCAGGTGATGGTAGTGCTGGGGAGCGGCTGCCAAATACGGATGAAGCTTCGCTTGCTCGGCCACCACTCACCTCCTGCTGCGCGGCCCACTTCCTAAGAGGCCACGGACTAGTACAGGTCAGCAGCCAGTGGTTGAGAACCCCTGGTCTAGATATTAAGTAAATCCACAGGTCCCACCTACACTCAAGGGAGGTAACACATTGAGAGGTCATACTGAGGGTGTGTCTGCCCACAGCAGAATTAAGGAGTTACAGGGGTAATGATTGTTACAAAAGAAGAAGTGCGAGTCGTGCTGTGAATTGTAGAACCCAGTCCGATGAGGTCAGGGCAGCCTCATGAACTGAGACCTAAAGGTAAACACAGGTATTAGATAGGAAGAGAAAGAGTCTGTAGAGGAAGATATATCTAAGGAAAACAAAAATGCATGTGCAAAGGCCTGAGGACCAGAGAAGCTGGGTGTGTTCACAAGAAACTTAAAGGCTATGTGATTGGCACATAGAGAGGTAGGAGAAGACTTGGAGCTGCAGAGATGGGCTGCCCATCCCAGGATCTGCTTCATTCTGGCCACTAAGCAGCCAGTTGTCGCTGAAGTTAACACAAGCATCAATAAGACCACAGCCACACAAACAAAGTTGAAAAATGGTTACCTCCGCAGGGCTAGGACTAGGAAGAAGCACAAAAAGCACCTTCTGAGGCGCTGGAAATTTCTCTTTCTTGCTCCAAGGGGTGGCTACATGGGTGTGAACATTTGTCAAAAGTCATTGACTTAGGATTAGGGTACTTTAAGGTGTATAATTTACTTCAATAAAACAAATGAATCACAGACACAGGGTAGGTCCACATGTGCACCAGCTCCAGGCAGGCTGTGATCCTGACAAAGACCAGACACTTCCAAAGCCACACCATTGGTTATCCTGGAAGGAAAGACCTGAGATGCTCAAGGCCTCAATGTGGTCAACACACCCTCACTGAGCACCTTCTCTGCCCCCTTGCAACTGGCCATGAGGAGGCTTAAGAATAGAAGACACTGCCCCTGCTTCCAGGGGCTCACAGTCTAGGAGGGGAAACCAAGTCCAAAACAAACTATAAATAGATAGCAGAGAGAATTTCTACTATAAGTACTATAGACAAGAGCCTAGGAAAAAGTGGTTAATTTCATTAGCGATGCTGAGAAGCCACTGAAGAGCTTCAGAGACTTCTAATTGTTCACTAATATCCTCTCTCCTTTCTTCTATAGCAGTAAGACCCCAGACAGATTTTTAGCCAAGTACCAAGATTTCATCTTCTCTGCAGCCTGGCCAATAGATAGATGTAAGTGGAAATGCAGCATGATCCTCTGTAGCCTTTCTCAAAAGCAGTTACACATTGCCCTTTGCCCTCTTTGCTGCTTAGAACATAGAGGTGATGCTGAAGCTCTAGATTTTGTCTTGGATCATAAGGATGGGAATCACACCCCAAAGGATGACAAATCAGTAAACTGGAATGGATCTGGGTTCCTGAGGACTTTATGGAGCAGAGCTCCATCTGGACTTCTATATTAAAGAGAAAAAAATATCTACTTTTTAAATCACTACTATTATTTGAGGTCCCTAGTATCTGAAGCTAACCTAATACTAACTAATAAAGAAAGAAGAATGGATATAGTTAGGAGTCAGGGATGGGGCAGGGACAGGCCTTCCTGGCTGAGGACAAACATATATAAGTTGTCACACCCAGGGTGATGCTTGGCAGAGGGTTCAGGGAGAGAGGAGTGAATACAGGGAGATGAGGAGGGAAAGAGATGGTTGGGACCAACCACGAAGAGCTCGCCCGTGCTTTCTGAAGTAGTCTGGACTTTATTCCCTGGTTGAAGGTGGATGGAGATAGAACAAGGTGAGCAGCCAAAGAGTCCCTGTGAGAGGACAGAGGCCCCAGCCAGAAGGGAGCTCAGTAGGGATGAAGAGGAGGGGATAGAAGGAAAAGATATTTCAGACGGAGCCCCCTGGATCCTCATGGTTATGCTAGGGGCTGGGTGTGACTTCCAAATTTCTGGAAAAAGGGACTGAAAGGGCAGTGGTGCCAGTTGAGGGTTTAAGGACTGCAGAAGGGTAATCTTATTTGCAGACGGTTCTGACAAATTGCTATAGACAAATTGAATTTGAAGTTCCAGCAGGAGAGCCTAGTGGAAGTGTCCAGAACATATGAGGAACACTGGCCGATGTCCTTGGAGGAGGATGAGGACAAGGGATAGGAATTTATTTGGGAGTCTGCTTGGTGGCAATAAAGGGGTTGAAGACAAGAGGACCAAAAAGCTCACACAAGGGGACAGGTGGTGCCAGAATTGAACTCTGCTGTGGATGGAGTCTCGGAGGAGCAGCCCGCACTTAAGGGGAAGACAGAGCAAGACGTGAGGTATGGATGCATGAGAGAGGAGGAGCCGCCAAGGAGGTAGGAGCAGTATATGGGTTCAGCGTCAGGTAAGGGAGGGAGAGTTTCAAGAAGGAAGGAGATGGATGAAAAATGTTCTTGTTGTGCAGAGGAAGTGGGCAAGCCCAGAAAAGTGAGGCCTCCTCACCTGTGGGGAACAAGGTGCGAGGAACAAGGTGAGAGCAACACGGCAGCCTCACCTGTAGAAATGCAGACAGCCCCTCCCATGCCTATTCCATGGAGCTTATTTGCCTGCGCTCTCTGCAAACCGGCCAAGGGCAGCTGCCAAAGGACAGAAAACAGCTCAATTCTCAATAAAGCTCATTTTTAAATTCTTCTATGGAGTGAAAAGAATCTTTTTAATGCAGCTAGTCATAAAGTCTCACCCATTTGACAGTGAAATGTTTCTAAATTCTTATTTCTCATCCTGAAAAAGTCATCTCTGTGACAGGAGTTCCTTGACAATGTGTGCACAGGACAGCTCATTTGCAAGCCAGGTGTGTGAGTCCAAGTGTGTGCCACATGTACCCACATGCTCAGGGCCCCAGAGGGCCAGGCCTGGGAACCAGTTTGGACAACCACAATCCACCAGAGGATAGTGCATGTCTTATCACAGATCTTGCTTAACTCTCTATGTTCTAGCCGGGTTGTGGGATCCTTGTGGCCAGAAGCAGCAGCTTCCACCACCTCTTTGCATATCCCCATTTCCCAGTGGAGCCCCAGGGAGCACATACAATAACGGAGCATCTCCAGCTCACCCACCTAGTGCATAAAGGTACTCTAGGGACCGCTCAGATTTCCCCTAACTCAAGGCCGGGATGCTCCCTTCTGAGAGAGTTAGAACTAGTCTTCCAGGGCCCCTGATTTCCTGCCTGCCCTTTTCCCTCTGCTCTTCAAGCCACTAGAGAGCTAGAGAACGAGAAATTTACTTCTTGAGCTAAATGGAACACCCAGGGGCCATAGCTCAGCTGTAAAGCCACAACATCCCCTGTGATCATTCTTCTAGTCCCCAGTTGCAACTCAACAGGTGACTCAGGAAATGTTGATAACTATCTCGCCAGCCTCTCCTGCCCCACATCCCCAGGACCTGTCAGAGCAACCCAGGCACTAGCACCTGGAGACTCACACCCATGGCTCTCTCTTTTGCTTCTTCTCTAGACCCTACAGATTTAGACAAGATTTTAACACTCTCCCACTTCTATGTTAATAACCAATATCTACATGCCCTAAGACCTGAACACATGATCTCATTAAATCCTTCAGCAACCCTATGAGGACCATGCTCTTATCTGCATTTCATTTTACAGGTGAAATGATATGTCTGGGACTAATTGGTTTTAAAATACTCAAACAACGAGCACAAGAATGGAGGGTGGAAAAGATTTTTAAAAGATGAGAAAAATGTTGATAACTTGTAGAAACTTGTGTGTGTTTGAAATTTTTCCATAATTAAAAGTAAAATAATGAAAAATAAAGAAGCAATTCTGGCACATAGTACATGTTCATTAAGTGTTTATTTTCATATACAGATTAACTGAGATAATGTATATAAAGAACCTAGTACAATTCCCGTACTCTGTAAAAGGTCAAGATGGTTTCCATTTTGTTATTGCTACTACTTTTATTATTACCTAGGGCAAGCCTCTCCTTCGGCTCTATCACCCTGCTCTGTCTTTTTACCTATAGCCTTCATGCACAAGCCCTGTCTTGGTCTCCACCCACCAGATCCATCCAGGAGGACTCTGCAACACCACCACCCTAGCTTGAAATGGCCAGGTGTCTTGTAAATGATGTGAGCCAGTGCGGCTCCCTAGGAGCCCCGTGGAGCAGGTACGCTGGAAGCAGGAACAGCATCTCTCCACCTATTCAGCACTTTTGCATCCAGACGCCTGGGGAAGCATGGCGCTCCCGAGTTTGAGTTTCAAAGGCAGTGGGGTGCCTGGGGTGCAGATAAGCCCAGTGCTAACTTGAGTCCAGGAAGCAGCCCAGAGGACCTTGACTATTAAGGGTCTGGAGCAGAGAGAGCTGCAGGGACCCACGTCCTAAGGTTGTGCCTGCCCTCCCCCTCCGCCCCTGACCGGGGTTGCCCAAGGCATGGGAAGAGGACAGGGAGTGGGGTGGGGACTCCCCTGCCAGCCGCTCCCAACATCCCGATGCCCACCTCAGAGGGCGGCCTCCTTGGCCTCTAATTTTAACCCCGAGGAAGGTGCCAATCGTTCATTTGCAAAGCTGTTTCAAAGTGACTCTGATAAGCAAATTGCTGGCAGCCCTGGCGTGTGATTATTCCTGCATTAATCAGGGAGAAATTATGCCAGTTACTGATTAACTAATTACAGCAATCAGATCGGCTAGGAGAACAGGGCAGGGGAGGAGGCCAAGGTAAACACAACCTGGGAAAGGTGAAGGAGGCGATTTGATGTGGGGGCAGGAGTGCAGAAACAGGAGGTCTCTTCCTGTCTCCACTTGCCCAGACCACCCCATCCCAGCTGAGTGGCCCCTTGACTGGGGCCCAATCTGATGGGAGTGGCAGGGCCCATCCTCTGGGAATCAGTGCCCAGTGTGATAGGAGGAGTTGTCCTCTCCCAGCCTTTGCTGAGTTCCCTATCTGCTGGAGGACAGGGGTTCTGGTCTTCGGGAGGCCCTTTTCTGGTAAAGAAGGCCAAGTTTTTTACACCTACTCCACTCCCACTGCCCGAGGAAGGAGACTGGAGGACCGATGAGGACTTGGCAATTGAGACACAGTCGCAGAAGTAGGGAAACAAAGTGACAAAAGAGTGAGGTATGACAGCCGGGCTTTAGAACACAGAACCCAGAAGTCACCTGGTCAGCCTGGTAAAGGATCACCTGTCTCTGCCCACTGGCTCCCCTCCCCCCCTCAGAAAAGAGACTGAACCCCAGCCTGCCCTCCCAGCACTCAGGCACAGAGCCCACCATCCACCTGGGGAGATGCGTGGGGGTTCCCCCCAGAATCCTTTGTGCTCACTCCTTGACTTCCTGCTTCTCAAATGCCTTTACTCATGCTTTCTGTGTGTGTGTGTGTGTGTGTGTTGTGTTGTGTGTGTGTGTGTGTCCAAAGTTAGAACCTGGTTTAATAGTTTTCTGACTGCCACTTGTCTTAGTACAGCGGGTATCACTGAGTGAGACACTGATTCTGGATGCAGCAGAAACCAGAAGACAAGGAGGGGCAGCCATTTTTTCCCCACAGCCTCTAATTATAAGGAGGAGGTGGGAGGCTCAATGCCCTCTGACTATACAGGACTCTGGAAAGGAGCTGTAAGCTGTGGGGTCCCTAGGGAGGCCACTGCTGGCCTGTGTGTGCAATTGCGAGTGTGTGTTTGTGTTTTTGCGTGGAGTCCAGTAGGGTCAGCAACAGGCTGGATTTATAGGGTTCCCAGGCTCAGATTAGAATCTAGCTCCTCTGCATGGGAAGCCTCTGTGTGATTACTCCCCAGAGTTTAAGATGATTTCTGTTTCTGGAGTGGCAGACCCAGGGAAAGGGTGCCAGAGGATGGGGTGATATCTTCCCTGCTAGAGGCTGCCAAGGTGGGTATCAGCAGGCACTGTGGGTACCTAGTCTTTTTCTGGAGAAATGCATCTGCATAGAGCCTCACCCCCACCACCAGAAGGGTGACTCAAGGTCCTGTGCATAGAGAACATTCCTTCTGATCAATGAGAACAGAGCCAGAGCCAGCGGCAAAGACACTGCCCAGACCATTGAGCTCTGGGAGGAGCTGCAAGAGAACTCACTGGGGAGAGAGTGTGATCACTTAAAGGGACATCAGACTTCTGTCTTCCTCCTTCTCCCCTTGTTCCTGCAGCTTCCACATCAGTTCTGGTGGGAAGATGGGCTGAGACTGACCTAGCCTGACCTAGACCTGGTGGCAGGACTGGACAGAGGATGCGACAGCATTGCGTCCTGGACTAGAGGAGGGCTAAAGAGAGGAAAGAAAAGAGAAAGATGGCATCTGATAGTCAATAATCACTACCCCTTATTGAGTGCCTACTGTATGCCAACCTATATCATGAACTCCAATTTACAGATGGAGAAAATGAGGCTTTAGAAAATTAGATAGTTTACCTAAGTATCATCACTTGAACCCCGGCCTGCCTGGCTCCTCGTCCATAACCACTGTGCATATTGCCACCCACTCATGTAAAATGGAGAAGGATGGTACTGACCTCACAGGTTGGTGTGAAGATTAAATGAGGCAACACTTATAGGGAGCATCTGGCACATTCATGGAACACCTACTCTGAACGGGTGCAAATGAACTAATGAGTGATAGTCCCTGCCCTTAAGGAACTCCTGATCTAATGGAGAAAGTGAATGCAGAAGAGAGAAGCCACCAGATGGCATAGTGTGTGCTCTAAAAGAGGACTCAGGCAGCAGAGGCGTGGGGAGAGGGGTGACTACCCAGCGCAAGGAGGGATTTTTTCCTAGAAAATGACTTGCGAGTGATATCTGTGAAGATGAAATGAAGAGCAGGAAGGGCATGTTAGGATGAGGAACCAGAGTGTACAAAGTCACAGAGGTGAGGAGCTCATGGGGAAAAGTGGGCAGTTGAGTGTGGCCACAGCAAAGTTCGGGAGGAGGGAGAAAGATGCAAAATGTGCCCAGGCAGGTTTGAGAGGGCTTTGAATGCCACGCTAAGAGATTTAAAGTTAATACTAGCATAATAAGATCCATCAGAGATTTTAAGAAATAAGTTATTGGGTTTTTTATTATAACTATAATAAAGTAATATATCGTTAATAATAATTCAAATAGGTCAAGCAATATAGAAGTATATTAATATACAATATAGAAGAATGTTAAACAATTAACATTCGAGGACTTTTTGCAAAGCCATTCCCTGAAGTGATCAATATAAAGTTTGTTTCCCTTCTCTGGGCAGAGATGATTGACTGTCCCCTGATATCCGTGCTCTTTTTCCTAAAAGACTTTTAACTGAGTACATGGCCACATGGAATAAAGACTACATTTCCCTGTTTCGCTTCCAGCTAGATGTGGCTACGGGACTAGGTTCTGGTGAATATGTTGTAACCAAAATTAATATATGAGACTTTTAAGGGAAGAGGCATGCTACTATTGATGCTTTCCCCCTTCCTATAGGTTAGGATGTAGAGGTGATGGCTGATGCTGAAGCAGCCACTGAGCCATGAGGTGACCTTGGGACTGGAGGCCACTCATGGGGGGTAGAAGGAAACCGGAGTACTTCCTGGAGTAGAACTACCACAACAGCCTTGAACTACTTATCTCCAGAACTTTAAGTGGAAGAGAAGTAAACTTTACCCTGTTTAAAACACTGCTGTTTTGTGGTCTTGTTTTCGGCTACTCCCAACTGATCCTAACCCTAATCTGACTCCGTGTGCAAATATATACAGATGTTTAAAAATGAAATCCAAACACCCATTTACTCTGCAACTTTATTTTCTCACGTGCAATTTTCCAAGTCAACAGTTAGGTCCACCTCCAAAATCGGACCATAATTTATTCAACCATTCTCCTATTAACAGACATTCAAGTGTCCAGTTTTTTGCTATCATCAGCAGGGTGGCAATAGATAATCAAGCACAGGATTCTTGTGTGATAGTGTTCATGTTTTATTTTGTTTTCTGTTAGGTAAATTCCGCAAAAGCAGGCTTGGGTCAAAAGGAAAGTGCGTTTAGGCCAGACCTATTCTCTGTAAGGCCACTGGGAGGCCCTTATTTGGGTGGGTTTTCTGTCTAGGAAGGTTCTTTCCTTTTCCTCCTTCTCTTCTCCCCTCCCCCAGAGGTTCTCCTTGTACCAGGATACAAGTAGTTTTACTCCGCAGGTGGAAAGAAGACTTGACCACCTCTAGGAGAGGAGCCACCTCAGCCCACTTAGGACAAGCCCTGGGAAGCAGGTCATTTCCCAAGAGCAAATCCTGAGAGGGAAAAGTCCCTGGTCCACTGAAGAGGGAGTGAAGAAGCCTTGAGACAAAGGAAAGGGAGTTCAGAAAGGAGTGCTGATGGGTCCAAAGACAAACAAACAAACAAACAAACAAACAAAAACATTATGCAAAAGCCCAGTAAGCCAAAGCTCAAGATTTCCAGCCCCTTACATCATAACTTGCTGTGCAGGTCAGGCTACCCTCCCACTTCCCTTAGCCTCTGCGTCCTCGACTGTGGACGGGCTAAAATCTACTGTACATTTTTTCGTGGTGGGCCTAGCACAAGTCTTCCTAACCCAGGGCTCCCTCTCCCACACCATCCTCTCCCTGCTCCCTGCCACCTTGTTCTCCTACTGTCCTCTATTCCACATGGCCCATAGAGCAGAAATGGGGCTCCCTGCCTCAGTTTCCCTCCAATTCCAGTTTGAGGCTGTCATCCTTGTTCCCCAGACGGGTAGCAGGAGTACAGTTCTGGAAAGAAAGCTGTGCGAACAGTGGAAGGAGCCCGGGTAGAGCTCTGGCAGGCTGTCAGGGGGCGATTTAGGGCGATTGCTTTCCACCGGGCACATTGTTTCACTGCAGCAAATATTTCCTCAGTGTTGCTACAAGACGTCCATTTGGCAAACCACAGCGGGCCTGCAGGCCCCGCTCTCTGCTAGTAAAGAGGCAGGCGGGCACCACTGATGACCGGAGTAAATCTGAGCTCACAATTAAAATCTCTTTAGAGATTGCAGCCAAGTGACTGATGGATAGGGCCCCAGGCTCCATCCGTCCCCCTCCACACTCTTCCGCCAAGACAGATATCGACAGGGCATCATAAATAGCCTTGCATATCCAGGGCCTCGGAGGCTGGCAGGCAGTATGGTGGAGAAATTCAAGGAAAGGGCTAAAAACTGGACTCTTGCTCCGCAGGGTCAGAGTTGGGAGCCAGGGGCGGGGGTTGGGGGGGCAGGGTCTGTACAAATCATCTTGATGAGTAGGAAAGGTCTTCTACTTCCTTTCTAGAAATAGGAAAACTGAGGCTCAGGTGATATAAGACTTCCTGGACTTGAATTTTGGAACCATCCAAAACTATGTATGGGCTCCCGGGGTCACAACACCGTTTGCCCTTGCTTACGTTTTCCACTTGTCTGGCATGCCCTTCCTTTCCCCTAACACACAACATAGCAGATAATGTCGATGCCCTGATGGACCCCTTTGTCCTTACCAATTCACTGCTCACCAGGCTGACTCCCAACTGCCAGAACCTGTATCCTGTGCTTGAAGTCTCTCTCCGTCACCAGAGTCCCCTTTGCCATCTGTGCAGGAGGCCAGGAGTACCGAGGAGTTAATGCCTCCCAGGGTGGCCCTCACCCACGTTTGACAGGAGTTGATGGGAATATAAATACCCCAGCTCCCTCACTACTCTGATGAGACAGCTCTGAGATATGCTCTACACAGTCTCCCAGAGGTTCCCAGACGGAGTGAGCCCCAGTTGATGTGCTCATTGATGTACCCTGTTTCGACTCCCTTCCAGTCTCTTTTCCCCACCCTTACTAGTGTCTTCTTGGATCCTCCCAATAACTCAGTGCACTTTTTTCCTTGTTTTAGCAGCTGCTTCTGCGTGAGTCCAAATCAAGATATCTCCTCATCTTTGAATTCCTCAACCAACTTGCTCTCTACCTGGGAAACCTTTCCCATGCCCTCTCTTGCGCCACATCCAACATAATTACACATCGACACAGCATATCTCATGTTTTCTGGCACATATCTGTGCCCAAATCAGTTTCCCCAGCTAGATAGGAGCCTCTCGAGGGCAGGAATACTGCTTTGTATGATCGCTGTATCTCCTGAGTCCGGCACAGTGCCTGGCACATAACTGGGGCTTAACAGCTATTTACTGAATAACTAACTTAATGAATGAGCCAGCGAGTGAATTAAGCGTTCCTGTCAATTAAAGCAAAGGGGAAGAAGAATCTTTTCTTCCTAAGAAAAAAGAAATAAGCAAGCAAGAGCCACACAAACAGGAACATCTTAACTTAGCTCTGTTTTGTTTTAAGCAAGGAATATAAAACATTTTATCGATCTGCCTTTTAAATTAAGAACAGGAAACGTACACCCATTCAATAAATAAAGCATAATAAAAACACTTCGGTTCCAAAGTATGGCTAATTAAGGGAGACAAACAGAGGAAAAAAATGGAAGCGAGGAGGGGAAATGAGAGCCAGGCAAGAGAGACCAGGACAGGATCAGAGACGGTGAGACAGAGAAACACTGCTGTAGTAGTGAGTCACAGAGACACAGTAAGAAACCTGAAGCTGGAGGTCGCTCTGCAGCTGGGGCTCCTCCAGAGGCTGGTCTGCAGGGGAAACGCAGGGCAGAGGAAAGACAATTCTGTGCCGGCCTTGGAGCCCAGGAGTAAAGTCTGCAGTAGAAAAGATGCCCCCTTCGCATCTAGGACAGAGCTCTTTCCTTTGAGCCCTTGGAAGGAGACTTCTCAGGGCTGGTCAGGACCAACAGGGATATGAGATTTGTTGAGGTCAGAGGTGAGGCCAAAGTAAAATGTAGAAGCTGAGTCACAGGTGGCTGGATGCCTGTATTAGTTGTAATGACTAATGTCGATTTAGCACTTAATGCCTGCCAGGCCGCCGGGGCTGAGTGCTTTATCTGTATAAACATATTTAAACATAACAGTTCTATGGGACCGTATTATTGTCATTATCCCCATTTCATGGGTGTGAAAACTGAGGCTCGGAGACGTTAAGTAACTTGCCCACTATATCACAAGGTGAGGAAGTAATAAGACCAGCCAGAATATGACCTCCTGTCATCTGACTTCAGAGCCTGTGCCTCAAGGCCTGCCACTGCCACTTTGGAAAGGGAAGAGCCACACAGGGGAGGGGCACAGCAGTTGTGGAGGGCTCGTGAAGAAAGAGGACATAGCCTTTGAGTCACCCGGGCCCGCCCCCACTGCTTTCTCCATGCCTGTTGGTATATTTTCTAACCTTAATAAGTATATTTACCAACTGCTCAGGGGAGATCTAAAAACAAAGTATGGCGGGGGAGGGGAGGTTTACATTTGGGCGCAAGGCTTCACACGGCCAGTCTGAGGTCTCAGGGGAATGTGGGTTAGGATCTAGGAAGATGAAGGCAGTGTCTTCTATGGGTACCATCACTTCAGTCCTTCCATGCCAGTCCATCTATGGGACTAGGATACTTAACCCTGCCTGGCTCAAAGTCACCGAGACCCCCTAGAGCCTGGGACTTGCCTTTGTGACCTCAGGCTCTCCCCCAGCGAACCCCAACCCCTTCCAACTCCTCTCAGCCTTTCAGGTCCCGCTCTGGGTCTTTCAGGGTCTATGGGCTGATGTATCCCCCTTTCCTCTCCTTCTTCATCTTCTATCCAGCCTGGAATTAGCTGGTCTCATGCCTAGGTGATCAGGGCTCAGGGTAGAAGAAGTCCATGACTCAGACACTGCTGTTCTTTTGGAAAAGAAGTCAGAGGAAGGAAGGTCTTCCCACACCCAGTGTCCCCACAGACCTCACATATCCCAATCTAAAAAGAACACTTCTGAATTGGGGGTGGGAGAATGAAAGAGGAAATCAAGAAGTTCGAGAAGATTTTGTGACCGAGTAGCCTCATCCCCAGCCCCAGCCCCAACCATCATCAGCCAAATGCACACAAAATCCCTTCCCATGGCTGGCTTTGGCCCACCCCCTCCCTGTACAAGCTCCTCCCTCAGTCTTCACCCCACCTTGGTCCCACCACTCATTCTTGGCCCCAGCCAGGCCAAGATTCTGTAATATCCAGGGACTTCAGTGACTTCCCGAGTGGATTTTAATTGCCTGACAAAAGTAATACCAATATTTATAAGGGAACAAACACAGATACCATAAATAAATACATTACTGACTCATTGAATTAATTAGTGTTTAATTACTCGAAATTACCATTAGTTACTACCAATTACTTGAACAACGAATGCATTCTTCCTCCATTACGGATGGCAATTCCCAGAGTGAAACCCAGGGATCTCAGGCCCTGTCAGATCTCACCTGGCCCTTCCTCTGCTGCTTCTCCCTTTTGTTCATTCATTCACTCCTTCATCACATATTTATTGAGCACCTATAATGTGCCAGGCATTGGGTACATGAAGCTTACCATCCAATGGGTGAAGATAAACAAACAAAAACTATTTGGCATTTTAGAAGGTGATCAGTGGGATACAGAAAAATAAGCAGGGAAGAGGCATAGCGTGCTGGAAGTGATATTTAGGTAGCGCAGTCATGGGGGATGGCCCGACCATCTTCCCTTTGTGTCTCCAGACCTCCTCTCCACCAGATTCCGTGCCTGGGGAGACTGACCATCGTGGAATACATCACCCAGGCCCCCCTGCTCTCTGGCCCCGGCTAAGTCCAGCCAGTGGGGAACCCTATAGGAGATCAGAGGGAAGGGAGAGAGGACCCAGGCTGGTGGCATCTCTCGACCAAAGATTTCAGTCCCTCTCAGGTTGTCTTTTCTACTCAATCCTTTTTGCCTCCGGGATTTCATAATGGCTGACTCTCTCCGACCTAATCTCCCTGCCCCATTGTCTGGCCTTGGAACAGTCGCAGCCCCTCACTGTTAATAGCTAGGGGTCCTGAACTACCCCTTGTGGTTTCCAAACACCCTGCGCACATCATCGTAAACTGTCCTCGAAGGATCTGAATTTAGTGCGATATCTGTTTTCTGTTGGTACCTGTCAGCCAGAGAGGGCTTCAGTGCCGTTAGAGCAGGGGACTGAAGGAGACGAGGGAACGAGTCATGTAGGTATCTAGGAAGAAAGCATCCCAGGCACAGGGAAGAGCAAGAGCAAAAGCCAGAGATAGGCCTGTGCTTGGCACTTTTGTGGCTGGAGCAGGTGAGTGAGGGGGAGAGTGATCGAAACAAAATCAGAGAGAAGGCAGGGGACCAGGTCAGCTAGGGCCTCGTAGGCATTTTAAGGACTTTGGCTTTTACTGTGAGCAAAACGGGGACCCTTGCAGCATTTTGAGCAGTGAAGTGACTTGGTCAGACATGCATTTAAAAGGGTCACTCTGCTGGCTGTGTTAAGAATAGACTACAATGCAAGGGGCGACCACTTAGTTGACTATTATAGTCAGCCAGGCAAGAGCAGTGGTGGCTTGGACCAGGATGGGAATAGTGGGGTGTAAGAAACACCACCTCCTAGACGTATTTTGAAGTAGAGCCAACAGGATTTGCAAATGGGTTGGAGTGGATAAAAGAAAGGAATTGTCGACCACCCCAAGGATGTTAGCCTGAGCAACTGGAAGATTTCCGGAGGTGAGAAGACATTGAAGAAGGTTTGCAGGGGAGATCCCAAGCTCGATTTGGAACATGCCAAGGGCATAGCCTAGTGTGGGCACGTGGTGTCCCAGGTATTGGGAGGTCGGTTTGTCACCCCACCTCAAAGACAGGCAGCTCCTCACTCAGTCTCCCCCACTGTGCAAAGACATTCCAACTTCCCCTCCTGCCCTCTTTTACCTGCCTCCCTGTCGGAGGGTGTCCTTCTGTGTTTGGACTTCCCCCTCTTCCTGGCCCAGCCCCTCCCACTCTCCATTCAATGGCAGAGTGCCCAGGTATGGTTGCGTTTTGGAGCAGGGAAGGAGAAGAAACTAGGGAACCCAGGGGACGATTCCTGCCTGGGTACAGCGTAGGAGGAGGGAAACTGCTTTCCTCTCCCACACCTTAGGAAGCTTGTGCCAAAAAATAAATGTGGATTGAGAGTAACCCCAATTTCACTTGGGTCAGAGCAATCAAAATGTAATTGGGTTTGTGAATAACTAATGTTTACACTGATGTTGTCCTAATAGGACAATGAGACCTGGAGATGTGACTCTGCTGTCTCTGCTCAGTAAGAAACTTGTGTTTTAACAGAAACTGGGTCAGGCAGCAGGAGATGAAGAGAGAAGCCACTGTCCTGGACTAGGTGACTAGGACAGGGAGGTCCAGGACGTTCTCTGGGCAGATGCAAGGAGGCTGCCATTTGGAGAACTGGGTGTCTAGGAGAGCTGTTTCACCCTGTAATAATGATAATTATAATCATCATTTTATGTGCCACATATTGAGCACCTAATATGTGCTCAGTGTTTAACTCTCTTATCCCTACAATAAACAATCTAGTAAAGTGAATTTTACTATCTACACTTTACAGATAAAGCTACTGAGGCACAAGGAAGCATGTGACCAGCTCTGGGCCTCTCATCTGGTCAGTGGCACAGAGGAGTCCAAGGTCAAGTCTATCTGAAGCCGAGTTCCTCTCACAACCTCACTCATCTCCATAGAACCAGAGAAGCCAGATAAGAAGGATGCTTCTTCTTCTAGGAGCCATGGAGTTGCCTTCTGGTGGCAGAAATCAGAGTGGAGATAGAAAAAGCCATACATTTTCAGATTACTTTGTTTCTCTGAGCCAAGCCAGACTGGTAATTATCTGCCTGTGGGTGATAATGGCAGTGATGGCGGAGGTAGTGGCAGCATGAGGTGATGTCACCAGTGATGGTGTAGTCTTGCTGGTCATGGCAGGGCCTGTGTGGTGGGAGGGTTGATACTGTGAGTGGGTGTTGAGATGCTGTTAACGATCCCATGAGTGTCAATGACTTAGCTGTGGCAGGGTGAGTGATGTCCGTCTCTGTGGTCCTAGCCATGCTGCTGGAGATTTCCTGGGAAGCTGGACTCAGGCTGGCATTGCTGCTGGTGCTTCGCCCCAACACCCCACCAGAAAAGCCCCTCTGTCCCCTCCCACCCTCAACGAAAGGAACGACGCTTAGGGTCTCCCGTAGAACTGGCTTTATTGCGTTCCCTATTCTGGACAGTGTAAGGGATGGGCCTGTCTCTCCAGAGGAGCAAATGTGATAAATAACCATGGAGGACAAGCGGGAGGAGGCGGCCCAGCCACTAGAAGTCATAAGTCTCTGTCCAGCCACATGGCAGGCTCATTACAGAAAGCTCCAGGACCATCCCAGGCTGCCTAGCCTGAGGCTCAGAGAGACACCCCCAGATGTGGAGCTCCCAGTGCTGATGGCCTGCAGCTCTTGGACTCACAAACCTCATCCCCTCAGCCTCTCCTTGTGTGCCAGGCCTGACGTGCCCCACCCACCCTACAGCAGTGTTCAGGGGCTCAGGCCTCACTTGTCCACTTCCCCCACCCCTAAAAATCCAGGGAGGCATTTGATGCGGTTTTCTGAATGTCTTTGGAAATAGAGAGGACAAACATGAACTGGATGGCAATCTAGTTAAATACATTGGACTGCAACATACTCATAGAGACCTGGGTTCAAATCCCAGCTCTGGTACTTAAAAGTCACGTGACCTTGGCAATTCACTTACCCTCTTCTTCTGCACAATGGACACAATAATGCACACCCTGCTTCATTAGGATGAACATGTGAGATGACATGTAATCTCCTGATTATAATAGTAATAGTTAATATCTGTGTGCCTTCTATAAGCCTGGTATGGGTCTTTGCCTAAATTACCTCATTCAATTCACACATCGCTGCTGTGTGGTTAGGTACTATCCTATCCCTACTTTAAAGACAAGGGAACTGAAGCACACAGCTGGTAATTAACTTACCCAATGACACATTGCTAGTAAGTGGTAGAACTGGCATATGAACCTAATAATCTGACATCAAAGCCTCTTTACCATCAGATTGCCAACCTATTCTACATGAAGCATCTCACAATGCATATTTATTAAGTAGCTACTATATTAAGCCAGACTCGTGGCTTCCTCCCAACTCCAAGGCATATATGACACTTGCATGGAATATTACATTTAATAAAATTCTTTCTTATTTAACCTCAGAAAAATAGGTATTATTATCTTTATTTCCCTGAGGAGAGAATAGATGCTTAGAAAGGCTAAATGACTTATTCAAGATCACACATTCAGAAGTAGTAAGGCCAAGGCTCAAGCTCAGGGTTTCTGTCAAGTAACCTTAAAATTTTCCACCACGGCTAGTGGGGTTTCCCCTTTCACTCTGTTCCCTTCAATGTGTGGTTTCTGGATCCTTTCATTTTCTGTACAGCTTCACCACTTTTTAACAGCAACATGGCAGCCCGATTACAAACACTGACAACTGGAGTCACCAGCCCCTTCGTGACATGGTTTCTCACTAGCGGGATGCTCATTCGCTCTCGTTGTCTCCTGGGATCAAATACATCATTTGCAAAAATAATTGGCTGAGGTTAAGAGCAGAGTCAGTGTACATCCAGAATATAAAAAGGAAACTACTGGAAATCAATAAGAAAAAGGCAGACAACCCAATAGAAAAATGAGCAAAAGATTTAAACAGACACTTCACAAAAGAGGCCATCCAAATGGCCAATAAGCACATGAAAAGGTGCTCCACATCATTAGTCATCAGGGAAATGCAAATTCAATGAGATACCACTTCACACCCACAAAAGGAAAAAAAAGATTGACAATAATCAAACATTGGTGAGGATGTTCATGTATTTCTGGTGGGAGTATAAAATGGTACAACTACTTTCCAAAACTATTTGGCAAAATCTACAAAATGCATACATTATGACCCAGAGACTCCACTCCTAAAGACAGACTCGAAATATGAGCACATATGTGCACCAAATTATAAATAGCAGAATGCTCATAGCTGTACTACTCATAATTACCCCAACTGGAAGCAACTCTAATCATCAACAATAGAATGGATAAATAAATTGTGCTAGATTCATGTAACGGAATATTGTGCAACGATGAGAATGAACATCTATAGCTACATACAATATGGACGAATCTCACGTATAACATTGGGCAAAAAAACTAGATACAGAAGGATACAACCTCTATGAGTCCATTTATACAAAGTTCAAAAATGGGAGACGCTAATCTATGATGCTAAAAGTCATGAGAAGGTCACTCTTGGCAGAGGGAAGTGACCAGAAGGAGAAATTGGGGCCAGTATTGTTGTTTCTTGGTCTGGGTGCTAATTACATGGTGCGTCTCTTGCGAGGTGATCAAGCTATAAACTAAACGATGTGGGGCCTTTTCTGAATGCATGCTTGAGTAGAAAGTTTTCTTTTTTAAAGTGTGGCATTGGAGGCTGGGGAACAGAACTCTTCTTTACAGGGTTGCTAGACTGACAGAAAGAAAACTCTGTCAGCCATGGTGTGCCTGGACTTCACTGAGGAATGTGACAAGGCATCTTATGATGTCCTTGTGAACAAGATGCACAAATGCAGCTGGATGACCGCATAATTAGTTGAATTGAACCACTGTCCCCAAAGGGTGCCGATTAAGGAATACGTATCCACCTGGAGGGAAACTTCTATTGCCTCCAGGCTCTGTCCTTGTCCTGGGCAGTCGAACACTGTTATCCCAGAGCACAATGAAGACATAACAGGCAGTCTTATCACATTCACAGATGACATGAAGCCAGGAGGGAGAGGAAAGACAGGGCATGACAGAAGCAAGATCCAAAATGATTTTGGCAGAATGGTCAAGTGTAGCAAATCTAATAAGATTAAATTGAATCAAGGATCTGTGGAAGGCCCTGCGACTGGGGCTAAAAGCTAACTTCCTGGAAATAGGATGAGGTGGGCATCACAACTTTACAAATGCAGCTCTGTAAGCAGAGGGTGCACGTTCTCCGAGGGCAGGGACCCTCCTGTTTCATCTCTGGATCCCCAGGGCCTGCCTCAGGACCTGGCATAGATGAAACACTCAGAAATAGTTGCTGAATTAATCCTTGAATGAATGATGAGGCAGTGCCTGGTTGTGACACCTTGGCCCCAAATCCATGTAGGGAATCAATGGATGAGCAGATGTGCACGTCTTGCTCTGGCAGGTGGCATCAGCGGCCTGCAATTCAGGCTGGACTCTTTTAAAGGGATGTTGACAAACTGCCTCCAGGTCAGAGAGGAACCAGGGACCTGTCTTTGAAGAACTGTTGAAGGTACTAGCCATGCGTAATCAGCAAAAGGGAAGCCTGGGGTGGAAAGGGGTAAGGATGGTCAGGGTCTTCAAAAGGCTGCAGGGCTGCCCTGCCCTCTGGGGGCTCGGAGGCTACAGAGAAAGAAGAATTCATGGAGCTGATGTAGCATCTGCTTCAGGGCCCCTCGCTTAAATTGGCAAGATCCACAGAGGGGACTTGGCAAAAATGTTCACATGGTCATATGGCTTTGTAAATATTTTAACCCTAATTAGTTAAGATCCCTGTCCCTTTCCATTCTGACTTCCCCTTCATTACACTTTTTCTCATGTTGGGTGGTACCAGAGTGGTTGTGGGCATTGATGGGAAACTAAGTTAGGGACTCTTTCGGTTGGGCTTAGTGGTTATGTTTATTGGATTCACAGTCATTTCCATGTTATACTTGCATGATTGCTAGCCATCCTGAAACAGGACTGACATTCAGGAATATTTCCACCATCCACTTGGCTGACTCACCCAGCAATCGGACATAAAGAAGCAGAGGGGCAGAGTCCATATGGCTGGCACTGGAAGCATGTGGATAGTAGAGAAAAAATCAAGTGTGAAATGCATAGAGTCAAAAACCAACCAAAACAAATAAACAAGCAAAGAAAATCCCCACAGAACAGTCCTGTACAAGGTATCCCTCATTTCACATAGCCTAAGACCTGGAACAGGGGCCAAAGGACAGAGGTATGGGCCTCATACAAGTACAGACTTTCTAATAGAGCTATGCAAAGGACAGACATTCTTTGTGCGTATCTGCATCTTCTCAGTGTCCAGCCTTAGCTTGCATTAGCTGTGTCATAAGTGTGGATGGAGTGAGCTCCCTGTCACTAGGTGTTTAAGCACAGGCTAAAAACCACCTAGCAGGGATGTGGTAGGAGAAAGTTCAAGAACCAAATGGGCAGGCTTACCGTCTCTAACCTCAGGGTTCCAAAGTACTAGCCAGTTCATTCAGATGGCAAATCCCTGGTCAGTACCATTATAGGCCGAGCATTATCCTCTCATGTCTCAACTCCATGGAACATCTCGACAAAATTGTGAGGGCTTTATTTTTTAATATTTTTAAAAATTGTGATAAAATACACATAATATGAAATTTACCATCTTAATCACTTTATGTGTACAATTCAGTACTGTTACTGTTTTCACATAATTATGCAAATGATCTCTAGAACTTTTTCATCTTGCAAAACTGAAATTCTACCCAATTAACCAACAAGTCCCCTTTTCCCCTTTGCCCAGACCCTGGCAACCACCATTCTGTTTTCTGTTTCTATGAGTTTGATTACTCCTGATACCTCATATAAGCAAAATTATATAGTGTTTTATCTTTTTGTGACTGTGTAGGGCTTTTTACTTTTTTTATTTTTTGCTTTATTTAAGAGGAGGTACAATTTACATACAATAAAATGCATAAGTCTTAAGTGTAAAGTTCAATGATTTTTTTGTCTATTCATACGTGGATGTTACCACCACCAAAATCAAGATATGGACCTTCCAGTGCTGCAGAAGACCCCTGTGGACTCCCACCTCAAGAACAACCACTATTCTGACTTCTGCCAAAGTTGTTTATAGCAGAATACACACTGAGCTTGATATTGAAAGGCCCAAGTTCTTGTCCCCTTATTATCAGTATCACTTTAGGCAAGTAAATCTGAGCCACAGCTTTCTCAGCTATAAAGTAGGAATGCTAAATATCTACAACATAGGATGCCATGGGGAGAGATCAAATAAGATAGGTTATGAGAGAGAGCCCAGAAGACACTGGATAGATGTTGGTCGAATATGAATGGCCTCCTCTTATAGTGGTGTCATGGCGGGGTGAAGGACGAAGGGCACCATACAATGGGTGTGACAAGGGGCGTCCTAGGCTATGGAGGACCATGAGCACCAAGGTTTGTAGGGGGATGGTGGGGAATCTAGCCACTGCCAGAAACTCTGGTCAAAGAAGCTGACCTGCGTCCACTAATCCACAAACAGACCCATGTACATCCTGCTGGTCTGGCCACACCGGACTCTAAGTTCCCTGAGCACTGGGACAGTGACGGCATCACTCACCACGGACACTGTAGTTCAGTGTTCTCCAAAGTAAGCACGCATCAGAATTACTGAGAGGACTGTTGAAAACAGAGCTTGCTGGACCCCACCCCCAGAGTTTCTGTAGGATCTCTGGGACAGAACTTGACCATTTAAATCTCCAAGATTTAAATGTGGTGATCCAGAGACCACACTTTGAGAATCACTGGTATAGCAGAATCGACTGCTTCCCTGCCCAGATCCCTTGCACCTGGGCAGATTCACCATCCTCACCTGCTGTGCCTGCTAATGGGTCCCAGCTGCCTCTGCTGATGAGAAGCACCTTGTCCTGAGGTGACCCACCCTCCCATAGCCCACAGCCAATGATCAATTGGTGGTCAGGTGGGATGTGTGTGAAAAGGGCTGGCCCTCCCTCAGAGGAGAGACAACTTTGCAGAGGGTTGATGCTCCAGGGTTCCCTCAGATCAGGCCAAGGTCTGATGTCAGCTGAGGCCACTCTCCTTGCTCAGCTTTTGTTGTGGAATGAATATTTGTGTCCCCTGCAAATTCACATACAGAAGGCCCAATCCCCAATGTGATGGTATTTGGAAGTGGGGGTCCATGGGAAGTAATTAGGTTTAGTTTAAATCATGAGGGTAGGACCCTCATAATGGGATTTATGCCCTTCTAAGAAGAGAAAGAGACATCTTCCTCTGTCCATGAGCATGCACCAAGGAAAGGCCACGTGAGCACATAGCAACAAGGAGGACACCTGCAAGCCAAGAAGAGGTTTGTCACTAGAAATTAAATTGGTCAGCACCTTGATCTTGGATTTCCCAGCATCCAGAATTGTGAGAAATATGTCTGTTGTTTAAGCCACTTAGTCTTATGGTATTCTGTGTAGCAGCTTAAGCAAACTAAGATAGATGGCTCCCTTCTCTACAAGGGGTTCCTAAAAAGCAAGTACCCCCTAATGAACTATGTGTGTCTGAATCCCTGTCTCAGACTCTGCTTTCAGGGACTCTGATGCGAGACATATAGCAGGCGCTCAATAGTGTTTGTTGAATGAGTGAACAAGTATGAAACACACCAGGCTTGAAAAGAGGACATTCCACACACACACCACCCCCTCTCCCAACCCCCTCTCAGACACAGGACCCAATGTCTATGTGGGAGAGGTTGGCAGAGCCTCCCAGGCCCTACCCTGGTTGGAGGTGCCGCAGTCTCTGCTGTGTCAGGGAGATGCCTGGGCCTCTGGATGGGTTGATTAATTAATTACTGCCAGCACCCCGTAAGAGAAGGCAGCCGGCCTGACAGCTCCAGGCTGCTGGCAGGGCCCATAGCACCCCTCCCAGCTCCTCTTGGCAAGTGAGGTCTTCATTTCCCAGCACTTGGCAGAGTCAGGCTGAGGTAGGGGTAGGACCGAACTGGGTGTGGGGAGGGGCGTAGTCAGGAGTGTGAGGACATGAAAGTAAAAAGGCCAGAAGAATTGGAACTTCTTAGGTACCCCCCCCCACCCCGTATAGGGTTTCTTGTGTAGAATTAATCCCACTAGATAGAGAAACTGAGGCCCAGGGAGGCACAGAGATTTACCCAGGTCACACCCTTAGTGAAAGGGGAGTGACAAAAAGTGACCAGCCCAGGCACTCTGCCTCCCAGCCTGGTTTTTGGCTTGCTTTGGAGTATGGATGGTAAGCGGGGCAAGGATTTCTGGTAACTTCGCTTCCTTTTCTCCTCCCTACTGTAAACCTTTGCCATTAGCAGATGTGTTCCCAGCCTGAGACAGATCAGGAAAAAGTGGAGAAGGATCCATGGACACATGATCCATGCTGCAGGAGAGGCCAGGCATGATGAGGCTCTTCGTCTCCAGCAATCTGAGTCTCTTTGTGGCTCCCCACCCCCCACCTCCACTCCCCACCCATCCTTCCCTTTCCTGGGGCCTGGACTGAGCTGATAGCTGTTGGGCTGACAGGAATGACAGCTACTTCCATGATTAATCACCGTGTACCACACCACGAAGAGAGAGGAATGGGGAGTCGGGGCAGGGAGAGGCAAATGGGAAGCAGGGAGAGAAAAGGACCCTTCGGCTACAAGAGAGAGTCTGGGAGGGAGGTTTCCAGAGGGGGCCCCTCCAAAATTTTCTTTGTCGCCCTCCACATAGCTCTGCTGCAGTTACAAGCCTGGAATTGGTGTTTCCAAGGCAGCCCACGGGGCTGTCCCACTCCTTGAGGGGGAAATGAGAATTCACCTCTCTGTGCCTCAGTTTCCTCATCTCTAACATGGGTCAGTAAGAATTTCTACCTCAGGGGTGGTTGGGAAGACCCAATATGTTAATACACGTAGAGAAGCTAGAACAGTAGCTAGCATGTAGAAAGCACTGTAAGCATAGCAAGTACGAAACTTCATCAGATCTAGACTATCATAGTTTGGATGCGTCATGACTTTATGTGCCACTAAGAAAAATAAAATACCACCAAAGATAACTAACCTTCCTGCCTTGTAAGATATATTCTGATTTCAGAAATGTTAAAATTGTGGAGGAAATGTGCTTCTTAGAAAGATGAATATGGCATTATTCTCATTCTTATTGCTCCTTAACAGAGCACTTAGCCCCCCACCAGCAGCACGGCAGGTGCTGAATAAACATTTGTTGAGTCAGTGAATGAGTGACAGGTCAGCACCCAAAGAAGTATGAAGACGGCAAGGGGAGGCCAGCAGCTCTCTGAAAGACGCCCTCCCCCGCCATCACGTCCTCCCCACTGGCCCCAGGTCCCTCACTGACGAGTCTGCTCCAAGGCCCTTTCAGTTTTTGTCTCTCCACATTTGTCCAAACCCAAACAGCCAAAGCCTTTGGCCTGGCACAGTTCCCAACAGCTTAATTGAGTAGAGTGGCTAATGATCTCCCCACTCTCACCCCTCCATGGGTGCCATATGTACCCTGGTGCCCCCAACCCAAATAAAACACATCTTCTCTGTGCAACCCTCAAGAGTGACCAGACCCAGGAAAGTGCAGTTAGAAGGACTTTCGGGTCCTAAACTGACTGGAGAGATGCTGCAGGGGTGAACAGAGGGAATGGAGGGAAGGAGAACAATGTGTGGGGGGTCTCTCTCCTTTTTCTCCTCCCCAGTCCTCTAAAAGGAAGTTCAAATCCCAGCTGACATTAGCAGCATGACCTTAGTCATATTACTTAACTTCTCAGAAACTCAGTTTTCCCTATCTGTAAAATGGGAGTAACAATCATAGTTTCATTTCTACACTTGGTGAGAGGGTTGAATAAAACCGTATGGCGAATGTCTGGCAGAGTGAACCCTGTTCTCTTCCTCTACCCCTCCCCTCTCTCTTCTACTCTCTCACCTGCTTCTGTTCTCTCTCCTACCCTACCCTAGCCCTGCCCTATAACCTACTTAATGCCAGCACTGATTAATTTTCCTTCAGCTGCTGAGATGCACTTTGATCCTGGGGAAAGAGAGGGAGGGAGGTGAGGCCCAAGGCTGGTGGAAGCCTGGGGCTGGGGGAAGCTGAGCCGGTGAGGGGCCTTCCTCACACAGGGAACCTCCACTCTGGCTGTTCCTACAAAGATTTAATTTATGTCTTAATGGGCCTCAGACTCCTCCATAAAAGCCCTAAAGTGCCTTTTTATCCAATAAAAAAATAAAAAAATAAAAGTTGCTGACTGTGTCTGCAGCTTCCTGGGGGATGGCAAGCAAAGGGCAGGAGAGGGGAGAGTGGGGGAGAAGAGGTGGGGATGGCAGGGCCCTGGGGCATTCAGGTTCTGCTTTTCCCCTGAGTTCAACTTGCCTAACACCAGCGCCATGGGTGCGCTGGCAGGTGGCTGCTCCTGGCTGATATGGAGAGAGGAGTTACAGCCTGAAACACTGGACCATGTCTCTCTGGATCCCAACCTCCTGACCAGACAGATATTTTTGGGGTGCAGCCATTCAACTCAATCCAACCAACAACCCCCACTGGTCAGAAATACACTGTATAAAGGTCTGGCTAGGGCCCCTGGAGCTTTAGGGAGAGGGAGATGAGTTGGGGAAGGAAGAGAAGTTGAACATGTCACCAGTGCTTATTGGCCCTCCCTGGAGAACCGTAGCGCATTCCACCTCTCTCTCCCCTTCCCCATACACAGCACCTGCTCAGTGTTTCCTCCAAAGCCCCCCACCCCACAGAGCCGTGAACTAAGACCTTGTTCTCAACCATGTCGGTAGCTCTGGCTCCTCCAAGAATCCCTTGTACTGCTTTTTGTTTCTTCTGTAGCTGAAAGATCCCTCTACCCTTCAATATTGGAGGCAGATGGTGTGGGGATTGCTGAGGAGCCCAGAATGTATTCCGGTCTCCCAGCTGGGAAAGGCCAATTCCAAAAACAGGACTCCCAAACCATTGACTTTTTTTTTCAATTAGAGTTAACAGTCAATATTATATTAGTTTCAGGTGTACAGTATAGTGGTTAGACATTTATATAACTTAAGGGATGTTCCCCCCAATAAGTCAAGTACTCCCCTGGTATATATATATATATATATATATATATATATATATATATTACATATTACAATATTATTGACTATATTCGCTATACTCTACTTTATATCACCGTGACTACTATGTAACTGAAAGTTTGTACTTCTTAATCCCTTCCTCTTTTTTACCCAGCTCCCCAACCTTCCTCCCATCTGGCAACCATCAGTTTGTTCTCATCTGTGAGTTTATTCCTGTTTTGTTTGTTCATTTATTATGTTTTTTAAATTTAAAAAACCAAGCCATTGACTCAGTATCACGATCTCTCCTTCCAAAAGAGCATTTCAGGCCAACCTGGCCCAGAAAGTTAGTTTCAATGGGGAAGAACAGATGGATCTAAGTGATATAATTTGATGCCGATCAAGATAACTTGTAAGCCATCCTTAAGTCTCTCCTCTCCTGTCCCAATTTTCTAACTCTGATTTTTTTCCTACTTCTCCAGCCCAATTCCAGGATTTTTTAAGTAGGAAAAATTAGAAGTTATTTTCCCAAGTAGCCCCCTTCATTACGATTCTCTAAAGTTCTGATCTGGAGAGTACCTGAACCAGTGATAACAAATGTATATGTCTATATAAGGAAGCCAGATGGGAAACGTAAATGTGCAAATCAAACCAGGTGTAGCACTGCAGGGAGCAGTGAGGCCTGTAGCAAACTGGAGCGTGTATGACCTTCCTTATAGTAGTCAAACTCGAATAATCAAAACTAAGAATATTAATCATCTGTTCACATTAAGAATATGAATCGCCTGATTAAACAAAGTAGTTGAATGTACACATTTACTCTGTTCCCACACCACTAAATGGGAGTTAAAGATATTTTTAAAGGCAAAAACTTACAAAAAGAAAGAGAATGGAAGAAGAATTGATAGATGAGAGATGTCATTAGAATTTTGGAAGCTGGAAAGCTGACAGATGAGTGGCAATTAATTTTTACTTTAAAAAGCATCATTTTAAACCCACAAGTTGGAAGGAGTGTATCAACAAGAAGCCAGACAATTCATACCACAGAACCTCAGTGAGGATTGAGCACTGAAGATGCCAAGTGCCACTGAAGATAGGAATGAGGGTTGAGGCTGAAAACTGGAAGGCTGATTTCAAAAGTCTCTAGCAGGAGCAATTAGACCTTTGGGTCTCCTCTCAGACCTCAATTACTCTGTCTCTACCCCAACAAAAGACTAGAGCTTTATTCTCAGGAGAGCTTGAACCAAAGAGCCCCTGGGATAATAGGCCAGGTGGCAGTAAGGTGCTATGTCAGTTTCCTAGGGATGCTGTACCAAATTACCGCAAATTAAGTGGCTTAAAACAAAAGAAATGTATCAGAGCTCTGGAGGCCTAAAGTATGAAATCAAGGTGTCGGCAGGGCTGTGTTCCCTCCTGAAGCTCTAGGGAGAATCCTTCCTTGCCTCTGCCACCTTCTAGTGACTCCAGGTATTCCTTGGCTTGTGGCTGCATAACACCAGTTTCTACTTCTATCTTCGCATGGACCTCTCCTTTTCTCCGTGTCTCTCCTTGGTATGTCATATATAGGACACTTGTCATTGGATTTAGAACCCACCTTGATAATCCAGGATGACTTCATCTCAAGATCCTTATCTTGATTACCTCGAAAAAGATCCTTTTTCCAAATATGTTCACATTAACAGGTTCCAGGAATTATAACATGGACATCTTTTTTAGGGGCCATAAAACAACTCACTGCAGGTATTTTGCTGGAAAAGGTGATAAGTGATGGTCCGTAAGGCAGGTTTTTAAATAACTTCATTCCAGTCAACATAGTTTTGTTATAATGTTGATGTGATGCCGTTGAGACATAACTCTTGTTTAAATTAATTAGCCTATAGTAAAATTGGTTTCATTATACATAATTTTGCATAAAGTCACAGAACATATCAATGATGTTAAGTGAGGACTTACTGTATTCTGAAGTGCAGGACTCTAACTCTCCTTCCCTACTCCATTCTCAGCATTATGGAAGTCAGGTTTATACCCTCGGGGGAGGAATTAGAGAATCCCCCCATAGAGAAACTGGCTCAAAAGAAAAGTCTATATATACTGACACTGGGCATCTACTAATGAAGTAGCTAGGTCCCCATCCTGATTACCTTCCATTAGACCCACTAGTTGATAGCTTTCCCATGGAGCTGTCGAATAATTTCCTGGTAACACACTTTTAAATATGAATAGACAGCAAGGATCATCACATGTATACAGAAAATCTCCAACTTGAAACACAGAGACCAAAAAGAAAAACAGAAGAAGGAAGGAAGGAAGGAAGGAAGGAAGGAAGGAAGGAAGGAAGGAGGAAAAAGAAGGAAAGAAATCGAAGAAACAGAAACCATTCAGGAAGCAGATGAAAACTTACAAAATGAAAAGCAATACAAAAATTATTTCCAGAGAGATGAGAATATATTGTATCCATATAACAAAAATAAAACAATATTAAAGGAAACATTCAGAAATTATCCTCTTAAATAATTTTAAAGGAAAACTGTTTAAAGTCAATATAAAATTTGAAAATAAGTTGTGGAAATTTCCCACAAAGTAGAGCATAAAGACAAATAGTGAGAAAATGGGAGAGAAAAAAATAAAAAATTCAAAGGTCAGTTGAGAAGTTCCAACATATGACTAATAGCAGTATCAGAAAAAGAAAATGGAGAATATGGAGGGGGAAAAATAAGCGAAGAAATAATACAAGAAATTTTCCCAATACTGAGACATGCTTAAGATCATCCAGACAATGAATAGAAAAGGATCTCTATAAAACCACTTCATTGTGAAATTTTAAAACACTAGAGATAAAAAAAGAAATCCTGAGAGCTTTTAGAGACAAAAAAAAAAGTGTCACTTGCAAAGAAAAGGACTCAGATCTTTCAACCATACCATAGAAGCTAGAAGACAATTCTGAGGGACATGTCTTTCTATCTAGAATTGCATATCCAGCAAACTAACAACCAAAGGAAGAGTAGAATGAAAACATTTTCAGACATGCAAGATCCCAACATGCATACCTATATATCTCCTGCCAGGACCTAGAGTCCCCTGATCTTGTCTTTATTCAAAATATTGATATTTGGCTCATTATCGTGTTAGTTTCCTATTGCTGCTATATCAAATCACCACAGACTTAGTGGCTTAAAACAACACAAATGTATTATTTTATTTCTGTAGGACGGAGTCTGACACTCACCTCACTGAGCTAAAATCAAGTTGTCAACATGACTTCCTTCATTTCTGGACGGGAGAATCTGTTTCCTTGCCTTTTCCAGCTTCTAGAGGCAGCCAGCTTCCATGGCTCAGAGTCCCATTCTAGCTCCAAAGCCAGCAGAATCTTCATCATACCACATCACATCACAATGCCTGTTTCTGTCCTTGCCTCTTTAGCCTCTCTCTTCCTTTTAAGGACCCTTGTGATTAGTGGTGGTTGGACCTTGACAGTTCGGGATAATCTCACTGTTTTAAGGTCATCCAATTAACAATCGTCATTCCACCTGCAACCCTAATTCCCCTTTGCAACTTTACATATTCACAGGTTCTGGGGACTAGGACACAGACCTCTTGGAGAGGGGTGTTATTCTGCCTATGACAATCATAGATTTTGTTTTGCATTAATTTGTATTTTTTCAAAATATTACATGAAAATATTATTTCTCTTGATTACTGAGTTTTTTTGGCATCCCTTAATTCATACCTAATCTGGGTGAGGCATCCTAATCCTTCTTTACCCACCCTGTTTAGCCTCAGGCCCAACCCAGCAAGGCACCTGGGCTTCAGGTTGCCCAGAATCCAGACAGGTTCTGAGGCCCCTTTCCCAGTTATGCATTTCTCTGCCCCTATTTGAGAGATGGGGCTCAGGTTGCCAAGTCAGAGAAGGAAAGAGAAGTTGTTCAATTTCTCCTGGGCTCCAGGGAGGAGCCAGGCCCCAGCCCTACACACCTGATCCCCCCTTGGGGCTGCAGAGATAGTCAGCCTTACAGCCTGACAGCTAGCAGAGAGGGTTGAGGATGGAGGTTGGGGGAGCAGATAGGAGAGATGAAAGAGGATCCTGGTACTGCCTGAAGGTCAGGGGCAGCCAGCAGTGTCTGGGCCACTGCAGGGGGGATACTAGAAAACTGATGCTGCTCACACACAGGAGAGAGAAGCCCCAGGAGATGGGGGTCTGATTCTCAGCTATTCTAGCAATGTCACAAAGACACAACTGGGGGGGAGTTGGATTGTGAGGGAAAAAGACTGGTTAATGAGGGTCTCCATCCCAGAGGTTGTGCGGGGAGGGGAGTGGCCAACAGCGGAGGCAGGGTGTAATAGAGTCCTGAGAATGTGGAGTCAGCATGTAAAAGGAGAAGGGCAAGTTTAACAAGCATATTATGACTTATACATCTACTTGAGCCTGCAAAGCAGTCCTTGCGGGAGACTATGTGCTTGTGAGACTTTATTCTTGCATAGCTTCTTAAAGTCCTCAGAGCCCTTCAACAGTCTTAGCTGGTGCTCACCACAACCCCAGGAGGTAGGCAGCATAATTCCCATTTGTAGATGAAGGAACTCCATGCAGGGAATCCACCTGTCATCCAATCTCCCGGTTTCTTCCTAGGAATCTAGTAACAGGCAAGGATCTCTGGGATAGATAAGGGACAAACGTCACGACTGCCGCACCCAACAACCACATGTCTGGCTGCAAGTGTTACTGTATAGGACAATGCCAGCTTCAGCTCATCCTCCTAGAGTCAGCAGCACTCCATAGAACCGGCAGAGGAGGTTTGCGGTGCCAGTATAAGGATGTTAGGTGCTCCACCTCCTGCTGTCCTCCACTCAGAGCTGCCTGGTCCCCTCTTGCTACCTATATCCACCACACAGAGGGTCAGACTGAGGGGTCTAGTGTCATTGGTCTCAGGCCCTTGCAGCCCTCCTCTGGGTGAAGACAAGGCCTGTTGCCTGCTATCCCTACCCTCTGGGTTAGGGTACGCCACCCTCATATCACCCTGCTTCAGGGCCTCTCATCTTCCCAGAGAATGGCCCAGAAGTGGAGCTCCCTGCTCAGGCCTGCCAGGCCTACAGACTTCCCCTTGTTGGAAAGGCACAGTAAAGAAGGGGCTTTTAGAAGGTGGCCTCTCTGAAGACGCCCTGCCCACTGACCCTCCCCACCACGCACACTTCATTGTACAGTCCCCAGACACTACCAGGCATAAAGCAGGGACTTGGCAAACACTGATTAATTCTTTTTTCTACCCCTGCCATGGCGAAGACTCCAAGAAGAACTTTCCTCCTCGAACTGGTACTAGAGGCAGATCCGGGTGTTCAGAAAGCTGTGCAATCCTCCTCTCTGCCTGTCCAGCATGGCCGGTCCTCAGAGGCAGGAGGATAGACAAGGTGTCCTCTCAAGGTTCCCTCTACACTGCCCTCAGAGGAAGCTGTGACTGGCAGCTGCGAGTCTTCTTGAGAAAATGAGATGGAGCAGATCATAACCCCCTCCCCCCCCACCCCACACACATACCACCAGGGCTGGCTGGGCCCTCCGAACCCATCAAATAAGAACCAGGTACAAATTAAGCAACTGAGGCACAAGGGCATTGGAGTTGGTAAATTTTCCACCAAGAGCACTAAGGAAAGGTCACAGGAATAACTCATAGGTGGAGAGGGAAGCAGAAGATGAAGATATCCAGAGACTAGGCACAGAGAGGAGACAGGCAGAGAGACTGAGAAGCTGGAGGAGAATAGGCAAGGGAAATGGGAGACAGAGGAAGAAGAGAAGTTCACACACCATGAGGGGAGAGGCAGAGATGGGAGCCAGTAAGCCACCTCAGGAAAGGTAGAGCAGTTTACAACTCAAACAAGGACTTCTCTGAGCCTTGGGCTGCCTGAACCCCATACTGCCCAGTGGGAGTTCCAGGGAGGGTGCCCAGGAGGGCTGGCAAGCAGAGGGGTCGGAGATCCTGGTCTGGCCCCACCAAGGCTATAACACCTGACCCTCCCCTGGGTCCAGTCAGATACCTAGAGCACAGAACTGTCAACTGATTACTTAAATGACCCAAACTGTTGACCCACAACTAATCACTAATGGTTTTCATAATTTGCATATCATTTACATTCTCCTGGGGTCTGTCAGAACCTCTGCAATCACTCCCTAGAGGCCCCTGCTCCTGTTTCTCTAGTCTCCATCCCCGTCCCTCTGTCCCCCAGGCCCAGCCCCACAGACTTCCTTCTCCCTGCCCTGCTCTCATCTCAGATCAGATAGGGGAGGTCATGAGTAGGAGTGTCTCTCCAAGGGTGCAGCAGGGACAGCTGGGTGCACTTTGGAAGGGGATGACCGAGACCCATCCAGTGATTAATCCTCCTGCTAATGGAGGCTTCACTGTCACCCAGCTTTTTAAGAAAATCAGGGAAGGTCTTTAGCGCCATCAGAGCTGTCTTCAAGGTCCTCAGTGGGCTCATTAGTAGCCCTCCACCTTCCAATTAGGGGCCCCTCCTCCAAATGGCTGTGGGAGGGAAAGAAAGCTTTGTAGGGCCTCTAAGGCCCAAGGCCATAATCGGAACTATAGCAGCCTCCACTACTCCTGCACCCACACTCAT
Organism: Eonycteris spelaea; assembly: GCA_003508835.1. NCBI lineage: Eukaryota > Metazoa > Chordata > Mammalia > Chiroptera > Pteropodidae > Eonycteris > Eonycteris spelaea. The sequence goes on from PUFA01000069.1 coordinate 2,962,556, forward strand.
TCGCCAAAGCCTCTGAAATAAACGGATACACATTGCAGCTGGAAAGGGTTTGTTTCCATCCAGACCTGTCCTAGACAAGGAAAGCAAGGTTCAGGCCATGAGGCAAGCAAGACTGGAGGGCTACACAGGAGGGACTTTATTTTCTATTTCAAAAGCAGGAGCACCCACCCTAAGTCAGACCCTCTGCTGGGTGCTAGAAGGCACAGAAGTAAAAGAGACATGTCTTTACTCTCAGGCCAAAAGGATGAATGATTTGGAGCAAATCTTTTAAGTTATTCTGAGACTCTGTTTCCCCATCTACAAAATGGAGATCATACCTGAAGCCTGAAAGGCCACAGAGAATTGGATCTCACAGAGAACCTGTGAACAATGATAGAAATGATGATAAAAGTCTACAGTATAGCATCTGCCATGTGAGAGCTCAATAAACGGTCATCAGTGCTGTTATTATTATTTTGTGGTGGTAGAGCTTGCTATTGCGATAGCTTCCTAACCTTAGGGTCCCAGGCTAGAAATTATATACAGTCCCACAAGGTTGCCCCCTGCTTCTGCTATCTGTGCTTTTTGAATACTGGCTACAGATTGAAAGTTCTCATGACCCTCCCCTTGGGTTTGATTAAGTTGCTAGAATGGCTCACAGAACTCAGGAAACCCATTTACTCACTAGATTGCTGGTTTATTACAAAGGGTATTAAAGAATATGAATCTCCAGACAGGTAAAGAGATTTATAGGGCGAGGTCCCAAACAAAGGAGCTTCTGAACTCGTGGAGTTTGGAACCCCCCATGGTGGCACATAGAAGCTCTCTGACTCACCTCCTTTTTGGATTTTCATAAAGATTTCATCACATAGGCATAATTGATTAAATCATGTGATTGATTCAACCTCCAGCTCCTCCTCACTCCCCAGAGGTTGGGGAAGGAACTAAAATTTCCTACCCTCCAATCACATGGTTGGTTCTCCTGGCAACCAGCCCCCATCCTTCAGTGCTTTCCAAAAGTCACCTTATTAACATAAACTCAGGTGTGGTGGAAAAAGGCTTGTTATGGGTAACAAGGCAACCATTTCACCTAAAGCCATTTTAGAAACTAAGGACAAGAGAACAAATATTATGACAGAAGATGCTCCCATGGTTCTAATGACTCAGGAAATTCCAAGGGTTTTGGGAGCTGTGAGCCAGCAACCATGAACAAAAAACAAATATATTTCTTATAAATTATAATAATGCACTTGCCCAAGGTTACATTAACCTTAACGTGTAAAGCATAAAAAGTACGAGCATGTTCATGGAGCTTTATTTATAATAGCTAAAAACTAAAATAACCCAGGTATCTATCAAGAGAATGGTTGAATCAACTGTGGAATATTCACACAATGGAATACTCCGCAGCAATGAAAAATGAGTTGCTGCTATAAGCAGTGCAGACAAATCTCACAGACATAACGTTGAGCAAAAGAAGCCAGATATGAAGAGTCTATACTGCATGATTCTATTTATACAAATTTGACTAACCAGCAAAACTAATCTGTGTGACATGGCAAATATTTGTTCACCAAACATCTGCTCTTCCCATCTGCATGTGAATTGTCTCCCTCCCAGTTGAAGTTCCAGACACAAATCCCCTTCTCCTTAGCCCCTAAGTCTCATATTCTTATGGAGCTCCTGTACATATGAAATTAAATTTGTTTTTTCTCCTGTTAATGTGTCCTGTTAATTTAATTCCTAGACCAGCCAGAAGAACCTAGACGAGTAGAGGACACATTTTTCTCTCCAACAACATATATGTAAAAACTCATTGAACTGAATATTTAAGATTTTTCTCCATTAAAAAAAGAAAGAAAATAAATAAATAAACAAACAAATATGTAATATACAGTTGACCCTTGGACAATGCAGAGGTTAGGGGCACTGACCCACATCCAGTCAAAAATTTGTGTGTAACTTTTGACTTCCCATAACATAACTATTAACAGCCTACTATTGCCTAGAAGCCTTACTGATAACATCTATTGACATATATTTGTTATGTTATATGTATTATATACTTATAATAAAGTAAGTTAGAGAAGACAGAGTAGGAGAAAATCATAAGGAAGTTCAAATACTTTTACAATATTATACTATATTTATCGATACCATGAGTTTATGTCGTCTGTTTTGGGCTACACAGTTCATTTGTGATTTTTTTCAAATTGTTGATTGAAAAAAATCCACATGTACGTGAACCTGCACAGTTCAAACCATTTTGATCAAGAGTCAACTGTATATTTTTTAATAAGATGCAGGGCCGAGACTGGAGTAGCCAAGTGAACTCTGCATCTTGGCAGGAAATGGGGATGAGGAGACGGACCCTGACTGGCTCTTCCTTACTTTAGAGGGAGAGGTCCTGAGGCTTTGCAGAGGGAATGGGGTGTCTGTATCCTATGACCTTCAATCCCTGAGGGGGCAGACCAGTTACCCGCTCCATCCCAGGAGGGGAAGAGGAAATGAAGGAGAGGAAGAAAGGAAAAGGAAGAAAGAAGGACAGGGAGGAGAGAGGGGCAGGCAAGGGATGAGGAGGGGCATGTTTCCACCAAGCCTCTTGTGGTTCTAATTTGGATGGGATAAGATCAGTGAGCCCTTCCTGTCTCCTGGGGAGGAGGCATGGGGCTGGCAGGGGCCTGGGAGGATGGGGGAGATGGAGACATTTCTGTGCATTTTGATGGGGCATGAACAGTATTCACCCTGAGTGCTAGATGATATGCGAGCGCATAATCCAAATGGGGAGGATGGGTGGGGGCACACTGGCAGATTTCCCGGAGGGGCGGACTTCTGTCGGCTTGGCTTGTGCACCCAGACCCAGCCGCCCACACAAGTGCAGGGAGCAGAGCCAGTGCTCACATCCCCCAGACCCAGGGCGGCCCTCCCAAGCCTGGAGTCCACCCCAGCCTGCAGACCCTCTGGCTTCTTTCCATCTAACCGCTCTCCTGTCTTTTCCTCTGCTTCTGTATTTTCTGATTTTCTCTTTCCCTCTCCCTCCCTCCCTCCCTCTCCCTTCTCGCTCCCTCCCTCTCCTCTTCTTTCCCCACTTCCCTGTCCCTGTCTCTCCATCTCCATCTCCCACGTCTTCTCCCAGCTCCCCTCTGCCCCCTCATTCCCCAGACTTGTGGCTCCTCTCTAGACCAATATAAATAATAGAAATTAATTTGTCAGCCAGCACACCCGGCCCAGCCAGCACAGCAGCAAGCTGAGGAGGAAAGCTGGTTGAAATAATTATTCTTGACTTAAGAAATCATTCTTTTTATTCCTGAAGGCTAATGGAGTGGGAGCAGCGCCGGGCTGCGCTAATGGCGGACAGCGGCGTGGGCCCGGGGAGGGGGAGAGGCCTCTTCTGCTCCTCCTGTAATGAGCGGATCCCCCACATACATCCTACTCCACTCTATCTAAAAGGCAAACGGAGCATTGAGAGGCACTCTCTAGGGTAATAGAGTCACACATATAGCTTGGGGACAGGATTTTTCATCAGGAGCAACTCCCTCCAGTCCCTAACTCTCCTCCCTCCTGTGCCCAGGCCCCTCTCTCAGAGAGAATGCCCTCCCCCAGGTCCAGTGCAGGCAGATGCTGAGAGGAAGCTACTGCCCAAAGGATTAGAAACTTAACCTTTACTAAAGATTCTACAATACGCCAGGCCTATGCTAGACACACGACTTGTGAGGATGCGTTGAATCCTTACAACTACCTAGGAATGAAGTCTGAGGACATTCCCTTTTGCCCAGTAGAAAAAGAGCATAAACTTCTCCAAGAAAAAAAGGGAAGAATCACCAATGCCTCAATGGAGATATATAAATTTCCTCACCCCAGCTTGAGAGTGGAAGAAGTGTGATGGGGAGGGATATGCAAGGAAAGTGTCCATCAGTCCTGGTGGGAAACAGGCCCCCTCAAAGGGTTAATTGAAGGCATATAAATTAAGGGACTATTTACAAAGGAGTAGGCAGCTTTAAGGAAACTAAGAAGAGGTGATGAGGCACCCAGAGCTAGTTACCATTCCAGGCATGAAGGTGAAAGAGAGAGGGTTGCCAAGAGCTGCAGCTATAGAAGCTGGCAGCCCACCCAAATGGAGCTGCTGCCTATGGCTTTGATGGAAAAATGCAGCCACTGTCCAGACTACAGGCTGGAAGAGAAGGAGGGACAGGCTAAGTACCCTGGCCTTTCCGCTGCTCTCAGACTTGTCGCTGGTGGCTCCCATCAGGCAGTGGGGCCAAACTAGAAGCCAGTAAACAAAGAGACCATAAGATGCAGTTGTAGAGGTCAGTCTTCCGGGGCACAAAGCAAAGTGGAGCGGGGCAGAAAGTGGATCTGAAGGAAAGCAAGTAACCAGTAAAGGGTTGGAAGTTCTCCCTTGGGCTCTATGAGAAAGAGGTGACCAATCCAATAGAGACTAGGGAGTTTAGAGGGAGAGGAAGAGAGCACCCCCAGACTTGGAATGGAAGAGGCACTAATTCCTGTCAGATGGTGAGGTATCCATTAGTGGGTAGATGGTGGTATCCTTGGCCCACATATCAGTTGGGAACAGAGAAAGCCCCAAGAAATGGCTGAATAACCAAACACAGAGAGTGAGTGTTTCTCTGGAGAAGGAGAGTTTGCCCGAAAGTTTGGAGGAGAGAGGAGGAGAAGGAGCTAATTGAGTGATTACCAGGCTCCAAGCACTGACATAATTGAAAAGGGTGGTTAGGTGACAAGGAGGATACACAGTCTGCATAAAATCATCGAGGTAGGAAAAGGTGTTAGGAGAAGGGATGGAGGGTGGGGTAGGGGAAGAACCCAGAAGTCAGTTTTTTCAGCAGGAGGCTGAAGTCACAGCAGAGGCTGGGGTTTCATTTAATCCACTATCCTGCCCCCTGCATTTTAGAGGAGAGGGAATGTAGCCAGAAAAAGCTATGATTACCTTAAGCCCACGAGGAGTTGTTGGGCGGGGGTGGAGGGTGTGGAGGCCTCGGGCCTGGTGGATGGAGTACCCAGCTGGCCTCCCTGCTGCTCGTGGGGCCCCACATCCCATTCATCTTCCTTCTACACAGCAGGCCCTGTATCTTTCCAAAATACAAGCCCTATCATGTCAGTCACACTTGAATCTCTTTGAGGCTCCCCACTGCACAGATCAAGTCTAAATGCTCACTCTTCCTTGGCTGACAAGGCAAGCCCAGTGGGGTCCCTCTGACCTCATCAGCTTCATTCCCCACCCCGCCCCACATTGAATCACCGAGTGCTCAGAGTGTCCTATATCTGCCCCTTAAATACATTGTTCTTCCAGTTTAAAACACTCTTCCCTCCCCACTCGCACCCCCATCTAGCTAATGCCCACTGGGTCTCACTATAGATGTTACTTCCTTCAGAAGCCTTTGCTGCTGTTCCTCAGGCTTTCTATTTTAAAATGTAGTTCTCCCATTTTAAAACTTCATGCAACAAAGGTATTTGCCTGTGTTCTTATCTTCATTCCCCCCTGACTGTAAATCCCATCAAGGCAGGTGCTTTGACTGGCTTATTCACTTTATAACCCCACTGCCTAGTGTAGTCCTTGGCCCTTAGTAGGTAGGTGCTTTGCGTATGTGTTATAATCCGAACAAGGGAGTACAATGCAGCTGCATAAAAACGAGGAAAGCTTGATATATACGCATGTGGAACTACCTCCAAAATACACTGAAAAGCTCAGGACAGTGTATGTTTGTGTATAACAGAGGAAAACAATATACGCCTATTTATGATTCTATACATTATTTTCAGAAGGAAACTCAAGAAACTGATGAGATTGATTCTCTTTGAAAGGAACTATGTGGTTGGGGATAGGAGTGAAGGGAATTTGTGGCTTTGGGATTTGGCGACCTATTCAGTGAAAAAAAAAACATAATTAAAACTAAATGGGAAATATTTGACAATCAAATGGGTGGAATGTGTGGTTTTGGTGGAGCAACTTGCCACTGTCACCTGCTCTTCCTGGGATGTCCGGTCCCTGGGCCTGCCATCAGTCACCTGGTGAGGGTACCCAGGTTATGTCAGGTGCCGTCTCAGAACCAGAGAAGGCACCAGAGGGGCTGGTGCAGAGAGCAAGCAAGTGAGGAGGGCCTGGGAGAGATTTCTCAGGAGCTCAGGGAAAGACAAGGAGTTGGGGCTCAGAGTGTTTCTCTGCTTCCCGGCTTCACTGGCTTTCTTCGGCCTCTCCATTTCCACTGAAGACAGAACAAAAAGGGCAGAGTAGAAACTCTAAGAGGAGGGATAGAAGTTAGACAGCAGAGAGGACTTCCTGGAAAGAAAGGGCTGAGCCATTTCTCTGTCATCTGTTCTCAGTACTGCAGGGCTGGCTGGAGGGCAGGTTGGTGTCTATTCATCTCTCTCCCACACATCAGATGAACTGTAGGTGTTCTTTCCCTTGAACTGGATCAAGGAGCTTGATTCCGGAGGTCCCCCGCATCAGAGTGTGGGCGGCCCAACCCGCCCCGCTTCCCTGCCGTCTGCAGTGCTGCCTCTCACCCAGCTCTCACCTGCCTTACCTTCCACTCTCAGCTCTCTAAACCAGCCAATAACTGGTAAATCCTCTTAAAGTAAAAACCATATCACAAATTGTACTAAAAGTGTTCAGCACGGCCCATGGAAAGAAGCAGAGAAGCCTAGGGGTGGGTGGGGGAGGAAGGAGGTGTCATGGACACAGAAAAACATGAAAGCTTTCAGCTCTCTTCTCCCTTGGGGTAGGTTAAAGAGAAATCTGAGCTTTCAAATACTCCCCACACGCCCATAAACAGTCCCCTCACCACACATCCTCTTTCCCAGGAGCAGGTTCCCACGCCGAGGTGCCATAACAGAGAAGCCCCACTCCTTCCTGAAAGACCCACCAGGAGCAAGCCCCCCACCCCTCACCCACAGCCAAAGGGAGGCCTCGGCTGGGAAAGGGAAGGCTGGGCTCCAACCCAGCTCCCCACTGCCTTTCCAGGAGACTTGCACAAGCTCCTCGGAGCTCAGGCTTCTTTCCTCAGCAGTAAAATCCAATAAACCCAAGAGGTTTAAACGAGGTAAATCACTTGCAAGTGCTATGATGCCTTTCTCTGCTTAAAAGACTATGGCAGATATTTATTTGGATTTGTGGACTATCAGTGCCATTTGCTTAGGATGTCAAAATGGAACCCCAAGGTACCACCCCACGAACCAGGGGCAATGACCCCTCAAGGTGACTTAGGGGTGGTTAAGGGAAGGGCATCCACTTACTTCTAGAGCAATGGGCAGGAATCTGGGAATAGTGGGTGCCCATCCTGCCCAGTCCCCAGAGACAGCCCCTGACTCATCCCCACCACCACCCCGCCCCTTCCTCAGGCAAAACCTCCATTTATCCATTCTGCTTCAGATGTGGGTGGGGACTTCGAGAAGTGGCAGGGCAACTTGGGTAACACCCTGGGAGACATTAACGAGGTGCAACATATACACACTAAAGTGCAGAACTCTTAAGGGTGCAGCTCAATTAATTCCTACATTTGGATACATGCATGTAACCACAACTTAAATTAAGGTAGAGGACATTTCCACATTTCCAGCACCTCAGAAGGTGTATGCCTCTCCCACATCAACATCCAAAGGTAGCCACTATTCAGATTCCATTGCCGTAAGTTAACTTTGCCTCATCTCGAACTTCATATAAATGGGATCATACAGTATGTGATGTTTTTGTGCCTGGCTTCTTTCATTCAACATTATATGTGAGATTCATTCATGGTGTTGCATATGGTTATACAAATTCTTTTTCATTACTGAGTAGTATTTCATTCTATACTACTGGTAGTTTTACATTATAGGTAAATACACACACACACATATACACACACATATATAAATATATATATAAGTGTATATATATTTACAATTTATTTATTCAACTTCTTGCTGAAGGATATTTGTGTTGTTTCCAATTGCCGACTATTATGAATGAAGCTGTTCTGAACCCTCTTATACCTGCCTTTTGATGACTCCATTAACATTATTTTGAGACACACACTTGACTTTTAAAATAGACAACAAGCTACCACTCTCTGCTTCCTCCCACATGCAGGGATAAGATTATCACGACATTATAGTGTGGACGTGTCTGTGGGAGAAGAGGCAGCTTCAGGACCCCCTGGGAAGACCCCATAAGCTTCCATCTACAGCCTTGGGTCTTTGTGCCACTCCTGGCACAGCTGAGGGCCTGGCTCAGAACCTAGGAACAGGGAAAAGCAGAAAAAAAATTCTTAAAATCTGTTTGGGTGTGTCTCACAAAGGTTTCATGGCACATACTATTTCACAGGTAAAAAAGAGAGCTTGAGGGAGGCTGAGCTACCTGGGTTCAAATCATGCCAGCTGCTAGCTGAATGGCCTTGGACATGTTTATTTAAGTTCTCTGAGCCTTCATTTCCTCACCCATAAAAACGTGAATAATAATACTTACCTCATAGGTTTGTCAGTAGAATGAAATAACAGGTGTAAATCACGTAGCATAGTAGTTGGCATCTATAATAATTTTTTTCTTGTTTATTTTCTGTTCAAGGTTACACAGCTAGTAAGCCAAAAAAAAAAAAAAAAAAAAAAAAAAAAAAAAAAAAAAGAGGACCAGAGCTCTTAAAGAGATAGGGGAAGAGAGGATAGGAACATTTTAAGAGGCAAATTAGGGACTCTGACCATGCTTTGTGTCTCTGTAGTCTCGATACCCAGCATAATACCTAGCATGCTGTTGTCACTCAATAAATGCTAATTAAAAGGAGGAGTGAACAAATAAACCCAGGCATTTATACCAAAATTGCTTTTAAGGCTTGTTTTGGACTGGCTACCAACTGGGATTTATTGTGATGGAGAAACCAGCTGAATGGGTCCTCAAGGTTTGATGTGTGTCACTGGCAGGCTCTCACCTCAGTGAGGAAGGGTTTCTTGGCCTGGTGGAAATGAGGTTGGGTCAGAGAGTACATGTCAGGTAGCAGGTAGCCGGGAAGAGAAAGAGGCATTGGGAGCAATTGAACCATAGGGGAACCATATGGACAATGAATGGAACTCTCACTGAAACACATTAAATATAGGGGCTCTGGGGGAACTCAGCATGGAGCTGGCTGGGTCAAGAGGTCAGCCAGGGCACCTGGGAGATAACACTGCCAGCCCTGCTCTTCTGTAAGCCCAACAGCCTGACAGGCAAGTTTGCAAAGAATGAGCAGTGAGGCAGGGAAGCTGCTCTGGGATTCCTGCCCCCAATTCAAGGAGGTGGAGTTTGTTCTCCCATTCATCGAGCCATGAGTCATCCCAAAGGAGTGCAAAGGCTCTGGAGAGGAGGGGCAGCTACCTCCTCACGCATCTGTGCACAGAGTCCTGGAAGACTTGCAACACGAGTGTTCCCAGGCTGGCCACAGGGGGGAGGGTGAGCTAGCCCTGGCATTCAGGCCATTCTGCAGGATGCCTCCCCTAGGAAGAGCACTGGACCGGGAGTCAGGAGGCCTGGGCGCTAGACCTTCCTGGCCTCATATGTGACGGCCACCTTGGGCAAGTCGCTTTCTCCCTCTGCGTCTCAGCTGATTTCAAAATGGTAATGATGAGACCTCTCCTGCCTAAATCAGGATGTCTCATTCGTCATTTTGGTTTGTGCCTCAAGTTTCCTAAGTCAGAGAAGCCTTCCTGGTTGATTTCTGTAGATAAACACACGTCCAGTCTTGTTCCCCAAAAGACTTAGGGAAACTACTTTCTTTAAAATTACGCCTTACAAACCAGCAGTGCAAATAGGGAACGAGAGAACATGATAATGCCACACTGTGAAACGCTTTGCTTTTGTCCTCTGTGAATTCTCACATCCTCCCTTCAGGCTAGACCTGGGAATGAGTAGTATCTTATCTGATTCTTTTCTTTTGTATTAAGCTATAACTGACATGCAGTAAAGTGCCTGCCCTAATCTTAAGTGCACATACAGCCCAACGAATCTTTACCTATACGTATGCCTGCATACCCGCCACCCAGATTAAGATACAGAGCATTTCCAGTGCCCCAGAAGGCTCCCTCATTCTTTATCCAGTCAGTGCACCCCATAGGTAACCTCTATTCTCACCTAAAGTACTCTGTCTGCCCCTTACATAGATGAGGATACTGAGGCTCAGCAATGTGAAGTGACTTGCCCCCTTCTGCTTGTCCCTGCTGGTGACACGGTGCCTTACCTTGATGGAAGGGTCCCCCTGGGAGAACAGAACCATGTTCATTCCCAAAGGGCTTAAGATTGCAAGCTCTTACTTGAGAATTGACTGAGGTTTCATGCTAGAAGCAAAATCCAGCAATTGTCTATTTGTAGCTGCTAATTTCTCTCCACAGTTTAGCACTAGCCACTTTTGGAGAACTGCAGACTATCGTGAAGAAAATTTGCCCCTACCAGGTCCTCCCTGCGGCCTGCTTGGGCTTGGGCTACAAGACTCTGCCACTTGAGGCTATCACCAGGAAGTGACTCCAGTCCTTTTGGGAGCTTGGTCCAACCTCCTCCTCTAAGAGGATGTTCTGGCCAGGAGCATCATGGGTATTTGCCAGCCCCTCACATCGAGGTTTATATGTGTGGGGCTGACAATAAACATGTTTTAATATATGTATTTGTGTTGATCTTGACCTCAGAACTCTCATTACCTCTAACCTCTGACATGCTCTACCCCTTCCTTAAAACTTTGTAAACACCTTGCCATGTCCTCTTGATTGTAGGAAGCAGTATGATTTACCAAAAGGAACAGTGACTCTGGTGGTTTGCAAAGATGAGCTTGAGTTTTAGCTCTGGCAACTTCTCTACCTCATGACATTGGGTAGATTACTTAATCTTTCTGTTGCAAAGTGTTGCCTCTCTTCTTCCATAGCAATAGAACCTCCAAATTTGAGCTCAACACATAGCCACACAGAAGACATTTCCCAGCTTCCCTTACACCTTGTGGCTATGTGGCTAAGTTCAGACCAATGGGATGTAAGCAGAAATGTCAAGTGGAAGCTTTGGGGAACTTTGCTTAAAAGTCAAGTAACCTTTGCCCTCTTATTCATTCTTCTTTCATTGATCTTCTACCTGGAACAAAGATGTGATGGCTGGAGCTCTAGCCACCATCTTAGACCATCACATAAGCAAGAAATAAACTTCTTTCTTGAGGTCTTTATTACTTACAATAGACCCTATTCCTAACCAATATACCCTCCAAGCCTCAGTTTCCTGGTCTGTAAAATGGAGATAACAATGTCTACCTTGACGACTGCTCTGAGGAGGGTCAAGAGGTGTAACATACAAAAAGAGCTTGCATTAGGAAACACTAATAAACATCTTTCTGGCACCTCCCCCCCATCTCTGTACTCCTTCAGTACGGCACTGAGAATCCCACGTGCGTCTGACACTACACTGCACACTGGAGCTGAAAAATATAGACGGTACAGTCACTACCCTCAGGGGACTTCCAGTCCATGGGGAGTCAGATGGGTAAACGGACTCAGTGTGAGCAGTACTCAGTTGTTGGAAGTGCCACCAAACACAGAGGAGGAGGGCCTGATCCAGATGGGGTAGAGGCTAGAGCCAGAGGAGGTTTTCTGGAGGAGGCAATGCTGGAGCTGAATATCAAAACTGGAGGAGTAGTTAATCCAAAGAGAAGACACCAAATGTGCAAAGGCGTGGAGGCATGGCTGCATGAGCCATATTTATGGAACTTCAGAAAGCCATTAGGACTAGAGCCCAAGTGGGAGGAAGTAGCTGTAAGAGATCAAAAGGCCTAGCCTGCCATGAGCTATCTATCTTTTGACCACAGAGGCCAGAGTACCTGCCTGACCTTGATTAATGACAGATGACTGAAGTGGGAAATTAAATGTGTGTGTGTATGACTGTGTGTTAGTGTATATGTGTATTAGAGTGAAAATATATATAGAAACACATACACATATATACACACATACATACACACACAGAATAAGATTATACATGTGCGTAACACCGTGTGTTTTAATACTCTGGCTGCAAGAAACAGAAACTAATTTAAGGAAGAAAGGGGAAATTTATTTTTATAAAGAAAGGAGTGTCTTGTGAAATCCACAGATACCATCACAGCTGAGTCTCAACATACAAGACCTCTGCCCCAAATGAGCTTAAATTATAGGACCAGCCTCAAGTTAGGTCTGACTCAGGCTCCCTAAGCTCTCTTCTCGTTCTCAATTTCAAATGCTGAGGCAGAACTTCCCATTTTTGAAGCTAAAGGGGCTAGTGGACAGAGCCAGAGTAAACTAAGGTGGCATTTGGAGACCATCCCTGTAAAATAAAGGAAGGGATAGCTTCACAGGATTGTGAGAGACAAGAAGGAGGATCCTCAGAGACCAAGATGAGACCGAGGTATCCTCATCCTCAATTCAGTGTCTTACAACGAACAACAATGGTATAATAAGTCTAATAATATATATTATAATATAAATAATAATGGACTAATAACGGTAATAATAGGAACCATGCCATATTGAGGATTTGTTCTATTGCTGGATATTTTGTAAGCATTTTAAGTATATTAACTCATTTATTCCTCAGAACGGCCCTACGAGGTAGGTGCTATCATTACGCCCACATTACAGATGAGGACGCCAAGGCACAGAGTGCTTTTTCACTTAGTCAGGGTTGCACGCTTAGAAGCCAGGATTTGGATCCAGGCAGTAAGGTGTCAGATTTTGCTTTTGTAACCACGATGCTCTACCCTCCTTAACCCTACAATGCTAAGAAGATTCTACTCTGTGCTCCAAAGTATGTGTTTGAGCTTCGCCCCCCAAACCATATGCACATGCACACACATGCAAACACATGCACATACAGTATGACTCAGGTGTGAACCAGTCTCTATTTGGCTCCCAGTCCAGGCTCAATCACAGAAAAGTACCTGGGGTAAAATGCCTGGCCTCAGCTACTTGGGCTCTACATCTGTCCTCACATCCAGGCCAACTGTCTCCAGGTTGAATTGTTCCCAAATCCTCATGCCTTCTCTCCTCTGTTATCAACCTGCTCTCATGGAAGTATTTTTCATTCTCACAAACACATAAACAACTGAAAATAGTTTAAAATACTACCCTTAATAGTCCTTAAAAATCAATCTTATGGATGCTTAGCCTGGAGCACAACATGTTCTCTCTCTAACATCATCCGTGGCACTCCACGTATTTCAGAACAAAGCCCAACTGTAGCTTATCATTCAAAGCTCTCGAGCACTAAATCCAAACCATCTGTTCAGCCTTATCTCCTACTTCATACAGCCAATAGGTCTGTTTAATTCACACAATTCAGATAAATAGAACTAATTGTCTAGTTTAGTGAGGAAGTACAGGAATGAGAGAATTTTGGAAATTTTCAGGGGGAAAAGTGTCCCCAGAGATAAAGAGTAGTGCTGAGAAGGGTTGGCAGAGGGTGTGGTTGGCAAGGACACAGGTGGTGAGAAGGACAGAGCAGAGAAACCAAAAGAGGCTTGTCTTTCCCCTCCATGTGTCCTATGCCCTGGGACTAAAAACTAGAGGTGATGGTGATGGTAACAATAGTGACTATGATGATAATAATAGCCAATATTTATATCCATTAAAATAGAACAGCTCGGCACTGTTCTGGACACTTTAGGTATATTAACTCATTTGATCCTCACAAAAACACTATAAGGTAGCTCCTGTTATTGTCCTCATTTTATGGAAGAGGAAACTGAGGCACAGAGAGGTAATAAACGCAACTCCTCTTGCTCCTCTGGATCAACTTGGGTTTCTGTGAGAGTCTGTCTTTCTTCCTCAATTAACTTTTCTATCTGGGCCTCACATTCTGCATCCTGTTCCTGCCATCTTTCTCTTTCTGGCTGCCCCACTTCCCCTCATTTGGTTAGTATACACATGCATGCACGCACACACACACTTCCCACTCCAACTCCTATCATCCATCAAAGTCAAAAAGGGGAACTGGCACTGTGACCAGGCGCTGTGCCATCAATAAAGTGCTAATGCCTCATCCTGGAGGAGGCTGTTGGAGAGAAGGTTGGAGGACAAGGAAGCCTGGGGCTGGGGAACACAGGGTTGGAGGGCAGTGTCCTAGTGGGCAAAGAGAGTTCCCTTAATCCTTTTTTTGTCCTGAATGAACTTTAGAGGGAAAGAGGCATGGGTTCCACCTCCGCTCTCCAGGAAGGATTTGGAAAACAATCTGGATTCCTTGCAGTCCAGCTCTATTTCTGGCCACCTCTGGAACATGACAGGGAGACACAGGGTCAATGAAGTTCACTTTATATGCTAGGCCCAGCCCCTGGCCCCTGAGAATGAGGCTCCCTCTAGAGCTGCAGCAAGAGGGAGCAGGCAAGAGAGGCCCAGGAGCCTTGAGTCTGATACAAAGATGGATTCCATGAGGGAGCAAGAGGGGTCACTGCAAACGAGCAAGGGCAACATCAGTCTTTCCCACTGCATTTTAACGGTTCCTTTCCACCTGTCTTCAAGAGGGCAGTGCGCAGTGTCTACCTGTATGGAGTGATCAAGGCAGCTCTTCTGTACATCTGGAAGGGACAGACACTGTACTTGGAAGTCCCTGCCATGCTGAGGGAATGACGTGAAGATATGTGAGGTGCTCACCCTTCTCTCTTATCAGCGGATTGTTTATCACCTGCATTAGGGTTTCCTAGCATGGAATAATTAGCAGGAAAAAAATTAAATTAGCCCAAAGACTTAGCACAAATGCAGCTGAGTCCAGAGTAGCATATTTGATAAATTAGTGAGCCCAGTAGCTGTGGGCCAAATAAACATCCTATTAACATGAAACTATTTGATAGACATTCTCTAGATTATGAATGTACCTTTGGACTATGGTTTTCCCTGACTTTTAAAAGTCAGAATTTCTTCCAGAACAGACTTTGGCAAAAGGTAGAAATATAGTGAACACATACACACAAATTCAACACATATGACCAAATTCAAGGGTGGGAGGTGAGATTTTAATTCTTTTTGCAATAATGAATCCAGTGGGAGACGGGAGTCTCCCAGGCTTCTGTACTTCCAGGCTCAGGCTTTGGGCTGTGATTATAATTCATTTTCTTTGATTTCCTCTGTGTAAACTAGAATGCTCTGGCAAGGCCTTCTTTGGGACCACATGAAAGCTTTAAGAGATTTATAAATAGAGTTAAAATCCCAGATTGTTTTCCCACAGTTTGGTTCTGTAAATTGGGATGGCTGAAGTGAGAGGTGGAAGGGCTCAGTGGGGTGGGAATTTGACCCTGTCCCCATTCTCCCAGGCAGGTTAATGGCTATTGTCTTTGCTATCAGGATCCCTGAACCCTGGAAGATAATGCTCCTCTCCCTTCCCAGCTTTCCCCTCCACATGGCACAGCATTCTGGGAGAGCTTTCTGTCACTCCCCACCCGCCATCCTCTTTCCCCCTTCCCCCCACCCCCACCTGGGGTCTCTGGCAGTGAGTACTAGGAAGATACTGAGGAATTCTAATAGCCCGGTCTGTAAAAAGTGTTGGGGACCTCCTTCTATTGGAAAATCACATCCCATTTAGAATTTCCTTCTTTTAGAAATCGCCTCTTGGCAAGACGTGTCTTTCTCCCTGGAGAATGCCAGTCTATTGAGAACTCCTTCACTTGGGGCATCACTAGCAATGAGAAATCGTAAAGGAAAATCCCTTTCTTGATTTGTTGGTGAGCAGTTCTGGGGGGCGGGGCAGGGTAAACTGGGGGACAGGAATGGGAGAGGGTATAGTGAGGCTTCTCTCTGGAAGAGGTCAGGGTTCCCGGTGTTTAAGTCAAAAGTTGGATGGTCATGTATTACTGTGTTAGAACACTGTTATTTGTTTTAAGAAACTACGTTGGGAGGTGGGTAGATGGGACTGGTGGAGAGTGAAAAGACATGTGCGCTGTAGGATTTGGAAGTGCATCCCTCCCTCATGCTTCCTCCTTTCTCTAGTTCCCTCGCTCCCTTTCTCCAGAGGGTCCCAACTAGAGATGACTTTGCCCCACCAGAGACATTTGGCAATGTCTGGTGTCATTTGGGGTTGCTATCGGTACCTGGTGCGTAGACGTAAGGATGGTGTTAAACATCCTACAATCTCCAGGACAGTCCTTCACGACACAGAATTATCTAGACCAGAATGTGAGTACTGTGGAAGTTGAGAAACTGCAATTAGGGCATGCAAACCATTCCTTGGAGGGGTGAGTGGACCCAGGGATCGCATCCTGGTGAAGGAGCCATTTGTGACTCCTGGCTTAGTGAGCAAAGAAAAAGCCACTCTGCCCTGTTCTAAAGCTCTAACCATTTGAGAGTGTGATGGGGGCCGTAAGCGTGGGGGTATCTGTAGAGGGCAATTAGGTAGTCCAGATTGGCTTGGTCTGAGATGGAAGAGAAAAAGGCGGAAGTAACATAAACTTCCCCCACCTTCCAAAATGTATCAATCTGGACAGTGTAGTCTGTCCTTCCAGAGCAGGAAGGAGGAGGTGATATGTCAGGGGGGCCACAACGCTGGCCATGTTGCTATAGTCTGGGCTTCTTTCTCCACAGCTGATCTCAGGGGCAGCATTACTGCAGCCCATTACAGCCCTAACCAGAGACAAATACAGTAGCATTAATTTAATTTTATTTACATTTCAGAGTCATTTAGAGGGAATAAATTGAACGGAAGTTGATTGAAAGTGTCCTACAGGATAGGCCCTGAGCTTCCTCAGGCTGCCAGGCTTTGATGAATGATGGCAGCAGCTGCTGCCCAGAGCACACAGTCTCTCCAGAAGGCTGGGCAGGAGGCAAGGGAAACAGTGGAGGGATAGCCCACCCCAAGGAGCCAAAGGGTGGGGGCCCAGACCCCTCTCACTTCACTGTCCTTCACCATCTCCTTCATCGATTTGTCCCTTCTCCTCTCCAATTTTACTCACAGGCCTGAAACGCCTTCCTCCCCCAAATCCGTTTTTTAATATGACTCCAGTACATGTGTTAATTGAGCTCTGGCTTCTTGCTAAGTTCTGGGGATAGAGAGATGAATAAGCCACCTCCATGGACTTTGGAGGCAGGGCTCCACTTCCAGTTTCACTAAGTAAGAATTTGGTGATCAAGACAAGATATTTCACCCCTTTGGGTCTCAGTTTCTTCATCTTTAAAATGAGACTAAAGCAGGTAAAATGAAAGTGCTTTAAAAAAAAAAAAAAGCTGCTGCCATCTCGTCTACCTCCTGAGTAGATGGTTCTTTCATTTAGGAAAATCCCTTGACAAGTCTTGACAGGTGATTTTGGTGGGCAAGAGGAGGTGCTGTGGGCCCAGCCTGGGTGGGGAGACCCGGGCTAAGCGGAACTGACTTCCTTTGCATAGTGAAATAGGTGGAGTAGGAGGACCGGAAATGCAAAGGAGAGCATAGCCAGAAGGGTCTGGAGCTGATAGTAGAAACTGGCTGAATGCAGGCCCCTTTTGTTAAAAAGTCGCTTCTCCTCCTGCCTGAGGAACACTAGGTTGGAGCTGAATGTGGCTGCCCTTGTTTCATAGGGCCTCTAGAGTTCATCACAGCCCCTCCTTATAGCTACTCTTCACGGAAGTATGTTACCTTCCTGGCCCACATCAGATTTGGAATTTGTGATCCTTACCAGGGACAGGGGTGGGCAATCACTTGATAGAGGAAGGGACCTGGGAGGGAACCACCTGAGGACAGAGAATAGCCAGAACACTTCTTGGACTTGTGATGCCTAACAAGGAACTTTAGGTTGCTTCCTGTCCCATGTTGTAATTGTTCCCTATAGCTCTAAATCTTCAGAAAAAATCGATAAGCGGATAAGAGAGAAGGGTGGTGTCAATGTCAGTTAGAGTGTTGCAAAAAGCAGATGGGCCAAGGAGCCAGAATGAACATTAGGAACTACGTAAGACTAAAAGTGGTGGGTGACACCTGCTGCGTGCTTGCTCTGGGCCAATGTCGTTCTAGGAACAGACAGAACTTCTCTAGAGTGACAGAAGTCAGAATCGTGGTTACTTTTGTGGGGTGCAGCATGGAGGGATCTTCTGGGGTGCCAGAAATGTCCAGATGTTCACTATCTTTATCTGGGTGCTGTTATGCAGGTATGTGTGTGCGCGCGCGTGTGTGTGTGCGATGTGTGCGTAGATCAAATTGTACATTTAAGGCTTGTGTACTTTTTTGTACATATGTTAAACCTCAATAAAAAAACAAGCTTTAACGAAGTGCTGTGCGACCCTCTCCACAATCCTCGTGCCCATTTGCCTTCATTCCCACCCAGTCCCTGGCAAACACAAATCTCCTTTTTGCCTCTATGGATTTACTTTTTCTTGATATTTTGTACAAATGAAGTCATACAATATGTGGACTTCCACATCTTTCGCTGACCATGTCTCTGAGGTTCATTCATGTTGTAGCATGTAGAGTGCTTCTTTCCTTTTATTGTTGAATCATGTTCCATTTATCAGTTAATGGACATTTGGGTTTTTTCACTTTGTGGCTATTATGAGCAATGTTGCTATGAACATTGTGTACAAGTTTTTGTATAGACATAGATTTTTATTTTTATTGACAGGTAGGTACCTAGAAGTAGAAATGCTGGGTTATGCAATAAGCCTATGTTTAACCCATTAAGAAACTGCCAAACTATCTTCCAATGTGGCTACACCATTTTGCATTCCCACTAGTAGTATATGAGGGTTCCAGTTTTTCTACATCCTTGCCAGGACTTGTTATTACCTGTCTTTTTGCTCATAGTCATTCTAGTGGATGTGAAATTATGTCTCATTGTGGTTTTGATTTGAATTTCCCTAATGATTAATGATATTGAGCATCTTTTAACATGCTTATTAGCTACTCATATCTCCTTTCATAAAATGTCTATTCAAATCCTCTGTCCATTTTTAAATTGTACTGTTTGTCTTTTTATTATTGAGTTTCGAGAATCCTTTATATTTTTTGGATACCAGTCCTTTATCAAATATATGACTTGCAAATATTTTTCTCAGTCTGTAGCTTGTTTTTTCTTTTTTCTTTCTTTCTTTCTTTTTTCATGGTACCTTTCGAAGCACAAATGTTTGAGCTGCTCTTAAATGAAACTGAAATAAACTGCTATTGTGTTTTGTGTTTAAGCCACTAATATTTGGATTTTATAAGTAGAAAAACAACTGATATACTCCTTTTTCTCTCCTTTAGGCAGAATGTGCCATAGGCCATGCAATGTGTATGTACAGCATGCCACAGGGGCATAAAAGAAAAAGCACAAAATTCTAAGTGGGGCATGGGAGAATGAAGTCTTTTGAGGTAGTTGGCATTCAAGTTAGGAGATGAATCAGAAAGTTCTTCCTTAGGTATCTCATCTGTCAGCTTAGAAGACTGATACTCAGTCTGGCCAAACATCCCTTCACCAGTTTTTAGAACAAATTCTATCAGTTTCTGTATTTTTTTGGAAAAATATTGAGGGGTAGACTTTATATACTTTTCTAGGGGAAGAACTCTCACCCCATAACACAATGCTTTATACATCTGCATTAAATTGGACTGTTTTCCCCAAGAGTTCCTCTCTGGCTCGGCTGCCAACGTGGAAACCCCTCTCCACTACTCTCAGCCTGGATTCTTTTCCCAGGTCTCTTTTTGGGGATCTCTCCCAGTGGGACTTTCCTTGCAGAGTGTATGAGTCTCCCAGCTGCCACTGGTCTTTGTTCCTTCCTGCCCATTGCAGTCCAAGCCCTACCTCATGGAAAATAAATCACTTTGTTCTGGCCATGGCTACCCAAAATGAGTATGAGTCATCTTCCACCTTCCAAACTTACCTTTGTTGAATGCCAGCCATGTACAATCTCTGTGCCCAGTGTTTTAACTCTTTGATATCATTTCATTCTCATAGTAGTCTTTGGTGTCAGTGGCCCATTGTACGGGGGAGGTAACCAAGACTCTGAGAGGATAAATAACTCTCTCTGGGTCCCATAGCCAGTAGACAATGGAGCCGGGAGGTCAACCCAGGTCTGTTGGGCTTCAAAGGCCACAATCTTCTCTTGGCTACTACACATCGACCGCCTTTGCAAACTTCTTTCATGTCTTCATATTTAAACTCAGAACCATCTTTCACGTCTCTAGGCCCTTCTCACTCCTCTTTGCTAGCCCTCCTGGAGCACTCAGCTTGGAGTCCACTAATCTCGACACCCCTCCCTACTCCTAGCCTTGGAGCTTCCTGAGGGTGAGACTGTCACCTGTTCAGAACAGGACCCCACTACAAGGGCAAGCTCTGTGGTGCTCCCTCACAGCCCCTGGCAAGATTTTTTTTACTTTGAATTTTTTTTTGAGGTGAAACATTCATATAGAAAAGTGCACAAATCATACATACGCAGTTAAGTTAATGAAATCTACATGAATCGAATACATACATGTAACCAGAACCCAGGCCAAGAAATAAAATATTACCTATTACTAGCCCCCCGACCCCCGACCCAGAAGTCCCTCTGGTGCTCCCTTGTAGTCATTCCCTACCCCTTGCAAGGATAACCATCCTCCTAACTCTTGACAGTATAGACTAGTTTTGTCTGTTTTTGAACTTTATATAGATAAAATCATGTAGTAGGTATTTTATGTCTGACTTACTATGCTCAACATTAGTTTTGTGTGAATCATTCACATTGTCATGCTTAGTAGTATTTTGTTTGTTCATTCTTGTTCTGAGACTATTTGGGAAGAGATGGAAATTAAATATCATGCATTGTGAAATTTGAGACATGGACTCAAATCCTGACTCTACCGCTTAAAAACTAAGTCCTTGGGCAGCAAATTTAGCCTTCAGAATTTTGGTCTTCTCATCTGAAGAGTGAGAAAGGTAAAATTTCTCTTGCATGGTAGTTGTAAGGTTTATATTACTATAATAACTAGTGTGCGTAAATCTCTGACCACAGTTACTGGCATACGAAAAGTACTCAAAAAATGATAACATTATCATTTATCAATGACTAATTTGCTAAATGATCTCTGAGAAGAAAATAGAACCACAGTGATTCTGAACTTGCAATGTTCACAACCATACCTATATGCAAATGCACACACACACAAGTTCACATCTGTGTACACACACCTATATCGGTGTGTACATGTACACACTCCTACCAGCATGAGCAGTATTCAGATGGTTCCTTCAAGCACTCTTTCAAGAAAGATACACCAGATGGGCTTGGGTCTGCTACATGACTGAGCAGCCCCCACATCACAAAGTCATAATCATTGAATCCATCATGTGGTACAGCCCTGGCGAGGGTATGGCTTGTCGTCCTGCCCGATGGGCCACGGAGGAATGCATCCTCCTCTAGAGCAGAGAGCAGACATGGGCGGGCAGTTGCCAGGCAATGGAGCCAAGAGAACAGATGGCAGCTGCACGGCCTCCTCCTAGCTCTGCTCTTTGGCTGCCAGGGAAGAAGCCCAGGCAAAAGTATCCTGTGGATACCTCCCTTCCTTCGCTAGGCCATCCTGCACTCTATCCTCTTAATGGGCTTTGGAGTAATACAGACCAGACTGCAATCCTGCCCTGGCACACCCCTTGCTATTCAGACAGGGTGAATAAGTCTCTCTGAGTGCCTTTAAGAGACCCTTATTCTCTGATCCTATTCTAATCTTAACTCTCTCCCTAACTCTTAATCAGAAGGTAGCTACTTACTTGATTAATCACAGCCTTAGAAAGAAGCCCCTGGATAATTTTATCAAATATCACACCCCAAAAACCTACATAAACACAGTGTCCTCAGCCATGGAAGACATATAGGTATCCCATCTGTATCCCTTTGGCTTTATCACTTCAGAGTATTCCCACTAACTTCCAATAGCCAGTCTCTGCACCTTTTTGTCTGAAGGCTTTCTCTGAAATCAGGAAAGGGTGTTCTGCTAGCAAAAATCAGACTGAAGTGCTGTGAACAGCTGTCAACCATGAATAGTAGTAGGTGTACAAATACCCAGTCTCCCCACCCCTCAGGCGAGATAACTTCAAGGTGTGATTTTGCATAGGCAGTCCTCACAGGACTAGTCACTAAGCTCTAGTCATTCCCAGTGATAGGTGGCTTGATGGCACACCTTTTATTGGGTACCTTGCCACCCCTAGAAGTGTTCTCTGTACCTCCCGGTTTTTGCTTCAGGGTCAACTTTTGGGGAGAAAAATCCAAACTAAGACACACTAGCCTTAGCTTTTTGACCCCATCCTGGACATCTATGCCTTTTCCCTGAGTCACTTGTTCTACTTGACATCCTAAATACCTACTTCTGACTCCCCAGCCCAACCCCTCCAATTCTGGCTCCCTCCCTAATTTCAACCTAACAATAAAACCTAATCCTATTTTCCTAACCACCCCACCCACCCCCCTTCCTCAAGTACCCTTGGTTCTTCCTGTTGGGTCAGTCCTTGGAGCCCAGCCTGGCCATATGTGGTGTCATTCACTCCTAGAGGTTATGTTTGCCAACCTGAGCAAGAGACTTAATGGGAAACGTCAGGCCAGCCCTTGGGGGCTAACAGAGCTATAGGGCCACACCACTAGAGAGGAAATTGGGAAGGCTGAGACTTATATCTTGGATGATTCATCTCAGGGAGCTCAGGCTAGCACCAAGTCTAGGGCCTGAGCTATCCCATGGAGGCCATGGCCATTTGCCTCAGAGCTGAGACTGACCAACATGAGATGGAGTTGGGCAGGCTGAGGGGATAGGCTTGCCTCTATCTCCTGCAATTTCCTACCTTTTCCCTTTTAATTTCCTCCTTTTCTTTTTTTACCTATCAGCAGTAACTAGAGGCCTTAAGAAAAAAGTGCCCATGTGGGCAATTCAAACATTAGCCAAGGGTAATTCACATAGTTCCCCTGCATTTTAGACTCTCAAGAATCAAAAACCTAGATACAACTAAGAGGCCAATGACAGAGAAATAATTTGTAGTACATGTAACAAAGGTTAATATTCTTAAGATCAACATAACTATCTTAAGCTGAATAAGAAAAAAACTTGTAGAAAAATGGATAAAGAAATAAACAGGTAATACAAAGATTGTGCACACAAAAACAAATCCAAAACCCACGCAAAAATAAATTCAAGTAAGTCCAAAACTAAATATTGTGAGAAGAGACCTGATTAATAACCAAAATAATGCAAATTAAAGCATCCATTAGGTGCCTTTTTTTTTTTTTTACCTTTTATATTGTCAATGATTAAAAAGAGTAATAGTATACCAGTGCTACTGAAGTTTAGGGAAATCTGCCTTCTTCACTCTTGGAGGGAGTGTAAATTGATACGACCTTTCTGGAGGGAAGTTTGGCCATATAAAACAAATCTAAAATAGTATTGCACTTCTCTTTCTATAAAATTTATCCAAGACATTAAGAGGACAAATGGACAAAAATTTTTATAAAAGTAGAAAGTTGGACCTCCCTTCAGGACATTTAAAAAACTCTTTAACTGTCTTCCTCTACCACCAGAGGATAAGTACCACTAGAGTAGGGAAACTTACCTGTCTCATTCACCACTGTATTCTTAATGCATGAAACAGTGCCTACCTAATACACAGTGTCTGCTGAATGAAAAGATGAATGAATAATAAATGAGTCAAGAGGGGATTCATTAAATGGCCCACCCTTTTGTAGAGTGGCCAGCAGCCATTTAAAGAAAAAAAATAATAATGGTGTATTTTTATGGAGCTTCTACTCTGTGCTACATACTGTGTTAAGATTTCCTTATGGATTATATAATTTAATCTACACAATAAACCTATGATATAAGTAGATAACTATTATGCACAGTCAGGACTTTTCACATTGAAACATACTGAAACCTAACTCAAATTAGATTAGTAAAACAAAATCGGTCCATGTAACTGAAAAGTCCAAAGAATTATTGGCCCATGTAATTGAAAAATGTTAATTTTCAGTTACAAATTAATGTTTTTAATTGAAAAGTCCAGATTCCCAGGCAGCCTGGCTCCACATAGAGGGTCCCTCAATTCTGAGCTTATGTGGCCCTGAGGACACTTAATCTCAGAGGGCAAAGCTAACAAGTCAGTTAGGGAAGGGCACTGGCTCTCCCTGAACCAGTTGAATTCTTATGGCCAGAGATTATGGCCTGTTTTGACCTAGTTAGTGTATGTATTTCTGAGAAGGCCTGGGAACAGAAGTAGGACCACCAAAGAGAAATTGAGCAGTTGAAAAGCATAACTCATTCCAGATACCTTTTGTAACACATAAGGAAACTGAGGCATGGAGAGGCTCAGTAACTACCCTAAAGTCTCTGATCTAATAGTTTTGGTAGAAGCTATATTTGAACTCAGGCAGCTTGACTTTAAGTCTATGATTTTAGTGCGATGGTTAATTTTATGTTAATTTTCTGGGTGAGATTAACATTTGAATCCATAGACTAAGTAAAACAGATTGCACTTCCCAATATGGGCAGGCTTGTTAAAGGCATGAGATCAAAAATTTGGGCAAGAGAGAATTTGTCCTCTGCCTGGTGGTCTTCCAGCTGGGACATTAGTCTACTCTTGCCTTGGCCTGGAACTTATACCATTGGCTCTCCTGATTCTCAGGCCTTTGGACTGAAGATCTTGAGACCTCTGTAACTACATGAGCCAATTCCTTATAATAAATCTCTTATATATATAGTAAATATAAATGTCATATATTTTACTTTATATATAACCACACATATGCTTTATATATAAGTGTTTCATATATCCTAACCAAGATATATACATATACATATATATATGTGTGTGTGTATATATATGTATATATGTATGTGTGTGTGTGTGTATATATATCTCCATATATATATATGGAGAATCTTAATATATTTCATCACAATACTATGAAGCTACATGCATAGGTGTGGAAGATGTCCATGGCATATTTCTACATTCAAAATAATCAGCTAGAGTTGAATGCAATGTGTTATTCACTACAGTTATGTAACCATATATAAATGAAAAGCCTAGAGGGCTATATACCAAACTGTTAACAAAGGATATCTCAGGGGGGTGATATTTAAGAGGACTTTTGCTTTCTCATTATTGGAATGTTTTCCCCACAAAGGTCAAGTATTTCTGAGCAAAACAATGTTTCCATTCTTGAAAAGAAATTTAAAAGTCAGTAAAATCAAATTTCACATCAAGATGGGTATGAGCAGCAGGGAAATCAGCAATTGCTTCATGAACATGAAAACATGGGACATGAAATGGCAGCATTTTCTCTTCTCCTCTCCTCTCTTTCCCATCTTACTCTTCATTTAATTTATTTTTACTTTCCTGAGAAGAGCTGGAGAGGGTATGCTTGGTTACTCTTCTTTTCCCTTGACTCTGAGAGTTTATCCATGCCAACTGGACCGTAAGTGACTAAAAGAATCAACTGCACATCAGAAAACTCCAGGGCCAGAAGGAACCCTAAAGAAGGTCTGGTTCAGAGACTTAACTCACCCTTCTCTCCCCCCCCCCCCAACTGCCTGCCCTTAGGAAAACCAACCCAAGTGAGGGAAGAGAGTAGAAACCGAAATCTTGCTCTGAGAACACAGGTTGAAAGCCACTCATCTAATTAACATAATCATTTTGCAGAAAGGTCTCAGATTTTTTGCTCTTGGCCAGTGGTACTTATACATTCCTGAATCCACACAGGTGACTTGGATTATACCTTTCCTGACTGACAGAGGCTGAGCAACGCCTGAATTAGGGAACAGGACAAGCTGTGACTGGGCAGGGTCTCTGTCCTACACAGGTGAGAGATGCCCCATTTTCTCTTTTTTCTGGTAGCCCGATAATCTTTTATTTTTTAGGATTATTGAAACTGGCTCCTATTGTTCCCAGGGGTCCAGGGTGTTACAGAGTTCTCTGTTCCTAGTAGGTCAAGGGACACAAGAAGGAAGAACTGGGGAAAATAACTCAGTAGCAAGGCAAGGAGCTCATAGAATCAGGGTTGGGATTAGGTTTGAAATCTAAGATTGAATTTTAGAGGTAATATTAGGATTAAGATTAAGATTAAGGCTAGTGTTTGGATTGGACATTGGGGCTAATACCACATTAAGATGAACTATTATGATGAAAATGTTTGAATTGGGAATTAAAGAGAGTTGTGAGGTAAAGGCTAGTATCAGAGTTGGAGGACCATTTTTTTTTCTTCTCTAAAACCTTTTCCTTTTTGGTTATATCTTCCAGGGATGAGATCTTTGAACTCAATATTACCAAGAAAGCAGCCCCTGTCAGGCCTTGACCTTGAGTAACACCTTGCTCTTTCCCATACAACTCAAGTTGCTACTTCAAGAGCTCTGGCTGCTGAAGCATTAATGTTACCTTTTACTAGACCCTACTGAACATGTACAGGGGTCTTTTGGGGCCCATGTTGACGCAAATTACCCCAAGAGTCACATCACAGGTTTATCTGGAATGTAATCCATGCTAGAAAATAGTCAAAAGACAATTATTACAAAAGTACTTCTGCCAATTACCTCATACTTTGGTGCCCTAATTTGGAGATGCCCTGACGTTTTGAGTTAGCTCTAGGTTTTCGGCCAAATAAGTGGGCATGTTATAGGAACTGGTTCAAGGGCTCTTCAGATAGAAATCTTGGGAACTAAAAGCAAAGAGTTAACAGGTTATGAACATCTTAAGAGGAAGCAGATGAACACCGGGTCTTATTTCATAAAACTACATTATGACAAAAAAGCGCACATAGTTTCAGTCTTCTAGGAAAGTGTGTGGTGATGGACACATTGCCCCAGGATAGTCTGATTAGGGTGCCAACTCATATATGGGTCTCAAATTAATTAACAAATTATTGTGCCTTTTAATTTATTCAACAAGTGTTTACTGAAAGCCATACCAAATGTGCCCTGGGCATTGTGTATATAGCAGTGAACAAAACATACATGATATTTGGAGAGGAGACACACAACTATTTAATTATAAACTGATAGGTATCACAAAGGAAAAGGATGCAACAGTAGATAAACATGGGACAACATAATTTTAATTCGGGTTAGGGTATCAAGTTTATAAATGAAGGCTTCTTTGAGGAAGTGCCATTTAAATTGAGGCCTGAAATAGTTTAATTAGGAATTAGTTTGTTGGGAAATTCTTGAACGTGTCCATTATTCTCTATGCTTTTGAATTTCAGCCTGTAATTTATTCCTTTTTTGGTGGCAGACATCTTTTGGAATCTTTGCCAAGAACATAACTGACCTTTGAGAACTGTAGGCCACAAGGATGGGCCTCTGGCAGCCATGTTTGCATTACAAAACAAAGGGTCTTGACAACATACTGCTCAATTGGCTAAAGGTGACTGACTGTACCAAGAACAGACAACCTGATATAAGTAAGACCAATAAGGTTTTCTCCTGGGAATTAGGATTCACAGATATGAATTAATCTCTTCTGGTTCTTGAAGTGAGGCTAGGTAAACTTGGATAGTCATGTTCTACTATGCTTCCAGAGAAGCAGTGAAGGCAAGTCTCCAGAAAAGAATAAAGCAGTTCTGTAGAAAGAAGTAAAGATGGAAGAACATTTGACTACAGAGAAAAAGAGATAATGAAGAAATAGCTACTTGGCTTCCTGTTGATATTTTAGATTCTCGTTCCAGTTCTTCACGAGATCTTGTTGCTCTCTGTGCCCTTGGGTTCTCTAAGATTATTTCCTTCAATACATTTTTTTTGGCATGAATAAGTTTTAGTGGCTTTCTGCTACTTGCAGATAAAAGAGCCTTAATTAAGAGTGGCTTTTATCAGATTCACTCTTCTGCTCAGCAAACATGGTTTGAGTTTGCTTCAATTCAATCCCAGAGAGATTTGTGGACCACACAAGTCCACAGAGAACGCACAAATGGAATGGTATAGGAACAAAATAGCATTTGGTAAATTAATTAGGTAACACCCGCTGAGGTACACAGCAATTTTTTCCAAGAGGTAGTCCTTTTGGAGCTAGATTTTGTGAGAAGACACAAATATGTAAATTTCCTGGTCCTATAATGGAGATTACATGGACAGAGGAAGGAGGGACCAATTCTCCCTTGTCAGTCTGGAAGGCACTGAAGGGGTAACATGTGCCTGAAGTAGTAGTGTACTAGGCAAGAGAGAGAAAGGGCAGTTGGGGCACAGGGGAATAGGAGGGACAAAGCGTTAGGAAATACTGGCTACTCCATAAATGCTTGTTTGAATAAAGGGCATACAGACAGGTAGGTAGGCCAGCAGTTTGTAAGATAACAAATGATCATGTTTTATGTATTGTTTCCTTTTGGTTTTAGGGCTTCCTTTTTCATAGATAAAAGAAAACAACCATCAAGATGTTCACTTCATCTCAGTTTGTTAAACTCATAGGCTAAGTCTTCCATGAATGTGACAATTTTACGTCAGTTTAAGTGAAGATTGAGGATTTAAGGGCAATATGAGTCTAATGAAAGCTAGGTGTGCTGTATGGCTTCATCTATTCTATGGACTTTTGATAGAAATATTTATCGAAGGTTTGTAAAAATCCAGTTAAAACTAAATAAATATTACACAAAATAAATCAGCATTCACATTTGGGGGTGATATGGCTTTAAATGGCTTGACTGTTGTCTTCACCATCAGCAGCATCTTTAGGACAATAAGCTAAATGTGATTCCTGCTCTTTAGAGGCCAAAAGTGACATCAACGTTAACAAGTCCACAGAACATGCACACACAGAATGGTATATACAGAAATAAAATAACATTTGGTAATAAAATTAATCTAGGCAATATCCTCTCAGGTTCTGGTGTTCCCACCGGGTGGGAGTACACAGCAGCTCTTTCTAAGAGCCAGGAAGCTTTCCTGGAAGTATCAGGAACTGAGAAGTTCACCCACAAGGGCCTCATCCGCAGGTCAACTCTCCAGGAGGTCCGGTGGAAGTTCCCTCCATGTTCAAATTAGTCACCAACAATAGGCTGCTGACGTTTGGCTGGAGTTCAGAACTCAAGACAAGGAGCTCTAAAGGGCTCATTTTTTAGTGGTTCAAACTTCTTTGGTCACTTATCAATTTCCATCACTGATAGATCATAGCTTCCCTTCAAAAACCAAACAAGTCCACGGAGAGAGGTTCTCCTAGTCTAGGAATAGCGAGTGGATTTGTGTCTCTGAGGATGGGGGCACCAGTAGGGGAGGAGGGGCACCGACACTGCTTTCAGCCCTCCACCCTTCCTGGGGCGGAGGGAAGGAGGGACATTCCCCAGGAGTTCAGTACTGCCAAGAGAAGACCAGTTCCTCGGGTGGAACTGGAAGAGTGGGTTGGGTATGGGGGTGCTGGGAAGAGAGATTTCTAAGGGGTTGGCAGTTTGTGGACAAATGCTCCCAGGACCCACAGTAGCCAGTTCAGGAAGATCTCGGTGGCTGAAAGACCCCAGTAGTCAGGGTACCAAGAGCCACTTCCGGATTTAGAAGCGCTTCCTCCAAGGCCCTCCCCGTGCCCTGTTACCGGGTCTCCGGGCGCATGCGCTGCGCTCGGCCGCCGCTCTGGGACTGGCCCAACTTACCCTAAACAACTAATCTGCTCCTCCCCCTCCCGCTTGGGGCATACCATTCACACTTGGGGGAGGCAACGCGCCCGAAGTACTCAGGAGTCCGCCCCCCTTCTTCAGACGGGGCAGGGGAGATAAGTTTTTTTCAGATTTTAAAAGTTCCAAAAATATGAAAGCCGCAGAGGCCTGTCGCCGATTGATAGCCCGCCGCTCTCGGTTTGCTCACAGCCCCATACTCTTCCTTTCAGGCGCTGAACAAAGTGGCACGCCCGGATCCCAGCTGATCAGCTGCTGGGCTTTGGCGGTGGCTCCCTGGCTCTCCCGGGCGAGACCATTGTGACTCCTTAGAAGGGGTGTGTTAGGAGGGGAGGGGGCGGAGCGGCCATTGTCCGGTCAGAGCAGTCGCCGGGGAGGGGAGGGCGAGCGGGGCCTGGGGCTTCACTGCGGCCGCTGCTACGCCAGAGCTGGCGGGGACCTCAGGTCCTTCCCAGCGCCGCCGCACGGGACATCGCTCTGGCTGGGAGCGGCGGTGGGAGCTGCCGAGGGTGCCGGTCTTCCCTCCTCCCCTGCGGTCCTCGGTTAACCCTCACGCCCCTCCTCCTCCGCTCCCCTCCCTCTTCTCCGCACCTCCCCCGGCCCCCCGTATCCGCCGGCCGAGTGGTGCGGCCCGCCTCCAGCTGACCGGCCTGGAATCCCGGCTCGGAGCCCCGGACTCGCGCCCGCCCGCGCGCCCGCTCCCTCCCCCTTCCCCCGCCCCGAGCCCCCTGCCGTCGCCGCCGCCGCCGCCTCCTTCGAGCGGGGCCCAGGCCCAGCCGCCGCCACCGCTGCCGCCGCCGAGCTCCGCTGCTGCCGCCGCCGAGCACCATGGGAGACGCCGGGAGCGAGCGCAGCAAAGCGCCCAGCCTGCCTCCTCGCTGTCCCTGCGGCTTCTGGGGTAAGTGCCCGACCGGGTGGGGCGGGGGTCGGGGGCGCGGGCGCTGGGGCTGTCTGGGCAGGCCTCGGGGCCCGGGAAGGCCTGAGCCCTAGAGGCTGGGCCCAAGCCAGGCCTACGGGGTGGGGGCAGGGGCCGAGTCCCAGGGAGGGGCGCTGGGTGAGGGGTGGGGGTGGGCAGAGAAGGCCCTGCCCAGGGTGCGCTGCTACCCTCTGGGACTCGCTTGCCCAAGGCCCCGGCCAGTCTGGGCCACTGGGGCCACCGGTGAGGGGGGCAGGGCAGCGAGTAGGGTTGAGGGGTGGCGTTGGCACCTCCGGTGGAGCTGGGGTGCCCCCTTTCCTTGGCATGTGGAGGCCAGCCCTTCGTCCCCGATCCCTTGGTATGAGTTGGTGCCCAGGCACCGGGAGGGTATTTCCTCTGACTTTTTCACCTCCCCTCCTCCCTGTCCCCCAGAGACTTGCATCATCACTTCCTAAATTATATCCTAGTGCCCCATTTGCTTTTAGGAAGCTGTTCACACGTCACTTAGTTTTAGAAATCGAGCCCAGAATCTAGGTGGGGGTAAAGTTATAAGACTGTTGAGGTATCACCTTTATTTAAAACACGTTTCCGAAGATCTGTAGAATTTCCTTGTTCAAAGAAAAACCTCAAGTCAGCCTGGCTTGGGAACGTGAGAGCCAATTTGCTCAATTGGTTCAAATTCCCTTCTTTCCCAGGGTTTTTTTTTTTTTTTTTTAAATAAAAATACTCATGTTGGCTAGCCTATGTTATTATTGGCTGTAATATTATATATTATGTATTATTACTTGGCCATCTGTGTTAGAGTAGAAAAATATGAGGTGGGAAATCAACTTTCCCACCTATGTAGTTAAGATTCTCCTGAGAACATAAGTTTCATAGATTGTCACCTCTCCTACCTAACAGGTGCCTTCATCTTAAACTTTATAAGTCTAGTTCTATTGTAAGGAAACTAGAGACTTGGAAGGCCAACTTTGTGATTGAGACCTTTTTTCTTTTTGTTTTATTTTCCAAAGACTTGGTATATTTGGAGTTGCATAGAGGCTTTAAGAAAATGATTATTTCTGATGAAGACATCTTGGGAAGATGTATTGAAGTATTTTATCTTTGGTATCTTTCAGGAAAATCTTAGGAATGGTTAAGGTGGAGATTAAGGCTGTGATTTTGGGAGTGCCAGAGAAAGATTAGAAAGTGGATCTTAATGTAGCTTTCTGTGGAATTTTGCAAATTTAAGGGTTGTGACAAAAGGAACTATTATCTCTTTATAGGTGGGGGAACTAAGGCTTAGAGAGGGTGGATAACTTGCCTCTTGCATACATGGATTTTAGGGTGGAGCTGGTGAGCTCTTCAGAGTGCTTAATACCATCTGTTTATGACATCAGTCTGTGTAGCCCTGGAAAAATCTGGTGTCACAGGCCTCAGATTGTAACTCATTATAAGAAAACGTGTGGCTCTAAGAAAGTAACTGCCAGTGGTAGCTAATGCCCGGGATGTGGCAGAGGTCTATTTCCTGGCAACATGTTTATGTCCTTGGGACCATTATTATGAGTGGAACCCTTTGTTGAAAGACATATCAAGACTCAGAAACTAAGGAATTGGAATAGCCTTTTACCTTTAGTCAGTGGAGTTCTCTAAGTAATGCCAAGAGAATTTTTGGCAGTAGCAGGCAGAAAGGGATAGTTTCACTGATGTCGTACTTGACCTATAAGCAACTACTTTTTTGATACTTTTATTCTGGTACTTCTTTTATTCTGTTACCTTTTATGAATTGTAATTTGCCTAACAGGAGTAGTGACCACAAAACTTAATATTTTTTATGGTGAAAAGTGTTCGTTTTAATATGTAATGTTTTAGCTTTTCCTAAAGGTATTTGTAGGCACATGTGTAGTTTGCATTTTATACCAAATTATAATGAAATTGCTGCCTAGTTTCCATCATATCATAACTGACTTTGAATATGTTTTTTTTAATTGCATGAGTGACATTCATATTATGTTCACTGAGTAAACTTAGAGTATGTTCAACAAATTTTGCGAGCCTCTGATATAATGGTGGACAAGGGGGCACTTGGCCCCATCCTCTGGGAGCAGGGGACATAGAGAAGTAAAGTGACAGTTACAATAAAGTGTGTTAGGATTGGTATAGGGTATGATGGAGGGGCACCTACCCTGGAGATGATGAGGTAAAGGAAGGTAATTTGGAGGAAGTGACAGCAGCCTAGACCTGCAAGAGAGAATGGAAATAGGGAGAAGAGTGTTTCTTTCAGGCAGGTGAAGGCCTGGATGAGAAAGTATTACACATTTGAGGAAATGAAAGTTCACTGGGGTCAATTTGTAGACTGTGAAGTGGTATCACCTAGAAATGAAGCTTAGATGGTGAGATCAGTTGTTGATGCAGGGCCTTATAGGTAATGCTTGTGACTTTGGACTTTTATACTGAGTGCTTTTATCCTGGGGAGCTATTGAAGAACCTTGAGTGGGCAGTGATATGATTTTCTTTAATGTTAAAGATTATTTGGTAACCTTGAGAGTGGCCTGGGCGCATGGGTATGATTTTGTGTGTCTGTCTGAATATGGTATGTGTATGTTTGTGGGGTGTTGCCAGAGGTATGGAAGACTTGTCAGGAGTAATCCGGGCCAGTGATGATAGTGGCCAAGGAGAATTAAGAGAAATAGATGTGAAAGCCATTAAAGAGATATCTTTTGCTTTTTCCCTTCATGAAAATGAAGGTGAGTCTAAAACCTTTAGTCAGCATTGCACTCTCTGGAAGCTGTAGGTCTATAAAGTCAGTTAGCAGGGCCCACACCCAGCCCTTTGCAGAGGAGCAGCTCATCAAAATATTCTGGCACCAGTAGACTACAGGCATTTCCTTTAGGATTACTTTTCTCTCCAGTGACTTAGGCTATCCATCATTGTCCAGTCAGTATACCAGTCAGTGGGTTTGGTTAAACAGGAGAGCTTTGAGGTCTTTCCTATGGGAATGCAGCAAGAAAGAATGCCAAGAGAAGCATAGACTTAAATGTGTTGGTGCTTAGAATGCATAGTCTCTAGTTCTCTCCCTCTTGGTTTATATTGTGTAATTGTGTGCAGTTAATTAAGTTACCATTTTATAGAGAGATCATCTCTCCATTGGGAAACTTTGCTACCTTGAAAGTTGCTGAAGATTGACCTGTTATAAAACTTGGAAGTTGTTTGTATAATACACACAAATGTTTTTAGGGTTAAACAGGTCCCCCCCCCCCACCCCGTGAGATAGGAACTTAAAACTTTCAGCGAGATATGAGCATTTTCTTTGCTTATTTTAGGCAATCAGTAATTGCGCAAAATACATATTAATTTATAATTGTCAAATCTGAAATTAAACAATTAGTACATTTTCTTTAGTTGAAATGCATATATACACAGCACTTTTAAACTATACAGATGTAAGTGGTATTAGTTGAAGCTACATTTTAAATTGTTAACACATTTAAAATATACTGAGGCACATAGATTTTTCACAGATATTTTCAAAAGGTGTTTAAAGAGTAGACCTAGAATATTATAAAAAGACTAAAATAATAAGAATATACTGAGCGTAATATAGGATAATAGAAAGGGTAATTAGGTAGATGGGGAAAGATGGACTTTTCCCCTCATTTTACTCATTAAGTGTAAAAATGCAATTACTGTTGATATTCTGCTTTTACAATGGGAAAAAATCCCTATCGCATGTAATATGAAAACTTTGGGAAGTACTTTCATAGATAAGTTTAGACATAAAAATTCAATCTGGTATTTAGGGAATAAATATGGGAGTATTTAAATATGGGATTTATTGGGTAAACTATTGTTTTGATAAAAAAAGAAAAGCTTTGTAATGAATAATGTCATAAATATTACAGAGGTACATCTTCTTTAGGGAAATAGATTTTATTGGTATTTCATTTTTGTGATCTATTCAGTTGAAGCATTTTACTTAACTAGATCTGCTAGATTATAGTTGTATTTTAAATAAAGATGGGATTATACAGAGATCAAGAGTAATCTCACAAAATAAATTCCATTCCTGAAATGGTTACTAGTAGAAAGTTGGTTGAACATATAACATGATTTGTTTTATTTCATTGTACTTTTGGCAATCACAAGATGACTTGTGATTGCCAAAAGTAATCTGCTAGTTAGCGTAAATAGAATCTATATATATATATATACTCTCCCTCCCTCCCTTCCTTTTTCTGAGCTCAGTCTTTAGGAATTGATGTAGATCTGTTTCTATCACTTTGTGAATCATCTAGTGTGCTTGGCTCCTTAGCACGTGTGGCCCTCACACACTTTATAATTCTTGAGTCTGTCTCTCAATTGGAACATGTTGCCACACTTCAATCAGCTTAACCTGGGTTTTCAAGTTCATGTGAGCACAGCATGAATCACTAGTTAATCAGTAGAATGTTCACTCTGGTGATGTCACTAATTATCCCTTGATTATAAAATTCCCTTAAAACATTCTTTTAAAAACAAAACAACTTGTTTGTGCAGTTTTTTTTTGCATCTTTGCTTATTGCATGCACCTGAAGATACAGTGATTTAAATGAAATATTCACTGTCACTACATTTATCTACTTGCCCCATTTTTCAGAGTACATTTGTGGGGTCCAGAAAATAGGAAATGTGCCCCTTTTATGTGATAGAACACAGGGAGATAATTTTTAAAAGAAAACATGGTCTTTGTTTACGTCAATTTGAGGCAATATCTTTTTAGAGTTAAATTCAATTATCGTGTAGGTATGGGTCTTCCAGTATTATCCTCTTATATGTATTCACCCTTCTGCTCTTCAAAAACGAGGTGAACCCAATACTTTAAGTTGTACTGAAAAGTTTTGACTAAAAATCTTTATAATCCTTAATAGTATTAAAGTCAACATTGTTTTTCACAAATTAACCTTTTCCTTGCTGGAAAAATCAGAGGGCTAAGAATTCTTGGAAATGAGTAAAGTCCTTAAAAAAGCTCAAGTGTATTAAATTTTGCTGAGAACAGAGTGAGAACTAATATAATTTGGATTTTTATTAGGTCTTAAGGATGTTGTATCTGTACAAAATTTGATGCGAAATTTTGAAATCCTGCAATCATAGATTCAGATTGAAGTTAAAATTTCTTTTTTGAAGGTAAGTTTGGTATCTCAACAAAGCCACATATAGGACGTGACTGGTCACAACCCAACACATGTGTAATTTTAATGAAACACTTAAAAGTATCATCTAGATTCAGAGGAAGGTGGAGTGTAGTGGAATATCCAGCAGCATTGGGCAAAACCAGACTGACCTGTGACGCATCAGACTGATGGAATGGCACAAGAATGAAAATGAAATGTTGTCCTTGAGGCCAGGAACAGAGCTGCAAATAGTGCTGGACATTGGAGGTTGTGGCTGTACCTGTTAACCAAAAGAAGGAAGAATGCATTAGGTAGAAGATGGCAGTCCTGGTTACTGCATCTGTTCATTCAGCTCTACCGGATGTCCTGTATAGGAGGCAGGTGTGGTTTTGTATTATGCAGTAGACTGTTCTGGGAGTGGTCATTGATGCAGCTTGCTACCACTTTGGCCTTGTGGGGGAGGAAGGGGGGAGATCACACTGCATCATTTTAGTAGTTCTAGTTTGCGGACAGCCTCATTGCCGCTTCATCATTAGTGACCTGGCAAAGAGGTTGGTGATGATGTCCTTGGGATCTTTTGGGAGAGTGTCTTTTCTCATTTCTTTCTTCTGAAGTGCAGTGGTGTATAATAAAAGCTGTTGATGTCTTAGCTACTTCTTGTTGAAGTGCGTTTATATAAAATAATCATTCTCAGCCACGCTTCCTGGAAGAAGTATCTGACCATTCAAAAGTGCCACAAATACTCTTTCCACAGTCCATTTTCTATTACATGCTTGCATGGGCAGCATTCCTGAGCACTACATGAGATGTCTGTAGCTTTATGGTACTTAAGTGGAATAGTAGGGGCAATAATTTGGAGACCGCAGATTGGTTGGAGGGCTTTGCTGATCATGTCTATGCATTCAAAGTCTCTGCCTATTTCAGATCATCATTTTTCAATTTTTAACCATTTCTAGAGAGCTTTATATGGATAGCTGTGCTGGCAAAATTATCTTCTTAAAGAATTTTTTTTTCTTTTACATAATGCATGAGGCACAAA
The DNA here is from genome assembly GCA_003508835.1 of Eonycteris spelaea. Lineage (NCBI taxonomy): Eukaryota > Metazoa > Chordata > Mammalia > Chiroptera > Pteropodidae > Eonycteris > Eonycteris spelaea. The sequence goes on from PUFA01000069.1 coordinate 2,999,109, forward strand.
GTAGATTGAATAATACAGTCATTCTTAAACTGGCCAGGAGTGTATTAATCAGCAAGAAATAATAAAATAAGCTGTGGTGGGGGTGTGGTATATTTTAGTGTGAGTTGTTTCTACATTTATGTTTTCTTGGTTTCTGTCCTAGGGAGGCATTGATGGTATTCTTTATTATCTTCAGATGCCACTAAAATCCAGAAAACCAGGTTTTTCAGGTCTCTTTGTATATGGGGTATATAAAATTTCTACAGAGAATGACTTTATACAGCTTCAGTTTTCCTCCCCCTTTGAATATAACACAAAGCTGTGCTACTCATCTTTTAAAATAAAGGAGTGTTCTTGGATATTGATCCACAAAAATGCTCGCTTAGGAGAACTTATGTTTTATTCTTGTGATGTGGGGAGTGGGGGACATGCTTATGTAATCTCTGAGGCTTGTATTCCCTGTTTCTGTGATAGGTCACTGTTAATTAGCTTTGCCTGTTATCCATGTTGTTCCCTCCCCTGTCCACTGTGCACTGTAGCACTTTTAAGATGTGTTCAAACCATGTATTTGCAAAGTCTAATTTTTTTCCTTAGTGCATATTGGGCAGGATCTAATCAAGGAACAGTTGCTGAGACTTAAGTGATAAAGATATAATTTCGAGTGAAAGTGTGGAGGATTGACTAGTGTATACTAGAGTCTCTTTAGGGGTTTGTAGTCTCAATAATATCAGTGTGGATTAATTTAGAAAATGATAACCATAGTAAAACCTGTTCTGTGTCAGCATATGTCCCTAAAAACTACATTTTCTTACTCTTGGTTTTGAACTATTCAGTGAGTAGACAGTTTAATCCCATAATTGAAAGCTCCCATAGGTTTACTTGAATAATGTTCAGTGTAGATAAATTAGATACTTACATCGTGTGTATTTTTGGTTGGAGCCAGGGACAGGAAGAATGGACTGTGTTGGTTTTTTGTTTAAACTTGGGTGCAGAAAAGTCACTGGGTATATCTGTATCACACACCAGATTTGGAGGTGAGTTGGAAGAATAAGGACACAGGGTAGTCAAGGGGAAGACTGGAGTGTGAGGGGGATGAGGATGGGGAAATGTGGATGGAAATGGGGTGGCAATTAGGAATGAAAATGCTTCATTGTTACCAGCTTCCAGTCAATATGAGAGGTGGCCACATCTGTAACAGCTAGTGAGACTAATGTGAATGGGTGGTGGGTGAGATTAAAGAAAACATTATCTTGAGGTGTAAATTGTGAGTCTCCCCTGGGGTCTTACAGGGAAGTGTTAAAGATCACTGGATGAGAGCTGTGGTGTGATTACAAACTAAAGTTTAGTGGAAATAGTAGCATCTTTCAGCAAAATTGGTGTTCCATTTGTTAGAAACCCGTGGACTCTTTCTTCTGCTAAGCCCAAAGGCACCTTCTCAGCCAGCTAATGGATGATGCTTCGTGGTGTCTCTTTGTAGTTGGCCATGGAGACTCAATCTACCTTCTTTTCTTTACTGGAATTGCCACAACCAGCTCCATTCTGTGTGACTGATTTTTCTTCTCCCTTTTTAACACCCATCTTCTGCTTTACTTGCTGTTCTTGGAAAAAGACTCTCACAAGCCCTTCCCCTTGAAAATATTTTGCAACTAATGTATATGGGGAAGGTTACATTAAATCTTAAATAATTTAATAGTAGTACTGCCTGGGGAATAAGTCATTTCTCATCAAACCCAGGGTCTTCCAAAACACCTCCAAAGACAAAGGGCATGCTGATCTCCAGAAACCATGCTCATTGGGTAGGCATGGGCTTTGGAATCAAAGTTCTGGCTTTAAAACCAGACTTTTAACTTTCTACTTGACTTTAAGCAGTTTACCTCTTTATCTTTAAAAAAGAGTATCTTAGAGTTACTTAGTGGTTTAGTGAGCTCTAATGTCTGTCAAGCCTTTGGCACAGTCTCTGACCAGGGTAATTACATTTATTGAGGGCTAACTTCTCAGCCTTGAGCGAAGGGACATTGATAGTAGATTAATATATACAGAATTATCTTGCTTCAACTGGACAGTTTGCCTGTATGGTAATCTCCAGACTAGTGCCACTTAGTTGATGAGGTTTCTGACCAGCCTTTGGCCAGCTTGGCCATTTTCCAGAGCCAGTTCCTTGTTCAGCACTCGTGTGTGTGTCTTGAGGTCTGCTAGGAATGATATACCTTGTTCTGACTTCTTCCCTGTGAGAAAGCTCACAGTCTGGAAGAGGAGGCAGACCAATAAACTGGCAGAACACCATGAGGAAAGCACTATGGGAGATCACTGACAGGGCATCTTACTGAGACTAGGAGTGGAGGATGGCCAGGAGGGTTTCTCTGAGGAGATGGTGCTTAAGCTGTGTATGAAAGGTGAGCAGGAATTAGCTGTGTGAAGATGGTGAGGAAGGGCTTTCCAGTTTGGGGAATACCTTGTGCAAAGGCAGAGAGGAGTGAGAAAGCAGGCTGAGTTCAGAGAATTGCAAATCCAACTCAGTATGTTAGCTGCAGTGTATGGCAGGAGGCAAGATGAAGCTGGGGAGATGAACAGGGGCCAGTTATGAATATGATTGTGTGCTACTGAGTTTGGTTTTTTTCCTGGAAGCAGTTGGGACCACTTAAGGATTTTAAGCATGATTGACTGATGTTTATGTTTCAAAAACAACATGTTCCAGTAGTGTGGTAGAGAATTGGAGGGTATAATACAGCATGGAAGCAGAGTCCAATTAGAACATTTAAACTTTTTGGGCCATGAATCCCTTTGGCAGTTTGATGAAGCCTGTGGACTGACCCTTTTTCAGAAAAAGGTATAAAGTAAAAATGCTTATGATTACGAAGGAAACCAGATAGGTCTGAATACACTCTATCCATGGACTCTGGGGTCTGTGGATCCTAAATAAAGCAACTGCGAGTGAGTGCTGTAATAAGAGAGCCGAGAATGAATGTAGGCTGAAATCTGGGCATTTTAGTCCACTTGGGCTGCTATAACAAAATAGACTAAGTGGCTTATGAACAACAAATTGAGTTCTCACAGTTATGGGAGCCTAGAAGTCCAACATATGGCACCAGCAGATTCGATGTCTGCTGAGAGCCACCTTCCTCAATGATGCTGTCTTCTAACTAACTTCACGTGGTGGAAGGGATAAGGGACCTCTCTCTAGCCTCTTTTATAAGGGCACTAATCCCATTCATGACGGCAGAGCCCACATGATCTGATCATCTCACAAAGGCCCATCTTCAAACACCATCACATTGGACATCAAGATTCAATATGTGAATTTTTGGGGGTAACAAACATTTTGGTCCATAGCACCAAGGCAGTGAGGACTGAAGATGAGGGCTTCAGTATAAGAGCACAGACAGATTGGGTGAGGGGATGGGGTGGGGAGGTGGAAAGGAGGCAGCAAAAATTCTGACATGGGCAACTGGGTGAAAGATGGTGTCAGTCACATATGATGAGTATAGCAGTTCTACTTAGTGACTGGTTAGATTTTGAACAGCTGTTTGTGAATCTGTTTATTCCTAAGTCCAAAGTGAAATTGTAGAGCAATCACTAATGCCATCTGTCAGTGGTGTGGGGAGTTGTGTTTAGTAGAAGAGAATTTATTCTTTGGAAGTTCTTAAGTTGAAGTGATTCTGTCTAGAAGATGAGTGGGTTGTGGAGAAGAGATGATAAATTTTAGACAGGTTGGGTATATTTTTTGGTGAATTCTATAGCATGTCAGTGCACTTTTATATCATATCCTTTTTAATTTAAACTTTTTATTGAAGTATTGCGTAGTGGAAAATGCATAAATCTTAAGAGTATCATAAAGCGAATGTTCATAAAGTGAATATACCAGTGTAACCAGCACCTGTATCAAGAAATAGCATTCCCAGCCCCAAAGAAACCCTCTTTCTATCTTCTTCCTGTCACGCCCTCCTCCTCAAGGGTAATCACTTTCATGACTCCTAATCCATATGGTTTACCTTATATTTTTTTCTTCTTAGATCTTTTTTCTACTTTTTTATTGTGGCTTAACTTAGTTTACTGTACATATTTCAAGTGTATATTTTATGAATTAAAAAATATTTTATCTTTTAGAGCAGTACTGGATTTCACAGTAAAATTGAACAGGAGGTATGGAGAGTTCCCTTATACTCCTGTCCCACACATGCACAGCTTCCCTTACTGTCAACATCCACCACCAGAATGGTTCATTTGTTACTGTTAATGAACCCACATTGACACATCATCATCACTCAGAGTCCATAGTTTACATTAAGGTTCACTCTTGGTGTTGTACATTCTATGGGTTTTGACAAATGTATAATGATATGTATCTACCATTATAGTATACAGAATGAATTCAGTGTCCTAAATATTCTCTGTGCTTTGCCTGTTCATTTCCCTAACCCCAGCAATCATTGATTTATTTTATTGTTTCCATAGTTTTGCTTTTTTCAGAATATCCTATGGTTTGAATTATATAGTGTGTAGCCTTTTCAGATTGGCTTATTTCACTTTGTAATAGGCATGTAAGGTCTCTCCGTGTCTTTTCATGGCTTGATAGCTCATTTCATTTTAGTGCTACATGATGCTTCATTGTTTGGATTTATGACAGTTTATCAGTTCACCTACTGAAGGACATCTTGGTCACTTCCAAGTTTTGGCAATTATGAATAAAGCTGCTATAAACATTCATGTGTAGGTTTTTCTGTGGACATAAATTTTCAACTTAGTAAATACTAAGGAGTATGATTGCTGGATTGTATGATAAGAGTGTGTTTAGTTTTGTAAGAAACTGCCATACTTTTTTTCCAAAGTGGCCGTACCATTTTGCATTCCTACCAGCAATGATTATGAGAGTTTCTGTTGCTCCACATCCATCCCAGCATTTGGTGTTGCCATCGTTTTAGATTTTGGCCATTTTAGTAGATGTATGTAGTGATATCTTATTTTAATTTGCAATTAAATGATATATGACATTGAACATCTTTTCAGATGCTTGTTTGCCATCCATACATCTTCTTTTGTGAAGTGTTTGTTCAGGTTTTTTGCCTATTTTTAAATCTGTTTTTTATTGTGTTCTTCGTGTATTTTCGATAACAGTCTTCTGATTATCAACTATGTTTTTTGCAGATATTTTCTCTTAGTCTATGGCTTGTCTTCTCATTCTCAAGTTTGAGGAATTTTTGTGTACAACTTGATGATTTTTTTATATGTGTACACTTGTATAACTACCACCTACACAGATTGACATATAGTTAGTACATTTGCAGCATCTCTAATCTGTTGTGACCCCTATCACTGTAAATTAGTTTTGTTTTTTACCTTTTATGTAAATGGAGTCATGTAATATTTTACTCTTCGTGTTTTTTACCTTTTATGTTTTGTAACATTGTCTTTTTTTTTCATCTACCTTTTTTGGTACAGAGGTAGTGATTTTTAATTGGTCTGTGGCATTATATTGTATGATAGCATAATTGATCCATTTTGCTTTTAGAGTTTTTTGGTGTGGGGGTATTATTATGTTACTATGAACATTCTTGCTTGTGTCTTTTGGTGGACATAGCACTCATTTCTCTTGGGTACATACCTAGTGTTAGAATCGTTGGGTTATAAGATGTATATATATAGTTTAGATTTAGTAGATACTGCAGTTTTTCTGAAGTGGTTGTATCAATTTACACTCCACCACTGGTATATGAGAGTTCTGGTTATTCTACATCTTTGTCAATACCTGATATTGACTGTCTCTTTTCATCTTAGTTGTGTATAGGGTTATTGCATTGTGTTTTTAATTTGCAATTCTCTGATGACTAATGAAATTGAATACCTTTCTTTGTTGGCCTTTTGACTAAACTTATTTGTGAGGTGCCTGTCGAAACCTTTGCTCATTTTTTTCTGTTGGGTTGCTTGCTTTTTTCTTATTATATGTAGGAATTCTATGTATATTCTGGATATGAATTCTTTTTCAGATAGCATTGTAAATACACTTGTATCACTTTGTAATATCTTTTAAATCCTTCTAAAAAATACTAAGAATGTATTCATATACTAAAACATTCAAAGAACAGAAATGAGTGGGTATACAGTAAAAGGGATGTCTCCCTCCTAAGTGGTACACTTAGTCCCACTTTCTAGTGAAAATCGTGGTCAAGTTTCTTGAATATCCTTCTAGAAGTTTCCCGTGTATACACTGCATTTACCCTTTTTTCTAATACGCATAGTAGCATACTACACACTAAACTGTACCTTGCTTTTTTAAAAAAACTTAATTATATTTTAGAGTCTTTCCAAACCAGCGTATACATTTCTAGCTGCTGCTTTTAAATGGCAACACAGTACTCCAATAAATGCATATACTAGATTTAATTTAATCAGGTTATTTAGCCACTTCTTGATGGGTGGTGGTTGTTCTACAAAATGGTGTCAGGCTTGTTGAATTTTAGGGCTGTGCACTATCTAAATGTGCAAATGCCTTAGGTGTCCAGAGTTTAGGGGAGAGAGTGAGAGCCAGGGCTACACTGTTTAGGGTGAAATGAGTACATGCTGGGGTGGACAGAGAGAGGAGAAATCAGGTGAGTGGAGTCACTGAAACAAGGAGAGGGAATAAGTTCAGTTAGGAAGTGACAATAGCGTCCTGCTGCAAAGATGATGTTTAGGACTTCTCTGCTGCTAAAAATGCTATAAGAATTTAATGCTTTTAGTCACATTGTGCATTTTGGCAATGTTCTGGCCCCAAATAGTGCCAAGATACCTTATGGGGAAAATTGCCATAATTACATTCCATGCGTACCAGAAATAAACAGCTTTTATTAATAATCCAATAATCATGAATTAAGACTCTTTATAATTTTGGTTTCTATTAATTCTCTTTCAGTAATAATTAAAGTTTTTATGTAAGATTTTTGAAAAACAAAATTCGAACTTTCTAACATTTTAGGTTTTTGAAGAGGTACTTTTCCTTATAGCCTAGAGGTTCTTGTGGACACGATTGCATTCACCTCATTTGTGTTGATATCTTATTTAATTTTGTAGAATTTATTCTCTCACCTTTTGTTTTTCTAGAAAGAAGTCCCTTTTATTTTAGTCTGTACTTTCATCCCTGTGGATATTCAGATGTCTTCTGAAGTCTTTCCGATTGTGTTATATCTTTTACAAGTGTATCTGTGTTGTTGAAAAGACACTAAATATTCTTCCTCCCCTTATTTGAGGAGTGTAGGTTGGGATGGAGTAGAAGGGAAATGGTCATGCGAGAGGTAATTAAATTTGTTTCTTAAAAACAAAGCTCAGTATATATTTAGGAAAAATTAGATGAAGTATGAAGAAGAGAAGGCAAACTTCTTGCTGTGATACAGATTTATATTTTATTTATGATATGGGTCGTATGTGTCAGTATAAGAAGAAAACATATTAGTCCACACATAGTATGATGAGAGTTAAGGTCAAATTGCATTTTTCAGATATTATGAAAATATTATTTTGCCTTATGTTGTTTTCTATAAAGTCTTCACTTTATTTAGCTATATGACTGCTATATTATGACTTTAAGGAATTTTAAACATTTTAGCATATGTACTCTGATAAAAGAGTTTGGTCATTGAATTTATAGATGAGCTCTTATTAAAGTACCATGGTATAAATATGTTATTAAATATATATTAATGGTAAATATACACAAAGATGTATTTTAAATTTGTTTAAAATTACATCGTACAGTTTAATAGTCTCAAAACGATGGCAACTTGCTGTTGCTTTATTTTAGAATATCCCAGGTGGCGAGGTGAGGTTGAAGCTATTCTGTCTCCCTGCTGCTTTACAACTTGGAAACAGACAGGAAGGCCCACAGCTGCAATACGAGCAGTGACTGGATCTGCAGAGAACGACAGCTTGTTGTATTTTAACCCATAAAAATTAGGAAGTTGGTGTTTGGGCTCCTGGCTCAGACAGAATTAGATGTGTCTTAGAAGTACCACTCAATTTGTTTTAGCTGAACCTTTTGAAAGGGGTTGAAAATTTTTGGATATGGTCTTAATACTACAACATTATTGAATGTAGAAAGTAAACTTCAGTGGCTTTATTCTTCAATTCATTTTGCTTATTTGCTTATTTGTTTTATATTGAGATAATTCACACCATAAAAATCATCTTTTAAAATGTACAGTTTCGTGATTTTTGGTATATTCACAAATGGTGCAACCATCACTGTCATCTAATTCTAGAAATTTTACCTCAAATAGAACTCATCTGATCATTATCAGTCACTCCACATTTCTCTGTCCCTCTGGCAACCACAAATCTACTTTCTGTTTTTATTGATTTGTCACTTCTGAACATTTCACATAAATAGAATTGTAAAATATATAGCCTTTGTATCTGGCTTCTTGCACCTAGCATAATGTTTTCAAGATTTATCCATGTTGTAGCATGTGTTATTCATTTCTTTTTATGGGTGAATAGTATTACATTGTGTGGATATACCACATTTTGTTTATACATTCATCAGTTGATGGACATTTGGGTTGTTTCTACTTTTTGGCTATATCAGTGATACTGTGAATGTTTGAACATTTTTTTTTTAATTTTTATATTAGTTTCAGGTGTCTAGTATATTGGTTAGATGTTTATGTAGTTTATGAAGTGATCCCCTCAATTATCCTAGCACCCATCTGGCCCTACACTAGCCATTACAGTACTATTGACTATATTCCCTATGCTGCACTCTACATCCCTGTGACTATTTTGTAACCATTAATTTGTACTTCTTCATTCCTTTGCCTGTTTCATCCAGCCCCTCAGACCTCCCCATGCCCGGTAATCACCAGATTGTCATCTATACCTGAGTCTCTTTTCGTTTAGTTCCTTTTGTTCCTTAGATTACTCATGTAAGTGGAATCATGTCGTATTTATCTTTCTCTGACTTATTTCACTCAGCATAATACCTTATAGGTCCATCCATGTCTTGCAAATGGTAGGATTTCATTTTTTTTTACAGCTGAGTAATATTCTGTTATATACTATAACTTCTTTATCCAGTCTTCTATTGAGTACTCAGGTTGCTTGCATATCTTGACTACTGTTGACTAGTGCTGCCATCAACATAGGAGTGCACAGATCTTTACGAAATAATGTTTTAGTTTTCTTTGGATAAATACCCAGAAGTGCAGTTGCTGGGTCAAAGGTAGTTTTATTTTTAAGTTTTGAGGAACCTCCAAAGCATTTTAAGTAGTGGATATACCATTTTGCCATCCCACCAACAGGTGCATGAGGGTTCCCTTTTCTCCACATCCTCTCCAACACATGTTTTTTGATTTATTGATGATAGCCATTCTCACAAGTGTGAGGTCATATCTCATGGTGGTTTTAATTTGCATTTCCCTGATGATTAGTGATCTTAAGCATCTTTTCATATGTCTCTTGACCATCTGTGAATATGTGTTTTCAGTTCTCTTGGATATAGATCTCGGAGGGAAGTCACTGGGTCATATGGTAACTCTTTTTAACTTTTTAAGTAGCTTTTTAAAGACTTTTTTCCAGAGCAGCTGCACTGTTTTTACATTCCTACCAACAAAGCATAAGGGTTCCAGTTTTTCCACATCCTGGTCAACACTTGTTTGAGTTCCTCTTTTTGATTATAGCCATCCTAGTGAATGTGACTGATCTCTCATTGTGGTTTTGATTTGCATTTGCTGATTAGCGATGTCTTGGGTATCTTTTCATATGCCTATTGGCTGTTTGTGTATCTTTGCAGAAATGGCTATTCAGATCCTTTGCCCATTTTTTTTAGGTGGGTTGTATCTTTTTATTGTTGAATTGTAGAAGTTCTTTATATGTGTATGTTCAGGATACTAGATCTTTATTAGATACATGATTCACAGATATTTTCTCCCATTCTGTAGGCTGTTTTTTATGTTTTTTTGGGGACAGTGTCCTTTGAAGCACAAATGTTCTAAGGAAATGTTGCCTAATCCAAAATTATAAAAATTTGTAACTAATTTTCTTTAATTGTTTTATAATTTTAGTTCTTATCTTACATTTATTTATTTGATTTATTTTTTATTTTTTACACCTACAGCACCTGGTCTTCCTAGGTGGTCTCTCATTCAAGTACTAACCAGGCTCGGCACTGCTTAGCTTCCAAGATCAGGCGGGCTTGGGCTTGTTCAGGGTAGCAAGGCCGTAGACTCCTCTCTTACATTTAAATCTTTGCTCTGTTTTCAGTTAATTTTTGTATATGGCATGAGATAGGGTTCCAACTTCATTCTTTTCCATGTGAATATATAGCTGTCCCTACATCATTTGTTGAAAAACTATTCTTTCCTGAGTGACTTTTCTTGGTACCCTTGTTGAAAATCGGTTAACCATAAATGTAAGAGTATATTTCTGGATTCTCAATTTTATTTCATTGATCTATAATGCCTATCTTTATGCCATATCTTGAGTACTTACTTTGTAATAAATTTTGAAGTCAGAAAGTGTGAGTCCTCCAATTTTTTTCTTTTTTATCAAGATTGGCCATTTGGGGTCCTTTGCATTTCCATATACATTTTAGGATCATCTTATCAATTTCTGCAAAGAATCTAGGTTGGAATTTGATAAGGGATTGCATTGCATCTGTAGTTTAATTGGGAAGTGTTGCCATGTTAACAACTTCTTTTTCCTGTTCTTAAACACTGGGATGTCTTTCCATTTATCTGTGTCTTTTTCAGAAACTTTCCAGTGTATGTTTTGTACTTCTTTTGTTAAATTTATGTTTGTTTTGATACAATTGTAAGTGGAATTGTTTATTTCATTCCTAGATTGGACATTGATAGTGTACAGAAATACACTTAATTTTTGTATATTGGTCTTGTATACTGCTGAACTTATTAGCTCCAGTAGTTTTTTTAAGTGAATTCCTTAGGATTTTTTTTTGTACATACAAGATCATGCCATTTGCAAATAGGGGTAGTTTTACTTCTTCTACCTTTCTAATTTGGATGCCTTTTATTTTTCCTTTGCTTAAATGCTCTGGTTTGAACCTCCAGTACAAGGTTGAATAGAAATGATGAGAGCAGACATCCTCGTCTTGTTTTTGATCTTGGGAGAGCTTTCACTCTTTCACCATTAAGTAGTGAAGTTAGCTGTGACAATGATGTCAGCTTTTTTGTCAGTGCCTTTATCAGATCAAAGAAGTTCTGTTCTATCCTTAGTTTGTTGAGTTCCCCTCATCCCCCGTGAAGGGGTGTCGGATTTGGTCAAATGCTTTTTCTGTATGTATTAAGATTGTGTGGTTTTGTCTTTTAATCTTTCAATATATGATATATTACTTTGGTTGATTTTCTGATGCTAAACCAACCTTGCTTTCCTGGGATAAATTCCACTTGGCTTTAGTGTATAATTCTTTTTATTTCATACTGGATTTGGTTTTCTGCTGTTCTTTTAAATTTATTTTATTTTATTTATTTTAATAAATTTATTTTAATTAGTTTCAGGTATGGAGTACATTGGTTAGACATCTATATAGTTCGTAAAACGATCCCCTAATTGCTCCTCCCTCACCTGACTCTCTACCTAGCCGATGTATTAATGTTACTGTATTCCCTATGCGTGCTTCCCATTCTTGTGACCATCAGCTACTAATTTGTATTTCTTTAACCCTTCACCCCATTCTCTCAGCTCCCCAACCCCCCTCTGTCTGTCACCAAATTGCCACTATTTTTGTGAGTCTGTTTTAGATTAGTTTATTCTTTTTATTTCTTAGATTACACATAAAAATGAAATCATTTAGTGTTTATCTTTCTCAGACTTAAATACCTTCTAGGTCCAATCAAGGCAATATCTTTTTCCTTCCCCTTCCTTTTAGTCTGTGTATCTTTTAATCTGAAATGAGTCTCTCTCGTAACAGTATATGTAGGAGTCTTGTTTTCTTATCCACTCAGCCACTCTTATCTTTTGGTTGGAGTACTTAATTCTTTTCCATTTAAGATACTTATTGATAGGGATGTAGTTATTACCATTCTTTATTCCTGTTTTTGATATTTTTTTTCTTCTTGAAGTTCCTCCAACATTTCCTGTATACTGGCTTGGTGGTGATAAATTCCTTTAGCTTATTTTTGTCTGGGAAGCTCATTTTTATTTGTCTTCAACTCTAAATGATAGCTTTGCTGGATAACGTATTCTTGGTTGTAGATCCTGGGTCCATCATGTCAAATATTTTTTTGCCAAGCCCTTCTCTCCTGAATAGTTTATTTTGAGAAATCAGCTGCCAGTCTTATGGGTGTTCCCTTATAGTAACTTTGCTTTTAATATTCTTTCTTTGTATTTAACCTTTGGCATTTTAATTATGATGTGTCTTGGTGTGGGCCTCTTTGGATCCCTGGTTTTTAGGATTCTCTGAGCTTCCTGGGGTTTTATGTCAATTTTCTTCCCCAGATTAGGGAAGTTTTCCATCATTATTTATTCAAACAGCTGTTCAACATCTTGATTTTCTTCAGTTATACTGATCATATGGATATTTGGACCCTTAATAGTGTCCCATATGCTCCTTAAATTATTTTTATAGTCTTGGCATCTCATCTCGCCATTCTGATTGAGTGTCCTTGGCTTTCCAGTCCTCTAGATAGGGCATTTGATCCTTTTCTTTATTCACTTTGTTTATTCCATTTAATATACTTACCTCGGATAATGTGTTCTTCATTTCAGACTGGTTCCCTTTATAATTTCCATTTCCATTTTTTTTATCTCTTTGTTGAAGTTCTCACTGAATTTATCTACACTTCCAAAAGTTCATTGAGCATCTTTATAACCAGTGTTATAAAGATAACATCTGTTAGATTGTTTGGCTCCATTTTTCTGGATTTCTGTTCAGAATGGCCTCATATGATTTCTGCTTCTTTGTCTTCCCATTTTGGCTGCCTTTCTGTGTCTCTTTCTATTACTAAGCAAAGCTCTAGGTTTCCCAGTCTTATTAGTGTGGATTTGTGAGTAGGTGTCTAGTGGCACAGTCCTGAGAGGGATTTAGCTGCAGGCCAAATTTAGCCCAAGCCTCTGCCCCTCCGGGGCCCCCTGTTAAGATTCAGCAAGCAATCCACAGACGCTGTGCTTATAGTTGCTTCAAAGGGCCACATCAGAAACTGAGACGAGCTGGCTCCAGCGTGAGTCTAGGCGCTGCTCAGCTAGGAGCACCTGACTTGCTGAGGACACACCTGGATGTGGCTTGGGTGGGGCCGTGAGTTGGGGGAGGCGAGCTTTTAGGGAATCTTCTGGTGGAGCAACCTCTGTTATCCAGTTTGATGATGTCGTGGCTATGGTGGTCCTATGTTCATGCACTGGGAGGGGAGGAGACCTCAACAGGAACAATGGATACTGCCGGCACTTCTGTGCAGAATGGTTCTCGCTTTGGCCCTAACTCTGACAGTGCCTCCCTGTAAATCCCTGGTTCCCCCTGTGCCCAGCATAATTGGCACTGGTGCTCAGCGAGCAGGTCTGTCACCATGAAAATCCACTCCGGTCGCGGCCCCTTTAAGAGGAGTCTGCCGCTGCTGCCTCAGTCTTGCTCAGCCACTGGAGACCTGGCAGCCCCAAGTCCTCACCCGCTCCTACTTTCTGCTGTTGCAGGGTGATTTCTGGGATTTCTCCCTAGTTGTATGGCTTGTTTATCAAGATTCCAGACGATTTTTCCTTGCTGCTTGCTCCTTGTTTCCGTCACAACTTTGATTTGGTTGTCAGAGGGATGAACATAGCCTCTATCATCTATGCCATTTTTTTCCCTCCCCGGTTTTCTGGTATTTTATTGAAGATTTTTTTTGTATCTATATTTAAAGGAGATTTGGTCTCTAGTTTTTTTTTTTGTTGTTGTTGTGGTAGCTTTAGTTTGGTATCAGGGTAATACTGGCCTCATAGGTTGAGCTGGGATGCGTTCCCTCTTCCATTTTCTGGCAAGAGGTTGTGAAGAATTTGTATCGATTCTTTTAAAATACTTGGTATAATTCATCAGCGAAACCATTTGTACCTGGGCTTTTCTTTATCGTGTTTCAGTTACTGATTCTCCATTTCTCTATGGTTTTTCTGTTCTTTATATCATTACTTTTTTGCTTACCTTATTATTTTCTTCTTTCCACTTGCTTTAGGTTTAGTTTGCTCTTTTTCTCATATGTTAAGGTGGAAGATGAGTTTGATTTGAAGTTTCTCTGCTTTTTTAATATAGGCATTTACAGGTACAAATTTACCGTTTTACAAACAAGGAGAAACTGAGCTTAGTCATTTTTCTAAGGTTTTACATAGCAAGTCAGTGGCCTGAATCTCTTTAGAGCTTTTATGCCTTCTACTTTGCTAGACTTTCCCACTGAGCTACTTGGAAATAGTGTTGTTACCTTTAATTAGAAGGTTAAACATATTTTCATAATATGCAGACAGTAGCATGTAGCTGAACTGCACTTACTACTTGCTATATTCTCTTCATGTATGGAATGCCATTCTTTCTTTCGTTTAAATATTTGCAGTTTAGGTCTTCCCCCTCCCAAATGTTACAAGGCCTTTGGCTGGGCTTGGTTTTTAAATGTGTGTGTTGTGGGTGCCCTGCTGAATCAAGGAACAGCTTTAGATGGTATTTTGTGTTCAGATTCTGATATTAAAGACCCTATGTCCACAGTTTGTTAAATCTTGTTTAAGATGGGCCATTGCTGTCAAAGAGCAATTGTGTAAATATTTTCATGTTCATTTTTTATTCTTCTGTACATTTGAATGCTCGTGGGACAAAGAAGGGTAGCTGTTGACCCTTTGAAAAATTGGCCAAAGGAATTAGCTTGTATTTTATACTTTTTACCAGATTCCTATTATTATAGGATTGTATGAAGGATAAATGTTTCTATCCTCTGTAATTTATAATGACGGAACACATTATGACTAATCAGTAAATACTGAATGATGAAGGCCTTGGGATAAGCTTTGATTAGCCCCTTTTCCTTGTTGTTTCTTCTGTCCACACAATATGTGGTTATTGTAAACTTTGAACCTAGAATTTTAAATAAAACTTATTTTTTTTCTTCTTGTTTAAATAAACTGAGAGCAGTTGAACTCCTTTTTGTATGTCTCAGTATTTTACAGTGACCCTTCAAGTATAATACTATTTCTCATTTGTCTTAAAATCTTAAAGTTGTGCTGAATCTGTTGAGCAGCTGTAGGGTTGAAGAGAAATATATTTTGAAAACCAGAATGAGGTCTTGATATCAACCTTTAGATGCTAATGGTGATCTTTGTAGGGATCTGTTTGTATTGGGCAAGATGATTTACTTGATGGTAGCTGCTTGAATTAGGGTCTTTAATTGCTTAGTAGTGGTACAAACCTTGGATTTGCAAGAGATATTTAGCAGCACTACCACAAGAATGCCAGCAAAGCCCTTAAACTCAATAGGATCTGACTGAGACCCTTGTTACATCGTGTATTTAAATGTGGATGAGACAAAAGACCTGGTGGGTAAATTGGGAATAGTAGTTTTTGACTCACACAGATATCAGTATGAGTCAAGACTAATCACTGTGGGTCAGGTGTTTGTACTGGAAAGTTCTCTTAAAGAGTGACCTTATTTCCTTTGTGGAAGTAATCTATTAAAATAATTATTTGTCCAGTAACACAGCTGGTTTTAAGAAGTCATTAGTAACACGAAATCATTATATTATATTACACTTGTATAGAACTTTATTTTGAAAACACTTTCATGTATGTTATTGCACCTATTTTCACAAACCTATTGTGGGCAGGACACATATCTGAATTTTACAGATAAAAAAACAGCTGGCTGCTTCAGACATGGCTACCTTCACAGCATTGGTGTTATTTTTTTTTGATATGATTGTCCAAAGCCTTGGTCTTTTGCTTCCAAACCAGAAACTCTTTTGTTGAAAGTTTCCTAAGACTTTTGGGGAGGAAGTTAATGCTAGCTGAACTCATGAGATCAGTTGATTAGAAAAAATCAGTGTTAAAAGGAAGATTAATAATATTTAAAGCACAAAGCAATTGATTAAATAGCAATTACTTCGTCCCTGACTATACTTTTTACATTTGCCTCAATTAGATCATCCTTTTTGTGATTTCAAGATACTTGAGAAACATTGATTAAATTGTTGGGCAATAGAAGAATCAGCATAGAGGGAATTGGATGATCTTGAATAACTATTTAAGAAATGGAAGAGGTAATGCAGTTTAATGGAAAGAGATTATATATCTTAATCTATTTTTCCCCCAACAGTCTGTCTTAAAAAATTTCATGATAAAATTTTCATTTATCATGAAAAACAAAAATTGAAAGACTTATATACAAATTGTACACCCATTTATCTACCACTAGATTCTGTAATATTTTGCCTTGTTTACTGTCTATCCTGATATTTATCTGTTAATCCATCTTTTAAAAAAAATTTTCCAAGTAAATTATTGACATCAGCATGCATATTATTAGCTAGTTTAACATTTTTTTTTTTTAATTTTGGAATACAGTTTACATATAGTGAAAAAGACACATCTTAAAAATACTGTTTGAAGAGTTTCCACAAATGTGTATATCTGTGTACATACTTCTGTCATATTCCAAACCTCTTTCAAGATATATACTGTACCACATTATGTTATTCAAACTTCAGAAAGTTCCCTCATGCCCCTTCCCAATCAATCTGCCCTTGCCTTCCTCCCCCTCATTTCCCTCTCCAGGCAGTCACTATTCTAATTTCTTTCTCACTGTAGATTAGTTTTGCCTGCTTTGAAAGTCATGTAAATGGAATCATATAGTATGTATGCTCTTGGGTTAAGGCTCCTTTGACTACTCTGTGTAATGTTTTTGATATTCGGCAGTGTTGTATATATGTTTGTTATTTTTACTATTGCATATTATTAAATAGTATCCATTGTGTGATTATACCACCATTTTGTCTATTCTGCTTATAAACATCCTAATTTGCTTCTTAAATAATAATACAAAAATCACTTATCAGCAAACCTGACATCAGGAAATGAACGAGGATAGATTGTAATTTTCTTAGATAACTTTATATTCCAGCCTCGTTTTTTCTAGTTGCTTCAGTTTGATTTTAGATATGGTTTGGGAGACCCTGGCCCCATAACAACCCCATTTCCAAATCATCTCATCCATTTTGTATTGATATTTACTAGGGAATGATTTTTAAAATCTTAATATCTTTAGCTCACTGTGACTTTTTTTTTTTAAACAAAAGGTAAGTTTTTTTTTTTTTAAACAAAAGTGTGCCTGTCCTCATGTGCATTCCAATTTTTGTAAAATCCTGCCTGTTCCCCTGAAGCTGAAGGCAGTATTGAAAGCTAATTAGGAGAGTTTGCTTGGGGAATTATGTGGTCCACTGTATTCCTGTTCACAGAGCAGATTTTGCTTAATGACGACATTTGAGCCTGTTTTTGCAGTTAGTCAGCATTTTCCTCATTAAATAGACCTTTAATACACCCAACAATCATTCATCTCTTTTCCTTTTCATTTCTGGGTCATATTTACCAAATCTCTGACGATTTTTCTACCATCAGTGGATTCTTGTAGTTTCTTACCTTATAAAAAAGTGATTGGAACATCTCAAAAGTTAATGGATGTATAACTAATACTGAATATAATAAGATCATTTCTTAACTTTTTCTCTATAGTCAGCCTTCTATGCATGTGCAGATTCAACCAACTGCTGATCTGATGGAAAATATTTGGAAAAAATATTAAATTGTTGCTGATGTGCGCTCTGTAGTTAGGCCTAGAATGGGTTGCTTGTGTTCTGAAGTGTACAGACTTTTTATTGTTATTCTCTAAACAATACAATGTAACAACTGTTTACATAGCATTTATATTATATTAGGTATTATAAGTAATCTAGAGGTGATTTAAAGTATAGGAGAGGATGTGTGTAGGTTATATGCAAACAGTACTCCATTTATTTAAGGGTCTTGAGCATCTGAGGGTAATCTGCAGATACAGAGAAGCGACTATATTATGTTGCTTTAAAAATAACACAACACGATTCCCTCTTCTCCATCTGCTCAAGTTGCTGTGTATTATTAATGTACTGAGCATGGGTGAGCCTTTGGTCATTTTTTACTAATCTGTTTTTTGTGTTATGTCTAAATTTACTAAGCTTTACTTTCAATTTTCTGTCTAGTTTTTATAGAACTCGTGCTGATATATCAATTTATTTCGTATTGATTTGGGTATCTATTTTTCTTTGAGGGATAAAACTAAATTGGAGTATTTGGGTTTAGTAAAGAGAAAAACTTGATCTGAGATCATAGGACTTTTAATAAATGTTTTGGAAGAAATATTGGTAGTTGGAACTTGCTGAACCTTTGTTTTTATCCTTTTTGGAAATTTGATAAACTGAGGGTTGATAAGGGCTCTTGGATGTGCTTATAGATAATGGTGAGTCGTTAACACTTAATGATACATGGGAGAACAACCTGAAGAAAACTGATAATTTCGAAACCATGTAGCTTTCCTTGTGGTGATTTCCTTTCCACTTTGGTACTTTACTTGACATTTTAATTTGAAGCAGAATGAAATGTTCTGAATTTCATCTTTTCCTTATCTGTTTCCTTTTGGAATATCTTAGGAGCAAAGAATTGGTCTAAAGAGAAGAGACTAGAGATGTGGATAATTTATGAAAACTTAAAGGTATTCAAAGGAAGAGTTATTTTCTTTCTTTTCTGCTCAGCACTTTCTGATGATTTGCTGTCACTCTCTTTCATATACATTTAACTCTCTTGCCAGTTTTCTTGGGTTTGGGAGTGTGGTAGAGACCTTGAGAGGAGAACGCCATGGAAAATGGCTTGCAATAAGGCCTAGCACAGAGTTTCTGGAGGCATGGGGTGGGGGGTGGTTCCCAAACTATTTTCCCATTACCTAGTATCCTGCAAAGCTTGAAAGAAGGAAGTCAAATCAATTTCACAGTCCTTTTCCCCTTGCTGGGCACTATGCTAACTGGGGTGCCACGCTGTGCAGGAGCATGTAGCTGGTGGGATGAAAGATGCAAATTAGAGCATAGGCTCTACTCATTGCCAAAAATAGGTATCCATTTGGGGGGTGAGACCATCCTTCATTCTATGAAAGCATAGCTAAGAAAAACATTCGCTATCATTATTAATGTACCAAAACAGCATTTAAAAGTTGGTTAGGGCTACAGTGGTTGGTTTTTTTTCCAAAGCGAATATCTTAATTTTTTTAAAAAAGTATTCCGTGCTTATTTGAAGTGATTCATAATTGTGTAAAGCATAAAATTGTCTGATACTCCTTCTCAGATACAACTTTCCAGAGATGACCACTTCTTGGTATCTAACCTTTCAGACAAGAGGGTTTTCCTCAGCGTAAAGAATAAATGCATCACTTAGGTATACACAAGGAGTCTGATTTTTATAACCTTTCCTTATGGAACTTTAGTGACATTAAATTTTGGCAGTTTGAATTTCTTAGGAGGAGTTAGGACACATTAGTCTTCTTTTTCATGGTCTGAGAGTTGACAGGATATTCTGTTAAAAACCTGTCTCTCAAAGTTATAACTTCTGAGTTTTTATTTCCTTTTATAAGTTAAACAGCATTTTGGCTGTTGGTGTGTTGAAAGGCCTGAAAGCTGGAGCTGTGATCTGATGGCTTTTCTAGTTGTGTCTGCCTCTTAACAAACCACTCCAAAACTTAGGACCTTAAAAAACAATGTATTATCATTTCTCACAATGGACAGGGGTCAGTTGGAAACTGGCATAGCATCACTTCTGCCATATTCTACTGGTTAACGCAGTTATAGAGCCTGCCCAGATTCAAGAGCTGGGGGATTGGACTCCATCTCTCAATGAGAGCATTAGCAAAGAGTTTAGGGCCATCTTAGTTTTCCACTGGTGGAGTGACTGGTACAGTGGCATTCTTGGGAGGGAGAGGTAACAGTTATAGGCCACCCTTCTTATTGCTCATTATATATTTTTCAGAAATTTTCTTCTGGTTAAAATTTACCATGCTTAAGCACAGCTCTAGGGTAAACTTGTTTTGTTGTGGTTGGTAATGGGGTAAAACATGAATAAAATTTGGTTATAGAAAAGGTTTTTAGTAATATAGGTAAGAAAATAAATTCTAGAAGAATCCCAAATTTCCTAGTCCTTGCCCCTCCCAAGGAAGCATACATAGTTTATTCTTTTAAGAACTAACTTGTTTTGTTGCTTTTCGTACTGAGAACTTTGATAACTTGAAGAATTTAAGAAAGTGGTTTCTGAAGCAGGTTGCTATATATCATCAAGAAAGCTCTGTATGTCAGTCTCCACTCCCCCAGAGACTTGCTAAGCCAGATTTGTCCCTTCCCTCTAGCTCAGCCCCCTCTAAACATATCCTTTTAGATAATGTTTGTAAAGTGTTTTGGGAAATGATGATGAAGTAGGTTGAAACCAGCATGGATCATACGTTTCCCTATTCTTTATCTTAAAATGAACTCTTCACTTCAAGATGCTTACCTTTCAAAGATTTAAAGGCCAATGGTGAGGTTTTTCTTTTCCTGGTTAGATTTTAAAAATGAAACTCTCCTTATGGAATTTGTTTTAGAACTTGAACGGCTCTGTATTCTTGGGCGTGTATAGTGTTCTTTCACCTCTGTACCTACGCTTTTGGAATTCCCTCAGTTACAGTATGTCTCCCATCACATACCCAGGCCCTTATTAAACACCTGTAAACCTTTTTCTGGTCCCACAGTACATTCACATTGGTTTTTACTTGTTTCTCTTACAGCAGGGGTCCCCAAACCCCGGGCCTCAGACTGGTACTGGTCCATGGCCTGTTAGGAACTGGCTGCACAGCAGGAGAGGAGCAGTGGGGCAGCAAGTGAAGTTTCATCTGTTATTTGCAGCCACTTCACAGTGCTAGCATCACTGCCTTAGCTCTATCTCAGATAATCATGCATTAGATTCTCATAGGAGCACCAATTCCTAGTGCTAGAAAGGTTGAAGAACGTTGACTTATAGCACTGACTTAAGTGTACATGTCCACATTCATTATAAGCTGTTCGAGTGCTGAGACCATTTGAGTCATCTTTATTTCCTCCATAGCACCTCACAGTATGCTTTACTTAAATGTGTTGAGTGGAATATATTCTTAAGTGCACAATATTCCACTGATCCCAAGGCTTAGCAGAAACGAGTGAGTGTTATAAAAAAGAAAATAATAATATAAAGAATGTCATTGAGCATCTAATAATGACAAATGATATTTTTGTAGCTCTACATGGCATACAGACTCTTTCGCCTAAGTTTATACACTTTTGACTGCTCTTGGAGGCTTGAGTAGAATTAGGAACTTAATCCAACTCACTCATCTAGAAAGAAGTAAAGCTGGAACTCAATTCTAGTATGGATTTGAGACAATCATGTAATTCATACTTGTAATTTTTTATTCAGGTAGATTCTGCTTTAAGAAGAAATAGATTATCTGAAGATAAAAAAAAAATAGATTAGAAGACCATAATTGAATTCTTGACTTTTACTAAAAGAATTTCTTATTTCTGGTGCTATATTAACCAAAGAGTTAATTTGCAGTAGTTTGATTTATATCATCCATTGGTAATATATTGAATGTGAAAGTTCTTTTTTTGTATTTTTTATATTTTGAGACTTAAAAAATACTTCTAACTGGTGTAAAATTATTTGCCCAAGATAACAAGTGCTAATAAAATCTTATCAGTTCATACTAGACAGAACCCTCTATTAGACAATCAGCACTGTAGACACAGAAAATGATTTGACTATTTTCTCAGTTCTCTGTATGATGATACATAATTAATACCATACGAGATGCACAGGAGAGAAGTTAATCTGTTACATACAAAGGATGCCTTAGGAAATAGGTTGGCTAACTACTGCCCACAGCCAAATCTAGTGAAAGAACTAAGACTTTTTTTTTTTATAAGAGTGATTTTGTTTTAAAATCATTGAAAAAAAAGTATTTCTGTGAAAATTACATGAAATTCAAATTTCAGTGTCCATAAATAGTTACACTGAATAGTTACACAGTCACGCTCATTCATTTGCTTAACTATTGACAGCTGTTTTCGAGCTCCAGCAGTAGAATTGAGTAGTTGTGACAGAGACCACGTGTTCTGAAAAGCCTTAAAATATTTACAGAAAAAGTTTGCCAGCTTCTGCCTTAGGACATTAGTACTTAATTTTCTGTGGAACCACAATAGAGAAAGGCTAAGATTACCAGTGAAGACACCTGTTGGGTGCAGCATTCTTTGTGTTTAAGGGGTATGTGTACATGTATATAATGTGTGTATCACAACTGTTTTGAGAATTTGGTCCTTTCTTTTGCTCTGGAATGAGGTTCTTTGTCCCTTGGCTTTGACACTTGAAGCCTAGATTGGGCATCCAGGTTTTATTTTGAGAAAAGGAATATTCTAATGTGCTGAGTTTGACTAATTCATTGTATTTGACACTTTGAAAAGCACTTTTTTTAATGGCTTACATTGAGATTTGCTTTTGAGGAGCTACTAATTGGCAGTTCTAAACTGGACAGATTGAGGCCAGTAAAGCCTGTAGGTACCTGTCAAGCAACTGTAAAGTTAAAAATCACCTGCTGTCAACACTAGGGAATTTTATTATCATTTTCATTTTTGAATAAATGAAGAATGAGTAGATTCCTGGAGCTGCAACGCTCAATGGGGAAAATGGGTAGGTTGCCCCTGTGGAATATTCCATTGTCTCTGTAGCCTCATCATAAATTAATCTCAGCTAACCTCTTTCTGGTTTTAGTTAAAAATCATATCTCTGGTAAGATTTTAATTAGCAAATGCAGAAATAGAACTGCTTGAGTTGTCATAACTTAAACTAGACACAGATCTTTTAAACTGGAGACTGAGCTGTCTAACTTAGAAAGTGACTGAGTTTATCAGTGAAGGCTTGTTCGGAAAAAACGGGAGGGATATGTTTGCTGCCTTAATGCTGGTAGTTTTGTTTTATATGAAGCCGAAGACAGCTATAGGTAGGGATAAGAGAACTGTTGAGGAGAAAGCTGTCGACTTCTTCCTGTAAACTTCTATTTTGTATGGAACTTTTATTTTGTGTGGAACTTTTATAACTTTGATCTAGTTTTGACAAGTGAAGCTCTTCAACATCATGTTTTTCTGTAGAAGGAGATTATTAAATAAAAAATCTCCAACGGTTGACAGAAATCTTAGGTTTATCAGCCAATAGTGTTCTATTATCAGGTAATTAAAATAAACTGCCTTGCAGGTTGAGATGAATGAGCTCAGATTCTACATTCCTACTGTTCTGCAGCAGTAGTAGCAGATGGCTAGGAAATTGGAATGAAGATGGAGGATGGGAGGGAAGTAGGGAAGGGCAGGGGAGTACGGGTGTGCTCCATCCCAGAGCTGGAGCTCTCCTTTTGCTTTGTGCTATTTTTGCCTTAAGTCTCCACCCCTTCTTTGAGAGAGGGGATGATAAGTAAGTTATGGACACTTGTTTTCCCCAAATGACTTGCTTTATTTAATAGTTTTGTGTCTACCATTAATATTTTGATTTGTTTTAAAACTTGATAGTTTTTAAGATAAAATAGAGTTGTGATAATAGCAAGAAAATGTCCTGAAGGATAACTGATGGGTTAAAATGGTTCAGTCATATGCCTGTTTGAGATATTATGATGGTCTTGAGGAAGAATGATTGAGGCTTTGTGGGTTTTGCCTTCCTTTTTGCAGTGTCATCTAGGTGTGGACTGTATCTGCCGTGTCCCGTCCTCTCTGCTCCCTTCTGCTGTCCCTTAGGCTTGCTGAAAGTACCTGTAAGATGGCTATGTTGTATCTAATCAAATTGAGCAATAGATCATTAGAAAGAACATTGTATTCACTCTGGGCACAGTCCAAGTAGGTTTATTACTTCAGTGGGGGGTTGCTACTGGTCCTTAAATATCTTATCTAAAAGGGAAGATAGACAAGAATAAACATAGGTGATCGAAACATAACCAGTGGTAGTTGTACATGTGGTAACAGAAATAAGATGATTTTCTTTCAGTTGAAGCTTTTTTGTAGTCAGTCAGGAGAGGACTTTTGGAAGAGGTGAAGTTTTCTGTCTGAGGAAGGACAGACTGACATTAGTCTAAAAATGTGGAATAATGTCTCTCTTAAAAAGAGGCTATTTAAAGTAGTTTAAGTATGATTTATTGAGACCATTGGGTCTCATTTTAGGAAATGACTGAAGGACTATAATATTGTTAATACAGTGTTTGAGAAAGAATCTTTCTATGACATATGGGGAATTGGAGTTAAGGAATTTGACAAAAGAGGCAAGCCTCCCTACCCCCAAGTTCTTATTTGTTTTTTTTTTCTTTTGCCTTTTGGGGAGTAAATGTTTGCTCTTAGTATTTAGATTATGAACAAGGGATAAGGGAAGAAGGTAGAATTCTACTTCTAAGAGCTTCTGAGAATTTAGTCTGACTGCTTATTTTTGATGGTTCTTTCCTTGTTCAGTCTGCTTCAGTAGAATTGAGAGGCATAAATTATTTTCACGGAATCTTAAGGTATAAATTCTATACAGATCAGGTATATCATTAGATACATAGACTTTTTATCACTCCTTACTGAGGCAGAGGTCAAAGTCTTTATTAACTTCCTAGATGCTCAAGAAAGCGTGACAATTTTCTGCTTTTGCCTCAGAGTCTTATACAGGGTCAAATTACAGTTCCTTATAGTTATAAATCCTTGACCCTATTGTTAAATTGTCAGTTTTGCTCCTTGAAATTCCTTCACTTTTCATTTGGACAGGATGTGTTTCTTAGCTCTTTCTTCTCACAACACTGTCCTAATTCTCTTTTAAGGCTCCATGGATTAGCTTCACATTCTGGCCATCTTGTGTATTCCCCATCCCCATTCCCATCCACATTGCCTAATTAAGATTACTTTTATTACAAGGAACAATTCCATTAAAACTAGTAAGGGGGAAGTTTATTTTAAGGCTGTTCACTCATTCATTCATAAAACAAGTCAGGCAATATTCTAGGTATTCAAGGATACAGGGAGATCTCACATTAATCCAAGAGCAAGATCCATGATATGCCTAATAAACCTGGAGGACCTTAGTAATAGGCAAGTGATCCATTAATGATTCTCAAAATTTAGGGTGCATCATAATCATCACCTGGAAGTCTTGTTGAAACACAGATTGCTGGGCTGAATTCCTAGAATGAGGCCAAATAATTTGCATTTCTAACAAGTTCCCCAGTGGTGTGGATGCTGATGCTGTCCTCTGGGGATCACACTTTGAGAATCTTAGTGATTAACTAATTGATTCACCTCTGATTACATATAGATGTTTACGAATTACCTTCTGCCACCAGGAATGTCTGATGTTCATTCCTCATCTCAACAGGAAGTTTTCTGGGGGACAGTTACACCTGAAGGATATGACAGTAGATATAGGCCACAAAACATGCCTAGTGAAACATATAACCAATTGTGGCAGGTTGTATGGTACCTACATCTATTTTTTTTATTTTGTTTTTTTTTTTTTCCTTCTTTTTTCCTACCCATTCTTTCTTACTCTGCAAAACTCCTAAACTTCTTTACAAAGTCTGGTTCTTTTGGGAGGGAGGGGCTATGGTATTCTAACTTCCTACAGCCCTTTCCTTTTCTCTGCAGAGGTTTAATACAGAGAAGAACACATTTACCTCAGGTTTTCCCCTTTTATCCAGAGTGGTCAGACCTTCACAAACAGGAGGATTTTTTTCTGGGTGGGGGGAATGGGGTGATTTTTTTTTTTTTTTAAACCTTGGGGGAAAACGTTGGAGGCTGTGAGACTATTGAAGTAGTATAGATTTGAAGTAGGACTGGGGTAGTAGGGAATAGAGTAGACAGTAAAAGAAACACTAATTTCCTTAGTTTGATTTTCCCATAACAGATGCTGTAAAGACTCAAGGCAGAGGTGAACCAAAAATAAAAAATAAAATGATGAAATAAAAAAACCCAGGACAGTAGAACAGAAATGACCAGGAAGAAGCCATTGGTGGCTTTAGTGTGAATTATTTAGGGTGATGATTGGAAAGATTTGTGATAGGGAAATATAGATGTACCCAGGGAAGATTGTACTTCGTGTTACTTTTTCCATGAATTAAAAAAAAAAGGAATATTTATTCTTTATAGTAGAGTGGGTTTTTCCAAAGTATTTTTACTGCTTAATCTTCACAAACATATTGAATGGGCGTTATGTTTCTCCATAACTAACAAGGATGAAATTTAATTGAAACTTGTTTAAGTAAAGCCTAGATTACTGAGGTTTTGAGGCTAGGCCTTAAAACCCAAATCTAGCTCTTTATCTTTTTCCTTGCAAGTGAGGTTCTCTTACTTGTTTCCCCAGTCTTAATTACACCTACTTAGCCGGAAGCCATTGTCATCTTTGACTCTTTATACTGCCTCCTTTCCCCACCCATCATTCACCACATTGGTCTTCTAGATATATCTTATTGTCTCTCCCTCTTTTCCATCCTGCACTCTAATTCAGGCAGCCTCTTCCTCCTGCTTGGCCTGTTACCTCTGAATGGAAAAATTGTGAGAAGTTGACTGGCTGGTGCTGTACTAGGTCTAGAATGTCTATTTTGACGTGGCCTGAGTATTTCATGTAATTGTAAATGATCAGAAATGCTCCAGGTTGGAGTTAAGATGTTCAGTATGAGTTGCTTTATTCATACCTAAATATGATCAGTTAACACTGGTAGGATGGATGGGAGAAGAGGACTGGGTAAGATTTACATCATGGACGCCCAGACTTGGATGAGGTTCCGTGATAGGTGGGTACAAACTAGAGGGTAGTCAAAAGATACCAAGGCAAGCTGCCTATTTAAAAATTTTGCCAGGGGCTATTCCTGAGCTTTAAAAAAGGTGCTGGTCTTTTTAAAACTTTTTTTTCCCTTGATGTTGTATGGCTTGCCCCTGGATTTTAAAACCTAGTTCAAAAACTTTTACTACTAGAATTCGTAATATGATGGTTAAATAATCTTTTTGACTTAATCTAGGAACTTTAACTGGACTTACAACATTATTTTTAAGGGAAAATGAGTTTTGAGTACCAAACAGATTATACTCTAAAAAGAAACTGCTGGTATGTAAAATTTACTTATAATAATATGGTTTAGTAAATGTGTTTTGTTTCCAAGCCTTTGCTCATGAGCAGTGTAATAGGTATAAGAAATTGGGGGGAAAACCCCCCCAAAACTCAAAGTATCTAAACTATTTTATTAGATGCTTGAATAAATGGGTACATTGCATAAGGATTCCTCACTGCCAAAATAAATTGTGTGGAAAACCTTAATCCCTTTGTCTTTATTTGTCTTCCCCCCAACTACCCTTCTATCTAGTAGTCCTCAAAATATTCGCTGTATCTATGAGTTTATTTCCACTTTTGTTGTTGTTTATTTTGTCCTTTAAATTCTACATGTACATGAAATCATGCGATATTTGTCTTTCTCTATCCGATCCATCGCATTCAGCACAATACCCTTTCGGTCCATCAGGGCAATATCTTTTTTCCATCTCCTTCCTTCGAGTCTGTGTGTGTCTTTTAATCTGAAGTGAGACTCTTGTTGGCAGCATATGTAGGGGTCTTGTTTTCTTATCCATTCAGCCACTCTATCTTTTGGTTGAAGCCCTTAATTCTCCATTTGAGGTACTTGTTGATAGGAATGTAGTTACTACCATTCTTTATTCCTGTTTTTGAAACATGTTTTTTCTTAAAGAAGTCCTTCTGACATTTCCTGTAATACTGGCTTGGTGATGATAAAGTCCTTTAGCTTTTCTTTTTTTGTCTGGGAAGCTCATTATTTGTTCTTCAGCTCTAAATGATAGCTTTGCTGGATAAAATTTTTTTGGCTGTAGATCCCGGGTTTTCATCACTTTGAATATTTTGTGCCAAACCCTTCTGTCCTGGATAGTTTCTTTTAAGAAATCAGCTACCAGGCTTATGGGTGCTCTCTTGTAGGTAACTATCTGCTTTTCTCTTCTGCTGTTAAGATTCTCTCTTTGTATTTAACTTTTGGCATTTTAATTATGATGTGTCTTGGTGTCGGCCTCTTAGGATTCCTCTTTCTTGGGACTCTCTGAGCTTCCTGGGGTTGTATATCTATTTCCTTCACCAGGTGAGAGAAGTTTTCCATCATCATTTGTTCAGATAGCTCTTCAACTTCTTGTTTTCCTTAGGTACCCCTATGACACGGCTCTTTTTACATTTATTTGTGTCCCATAGGCTTCTTAAATTATTATTATTATCTTGGCTTCCCCATCCTGTATATTGGTGGTTCGATCCTCTTCTTTTTCCACTCTGTTGATTCCCTTTAATATACTCTTCATCTCAGATAATGTGCTTTTCATTTCTGGCTGGTTCCCTTTTCTAATTTCCATTTTGATTTTTTTAAAAAAATCTTTTTGTTAAAGTTCTCATTGAGTTCAACTCTTTCCCTAAGTTCACTGAGCATCTTTATAGCCAATGTTTTGAACTCTGTATCTGTGAGATTGCTTGACTCTTGTTATTCCTGTATCTGTTTTGTTCTCTCATACAGTTTCCGCTTCTTTGTCTTTCCATTGTGGCTGCCTTTCTCTGTCTGTTTCTATGTACTAAGCAAAGCTCCTAAGTCTTCCCATCTTATTAGCGTGGCTTTGTGTAGTAGGTGTTGGCTGGCACAGTCCTGAGAGGGGTTCAGCTGCAGATCAAGTTTACCCCACCGTGTGCCCCCCGGGGCCACCTGTTAAGAATCATCAAGCAATCCACAGATGCTTTGCTTATGTTTGCCTCAAGAAACCACACCAGAAACCGAGGCCAGCTGCTACCAATGTAAGTCTTGGTGCTGTTCATCGAGGAGCACCAGCCTCGCCAAGGACACACCTGGATGTGGCTTGGGTGGGGGGGGGGCCATGAGTTGGGGAGGCAGAATTTCAGAGAATATTCTGGGCAGAGTATCTCGTTATCCAGTTTGATGACATTTCAGCTTTGGCGGCGCTGTGTCTGCACACTGGGAGTTGGGGAAGGCTCAACAGAGGAACAGTGGATGGATACTGCCAGCACTTCTGCCTGGGAGAGACCCTTCCCCCAGCCCTCATTCCAACAACTCATGCCCCCTGTAAGTCCCTGGTGCCCCCGCAACCAGCCTGGTGCTGGAGCTCAGAGTGAGCAGGCCTGTCACCATGAAAGTCTGCTCATGGACATGGCCCCTACCATAGCCTCTGTCCCTACCATAGCCTCTGTCCCCACTCAGCTGCTTGAAACAGGGTAGTGTGATGTCATTGCCTTCCTACCTTCTGCTGTTGTAGCTTGATTAATTATTTCTCTCCCTAGTTGTAGTGCTTCTGTTCGTTTAGATCCCAGGCGACTTTCCTTGCTGTTTGCTCTGTGTTTCTCTCACAACTTTGATTTGGTCTCAAGAGAGATGAACAAAGCTGCTATCCTCTATGTCATTTTTTCCCATCTCTAAAATATCAAGTTTTTAGTGTGTGTGTGTGTGTGTGTGGTGTTGTGTGTGTGTGAGGACTGGGCTGGCCTAAAATTGTATATTTAATTGTGGTTTATGCTGATCAGACACTTCTGCAGTTATATATGGTTTGGTCTAAAAAAGCTAAAGCCAATAAATTAGTAATAAGTGCCGTTTAGAAGGCAAAATATTAGAAGTTTGAGGTTCACAGGAGAACTGTAATAGTTCTTTGGTGAGGCATTTGGATTTTTGTTGGATCGCGATGTGGATGAATATTAATTAACCTTTCTGATCTGGTGATCTCTGATATCAGTTATCTAAATCTGGCTTTCTGGAAGATTTCACAGAGGGAGTTTGGATTCTGTGGCATTTGAAAATTATATCCATAATTTAATTCAACTTTTTTTTTTTTGGCTATATAATTCTTTGCTAATGATTCAAACCTAATGAAAGAGTAAAGAATTTGATTTTGACGTTAGGTTTTCTTACCAGGGGATACCTCCTTCACAGGTTAAAATTTGAAGAGAGAAGAGAACAAGTACCATGTCTGATTTTGTTAGTCAAATGAAAGCAGCACCTTTCCTGCTTTCGGGTGGTGGAGCGCTGTGGGGCTGAAACGACTTAATGTAAAATCTGGGTTGCGTTTCCAAATGGGAGAGCATATGTAAAACTTTATGTACTATGAATATACACAGTTAATATGCCTTTAATTATTGCTGCCTCCTCACTTTTTGAGGAGTAAATAGGAAGAATTTTCTTTTTGGATAGAAACTTTGTAAAATAATGATATCGTTTATATTCAGGCAACATACTGCAGTACACTCTTGAACTCTGACGTAACACAGAGGATGATCCATAACCCACTGTTTTTTCCTCTCTCTCTCTTTTATACCTAGTCTTTCCTTGTGTGAACCTTAGTATTGGTTCGGTTTCTTCTCTATTATTTTCTGTCAGTTTGCTTGCATGGCTTAATGTAGAAGCATTCTTTTTGGATCCATGTTACTCTCCTTTCTACAGATCTAATATTCTATTTCTAGATACTTCCTTTTTTCCATATTCAACATATTTAGCTTTGTGTGACTGCTTCAGATCATAGTCATAACTGCATCTGTTCAGTGAAGCAGATATCACCTGCTGACTTACACTTTTATCTCCCTGTCCTTTTAGTCAGGGGCATCCTCCACCCACACATGCACACTGTTTCTAATTACCTCAGGTTGTCTGCTAAGTTTTACACTCCTTAGGGTACAATCTGATTTTCTCTTGATAGCATTTTGTTTCCTGCCTAATAATTTGTGCTTTGTAAATAATGAAATATACATATTTCTCATTTACATGCAATAATTTTGTGAGGATATATCTAATAATGTTAATACGGCAAATAATGTACCTAATACAATCCTTTTTACATGTTTATGCAACTGTATTAGAAAATCGAGAAGAAAAGTAATAAAAAAAATATCTTGCTCTCAAAATCCTTCAAATCTGATTAGGATAAATATTATATTTATTAACATTGTTCACTTGTTGAGGATAAAATGCTGCTAGGTTTTGTGGAAACAAAAAATAGATATGATAAAGACTTTAGTTTTTCTTGTATTGGGAGACAAATACTTTTTATGAGTGAATATGAAGAATATAGTACTATGGAAATAATTGTAAATAAATATACCAGTCAAATCATGTGGGAATGAAGGTCTCTATTTAACAGAAAAATTGAGGCTGAGCAAATTTCAGATGTTTAGCATGAGGTAATTTTTGTTTACTATTAGTTGAACTGAATCTCTAAAGTTCATTGATGTGTGTGATTTATAGAACTGACTAAACATATGGAGGAGTTACAGAGTAAAGGAGTAATTTAATATCATTTGGATCACTTGGAGATGTTGTCTTGAAAGAGATGAGTTATGAAACAGTTTAGGATTATTATGGATTATTGTGATGAGATAGACTTTTAGGTAATGGGAAGGGTTTAACCTCAATTTTACCTGCCCCCACCACCAGAGGAGCATAATGGTTTGTGTGAAAGCTTGGCTGTTCAATGACCAGGTCTAATGTGTAATGAGTGAACATGTTGGTGTGTCTAGAGAATAGATCAGTTGTATCAGATAGACTTTTTTAGGGTTATGTAGAATAGATACATACCTTCAGGAATGGTGCTTTACTGAGAAGAGTGTGCGGTAGTATAGGATATTGTCTGCTTGTTAACTTGCATACACTTTAGTATCCTAATACTTCCGTGGTTAGAATATGTATAATGCCATTATGCCATTAAGGTCTATCCATATTGTCCTCATGAAGAGCTTAGAATCACTTAGAGTACTGCCTAAACTCTAGTGATCTTCCTTTTCTGTACCCTAGTGTTTATGGGTGGGTCTGTTTGAGTAGATCTGTTCCCATTCCATGTACAGTTACCACTGGTGTCCTGTTAGTCCATGGCAGACATAGGCTGGAGCACCAATCCCTGATTCAGTCCAGCAAGACCAGAATTGCAGGGTCATCTTCACTGATGGACACATGAAATTTTATGCCGGAAGAACCTCTTGGGGCATATTTTCCCAGGGGAGGTTGGTAAATGGTAAATGGTTTCTAACAGATACTGAGAGCCTTCAAGACTTCTCAGCAGAATGACGAGACGTGGTAGGAAGAGTTAGACTTGAAGTGCACAAAGATTTGAGTAAGACTTAAAACAAAACCAGCTTTTGGGTGGATTGTGGAGTACTATGGCTTTGAAATCTGTCCTTGAGGTTTTAGGCTCCTGAGAGAGGATGGCTTCTGACAGTAGAGGGTAGTTTTCTTAGAAAATTTAAATTTGCAATTATATAACAAAAGCCTACATTCCTACATATTGACTGAAAAGTGAGGCATCGATTATAAAACTCATCCTGTTATATATTATTTACATTTGTTGATTTGAACTTGAATGGCTTGTATTGCTGTCCAACTTTTCTAACTGTATATTTAATATTTCTGAGTGTGAATGAAACCAATTTGTTAAAACCAGGTAAGGGAAAGTTATAAAAGGTTAAGCTGTTGATTTAGAACAATCCTCTGTGTAGTGCTTTGAAGACCGGTGTGTTTACTCCTTGAGCAGTTATTAATGTTTAATTGGCTCTTTGTTCTTTGTGTTTACAGTGCCTTGCTGCAAACATTTTTGAGTTTGCCAGTTACTGCGGTGTCATTTCTGTAGACTGAAAGAGAAGGAAGTGATATGCTACTGGGGATAGCATCGGTCATATCACACTGACTTCTATTCACGTACCTAGTATTATTTTGTACCCTTTTACTAACCTTTCTCTATTTTCCCAACTCCTAAGCCACTGGCAACCACTTTTCTACTCTCTCTTTTTATGAATTTGACTTTTTGACTTTTTTTAATATTTTTTTGATTCCACATGTAAGTGACACCATGCAGTATTTATCTTTGATGTATTTCAGTTAGCATAATGCCATTAAGGTCTATCCATATTGTCATAAATGGCAGGATTTCCTTCTTTCTCATGGATGAATAATATTCCTTTCTGTGTGTGTGTGTACACACACACACCACATCTGTATCCATTCATTCATTGATGAACACTTCTTTATCATGTATTCATTAATGGTCAAAATTTGATCGTATATATGTGGGCTTATTTCTGGGCTCTAGTCTGTTCCATTGATCTGTGTATCTTTTTTTATGCTAGAGTAACATAACTGTTTTGATGACCAAAGCTATGTAATATAGTTTGAAACAAGGAATTGTGATGCCTCTAGCTTTGTTCTTCTCTCTCAAGATTGCCTTGGCCACTTGGGGTCTTCTCTGGTTTCATACAGATTTTAGTATTTTTTTCTATTTCTGTGAAAAATGCCATTTGAATTTCGGTAAGGATTACATTGACTCTGTAGATTGTTTTGGGTAGTGTGGACATTTTAACAGTATTCTCAATCCATGAACATGGAATATCTTTCCTTTTATTTGTGTCTTCAGTTATTTCATCAGTGTCATATAGTATATAAATATTTCTCTTCTTTGGTTAAATTGATTCCTAGGTATTTTATTCTTTTCGATGCAATTGTAAATGAGAGTAGTTTTTAAAAATTTTTAAAAAATTTTTCTTTTCAATCACAGTTGATGTTCAGTATTATTTTATATTAGTTTCAGGTGTACAACATAGTGTTTAGACATTTATATGATTTACAAAGTGATGCCTCCTGACTCATCTAGTACCCACCTGGCACTATACATAGTTATTACAACATTATTGACTATATTCCCTATGCTGTACTTTATATCCTTTTGACTGTTTTGTAACTACCAGTTTGTGCTTCTTAATCTCTTCCCCCTTTTCATCCATACACTCAACCTTGCTTCCATCTAGCAACCATCAGTTTGTTCTCTGTGAGTCTTGTTTCTGATATGCATGTTCCTTTATTTTGTTCTCAGATTTTACATATAAGTGAGATCATATGGTATTTGTCTTTTCTCTGACTTACTTCAGTTAGCATAATACCATCCAGGCCATCCATGATGTTGCAAATAGTAAGATTTCACTTTTTTTTTTATGCCCTAGTTGTAGTCCATTGTGTATATGTACCACATCTCCTTTATCTGTTGGTGGATACTTAGTTGCTTCCATATCCTGCACCTGTCCATAATGCTGCAACGAACATAGGAGTGCCTATATCTTTAAATTAGTGCCTATATCTTTAAATGTCGAAGTGGAATTGCTGGGTGGGTTATATGGTAGTTCTATTTTTAATATTTTGAGGAACCTCCAAACTTCTCCATAGTGGCTGCACCAGTTTGCAGTCCCACCAACAATGAATGGGGATTCTCTTTTCGCCACATCTTCAGCAACAGCTGTTGTTTGTTGATTTAATGATGGTTGCTCTGACAGGTGTGAGGTGTTATCTCATTGTAGTTTAATTTGCATTTCTCTGATAATTAGTGATGACCTTGAGCATCTTTTTGTATGTCTCTTGACCATCTTTATGTCCTCTTTGGAGAAATGTCTTTTCAGGTCCTCTGCCCATTTTTTAATTAAATGTATTGTTAGTTGTTGTTCTTGTTTTTGTATGTGTTGAGTTGTGTGAATTATTTGTAAATTTAAACCCCTTATCAGATGGATTATCAGCAAATATGTTCTTCTATTCAGTATATTATCTTTTCCTTTTGTTGATGGTTTCCTTTGCTGTGCAGAGTTTGCTGTGCAGAGTTTTCAGTTTGATGTAGTCCCATTTTTTATCTCTTGTTTCTCTTGCCCAAGGAGATACATCAGAAGAAATATTACTAAGCAATGTCAGAGAATGTGTTGCCTTTGTTTTCTTCTGGGAGTTTTATAGGTTCAGGTCTCACATTTAAGTCTTTAATCCATTTTGAGTTTATTTTTGTATACGGTATAAAAAGGTGGTCTAGTTTTACATTTTTTGCATGAATCTGTCCAGTTTTCCCAATATCATTTATTGAAGAGACTGTCTTTACCCCATTGCATATTTTTGCCTCTTTTGTTATACATTAATTTACCACATAGGCATGGATTTACTTCTGGGCTTTCTGTTTTGTTCCATTGATCTGTGTGTTCATTTTTATACTAGTACCATACTACCTTGACCACCACAGCTTTGTAGTGTAGTTTGATCTCAGGTATTGTGATACCTCAATTTTGTTCTTCTTTTTCAAGATTGATCTGGGTCTTTTTTAGCTGTTCAAGGTCTTTTATGGTTCCATATAAATTTTTGGATAATTTATTCTAGTTCTGTGAAAAATGGCATTGTGTTGTCTTGAATCTATAGATTGCTTTGGATAGTATGGACATTTTAACGATGTTACTTCTTCCTATCCCTGAACACAGCATATGTTTCCATTTATTTGTATCTTCTTCAGTTTCTTTCTTCAGTGTTTTATAATTTTCCAGGTACAAGTCTTTTACTTCCTTGGTTAGATTTATTCCTAGGTATTTAATTCTTTTTGATGCAGTTATAAATGGGATTGTTTTCTTAATTTCTCTTTCCAATAATTTGTTTTCGGTGTATGAAACTGCACCTGATTTCTTAATGTGAATTTTGTATCCTACTAC
Organism: Eonycteris spelaea; assembly: GCA_003508835.1. Taxonomy (NCBI): domain Eukaryota; kingdom Metazoa; phylum Chordata; class Mammalia; order Chiroptera; family Pteropodidae; genus Eonycteris; species Eonycteris spelaea. The sequence goes on from PUFA01000069.1 coordinate 3,034,603, forward strand.
TTTGCTGAATTTATTCTAATCGTATTTTTGTGGAATCTTTAGGGTTTCTATAAATAGTATGTCATCTGCAAATAATGACAGTTTTATTCTTCCTTTCCAGTTTCGATGCTTTTTCTTTCTTTCTCTTGTCTGGTTGCTGTAGCTAGGCCTTCCAATACTATATATTGAATAAAGGTGGTAAAAGTGGACATCCTTGTTTTGTTCCTGATATTAAGGAAAATGCTTCTAGCATTTCACCATCAAGTGTGATGTTAGCTGTGGGTTTGTCGTATATGATCTTTATGATGTTCCCATTATTCCCATTTTGCTGAATTTTTATCATAAATGGATACTGGATTTTTTTGAATGCTTTTTCTGCATCTATTGATATGATCATATATTTGTATCCTTCATTTTGTTTATGTGGCGTAGCATGTTAATTGATTTACAGATATGGAACCAAACTTGTTTCCCAGAAAAAAAATCCACTTGATTATGGTGTATGACCTTTTTAATGTTTTGCTGAATTTGGTTTGCTAATTAATATTTTGTTGAGGATTTTTGCATCTCTATTCATCAGGGATATCTGCCTGTAATCTTCTTTCTTGGTAATATCCTTGTCTGTCTTTAGAATCAGGGTAATGGTGGCCTCGTATAATGAGGTTGGGAGCCTTTTCTCCTCTTGAGTTTTTTGGAGTATCTGGAGAAGGATAGGTGATAATTCTTTGTTTGGTAAAATTCAGCTGTGAAGCCATCTGGTGCAGGATTTTGTTTGTTGGGGGCTTTGTGATTACTGATTCAATTTCAGTAGTAGTAATCTGTTCATATTTTCTTTGTCTTCTTGATTCACTCTTGTAAGATTGTATATTTCTAGGAATTTATACATTTCAGATTGTCTAATTTGCTGGCTTATAATTGCTCATAGTATCTTATAACTTTTGTATTTCTGTGGTAATTGTCACTTTTCCTTTTTCATTTCTGCTTTTATTTGTGGTGTCCTCTCTCTCTCTCTCTCTTTTTTTTTTTTTGGTTTTGATGAGTCTAGTTAAAGGTTTATAAATTTTATTTTTTCAAAGAACCAGCTCTTGCTTTTATTGATCTTTTGTATTTCTTTTTTAGATTATATTTCATTTTTTTCTTCTCTGATCTTTATTCTTTCCTTCTACTTTGGGTTTTGTTTACTGTTCTTTTTCCAATTCCTTTAGGTATAAGGTTAGATTGTTTATTTTTATTTTTTTGTTTCTTAAAGTAGGCCTGTATTGCTGTGACTTTCCCTCTTAGGACTGCTTTTGCTGTGTCCCATAGATTTTGGGTCATTGTGTTTTTATTTTCATTTATTTCAAGATATCATATGATATCTTTCTTGATCTCATTGTTAACCCATTCATTGTTTATAATAGCATGTTATTTAGCTTTTGTGTGTTTGTGTTTTTCAGTTTTTTTCTTGTAAACTTCTAGTGTCATACCATTGTGGTCGGAGAAGATGCTTGAGATGACTTGTCTTCTTAAATTATGGATACTCGTTTTGTGACCTAATATGTGGTCTGCCTTGGAAAATGTTCTGTATGCACTTGAAAAAAATTTATATTTTGCTGCTTTGGGGTAAAATGCTCTAAAAATATCAATTAAATCCATCTTGTCTAGTGTGTCATTTAAGGTTGTTGTGTTCTTGTTGATTTTTCTGTCTGGAAGGTCTATCTCCTTGATGTCAGTGGGGTTTTAAGATTTCCTAAAATGACTGTATTACTGTCATTCTTTCCTTTTATGTTGGTTAATATTTGCTTCATGTATTTAGGTGCACCTATGTTGGGTGCATAAATGTTTACATGAGTTATGTCCTCTTGTTGGATTGATCTTTTTATTATGAAACATCCTTTGTCTTTTATTTTAGCTTTTGTTTTTAAGTCTATTTTGTCTGATATAAATATTCTACCCCAGCCTTTTTTTCATTTTCCATTTGCACAGAAATGTCTTTTTTCATCCCTTTACTATTTAGTCTCTATGTGTCTTTTGATATGAAATGGGTCTTGTTTTCTTATTCAGCTACCCTATGTCTTTTGATTGGAACATTTAATTCATTTATTTTTATAGTGGTTATTGATAGGTATATAGTTATTGCCATTTTATTCATGTTTATGTTTTTATTCCTCATTTTAATGAAGTCTCTAACATTTCTTGTAATACTGTTTTAGTGGTGATGAATTCCTTTAACTTTTTCTTGTTTGGGAAGCTTTTTATCTGTCCTTCAATTTTAAATGATACACTTGCTGTGTAGAGTAGTATTGGTCGTAGGTCATTGTTTTTCATCACTTTGAGTATTTTGTGTCAGTCCCTTCTGGCTGCCAAGTTTCTATTGAGAAATCAGCTCATAGTCTTGTGGGAGCTCCCTTGTTTTTTTCTCTTGTTGCTTTTTAATTCTCTTTTTGTCTTTAACTTTTGGCATTTTAGTTATGATGTGTCTTGGGCGGTCCTTTTTGGGTTCATCTTGTTTGGGACTCTGCACTTCCTGAACTTGTATGTCCATTTCCTTCACCACATTAGGGAAGTTATTATTTCTCAATCCTTTCTCTCTTCTCCTTCTGGCACCCCATGATATGAATGTTGTTAAACTTGATGTTGTCCCAGAGGTCTCTTTACCTATCCTCATTATTTTGGATTCTTTTTTCTTTTTGCTGTTGCAATTTGGTGTTTTTTGCCACCTTGTCTTCGAAGTCGCTGATTAGCCCCTCTGTTTCATCTAATTTGCTGTTAATTCCTTCCAGTGTATTCTTCATTTCTGTTTTTTTTTTTTATGGTTTCTTTGTTCATTTTTATGCTGTCTCTTTGATTTAGTTCTCACTGAGATCATGTATTCTTCCCCTAAGTTTATCGATCATCTGTATAAAACTGTTTTGAACTCTGTCTGTTAGATTTCTTGCCTCCATTTCATTTAGTGTGCTTTTTTTTTTTTTTGAAGTTTTCTCCTGTTCTTTAATTTGGTGCATGTTTCTTTGTTTCTTCATTTTGGCTGCCTGTGTTTGTTTCTATATATTAGGTAGATCTGTTATATCTCTTAGTCTTTGCAGGGTGGCCCTATGTAGTAGGTGTCCTATGGGGCCTAGTGATACAGTCTCTCCTGAGCTGGATGCTCCCGAAGTATCCCTTTTGTGGGTTGTGTAGGTTGTGTGTGCCCTCCTGTTGTAGTTGGGCCTTGATCGCTGTTGGCACACCAGTGGGTGGGATTGACCCTCAGGCTTACTGCTGTGAGGATTGGCCATAACCACAGCGTATAAGCTGCTCTATGAGGTTTGACCCCATGGAGCGGTATTTGCCCCAGTGTGCTCTAGTGCTTACTGAGACTACACTTTGGATGTGCCATTTGCAGGGTAATTGTGTGGTGCTCTGTTGTTGCCTGACTGGCCACCTGTTGTATTGGTTTTGGGGCCTCTTGGGAGTGGCTTCCGTGCAGGCCGAGGTCAGCTGCTGCCTGTGACCTGCCTGAGGCTACCTAGTAGGAGCTACACAGTGATTCATCTTTGGTCTCTGCCTGTGCTGAACCTTGGGGTATGTGACAGAGGCTACATTGCAGCCTGAGGATAGCTGCCACCAGTACCAGACCTGGGGCAGCTTTGCAAAAGGCCCAGGGCACCCTGAGTCCTGCCGTCACTTGCCAGCTGCCCGTTTGGCTCAGCACTGAAAGAGCCTTGGGAGGTATGCAAGTTGGGTGAGGTGGGATGTCAGGGAGTCTCCAGGATGGGGCGAGTGGTGTCTCCAGGTTAGTGCAGTTTCAAATTTGGCCCCAGTGCTCAGCCTGGGGCCACTCAGAAGGCTCAGAGTACACTGCTGCCCATCTGGGGCCCATAGATCCCCGAGAATTGTGTAAGAAAGTCTGCAGTGTGGGCTAACACCCTCTGCCCACCAGAGGCCGAAAAAGCCTCAGGCAGTGCTAGAGTTGAGTGCGGGGTGGGGTCTAAGGGAGTCACCAGGGTGGGTGAGAGGTATTCATGAACGGATATTAGATGCTTTTTCTGTATCGATTGAGATGATCATGATTTTTATCCTTCATTTTGTTAATGTGGCGGGGTCACATTGATTTGTGGATATTTAACCCTTGTATTTCTGGCGTAAATCTCACTTGATTAACGTGTATCCTTTTAATGTATTGTTGAATTCTGCTTGCTAATATTTTGAGGATTTTTGCATCTGTGTTAATCAGGGATATTGGTCTGTAATTTTCTTGTGTCCTTGTCTGGTTTTAGTATCAGGTAATGCTGGCCTTATAAAATGACTTTGGAAGTATGCCTTCTCGTCTTTTTTTTTTGGAGGGGAGGAGTTTGAGAAAGATTGACATTAACTTCTTTAAATGTTCGGTGGAATTGATCAGTGAAGTTATCTGGCCCTGACGTTTTATTTGTTTGGGAGGTTTTTGATTACTGATTCAGTCCCTTTAGTAGTAATTGATTTGTTCACATTTTCTATTTTTTCATGATTCAGTTGTGGTACTTTGTATGGCTCTAGGAGTTTATCCATTTTTTACAGGTTGTCTAATTTGTTGGCATGTAATTGTTCATATTTCTGTTATTGAAAAAAAAAATTCTGTTTCCGTGAGAGCAGATCAACATATTGCCAGTGCACATGTTCTAGCCCTTACTTCAGGAAGACATCATGCTGTCTTTGGAGCCAGAAAGTCCAGGTTAACATCTACCACTCGTTAGTTTTGTTACCTTGAATAAGGCAACCTCTTCACATCCCAATTCCCTTAATTATAAAAAAAACCATATTACCTGCTCTTCAGAAGTGTTGTAAGGCTCAAATATGGAAATATATATAGAAGCACTTTTTAAGCAGAACAGAGAAAATTTGAGTATTACACTTAGGTTCTACTGTCTCAGTTCTTTTTATTAAAGACAAGCAATCATGATTTACTTTTGCGTAGAGTAATTTTATCTGAGTAGTCCATATTTGGTAGTTTGAACTAGACCTCTATAAAGCATTTCGTATTGTTGATCCTCCTGTTGCTACCCTCCTCCCCCATGCCATTTGTAGCTATGCTTGTCTGTAGCTGTAAGCTGACAAAACTGTACCTTAAATTGTCTTAGAAGTATATAATTTCCAGAGCCGTAACTATTTTCCAATAACATGTGTTATGAAACATTTGGACCCCTTTATAAGGACCTGGGATGTTCACATAGAAGACAGCTTCATTTGTGGAGAAAGCTTATTTTATCTTAATTGTTTAATGGTTTGTCCTAAGAAATGATAACTTATAGTTGAATGTTCACCATTAGGGAACACAAAAACCAAAAGAGGATGCATGGAAATGATTGGTCTGTGGGCTGCTGGGTGGCAAAGCTAGTTTAAAGAAAAATCCTATCTTTTTTTGGTAGGTCTGTTAACAGACTGTTTGAAGAGACTTGGGTTTTCCTGTGTACTTTGAACTGAAGTGCATGTTGTGCAGTAAAGAAGCAAATCCAACCTCATTATGGAACTTGCTGGTTGTTGGGTGTATCACTGATGGAAAGGGTGTTAAGACAGCATTCCTATTTTCCTGCATGAAAAATTCATGTGATTCAGAAACTCATAAGTTGTCATGTCATCTGGTTTCTCAGTTAAGCTGTGGTCCTAAGTTACCTCCTGACAGCCGCTCAGTTAAGACATTGACTGGTAGCAGATTAGAGATAAAGAATCAAAAAGGCTTTGACTTACCTGTTTATCTGCTGCATTTTTAGACTTATTAAGAGAAATATTATTGAGCAATGGTTGTGCCCTTTTCTGTGTGGGGCACAGCCATTTTGAGGAAAGGGGATTTGAGGTTCTTCTAAATGTGGGCTTTAAAAATTTTCATTCCGTGTTAGTGTCACTTGTTCTTTTTTTATCAAATAATGAAATATAATAGCTGTTTGAATATTTTATTGTTTGCTTTAATCACCGTGAGTGGCATGGCTAGAAAATTTTAAGAATTGCCACACTAGGGCCCAGTACTCAAGTCTTTGACAAGAATACCGAAGTATGGATTGTGGGAGGGACTGATTAATTGTCCATTGTGATATGAGCCTGAAGAGAAGTGATAGCATATCGCAGTGGAAAAGTACAATAGGTCAAAGACTGGATTCTGGTACTGGCCTTCTTACTTAGGTATTTGATTTAACATTTCTGACCCAGAGTTGCTAGTATACCATTTGGGACATTAATAGCTTCCTGTTGCTTCCCCCTCCGCCCCTCCCTCCAAACAAAACAAAACAAAAAAAAACAAAAAACAACAAGGTTGTGAGGACCAGTGAGAGATAAATAAACACATGTAAGTGTTGAATATTGTTACTGAGGTTTGTGCTACTTGGTAAAATGTGGTGCTAATTGTAGATTTTCCTTAGATAACTTTATTCGCTTAAAGAAATTTCTTTTAATTCTTAATTTACTTGTTTTTTTTCCTACAAATGTGTATTGTAAGATTATTGTTTGATTTTTCTGCTTCTATTAAAATGATCATATGATTTTTATTTTTATTTTGTTAATACGGTAAAAGGATTTGGCTCTGCTTCGTAGGAGTGATAATTGAATAGAGAGAAAAACAAAGATATAATGGTAATACCTCTTATAATTGAGGGTTACAAAAATTGCAGTGGGAATGCAAAGTAATGGAATCAACCTGATTAAATCAAGAAGGCTTTCTGAGGATCTCAGCTGAGGTGCTTATTTGGAATTTGTGAGTAGAAGGAAGGAGGGGAGAGGCACATCTTAGGTGCAGGGTACGGCCATTGTAGTGGAATTCTAGGATGCATAAATTGGGGCTTGGTAACCAGAGATGTGGCTGTGAGGTGCAGGGCAGGGTTATGAAAGTAGCCTCCCTGGTGTGTTAAGGTTTCTGTCTTGTATGTGGGTATGGGGAGCCACCAAAGAGTTTTGAGACAGTTAGGAGGCATTTTTAGATTACTTTTGTGAATAGAGTTCTTCTGCAATGATATGGTAAATAATGATGAGTTATTTGTTTAATGTTAAAACAACTTTGAGGGCGGCTTTGTGTCCTGGAGCCCGGATGTTCAGGCCCCTCCTGGTGGTTGGGGGCTGGGTAGAGGTTCCAAGTGGTTTATCTGCATACTGAGCTGGCTGTTCCTCTTCATCCAGGTGTCCTTCATCATATTGGCCAATGTGACCACTGGACTGTCTTACCTTGGTGCACTGATAGAAGTGTATATAGTGGCCACCAGTAAGATCATAAAATATAGGATCTGGTTCTCCACAGCTGTGCTGATTGGCCTCCTTGTTTTTGAGTGCTTCCCCAATTGCGTGATTGGCATGTGCCTCTTCACCAACGTCGTCCACTTTGGCCTCCTCCAGAACTTCCCCTTCATCATCCTGTCATGTGGGCTAGTGGTGGTAAATCATTACTTAGCATTTCATTTTTTTGTGGAAGAATATTATCCTTTCTCAGAGGTCCTGGCCTATTTCATTTTCTGTCTGTGGATAATCTTGTTTGTGTTCTTTACATCACTGTTGGCCGGGGAGAACATCTTGCCCTCTACCATACAGCCAGGAGAGGACATATACAAATACTTCACCAAAGGCAAGTGAGGCAAATGCTTAGGGATCCTGGTTGTCTTCTCCTCATCAAAGAGGCCATTCTACCTGGTTGTCAGAAGATATACTGACCCCTTTGGGGAGGGAATGGTGGGGCAAGATCAGGAGAGTCAGGCCCCTGAACTTTTGGTATGTGGTGTGGGGGCCATGAGCCTGGCCGACTTCCCTTACTCTCCTTGAAGCCTCCATCCCTACCCTCCTTGGGAGATTAAGCTTGGCTCAGATATGACATTGCTAGAGGCAGTGACCTCAAAGGGCACCAGTGAGGGTGGAAGAGCTTGCTTAGCCAAGAGGCTGTGGTCCACCTGGTTGTGCTGAAGCTGAGCTCCCTGTGGCCCTCCCTGTTCCCTTTCATGCTGGGTCAGGAAGTTCTGGCTCAGCCTGGGCAGGCAGGGCAGGGCTGTGACACTGGAGAGCTGATAGTGATATGTTCTTTACGCTGACGGCTGTGAGGCAGGGCCATGGCTTGACATTTCCAAGAGAAATAATTTTTGCTGTCGAACTATCACTTCTGTCCAAGTCTGGTTCCTGTTTAAATAATGATTCTAGGTGGCATTGTGCCTTAGTACCCTGAAAAAACAAAACTAAACAAAAACAACCTTGCATTGCTAGGATAAAGCTCACTTGGTCATGAGGTGTCATATTTTTTATATATTGATGAATTCCTTTTGTTGGTGTATTATTAGGGACTTTTGCGTATTGCTCATGAAGAGTATTAGCCCGTAGTTTTCTTTATCAGCTTTTGCTTTGACTTGGTAAATGTTTCTTCTGTTCTGGAAGAGTGTATTTAACTGGAATTAGTTATGCCTTAAATATTTAAGAGAATTAGCCAGCGAGACCATGCAAACATGTGGTTTTCTTTGTGAGACTTCATTTGATGAGGAATTCAATTTCTTTAATAGAATTAGGGCTATTAGGATAGTTTAGTCTATGTCATGTCAGGTTTAATAAGTTATTTCTTATGGAATATTTCTATTTCATGTAAGTTGTCAAATTTGTTGGCAAATGTGTTCATTTATTGATATATTTAAGGTTTGCAGTGATATTGCCTGTTTCATTTTTGATGTTAGGAATAGGTGTTTATCAATTTCATTAATCTTTTATAGAACCGAACTTTTTCCTTTATTCATTTTCTCTAATTGTTTGTTTTTCTATCACACTGACTTTTGCTCCTATTGTTTCCTTCCTTTTACTTTGGGTTTTCTTTGCACTTTTTTACAGTTTCTTGGGATAGACTCTTAGGATATTCTGTACCTTTCTTCTATTCAGAAATAGGTATTTAAAGGTATACATTTTCTCTCAATACTACTTCAGCTGCATTTCAGAAATTTTGATATATTGTTTTTAAAATTTTGATTCAGTTCAAAGTATTTTCTGATTTCATTTGTGATTTTTTTCTTTGATTTGTTGTTTTGAATTGTGTGTGTCTTGATGAAAAGAATGTGTATTCTGCAGTTAAGTGTAGTGTTTTATAAATATCAGTTCAAAGATATTGGTAGTGTTTTTGGACCTTTTATATTGGTTTTGTAAATCTGGTTTTATCAATTGTTGAGAGAAGAGTATTAAAATCTCCAACTATGTGAATTTGTCTTTCATTAAAATTCTGGAAATTTTTACTTTATGTATTTTTCAGCCATAATATTGAGCTCATACATTTTTATCATTGTCATTTTTCCTGGCGAATTAACTTTTTATCATTATGGAATGTCCTCTCTCTTTGGTAATAAAGTCTACTTCCTTTGAAATGAACATAGCTACCCCAGCCTTCTTAATCTTCTTACTCCTTGTTTGGTATGTTCTTTTGAATCCTTTTACTTTCAGCTTTTCTGATTCTTTGTATTTAAAGTATATCTTTTGTAGCATGCATTTGGTTCTTGTTTTTAAAAAAATCTGACAATATCTGCCTTTTAATTGGAGTCTATTAACATTTAATGTAATAATTAATATGGTTGGATTTAGGTCTGTTATTTTAGTATTTGTTTTATTTTTTCTTTCTTCATATTTTCCTGGCTCCTTTGGGATAACTGAACATTTTAAGGATTCCATTTTAGCTGTTCAGCATTTTTGCTCTACTTCTTTATTTTCCTTAACAGTTTTCTGGACATACAATTTACATACAGTTGACCCATTAAAGTGTTGTACAATGCTATGTTTTTAAATTATATTCACAAGGTTATACAGCCATCACCACAATCTAATTTTAGAACATTTTGTCACCCCTAAAAGAAATTATGTACCCAGCAATGGTCACTCCCTATTCCTCCTATTCCCCGGCCTCCCTTTAGGCAACCACTAATGTAATTCTGTGTATTTAAATTTGTGTATTCTGGACATTTCATATAAATGGAATCATAAAATACATGGGATTTTACACTTGGCTACTTTCACGTAACAAAGTGTTGTGAAGGTTCATCCATGTCGTTACTTATGTTAGTACTCATTCCTTTTTGTTGCAGAGTAGTATCCCATTGTATGGTTACGCTGTGCTTTACTTATCATACATTAGTTAATTTTTGGCTGTGATAAGTAATGCTGCTATGAAATTTGTATACAAATTTTTGTATGGGTGTGTGTTTTAATTTTTCTTGAATATGTGTCTAAGAGTGAAATTGGTGGCTCATACGCTAACTCTGCTTAACTTTTTGAGGAACTGCCATTCTGTTGCCTGAAGCACCTGCAGCATTTTTCATTCCAACCAGCAATCTATGATGGTTCTAATTTCTTCACATCCTTATCAATGCTTATTATTATCTGTCTTTTTATGATTATAGCCATCCTGCTAGGTATGCCATGGTATGTACTTGTGGTTTCGATTTGCTAATGACTAATGATGTTGAACATCTTTTCATGTGCTTGTTGACCATTTATTTGTGTATCTTTTTTGGAGGAATGTCTATTCACATCCTTTACCCATTTTTAAATTGGATTGTCTTGTTATTGAGTTGTAGGGGTTCTTTACATAACCTGGGTACAAGTCCCTTAGCAGATATATATGATTTCTAAATATTTTTTTCTCATTCTGTGGGGTCTTTCACTACAGTGATGGTATGTAGCATAAAAGTTTTAACTTTGAATGTAGTCTAATTCTTTTTGTTACTTGTGCTTTTTGGTGTCTTATCTAAGAAACCATTGCCTAATTCAAGGCCACGAGGATTTACACTTAGGTTTTTGACTAAGAGTTTTATTGTATTTTTAACTCTAATTTTTTGGTTTATGGTTTGGTTTTAGGTTTATGATTGATTTTGTGTTATTTTTTGTATATGGTGTGAGGTGGGAATCCAAATTTGTTTTTTTTCATGTGGATATTCAGTTATCCATTGCCATTTGTTGGAAAGACTATTCATTCACCATTGAATTGTCTCTTGTCAAAAATTAATTGACCATAAATTAGAGGGTCTATTTTTGGATTCTCAGTTCTGTTCCGTTGATATGTATCTCTCAATATCTGCCACTATCAAACTGTCTTAATCTTTGTAGCTTTCTAGTATGTTTTGAAGTTAGGAGGTGTGAGTTATCCAGTTTTGTTGTTTTTTTCAAGATTGTTTTGGCTATTCTTGAATTTCTGTATGAATTTTAGGATCTGCTTGTTAGTTTCTTCAAAAAGCCAGACAGATTTTGATAAGAATTACATTGGCTCTGTGAATCAATTTGGAGAGTATTGCCCTCTTAACAATATTAAATTTTCTGATTCATGAAACATAAGATGTCTTTCCGTTTATTTAGTTCTTTAATTCCTTTCAGTAATATTTTATAGTTTCAGAGTACAAGTCTTAGCACTTTTGTTAAATTATGCCCAAATGTTTTATTCACATTGATGCTGTCATACATGGAATGGAATTATGTTCATAATTTTATTTTCAGATTGTTCATTGCTAGTGTATAGAAATAAAATTTTTGTATGTTTGTTGTGTCCTACAATCTTGCTGAACCGTTTATTGATGGACTTCCTAGGATTTACTAAAAGGAGAAAGATTTATACAATCTGAAGAAAAACCAGAGCATTTTAGGATTTACTATATTCAAGATCATGTTATCTGCAAATAGAGATAGCATTACTTCTTTTTTGATTGATACCTTTTATTTATATTACTTGCCTCATTGCCTTGGTTTGACCCTCTAGTACAATGTAAAATTAAAATGATGAGACTCAGATCAAAATCTTTGTTTGGATCCTGTATTCGCTACCTATTGGCTGCTCTAACAAATCACTACAAATTCAGTATCTTTAAGCAACACAAATTAATTCTCATGGTTCTGGAGGCCAGAAGTCTAAAATGAGTTTTATGGGGCTAAAATCAAGGTATTGGCAAGACTGGTGCCTTTTGGAGTATCTAGGGAAGAATCTGTTTCCTTGCCTTTTTCAGCTTCTAGGGACTGTCTGTGTTTCTTGACTTGTGGCTCCTTCCTCCATCCTCAAAGTGCATCACTCCGACTTCTGTTTCTACTTACTCTGCCTTCTGTGCCCTTGAGCCCAACTACCTCCTTCTGATAAGGATCATATTGGGGCTACCCCGATAATTTACTCATCTCAGAATCCTTAATTTAATTACATCAGCAAATTTCCTTTTGCCATGTAAAGTAACATGTTCACAGGTTCTGGAGATTGGGTCTGGTATCTTTGGGAAACCATTATTTATCCTACCATAGTTCCTGATCTGAGGGAGAAAGTATTCAGTACTTCATCATGAAGTGTGATGTTAGCTGTGGGTTTTTCATAGATGCCCTTTATCAGCGTGAGGAAGTTCCTTTCTACTTTTACTTGTTGAGTGTTTTTATTATGAAAGAGTATTGGATTTTGTTATATGTTCTTTGTCTATGGAGAGGATCATGTGGTTTTTGTCTTTTAGTCTGTTAATACACTGTATTTAAGTTTTAGGTGCTAAACCTTGCTATCCTGGGATAAGTCCCACTTTGTCAAGGATATAATGTTCTTTTGGTAGATTTGGTTTGCTAATATTAAAGATTTTTTATGTCTGTAGTTATAGGGACACTGGACTATAGTTTGTGTTTTTCTAGCAATTTAGCCATGTCACCTAAATTACCTAATTTGTTGGCATAGAGTTTTTCTAAAAAAGTAATACTTTATGATGCTTTATTTTTGTAGGAATGTAATGATGTCCCTCTTTCATCCCACTTTTAGAAATTTAATTCTTCTCTTGGTCAATTTAGATAAAGGTTTGGTATATTAAAAACATATTTTCAAGGAACCACTTTTCGATTTCGTTGATTTTTGTTTTGTTTTTCTTTTCTCTTTCACTTTTTTTTTAACTGCAGGAATTTCTTTTTTTTTAATTTATTTTTAATTCTTTAATGTCATCACATATTTGACCACTTTTACCTCATCTTCCTCCCCTAACCCCTCCCCTCTGTCAACCACTAGACTATGTCCATGTGTCTCTGTTTGTCTTGTTCATTAGTTGCTTTTAGGTTTATATACCACATATAAGTGATATCAGTGATTTTCTACTTTTTCTGTCTGGCTTATTTTGCTTAGCATGATTATCTTGAAGTCTATTCATGTCGTTGGAAATGGCAGTATTTCATCTCTTCTTATGGCTGAGTAATATTCCATTCTGTGTATGTACCAAGCTTCTTTATCCAATCATCTATCGTAGGACACTTCGGTTCCTTCCATGTCCTGGCCGCCGTGAATAATGCTGCTATTAATGTTGGTGTGCGAATATCTTTTTGGATATGAGTTTTCAAATCTCTGAGGTAAATACCCAGTAGAGGAATTGCTGGATCACATGGTAGATCAATTCCTAGTTTTTTTTTTGAGAAGCCTGCATACTGTTTTCCATAGTGGCTGTGCCAGTTTGCAGTCCCACCAACCATGTATGAGGGTTCCTTTTTCTCCGCATCCTCTCTGACATTTGTTATTACTTGTTCTGTTGATAACAGCTGTTCTAACAGGTGTGAGATGGTATCTCATTGTGGTTTTGATTTGCATTTCCATAATAGCTAGCGATATTTGTTGGCCATTTATGTCCTCTAGGGAGAAGTGCCTGTTCAGGTGCTCTGCCCATTATTGATTAGACTTTTTTGTTGTTGTTACTGAGTCATATGAATTCTTTGGATATTAGGCCTTTATCGGAGATGTTGCTTGCATTTGGATGGTTGTCTCTTTACCTTGTTGACAATTTCTTTTGCTGAGCAGAAGCTTTTTAGTTGGACATAGTCCCATTCATTTACTTTTGCTTTTACTTCCCTTGCCTTTGAGGTCAGATTTCATAAAATCATCTAAAATTATCTCTAAGTCCAAGGCCCTTGAGTTTAGTTTTCTATTTTTCTTCTATGCATTTTATTTTGTTTCAGGTCTTACATTCAGGCCCTTAATCCATTTAGAGTTAATTCTGGTGTGTGATTATAGACAACAGTCTAGTTTCATTCTTTTGCAGGTGGCTTTCCAGTTTTCTCAGCACCATTTATGTTTGTGGCTATATGTTTATGGCTTTTTTGTCGAAAAATACGGGTTTACTTTTGGACTCTCAATTCTGTTCCACTGTGTGTGTGTGTGTGTGTGTGTGTGTGTGTGTTTTCCTGCCAATACCATGCCATTTTGATTATTGTCACTTTGTAGTATAATTTTAGAGTAGGGTAGAGTCATTCCTCAGTCCTGTCCTTTCTTCTCAGGATGGCTTTGGCAATTTGGGGTCATTTGTGCTTCCATACAAGTCTAATGATTTTTTGTTCCATTTCTTTAAAAAAATGCTGATGGGATTTTGATGGGGTTTGCGTTAAATCTGTATAATGCTTTAGGTAGTAGGTAATTTAAACATGTTGATTCTTCCAATCTAAGAACATAAAATATCTTTCCATTTCTTTGTATCTTCTGTTTCTTTTAATAGGGTATTTTATTTTTCATTATATAGGTCCTTCACATGTTTCATTAAATTTATTCCTAGGTATTTTATTCTTTTTGTTGCAATTGCAAGAGGCATTAATTTTTTCCACTTCTTTTTCTGACACTTCATTATTAGAGTATAGGAACACTATGGATTTTTGAACATTGATTTTTGTATCCAGACATTTTCCTGTATTTGCTTATTGTTTCTAGTAGTGTTCTTGTAGAGTCTTTAGGGATTCTATGTAGACAATTGTGAGAAATGAAGTTTGACTTCTTCATTTCCTACTTGGATGTCTTTTATACCTTCCTCTTGCTTTATTGCACTTGCTAGGACCTCCAATTTTATATTTGTAGCCTTGCCTTGTTCCTGATCTTAGAGGGAAGGGTTTTTTAGATTTTCACCATTAAGTATAATGTTGGTTGACGATCTGTCATATATAGCCTTTATCATGTAAGGTATTTTCCTTCTATACCGATTTTGTGAAGTGTTTTGATCATAAATGGATGCTGTATCTTGTCAAAGGATTTTTCTGCAGCTATTGATATGATCATAGGCTGCTTATTTTTTAATCTGTTTATGTGGTGTGTCACATTAATCGATTTGCGTATGTTGAACCATCTCTGTGCCCCTGGGATGAAGCCCACTTGGTTGTGGTGTATAATCTTTTAAATATGTCGTTGTATTCGATTTGCTAGTATCTTATTTAGGACTTTTGCATCTGTGTTCATCAGAGATAGTGGTCTGTAGTTTTCTTTTTTTTGTGTTGTCTTACTAGGTTTTGGTATCAGGTACTATTAGCTTCATAAAATAGTCAGGAAGTATTGCCTCCTCTTTGATTATTTGGGAGAGTTTGAGGAGAATAGGTATTAAATTTTCTTTGACTGTTTAGTAGAATTCACTGGTGAAGCTGTCTGGTCCTGGACTTTTACTTTTTGGTAGGTTATTGATGATTTTTCAGTTTCCATACTGATCAATCTATTTAGATTTTCCAGTTCTTGATTCAGTCTAGGAATGTATTTTCTATGTACTGGTCCATTTCTTCTAGGTTATTAAATTTGATGTTATATACATTTTTCATAGTATTCTTGTAAGATCCTTTGCATTTCTGCAGTCTGTCGTATTTTCTTTTCATTCCTGATTTTGTTTATTGTGTCCTTTCTCTCTTTTTCTTTAGTGAGAGCCAGGGGTTTGTCAATTTTATTAACCTTTTCAAAAACCAGCCCTTTGTTGCATTTCTTTTTTCTATTTTTTTTTATTTTCAATTTCATTTATTTCTGCTTTAATTTTGATTATTTCTTTCCTTCTTCTGACTTTAGGCTTCATTTGTTACTCCTTTCCTAGTTTTTAAAGGTGAAGCATTAGGTTCTTTATTTGGGCTCATTCTTGTTTTTGGAGATAGGCCTGTAATGATATGGACTTTCCTCTTATGATTGCTTTTGCGTGTTCAGAAGTTTTGATGTGTTGTACTATCATTATCATTCGTTTCTCTGTATCTCTTGATCTTCTGTTTTATTTCTTCTCTGGCCCAGTTATTCAATATCGTGTTTAATCTCCATGGATTCGTGGTTCTTCCCACTTTCCTTTTACAGTTAATCTCTAGTTTCAAAGCATTATGATCAGAGAATATGGTTGATATGATTTCAGTCCTCTTATATTTATGAGACTATCTCTGTGTCCAGTATGTGGTCAATCCTTGGAATGTTCCATGTGCATTAGAGAAGAATGTATAAGCAGGTGTTTTGAGGTGAAGAGCTCTGTAAATGTCAAGTATGTCCAGTTGGTCTAATGTGTCATTTAAGGATGTTATTTTCTTACTGATTTTCTGTTTGAATGATCCGTCCATATCTGACAGTGGTGTATATACGTCCCCTGCTATGATAGTGTTTTGGTTTGTTTCTCCTTTTAGTTCTGTTAGTAATTGCTTTACATATTTGGGGCTCCCTGATTGGGAGCATAGATATTAAGAAGTGTTATGTTTTTGGTATATGATTCCCTTTATCATTATGAAGTGTCCCTCCGTATCTTTCTTTTACCTTTTTTATTTCGAAGTTAATTTCGTCAGATTAGTACTGCTACTCTACTTTTCTCTGAATGCTATTTGCTTGAAAATATCACTTTCCACCCTTTCGTTTTGAGTCTGTATTTGTCTTTGGAGCTGAGATGTGTCTTCTGGAGGTAGCATATGGTTGCGTGTTGTTTTGATCCAGTCTGCAACTCTGCCTTTTTATTGGTGAGTTCCGTCCATTTACATTTAGGGTGATTATTGAAATATGAAGTTTTCCTATAACTATTTTACGCTTTGCTTTCAGGTAGCTCGGTGTTTCATTGCTTCCTTGTCTTGTGTTTCTGTTTTTTTTTAGTTTTGGCTGGGTTTTGTGTGTTTTCCCTCTGGTCTTTCTTGGTTTTTGTTATATACTTCATAAAATTCTGAATTTTTGGTGTGTGGTTTACCATTAAGAATATGTAGGGATCGTTATATGTATCTTATTCCATTGTCTTCTATGTGTGCCTTACCTCCATTCCCTTTGTGAATTTGAATCTTTGATTCCTCTTTCAGTCATTTTTGCCTCAGTTTGTCCCTGTATATGCTGAATGTTCATTACTATCTTAGGATAGCAAATATCTTCTTATTGTTTAAGCTTATAATTGCCCTGGTCTTAGAAGGCTTGCATTCTTCTTTTTCTATCTGTGCTAGTCGCCTTACTCCTAATTACTTTTGTCATTTTGTTTTAGGTGAGCTGACCCGTTTCAGTATTTCCTGTAATAGGCCTCGTGGTAGAGAATCCCTTCAATTTTTGTACATCTGGAAAGGTCATTATTTCTCCTTCATATCTAAAGGAGACTTAGCTGGATACATTATTTTTGGCTGGTAGTTCCTTTATGTAATAGTTTTGAGTATTTGATTCCACTCATTTCTGGTTTGTAAGGCTGGCACTGAGAAGTCCAATGATAATCTGTTAGATTTTCCTTTATAGGTTGCCATCTCTTTTTCCTTGGTTGTCCTGAAAATTCTTTCATTGTCATTAATTTTGGTATTTAATATGATGTGTCTTGGTGAGACCTTTTTGGGTTGAGATAATTGGGGGGTTCTCTTACTTTTTTGAATTCCAAGCTCCAGCTCATTCCTTAGATTTTTGATTTCTCACTGTTTGAAAATGCTTTCTAATCTCTGCTCCTTTTCCTCACCTTGAAAATACCCATTAGTCTTATATACACCTGAATGGTATCACCTAGTTCTTGTATTTCTCTTTCATTATTTTTTTTAATTTTTTCGGTTTCTTGTTCCTTTGGATATATTTGTAGATTTCTGTCTTTGATGCCACTGTTCTTCATTTGGTCAACTCACGCTTGCTATTTCAATTTTCATCTCTTTTAATGTGTTCTTCATCTTCAGAAGTTCTTTCGTTCTTTTTGAGCATCTCAATCTCTTTGCTAAAGAATTCATTCTGCTCATTTAGTTTTTTTCAATTTCCTGAAATTTTGATTGATTCGTTTCAGATCTCATAGTTTTTCAGAAGTACCATCCTGAAATCTCTGTCATTAAGTCACATATTTCTATGTCTTTAAGTTTATTTTCGGAGATTTTTTTCTCTTCCTTTCTGAGATGCCTTGTCACCTTGGTTGTTCATGGTGTTTAATGGACTATTTCTCTGCCTGGGCATTAAGGGAGTGTATTCTGCTTTTTTTTTCCCCCCTTGAGTGAAGATTTATTATATAAAGGTCTCTGTTTAGCCTCTTGCAAAGAATGTATTTTTCTTTTGGTTTTCAGTGGGTGTGTCTAAGCCTCTTAGATCTCTGCTTTATATAAAACTTTTAATAATGCCTTTTTTTCCCTCCTAAAGATATTCAGTAATGCACGCTACCTCAGTTTCAGTTCCTGTCAGTGTTAACAACACTTTCTGTAGCATTTCCTCAGATTCCCGCTGAGGCTCATGTTCTTAGGTCTTGGAGATTTGGAAGGGGGCCTATTGGGTTTGGGAATGGGGGCTATGGCTCAGCCTTGCGGTTTTACAGCCACCACACGGCTGGTACTAATCATTGTTTCTCTCTGCGTCCGCATTTCTGCTTTCTGCCCTCGTGCCTGGGCACTGCTACTGGCTGTGTGGAGTTCATGGTTCTCCCAGCCAGGACTGTTCAGGGAAACCACTGCACCTTCTCCCCTCCCTGTCCTTCTACATGGAGCTCACGCTGGGAGAGGAAACTTCTTTGTTTCTCCAGTCTATCTCCCGACACCCTGGAATTTGACCTGTGGTAGCTCTATGCGTAGATCCAACACTCAGACATGCTGGTGTATAGTTTGGGTGTTTTTTTTTGTTGAGTTTTTAGATGTTCAACTTATTGTCGTTTCATGGGGAGAGATCTGGGATATCTCTCTGTCATGTTTCTGATGTCCAGGAAGTTCTTGAGATGTACATGCCCTCAGGTTACTACTCAGTAACCTTTTTGGTTTAGATATATATAGTACTGTAAAACCTGAACACTGGAAAGTAATGTAAAATTTTAATGGAACTGTAAGACCCACAGAAGCAGGAAGCTTTCCTGTTTCTTCATAGCTGTACCCATTGCCAACAAATGCAGGTGAGAGAGCCCTGGGGAGAACCTACCCGCAGCCTTGCATGCCTGTGTCCGCAGTCATTCACTGGCTTGTTGTTGTTATTGCTATATAATTTTCTTCTCCTTTCTTTGGTTTTGGTTTTATTGCTGTTGTTTTTCTAATGTCTTTAAGGTGAAAGATTAGTTTGTAGATTTGAGATCTGTTTTCTTTTTTAATGTAGGCATTTTACAGCTATCACTTTTCCTCTGAGAATTGCTCTAGCTGTATTCCAGAAGTTTGAATAAGTTAGGTTTTTATTGCCATTCATCGCAAAGTATTTTTAATTTGTGATTTCTTCATCCATTGTTATTAGGAGTGTGCTATTTAATTTTTTTGGAAGTCATGTGTGTTTAAAGAAATTAAGAGAAAAAATAGTCTTTATATTACCCACACATTACCATTAACTGTCTTTCTCATTTCCTTCATTTATCATTTACCTTCTGCTAAAGTGAACTTCCTTTACCATTTCTTATAGAGCAGAGTCTGCGAGTGACAAACTCTTTTAGCTTTTGTTTCTCTGAAAATACCTTTATTTAGTCATTATTCTGGAAGGATGCTTTTGCTAAATATAGAATTTTTGGTTGTCAGATTATTTTCTTTTAGCACATAACATAATCCTTTCATTGTCTTTTGGCCTCCATTTTTTTTATGGAAGTCAGCAGTAATTCGTATTGTTTTCTTATATGTGATTTGTCATTATTTACTCTTTTAATAATTTTCACTTATTATTAGTTGTTGGCAGTTTGACCGTGATGCGCTTACATGTTTTCTTTGTATTTGTCCTGCTTGCATTTCACTGAGATCACAGAAATCTGTAAATTTCTATCTTATACTCTATTTGGGTAAAATTTTCAACCATTCTTCAAATATTTTTTTGTTACATTTTTTCTCACTTCTTATTATAGGACTCTGATTATACCTTTTACACATAGGTTTAGGCCTTGATATTGTACCACATATGATTGTTCAATTTTATTAATTTTTGGTTTTTTACCCCTCTCTGTTCACATTAGATAGTGGCTGTTGATCTTCTCTTGAAGTGTACTGACTCTTCTGCCATCTTGGCCTGTATTCAATTAATGTATTCTTCAATCTAGAATTTTCATTTGGTTCTTTTTAATAGTTCTATTTCTCTGTTGAGATTTCTTATTTGATATAAGCACATTTTCTTCTTTAATTCTCGAGTGTGATTATAATAGCTGCTTTTAAATTTCTTGTCTATAAAGGAAGACTGAGGAACTACCTCAGGTTGAGGAGACTAATACAGGATAACTAAATGCAATATGGTATATCTTAGGTTGGATGCTGGGCCAGAAAAAGCATATTAGCAGATTGACTGACAGAATTCACACAAGGTTTGTAAAATGACTTAATAGTAATGTTTCGTTAGTTAATTTTCTGGTTTCCTATAGCTATGTGAAGGTTATGTAAGAGGTTAGCATTAGAGAAACCTTGGTGACGGTTAAAAAATTCTTTTCTACTAATTACAGCATCTAGGTTATCTTGATGTTGGTCTCTGATCTTTTCTTGGGTCATGTTTCCATGTTTCTCTGAATATCTAGCAATTTGGAATTGAATCTTGAACATTGTGAAAATTTTTGTTGCAGAGATTTCATCCTGTTGTGTACTTTCAAAGAATATATGGTTTATGTATTTTATTTTAGTAGGATGGGCTCAGCCTCCAACATTTCCCCTTGTGGTCAGCAGTTTAAATCTGTATTCAATTTTTAGTCTAATCTGGAATGTTTGTAGTCTATCCCACACATACATATTTCAGGAGTCAGCCAGAAGTTTGGGGCCAAGTTTATATGAAGTCTTTGGGACCTCTTCCTTCATAGCACTCTTCTTTCCTTGATTTCACCTCTCAGTTTTCATCTGGTGGGGTCACTCTGTACTCTTTAACTCTGGTTCTTCATGCCAGTAAAAAGTGTAGTTTCTATCCACATTCTCTTACCTAATTGCTTACCTGGGCCTGCCTCCTGCAAAAGCCATTAAAAAGAAAAAAAGAAAACTTCCTCAGTGCTATTCTTTTTTTTTTTTTTTCCAGTGGGCTCCCCTACAGTATTTTGTCTGCTCTTTTGATTGCTCTCCAGTGCCTTCAAGTAGTTACTGTTGTATTTTGTCCAGAGTTTTAGTTAATATTTGGGACAGTTGGTCCAGTAAGACATAGTAAGTTCCACTTTCAGTATTCTTAGATAGCAGCACGTGGAAGTAGAACTTAATTTCTTGGTTAACTGTTTTTTGAAGTGTGATATATGATACAGTGCACTAATTGTAATTCTACAACTCAGAGTGCTATCACAAATTGAACATGACTTAAGGAAGAGAGAGAACATCATTATCAGCAGTTCAGAAGCCCTTTCATGTATCCTTCCCAATTACTACTCTCACCTGCTTCTCCAAAGTAGCCACTTCCTTCTAGTCATAGATTAATTTTGTCTGTTATAAAGCTTGGAAAAATATTATTTATAATATTTTGCTTTTTGACTGGTGTCTGTCTTTATAAGATTATTCCATGTTTTGTGTTTGAGTAGTTTGTTTTGTTCTCATTGCTAAAATGTATTTCATTGTGTATTTTATTTCCTTTCTATAAATGGCATTTAGATTATTTCTGTTTTGGGCTTGTTATAAAAAAGTATTGTTTGAATATTTTTCTACATGTCTTTGGAATACACGTGTATGTGTTTTCTATTAGGTATCTATCAAG
Organism: Eonycteris spelaea; assembly: GCA_003508835.1. Classification (NCBI taxonomy): domain Eukaryota; kingdom Metazoa; phylum Chordata; class Mammalia; order Chiroptera; family Pteropodidae; genus Eonycteris; species Eonycteris spelaea. The sequence goes on from PUFA01000069.1 coordinate 3,056,285, forward strand.
TAATTGAATTACTGGGCCATAGTATATGACCCTTTTGTTCACTGCCAAAAACATGACCAAAATGGTGGTACCTAATTGTTTTTTGAATGAAAAAAAATGTTGGGAGGTTTTAGCTTTTTAGGAATTGGAAACCGAAGAGGTACTGCAAAAACAATTTGTCAATTCTTACCATGTGCTAGCCTGTAGTGTTTGATTGTTTTGGTAGTTCATAAAAGGTAAACACAACCTTAAAATTCATGTATAACACATGTTTGCCTTGCTTAGACTTATTGAATTGGAGTGTAATCATTTATGTGGTTAGGATTTTTGGATCTGTTATTGACAGTTAAACTGAAAGGTATTTTATTTAGTTTTATCAGTCACATAACTTCTGCTAACAATTAGTGGGCTTATCAGGTCATGGTCCAGGAAATATGTTAGTTGTTTCCCTTCAAATAATTGTACTTGATTTATATTGTGTATGAGTGGAATTTTATGATTTTCATGTTTATTATGTTTTATAGTTTAATAAAGGATTTATATTTATCACTCACTCGATCTATACACCATAGTTGGAAAGTAGGTGTGATGTAGCTAATTTTTTGAAAGAAAAAGCAGGCTACTTGAGAGCCAACTGAAGGATGGAAAATAATGACAGATTTGACCTTCGCTTTTCTAATAAACTACTATAATACTTGTGATACAGTAGTTATTCTCAGACTGGGAAACTTTCTGTAAAGGGCTAGACCCTAAGTATTTTAGGTCATACAGTCTCTGTTGCAGTCCACTCAAACTCTGCCATTGCAGTGGAAAAGCGCTGTAGACAAACATAAATGAATAGATGTGACTGTGTTTCAGTAAAACTTCAGTACTGAAGATGATTCATACAGTTTTCTCATGTTTACAAAAAACATTCTCTGATTTTTTTTTTTTTTTTGAATTGCTTGAAATGTATAAACCACTTGTATTGGCCCTGCTAGGCTGCTGTAACAAAGTACCACAAACTGTGACTTAAAAATCCGGACTGGGTTGCCGGATGCTGAAGTCAGAATCAAGGTGATCATGATTGGTTTTCCCCCTAGAATGTAGGAAAGGGATCTGTTCTAGCCTCTCTCCTTGGGTTGTAGATGGCTGTCTTCTTTCTGTCCATGTCTCTGTGGTACAGATTTTCCCTGTGATGTTGTGTTGGGCCACCCTAAGAGGTCATTTTGATTCGATTACCTCTATATGAAGACCCTATATATCCAAATAAGATCACATTCTGACATATTGAGGATTAGGACTTCAACGTATCTTTTTATTTATTTATTTATTTTTTGAGGGAGGTTGGTGGGGCAAGCAGTTTAATTCCATAATAATCATTCTTAGCTGTGGGTCATTAAAAAATAGGTAGTGGGCTAGACCTAGCTAAGTTGGTGCACTTTGTTGCTCTTGGCTTATCTGAATCGGGGCAGAGATGGTATCTGTAGAATTTTGGGCAGCCCCAGAAATACTTGTTTAGGTTGCCTCTTTTGTGTGAGATGGTAATCTTGTGGACTCTTAAGGTTCACTAGAGGAACAATCACTTTTGTTTTTTGAATATGAGGGACACCATATTCAGTTTACACTGATTTACATGAGTATAGAATTATGTCATTTTCTTTTCTTTTTTTTTTTTCTTTCCCCCCTTGTTTTAGGATTATGTCATTTTAGACATAAGACATATTTAGAGTTCGGGTTCAAATAACTAATATTTGTATCTTTAATTTTAGAAAAGAATAGGACTCTTCCCCTCTTCTCCCTCATCTAATGGGACATGTTCCTGAGAGGTGAGTCAGAGTTGTAGAAGGTGGCTTCTAGGACAGTGATCTGAAATATGAAATAGTTGCTCAGTGTTCTGTGGAGGTGCTAAGGCTTTTCATTAATATTTGATAAGAATTTTATTTAAAAAATAAACTTAATTTTAAACATTGGCTACCAATAAATGCACTTAATTGTTGCTATAATATAAGTTATTTTTTGTCAGCTCTTAAAATGTGTGAGTTTTTGTTTTTTTGTTTTTTTGTTTTTTTGTTTTTTTGTTTTTTTTTTTGTTTTTTTTTGGCCATCTCTTTAACCGAGAGCCTCAAGGCTGTGAGTGATCTGTTTAAAATAAGAATTAATCTGTTTAGCAATTTAGGTATGTGAATCAGAATTTTTTGATTGCTCTCTGTGTATTCTTTTTTGTATAATATTTAATTTCTGTATATGATTCTTATCCGTAACCCGTGATCTCAGTCTTTGTTAATCTTATTAGCCTTATTTTTTTCCACTAATGAAACTTTGGTAATATATGAAGGCTTTACATTTTAACTTAGAATATATATGTTTATCCTAGAACACTTTTTTCAACTTATATTCATGTTCTTTGTCAGGTTGCATTTGAAAGGAAGTTTTTTTACTACTTGAAAGTTTGGAAAATTACTGGTTTAGTATATTTAAACTTAATAGGGAAAGGTGAGGCAGGAGTAAAGCAAATTGGCTATTTTAAATTGTGTCAATATACTGATGGGGAAGGCAGAGCAGAAATGAAATCAATTCAAGTTACTATTATCTGAGTTTTTTACTTTAATTCCCCTTGCAACTTTTAGAATCCTATGCATACTGATTTGTTTCTGCCTTCAACTTCATAGATACACCATTCTTTATTATTTCTTGGTAATAGGCTGTTTAAGTAGGTTTACTAGTACCTCCAGAACAGGTGAAAGAACTTTTTGCCTCTGTGTAGTGGTTAGAGAAGGCATCTCTGTTAGAAACACAATAAAACAACTAAGTCTAGAGAGGTCTTTAAAATAGATCTTGAATTGTGCAGATAAGTATAGAAGAAAATACAGAGATGGAAGGGTCCTATCTGTGTTTGTATATTAAAGGCTGTATTTTTTGGAGTCTGTTTTCCTGCAATTCTTAATGTGTTCATGTAGTTTGAAATGATCTGTGGTTCTTTTGCAGAGATAATGAGAAGAGTTAATTTTATCTTGGGTTGTCCTTTCTATCAACAATCAGTAAGAAACAGAGTTATGGTGCCTGTCTTAGGTGATTTAAGATAGAGACAAAGGGGCAGTTTGGGGTGTGGGTAGAAAGCTCACTGAGCCTCTTACATATCGATGTGAGGATATTACTGTGTAGAGCTGTGTCCCTGTTGGCGTAAGTGGCAGGTCATTTAAACTCATTTCTGAGTTTAAAATACACAGATATAAATTGGGTTATTGAAATTATTTAGATTTTAAATTATTTTTATGCATATTTATCGATTCTTGATTTGCAGGTATTTCTGCCCCATTCTGGTCACTCTGGAAATGTATTAATTAATTCTGTGCCTGTAGCAGTTATTTCCTTGAGTAACATGACACATAGATCTTAGGTTTTAATGTTTATATTTTATGGCGGCACTTCATGCATGTGAATGGGGCTGGAGAGTTTAGTATAGGTGTTCAATAATATATTTTAAACTCATTCTTAATACTATGTCATCATTTCTTTAGTGGGAATAGTTAAAGTGGTGATCTTTGTAATATCTTCAACAAGGGACAAATTACACCTCTTCTCATTGGTATTTTCCCCATGCTTGTGGGAGAAATATTCCTTAGTGCAGCATTCTCATTGATTATTCTGTAGATATTTAATATGAACCTCAGATTACCATGGGAATGGATTATTTCTTTGGTTCCTGGTTGTGTAGATACTTTTTCGAAACTGGGAGAAATAAAAGGAAGCAACTTTAAGATGTCAGATTTGGGAATTAGCATTGTTTCAGAAAAAAGATTTGTATTGGTCTGGTAGTCAGGTTTCTCAGAGTGGCAAGGAAGAGACACTTGATAGTCACGGGGATGGAATGAGAGGTAAAAGGGGCAGTAGCTCCATAGGTAGTACTCAGTCCCCAGTGTACCTGATGAGGCTCTTAAATAGACAAAAATGTCTCATTTCTGCTTCAGGATAGCTAACCTGCTCCAAATAACCCTTTCTTTGCCCTTTGCATAAATTCTACAGATGAGGTTTGATTGGATTGATTTAGTATTACTGTGCCTGGAGCAGACATCCTCGTTGGTTCAGCCTGCATAAACTTACTGTTCACTCAAACCCCTGTGACTTATGTAATTGCTAGCTGTATGTTCCTAACAAAGTATACCTTGGAGGAATTACAGTAGGGAGTAGGATAGAATGGCAAAGAGAACAGGTTGGGAATACTTTGCTCAAAATTATCTTTGTGTGTGGTAGGTAGGATTCTTCATAGGTCTTTGGTCCAGCAAGAACAAGCTTTGCCCTACCTTTAATTTTCATGAAACAAATAGGTTTTATTTTTATTTTGGGGGGGGGGGTGGGTTCAGGTTGTGGGATTGATTTAAGTTGGGAGGGTTTTATGAAACCATCTTTATTATCTTTGATAACCTCATAAATTTGCATACTCGGGTTTATATTTACAGTGGCCATGAAATGGATTTTTTTTTTCCTGTGCGAAACTAACAAATAGGTATTTCCATCTACCAGAACTCAACTAAATGAATTAACTACATAATCAAAAGTACTTAAATGTGTGTGTCTGAAACTTTTGTTTGTCTATACTTAGTGAATATTTTATAGAGTGTTCAAATAACTGAATGAAATAGATGAATAAAAGGCTTTTTATATTAATGTAGATGATAGTAAGATACTATCTTGCATGTTAGGTAGGTCTTTTAGAATGTGACTTTGAGTATGAAAACTAAATAACACTTGGAACCAGATATATTTGATATTTAATTCTTTCAAATTAAATGTATTATTTTCAGGATAGCCCAAAGATGCCGTTTGAAACTTTTTGAGGATGTTGTGTAGTAGGCTGTGCATTGGGCAAATCATTAGTGCTAGATGCCTGGCTATATTCTAAGGATTTAAAGCAAAATCTTTGCATTTGATGTTCCGTATATTTGGCTTAAAAAAAATCCACAAGCTTTTAAAGTTTGTGAGGTATGGGTCATTTTTGTTCGGATAGGGTCAATAAAGCATTTACTAGCATGAAATGTTTTTCTTCTCTCTTTCTTGGTATTAAAAGAAAGGTGAATGGACGAAATAGCCATTAAAGGGTTTAATTTAAAAAAAATGTTTCAACAAAAACCACACAATCTGACTGTCCATGTTACTTCAAGCTTCGTATTTCGAAACTGTATTCACAGTTTTAGAAATAAACTATCCAGTAGATGAAATGTATTAACCAGTGCTTTTCTTCTTTGGTTTATCCTATTGTGTCAGCAGGGATGTGCAACAATTCCTTTGATCTAAAAACTACAACATTCTGGAACTGAAAAAGAAAAATTTTCTAATCTGCTAAAAGTTTACCTGATAGTGAGGTCAGTCAGAGACTGGAAATAACTTGCTAAGAGAGTTCAGTGAGAACTTTCCCTAGAGATGTTCCAGAGTTGACTTGAATGAGCCACTTGGAATTGAAGATCAAACTGGAAAAATTCTTCTCTAGGGTGAGATAGCTCCTCTGAACTAAAAATTTTAAAGGAATTAAAAAGTCTGTATTGCATATTTTGAGAAAATAGTCCCTAAAATCTTATTCAGGATTTAGTTTTTCACGTATGTTTGTGTTTTAGAAACAATGTTATGAAGATGTTTAATAATGAAAAATATATTTAAAACTATATAGCTTTAGATCATAAATTTACTGTTCCATCATGTATGTTCTGAAAAGCTAATATTGTTAGATCCCCTATTGTTGCTGGCATGTCCATAAAAGATAGTCTGCAAGGCAAGGCTGAGATTATGATGACCTAAAATTATCTTTTTAGATAATTTAAATAGCTGGTGGATGGCTGGCCAGACTGTCAGGGTCATTATTAATGTCCTAGAAAGTGATGCTAGAGGTCTAAATTTGATTGCCTGTTCTCCCTTTCTGCATAGGCCAGCAAGAGATAGGATTGATGGGAGGCTGTAGCTCTGGAGCAAGGCTAAAACTTTAATCCCTATACAGGTTCCCTTTTCACTAATTAGAAAAGAAAACAGCTGGACTGCTGGAGCTTTGCTGTTTAGATCTCCTTAGCCAAGCGGTGCCTGCTACTTAGGATTTTGAATGTAGCAGTAGACCACTAAGGGGTAAAAACAAGAAATTTAAGTCTTTGTAACTTTCATAGAGATTTTTGCCTCCTTAGGGTACGAAAGAAAGGATTTGGTGTTTGAGAGAGCAAGGACTCAGGGATGGGAGTTGAAGCCGGGGTGTAGTTGAAGACTCTGCATTTAGAATTTCAACAAATGTAGTTTTAAAAAAAAAATCATTCCTCTGGACTTAATATAGTTAAAAAGTGTAATTAAAGTTCAAACAGGTCCCTGTATAATCACATGAAACTGTAGGTCATTGATACAAAAGTGGCCTGTGTCAGGAGAGTTTGTTTTTTCATTTCCTAATAACCAGTTTAATTTCATTGGTGTTGCAGCAGTGTGCGCCAGTGTTGAATTTTCCAGGTTCTTTAAAGCATAGTTATTGCAAAGATTCCTGTGACCTTAGGTTGCTTTTCAGTGACAGGCCAGTTGTATGGTTGGGTCCCTGGAAAGTTGGGGCTGGGAGGAGGGATTTTACGTAGGTCTAGTGTTAACAAAAGTATTACTCTGTGTCTGTCACTAAAAGCATTCCAGCTGCCTCTGAAATAGAAAGGACCGGTGCTGAATTAGGTAAAAATGTTTAAAGCTGTTTGTACTAGCAGTGGTTTCTTGCCCTCTATATCAATATGGGTGGCCAGATTAAGCACTTAATCTCAGTCTTTTCAGATTTGTGTTTATTGTGTATATGGGTGTGGGGGGCAGTGATTAAATCAGAAGCATGATATAGCTTACTTATTCTCATCCCTCTCCCTTTGTCCTAGGATGGGGTATTTGTTAACATAGGGTTTTCAGGTCTACGGTTCCTCTGATGCTTGAAAGGAGGAGTGCATTGGAAGTATGTTTTCCATTCTAGCAGTTAGTCCCAGCTGCTGCAGTTCTCTCTGGAAAAAGAAAGTAGGGATGAGTATAATTCCTGTATAATCCAAGACACTAGCCTCACTTATCATTCCCTGCATCCCCAAAACCAACCCCTCCATTTGTTTAGCTTGGGGAGTTTGTCTTTACCCTGCTTTTTGACATTAGAGAGGAAGGCCAGGACTAGTTCTTGGGCTGGGCTGCATATAAAAGTGTGAAGAACAGGGAGTAGTTGACCAGTTCTTTCAGTATTTATCAGAAATCTTCTGTGTCTCTTTATATTTGTCATTGTAGGACTTTGAAATTTTTTTGTTTTTTTTTTTTTTTTCATAAACATTAACTCTTGCTCAGGGCATTCCAGTGGTTGCTTAATGTCTCTCTAGTACTATTTAGTAATACTTATATTTAAAAACATATTACAGTTCTAGTTAATAAATCAGTAATGTCACAAATAGTTTTAGTATGAAAGGCACATCTAGGTGAGTGCATCCTAATTAAATTTTTACCCATTGTACTGTGTATTGTGTTACTGTGAAGAGAATTGACATTGGATTTTCTGTTCCTTCCTAATTTCTTTATCCATCCTCCTTTCTATGCTTCTGTCTCTCTTGCTGTTGATAGCATAGAAAATACTCAGATTACAAATGAGTTTTGTTTGCAGATGTTTTTAAATAGCTAAACCTTTGGAAATCTCCCTATGCAAATGGTATATCCCATTTATTGTTACTTCCTTTCCCCCTACCCATGGAAGTAGTTCCAGTGTCCCTGAGATTTTCCAGGCCTCAGGCTGTAGAGCAAGATACCCTGTGAAAGTCTCTTTCTCTACCATTTATCTTCCTCTCTAAATATGAAGTGAAAAGGCAAGATTATCAACAAGCAAATTAGATTGTAGAGTCAGTCATTCAAGCATGCTAGAATGTCATTCAGAGCACTTTTCTAAGAGATGTGAATGAGGAAAAGAAATTATCAGTGGGTCTTCAGGCTGTCGTTGCTTAAGAATATTTTATAACAGCTCAGTCACTCCAGCTCTTGCCAGATAGTAGTAGCTTCCAAATCCTCATATGAATTTTTGGAAGGAATTTCTCCTGCGTCTTTACCTTCCCTTCACTTTCAAATTCCATTTCTGGGACACAAGTAAATCTTTTTAAACAAGCTTTCTATAACAAACATCACATTAGCTTTTCAGAACTCTGCTTTGAGCTTCTTTAATTACTCCAATAGTGCCATTATTGCTCAAATGTCTTAGGGAGCCCTTTTCCTCTCTGTCTGTCTTCAGGAACTGAAGAACATTTCTCTGACTTCTCTGACGGAGGCCAATTGTTTTTTGGAGCTTGGATATGTCTTTGGGTGGGGGAAATGACTAACAATTTTTTAGAGACAATATTGAAAAAAAAAGAGTTGATTATTATCAAGTCGAAGAATACTGAAGGTGTCTAATTGAAGTGACTGTAGAACAATGAAAGGAGCCAGTGTTGTGTCTAGGAACTCTGTAGCCATGGGACCTGCCTGACCTGGTTTCCTCATCTCTCAAACTAAGACCATAAACCCATCTTATAGGTATGAGGAATAAGTAAAAGAGTCTCAGTACTTGCTTTGTAGTTGGATTACAGATAGGGTAATTCCTTCTTAGATTTATAAATGTAGATTTGAAGACAGTTTTGAAGGAGAATTCTAACATTGTTTTTGAGTAACGGGCTCAGTGTTCAGAATAACCGCCTTGAGATTACTTCTTTAAAAGCACTTAATTGGTTTACTTGTTGTTTGTTTTTTAAAGGAAAAAAGGAAAAATGTATAATTCTGGGCAGAAGCAGCTGAGCAAATGTTTGTTTTCATTTCTTAAGACTATTTTTTTAGAGCAATTTTAGGTTCTTAAAAATTGAGATGCAGATACAGACAGTTCCCGTATACCCCAGCCCTCACACATGCATAACCTCCTGGATTATCAACATCATTCAGCACAATGGGACATTTGTTACAATGGTTGAAACTTACATTGACATGTCATAATCACCCAAAGTGCATAATTTACCTTAGGGTTCACTCTTGATGTATTTTCTGTGGGTTTGGATAAATACAACATCCACCTGCCATTATGATATAATACAGAGTATTTTCATTGCCCTAAAAGACTCTGCTCTCTGCCTATTCATCGCTTCTTCAACCCCAGTCTCTCTGGCAAGCACTGATCCTTTCGCGGTCACAATAATTTTAGCCTTTTCCAGAATGTCATGTAGTTGGATCATATAGTATATAGCCTTCTCGTGGCTTCTTTCACTTAATAAGGTTACTCCATGTCTTTTGTAGCTCGATAGCTCATTTCTTTTAGCACTGAACAGTATTTAGTTGTTTGGGTGTTGAAAAAATGTTTTCAGTTCAAAGAATATGCTGAAATTCAGCTTTGAGTACTACAACAAACTGGGAAACCAGTTCTAGGTTTTAGTTGAGTAATGTGATAGGTCACTTAAGCGTCTTTGGCCTCACTTCTTTGTGGGACAATAAGAAGTTTAGACTTGATGTGTTAAAGTGCAAGCTTAGTTGGTTTGAAGGCTGAATCCTAGAACAGTACAGATTGTTTGGGCAAGACTAGTGGTTCCCTAATTGGAGAGATCTTCTGTTGCAGTGTGGAAAGGACCCTCGGTTCCACATTGATCTCTTAGCACACTTACTGAGTAAAGCCATTATTAATCTTTTAAAAATGTAAGAAGGTGCCTTAGTCCATGTGCATTTGAATATGTATGGCTATAAGTAAGAATTCCATGCTATTGATGTTATAATCATGAAACTGTTGGTTGTATATCGTTGCTTCTATTGCTTATTATGGCAATTTGTTATTCAATTAATGAAAATTGTAAACATAAAGAGTGTTTTAATGAAGAGGGAAGTGTGATGATATGTGAAACAAGCCCTTTTTTCTTTTCTTTTAAATGTCATTCTAGGTATAAATTTGTACATAGATTTGAAAACTGTAATTGCAGAGCAATAGAAGTAATTCTCTTGTATAAAGTACATCAGAGCTACTTCTCAGTTTAAAAGAAATGCATTTATCATTCTTGGCATGTGTAAGAATTTTATAAACATGTAATCATCAGGACTTTCTTCTTTAAATAAAAATCCTTAGTTTAGTTGTCTCTTGGTATCTGTAGGGAATTGGTCCAGGACTCCCATGGACACCAAGATCTGCAAATGCTCAGTTCCTTTATATACATGTATAATATTTGCATACAGTCTGTGCACATCCTGCTATAATACTTTAAATCATCTCTAGATTACTTATACATACAACATCAATTAATGCTATGTAGTTTTTATACTGTTTTGCTTAGGGAATAATTATGAGAAAAAAGTCTGTAGATGTTCACTACAGAATGCAACCATTGTAGGTCTAACTCCACAGCACACGTCAGCGACGACATTTTTTCCTGAATATTTTCCATCTGTGGTTGGTTAATCCACAGATGTGAAACCCACAGATATAGAGGACTGACTGTACTTTTTACCAACTAAAGCATATGCTTTACATCATGATTATTAAAAGAAATACCTATCTTTTAAACAAGTAATCTTAATGCATAGTATTAGAAAAGTCATAACTAGGTTGGAACTTCTGGTGTTGGAAATGAACTGTGATAAAAAGGAAAAACCCACCTCAAATTGTATTCTCTTGTCGGCATATTCAAGTCCAAGGCATTCGAATATAAATTGCTTTTCATTTTGTTTCTGTTTAGATTGGAGAACGCGATTTTGGTGCTAGTTGCAGCTTCCATAGGTATACCATATATGCATTTTTTGCCAGAAAAAAAAAAAGTTGTTCCGTAATTGTTTAATCAGTGAGAGTTCATCTAATTAGGCTGTTAAGATGTTGGTTAACTAAACCCAGACAAGCTCTTTTAGCTACTGAGTAAGATATGAATTATTCTTTGAGAAATTAATGTATAGATTTTTGAAAAGCAAATGGCCATGACAAATTCATTTGTGAAGTCATGTTATCTCAGGTGCAGTTGGGCTTTTTGTTGTGTTGAGATTTCTACTTACATGCTCTCATTTATCATTTTGACTGTTCTAAGAAGGCATTCACATAGACTTTTTTCCTACATGTTTTCCTAATTTACTATATAGGAAAAAAACCCCCAGTAAGTTCAGGTCTTTTCTTAATTGTGTTACATCTTCTTGGTAAGTACTTTTCTAAGTCTACAGCTATAAATTTTTTATATATGTGTTTTAATTTCTCTATCAGAATATGTTAAACATTTTGCCGATTGTGGTAGAAAAAAATTTTAATAAATGATTAAGAAAGAATTTTTATCGTGCATTGTTTAACTTTATTTAAAGCCAAACTGGCAAGTTTGAATGTTACACAGCTTAGTGTTTGATACTGTAATGGATCAGTTCAACTGAGCTCTGAACTAGTTTAATTAAGTCAGATAATATATATTCTAAAGAGAATTAACTTCTGAAATGTAGTTGAATAATTATGGCATCAGTAGGAATGTATAATGATTCAATCATTTATGCTTTATTCTTTTAGAAGTTAAATTTTTCACATCATTTGGATTGTATATGCGTTAAATTTTCTTATATGGCTTCCCTTTCTCCTTTTCTACAATGTTCTTAGATTCTGGGAAATTTATAATTAAAGGAGAGACCAGAATACTTCTCTAGATTATATTTGTTTTTATTTCCTTTAACTTTGCCTGATATGTTTTGTTATTTGCAAAAGGGTTACTCTTAAAATGGGCAAGGATATAAGAGGACTTGTATAGACTACTTTTTCTTGGATATTGCTGAACCCTTGCATATTTTTGGCTGTAAGTGACTTAGTACTCAGCTAAAAGTGGCTTAAACAAATACTTTCCCACCATGTAATGAAGGATCAGTTTCTTGTTTTTTTTTTTTTTAGTTACCATTCATTGCAGAGTTCTATTTTAGAAAATACAATTAAAAAGGTGGGAATATAAAATTGCTATAAAATTTCTGAACGCTTGCTTTCAATTTCTGTACCTACCTCATTGTGTTCTGGTAACACATTCTGCGGCCTGGCTGCAGTCCATGGATCACCCTTTGAGTAGCATAGGCTTTAACCACGGAGACATTTATTATTTCACTTAACTAGAAACCTAGAGTTGGTGTTTCCAGTGTGAGTTCTGCAGCACTGCAGTTTGCTTATCCTTCCCATTGTGGCTACAGCACCTACAAGTTTATGAGCCCATCTGAAGCAGGAAGGAAGGAAAGAAAAGGAGAAAAAAGAACTTCTGCTCTGTCTTTTGTATCATTAGGGAATAAAACTTCCCAGTAACTCCTCTGCCACCTCCCATCTCCAAGAAACTTCCCTTTGTGTTTCACTTGCCAAAACTGAGTCTCTCACAGCCACAGATACATTAGTTATTGGCAAAGAGGAACAATGGATACCTTTCTGGCTTAGACCAATTTGATTTCTATCCTGCTGCTATGCTCGTGATCACCAGAAGAAAATGGGTTTTTTGTGAGTGAAGGATGAGGAATGGCTGGATATGTACCAAAGTATTGCCCTACTAAGAAAAGAGATCAGTCTGAGAGGGCGAATTTAATAACATGTCTTATGTTATAATTAAGAAAGGTATAGGCAGATGAGAGGAAAATAATAATGCCTTTGAGATCCAATGTCCTTGATATTGAACTGTGGGCCCCACTTGATGAGTCTGGATCTTGCCATTGGGCATTGCTGCTATATAATATTTGCCTACTGGTTAGAACCATGATTCAATAAGCAGCCAGACTTGAAAAAATAGAAAATGTATTCTTGTTTGTTGATATAACTTTTATTGTATAATATGTATTTTTACTATTTTCAAATGTATTTTTCATTTTTAGGAACTCCACATTATGTATATTAAACAGATTTATTTTGATTTTTTTTTTCCTGATACTTTTGTAGCTGTGTTAGACAAGTGAAATGATCTGGCATGTTAAGACATATTCCATCTGTCATCTTTAGGATACTTCTAGTGATACTTCATTTGAAAAACTGGGCCTTGTAGTTTATGTTACTGTTTGCATTTAGCACTAAGTTCTTACTTTTAGATAGGATGAAAATAGGAATTAAAAAAAAGTAGGTGCTATGTGGAGCTGCTCATAATAGCAAGAATCATTTTAGTTCCTTCTATATTTATATTCCAACTGACAACACACACAAGCTTTGCTTTTCTGGACTCACTCTGGAATTAATAATTTTGAATGAGAAATGTACACATGTGCATATATAAATTCTTTCTCAGTTAACAGTTGTTTAATGAATATGTGTTTTTGCTTTTTGGTTTTAAAATAAACAACATCTTGGTTTGAGTCCCTAACAGTGCCCTTGCCTCTCCTTCTGAGTCTCCTTCTGAGCACAGTTAAGTCATCTGCTTTATCATTCTATTTCTATTGGGTTGTTGTGTAGAATGAATTAAATTATGAATACTCTAAAATTCACAAACGTAGTTGACATTATTTATTTACGTTAATAGTAAGTTTCTGGAATAATTTGATAGAAAAAGTACCCAAAGCACCAGAAGTATGGCTAAATTAGCACCCTCAGATTAGTTTAATTTTTGCTAATTCACAAAGCAGGATTGTTTTATCAGTTTACTTCATTTTGAAATAAGCACATTCTGATATTCTGGAGTTCTTCATAATCTGAGAATTTGAGAATTAAGGTAAAGAAGAGAAGTTTTTTAAATTCAATTTTTAATTTGAAACCGTTGGAACTATCTTGATAGTTCTTCCACACTTGATGTCTTAAAAGAGCCCAGGAGTGACTTTAGCCAATGACAGAGCAGGTAGCTTCAAACACTTATCCCTCCACAGAAACATTGAAAAACAAGCAGATGTTATCACTCTGCATCTATTTTCTTTCCATTTTCTTCACATGCTTGTACTCTTTTTTATTGTATACAGAAAATTGTGAATTTTACTTGTTGCGTGATAAAGTTTTGTATTCTTATAAATATTCTTGAGTTTTGTTTCAGAATGCATTTAAGTCTTGGAAAGAGTCGGAATGTTTCATGTCTTTTAAGCTTCCTTAGGCTGTACCGCATCAGCATTTAATCTAGGATTCAGTTACTTTACTACTGAGGCAAAACCTTTCTGAGCACTACCCCATGCCCTATGGGTTATGACGTTTTCATGCTGACTCACGAGAACAGGCACAGTTCCAGGCCCTCGTGAACGATGGCTGTTCTTTCTAGTCCTTTTTATGTTTTCTTTTTCTCTTCTTCACACAAGTCCCTAAGGACTCAGCTAAATATTCAAGTGGATCTTCTGCAGATCTCCAGAATTCTTCCTTGCAGTTCTCTCCTCTCCTGTGAAAACACTAACTTCCTTGGCCCTCCCAGACTCTCCTGTGCTTGCTGTGTTGCTGTGTTGCGACTTGGATACACTCTCTTCTTTCAATAAAATGGAGAAATCAGAAACTCACTTTGTTTACAGTCTCTCAGTGGTCAGTGTCTTGAGATCCTTCGTTTCATATATTTTGTTTATTTTTGTTGTTTGAGATGGGAGGATAAATCTGGTTCTTGTTATTCTGCCTTGGTCAGAAGTAGAAGGTTGTCTTCTTTTTCATTGTTTTGAGTGTGAAATTAAATTTATGTAGCAATGTAAAATTGTACACCACTGATGTGTACATGTTGATGAACTATTGGAAAAGAATTCTTGTGTAACCACTGCTCAGAACACAAAATAGAACATCATTTGCATCTCAGAAGCCCACTCTCTCAGGTCTGACTTATTTTGATCAATAATGGGAGAGATAGCCCCATTTTTGGATGTAACATTATTTCATTCATTTTCATTCTATGTACTATTTCATTCTAGCAGTATACCAGTTTATTCTACTGTGGATGGACATTTGGGTTGTTTACTACTAATATTTATGTATGTATCTTGGAATGTACTTGAACATGGGTTTCTGTTGAGTATATAACTAAGAGTCCTAAGCCATAGGTTTTTATATTGTCTATTTTAATAGAAGTTGACAAACTTTTTCATACTTGTACATGTGGATTTGATTGTTTCACATTTTGACAACACTTGGTTTTGTGGTTCTTTTTGATAGTATTCATTCCCTTGATACTATTAATTATCTTAATGTGGTTTTAATTTACATTTCCCTGATCACTGCTGCATTATTTTTCATATTTTTAAAAGATTCTGTTGTGAAGTATTTATTTCAGGCCCTTGTCCCCTTTTCTTTTGTTTGTCATTTTCTCATTGATTTGTAGGAGTTTTTATATGTTCTGGGTATTAGCACTAAGTTACATGTGCTACAGACAGTTTCTCTTAATCTGTGGTTTGCTTTTTTTATTTTGTTGTATCTTTCAGTGAAGGAGTAGTCTTAATGTATTCCAGTGTAGTTATTCTTTATGAATAGTACTTTATGTGTTATAAGAAATCTCTATTTAGAGCACATGAAAGCATTTGTCTAACATCTGACTTTTATAGTCAGATCTCTAATCCAACAGGAAACAATTTCTGTATATGGAGTGATGTAGGGATCAAGGTTAATTTGATCTTATATAGATGTTAAATGAGGCAACACAATTTATCTATATTCTATTTATTTATTTATGCTTGATTAATTTTTTTAATTGGTGGCATTGGTTAACGAAATCTGTTAAGTTTCAGCTATGCATTTTAACAGTAAGGCGTGTGTGTGTGTGTGTGTGTGTGTGTGTGTGTGTGTGTCTGTGTATTTACACTGTGTTCACCTCCTATAGTTAGGTTTCTTTCTGTCACCACGTTTGACCCCTTTTGCCTATCTACTATCCCCTTTCCCCTTCCCCTCCAGTAACCATTAGTCTATTGTCCGTGTCCATGAGTCTCCGTTTGTCCTGTTCATTAGTTGCTTTTAG
This sequence comes from Eonycteris spelaea, assembly GCA_003508835.1. Lineage (NCBI taxonomy): Eukaryota > Metazoa > Chordata > Mammalia > Chiroptera > Pteropodidae > Eonycteris > Eonycteris spelaea. The sequence goes on from PUFA01000069.1 coordinate 3,072,076, forward strand.
GTTTATATCCTACATATAAGTGATATTATGTTGTTTTCAACTTTTTCTGTCTTGTTTATTTTGCTTAGCTTGATTATCTTGAGTTTTCATCCATGTTGTCATAAATGGCAGTATTTCATCTCTTCTTATAGCTGAGTAATAAATAGTCCATTGTATATATGTACCACAGCTTCTTTAGCCAGTCATCTATCATAGGACACTTCGGTTGCTTCCACGTCCTGGCCACTGTGAATAATGTTGCTATGAACATCAGTGTGCAAATATCTCTTTCAGTGTGTTTTTCATCTCTAGAATTTCTATTTGGTCCTTTTTGAGGTTTTCATTTTCCTTGCTAATTTATACCTGTTGAATAATTTTGCAGCAAATCCTAGCCATCATATTATTTTATCTAAAATTAATGGACAGTTTTTTCCTAGAAATAATACACCATATTATACAAAATAATATAATGCCTTAAGATAGTGACTTAAGTCATGTCTTATCACCAAAGACATTTCATGCTGTTATATATAAATACAGTGTGATTTTGTGTATTGACTATGTGTCAAGCAGCATTGTTCAGCTCACTTATTAATTCTAATTTATAGGAACTTTGGGTTTTCTGCATAGTCATAGTCATCTACTGTGAATTAGTTTAATTTCTGTCTTTTAAATTCTTGTACCTTTTTTCTGCACTGACTGGGCTGCCATATATATTATTGACTAGATTTATAAATGCCATGGTAACAGTTATACTTGCTTTGTTTCTTTTTCTGAAACAGCTTTAAGCTTTTAGCCTTTAAGTTTTATGTACCTTCTTTGCTTTATTCAACAAATTTTTTTCAGTACCCTTTTTTCTGGCTAAGGAAGTTCCTTTCTGTTCTTAAATGAATTTTTAAAAATCATGAGTGCATGTTACTTTTTATCTAATTCTTTTTCTTCATCTGTTGGGTTGCTCATTTTTTTCCCTTTATTTTGTTAATATGGTATAGTACATCAATATTTGAGTGTTAAACCAACGTTAAATTTCTACCGTAAACCCAACATTGTGCTGTAAAGTATTTTAAAGTATTGCTCATTTTGGTTTGCTAAATTTTATTTACATTGTTTGCATCTGTGTTCATGAATGAGGCTAGTATGTAATTTTTTTTTTCGCTTGTAGTGCATTTGTTGAGTTTTGTCATCAAGGTTGACAAGTGTTTCTTTTCTTCCACTCTTTCCTGTTTTTGTGATTGATTGATTTCTTAATTCTATTATCAGTAAAACCATCTGAGCCTGAAGTTTTCTTACTTGGAAAGTTTAAATTGTAGATTAATTTCTTTATTTGTTGTAGGAAGGATTGGTTAGTATTTTCTATTCTCCATTTGGTAAGTTTTTTTATTTAGCAATTTATTGACATTTTCAGTTTATTGCCAGAGGATTCTAGGAAACATGGCGGAGCGAGGGTTGGCCTCAGATCTCTCCCTTTGAAACAATAATAAGATGAAGATAAAACATCCAGACTGCACAGTAGCTAGTCTGAGCGTGTATAAAAGCTACCTCAGGTTGGAACCCCGGGTGTTGGGCGGTGGACTGGGAGAAATAAAGAAACTGCCACTCGAAGCTGCTGGAGCTCCTTGCAGGAGGAGGGGGAAGGGTGAAGGTGTGGCATCTTCCCAGAACAACCATGCCTGGAAATGCTAGGACTTCTACATAGCCGGCAGCAAGGCCCAGTCATCAGGGCAGAAAGGAGAGAAGTGGAGCGGGACTGCAGAGAAACAACGGTTGATTTTTGCCAGCCCTGGTTGCAAAACCGGGGCTGAGTTGCAACTCCCAATCCCCAACCCAGAGGGTACCTCCCCCCATACCCTCAGAGACCAACTACTACGAAACCCTCGGGGAATTGGAGCAAATGCTGCTGAGACTCAATCTACCTCTCGCAGCCTCTGCAGCTCCCTGCAGGAGGAGAGGGAGGGAAGAAGATGAAGCGACTTCTCTGAACAGCCGTGCCTGGAAGTGCACACAGCCAGCAGCAGGGCCCAGTCATCAGGGCAGAAGGCAGAAAGGGGGACGGGGCCACAGAGAAACAACAGTTGATTTTTACCTGCTGTGATTGCAAAACAGAGGCTGAGCTGCAGCCACCAGCACCCAACCCAGAGGGCCCTCTCCGCATACTGTCTTGACACCGAACACTGTGGAGCCCCAGGGGAATCTGAGCAAACACTACCAAAACTGTTGCTAACAGTGACAGGGACTGAAACTGAGAGTACCGAGTATGTCATGTCAACAGTTTCAGGCATTGAAAAACAACACTATGAGCAGAGCAAGGAGATTGAAACCCTCAAGAACAGAATAGATCTTTTTGAGATAAAAAACACACTGCAAGAGTTGAAATATGAAATAGCAAGCTTGGGAAATAGAATTGACCAAATGGAGGAAAAGATCAGTGATATCGAAGACAGAAATCTAGAAATAAATCAGAAGGAAGAAGAGAGAAAGCAGAGAATGAAAAATAATGAAAGAGGACGTGGTTCCATAGTGTAGCGGTTAGCACATCTGTTTTATGTGCAGAAGGTCCTGGGTTCCCTCTCCAGTGGAGCCACGGTTCATGGTCTGTGGGCATGCCACACTGAACAAGCCCGATGTCTGATCTCGAAAGCTAAGCAGGGGCAGCCCTGGTTAGTACTTGGATGGGAGACTACCTAGGATGACCAGGTGCTGTAGGCATAAATAATAATAATAAGAATTAATAATAATAAAAGGAAAATAATGAAAGAGAAATACAGGAACTAGCTGATACTATCAGGAGAGGAAATATAAGAATAATGGGCATTATCAAAGATGAAGAAAAGGAGCAGGGACTAGAAAGCATTTTCAGACAACAGTGGACAAGAATTTCCCAAATCTAAGGAATTGAGCTGGAACTTGGAATTCAAAAAGTCAACAAAACACCCAGTTTCCTCAACTCAAAAAGGCCTTCACCAAGACACATTGTATTAAAGTTACCAGAAATCAATGACAAAGATAAAATTCTAAGGGCAGTCAGAGAGAAGAAAATGGTAACTTATAAAGGGAAACCCATTAGATTATCATCGGACTTCTCAGCGCAGACTTTGAAAGCCAGAAAGGAATGGAATCAATATTTAAACTATTAAGTGAAAGGAATTACCAGCCTAGAATAATGTATCCTTTATTAAGCTGTCCTTTAGATATGAAGGAGAAATCAAGACCTTTCCAGACATACAAAAATTGAAGGAATTCTCCACTACGAGGCCTGCACAACAGGAAATACTATAGGGGTCGCTCACTTAAAATAACAACAACAATAATTAGGAGTAAAGTGACTGTCAGGCAGTTGGAAGCAGAGCGGTGCAATCCTTACTAAGAACAAGGCAATATAAGCTTAAATAATAAGAAGAGAATTGTTATTGCATGATAGTAATGAACGTTTGGTATACTTAGGGACAAATTGAGACAGCAGTGACTGAAAAGGGGAAGATTCAAAGATCCAAATTCCCAAAGTGGAATAGAGATAAGGTACATGTAGAAGAAAATGGACGGCTGTGTGTGTGTGTGTGAGATATATATATATAAAACTATCCTTTTCATATTTGGAATGGTAACCACACCCCAAAGATTCAGAATTGTATGAAGTATATAACAAAAAACAAGAAGGACCAGAGGGAAAACCCATAAAGCCAATCAAAATAAAGAAAACAGAAACACAAGGACAAGGAAGCAGTGGAAACACCGAGCTACCAGAAACCAAAGATAAAATGGCTATAAGAAGACCTCATATTTCAGTAATCACCCTAAATGTAAACGGACTGAACTCACCATTAAAAAAGGCAGAGTTACAGATTGGATCAAAAAACAAAACCCAACCATATGCTGCCTCCAGGAGACACATCTCAGCTCCAAAGACAAATATAGACTCAAAAGGGTGGAAAGGGTGGAAAATATATTTCAAGCAAATGGCATTCAAAGAAAAGCAGGAGTAGCAGTAATAATATTAAATGAAATACGCTTCAAAATAGAAAAAGTAATGAAAGATACTGAAGGACACGTCATAATGATAAAAGGAATCATGCACCAAGAAGACATAACACTTATTAATATCTATGTTCCCAATCAGGGAGTGCCAAAATATATAAAGCAATTACAGAACTAAAGGGAGAAACAGACCAAAACACCATTGTAGTAGGGTACCTAAATATACCAGTGTCGGATATTTAGGAAAACATCATCAATAAATGTTGCCGGGAAAATTGGAGGGCCCCCTGCAAAAGAATGAAACTAGACTGTTGTCTATCACCACATATCAAAATTAACTCTAAATGGATTAAGGGCTGAATATAAGACCTGAAACAGTAAAATGCATAGAAGAAAACATAGGAACAAAACTCAACGACCTTAGACTTAAAAGACAATTTTATGAATTGACCTCAAAGGTAAGGGAAGTAAAAGCTAAAATGAATGGGATTACATAAAACCAAAAAGCTTCTGCTCAGCAAAAGAAATTGTCAGCAAGGTAAAGAGACAACCATATGAATGGGAAAATATATTTGCAAGGAACACCTCCAATAAGGACCTAGTATCTAAAATATACAAAGAACTCACACGACTCAATAACAACAAAAAAACACACGTTCCAATCAAAAGATGGGCAGAGGACCTGAACAGACGCTTCTCCCTAGAGAATATATAAGTGGCCAACAAATATATGAAAAGATGCTCAACATCACTAGCTATTAGGGAGATGCAAATCAAAAGCACAATGAGATTCCATCTCACACCTGTTAGAATAGCTATAATCAACAGGACAAGTAGTAAATGTTGGAGAGGATGCGGAGAAAAAGGAACCCTCATACACTGCTGGTGAGACTGAAAATTGGTGCAGTCACTGTGGAAAACAGTATGGAGGTTCCTTGAAAAACTAGGAATTGATCTACCACATGATCCAGCAATCCCTCTACAAGGTATTTACCCCAGAGACTTGAAAACTCATATCTGAAAAGATATTTTGCACACCGATTTTCAAATAGCAGAATATTCTAGTGGCCAGGACATGGAAGCAACCGAAGTGTCCTACAATAGATGATTGGCTAAAGAAGCTGTGGTACATACATACAATGGACTATTACTCAGCTATAAGAAGAGATGAAATACTGCCATTTGCAACAAAATGGATGGACCTCAAGATAATCATGCTAAGCAAAATAAGCCAGACAGAAAAAGTAGAAAATCACATGAAACCACTGATATGTGGGCTATAAACCTAAAAGCAGCAGATGAACAGGAGAAACAGAGACTCATGGACATGGATAATGGACTGGTGTTTACCAGAGGTATGAGGGATGGGAGCGGGGTGAAGTAGACAGGGGAAAATTCTTTTAAATAATTTTCTTCTAAAAAAAATAAATAGAAAAAAAAAAAGCTATTAGCATTTTTTTTCCATTTATGAAAAAAAAATAAAGATACACAAATGGCCAATAGGCACACTGAAAAGATGCCTAATGTCATTAGTATTCAGCAATATTGAAATCAAAATCATAATGAGCTACATTAGCTATAATTTTTAAAAAAATTATTGGCCAGAATGTGGAGTAATTGGAACGCGCATACATTGATGGAGCAGCCGCTGTAGAGGACAGTTTGGTGGTTCCCCATATATATATGGAATTACCAATGTAAACCAAGAATTCTGCTCATAGATATATACCCAGGAAAACTGGAAATAAGTGGACAAGTTTTTGTTTCAGAGGACATGATTCTACCCAAAATACATTTGGATCTTTGCATTAATTTATGATGTACAAATATAGTCAAATTGGTACGTATACTGCCTTTAAGATCTTTTATGAATTCTACCTGCATTGTATGTAATTAGTAACCTTACATAATATTTAGCATCGCATCTGACAGTCTGGCCTCAAACAATTTTCAAATAAACAAACACAAATATTACAATAATATTTACTGACAACCACATTATATGTCAGGCTCTGTGCTAGGTGCTGTGAATACAGCCAAGAACAAGACATAGTCCCTCAAAACTAGCAGGGATATATCAGTCATTAAGCAGGCTGATATAAAAGTACCCCACCCCTTTTCACCATTTTCCTGCTTCATTCTTCTCTCGGGCATTATAGGGTTCGTATTTGTCATATCAACCCCTTAAAATTTTCATTTTACATGGGAAAATATACATTCAAGCAGCCTCTGTTACTATTTCAAGCAATTGGAAAAATCCCAGAATCCGCATTTCCATTGGGCTGAGACTTTCCAATATGCTAATAATGTACTTTATGACCTAGAAGTTCCAATGAATTGGTAGTAAGAAAACATTGATCTGCTTCAGTGGCACTGTAATTGGAATGGTGATTAAATGCATCATGTTAAATTTACCCCGGGCCTTTCCAGTGTGGCAAATATAAAATGAGCTATCAGCATCAGCAAAGCCTAAACCACTCTTTCCTTCTAAAATGATACTTGTCCTGCATGTTAAAGGCGATACATTTGAGCTTCTCCATTAATAATTAAGCGGCATAACGTGATAAACTGTATACATACCCATGATAGACTTCCATAGGATGTACACTAACCCAATGTGGTTTACTGTATTTAAGCAACTTGGGACAACCTTATGTATGTCAGAGCAGTGCGTTTGCACCACTATAGTTAATGGTCTGCCAGCATTTCTATTATAAAGCAATTTTTCAAAGGTTTTATTGCTCTGCTGAAGAATTTGCTGTAAGCTGAAATTTGGCATTCCAGAAAAGCAAAAATTGTAGTCTGTAGTTGTTTATTCCCTTCAAGTAGGCAAAGTAGTGGTTTTTTTTTTTTTTTTTAAGTTAATCTGACCCTTTTTTTAGAATTTCCTCATATAGCCCTTTGGGAATATCCACAGAACAAAAACCTTGCACCTTACAAAGGAACTATTGTTTGGTAATAGCAGTTAGCAATTTGCAAGGTAGAGAGCACAGATTCCAACTTATTTGTGGAAAACTATTTTTTAAAAGCAAGCATATTTTTGATGAATAATTACAAATTTAAAAACATTTTTATCAGTTCATCCTAGTTAAATTATTCATAATATTAGAGTACACTGCCATTGATATTAAAATCAATAGATGACTTTTAAATTCTCATCAATTGTTAAACTCCTTTTAACCTTTCAGTCAAGAACCACAGCTATTACTGACCTAATGTGAATTTGACCTACTCAATTCCCTCTTACCCTACTAATTAAAGGGAATAAGTACTGTAGGTAAAAGCTAGGCAGCAAGAAAGATTATATAGTAAATAGGAGAAGCTTTGAAGGCAATTTAGAAAATTAAAAAAAAATGATGATAGGACCCTTGAATGACAAAGCTCAGAGAAAACAACTGTGGTAATCTAGAAGGCTGGTAAATTTGTGACAAACTTTAATGTATGTAAACTGTTCTATTAGTCCGAAAACTTGCCGGAATATTTCATGTTTCAAACAAAGAAGAAAGCAACTATTCTGGTATTTGGTTTCTTGTCACTGAATCTAACTCGAAAGCTTAGATATTTACACTTCAAATTACAGGGCTTTTCAGTTATACAGCTAATTATAATTCTGATACAACTCTAACCCCAAAATAAGGGGGTTATTACATGAGAATGGTTTTCTAAGCTTAAATATTTTCTCATTGGGTACAAATAAAGGCCCACTAAAACCTTGGAGACTGCTGATCAAAGCAATCTTTTAAAAATGAATACTTTTTAGAGAAGTGTAAAGGATTCATCCTAAATTACTTCTAAAGCAGCTTAATATATTTTTGCCAATTTTCCAGCTTTCTATTAAAGACACTCAGTTATAGTCTCTGAAATTACAAATATTTTAGAAATCTATGAATCCACTTCCAGACAAGTAAAAACAGAGAGTAATGTTTGTAAAATGTTAAGTAAATGGAATTGAAGGGTCTAGTAAACATTAAAAGATATAGAAAAAAATTTTTTTATATGATTCTGATTGATACTGTTATATTCTTTTTAAATAAATTTTATATTCAGATTCCAAATTAATTCTACTTTTACTTTCTGGCAGGCATTTACTATACTTGCCAAGTTTACAAGTATAAAAGCTAAAGTAAAAAAAAAAAAAAGATTTACCACGGACAAAACAACAGAATACTCAAGATTAATCCTCAGTAGCATCAGTGTTACCAGTCAGTTTTTGATGTATAGAATCAGAAATCTAGATAAAGGATTGTTAAATTTTGCTATAGGTCCGGCTAGAAAGTCCTGTAGTAGCTAATCCAAAGACCTATGAATTCCTTTGGCTTTTGTAAGAGAAACCTCAAGTCAGGCTGCAGTGGTGGTTCAGACGCAGTGATGGAAAGGCAGCACCCCAGCATCTAATGTTGGCCATGCCACCTTTGCTCAGCCTCACTGGATTTATTCAAAAGATTGAAGCTTCTACAAAAGGCTTAACTGAAACCACCGGAAGTTTGTTACTGGGGTGTTTCATTTCCATGTTAGAAAGACAAACACAGCCTTGTTAATAATTGAAAATAACAGCAAAGATTTTTACTAGATTTGATAATAGCTTTTCATCTCTTACACAGTTACCACTCAAACTCCCTTTCTCAGGAAGTCCTTTTCATTACTATGGTATTAGTAGGAAAATAAGTCTCCAGCCACAGAAAAAGGACCAGAATGATCTGCAGAAAGTAGGGTAGCTCCCTGTTCCACTTCACCTCTAATACCACAGTAGCCTCTTTCAGTAAAATGTATTCTTATAAATGTATCACATGATAGGAAATTCGGAAGACACTAATAAAGACTATCAGTGAAATTATGTCATTCCCATATCTGTCAGATACCCAGTTCCCCCTACTAGAAATCACAATTACTAGTTTCTTGCAGATCCTTCCCTGAAGCAAATCCTATTTTAAAATACACCCTCCTTATCCTCCAAATCTCAGCACTACCTAACCTGCCTGCAGGCTTTATTTTTCTCTCTAGCACTGATCAATAATGAGCTTATAATTATATATTTATTATTAATATTCTGTACTTGATGACTTTATTCTTGTCAGACCCTCACCCGTAACAATAAAAGCCCCCAAGAAGAACTCTGTTCACTTCTGTATTGCCAGAGCATGAAATACTGTGTGGAAGATAATGGATCCTTGACAAGTACTTGTTGAATGAAGTAATAACCTTCATTATTATAAACACTAGTTAACTACAGAGTTATCTATTCTTTATGAAATACTAAGCTTTTCCAAAAAAGAAAAATCTACAGAAATAGTGTACTTACGGAGCTAAATCAGTTTAAGAGTAACTAAATTGCAAATGCTCAATATTGCTCATTACTTGAGATTATAAATTTTACACTGTCTATATAAAAGGAAGTCTACTTAAACACCACTTGTAAGATTTTCTCAAGCTTTTCTTGAAAATGAGATGTCCTCTTCAAGTCTATCTAAGGGGATAAAATTTAAGTGGTAATTTGTAATCTCAGGAGCACTGAAAGGGTAGTTTGCTATGTTTTTTTTTTTTTAACAAAGTATAAATTACATTAACATTAAAAACAAAGAATTAAGTATGGGAAGAAATCACACATATGCAGAAAGACTTGTTATAAGGCTTTCTGAAGTATTAGTTCAAAGATTTAAATAACTAAATAAATAGTTAAAATAAGATTGAGAAAAAACCATCAACGTCCATCAAAAGAGGCTATCTATTGAGTACAATATGAAGCAATCCAAAAGAATGATCTAATTCTATACATGCTGACATGGAACAATCTGTAAGATATATCACAGAATCTGAACAATATGTAATGTGCATACCTGAATGTGTATTGTTTAAATGTATGACTGGTAAGAACACAGTACACTCAACAACAAAAAACCTGGTAAAAGGATGCTGCGGAGTAAAGAAACCGTGAACTGGGGTAAAAAGATTTTATTTCACAGTAAATCATTTGGAACTCTTTGAACTTTTACCATGTGAATTTTTTTTTCAAAGTGGAGAAAATCACAGAATAAAATTGTAAAGAAATTTTACTTAAAATATGCAAAGATAATGGCATCTCTGGTGTTATTAAGCATAAGGGTTAAAATTAGATCAATCTCATTTAAGTGGTGCCTATCCAAGTTTAGTTTATATATACAATTTAAGTCTAAATATACATTTAAATTAGAAAGAACATCATTTCTGGATCATGAAAGTATTCATGCCACCTCAGAAAAATCACGCACACTAAAAAAAAAAGTGACATATCACTCTAACCTTTACCAAATAGCTGGATTTAAAAAGCAATGATAACAACAGGCTAATATTACATATACTTTATTTTGAATTTGTATACTTTTTCCCCTGGTGTCAGGAAAAAGGCAGGGATGTACACTATCACTGTATTATATTGGAGATCATAGGCAGTACAATTAGGCAAAAAAAAAAAAGGCAAAATAATCAAAAAGATTAGAAATGAAGAATCCTGTCATTATTTACAAATGACATAAAAACATGCAAAGGAATCTAGAATATCAAAAATAGGAAGTGAATTTGGCATGCTATCTGACTATAAGTCAAGTGACAAAAATTTTACTTCTACATTTGAAACAACAATTAAATAATGAAATTTAAAGCAGTAATATTTACCATAGCATCAAAAAAAAAAATCAGTACTGAAAATTTGATCTAAAAGATATATAAGGCAGCTATGCTGAAAATTATAAAATATTGAGAGAAATTAAAGACTTACATAAAGGAGGTATATACATTATGTTCAGAGTTGAAAGTCTCAGAACAAAAATATGTCAAATCTCCGTAAAGTGATCTGTAGATTAGACAGAATTCCAGTGAAAACTCCAGCAGTTTCATTTCAATTGCAAGTGAAAGGCTGATTCTGAAATTTACATGGAATTGCAAAGAATACAGAATACTAAGACAATTCTGAAAAAGAACATAGTTAGAGGACCTACACTACCAAATACACAGATGTATCTGAAAGTTACAGCAATAAAGACAGCATGTTATTGGTGCAGAAACAAAGCAGTGGAATAGAACAAAGAACCGAGAAACACCCACACATACTTGGTCACCTGATTTAAGACAAAGACACAAACAGCAAAATCATTGGGGCAAATAATCTTTTTTCAATAAATAGTATTGGGGTCAGTTTTATTATCCATATGGAAAAAAGAGCTTCGACCTTACCACACATTGATACAAATGTATCAAAGACTCAGAGGTGAAATGTAAAACAATAGTTACAAGAATGAAACACAGAATGTCTTTATAATACTGGAATAGGCAAAGATTTTTTTTAAACACAAAGAGCACTGACTATATAAACATTGATAAACTTCATTAAAATTAAGAACTGCTGTTCATGAAAAAGATAACACTAAAGGAATGAAAAGTCCACAAATTGGGAGAAGATAGCAGCAATACATATAAATGATGTGTGTGTACGTGTAAAAAATATAAAGAACTATAAACCAATAATATGACTGACTTCCAATTTAAATTAGAGAAAACACCTGAACAAGCACTTTAAAAATGTGATATCTATGTGGTCAATATGCAAGTGAAACTGCTTAGCATCACTAGACATCAGAAAATGCAAATTAAAATCACAATATGGTACCAGTATACCAACAACAATGGCTAGAATTAAAAAAACTGAAACTACCCAAAATGCTGGCTAGGTATGGAACCCTGGAATTCCAATTCACCACTGCTGGGAAAATAAACTGTGTAGCCACCATAGAAAAAGCTAAGCATACATCATCTATGAGTCACCATTTCCCTCCTATGGATACCAAAGAGAATGATACTATGTTTCTACCAAGAGATATGTAATGTTATACCAGCATAATTCCCAAAAAGTTAAAAAATAACCCAAACATTCACCCACAGAACAAATACATAAACTTTCTATACTCACATAATGGAATGAGAACCACTACCATATACAACAACAAAGGTGCCATAATACTGAGGAAAAGAAATCAGATGCAAAGAAATTTATGATTCTAGATAGATGTTTTCAAAACAGGTATAAAAACTAAACCATGGGGATAGAAATCAAAACAGTGGTTACCTGTAAGAGGCAGCTTTGAATAGGAAGGGGCAAGGAGGAGTCTACAGGGGTGCAAAAAATGTTGTTTATTTTGATCTAGTTGGTAATTTCATATAGATATTGATACAAATATGAATACAGATTTGTGAAAATACATCAAGTTGTAAAGTTAACATCATACACCTTAATACATGTCATACCTAAATTTTAAAAGAGGATATAAACAATACTTTGGCAGTAAATTTACTTATTGTTGAGTTTATTGGGGTAAACACTGGTTAATACAATTTATAATTTTCAGGTGTACATAATAATTTGACATTTATATATTTCTATTTTAGATTAACACCCAAAGTCAGTTTCCTGCAGTACCATATATTTGATCCCCTTTACTCACTTCAACTTCCCCATACCCTCTATAATTTGACCTCCTTTAATACCATCTAGCTCTCTCATCCTCCGCTACCCCCTACCCTCTGGTAACCACTACTCCATTGTCCATGTCCAAGAGTCTCTGTCCTGTTCATTTGTTGCTTTTAGGTTTATATCCCTCATATAAATGGTATCATGTGATTTTCAAACTTTTTCTGTCTGGCTTATTTTGCTTAGCATGGTTATCTTTGAGGTCCATCCATGTTGCAAATATCTTTTCAGATTATGGTTTTCAAGTCTTTGGGGTAATACCGAGTAGAGGGATTGCTGAATCATGTGGTAGATCAATTTCAAGTTTTTTGAGGAACCTCCATACTGTCTTCCATAGTGCTGTACCAATTTCATTCCCACCAGCAATGTATGTTATTCTCCGCATCCTGTCCAACATTTGTTATGACTTGTCCTGTTGATAACAGCTATTTTTACAGGTGTGAAATGGTATCTCATTGTGCTTTGATTTGCATTTCCCTAATAGCTAGTCGTGTTGAGCATCTTTTCATATATTCATTGGCCATTTGTATGTCCTTCTAGGGAGAAGTGTCTGTTCAGGTCCTTTGCCATCTTTTTGATTGGAACATTGTTTTTTGTTTTTGTTGTTGAGTCATATGTTATGTTGGGCTTTTTTCTTGTTTTTAGAGTTAGGCCTGTAATGATATGAACTTTCCTCTTATGACTGCTTTTGCCATGTCCCAAAAATTTTGACATGTTGTACTATCATTATCATTTGTTTCTATGTATCTCTTCATCTCTCTTTTTATTTCCTCCTGACCCAGTTATTCTTCAGTCAGTATGTTGTTTTCTCCATGGATTTGTGGTTCTTCCTGTTTCTTTTTGCAGTTGACCTCTAGTTTCAAAGCATTATGATCAGAGAATATGGTTGATATGATTAACCCTCTTATATTTGTTGAGGCTATCTCTGTGTCCAGTATGTGGTCGATTCTTGAGAATGTTCCATGTGCACTAGAGAAGAATGTATAAGCAGCTGTTTTGGGATGGAAGGCTCTGTAAATGTCAATTATGTCCAGTTGGTCTAATGTGTCATTTAAGGATGTTATTTCCTTATTGATTTTCTGTTGGATGATCTGTCCATATCCGACAGTGGGTATTTAGGTCCCTACTATGATAGTGTTTTGGTCTGTTTCTCCCTTTAGTTCTGTTAGTAATTGCTTTACATATTTCAGGGCTCCCTGATTGGGAGCATAGATATATAAGTGTTATGTCTTCTTGGTGCATGATTCCCTTTATCATTATGAAGTGTCCCTCAGTATCTTTCTTTACCTTTTTTTTTTAAGTCTATTTTGTCGATATTAGTACTGCTACTCCTGCTTTTCTCTGAATGCCATTTGCTTGAAATATCATTTTCCACCCTTTCACTTTGAGTCTATATTTGTCTTTGGAGCTGAGATGTGTCTCCTGGAGGCAGCATATGGTTGGGTTTTGTTTTTTGATCCATCTGCAACTCTGTGCCTTTTTATTGGTGAGTTCAGTCCATTTACATTTAGGGTGATTATTGAAATATGAGGTCTTCTTTAGCCATTTTATCTTTTGCTTTCTGGTAGCTCGTGTTTCCATTGCTTCCTTGTCCTTGTGTTTTGTTTTCTTTTTTTGGTTGGCTTTTGTGGGTTTTCCCTCTGGTCCTTCTTGTTTTATGTTAATATTCAGTTCTGAATCTTTGGTGTGTGGTTATCATCATGATATATGAAAGGATAGTTATATATATATACAGTTGTCTCTTTTCTTTTCGTGTGCCTTATCTCCATTCCCTTTGGAATTTGGATCTTTGACTCCTCCTGTTTTCAGTCATTGTTGTCTCAATTTGTCCCTGTGTATGCTGAACATTCATTACTATGTTTCTGTAGTAAATCTAATTATTTTTAAGCTTATAATGCCCTGCTCTTAATAAGTGTTACATTCCTCTGCTTCTTTCAGCCTTCTAATCACCTTACTCTTAATTATGTATATTTTTGTCATTTTGTTTTAGGTGAACTGACCCTTTTCAGTATTTCCTGTAGTGGCAGGCCTTGTAGTGGAGAATTCTTTCAATTTTTATATGTCTGGAAAGGTCTTAATTTCTCCTTCACATCTAAAGGAGAGTTTTGCTGGATACATTAATTCTAGGCTGGTAATTCCTTTTATTTAATAGTTTGAAATATTTGATTCCACCCCTTTCTGGCTTGTAAAGTTGGTGCTGAGATGTCCAACGATAATCTGATGGGTTTTACTTTATAGTTGCCATCTTCTTTTTCTCTGGCTGCCCTGAGAATTCTGTCTTTGTCATTGATTTTTGATAATTTCAATACAATGTGTCTTGGTGAAGGCCTTTTTGAATTGAGGAAACTGGGTGTTTTGTTGACTTTTTGAATTCCAAGCTCCAGCTCATTCCTTGATTTGGGATATTCTCGTCAACTATTTGTCTGAAAATACTTTCGAATCCCTGCTGCTTTTTCTCACCCCTTTGAGAATGCCCGAGCTGCCATATTGATTTTCTTATATTCTCCTGATGGTATCAGCTAGTTCTTGTATTTCTCTTTCATTATTTTTCATTCTTGGTTTCTCTCTTCTTCCTTCTGATTTATTTCTAGATTTATCTTCGATATCACTGATCATTTCCTCCATGTCGTCAACTCTTATTTCCCAAGCTTATTTTCATTTTTCAACTTTTGTAGTGTGTTCTTCATCTACAGAAGTTTCTATTTGGTTCTTTTTGAGGGTTTCAGTCTCCTTGCTAAAGAACTTACTCTGGCTCATCTAGTTGTTTTTCAATTCTGAAATGGTTGATATGATTTGTTTCAGATTCATTTGAAGTTTTTTCAGAAGTACCATCCTAAATTCTCTTTTGTTAGTCGCATATTTCTATGTCCGTAAGGTTATTTTCTGGAGATTTTTCTCTTCCTTTCTGAGATGCCATGTCACCTTGGTTGTTTATGGTGTTTAATGGAGTCTTTCTCCACCTGGAGTGTATTCTAATTTTTTTCATAAAGAAGATTTATTATATAATCGTCTCTAGCCTGTTTTAAAGAAGGCGTTTTTCTTTTGGTTTCCAGTAGGCACCATTTAAGCCTCCTGTATCTTCTGCTTTATATCGTCTTAATCATTTCCTTTTTTTTTCTATACATGTTTAATCATGCTCTCTACCTTCATTAGCAGTTTCTGTCAGTGTTAGCGACAGTTTTCTGTAGCAGTTGCTGAGATTCACCTGGGGCTCTGTGGCATTCCGTCTCAGAGGATATGAGGGAGGGGAATACTGCTCAGTCTCGGCTTTGCATCCCCGGCTGGTAAAAATCAATTGTTGTTTTTCTGTTGTTCCCACTTTTCTGCTGTCCCCATTTCTCTGTCTTCTGACCAGATGACTGGACACTGCCGCGGCACGTGGGGCTCACAGCACTCCCAGGCAGGGCTGTTCATGGAAGTTGCTGCACCTTTTCTCCTTCCCCTCCTCCTGCAGGGTGCTCAGGTAGCTGAGAGATGCTGCTGCTTTTTTCTCTCAATCCACTGCCCGACACCCGAGGTCTGACCTGTGGTAGCTCTAATGCATAAATCCCAAGCCCAGAAATGGTGGTGTGAAGTTTTGGTGTTTTTTGTTGAGTTTTAGATATTCAGCTCATTGTTTTGAGGGGAGAGAGCCAGGGACGTCTCTCGCTCTGCATGTTTCTGATGTCACCTGTTTGTATATCTTTAGAGAAATGTCTGTTCAAGTCCTTTGCCTATTTTAAATTGAGTTGTCTGACTTTTTGTTGTTGAAGGCACAGTCTTTTGATTATAAAATTAATTTGCATATTCTTTTGGAATTTTTATGTGAGAATATGAAAATTTATTTGGGGCTATAACAATAAGGGATTGATGTTTTACTTTTTAGGTAACATTTTATTGAATGTTTTATTTTTATCTATTTTTTATAGACATTTAACTCCTTTATTATATAAGCTTAACCTGATGTTTTTCTCCCTGCTTCCAGTCTACATTAGCAATATCCAAATTTTTTCCTCTCCAAATTATCATTGTTTTACATTTTTTTCTACATCATGGAATGTTCCTTTTCCAACATCAATAGAATGTTTCCTTTTCCAACTTTTTTTGTTAAACAGCTTTAATTGAGGTATAATTTACATACCATAAAATTCACCCATTGTAACTGTACAGTTCCATTAGTAATTTATAGTGTACTACCATTATCACAGCTCAGTTTTACAAATTTTCATCATGCTGAAAAGTTTCCTCAGGACTGTTAGTGGTAAATTCTGTGCCCTCCGCCAGGCAACCACTGACCTTCTTTCTGTTTCTGTAAATCTGCCTTTTCTTGATATTTCATATAAATGGAATATAATATAATAATGAAGACTAGCTTCTTTCACTCATGAAATTTTTTGAGTTTCATCCATGTGTTAGAGCATTTATCTGTAGTGTATTTCTTTTTATTTTTGAATAGTAAGCCCTTTCTATGGATAATATCACATTTTATTTGTCTGTTCACCACTTGATGGGCATTTGGATTGTTTCTGGTTTTTGGCTGTTATGAATAATGAGTATTCATGTCCAAATCTTTGTGTGACAGTCTCTTTCAACTTTTTATTTTGAAAAATTTCAGTAAAACAAAATGTTTGAGATAAGTAGTAAGTGAATGTCCTGGATTCACTGATAGCTAACATTTTCTACCCATGTGTTACCTCTTTCCATAAGTATACCTTTTTTAGAATCTTTTGCAGATAACTTGATAGTTTTACTTCTTAAGTATTTCATCATGAATCTCCCAAGAACAAAGACATACATTCTCATACATAACTACAATATCATTAACAGACTTTAAAAATTTAACATTAATTGCATAATGTCTAGTATTTTTTTTACATATTGAAATTTTCTCAGTTGTTTTCTAAACTATCTTCTAGAGCTTTTTTATCCCCTTTTTTCCTAATCTAGGATCCAAAAAATGGTTTATGGATTGGTTGCATTTGGTTGTTATTTCTCTTACTCTCTTTTCATCTAAAAGATTGAAAGTTCTAGACGGACTCCTCTTCTTTTTTCATGTCATTGAGGTTTAGAAAATTGCAGGCCATTTATACTGTATTTTATATTTGCCTCACTGCTTTCTCATGATTTAAGTTAAACAATTTTGGCAATAATAGTCAGTAGGTAAAGTTAAGTGTACGTTACATCAGGTTGAACATGTCAGGGTGTCTCTTGTGTAGCTAAATTTGATCACCCACCTGGTTAAGATATTGACTGCTAGATTCTAAAGGTATGACTTTTTGTTTTTAGTAAGTAATTTGTAGGAGGACAGTGAGACTGTTATGCTATCTTGTTCTTCAGTAACCTTTCACCAGTGGTTTTCAGCATCCAAACGGCTTGAAGTAATTACTAAGTGGGGGTAGGGTGCATAGAATGCTTTTAAAAAATCACTTTGTGCACTTGAAAAGGCATTTGCAGTTGTCTTCCTTAGGTTTTCTGTGTTTGGATAAATAATATTCCAGGTGTCTCCTTGACTTGTTATACTGTAGTTTGTACTTGTAGTTTCAGAGAATAATTTTTTGTGGTAGTATATAAGGTATGGAGATAAGTTTTTATGTTTTAGAAGTCGATTTTGATATTTGTGGTTTTACCCTCAACTCAGCAAGATAGAAAAATTAATGGAATCTAGTAAGAAGAAAGACTTTTTCTATAGTAAATAAACTTATATATCAACTATTTTAACCCCAATAATAGGTTTAATTATTTCTGAATGTTAATTTTATTTCTAGTTCATTTCTTTTTCTCTGCATTTTTAAAAAGTTTTGGCAGAGTTGCTTGTTGTCCTCTGTGCATTCCCAAAATTGTTTATATTATGGAGATTAATCATGGTAGAATCTCACAATGTTACTTTTAAGCCTATAAGTACTTTTCTTTCTTTTCCTGGGAAAAGAGAACATGGTATGTCAGTAATAGCAGTAATAATGTGAAGCCGTTTACTTTATCACTTTGACTGTGACTGGCTTGCCTACGTCATGGAAAATGTATACCGGAAGTCTCTTATTTTAATGAGACTGATTGATAGGTAAGTGAAAAAAAAAATGTGTTAAAGCATGGGATCCTAAAAAATAACTTGGATGTTTTGGTTTAATTTAAAACACAAATGTATGTAATTTTCGTTTTTTGTTTTGTTTTGTTTGTGGCAGGTTTAAGACCTTTTCTTTGCTTATCAGTCAACTGATTTGAGAGCTGTGTACTTTTTCCTCTATAGTACGTCATCTGCAGTTACTTAGCATAGTGGGAATATGGCCTCTAGAACTGGGCTTTGGGGCTAGAACCCTCACTCTGTCGCTTACTAGAATGTGAACTTAGGCAAGTTACTTCTCTGTCTCAGTTTTACCATGTGTAAAAATGTGATAACAGTAGTAATGATTTAGTAATTGTAAAACACATGCTAACTTAAAATGGTTAACTCATTTAATCTTGCTGTTGACTGGCATATCAGTGCCCAAATAACTGTTAATTAATTAACATCCCGTTTTGGTGTGGAGTGAGAATCTAAAGACATGGCAAACAATCTGAGGACACTCTAGATTTTTATGACTTGTTCCTCAGTCTCAGTTGTCTTGCCTAGTCTGACAGTATCCTTTTTTTTCTTTTTTTAAATAGCAACATGTCTTAGTCTATTCAGACTATTCAACATAGATTTCATAGAAAATAATGCTTTCTTTTTGCACTTACTAGTTTAGAGAACAAAACTGTGGTCACAGCAACAAGTGAATAGGCATAATTGTAAGGCATAGACAGATTTGGGAACAAAAAAACACTGGTTCTTCGTGATCATTCAGCTCAACTAATAGGAGTGGAAATAAACATCTGTACTGGAAAATAGCTCTGCTGGCTGGGAGAGCATTTCACAAGCATGTCATTCTGTTTTATGGAGGGCCTCAAGTGCATAGGTTAATATAACCAGTTGAGTGACATTTTGCAAAGAGTACTGCTTTAATCTTTGAAAGAAGATGCTGCTGCTGCAAACTCACCATCTTAAGGCATTGCACTGTAGGTTGATTGTTGTGGGTCTGTTTTCTGCCAGATTACAGCCTGTCATCTTGTTTTTCTTATGATGGTTTAGGTAGCATATGTTTGTGAGAGGTGGCAAGTTCTATGGCCAAGAAGGTAGACTGACCCATGATTATCAAGCTCTACTAAAACAATTAGCCATGGCTTAGTACCAGTCCTCAGCATTGGTGGGGTGGACAGGGTGGTCATGGACTCCAAATTGAATTTTGTCCAGTTGGTCCTGAGCTTTTTAATATTTCTACCAGAGTCTTAGAAGATGGCATTTAGAATATGCTCATTAAGTTTTTGAATGACATCAAGTTGGGTGGGATAGGTGACTCTATAGACAACTGGATTAAAATTTAGAAATATCTGATAGTTTAGAAAAGTTGGTGAATATACATAAGTGGTATGAGATATATCAGGATCAGGGCAAGATAATCTCTAAGGAACATAAATAGCTGTGGAAATTCAGTATGGGCGTAGGATTGGGTTTTGTACAGTGGTAGTACAAAGAATCCAAGTGATAAGAAAACCCATTAAATATTAGTCAGTGATGCCTTTGCATTTTAAAACCATGGATAAAAAGTCAATATAATTGGAATGGTGGTTAAAGAAATCACAGGGCCATCTCTTCACCATATTTAGTATTAGACCACCACAATGTAAGCATTCATCGAAGATCTCAGAACAATTTTCCAGAGAGAGAACACTGAAAAATTAGGCAATAGTGCCCATGAGAAGGTTTTAGTAAATATTTAGCCTAGAAATAACTAAGCAGAGTTAGTAGTCCTTTGATTAGATTATACATGATTATATTATTGTGCAATCATAGATTCATAGAATGTCAGAGGTCAGTTGGTCTAAGTAACTCACTTTTATTTTATTAGGTTAGAAAACCAAACTAGAGGTCACACATTCAAGTCAGGCCTTTTCCTCCCAGGTCACTGCTGTTACCACTACCCGTGTAGAGCAGCTAGTGTTGTTAAACTGATGACAAGATTATAAAGCATTTACAACAGTAGGAAGGTTATAAAGTAAGACATTAGAAATTCATGATTTGAGGGTTAGAGGCAATGAAATATGATACAAAGAGAACAATGGAATCTCTGATGATTATAGAAGGCTACTTTAGATTAAGTGTCATTGAAGCAGAGACAGAAAAGAAGTATCTTAAGTTTCTGCTAGGTGAAGGGTTATAACTGCTCAGGATTGATTACGTGGAGAATTTCTTTTGCAGACTTTAGTCATTCTTGTATTTTGTAGTGAATGAATAGTCAGGAAATGGAAATTTTGAACTTTGAACTTATTTTCTTTCAGTGAGCATTGGACTAGAAATAAAGAGCAGTTTCTCTTCTGCTATCACCTTTTAACCATTTCTCACTTAGATTCAAAGTAGTATGATCTCAACCCTTTCACCTACTCTCTGAGAATATCTTAATAGATGTATAATATATAAAACGTTTAGAATTTAAATAAAAGATGTGTTTGAAGTATAAAAGACATTTTAGTAACAACCTGCACATTTAATTTTTTTGTGTTTATATATTGCTAGATTTCGTTTTTTCCTCTATATTAAATAAATGTTCTTTTGATGCTTGCATCGTACCTGAAGTGACACGAATCAAAATGCTGCATCTTTTAGATCTTTTTACTTGGATGTTTTCCAGCTGCTAGAAATAACTTGTGCTTTTTTTTTTTTTTCCCCAGCCATACAGCTACCATTGTTAGCCTGCTTAACCTGTATTTTGAACTCTTGTAACTTTATCATTTCCCAGGTTTAATGTCTCATTTTGTTGACAAAGAAAGATCTACTAATAATGCTTTGGTTTACTTTTCATCTTTCATTAAAGTTATCCTGTGTTTGATCTAATTTTCCATAAATATAGATAAGTGAATGCCTCTGCTTACAAACCTAAATTATCTTAATAAGAGTAGATTAAATGCACACGTCACCAGGATAAAGTGGAGTATTTGCCACTTGGGTAGGATAGAGGCATATGTAATTCTTCAGTAGTTTTTATATGATGATGGTCGCAAAGATGATGGAAAATGCATAGCTCAGTATGTTGCCTTAGAAGAAGTGGTTCTTAATGGGTATAATTACTAACCCATTACAGAAGTTTCATAGCCATTTATTTTATGTTGACCACTATTCAGGAAGAATCACTCTGACCTCTATAAATGTAGTGTCCTCTCACTCCCACCCATTTGTGACAATACCATGGCTAGCCAGGAGAAAAATAAGGGCAGGGAATACTTTACCATTATATCTCTTAAATCTTTTGTTCTCAGCTTAATTCTCATATTTTTGCTCCCATAACAAGTGGTTGGGAAATTTTTTGTGTATTGTTTTCATGGCAACATGAAGAATTTCTTTTGTAATGGACCAGTAGTAGTACCTAATATATGTAGAATTTTAAAAATTTACTTTTTTCCATAATACTTCATTGGGCTATAATTTATATATACTAAAATGCATAATCTTAAGTGTATAACAAAATGAATTTTAACAAATGTATACACCTATGTAATTATCCCCAGATAAAAATTTAGAACATTTTCATCACTCCAGAAAGTGCCTTCCATTGATGAAAAATTCTAAAACGACTTTCAATAAAGTGGATGGGAATAGTTTAAGTGACATTTAATATTCAACTGTGTACGATTTCTTCAGGTAAACTGGACAGAAGTGAACTTAATCTTTTTTTCCTGCTTTTTTCCTACTACAAAAGTGAATTTTGAGCATTAATTTTATTCTAATGTACCTCTAGGGTCCATTGTTTGTTCCAAATAGAAATGCTTTATCTTTTTTGTGGAATGTAGTATTCCATTGTATATATACACCACATCATCTTTATCCATTCGTCCGTCAGCGGGCCCTTAAGTTGTTTTCCCTATCTTGGCTATTGTAAGTAATGTTGCAGTGGATATAGGGGTGCATATGTCTTTTTGAATTAGTGTTTTATTTTCTTTGGAAATAATACCAGAAGTGGAATTGCTGGCTTCGTATGGCAGTTCTGCTTTTAATCTTTTAAGGAATCCATCAGTGGCTATACTAGTTTATAATCCCAACAGTGTCCAGGGTTCTTTTCTTCTCCATATCCTCACCAGCACTTGTTATTTGTTGATTTTTTTTTTCATGATAGCCATTTTAACAAGTGCAAGATAATATCTCATTTTGGTTTTGATTTGCATTTCCTTGATGATTAGTAATTTTGAGCCTCTTTTCATTTGTTTGATGGCCATCTTTATGTCTTCTATTCAAGTCCTCTGCCCAGTTTTTTAATCAGAAGTGTATTATTTTCGGTGTTAAGTATGATATTGATTTTATATATTTTCGATATTATCTGATGTATCATTTGTGAACATCTCCCCATTCAGTAGCTTGTCTTTTCATTTTGTCGATGGTTTCATTTACTGCACAAAACTTTTTGGTTTGATGTAGTTCCGTTTGTATATATTTGCTTTTGTTGCCCTTATCTAAGGAGACATATTCAAAAAGGTTTTCTAAGAGCACTGTCAAAGAGTTTACTATTAGTGTTTTTCTTCCAGTGCTTTTAACGGTCTCAGGTCTTATAGTTAAATTTTTAATCTCCTTTGAGTTTTATTTTTGTATATGGTGTGAGAATGTGGTTCAGTTTTATTTTATTTTTTTAACATGTATCTGTGTAGTTTTCCCAACACCGCTTAACTGCAGAGTCTGTCTTTACCCCATTGTGTACCCATGCCTCCTGTGTCGTAGAGTAATTGACCATATAAGTGAGGATCGATTTCTGGGCTCTCCATTTTATTCCATTGATCTATATATGTTTGTGTTCACCAATACCATACTGTTTTCTTTAGCTTTGTCTTTAAAAAAAAAAAATATTTTTTAAAATGCCTATAGCACTAGTCTTCCAAGGTGGTCTCCTATTCAAAGTACAAACCAGGCCCAACCCTGCTTAGCTTCGGAGATCAGACAGGATCGGGCTGTTCAGGGTGGCATGGCCCGTTCATTAATTGTAGCTGTGTAGTATGGTTGGAAATCAGTATAAATTTTAGTGAAACATTTATTCAAACTCTCCACATCTTTATAGACATCACTACCTTTAATTGTTACTAAAACCATGTTTCATGTTACTGACTACAATTTTTAGTTACTCACTTCCTTACAAGTTGAAATAGAGCGCTTTAAAAAATCTGTAAATATTGCTCTCACTAGAAATTTTTATTTGAAAGCCACAGGAATCCATTCATATAAATATAGGAGAGGTTCCATTATATTTGTGATCTCCCTAACATTCTAAGGCTTTTATTGCATTGCTTTTTTAAAATGATCTCCAAAGGCCTTTCTCAGTGGCAGCTACCTCTTGTATGAGATCAACACACTCTAGAAATAAGTCTGAAATCTGCGTTTAAAACTATATTTTACTCCCCTTTAAAAATTTATTTGGTGTGGAACACTTTGACAGCATCCAACAAAGTGTTTCGCATGTCCTTCGCAGACTTCTTTGTTTTTATTCAATGATGAGAACTTTACTATCGCACTCCTTTCACAAATTCTGATTAGATAGATGCCCCTGGGTGTTTGATTCCCTTGACATGGTCTTTTGAATCCACAGGCTAGTCCCCTGGACATGAAATACAAACCTGAATTTTTTTATTGCCAATTTTTGGGAAGCCCTGCCCTTCCTTCTTCCTTTCCTTCCTTCCTTCCCTTCCTTCCTTCCTTCCTTCCTTCCTTCCTTCCCTTCCTTCTTCCTTCCTTCCTTCTTCCTTTCCTTCTTTCCTCCCTCCCTCCCTCCCTCCCTCCTTCCTTCCTCCCTCTCTCCCTCCCTCTTTCCTCCACTGTTCATATTTAGTATAAAATTATTGGTGCCTAGCTCAAAAGTAAGGATTTAATTGTAAATCAGTTCTTCTTTTTGGAAAACTTTGGTGATATATGGCAAGACAGCTGCAGCCACTGTAATACGTTGTGTGTTAGAATTGGTAGTGTCATTGAGTTTCTATTATGTGGAAAAATTAGCCTTTTTAGTTCTGTTCACTGTATTTTCTTTTCTCCTGCTTTAATTTTTTACTTCCCATTTAACTAGTTTATTGATGACATGTGCCACCTTGTTTTAATTGTTTGATAATGCTGGACTAACCTTTTAGTAATGTGTACAGAGCCATAGATGATAATCGACTTGTTTACATCTGTATATCTTTTTTACTGCAAGAATTTAAAGCAGAAAAAAAAAAAACACGAGAGGGGTATGCTATGTCCTTGTCTTTGAATTTGGGTGTAAAATATGAAGACACTTCTCATCACAATACCCCAATTGGAATTTAAAATGTCACACTGAATTTAGTTTTAAAAGTAGCACCACTGATATTGCTACATTGTAGAAACTAATCAATCCATCTTTCCATTGTAACATCTCCTTAAGAAAAAAAATTTGTAGACATCTGATTAGAGTGATATGTAACAGCTCACACAGGCTGGATGCACTGTTGAAGTCCTCCTTTGTCATTGCCAGCCCGGATGTCATTTCTTTGAATTGGCCTTTTTATTTTTTTTTCTTATTTGCTTGAGGTGAGCACAGTGTTAAGTAGAGCTGTTGCTGCTTCCTAGCTGTTGTGGATAGCTGGCTCTTAAGTGTATGAGGTGGCACACAGAATGTTACTAGTCTTTGATCATTTAGCCTCACCTCTAAGGCAGCTAGAATGATTTTTAGAGAAGAGGAATTGTTGGGTTTGCTTTTTTTCTTTTTTTTCACCAGCATTTTCTCTTCCTTCCCCAACAGCCTTCCCTCTCTTTCCTTTTTCTTCTCCTTCCCTCCTTCCTTTGGATTATTAAAAGTGGATTGAATTAGGAATTGTGAGTAGTTGGTTTTTACTGATTGGTCCTCTTTATAAAGAAGGAAATCTCTTTGCAGTCTTAGATTTTTTTTCAATTTTATGATCCACGGCCTAACCTATAGAAATTTAGGGACCATCAGACTGGAAGAGCTTGGCATAGTTGTGCACAGGTCGTTTTATCTTTTTGACTCTTCTTTATTTTTCTTGTGCCTCAATTTCTTCTTCTGTGTTGGACAAAAATAATGTTGTTGAGAATATTGATAGTGACAGGGTTTTTTTATTTGCGCATTCATATTAACGTATTTTGGGGGGACCTGGCACACATTGTGTTTTTCCTGGATGACGAGAGATAGTAGTATTGTATGGATGTCAAGAAAGTATTACACATAAAATGTTTCTAGAATTTGCATAAATTAGGAATGTTATTTTAATTCCCCACGAGGAATTAGCTGGAAGGTTAATTATTCTTTATTTAAAAATAAATATCCTTCAAAATTGGAGAATTTGTTATTTCTGAAGAAAACATGATTAAAGTGAGATAAACCATTTCTTCCCATCAACCAGATTTAAAAGAGATAATACTCAGTATCAGTGAGAGTGTTTTGAAAAAAGTACTTTCAGATGCTTTTGATGGAGTGTAAATTGGTAAAACTTATATGGGAAGTAATTTGGCAATACTGAAATCATACTTTTTCATCTAGTAATTCTCAGAATCAGTTTTAAAGAAAGTTATTTAAATAATTTGTACTAAAGATTTATGTCCCCAGATGCTCTTTATAGCAGTATTTTATAATAGAAAAATCTGGGGAAAAGGTTAAACATCCAAAAGTAAGAGAGTGACTAAAACAATTATAAAATTAGTATATAATGGAATATTATAGAGCAACAGAAATGTTTTTGAAAATATATACTGACATGAAAAATATTAAATGTAAATATAAAATAAATTTACATGTTTTTTATATACATTTTCTGTGAAATGTCACATGAAAAAACATGTTATAAAGCATATTATAATAACATGTTATAAAGCATCATAAAGTGCACATCTTTAAGCATACCAACAATTTAATCAATACTGTTATATTATAATAAATTCTTAGTTTTGTATATCTGTCCATAAGGTAAAGAATTATTTCAGAATATTTAACAGTTCTTATTTCGGGGTAGGATTACCAGTGATATTTGCTTTTTGCTTAAATACTTCTGTTTGTTTTCTGAATTCTGTGCAAGGGAACAAATGTATCCTCAAAACCAGAAAATATCATTAAACATTATTGAAAGAAGAAAAAGAATTAAGCCAAGTTTCATTCTAAACTCCATCTCATTAGAAAGAAACTTCTGAAAATGCCAGCCACTTTTTACATCCGGGGTGACAAATCATGGCCAGGTACATAGGGTGGCATTATCTACCATTTGTAGGTAGCACAGTGTGACCGAGGTCCTGAAAGATGACAGGCTGACAGCTACAGGGACTGTGGATGGCGAGTCTTCTAGATGGTTGCGAATGACTTTACAAAATACTTTAAAAAATCTACTTAGGTTTTTCGTGGTTTATGTCTTCAAGAGAGGATTCATTTATTTACTTAACCCAATCTTTATTGGATGCCTATTAATGTATTAAAAAGAGTGACCAAGAACGTCCTTGCCCTTGTGACACTGTCTAGTGACGAGAGATAGTCAACAAGCAAAACAGGTCATTGGTGAGATATGAAAGAATGATGTGTTGTGAAAAAAAGGAAGAGAGGCTGACTTAAATTGGGTGGTCAGGTGAAACCCACTGAGGAGGTTTCAGTCAGGACCTAAGTGACAAGAAAAAGCCAGTAATACAGTGATTTAAAGGTAAAGGGAACAGCATTGGCAAGCGCCCTACAGCACATCTAGAACGGGGGGTGGGGGGCGGGGGGAGGAAAGGCCAGTGTTGTTGGAATGTGGTAATTGAGAGGAGCAAATTGGTAAGAAATGAAGAGGACAGGTAGGTACAGCCAGATCATGATGTGAGTTTGATGCTTTGGTAAGAAATTTGAATTTTATACTAAATGCAGTAGGAAGTTGTTGGATGGTGTTAAGCAAGAAAATAGCATTTTCTACCTTGTTTTTTAAAAGATCACCCTGGCTGCTATGTGTAAAATCATTGTAAAGGGTCAAGAGTGGGAATGGGGAGACCAGTACAATGTCATTCACAGTGGTTGGTTGCCAGAATAGAAGCAATGACAAAGGAGAGAAGTGGATCAATTTAAGGCCTGTTTGTAAATGGAGCCAGTGGATTTTGCTTGAGTATTGTACATGAGAGACTTTTGGAAAGATGGGAATCAAAAATTGGCTTCGAGAATTTTGACTTGAGCAACTGGGAAGGTGTTGTCAATTACAAAGGTGGACAAAATGAGTCAGGTATGCTCGGGAGGAATATTGAGAGTTCTGGTTTGAAACATTGATGCTGAACTGCATGTTCAGATGTTAAATAGGCAGATATATAAGTTTGAGCAAGGTAAAGAGGTTTGAGATGAGAGCAAACATTTGTGAGTCTTAAGTGTATAGATATAGTATTCAGAACCGTGGAACTACATGAGACCACTAAGTGAGAAGTAGAGGTCATGAGGACTGAGTCCTGGGACCTCCAGATAAAGGTTCTTAACAGTGGGAGACATCAACAAAAGTGGCTAAAGGAGCACTTAGGTGGGAGGACAACTAGAGAGTAGGGGCAAATTTGATCTAAGGATCTGAGTGACAACGCAAAAGTAGAGAGAGTTGGAAGAAGGATAGATCTGATTGAGTGCTGGTAAGAGAAGGAGTAAGTTGAAATCAAAGATATAATTCTGTGTATTAGTTTTCCAAGGCTGCCGTAACAAATTACCGTAATTTGATGGCTTAGAACAATAGAAATTTGTTTTCTTAAAGTTCTGGAGACGGAAGTCTAAAATCTGGCAGAGCTGACCTCCTCCTGCAGGGCTCTAGGGGAGAATCTATCTGTTCCTTGCCTCTTCCAGCTTCCAGTAGCTGCCCCAGCATTTCTAGGTTTTCTGACCATGTTTCTCCAGTCTCACCCTTCATCTTCAGATCGCTTTCTCTTTTATGTGTCTCTCCAAACTCCATTTTCCCTTTCACAAAACACTTGTAATGTCATTTAGGTCCCACCTGGACAATACAGGGTAAACTTTTAAGTGCCCTCCCCGCCGCCCCAGTAAATTCCAGGGATTAGGATTTGATCTTTGGGTCATCATTATTCAACCCATTAAACCTTGGTTTTAGAAACATGGTAGCCATTGGAGATCTCAGTAACAGCAATTTCTCTAGAGCAGTGGGGATATAGGAGAATCGTATATACCTTTCAAGTTTGCTGCCACAGAGACCTCTGTTGTCTGTCCCAATACTGTGCTTGTTGATCACACTGTGTTTTCATGGGCAGTTAATAGTATGCCTGTGATATGCTTTAGGTTTTACATGTTGGACATGAGAAAGGAACAAAAACTCTCAGAAGTCTGTGGCAATTTTTCAGTAATTCACACTGTTGACCTATGTGATCCATGTTGGCGTTACCAGAGTGGCCATTATTTCTATAGCCAAAATATTTCAGATTTCTGACATCTATGTTTTGATTAATATCAGTAGCTATATTATTTCATCTGTAACCTGATTGATAACCATGTTGCTGAAAAATTCCTAAGCAGAAAGTGGAATGGATGTCATTTAGATAATATATAGGTATAGTGGGTATTTTAAATACATAAACGACCTGAAGAGAGTTAAGGGCATGCAGAGAAAAATGTTATTTTGCCATTTTTTTTCCTTACTAGCTTTGCAAAATACAAATGTTTATACTAGCACACTTGGTGCTGAGCTGCCCTCAGTTCTGTGCAGGCTTTCCATGAGTCCTTCTGAATAGCAGCAGAAGTGATAAGTGATCCCTGGCTCTAATGGCACTGCATGGACAAGAGATAGCAACCACATCTGGAAGAGGCCTACTTCCTGGGGTAGTTCTAATAGCAAAGAAATTCCTTTATTCCCAGACCTTTTGGGAGTTAGAACTGAAATGATTGGCAACCTTGGGTTTCTCTCCACTGTGTGTATATGTATTTGGAGGAGAGGACAGGGGTTGTGCTTCTTCCCGTTGAAAGGCTTTACTTTCTCAGGGAGCTGACTGGATTACCATCAATTAAATCTTTAGTTGTAGGACCATTCTCCCAAACTGCCCCTCAGCTTCTGTATTGGAGGCAGAGGCCATAGTTTGACATGGTGAGGAGAACACAGGCTTTATCTCAAGTTAGGCAGACCAGGTTCATCCAGCTTTCTTGTTCTGTAACTTTGGCAAGGTATATACTCTGTTAGAGTCTCTGTTTCCTAACTTCGTAAAAATGGTTGAAGGCATCTGGTTATGCTTACCACATAGCATAAAAATGTAAAAATGTTCATTTTTATGCATTTTTAATTTAGATTTGATTACTGTCTCTGGTGTCTTTATTTTAAGCAGAGTTGTGAAGAAAGATCCACCTGGTAACATAGCATCTCTTTGGGGATGAGAAGTGACAGCTATCCCCTCCTAAATTTTGTCACCTTATGACAGTTATTAACTGTTAGGTCTTGGATTCCAGTACATTGGAAAACAGTCATAGTCTTCAGGGAATACGTCCTGAGGGAGGCTTTCATTAATTATAAAATTTACTAAGGAGGACAGAAGAAAGTTGGCTTATTCCATGTATAAGAGCAGATCTGGGCAAAGACTAAGACTAAGGAGGGGAGGTGCTGAGGAATGAGGCTGTAGATATGTCATTTTATCCAACAGAGTATTCTAGGGGGCTTGTAGAAGAAAGTTGTAGGAATGAGTCCCCTTTGGAGAGAATGAGGAAGGGAAAGGGCAATGAGAAGAACTTAACAGACAAGGTTTTATGATTGCCAGCCGTGTTGTACCTGGGCTGCTCTGCAGTCAGTGTCTGGCAGTTTGCTGTGTTGTAAACAAAGGATGGCAGGATGGCTTTTGGAGTTGTTAGCTCAGTACTGAGGTCACATATTTCCACTGCAGCTCAACTGTGTTACCTCGGTCAAGCTGCTCACCTGTCAAATGGCGATGAGACTGTATGTCCTTGATTTCCTAAGATCCCTCAATTTAAGACCCTTTGGAGGAGGTGGTAGGAACATTTCCTTACTAAATTATTCATTGTAGTCAATTGTACGTTTCCTGGTTGTAGAAATGTTAATGTGATTTTTTTTAAAAGTGCATTTCAGAAGCAAAGTAATATGGTTATACCATCATCTTAGGGATTGTGGAAGGATTATTAAGATAATGTATGTTAAGGAAGGATTATTAAGATAATGTATATTAATGTATATGTTAAAATTTTTGTTGAAAGATTTTAAACAACGGTCATAAGGTGACCAGGATATGAAATTTAGGACTGAAATGAGGGGAAAGAGGATGAGATAAAAGTTAAAGTAATATTACAGAGATAAATGAGTGTGTAAACATTTATATACATTTATAATATATGTGTGTATATTAATGAAACCCTTCCTTTACAAAGTTTTTGTTTATGGTGCTAACTTCGTGGTATATGTATGTTCCAGTGTGAACAGCGGGACTGTAGTAATCACGTGGGATAAATTGACTTGCATGTTATCTTCTTAAGCTGTTAATCACAAAAAATAATGTATTGAATAAGTCACAGATAACAGTGTTTTGTGTTTGTGTTGTGGGGGAGGAATGGCTAGTTAGAGGACTTAACAACTAGTTTATTAGTTCAGTCTGCCTGTCCTGGAAAATTCTTTGCCTACTTTTCAAACATCTTTATGTTTACTAGAGTTGATACTGAATTTTTAGCTCTTCTTTCTTTTTTTCTTTTTTTTTTGCCCCAGGTCCAGCAAGACTATGAACCTCTGTGTCCAAATGCTTTGCTGGTAAGTGCAGAAAAGGATTTTTTATTTACTGTTTGTTTCTTTTCTATTAGTTGTTTTTAAGACTATCTCAATCATTTGGTCCTCTTTTTGGGTTTATGCATGGGTTTTTGCTTCTTTGTAAATAAAGGATTTGGGTTTGATTTGTCAGGGGCCCTTTCTAGCCCCCAAATACTGATTGGTTGACTCCTTGAATTATGACTCCTTCATGAGTTGAAGCCTTAGGTTTTTTATTTTGTTTTGTTTGAAAGAACTTTATATTCTGAATGATCTTGCATAAAATAACTAAGTCTTTATTGATGGAGGTATGTTTAATGTTCTTTTTTTATTACTTCATTTTTGTCAAGATAAACAGACACCACAGAGGTAAGGATGGATTTTAATCAGTAATGCACTGCAACAATAGGGAAAAGGGTCCAGTGGTTGACTGAACTCAACTTTGATTTGTGCAATGACTGGACATTTTAAAGGGAAAGTGGGAAAGTAGGCAGGGGTTGCTCTCTTGGCTCAGTGGAGCTCAGTGGAAGTCAGGGAAGTGAAAAATTACAAAGGGTTGGTCAATGTAAATGGATAATAAGACGGCTATATATTTTAGCTGACAATCATGGAGGTTAGGTTCTGCCTCTTACAGAGACTGAGAAACTGAGGCCTGTCCTTCTTGATGATTACATTTTTAAGGAATAACTTTCATGCCTTGAGGGAAAAAAAATCCAGAGCTGTAAGAGATTACATATAGGGACAGAGCAAAGATTCACAGTTGTAAACTCTTTTAAGTAAATGCTCTAAGATAGGGTGCTCAGGGACTAGTAGTCAGGCGTTGTCTACAACAAACCTTAAATTCTTTTGGCTGGTTTAAGCTTTCCTAGGCAGCACTTTAAAAGGGGCTAGAATCAACCTAGGGTTGGGGCCTTGAGTTTTTTAGAAACTGTTAGTGTTTGTTTAAATCTTTTAATGATGGATGAAATCATTGTGTTAAGAGTCTTGTTTTTATAGGCCAAGGAGGAGGCCAAAGTTGGGAAGAGGTTCAGAGGAGCCTGACTAGAATTTGATCAGAGAGAATCTTTGCCAATTTTCATCTTCTATTCATTATGCTATTTGGGTAGGGCAATAATCATAGCTTAAGCTTTTTATACCTTTACATTTATGCCTAAACCAAGGGATAATTGGGAAAAGTAGGGAAGACTAGAGAAGCTGATAGTTTGTATATATTAAAAGTTCAGAATTTGTCAAATACTTTGGGTCTTTAAAAGGAAAAAATATTGGTAAGTTTGGTTTTATCCATCTTTCTGCAGTATCTCTGCCATGTAGAATATATTCTGTTTCTTACTGTGCATGTCTACAATTACATGAAGAGAAGCTTCCTTATTGATGAGAGTTTAAAGTAAAGGTGAAAGTAGCAGTGAGACGAAATGTATATTAGATTGTATGACTGTCTCCATGCAGAACTAGCTCCTCCTTATAATTCAGTAAAGTGTGGCTTTGGGGGAAAACCAAGCACCTTTGAGTAAGGTAGCGTGCTCATCAAGTACTCAAAAAGAACTCTCGTGTTCCTAACTTTTAAAAAAATACCAATGAAGACAGTTTGGCTATGGTGTTTCTTTGGCTGTTGCAGTTTTATTTTCTGTGGTTATAGTTATTTATTGTCTCAGGTGATTTGTGTTTATTACTCTACATAACTTTACCATTTTTCCTTTAAAAACATTAAGATGTATTTTTAGGCTTATAAAGAAAATACTATCTCTTCCTTTCCTCTTTATCTTTACCCCCACGTTCCTGATTTCCCCAACATCATTGGAAAGGAATGACTAGTAATATCCTGCTTGCTGAATCATTTGGTGTTCTTTTTTGATATTCAAAAGATAAAAAGTGATTGAACTTTAAAGATATATTGTGGATTTTGTTTCTGTATAAACATAGAGGATACAAATGCATTATTGCAGCAGAGACAGGAGATGTGCAAGACCACATGAAGATTATTTTTATTTTGTCCAAGGCCACTGTGATTTGAAATATTCTTAAAAGTATATTGTAAAGTGTACAGTGTACTTTTAGAAGGTAGAAAATCATTAAAAATCACTATTGTGTACCGTTAGGTTATTTAGAGATTTTTTCAGGATTCCTTTCAAAATAAATCTATGTGTTGAAAAAGTAAGTTTGTTTTAACTTGTTTACATAAATTGAATGAAATGAATAAAAGCATGTTTAAAATCTTGTTGGGAGAGTAAGGTAAGTTTAGGAACTATTAATGCTATTTTAAAATTTATTTTGATAACTGTTTACTTCTGAAGAAATATTCTGCCAAATGATGAGCACATACCCTTGATAACTACCATCACTTAGATATTTTCCCTTTAAAAAAAAACCAAAAGATTTCTGGGCTGTTTGAGGTCAGAGGAAGGGAACAAAATGAGTATCTGGAAAGTGAGAGTTACTAAAAAAATTGAAATGTTAGTTGCTGATAAATTATATATCAAATAATAGTGTTTCTCTGTATTGTTAGAATAAGAAATATCTGCATCAGCCATTGGCATGTGTACAGAAGAGTGTCCAACCTGGCTGAATTTGCTGTCTTGATGGCTTGCAGCTCAACTAAAATATCTCTCTTTGAAATGGGAGGGTATCATTTTTACTTATATTTTGACAACTGATTTGGCTTGGCATCGAGTACCTAATTCACACTGACCTTCTGTACCACCATATTGAAGCCCAGCTATCATTAAAACAGTACTTTTCGCAGGATGGTTTTACTATATAAAAGTATGGATGACAGACACACCAAACAAGATGATCCCAAGTAGGGAAGAAACCAAGGCAGAAATTTTTAAAGAACTGTTTGAAGTAACTTCTTTATCAATGCGGTGTTATTTCCCACCACCCTTAGAAAGGCTTGCTGTAGGGGACAGAGAAGTGTGGTAACTAGGAAGTAGCTATAATCTCTAGACCTCTTTATCCTTTATAAAGGAGTGGGCCTGAAGATATGTCCCAAGAGATGGAAGATTTCTTTGAGTAGCACTGATGACAGATGTTTATCAGAAGAGGAACTTAACATGTGCTCAATATAAAAAGAACCACTTGGACCTTTGGACTTTAAACATCTATATGTATTTAATTTTTAATAACTTTCAGTAATTTCTTTGAAAAACTAACACTAAAATATTTATAAACTATGACAAAGGTATTTCATTGAGAAATCTAAGCAATTGCTTTTAAACTGTAGACTTGGTTTGAACATATTGTTCCATTTAAGACTAACTGTTAAGAAACTTGCTATTCTATGATTCACATAAAATTCAATTTATTTACAGTACAAAAAGCTTTTTTTTCACTTTTTACAGAATAATTTCTATAAAAAATACTTTTAAAGTTATGTTGATTTACAGAAAGGGGCAAGACTGAAAGAACTAAAGTATAAGGGAATCTCTTGTCTGTTGAAGATTAACTGAGAATTCAGATAAAGCATCTGTGAAATTATAAGCTAATGGTGACATTATTTAATTTTCTGAAAATCAGTTTCAGTGTAAAGTTTCAAATATGTATTTGTGGGAAGATAGTTAAGCTTACGTTTATTTCATAGTCATTTGTTGTGCCTCATTATTAGTGAAGAATATTGCAATAGAGAAAGAAAATTATACATTCATATAGGAAGCATATCTGGTATGACTTTATGGCTAACTGTATTTGGTTTTGTAAGAATCTGCTTTCAAGTACCTAGTCAAATGAATAACATTAGATGCTGGGTTCTGATATTTAACAGTGGAGAAAATATAATTAGTATATTTCTGTCACTAGCCTTTGTCAGCTGGGAGAAAAATATTAATTTTGTATAGTAATTTCATTTTCATTATTTCATGTTTTAAATTCAAAAGACTTCAAGGGGAGGCTGTAAGGGATTGAAATAGTATTAATGTATGAATTTATTTTATCTATTGCTGGATATTTTGTATCCAGTTTGAAAATTATCAAGCTTGTTCATTGCTGTCAGATTTTCTACCTAAATTTAAAATGTTAATTGAATAATAGAATCCATAATTTATGCTCTTACCATGCCATTAGTTTGGGATTTTTCCCCCCTTTGAAAAATAACATACTGGTTAATTTCATGCTTTTTTTTTCTTTATAATATATTTTAACAAGGAACTAAAATCTCATAGTTTTCTTTTACCCCATCATCTTCCCTCCACCCCAGAGACAACCATTATCTTTCTTATACTTGTATTTATACTTTTTATTATGAATGACATTTACATAAACAATATATGATTCAGTTTTAAAAATGTCTGAGTGGTATGTTGCACTATTCATTCCACAACTTGCGTTATTTTTTAACAATGCTTTTAGAAACCAGTCATTTCGACATGTGTTGCTCTAGTTCATATTAACTTATAATATTCTATTATAATTAAGGTCCTAGAACAGTCTCAGTTTATGCTTTTTGTACCAGTGAAATTAATAACATCCTTTTGTACTCAGTGTGTCCCAGTTTGGTTGACGAATTATTGGTCACCCTCATTATACTATGCCCCAGTTTATCTAGTCCCCTGTTGATGGACATATAAGTTTTTCTCAAGTACCGTTTTTATACCACAATTTCAACATCATGTGTGTTCATTCGCACGTGCACACACACTCTCGCTCTCTTGCGCACGCGCGCTCTCTCTCTCTCTCTCTCTCTCTCTCTCTCTCTCTGTCTCTGTCTCTCTGTTTCTGTCTCTCTTTCTCTCTCTTGCTCGCGCGCGCCCAGTCCTTTCTGACCTTTTAGTCTATAGTAGCTTGCCATCCTATTAATAAGCATTCTTAAATTGGGTAGCTAAGTGTTAATGCTAGTTAAGATAAATGAATAAGCATGTTGAAGCTGATGATGTTATGGAATTTATGTCAGAAATAATTGTTGCATTTCTAATGGGAAACAAAATGCTCTGTGTTCTAAGTAGCAGAAAGATAGCTTCTTTTAGGCTCTAAGTAGAAAAATTGTGACCTTGCATCAGTATTTTAGGTGAAATGGAAGAAATTTTTAATCGTCATTGGCTCTTTTAAGATAGTTTAAGTCAACATTTGGCTTTATTTCTGCCCCACGTGTTGGTCTAAAGCTGTGGTCTCTAAATGGTGCACAGGATTATCTATTAGGCATAGAGAGAAAATGTTAGAATTTCTACTTATATTTATTTTTATCATTGTTTATGCATTGTTAATTTTATAATGTATATAATGTTATTGGTATTTCCTAGAGTTGCCATAATAAATTACCACAAATTTGGTGGCTGAAACACCAGTTTATTCACTCACAATTCTGGAGGCCAGAAATCTTAAATCAAAGTGTCAGCAAGCAAGGCTCGTTTATACTGGAGGCTCTGAAAGAAAATTCATTTCATGCTTCTCCTTGGCATTCCTTGGCTTGTAGACACATTACTCCAGTCTCTGTCGTCATCTTTACATGGACTTCTCCTCTATTTTCTGTCTTTTATTCTCTATCTTTTCTAAGGACAAGTGTCATTGGATTTAGGGCCCACCCTTATGTAGGACAATCTTATCTTGAAATCTTTAATTACATTTGCAAAGGTCCTTTTACCAAATAAGATTACATTCATAGATTTCTGGTGGATTTTTTTGGGGGGAAGGGGCAGTAAGGATGGGTTACACCATTCAATTCATTGCAGGAGTTTATAATTACTTTTAGAACAAATAGAAATGTAAGAGGTGTGTGCTCAAAGTTTATACTAATGTTGCATTCTATCAAAGAAGTTTGGAGACCCCTAGTTCTGATGTCTGCCTGGGTTAGATGTAGTTGGCCCTTTTTCATGTAATAAGGCAACCCTCTCTGACATGAAAAGTGATATGAGTTAATAATTCTTATGGTTCATGTTCTCAGCAGACTAATGCAAGCTAAATTGGAATGATTAGACTTAGGTTTATGGACTTCCCTTTAGGCTAGGCAGGAATATAGGTAACTATCAAACTCAGGAAGCACCATGAGACTTTTTATATACTTCACTGGTCTTGACTCACCATAATACAGATACTTAGAGTAATTCTTGTTCTGGCTGGTTTTCTTTGCACTTGAATTAAAGCATTACGATGAGGTTGCTTTTTGACACTTCTCCTGGTTATAACCCCCTTGCATTTAATTCTTAGTCACAGTAGAAAATGGTGGGCAAAATGATAGGGTATTATTTTTAGGCCATTAATATATAACAGATGTGATCTTTAATATACAAATTTTATATCAGTTATAAGTCCCACCGCTCAGCTGGTTTTTAGTGTGTAAAGCAGAGCTATATAACTATGTTAACAATCAATAACTATTACTAAAGGTTCGTTTTAAATTTCTTAATTTACATTTAGACTAAATTTTGGAGGTAGAGAAGGAAAAAACCACTTTAACTTAAGACTTCTGGTTCAGAAGAAATTAACAAGGGTATAAATAGAAGTGGGACAAGAATTACCATTTTTTAAATAAGATGGAGGAAGGGCACAGACAATTATATCTATAGAATCCTGAGGTGAAATAATTGCAATAATAGTTAATATTTTTGAAGCTCTTTTATATTATAAAGCCACTTTGCACAGTATTACCTCATTTGATCCTCACAACTTGGACAGTTTTATATCTCCATTACAGATAAGGAAACTGGCTCAAATGGATTGAATAATGTTCTCAAGAGTAAGTAAATTTTAAAGCAAAGAACTGAGATTGACCGTAGGTGTTTAGACTCCAATTTAAAATTTTTCCCACTGTCTGATATTATTAGGAGTGAAGGCAGTAGGTTTAGATGCGATCGTACTATAAAAACCCTGCATGAATGTAGCAGCAGCACTGTTTTGTATTTATGTGTAGTTTTGGAGTATCCACTTTTCCCTTTTCTATCAGTTCAATCGCAGTTTAGATATCCAGGGAAAATCAGAGAAACAGTGCTGGAAGCTTTATAACGTAGCTATTTGGGAAAGGTTTGCATGGGTGATGGGGGGAGTGTTTTTGTCTAATGCATTTTCTATTTTGGTGATGAGATTTTCATTTTTTAACTTTTTTTCTTGTTCATATAACTTTTAGATCATTAACCTTGCTCTCTGTACTGCGTACTGAGGTACCATTTCTAATTTAGTCTCCTGTGTTTAGCTTCTCAGAAGATAAAAAAAAAATATTTGGAGACGATTGCAGGGCTGGTTTGCACATTGTTGGTGTGAAGGCAAAATGAATTTCATATTTAGATTTAGACAGTGCAACCTGCAGGCTTCATTTGTTAAACCTTGTTGATATTCCCATTCTTTCATACATGTGTGCATAATAGGGTTGGAAAAAATCCTCCTTTTGTTGTATCCATATTTAGCAATTTGGTTGAGTTATGGGAGAGCACCAAATCCTAACTGCTGGACCACCAGGGTGCATCTAGTTGAGTTATGGAAAAGCCTATCCTCTGCCTTGTGTATTTGTTCATTTGGAAACCTTGTATAGTTTATAGAGACACTAGTGATTTGTTCCCTAGCCTCCCTGTGGATTTTGTTCCATATTACAATTTAATTCCACCTCCCTGTCCCTGCTCCTGTGCAGTTAATTTGTACATTTCGATGCAGTTTGTTTCATGGTGTGTTTTTGTAATCCAAACTGAATGTAACGAGCTATGTGCTTTAGAGACCCAGCTTTGCTTTGCCAATTAGAACAAAGTGGTTACTGAGAAAGAGTATGTTTTAAATAAAACATGGCACCTCTGAGTGGTACTGACACTCATTTGGGAGTAAAAGAGATGGTTTTAACTCTTTGACTCATGAAGAAGAACCATTACTAAAGATCAGCATTTTTGGAGGGAAAGAAGAGGAAAGATTTACCTCCATAAAATATGGTTTTGTAAATTTCCTCATGGATTAAATAAATTTAAAAGTTTCATTTCAGACCCACCATTTTTCTTCAAGACTGAGGCATGTGTTAGTGAAATTCTCTAAATTCCTGACTATTTAACCAATGACTGCTGCAGTTTCTGAATTTTGAACTGTTATCGTTAGGAATGTGAGAATATTTAAAACCATAGCTCTGTTAGCATCTTTATTTTTTAATATATCAAGCCAAGTTTTCAGTGTAATGGAGAACTCCCAAAAGGTACTTGAAAATTATGAGGGAGAATATAAGATTTTGCCATAGTGTGTGGATGTTATTTTCAGATGATAATAGAATTTCGAGGCATCAGTGACTTAAGACTGTAAATTTAGCAGTAGTTTCATCAAACATTTGAAGGACAGATAGATGTCTTTGATAGATCTTCATAGGCTGACAGTTTACTGCTATACTCCATAGGGAGACCCCTCATAAGTTGGCTTCAGTATTGTATTTATATCTATACTACAAATTAATATTTTTTTTTTTTTAGCTGATGTACCAAATAAACTATAGAATTCAGCATTGGTGCAAGGAAAGCATGAAATTGTGCTTTTTCTGTTTTCCATATACTTAAAATTAGACAACGTTTCAGCATTGATTAACCTATGTAAGCAAGCGAGAACAAGAGGAATACATTCGTATGGAACAATTTAACGAAAAAGTATATGGCTGTAATGTACCCTTTTGAAAAAAATCATTTCTGGAAAAATGAGCCCTGTACTAGAGGAAGCTAATTGGAGTAAATTAAATTTACACATTTCTAACAGTGTACTGTGGAAGTTTATAAGCCCTACTGATGGTTTGAAGAGACAGTCATTACGACAATATCAATAAATGCCCTATATCAATCCATTTTTGAAGATTAACACTCATGTTGATAGTATTTTAAGTTTGAACAGCTTTCTTAGTAAAGATAACTTAGAAGATAATTTAGAAATATTCAGCATCTTCAGAAGTCACTGAATTTGCCAGCTTTGCATAAAGTGATAATGGTGTTTTCTTTGACTCATATGGTTTAAGATCCAGTAGCTGCTAATCTCCATGCTTGGAGCGCAGGTTACTGTCAGGAAAACTCTCTCTCAAAAATTCTTTTATTATAGGTCCTAGACTTGTAATGGCAACTGAAAGCAAGGTTGTTCATTTCTCCTCTGCCCATTCAGATACTCAGTGTACATCGTGAGAGTTTTGTAACCTCTTTTTAGGAGGTCTAGAAGTGTTGAATCCCATTAATCATGTGATATTAGGAAATGTTATCACAGAATATTTGATTAGAAGGAATATGAAAGCTTTTCCTGTCCAAAATACGGGTGCTTATTCCAAATCTCTACTGAATTGGTGAGTTTCAAAGTAAATCGAGGTGATGGGGGTAAAGCAGCTGGTTTTCTCATCTTTTATGTGTTTCTTTCACATAAAAGCTTCCGTTTCTTCTTCCAATATAAATATGCTGTTAGTAAT
This sequence comes from Eonycteris spelaea, assembly GCA_003508835.1. Classification (NCBI taxonomy): domain Eukaryota; kingdom Metazoa; phylum Chordata; class Mammalia; order Chiroptera; family Pteropodidae; genus Eonycteris; species Eonycteris spelaea. The sequence continues at coordinate 3,112,563 of PUFA01000069.1, forward strand.
CTTGAAGATAGGACAAAAAGAAATCTATAACATAGTGGCCAACGCACTTTTATTTGTGGATACTTTTCTAAGCAATTATATGAGTTTTTCTGTTTACTGTAAATTCATTTTCTGATTTTTTTTACAAAATTATTTAAGTTTATTCATTGTTCAGTAGAGGTAGTATAGTTGACAACTTAAAATATATTGATTACAGTTTTTTTTAATCTTGAAAATTTTCTTAAATATGAGATTTGCATTATATGATATTTTATCCTGTAAAGCAATTACGGAATCACTAAAATGTCCTACACATGTTTTCTACATCATTAGTGCTTAAGAGAAATCCCCCTGAACTTGACAGAAGTGTTTGTTATATTAAAGTTGTTTTGTTTCTAACCCAAGACTAAGCGTTTCATGTCTTAAGACAGCTGTCACCAACCTTTTCGGCGCCAGTGCCCGGTGCTCCTATGAGAATCTAATGCCGGATGCTCTGAGGTGGAGCTGAGGCAGTGATGCTAGTGCTGGGGAGCGGCTGCAAATACAGATGAAACTTCCCTTGCTCACCCACCACTCACCTCCTGCTGTGTGACCCAGTTCCTTTCAGGCCACTGGGTGGTGCTGGTCCACAGGGTCCACAGTTGGGTACCCTTGTCCTAAAATATAAACCCTCTGCGAATGCACCTCTTTTATGGTGTCTTTCTATCAAGTAGTCTGGTTTTATAACATATTACAAACCAGACAAAATTCTTCTTTCAAAATTCTTAAAAGGCTCAGCCAAAGGAGCACTTAAAAAAGAGGAAAAAATAGAAAATACTTTGTATGTGTTTCTCGGGCCAAAATTTGCCTTCTTTGAAAGGGAACTCAAAAGCTGTATATTTCTTTTCTTTCTGGATGACTGAGGTCTTATTTTTTGACCTACAGTGACTGTCACACAGAGATGGTACCAATCATAGTTTGTGTAGCAATTTAAAAACTTAGGTAATGGCAGTGCTGACTACTTAGTATTTTGTCTTTTGAGAGGTTGGGGGTGGGGGAACTACATATTACCTAGAAAAATGGAAAATGTTTTTTATATTAAAGCTTTTTGCTAATTAAAGCTAATTGCTATATGAGATTTTATCCCATATAGCAATTAAGGAATCACTAAAATGTCCTAAAATGTAGATAATTTTAGACAGTGAGATATTTTGCATTGGAATGTTATTGACTGTCTTACTTTAGTTAGAGGTGGTAATCACTTAATTTTGGACATGCCAAATAGTTCAATCGTGATAAAACAAAAATGAATATCTTGCCTAAAATACTTTTTATATAGTTGTCATAAAATACCGGCTTTTGTTTTAGGTAAATATTTTTCCTTTTAGGTGTTAATATTCTGAGCCTACAAAAAAGCACAACTCATGCTTAAGTTCTTGTCAGACACCTAGACACTTGAGGCACTTCTGGTTATCGCTGCTTGTTGAAATTCTGTGAGCGACTCTAGTTGCATCATAAGTCAAAATTCAAAAAACCAGCTATACCCTAATATCAGTGGTGCTTTTGATATCTCAAAGGGTTTGTGTGCTTTGTCTGTTTAGTGGCTCCATTGAAAGGCTGTCTGAGACCTCTGTGTGAGTTGCATGGAAATAAATGCATGATATTTAGGGCAGAAATTCAGAGCGAGAGAATGAAGGGGGAGGTAATGGCACACAACAAGCTGCTGCTGCTTTTTTTTTTTTTTTTAAACTGCAACCAAGGGAACCTTTTCAAAGTATATTGTAAAGGTCAGGTTTCATGTATTTCCTGCTTGAATTCTATATGACTGAATGGAGGCTATTTCGCTTCTGATTTGTAAGATATTTACTATGACTCAGTATTTTGTGAACACCTAACATTGTTAGTACTTTTGGCTTTTGTGTGGCTCCACCGTTATAATACAAAACAAAGACCCAATCTGTATTTACAGAATGCCTTCCTTATGGACCTTTGCTGCACAACACAAAAGAGCACTGACCTTAGAGGAAAAGTAAATTTTTTGGATTTTTCAAAAACAAAAGTAAGGTTTTGCACTCCTTGTGTATACATTATGAAGTACCTAGATACCTTGTCTCAATAGTTTAAAATTGTGACTTATTCCTTTCATTCTGTTCTCTGATCATGGTTAAGGGAGAGGGAAACATTAATTTTTCTTAAGGAAATATACCTAAGCTTAACTAAATTCTTATCTCTTAAATTCACTGGTGCTTTAATTTCTTACAGTATTATCAAGAAGTTGTTTTTTACTGTTTTGGAAACTAGTTTTAAAAGGTTTTGCGGCAGGATGGATGAATCTTTAGGACATTATATTAAGTGAAATAAGCCATATCAGTTGGGTTAAGCTGGTTGATAACTATGTGCTGTGTACTTTGTCTTTACTGATTTTTTGCCTACGCGTTCTATCAGTTATTGAGAGAGGGATATTGAAATCTTTGACTATAAATGTGGATTTTTCTTTTATTTTCTTATAGTTCCATCATATTTTATTTCATGTGTTTTAAAGCTCTGTTACTAGGTGCATAAATGTTTAGGATTTTTACATATCCTTTATGAATTGATTCTTTTATCATTATGAAGTGACTTTCTGTATCCTAGGTAGTATTATTTGTCCTGAAATCTACTTTGAGATTAATTTAGCCACTCCAGCTTTTTTTTTAGTTTAGTGTTAGCATGGTATGTCTTCTTCCATTCTTTGCTTTATAACCTATTCGTGTCTTTATATTTAAAATGCATTTCTTATAGAAAGCGTATATTTGGGTCTTGCTTTTTTATCAACTCCAGCAGTCTATACTTTTTAATTGGGGCATTTATGCTATTTATATTTAGTGTGATTATTGGTACGATTAGGTTTAAATATCACATTTAAATCTGTGTATAAATACCATTTTGATATTTCTTTCCTACTTATTCTGTATGTTCTTCTTTACTTGCTTTCCTTTGGATTAATTGAACATTTTTGTGATTCCATTATTTCCTTTGTTGACTTAATTTTGTTATTTTAGTGCTTGCTTTACTGTGCATCATATATATTTTAAACTTCTCAATTTGTGTTCAAGGGATATTACTTCATGTATAGTCTAAAAACAGCACGCTTTCATTTCTTCTCACCTTTGTATGTTGTCAGACATTTTACTTTTGCATATTTTATAAAACGTTAACTACTTTGTTACTATTTTTGTGTTAATAAATAGTCAATTGTCTTTTAAAGAGCGTAAAGAAATCTTATATATTTACCAGTGTAATAACTGTTTCTGTTGCTTTTGACATTCCTTTATATAGATCCATATTTCTATCTGGTATCATTTTCATTCTGTCCGAAGGATGTTCTTTAATATTTTTTACTGTAAGAGGTTCCTGGTTTTTCAGTTTTGATAACCGAAAAAGTCTTCATTTAGCCCTTATTTTGAAGGTATTTTCACTGGGCGTAGAATTTTAGGTTTTGTTTTGTTTTGTATTTTAAAGATGTTGATCTACTGTCTTGCTGTTTGCATTGCTTGTATTAAGAAATTGTCCTTATTTTAGTTCCTGTGTATATTACATGCCTTTTCCCCCCTCCGGTTGCTGTAAAGATGTTTGTTTTTATGGCTGGTTTTGAATAATTTGATTATGATATATCTTGGTGTGATTTTTGTTTCTTATGCTTGGGGTTCATTGAGTTTCTTAGACCTTTGGGTTTATAAGCGTCTTTAAATATGAAAACCTTTTGGATATCATTTCTTCAAATAGTTTTTCACACCACTCGTTTTGGAGATTCCAGGTGTACATATAGCAGGCCACTTAAAGCTATCCAATAGCTAAATGATACTTTTTAAAAACTCTCTTTTCTCTTTCATTTTGGATTCGTTCACTATTTTTTTTTTTTTTTTTTTTTTTTGTAATTTCTCCTATCCAGCTAATCCCATCCAGTGTATTTTTCATCTCAGACATTACGGTTGTCATCTCTAGAAGCTCATTTTGGGTCTTTTATATCTTCTAGTCTTCTGTCAACTTTTTGGACTTATAAAATATAGTTATTCCATATGTTTTAATGTCTTTGTCTGCCAGTTCTAATATCTGTCAGTGCTTGATCAGTTCTGATTGATTTGTCTCCTCATTTTGAGTCATACTTTTCCTGCTTCTTTACATGCTCCATTAGTTTGTGATTGATGTCAGATATTATATTTTATCCTTGTTGGGTGTTGGATATTTTTGTATTACTAACCCTTCCTATGCTTTATTCTAGGGTACCTTACGTTACTTGGAATTCGTCCGATCTTTTGTGGTCTTGATTTTAAGATTTGTTAGGCTGCTCTGGAGCAGTTCTTCATCTCATTATTCCATATAGTTGAAGCAAGGCTATACTCAACTCTGAATTATGAGGTTTTTCAATTCTGGTAGGAACAGGTACTTTTCCTGATACTGTGTCCTCTAATCCTTTAAGTGGCTCTTAGCTTAAGGTTCTTTTCTCAGACAATGCTGTTGTTCATTACTCAACTAAATACTCAAAAATGGACCCTCTGCAGCCTCCTGTGTTCTCTTTCCTCCAATACTATGTCTTGTAAACTCTGGCTACTTTAGTCTCCTTGGACTCTTAAGCTCTATAGCTTCAGTTCTGGGAATTTGCAGACATTGCTTGTATTTATCTACCTTATCAATTTCCTTTAAGTGGATCAGTGTCTGATATCTAATATCTTGAAAAGCGTTTAATATATTTTGTGTGTTTTTTGGTTGTTTCAGATGAGCTGGTCAATCTAATCTAGTCCCTCTTCATCTTAGCTAGAAGTGAAAGTTCTCTAGATAATCTTTACAAAATTAATAGGAAAGGTTAAAGTATTTATTGTTCTGAGATCATCTCAAATGAATTTAAGATTAGTTGCCTTTTCCTGGACTTTCTGCTGTCCTATGAAATTACATTGGTCTTTGCTTTGTTGATATGTGTGTCATACATTCCTACTGTACTATGCAGAAATGCATCACTTGGGGCTTTTAAGGAGAGGTCCTCAGAGTGGAAAGGCTCAGTGTTGGATCTTAGGAAAGGAACCCTGGGTATATCAATTAAATAGGTGTTTTGGCTATGAGTGCCAAAGTAGTAAGTTCAGCTGTGTTCCAGTAACTATTAAAAGACATTGAGGATCTTAAGTAGAGAATTAAAAGGTGTCAGTTTTTTGCACCCCTTGAAAGCAGTGTAATTTAATGAACGAGCTTGATCTTTGGGGTCCAATAGCTTCTGGGTTCATTTCCTGGCTCTGCCACTTAGCCCTGGAGGAAGTTACCTGCTAGACTTTTGCAATGATAAAGTCTCCTCCAGGTTAGGTTGGTTATGGGAATGGAGAGCAAGGGATAAGTCTAAATTAGGTTAGGATAAAATAATCCATAAGTACTTATTGAGATTCATATGTAGAAAAAGAGGAAGAAATAAATGTGACTCTTAAGATTTTTAGCAAGTAGAATAAGAAAATTTTGGGTTGACTGCTTGTGTGTGTAGGGAGAGAGTATTGATGAATTTAGTTTGGGACTTACTTTGAGGTGATATGGGAACTGTATATGTTCTGTAGGCAACTCAGAATTTGGGAATGTGTGGAAAATCTAAAATCAGTTTTGAAAAGTTTCCATATTAAGATGGGTTCCTTGCACAAAGCTAGTGTTCACAAAATATTTGAAAGGAAAAATAAACTAATAGAGTTAAAACTTACTGTGCACAGGGCTGTAGTTCTCAAACTTGAGCATATACCCGGAGGGCCTTTAAAACATATTGCAAGCTCACCTATATATTTTTGTGGCATATGGAGTGAGGCTGGGGTGATTTACATATCTGGCAAATTCTTGGGTGATTGCTACTGCTACTCTGGAGGGTCAGAACTGTTGACTGTTTGAAATGATTGAGTCTTATAGTTTTTCTGTCACATATTAAGCAAGTTTCCCCTTTTTTAGGAAAAACAGAAATTATTTATCTGGAAGAACATGAATTATTTTTTTATTACTTACCAATTCTAGTAGAAACAGTTCACCATGTCTTGTATTCTTGGTCAAATGCTCTGAACTTGGCATCAGAATTTTTTTTCACCGGGTTCCAACTCTCTTTTTGTTTTTTGTTTTCTTTTTATGTGACCTTGGACAAATGACTTAAATTTCTCTGAATCTCATTTTGTTTTTTGTTTGGTGAGGATGGTGAGAACCTGATTTCCCGGGGTTTTAAAGGATCAAATAAATTTGTAAAGCACTTAGTAAACTACAAGCCTATGTATACATGTAAGTTGTTTCTTATAAGACATGGTTTAATAGACCATATTGATAAGCAGTGCTAAGGTGGTTTAAATTTGTTTCTTATTCAAGTAGAAAATTTGACTCTAATATGTTGAAACAAGTTGAAGTGAAAGAATTGTCAAATAGTTTAAGTGAATATTAAGTGAAAACTATAAGATATGTATGAGAGAAATTGAAGATACAAATAAATGGAAAGATATCCTGTTTTCATTAATTGGAAGAATTAATAGTGTTAAAATGTTAATATGTCCCAAAGTGTTCTATAGATTCAGTGCAATCCCTATGAAAATTCCAGTGGCATATTTCACAGAAATTTTTAAAAAATCCTTAAATTTGTATGGAACCACAAAAGAACCCAAAGAACCAAAGTAATCATGAGAAAGAAGAACAAAGCTGGAGGTATCACTTCCTGATTTCAAACGATATTACAAAGCTAGAGGTAATCAGAACATTGTAGTTATTAGTATAAAAACAGACACACAGCCCAATGGAACAGAATAGAGTGCCCCCAAATAAACTCATACACATACAGTCAACTAATCTTTGACAAGGATGCCAAGAAGTACAATGAAGAAAAAATAGTCTCTTCACTAAATAAATGGTGTTGGGAAAAATGAAAAGGCAATTTGTGGAATGGAAGAAAATATTTGCAGACCATATATCTGATAAGGGAGCTAATATCCAAAGTATATAAGGAACTCATAAAACACAATAGCAGCAAAACAAATCATGATTTACAAAGAGGCAAAGAACATGAATAGGCATTTCTCCAAAGAAGATATACCAGTGGCTATCATGAAAAGTGCTCAGTATCACTAACCGTTAAGTGAATGCAAATCAGAACCACAGTGATAACATTACCTCATACATGTTTGGATGGCTATTATCAGAAGACTAAGAGAGCATTGGTGAGGGTGTAGAGAAAAGAGACCCCTTGGTTGGTAGGAATGTAAATTCATACAGCCTTGATGTAAAGTAGTAAGGAGGTTCTTCAAAAAATTGAAAATAGAACTACTATATGATCCAGCAGTTCCACTACTGGGTATATATCCAAAGGAAATAAATCAGTATCTTGAAGATACCCACAGTCCCTTGTTCATTGTAGCATTATTCACAATTGCTAAGATATGAAAGCCACTTAAGTATTCGTTAGTGGATGAACAGATAAATTATGGCACACAAATATTATTCAGCCATAAGAAAAGAAACAAACCTGCCATTTGAACAACATGGATGAATACGAGGACATTATGCTGAGTGAATAAGCCAGTCAAAGACAATACTGTTATGTAGAATCGAGACTAATATGTAGAATCTAAAAAAGTCAAACTCACAGAAGCAGAGAGTAGAATGAATGGGGGTTGCCAGGCTGGGAGTGGGAGAAATGGGAGATACTGGTCAAAGGGTACAGACTTCTAAGATGAATGAATTCTGGGGATCTAATGTATAGCATGGTGTCTATAGTTAATAATACTGTATTATATACTTGAAAATTGCTAACGGTAGATCTTAAGTATTCTCATAACACAAAAAGTGGTAACTATGTGAGTAATATGTTAATTACCTTGATTGTGGCAATCATTTCACCCTGTTTATGTATATCAAATCATCACATCGTACACTTTAAATACGTGCAATTTCTGTTTGTCAGTTATACCTGAATAAAGCTGGAAAAGAAAACAAATATGGAAATAGAGTTGTTCACTACTTTCTACCTAAGGAATGAGGCAGAACTCTACTTTTAGTTGTTGTCATGGAAGTGGGATCTATTCTAGGAAACTTGATTTTGCTTTCATGTGTTATCTGCATTACAGACCTAGACTAAAATTACGAGGAGGAAAGGCAGTATGACTCTGGTAAATATTTCTAGTGGAATAATTTATTCATATGCCTTTGGAGAAGACTCAGATACGCTATGTATGTGATATATAGAATGTTTATAGTCTGTGATTTGCTTTACTATATTTAGTTCAAATATCTTGTACACAAATCAAATAGACTAGATCAGATCAATGAGATAGAAAGTAAAATTAAATTTTGATTTTTTTCTGGAGGAAAGAATTTATGATTGTAGACAGAAAAGTAGCCTTAGAATAAAAACAACTTTATTTATGTTTATTTAGATGTGTAAATTTTCAATATAAAAATAACAGTTTCAAAAAATTGCTTTAGGTCTGGTCATAACTATTGTATGTAAATGAGATTATTTTTCTAATGGTGTACCTCTGTCATCATTCTAATTAATCCTGGAAGCTAAATATTTGATCCAAGATACTGAGTGCTTGATTTGATTTTTATTTAGAAGAAAATTGAATTGACATAGTTCTAACAAAAAGTTTGGAATACATCAGTTCTTCTTCCATACTTAGGACTTTAAAGAAACCTTACCTGGCTTTTCAAGATCCTCAGGCAGGCAAATGTATCTTGTGTTTATATTGCTTATATTTTACAGAGTTAAATTTCCATAGATGTAGGTATGAATTATGGTAAAATATCTTTCCTAGCTTTGCTTCATGTATTTCTCAAGCTTTAAGATGATTGGCTCCCATTAATTGTATCTGCGGAGTTAAGTCTGAGTCTTAGCTTAATGTATAATAATGCTTAAAGGGCTAAAGGAACCAAAATCCTGCCATAGTTTTTAGCACCAACCAGCTTCAAATTTGGTACCCATTTGTAGGCTTCAGTTAAGGTATTTCTTGGGAAAGAACTAAAGTGCCAGGTCCGTGGTAAGTAGAAATGGAATCGTGAGCATTGTTGTTTTGGCATCTCATTTCACTTTCAGAATTCTCTTAAATGCAGAGCTTTGCTTTTGTGTTGCAGTTTTAACCAACATGATGCAACATAGCCTAATAGAATATAGTGCTCCATAAATCAAGCATTGGTCTAGCTCTGTGACATTAATGTCAGCAACAGAAAATGTTTCAGTGTTATCAGTGCATTTTTTCTCCACAGCAGTGATGGTTTCCTGCAAATGCATTTAGCCCAGCTTCATCAAGATAGAAATGTTAGCATTGGAATCATATAGATGGCTTCAAATATGGGAACTTTATCCTGCTATTGTTTGTGCACAATGTTAAAAACAGATCTTTACTTAAAAAAAAAAAAACCCCTACAGTTTTAAGCAGTTAACATAACCATGTATTTTCTGTTGGCTGTGATGGTATTTCATTTGTGTTGTTTCACCATTCAAAGGATGTCAGTTTGAAGAATATGAATATACATTGTGGATAGAAACAGCAGTGACTTCACACAGATTGTCAAATATATAAATATAAATCGTTGAATATAAAAGAATTTGATATGAACACTTGGACCTTACTAAAAGACCGTATGCACTAGCATTTTCTGGAACTGCTTCCTGGCTATATCTTTGCACTTTGAATATCTTTGTATTAAATTGACATCACTTTTATCTTCTAAATTCAGAATTAAATTGAAACTAAATACAGACAAGTTCTTCAGGTTTCCAACTTAAACTGTTTTCCTTCTAAGGAGAACACTTAAAACTTGAGCTTTGGAAATTCGAAAGTATTGTGGAAATAAATTGCATTTGTCGAAAAGATAATTTTATTGAGTATCAGCTATGTTTATTTCTTTACATTAAGCACTGCAAAGGTGAAGTGTATTTGTAGTCCCTGCTCTCAAAGACCTAATAGTCTAATTGAGGAGATTAGGCAGTAACATTGAAATTGCAGTATATTAGATCCTTGAAATTTGTGGGAATTGTGTTCTAAAACCTTCAACATACTAGCATAGTGTATCTTTTACTTAGGTTTGATAGCTATAAAATAAGGGTGATAATATTCCATCTCTCACAGTTGTTTTGAGAATTACCTAAGATTCTGTATTAAAAGACTGTAAAACCACACTGAGCCAATCTGGTTAGGCTCACTGATCAGCCAGGTAACTCATGCCTGTTCGGCTGTCCTGCAACACAATTCAAATTCATATTATAACAAATAATTTATTATGTGTAGTGAACCTTGAAAACCCTACGTGTTAAATCTTTGAGCGCCCAATGCTTAGTGTGACAAATGTTTTGGGTTTTTGTTGCCAGCACATACTCATACATGCCTTTCATTCTCTGGACAGAAGGTGATGGGGCAGTGCCATGAGTGACACTTACTTGAGCGTGGCAGCTTCCTTTCTTATGCAGAACTGCTCACTCTTCACAAGTTACATCATCTTAGCATGCTCCTGCTATTCAAAGGGCCATCAGAGAATCTCATAGCTACCTTTATGTGTGTACCTTCCCTTTATTTAGAAGTTTAGAAAAGGCTGCCAGATTGACTTATTTATTGATTCATTCTAGCTACAGAAAGTAATTATTTTTATCAAAATTTTACTAATCTCCATGTTGAATGACAATCATCTGTCCCGAGAGCTTTCTTTCCCCCTTTTTAAAATTAGTCATGGCTGGTTTCTAGTTCTTAGATTTCCGTCCTGTTTCACCAGCTACCAAAAGCTTCTTCTGTGAAGGTTTTTAAAGTACTTCTGAATGTGGAAGCCTTCTCTCCAAAGCCCTTTCTTTTTTTGACTTTCTTTTCTTCCCTCTCATCCTAGAACTTAACATTGTTCTATTGATCTAGGTATCACACTTTTCTATCCAAGCTCTTGCTTGCATATGGTACTCTACCATACTGCAGCAGGGTGAGTCAGTAATATAAGGCATATATGTAACTGCGTGTTTTTCTGTGCTATTCTCAGGATCTCAATTATGAGATCTGTTACTAATACTATTTTCTGAAAGAAATGTCAACCGTTTTTGGCTTAGACCAGTATTTCATATATTAAAAACCTTCCCCCATCTTGTTTTTTTTTCTGTTGTGATACTGTTTTTCCTTTTGTACCATTTATTTTATTTTTTCCAATTTTTTTATCCTTTTCTCCTGTAGAATGACACAAATCCTTGAGTCCAACTTTTTCCTCAGAACTTATAGACTATTACTATCTTCTCAAAGATCATGTAACATAATACAGTAGAAGAAATATGGAGTTTATAGTCCTTTCCATACCCCTAGCTATTATTGATAGATTCACCCAGATTCTGTGTCATATGACAACCCTACCAAGCTATAGGACCAGAAGGGGTACCTGAGTCATGAGGTAGCGAGCCCTTAACCTCTGACCTGTGTGGCTCATTGGAAGAATATGAACTTTGAACAGAGGCAGAGGGAGATTTAAACTGGTGATGGGTAGGTATACTTGGGTTGGAACATCTTTGTGGAGGAAGCTCTAGGCAGGAAAGAAGAAAACATAATATCAATGACTGCCTAACCCCTGAGAGAAACAGCTAGCAGCTTTGGTTTCTGACAGTGATCCAGTTCCTGCTATTGGATCCCTTTGATGTGAATGTATACTCTTGTGACCACCTATTCTTGCTTTACTTGAGGCAGAGGCAGAGGATTTAATAAAGTATTGTGTATAAAGATTACTCTCTCTTATCCACAATGGAGTCTAGGCCAAAATACACATGTTCAATGAAGGCCAATTGGTCTACCATGTATTCAGGAATTCTCTCTCATCATTTCTAAGTAAGCTAACCATTTTCTCTTTCTAGTTTGTATTTTTTCAAGACTCTGTGGCTTAGTAGTTAAGGACTTAAGTTTAGAAGTCGGACATATTATTTACTCTGGTACTTGGGCAGGTTGTACTAAGTTGTACTTCTGTGCCTTAGTTTTCTTATCCGGAAGATGAGGGTAAAGATAGGACTTAGCTTGCTGTGAGGATTTAATAAAGTATTGTGTATAAAGCAAACAGTACTTGACATGTACTAATTGCTCAGTAAATGTTAGCTTGTTGTATACAAGCTTAGAATATGAAAATCTGAAGTGTATTGATTTTTAAACTGTGGTGAAAGACTAGTCCTTTTTCCTCCAACCTATCACAATCCAATATTTTTGTAAAATGAAATAAAAATAAATTAGTAGACCAACAATAAAGATATAAAATATAAGTTCTGTTTTTATTTTCAATAAACAAAATTATTGTCAAGTTATAAAATTTTCTAACTTCGTACCTGTGATATCTCTATTTATCTCATTACAGACCATTAATACTTTGCAGAGAGGCACTGGTCCAAGGACTAGTAGTACTGTCTTAGTGTGTAGGGACAATCTTATAGAAGCCAGAATATATGTGCACAAACATTTGGTTGGGGGAACAAAACAAAACTATTATAACAGTTAGTAGTTAGCAGTTCAAATTAATTTGAACTGGACAGTATGATCTGGACAGTGTATGATTCTGAAGCTTCTGGAATGCCTTCGTTACATGATTGTTATTCCACCCTTCCCAGGTGATGGAGTTGTTCTTTTCCTTTGAGCTGTGCAATTCTCCCCTAGTTGCTCTCCAGTTTAGAAATGAGAAATCCCTATTCTGTGAAGTCCAGATAAGCTGCACTGTCTTGGACAAATTAGCTCTGCTAAGTGGCTGAGGGTAGGATGATGATTACTGCCTTGTGGACTGTGGCGAAGCAATCACTGGCAGCATAGTCAGAGTAATAATTTAAGGACCCCCTAAAGCACAACCACAAATCAGACTCTCTGTTTTTGGACAAATGGGGAACTGTAGACAGAGGAGCTAAGCATTTGTGTTTTCCTTCTGTGCAGATAGCAAGTTTTACAAGTAGCAAGTTTGACGACCAAAAGTCTACAAAATGCTAGATGCAGCCAGGGTTGGTGTTCTTTTCCAGGTATTTTAGGAGAAATCAAGCATTATCAGATTTTATCTTCAGAGAAAGTATAACTGCCAGCAAGCATATAAATGCTAGGCTTTGTGCTAAGGTGTTTTATAAACATCTCACCTAATTCTCACCACAGATGGATTGATCCATGTTATTAAACAAGCAAATAAGGTTTAGAGAGATTTAAGCAACTTGTGGGAAGCCTTATAGTTGCTTTAAATGGCTGAACCTGATTTTGAAACAAGATTTACCGGACTCTTAAGAAGGTTTTCTTTTTTCACTTAAAAAAAAAAAAATCACAGTAACTTTTTCTAGAACCATTTGAGAATAAGTTCCCAACCTGATGCCCTATCACTTTCAAATATTTTAGTATTTATTTTCTAAGAACAATAACATTTTCATACTTAAGGATAATAATCAAAATCAGGACGTTGACATTGACACATTACCATTATCTAATCCTGAGACTGCATTCTAGTGTGCCAGTTGCCCCAACGATGTCTTTTATAGTATATATTCCCATAATGTCTCTATTTCCCTCTGAAATAGTTTCTCAGTCTTTTCCTGACTTTTAGGAACTTCTTGGTATGTTTGGAGTTATTAAGGCAGTTATTTTGTGGAATGTGTCTTGATTTGATTTTATCTGTTATTTCCTCATTCAAATTATGTACTTTTAGAGAAATAAAAAGTGGAAGTGATGTTCTTTTCATTGCATGCTGTCACATGTCATACGATTTCAGTTTGACCCATTACTAATGATGACTACTTCGACTGCTTTACTGAGGTATTGTTGTCTGCTGGATTTCATTACTATAAAGTTGCCCCTTTTGCCTTTGTAATTAATAAATGTTTTGAGGAGAATGTTTACAACTGTAAATATTCCATCTCCACAACAGTATTTATTTACTTATTTGTTAATTTTGTGTCTGTGTTTAACATATCCCTTGACAAAATACTTGAGCATTTTCTTTCTTTCTTTCTGGCACAAGATGACTTTCCAGGTTTATCTTGTACTTTATCTACCCTAGCCCTGGAATCAGAAATTTCTCTAAGGAACTTTGTTTCTTTTTAATGGAACATAGTATTCTGAAGCCAGGATCTCGGTGACCTGTGTACTTAACTGCTGTTGGGGCATTTTTGCTTTTAGACCTTCTTGGTGGATACATACATATTTACTTGTATATTTATTTATATCTTTAAATATATTGAAAAATCATGAATTTCTGTTAAGTCCAATTCTAATCTAATAGCACAGGATTTATTCTAGTTTTCTTATTTCGTAGTGTCCTCCTGTTACAGTGAGAAACATGACTTCTGTTGTCCTTAACACATTGACTAACTGGTCAGTCCCACTCTGTGTTAGCCATCTCCCATCTCTGTCACTACCTTCTCCTCTGCATGAATGCTCTGCTTTTCCTTCTTGGGCTCTGACTCTGCATTTTAGACACTTCCCTACTTGCCCTCTCATAGTGTAGGATACCTCTCCCAGTGGAGCATACCTCAGTGGAGGGCTTGCAACTGAATTTTCATAATGACATTATACGATCTCAGTCCTCTTGTTTTGGTATTTTTGCTACTATATATAAACTGCAACATTAAGAGTTTTCTAAAACTATGGACCTGCTTGGAAGGAGAACACCAACTAAGATACTCTAAGTGGGAGGAATTAAACAGCTGAAAAATAGCATTTCTTATGATCAGCCTGGGTTAGTAATTTTATTCTGCAGATTATTACAGGACTAGAATTGTTCCTTTGACATAAAATTGAGGCTTAATAGACTGTCTCTAGAAGTCTCACTAGGGATTGAAAAGACAAATCAGTTTTACTGAACAGATTTTACTGTTATGCAGAGGATGTAGAGTGAGGTAGGTTCCTCAGTGAGCAAAAGGGTTTAGAATGGATGGAAAAAAAGAATCTTCTCTGAAGGGACTGATTGAGCCAGGATTAACCATTGGCAGGATAATATGCATTTAGCAAGTGAAGCAGGATGGAGACTCAGGTTTGGGCAAACTAGATGCAGAGACTCCTTCAAGGGTGAAAGAGCAGTCTGACAGAGGATAAGCATGAAGCAGGGCATTACTATAGGGTTGAGACAGCAGTTATACTTGATCTGTACTGTTTCCATAGGGAAAATAAGCAGGAAGGATGACTAACACTAAGAGAGATGTTTTATATCTAACTGTGAGAACTGGGACGGTAAGTGAGCAAGTTGGTGTACTCTGCTCTACGATATACTCGTTATAAGGAGCACACACTTCCTCATTTTTTTCTCATCAGACCAAACTGATAAAATTTATTCTAACTCTGTTTTTGCAACACTCCCAGAATGTATCCAGTAATTCAAGGGTATCATGAAATCTTAACCCTAAAATTCTTAAAGATGTAATTTGGTGCAATTAAACTGTATACTGGTTTTCTTTTCTTTTCTTTTCTTTTCTTTTTTTTTTTTTTTTTAAGCAAGAGAAAAGTATATTGGTGAATCAGATATACAGTACTGATCAGAGTAATGAGTTACTTAGAAAAAACCATAAGATATGGGGGGAAATTGGTCTAGTAGTTACTGAAATTTGCTCTGGTTCATATCTTTTTTTCCCCCACTGAATTCAGTAATTTGGGAGTTAGTTACTTGCTGAATATCTGAAAGGGAAAGTGTTTCTTTGATGGGAACCTTGCTTAGTAAGTTCTTGCTTACTGTTTATCTTTAGGAAACAATCAAATCCTCTTGTGGTTATTCAACTAACTTGTGAGAGAAGTTAGAGGACTTGTTAGAATGAAAAGTCATTTTCAGGAGGAAAAAAACATAGGCTAGAGACCAAAAAAAATTGTTACCAGATTTTTTTATGCCAGAAAACGTGAGGAGTTGAATCTGGGTAAAAGGTATATGACATTTCCTTGTACTGTTCTTGAAGTTTTTCAAAGTTTGAAATTAAGTAAAAATTAAAAGGCAAAAAAATTTTGCATGCTAAAGTTCCAGTCAATTTCTTCTGGTGGACGAAGAGGCCAGAGTAGCCCTTTTGAGTGAGTGTTGAAAGAACTTGGTTCTCTGGCAAGAATTACCTAGTATCCCAGCACTGAGAACCAGGACCCAGTAGGTCCAACCCAGTAGGTCTTAACTCAAATATCAGGATAGTTGGAATGGAATCTCCTAGTGATTAAAAAAGACTAAATATACCTTGGTCTAGAGCTCTCATTCATTTCTTCTCAGCCTTTCTGTGATGGTCCACATCAAAAATTTGGATTGGTGATATGGTTTATGATTTCGGTAAAGGTTTTTATTTATTTATTTTTTTTTAAATTTTTCCAGAGAGATTTAAATGATGCCATTCAGTCTGCATCAGGAATATCTTTTTGCCTCATTTGAGTATAATTTTTAGTCTTTACTCCTCGCGCTGTCAAATACTTTACATAGAGAAGAGTACTTTTGCAGGCCTTGTTACCATTGAACCCATAAACCAGCCTTTAGGTTATGACTTTTTTCTAAGCCATCTAGTGCCCCAGCCCTTAATTATTGTAATTAATTCACAGCTCTCTGTTTGTATGTACACTCAAGCACATTTTGTAAATAAGAGGGATGACATTCTGTGTATCTGTGTGAGGGAATGAGGTTTGGGTTGGCCAAGTGTCTCACTATTTGAGATTAAAATTTTGCTTTTATACTTGTTGGTTTGACTGCCTTTTGAGTAACATGATGAACAAATTCTAAATTTGTTGCTGATAGCTGGGTGAAATTTTTGGGTATACTTCCTCATGTTGCCAAGTTCTAATAAAATGTCTAAATTTACTCTTGATTCATTCTAGTCAGCAGCCTCACACTTATTTCTAAGATTTATTTAAGTTATATTCTGAACCAACAATGTTTGCTTTTCATATTTACATTATTTTTCTTCTGGATTACTAGCAGACATGATGTTTCATATTGCATTTGTATCAGATTTCTCTAGCTGATGTTTCCTGTTCTTATTAAATAGTGGCAATTTTGGGGTACATAGGAAAAAGAAACAAATGGAAGACCAAAGTTGTGTGCAGAGTTTTTCTGCTTCTTTCCTCTAGGTTAAACAACCTCCCTCCTTTTTTAACCTGTTAGCAATTTACTAGGCTTGGTAGGACCCAGCCGTTACATGTCACTCAATGCAGAACCTTTTTTTCAGTGACTTAGGCACCAGCTGCTCTCCCAGCTGCACAAAGGGGACCCACATAAAGCTGGGTTCAGCACATAAACCCAAGTCTTAGAGCATCAATTCATCAAATCAGTCTTATTTATTTTGTCAGCCATTCAAAGTCTGTATTTGCTTCTGTAAGGCTTCAGAAATAATTGATGATTCTTCTGTTAATGAAAATACATCCTTAGAGGTCTAATGCACATTAAACATGTTGTTAGAATAACAGGTGTAGCTGCCTAGCCATTTTTAGACACTAGTTGCTTAGTCATTTTTAGACCCTTGCAGGTATATGGAACTGTGAAGAGGTTTATTTTGGACATCTTTAAAGAGTTAGGACAGTATCAAAGAATAATGTAGTGTCACAGTAGCTGTTATTTTATTTGAAAGAGAGTATGTTATTAGTGGGTCGATAGTTGGGACCAGGTGCTATACTTTATTTACTCTCTTCCTTTGTAAGGTTTTTGGCCTTACTAATTTATATATGATTGGGACAAGATTTTATTTTGGCAGAGGTATTTAAGTAAAAGAAGTAGGTGAGTGATAGATCATATGCATCTCCACTATTGGCTGCTAAATGGGATTTAAAGTAGTTTTATTAGTCAACTGGAAGACAGGTGCTGTAAATTTAATTTATTCATGCAGTTATCCATGCAATTTACCAATATTTATATCTGTTAATAAAGTGATAGTTTATTTTGAAAAAAACTTTGCACTTAATTGAGTTCTATTGGGGCACTTCACTTACCTGAGTTCATTTGTCAAAGTCGTTAGATCTTCTGCCACTATTTCCATGACTTTTAATTGTTTGACTGCCATTTCTCAATTCCTTAGTTGCTGATTTGGTAAAGCTGTCATGATTTTATTTTCTGTCAGCTTTCAAATGTTCCAGAGGGGGCAGAACAACTTTGAACGCTATAGATAATTAATAGCACTTTCTAGGTAGTTAAATACACCCAAGGTAAAGAAAACTTTATAGGATTAAAAAAAAATTTGTGCTGTATTCTAGGTTGATGGTGTCGAAAGCTAATTTCATTCCATGGGTGGCCTCAGTATCTAGACCTTAAAAAACATGGATTCATAAAATTGTATTTTTAAAATGAAAATATCATTTTTATCAAAATGAAATGTCATTTGTGAAAATATCTAAAAGACTGAATTTGTGAAAGAAGCCATTATTTTACTTTAAACTTGGTCAATCTGGAGTAGTGCTGTTCAAAAAAATTTCCGCATTGGTGGAAATGTTCTGTATCTGTATCAGTAGTGTAGCCACCAGCCATATGTGGTTATTGAGCCCTTGAAATGTGGCTAGTGTCACGGAGGAACTGAATTTTCTATTTTATTTAATTTAAAAAGCCACATGTGGCAGCACAGTTTCATGCTGATATACGTTGTAGTAGCGCAGTTCTGAAGCATTATATTTGAGTGTCGGAGATAGTGGTTCTGAAAGAAAGTGATCCTATTGGATTTTCTTGAAACTGAAGACCTCAGTACTGCCTGGAATTAGTTACTCTTCATAATTTTTCCATAAAATAACTAAGGATTATCTTCCACTCTTCTTAGTTTTTACATTGGGAAAGTTTTGAAATGTCCTTTCTCATCTATTTAGCAAAGCATTTACTATAATCTTAGATGAGCAATACAGTAATCAGTATATTGCATTATAGGTTAGATTAGTTCTCTGTCTCAGAGAGACAGTTTTAGTAACCTGAGAGTTTACTGCCTACTCTCTGTAGGAAAATAATCAACTTTCACTTTACTCAAAATTGCTGGACTTGGAATGAGAGATAACACTCTAACTAGTATCTCTTAAATTTGTCATCACCCTTACATTATTTAGGCTATCAATTGAAGGTCAATTGGAAATGAAACAATTTTAATCAACTAAAAAATAGATTCAGTGTACAAAAAATAATTTTTGGTCACATATTAAATGAAGTGAATCATAGTTGCCCCAGGAAACTGGCCATTTAACCATGAACTGGTGGTGAGCTATCTCCTCACATTTCCATCTGTTTCATGCAAAGGTACCTCAGTTTCCTCACTTATACTATAGCAGCAAGAAATCTATTTTTGTGAAGTTAATATAAGTAATGAGAAATAACTTTCACTCATTCATTCTCTGAATCAGAAAAGTGGTTCTTAGCAAGCAATGTGAAGTGAAGGCTAATTTAACCTTTTTATAAATAAGGTCTCACCTAAAGTAGCCTTATTTTATGCATAATCCAAATTAATCCTCTGTTAAGATAAATGAGTTGTAGGAAGATCAGCCTGGTGGAAAGACTCACTAGAACATTTCATTAAGTATAAAAGCACTCCTAGTTTTAATGCAAAAGAAACCTGAGGGAACTTTTGAGGACATTGTTCTAGTTTGAGAAGGGGTTTTACCGATAGTTTTGTAAATGCTGAAGAAAGGAAAAGAAAGAAAAGAAGAAAAGAAAAGGAGAAAGTATTATTAATGGAAAATGTTAACAGGAGAGTGCTCTGAATTAGCTTATGTGGCTTGTATTTGAATTATATTTATTGTATATTTTTTAAAAACTTTATTGAAGTATGTTTGACATATGTGTACCTGTGAAACCACTACCACAATTGAAATAGTGAACATATTTGACATCTACAGATTTTCTCTTGCTCCTTAGAAGTCTCTCCCTTCCACCCCTGCTCCACTCTCATCTCAGGCAACCACTGATCTGCTTTCTGTTATTTTACAGTTTTAGATTTTACATTTAGGTCTATGATTTATTTTGTATTAATTTTTATATATAGTATGAGGTATGAATCCAAGTTCACCCCTCCCCCTCCAGTAATTGGAAAAGCTATTCTTTATCCACCACATTTCCTTTGGGCCTTTGTCAAAAATCAGTTGTTCATTTATATGTGGATTTTTCCCCCTGGACTGTATATTCTGTTGCATTGATCTATTTGTCTGTGCTAGCACCACACACTTGATTACGGAAGCTTTATTATCATTCTTGAAATTGGGTAGTGTTAACCTTTCAACTTTATGCTTTTTTCAGGTTTTTTTTTTTTTTAATTACTATTCTGGGTTCTTTTTGTTTCAGTATGGTTTTAGAATCAGTTTGTCAATTTCTACAAAAAAGTCTAATTTGTAATTGCAATTGCTCCGTATCTATAGATCAGTTCTGGGAGAATTGACATTTTAACAATCTTAAGTCTTTTTGCTCCATGATCAAGATGTAGCTAACTAACCGTTGCTTTAAGTCTGTAATTTCTCTCAGCAATATCTTGTAGTTCTTATTGTGTAGGCTTTCACATCTTTTGTCCTTAAGCATTTAATATTTTTGATGTTAATATAATGGTATTTAAAGTTTTATATGTTTCTGATTGATTGTATATTGATTTTATATCTTGTAACCTTGTTAGACTAGTTAACCTATTAGTTCTGATAGCTATATTGTTGATTCCATTGGGTTTTCCACCATAACAATCATGTTTTCTGTGAAGAAGAGTTTACCGCATCCTCTTTAATCTGGATGCCTTTTATTTTTTTTCTTGCTTGATTGCACCAACTGGACCCTCCTGTACAATGACAAATGGAAGTGGGGGGAGAGCAAACATGTGCTCTTAGAGGAAAAGTGTTTGGTTTTTCACCAAAAATGATCTTTCACCATTAAGTATGAGGTTCATTGTAGATTTTTTAGATAGATGCTATTAAGTTGAAGAAGTTCTTTTTGAATTCCTAGTTTGCTGAGAGGTTTTTTTTTTTAATTTTTTAATAAAGAATGAATGTTGGATTTTGTAAAATGCTTTTTCTGTGTTGTGATGATTACATGGCTTTTCTCTTTGTTAATCTAGTGAATTGATTACAATGATTGGTTTTCAGATGTAAACTACTCTTGCATTTTTGAGATTAGCCCCACTTCCTGATGCATTATTCTTTTATTGGATAATGTAGGTTCAGTATGAAACATTTTTATTAAGGATTTTTATATCCACATGCATCATGGATATTAGTCTGTAGTTTTCTTAACTAGTAATGTCTTTGGTTTTGTTATCAGAGTAAATGCTAACCTCATGAAGTGAGTTTGGGAAGTATCCTCTCCAGTTATCTTTAAGAGTTTCTTTAGTGGTATTATTTCTTCCTTGCATGTTTGGTAGAATTCTATGCTTGGAGTTTTCTTTGGGGAGAGGGGTTAACTACTGTTATTTTAATAGAGATACATGGCTTTTCAAGATTACCTGTTTTTTCCTGAGTGGGCTTTAGTTGCTTGTCTTTCAGTGATTTTGTCCATTTTATGCTACATGTCGTGTTTATGGTATAGAATTGTTCGTAATATTAGATTATGTTTTTAATATCAATAAAACTGTAGTGGCAGCACCTCTTAAATGGTATCTTCTCTCTGGCTAAAGGTTTTTGTTGCTTTTAAGTTTAGTTTATTGATTGCCTCAAAGAACCAGCTTTTGGTTTCATTTATTTTTTCTCTTGTTTTTCTTTTTTTTCTTTCTTCTTTTTTTTTTTTTAATTTTCACTTTGATCTTTATTTTTTCTTCTGTGTCCTGAGTTTAATTTGTTTTTCATTTCTAGTTTCTTAAGGTAGAAGCTGAGTTTATTGATTTAAGATTGTTTCTAATAAAGATGTTTAATGCTGTAAATTTCCACTTAAGTACTGCTTTAGGTGCAGCCTACAAACCTGCCATGTTGTTATGTCTTTATCTGGTAATTCTAACAGCTGTTTTAGTTCTAGGTTGGTTGCTGGATTAGTCTTTCAGGCTGCTCTATAATAAAATACTGGTTGGTTTATAAACAACAGAAATATACAGACTGGTTGGCTTATAAACAACAGAAATATATTTCTCATGGTTCTGGAAGCTGGAAATCTCCAGGTGCAAGTACGGCTGAATGAGGGCTCTCTTCCATATCACAGACTTCTCACTGTATGTCGCCTCACATGGTAGAAAGGGCTAGGTAGCCCTGTGGGCTCTTTTATATTACAGCACTAATAATATTTGTAAAGGCTCCACTCTCATGCCCTAATCACCTCCCAAAAGGCACTTCCTGCTAATAACTGTCACCTTTGGAGGTTAGGATTTCAACATATGAATTTGGGGTGGGAGACAAACATGCAAAATATAGCAGTTGTGATTAATTCATTCTTCCTATGGGTTGTGTTTTCCTCCACCTCTGTGTACCTGGTAATCTGTTTGGATGCCAAATATTGGGAGTTTGACTTTGTTGGAGCTGGGTATTTTTGTCTATTTGCAGATGTTCTTGAGCTTTGTTGTGGGATGCAGTTAACTTGGAAACAATTTGATCTTTAGGAATTGTACTTTTGTGATTTTTTTTTTTTTTAAGTGAATCTAAAGTGGTGCTAAGTCTAGGGTTAATTTGTCTCTACCTCTGAGGCAAGATCTTCTTGAGTACTTTACCCATTGCCCCTAAATTGTGACCTTTGGCAATAGGACTCCTTTCAGCCTTGTGTGCATGACAGGTACTGTAACCCCTAATCCTTTTGGTTGATTCTTTTGTTGGGCTCATATAGACTTTCTTATATGCTTGTGTACTGTTGTTATCCAGTCCTGTGAACTCTAGCTGCCTTGGTCTCACGGGGCTCTCAGCTCATTTTCTGAGCTCAGGGCATCTGCTAGGCAGGGCCAGCAAAAAAGAAAATGTGGACCCTTTGTAGAAATTATTTAGAACTTCAAAATGGCAACTGCAGAGCATTAAACCAAGCACAGGCCCCTTCTGAGCTGTAGCTGTACAGGTTACAAGCCCCTGAAGCCAGTGCTGCTGCAGGTTTTCAACTCATTTTCCCTCCCCTGTTCCATGGCCTGGCAGTAAGCTGAGACAGTCATAGGTCTTGTCTCCTTTGTTTCCTGTGTCTCAGGAATCACTGTCCTTTCTTATTTGTCAGATGTTCAAAGTATTGAAAGCTGTTGTCTCATATATTTTTTCTTTGTTGGTTGTTTCAGGCAAGAGGATAAATCCAGTTTCTGTTATCTCAGCTGGAACCAGAAGTTATTTTTAGTGTAAAGATCTGATCCTCTTTTTTGTTAAGGACCTGATAGCTTCTTTTGTGTCAAATTAAGATTCCCCTTTTTGGCATGAACCTTGCTTAGATAGTCCTTTGGGGTAAAGTCTGTCTTGTGTCATTGGCTGATCTGTTTTCTACTCTTAATTCCTTGGCTAGAGGATCTTGAAGTGGAAGCAATTTTCTTGGTAACCATCAACTCATTCTCTGAATTGTACCACTTGATTTCAAGCAAGCATTAGCTTCCTACTTGAAATAACTGCCCTCTTCTCCATGTTGCGTTTAAATGCAAGCTGTACATGAGTGAGGACAATTCTTTCCACCATCTCCTTCAAAACACATATCCTCACAGTACCGTTTGATTGGCATTTGTGCAGTGAGGTATTAACAGCCTTTCAGATATGCCCTGCCCTATTAGCAAGAATATACAGTGATACAAAAATGAATTTGTCAAGAGTTTTATGGCTCCATGATCTATCGTACAATATTAATCCTGCTGAAGTATTATTAAGTCATTTTTCATCTCCTCTCAAATTAATGTTGACGTTCTATTACTGGATTTGTTCTTGTCCCTAGATTAAAACATAAAGGGAAAAAAAAATCTTCCCTGCTACAATATTAAAATTAATTGTAGGGTAAGCAGTACCTTGCTTAGTGAAGTAGACTCCTCCTAGAAAAATTATAACATGAATTTATTTCTCTGCTTTCTGTTTGTTCTTGTGCACAAAAAAAGCACAATTGGAATATACTTCTAAGAGCACAGAGAGAATTTAGCAAGGGAAGAAGGTAAAATTAAAGTAAATAAGATTTTCCAGAAAGAGAAACCAGGAGTTTGAGCCTGGGGGAACCACGCCTATTTATCTAGTGCTTCTAGCCTAAAAATGCTAGCAGTTTTAGATGTATAGGTAGAAAAATTTGGGCTGACATAGAATCCTATTACATTAGGTTCATAGGAATATTTCTTCTATCTCAAGAAGTTAGTGAGATCAACATTCATAAATCAGGGTGATGCTCTGAGGGTAGGACTCAGGAATAAGAAGAGAACTGTTACCATTGTTTCAATGTTAAAACTAAATAATACTTTTCTGTGAATGTTCTTTTTTAAAAAATTTTCACCCCTTTGAGACCAGATTTGAGTCTCATGTCTATGACCTCTGTAATGAGATCTCAGGGTATTTTGGTGATTTCTTGTCAGTTAGGTAGATAACTTAGAATGCTAATTGTTCCTGTAGGAGGAATTTTATGGTAATTATTTAAACCAAGAGATAAATTTTAATTTAAAATATATTTTTGAATGAAAGAAGCAAACTGAAATACGTTATAATATTTTAGTTTTGTAAAGTAAATATTTGTATACAATGTAAATAAATAAAATAGAACCTATCGGAATAATTTTTAAAATTTTTGTAGAAAATCAACATGAGTTATGTAATAAAAATTAGCCAATTATATATATTTGTGTGTTTGTAAATGATAAAAACAATGTAGCAACCTTCAAGAGGGTGAGTATAGGGGACATTAAGTCTCTAGTTGGTTGGAAAAATAATCACTGTGTATCATCTGGGGACAGTGAATATTCAGATTTTATATATTTTTTAATTTTTATGAATGATATACAGATGTAAAAATAAAGGGATAGTGAAAACAGAATTTTAATTAAAATTTAAATATAGCAAATTTTTGTATCAAGCAAATTTCGGCATGCAAACATCAAAAAAGATGAAAGAATACGTAATCACCTGTGCTTTTAGCATAATGATGTGGTCTGTATTCTGTTTGCAAAATATTGTGTGACAGTGTCCTTCCCGATCAACGACTAACTGCTTTTTTTTTCTCCAGAAATATATTCTTTAAGAGTCTAGAGTGCTGCTTTCTGTCTTTTTGCATTCATCTGACTTGTCTAATAATTGTGAAACATCTTTCTCTGTTAATTTTCTTTGCCATCATGGTCAGAAAATGGAAAATTCTGAATTTTCAGCTGTATTCATTGGAAGCTGAAAGCAGGCCATAATGATGGTGTCTTTAGTCTTTCATTCCTTCTTGAAAAATGATGCAAATAGTTTGGACAGTGCAATGAGAAAACTGAGAGATGTGATTTATTTCATTGTTGCATCATCCTTCATTGTAGGCAATTTCATCAATTTTTCTTTTTCCTCTTAGTCTTTTTTTAAAGCATCATTGAGTGTAATTGATGAATAATGATGAGTAATGGTAAAATAACTTCCAGGATGATGAAATGACAAAGTGTTTCAAGATACAGGAAAAATAAGATCACTAAGTGTCTGTAATGTGTCTTAGGTTTATAAAATAGGTCCAGTGGACCAATATGGTAATTGTAAGGTAGAGCATGAAATTTCTTTCAGTGGTTCTGAGAAAGAATAAAGGTCAATAAATATCAATCCTCACAATTAGTTAGAACTACTGAAAAAGAAACTGAAAACTAGAATTGTGCCTAATGAACTGGGGGTTAAGTGTTTTTAAGGTAAAGCTGTCTCAGTCTCCCGTTGTACATAAGAGAAACAGAAGTGGATTAACAGTGGCAGAACCATGGGTTGGAAGGGAGAATCAAGACATATGCAGTCTTAGTTTTCACACTTCCCAGCTGATGTTGAACAAAACTAACAGTTTGAACATCACTTACTCCCTTATGAGCTCTTCTTTAGTTGATAGTAGGGTGTAGAGATCTCACTTTCTGGTGACCTTTAAATTGTATTTGATTACATAATTTGAAGAAAGCAATGTCATCTTTGATTCACTGCTGATGGTTAATTGGCAGGAATTTTGACTTAAGAAAAGATGATAGTTTAAAACTTCTTTAAAAGCCCAGTGGATTGCCATCCCAGCATCCGGGTGCACAGTACAACTTCTGTCTATGAGAGTGAGCTGCTCTTCCAGAGGTAAGGTCCGGTTAAGCCCGTCCAAGACGGTGGCCACTTGTAGTTACTGTCAGTGTTACCCCCCTGTATGAAAAGAACACGGACGTCTCGAGCTCGGTCTGCTCGTTTTCTGAGTGGACACCGCTGTATGTGGTAAGTGTTCATGGGGCTGCTGCAGCAGTCGTTCTTTTCTTTTAAACACAGTCACTAAGTTGAGTATGAAAATTGTCCGAAAAAATTTAAAAGGGTTGTTTCATTTGTAATTAATTTGTTCAGTTATATAAGGCTTCCAATACTTTAGTTTTATTTCTCTCAGCGTCTGTCTTTAGTAAATAAACATCTGTAAGCTAGGCAATGAACATTTATTGAGTACCAGGTATATGTGAGGCACTGGAGGAATGTGAATACTCAAAGGAATCCTTGAATTTTCTTGTAATGACACTAATGCAGTTTAACAAATAGTTGTATGTTAAGAATTTAAGTAGGGCCAGGAATATGGAAGCGGCAGTTGGAAGATATATGACTATAATAGTCCTGGGTCCCCCAGAATCTTATAATTTATTTAAAATCCTAATTCTAACACTTAAATTTTCAAAGTAAAAAAATAACCAAAAAGTTTAGGTTAGTGTTACCACGTAAGTTATAGTGCCACCAGCAAAGCAAAGCATAGGCAATTGTGGGAGAAAAAAGGGGAACAGATAGAAAAGAATTAAGATATGGGAGAAGAGTTAAACAGGACAGGAGAGGCAGACCTCTTTGAAATTGTGAAGCTATGCGGAATTTGCTTTTTATTCTTTTAGTCTCTCTCAACACCTGTATTATCTTGTAATCTCAGATCTATCCATCCATTTAACAAGTCTTTATTGAGTACTACTCTGCTAATAGCATTGTGCTGATATCCCATTTAGTAACTAGCCCCTAGTTGTAGGTTTCTTATTCTCAGATTAATGGATAAACGTTAAATGTTTTAATTAGTAAAAATCCCAGAGTCCTCTGTCCATTTTTATGGTGATTTAGCTTTTTAAAAAGCATTTTAGCAAATCAGTTATTTTTATCTTTCTATCAAAGAGAGTTTAATCATTAGAGCAAGAGGTGAGTGGCCAGGGGAGTCGAAGTGAGTGGCCAGCAGATCTTCAAACGTGAGAGGAATACATTCCTGTGATATGAGGAGTCAGAGGTTACAGGTGATGCTGTTCAGAGGCATTCATTCTTATATTTGCTCTAAAAGTCCCCCAGTAACAATATCTCATTCCTTTAATTGGTAACTTTATTGCCAAAAAGTTTACAATCAAACGGATAGTTAGTAGAAAAAAACAATTCGCTTTTTAGAGATTTAAAATATGGTCTTGTGGTATATTTATTCTTCTGAGAAAAATGAGGATAACTATTGATTGCGTGTGGTATTGAGACTATAAAACTAAACCTGTAAAACCTAAAAAAAAATCATAAGCATTCTCAATGTAGTACTTGTCTACTTTGATGCAGTAGTTTCAGAGTCATCTGCAGAATTTTTGTGAACTCTAGTTTACATGGCCCTGCCTCTTATGCTCTGTGTAAACACTGCTGTCCTTATGCAGAACTTCAGAGATCATATGCTTGCATTTTGTTGAATCAGGGTTAGGAGAGGAGAGAAGCAAGAGCCAGAGAGGTTAAGAAATACTCTTACTCTTCACCAGAAACTAGTATGGATCTAATGACCCTAGATCAAGATATGCTTGGTTCTCAGCTGCTCTTTTTTTAAAAAAGGAATATCACAGGTTTCTCTTGCTATCCAAAAGGTAGAGAATTTCTGTGAAACTTTTCAAAAGTCAAAATGGCATAAAGCAAAGATGCAATTACAATTAATTTACATGGAAAAATTTTTGGACATCCCTACATGCACAAATAACCTACCAAATCATACCAAATAACACATAAAATGTAAAATAACACAAAATATAGTAAAAGCAGGAATGATATAAATACATAGCTGTATAAAGTGGTAATAGTGTATTATAGTGTCTTTTCACTTATTAAAAAGACTGATTTCTCCTTAACTAGTATAAAATTACTTAATGGAACACCATTCTTTGTATATACCTATTAATCCATTCCAGCAATAGACTTTTCCACTTTATCCATTACTGGATACCGGCTGAAAGAGACGACTTTGCTACTAGCAGAACCAATAGTAACTTTGGCCCCTTTCAAGGTTCTCTCTGTGTAAATAGTAGGAACGAAGGGTGCAGGCAAGTTCAAGGCATGCACAGTGCCTTTATTTTGTCATCATAGTCAAAAAACTGGGGATAACTATTACTGTTGCACATGTCTGCAAAATGAAACATCCTCTTTAAAATAATGTCTTTTAATAGGTTTACTATGTTCTGAGAAGAAAGGTCTGAGTTTCTCAGGCAAGTCTAGAACTGTTTTAATTACTTACATATTCTTACCCTTATAGAACATGCTTTGAAAACTGGTTGGTAAGGTTATTGGAGCTGGGAGAAAATACCATATGTTAGATTTATATTGTAAAAGTTTTTAATGCTACATTAGAAGTAAAATTAATTTTGCCAGCATGTAAAAAAAACAGCGAAAGTTCCATAGTAACCTTATCTTTGCCCTCATATAGCTGCATTATTATCCCATTGGATTGTGTAATTCATGCTTTTTCCTGATAACCATAGAAGCACATAGGATTCTTTCTGTATCAGTGAGTATCAACTTTAATGCTGCTTTCGTAGTAAGCTGTATAACTGTGTGTCTCAATATGTATCTCCAGTTTGACCTTTTTATTTTCTATTCCTGCCAGACTTTGTCCTTGCTGTGGTATCTTGCTACATCTGTTGCAAACTTTTTTCCCTCCCTCCCCACTCCCTGCCAGAAATGTTACACTGCTCTGAAGTGAAATTTATTTATTTTGTCATTTTGTCTCTCCATTCCTGACGTTCTGCGCGTTATTTTCCCCTAGTAATTCAGGCTGTTTACATTCTCTTAATATAGTTTCTAAGCTTACTGAGTTGTTTTGTTTTGTTTTGCAGGATTAAAATATACTACTTCCTAAATGGTTTTCCTAACTCCCATGTCTTTTTTGAAATTAGCCCTTACTCTGAGATAAAATAAATATTTGACTTTTGTTTGTTTTCATATTTCTTTTAATAACTCCTTTTGTTCATTCTCACTTAAGGATGTGGCCTTAACCTAGATTAGTAGCTCTTTCTTCCTTCTCTCCCTTTTTCCAACTTTTACTGAGTTGCTCTGTGTCAGACTCTTAGGCTCCAGAAATAAGAGCATTGAGAAGCTTGCATACTTTTTAAGTGTCTAGTTTTTATTCCACAAATATTTTATTGAACTCTTAATGCATACTAGTCACTATCCTACCACTAGTGATGCCAGGGAGCTCAATAGGGCATGAGTCCAAAGAGGGACCCTGACCCAGAGCTCTGGTAACCAGGTTTGTAAGCCACAAGAAAGAATTAAAGGACACGAAAAATAGCAAGCAGGAAAGTTCAAGTTGTGTTAAAGTGGAAGTACACACTTAAGAGAAAGTGTTGGCAAAACTCAGTGAGTCACACCAAGCTGTATGGAGCTTCTGTTTTCTTGGGAATTGGGTTTAGGGGTGAAGATGGGGCACTTGGAATGCAGGTGATACTGTAATGATATTATGATTTAGTCAAAGCTGAACAAAGGACAAGAGAAAGACGCCAGAGCCCTATCCTGGAGGAGGTGGGTTTGTCACAAGGCTATTCATCCTGCCTCCCATTTTTGGCTAGTCTCTCAGGCCACCTGGAGGAGAGAGGTGTGGGGTGGGTAGCCAAGGCCAGGTATTCTTTCTTCCAACCTTGGCCTGTTTCTCACAGAGTCGAAACAGGGAGAGGGCTGAGTAAGGGACTAAGGAAAATTCTGGAGCTGCATCCTGGAGGAGAGGGGAATGTCCTTAGGCTAACTTATACTGCCTCATTAGGAATATAGCAGAAAATGAAACAGAATATAAACAGTTTATATTCTTGTGGGAGGAGAGACAAATATATGAATATATACATCAGATGGTGATGAATATTATGGGAAAAAAGTAATTAAGGGGGGGGAGGGATCTAGGGGAAAGGATGGGTGATTATATAGGTTTCCTGCTTTATGTAGGGCAGGTCAGTCAGTCAGACCAAGCCATGTGGTTATCTGGAAGAAGAGTGTTCAGGCAAAGGTCACAACAAGTGCAAAGGCCCTGAGGCTGGAGAGTATTCAAATGTGTTCCAGAATCAGCACTAAGAGTAAAAAAAGACCTAAGAGTAAAAGACTAAGAGACTGGTAAAAGATGGAGTCAATAGTACAAGAGGCTTGAGTCATTGAGACTCTTATAGGCTTTAATAAGGGCTTTAGTTCTTACTCTGGATGAGATAGGAAGTCGGTATGGAGTTTAGTAAAAACTTTAGCTTTTACTCGGGGTGAGCTGGTAAGCCATTGTGTAGCGCAGGGTTTATTTGATCACATTAAAGGAGTAATTTGAATAGACTTAATTTAAAACGGGTTACTCAGGCTGCTATTTAGGAGCAACAGAGGATGCAGAAAGAACAGTTAGGAGATTATTAACAGTAATTCAAGTTTGAGATGATGGCTATAGACCAGGGGTGTGAAATTTAGGAGGAATTGTTAGGATTTGGGGTATACTTTGAAGGTAGATCTGACAGGAATTTTTGATATATGACTCCAAGATACTTGGCCCAAGCAATTGGAAGAATGGGGTTATTTTTTTACTGCAGGGATCCCCAACCCCGCCATGGCTTGTTAGGAACTGGGCCGCACAGTAGAAGCTGAGCGAGTAGTAGGTGAGCAAACAAAGCTTCATCTGTGTTTGCAGCCTCTCCCCAGCACTAGCTTCACTGCCTCAGCTCCACCTTAGATCATCAGGTATTAGATTCTCATAGGATCACCAGTCCCTGGTGCCAGAAATGTTGAGGACTGCTGTTTACTAAGATGAAGACTGACAGAGAAGCAGTTTTGATGGGAAAAGGACGAATTGGCTTTTGGGCATGTTAAGTTTGAGATGCTATTAGATTGGATAAGGGCATCTAACATTTTTTGATAATTGTGTTTCTCTTTGGAGTCACCTATTTATTTGCTTGATTAAAAAACAAACAAAAAATAGTGATCTATTTCGAGATAATCATGAACTTTTTGTTTGCTTACAACTCTTATGTCTCACATCTTCCCACTGCTGAGAATCAATTTTGCTGGAGAACATGCTCTGTTATTGTTATCAGGAATATCAGTGTGACAAATTTTGAGAGCAATATTGGAAGATGTTATTGTTTTGCCCTTTGGCATGAATGCTATTTGGGTATAAAGATCTAAATTCAAAATTATTTTCCCTCAGGAACTTTATTTAGCAGGAGTTCCAAAAGGGAAAGCAGAAAAAAATGGGAGGGGGGGGTCAAAGTAATGATGAAAGAAAATTTCGAGTGTTGAAGACTGAAATCTTTCAAGTCAGTAGACCCCCACCAGATAATAAGATAAAGGAGGTCAGACCCCATTTATCTTGTATCAGACCCCATGCAAGATACAATGTGATAAAATTTTCATAACTCAGATTTTAAAATGCTTTCAAAAGAAATTTCACATCAGGTTCTCTCTTTAAGGAGACTCAGATAGCCAGACTTTGTTAGCACCATTAGATATTATGAATCAATGCAGGGGATGCCTTCGAAGCAGCGTATGAAGTGTAAGGGTTGGAGAGTAAAACTTTAGATAGGGTGGCCCAAGAATGGCCTTTAAATAATCCAAAGGATGTGAGGGAGCCAGCCATAAATATATCTGAAAGTTGAGCATCCCAAGCAGTGGGAGCACAAATGCAAAGATCCAGAGGCAGAAGTATTCTTGATGTTTAAGAACAGCAAGGGGACCAGTATGACTAGCAGAGAGAGCAAATGATGGGTAGTAGGAGATAAAGTCAGGGCGCAAAGGACTTAGATCATGAAAGGACTTGTATATTGTGGTGAAGACTTTAGTTTATATGGAATGAGATGGAAATCCACTGAAAATTTTTGAGCAGAGTGGTGATATAATCCGATATGCATTTCAGCAGCTAGAATGATTCTTTTGTGTTAAGAGATGACTGGGGACAAGAGCAAGGGCAGTTAGAAGATAGAATAATCCAGGGGGAGTTCACGGTGGTTTAGATTGGAGTGATGACAGATAGAATGATGAAAACTAGTTAAGTTTGGAATCTTTTTTGATGGCAGAGTTGGCAGGATTGCTGGCAGGTCAGATATGGGGGTGGGTAGGAAGGGGGGAGAGAGAAATACAGAGAGACGGATGACTAAATCAAGCATGATATTAAGATGTTCGGCCTGAGCAATTTCTTAATGGAATTACCACAGACTGAATTGCAGAAGTCATGGGGGTAGGGCAAAAATATTAGAAGCTTACTTTTTGACATGTTTTCAAATCTTTTATCTTTGCCAATCTGAAAAGTTGAAAAAAAAATCTTTTTAATTTTCATTTCTCTTACTATGAGTGAAATTGAGCATTTGCATTTCCTTTATTATGACCCATCTATTTTAGTTAATTTGAAGAAGCGTTTTTCTCTTGGGTGGTTCTTTTTCATCCTTTTTATAATATAAGAAATTAGTCCTTTGTCATATTTGTTGCAAAAAGCACTCTGCCCTAGTTGTTTTTGTTTTTAAACATGTTTGTGGTGTTTTTGTGCAATTTAGGATTTTTTTTTTTTTTGTATTATTGGATAGATCAGTCTCTTACAGTATCAGGGTTTGGTCTATACTTAAGCCTTCATTCTAATATCATTAAAAATACACTGTATTTTTTGTTAGAACTTGTGATTTTATTTGCATTTAAATCTTTAATCCACCTGGGTGTTAAATGAAGTGCTGCCTTAGGTGACAGGCTTGTTGAAGGGATGCTCTGGAAAGTTAGGATCAGGATGCAACTGCAGATCCTCAGTGCTTACCAGACAGAGCATGTCTCTAAAAGAGCGTCAACAAAGGATAGAGTAACAGGGACTAGTCTTTTCTCAGAGTTCTCATAGTTACCCTCCTTTGAGAAAGTTTGGCTGTTACCTACACAAACTTTTGGTCTGAATCAGTACTATCTGAAGGGCTAGTTAAAATACAGACTACAGACTGCTAAGCTGTCTGTATTTTAGAGATTTTGATTCTCTAGGTCTGGTATAATGTTCATTTCTAAGAAGTTCTCAGGCAATGATCCGGGGGCAATACTTTGAGAACTATTGGCCTAGGTGTTCTGGGCTTAAGTTCTGGAGTTAGAGGGTTTGAATTTAAATTTTTGTTCTGGTATTTATCAGCTCTGTGATTTAGGGCAGTGTTTTCTTTTCTTGGTACTC
Source organism: Eonycteris spelaea (assembly GCA_003508835.1). NCBI lineage: Eukaryota > Metazoa > Chordata > Mammalia > Chiroptera > Pteropodidae > Eonycteris > Eonycteris spelaea. The sequence goes on from PUFA01000069.1 coordinate 3,145,845, forward strand.
ATCCCCCTCTCCGCTCCCCCCCCCCCATTTCCACTTCCTTTACCCAGAGTTGCATACATATTAGAGCTGCTGTGAGGACTAAAAGAAAGTATTTGAAAGAGTTAGCACATACTTGAAACATGATAGATTCCCAAAATAAATAAATATAAGTTGCAGCTGCTTTTACTGAGCTCTTTTTTTGGTCATAATGTCAGTGTTGTATAATAAGAATATAATGTGAGAAGCATATAATTTAAAAATTTCCAATACCCATATTAAAAAATAAGCAAGACAAAACAAAAAGGTGAAATTAAATTTAATCATTTTAACCTGGTATATGAAATATTTTAATATATAATCATAAAATTGTTAATAAGGTATTTTACATTCTTCATAATAAGTTTTTGGAATTTGGTGTGTATTTGATGTTTATAGCACATCTCAAATCAGACTAATCAATTTTCAGGTGCTTAACAGCCACATGTGGCCAATGATAACCATTTTAGACAGTGCCAGGCTAACCAGTACTCACTTTCCTGCCTTTTTGGCCATCTTCATTATGTCTAGCCTTGCTTTAGATACTGAATCTTGGTGTAATTAGTTACAGACATGGAAGTGAAACTTGTTTCACTTGAAACAGAAAGAATGACCCAGGACATAGCAGATGTCCTTGAATGGGATATAGGCTTCAGAGACAAGAATTTGTATTCCTGGGAGTCACTTTGCACCCACGATATCATGCCGCATTAGAGCCCAATATCTTCTGAAAGGTCTCATGTAAATTCTGCAGGCTTGAATATTTCGCACTGGAAAAGTGGCTGTGGAAACCTCCAAAGATGTGAGAAATAGCTCTGATTCTTAACAGCATGTATTATTGGTTTCTAGAACTTAGCCTCTTGACTCATGGAAGAGGTATTTCCCTTTTGTGTATCTGTGCAGGGCCTCATCCCCTTGGGATTTGAGGTTAGTTTTTGATAGAGTAAAATAATCCTTCTACAGATAGCTACTGTACCAATGTTTTTGCTAGGATTTTGCTATGATATATATACTATATATCTGATTATTGCAATATTGTGATCTTAGGGAGAGTTTATTCATTTGCCCCTATTTTGTTGGACATAGCACATTTTAAGGGCATATGGTATACTTTTGTATTCTGTAAGTATTCATTTAGCAAATATTTGAGCACCCACTATATGCATGACACAGTTTTTTATTCTTTACAGATCTTCTTTTGGGATTTCATATTTTTCAAAAATTGTTCTCCATATTAGCTTTTACATATTGTAAGCAATATAATGAAATCCTAATAGAAAAGAGATTTGTGGTTATTAAACTTTTTATATTCGTTCAGCATTCTTTTCACACTTAACCATTTGAAGATAAACAAATGAAATGTTGAGATTTTCTTGCCCATGGTGATAAATCATGTTTGATAAAGCATTTAAATTTATAAATGGGCAATATGATTTGCATTTTTTGAAAATATTTTACCACTCTTGCTGACTGGCTTTTTAAAAATTGATTGGGGCTTTTCTTTTTAACTTATGTAATAAGGTTTGGGAACTATTTCTTAGACTAGGCTTTTATAAATTTTCTCATCCTTGAAGGGCTCTCTCCTGAATTTGTTTTTCTAGGCAGCATTGCCTGTGCTTAGAAAAAGAAAGAATTATCAATCTGTGCTTCCCATCATGCATCAGTGTTGGACCTATCATCTTTTGCTGCTGAGAGAAAGTAAATGATGATTTCGGTGTTTTGGGGAGCGGGGGATAGGGATATAAGCAAGATACTGCAAGTGGATGAAAACATTGAAACCCCCACACCCATTCATCCTCTCTCCCAACTTTATAGTTTAAAAATGTTCAAACCTACAGAAAACTTAAAGGACTAGAACACTGAAGATCTGCATATCCTTCAGTTAGACTGACCAATTAGTATTTTGTGACATTTGCTTTCCCTCTCCAATCCCTTCCCCTCTCTTTGCTGCTTGCTCATGAAGGTTGTAGACATCCTAACACTTCACCCCTAAATCTTTCAGCACGTGCTTCCTAAGAATGAGGATATTCTGTTTACATTACCACAGTACTGTTATCACATAATTTTGTAACATGTAATAACAATTTCATATCAATAATTTCATAACACAGTCCCAGTTGAGATTTCCCTAATTGCCCTAATTGTCCCCAAAATGTTTTTATATTTTTGTTTTAAATCCAGGATTCAATCAAGGTTCAAGCATGTGAGTATGTCTCTTTAATCTTGTTTGGTTTCTCCGCCATTTTTTGTTTTGTTTTTATGTTTTTCTTGACTTTTTTTGTGTGTATGTGAGGAATGTAAGCCTTTAACAATGTCCAGCATTCCAGATTTATCTCATGGGTTTCTTTATGATTAGATTTAGCTTAAATCTTTTTTACAAGAATGCTTTATAGGTGACATATACTTCTTATTGCATGACATCAGGGGTTCCACAGAGTCAGAATGTGCTACACTTGGTAGTAGTAGCTGAGTTTGATCACTTGCTTAAGTTGGTGACCACTAGATTGCTTTACATACATTTTCCCATCTGTAATTAAGTTATCCTTGGCATCCAAGCTCACTGTTGTATTAAATTTTGTATGTTGAGGGGAAAAAACCTGGATATTTATTAGCTTAAGACACACTTTTCTGTCTCTTTTATGTGACCCTAAGCATAATGAAACCATGGAGCTAGAAATACAGCCTTTTCTCATTTCTGTTAACCTTTAAAATGAGTTTATTTTTGTAGAGACGATTTCTTTGTCTAAATTATTGATAACATGAACTTTATTGTTACTAATAACAAAGTGTTGGTGTAGATCTATAATATCCTTTAAAATCTCAGGAATTTAAAGTTTTCTGAAATATTTACTAGCTTGTCTTCAACCTAATCAAATTGAAATTGTCACATAGTAATTATTAGTTTAAACATGTTTACATTACAGAGCACATAGTAGTGTTTTAGTTTGTTTTATGTAGCATGTAATTCTGAGCTCTTTTGGGGTAGATTGTTGTTGTTTATTATTATTATTTTTTTTTTTTGCAAAGATACAGAAATCCTCCTTTAAAGAATGAATGTCACCAGTAAAGATAAATCATCATTGAACTCGGTATGTCATTGAACAAGTGAGAATTTGACCTCTAAATTTAAAAATTTTTATATTTACTTACTAGAATTGTGTTTGTGGTTTAAAGAACAGGTTTATGGTGTGTATGTGTGTGTGCGGGCTTGTGTTAGAAAAAATGATAGTTGTATAATGATTATAATGTTATGATCCCAAAGATGGAGCAAAGAGGTTAAAGTCCTTGGAGGAAAAAGCCTAAAGTATCTTCAGAGGACAGGTGACTGACTTTCCATATTGGACCAGGGAAATGAGAAAACACTCATTCTTTCTTTGATTTTATTTTCCTTACATTGCCTTCTACTCAGAATCAGATTAGGTAGACCACCTGGTGTCTGCCTCTGAGTGAATGGGAATATTTATGAGCAGACTGAAGCAGTTCTTAAGTGTCCACTTCTTAGATAGAAACTGCTTATTCCAAGCTGAGACATTACTTTTCCCACAGAAATTGCCTGCCATCACTTCCCTAGCAGTAGAATGACTAATTATGAGCTGGAGTCTTAACATTTTTCAGTTTTGACATTGTGTGCTTGGCAGGGTATAGGGTACTTCTTTACTTCTTCAGGGTGTCTGTATTTATCAAATACAATGTAGATGCCTTTATAATGTTGAACATGTGATTTGTAGCTCTTTCCTTCCAATTTTCATCAATAAAGCACAGCTGCTTAGTTACAAATCAGTCTGGATTAAGCAGTTTGTTACATCTTGTGGCTCACTAGAGTAATTTGAAACAATGAGGATTTACCAAGAGTGTAGGGCCAGGTTTTTGCAGGTGCTTTTCTGTGTCTTGTTAGCATTCATCATTAATGGCTAGACTTCAGGCATATTCCCCAAGTAGACTGGTGTACAATAGTGACCAGCCCTGAAATTTTCTATGTCAGAGAGGAGGGATGATCCTAATGATCATGTTCTAGAATGTTGTCTCTAGCTGATCCAGCAATCCTAACTGCCTTTGTTGCTGGCTGTGGTGTAGCAGTAGAAGAGCTGCTTTGAATGCGACAGTGAATGAGAGAGTAAAAGGTGAGGGTAGAAACAGGAAGGTGACATAATGCTGGAGACACCTGTGTGAGGATACTAGTTGTATTGGCGTATTGTGTTCTGTCAATGGCAGAAAGACACCTATTGACTCATGGCAGATCCCATTAACCAGAGTTTTCTCCCCTCTTTTTAAGTGATTTACTTAGTGGACATTTATTTCTCTCAGTTTTCTTAAAGTGAGAGATTTCTATCTTGATTTCCGTCTCATTTGCAATTATGGGGCAAGGGTTTTAGGAGAACTCAACTGTCTTCAAGCATTAAGCTCTCAACCTGAGTTGCCTCAATCAACATCAGGTATATATTAATTAAGCAGCAAATTCTAGGTAGCCCCATTGTGTTGGTTTCTTGAATACATTGTTTCTGAGTTTCTATTAATGAAAGGTTCAGGAATAAAATAGAAATTCCCTCTTGGAAAATTGCAGAAGGAATGTGCAGTGATAACTGTTCCTTAGCCAGGTCATTGCATAATTTAATTGTACAGTGGGAATAAATTTTTTTAAAAGATTTCAATTGATAACTGTTGAGTGTTGACTATATTATGTTGTTTACTGGGCCTGGTGCTGGGGAAATACAAAGATGAGTAAAGGAGAGTCTCTTCCTTGAATGAAATTTTATTTTTTGAAAAGCATTTTAATGAATACAAAAAGTAAAACAAGCAAAACTAGCTAGTATATGAGTAAAAATGTGTTTGAAATATCACAAAGTAGGTACTTTTTAAAATAGGGTACTAACAAATTTTTCTAAGTAAAAGTATTAAACAATGGAGCTCTTACAGAAAAAAATTAAGAGCAGATTTCCAAAAATTGTAGTCTTGCCAACACTAGACTAATCAACACAATGTACTACTTTAAGATTATTGATAGTCTTCACAGTGTTTCTTTACAGCAATGTTATCTGATCACATGTTTGAATGGAATAATAACCACTTACATTTATCATGCACTTGTTATACACTTTTTTTTAAATCACAAAACCTTAAGAATAACTTATAGGGGGCTTTTAAAGATTAGTAAATGTCCCACATTACAGAACTAATACTGGCAGAGCCTAGATTCAAACCAGGCAGCCAGATGTTTTAGTTCTTTTTATTTCTTGAGCTCAGTTATCCCTCCACCCCTGCAGGTTTTGTTTTTGTTTTTCCCTGTTCAGTGTGATTTGGAAGAACCTTCAAAACTCAATCTAAAGCAAAGAAATATACCTTGTATTGTAAAAGAAAAACCTTAAGGAAAAATGTGGTTAATTTCATTAACTAAATTATTTTCTAAATATTTCAGTCTCTTCATATGTAGATTTTTTGTAATGTACAGATGATTTTGTGATCATATATTCTAATTTTTCTTTGTCATTGAATCAGATATTTTAACAAAGTTTTAAAAAAAATGATTTTAAATCATTACATACTATGCTATTGACCTAATTTATCCATATTTGTTCATCCATTTCCCTACTTTGGGATTGTGTTCTGATTGTTTTCAGTTTTTCATTATTATACATAATGTAGTAACGAACATTCTTCTGTATAGAATATTTTTCTTCTGTTGAATTATTTTTATAGGATACGTTCCCAGAAGTGGGTCAAGTATATTCTTGAACCTTACATGTTAGTGTCTAGGAGTGCCTTTATTATGTTAATTAGGTAGGGAGAAATACATTTGCAGAATATAATGTTCTATTTCTTTTAAAGCCATTTCGTATTATCCAGTCCTTTTGCATATAAACAATAGAGGTTGAGTTATTTTTACTATTTTCTTACTTCCATTGGGAAAAGTAAGAATTGCAAAGATACAGGCAGTATTAAATTAGAAGTGTTTTAGCGTTTCAATTTTATCATCCTGTGGCATGTTCTGTTTTCATATTTTCAGGAACGTAACTGGTATATAATTCTAAGCCCTATAAGAAAAATCACTTTGGAGGGAAGAATGGCATTGCATTGATAGAAGTTTCAGGAATGCCTGTTCACATAATGAGAGTGGGATTGTGTCATACCTGTAAGACAGGAATTTAGCCAGCTCAGACGCATATGGCAGGAGAAGAGATAAGACTTGAATTAAAATACACAGGTAATTCATATCAGTAAGGAGCCCCAAACTAGCTCCTACCTGAGGTTAAGACAGCCACTATAGGGAGAGACTGCGGTTGGGGAAAGCTAAGGTGCACTGGGAAGCACTCCTGTGGTGCTTCTTGCTCCAGGTGAAGTGCTTTACTTCCCTTATTGATGGCCAAGACAAATGTTTTCATTCATCCTTTGAATCCTAGAACAGACTGGCACATAGCAGCCCCATTAATGAATGTTCATTCAATTGAGTTAAATTCATGGGTGAGCTTTTGAAACAGTGACTAGCAGATATGCATGAAAATTGTACTAGATAACCTGAGGCTGCTTGAGCGGATATACAAAGTTGGTAGGAAGAGATTTTGATGGCTTCATTGGATGATTAACAGAGTTGGAAGGTTGCTGAGGGAGGAAAAGATGACGGTAACTGCTGCTGTATTGAAATCTTTGAAAACTGAAAAACCACAGAAAAATCTGCATGGAATGTTCGTAATAGCTTTATTATATCTTCAAAATCTGGAAGCAACAAAGATGTCCTTCAGTAGATGCATGAATAAACAAATTGGTACATCCATACAATGGGATATTATTCAGTGATAATAAGAATTATGAACTCTCAAGTCACAAGAATACATGGATGAATTTTAAATGCGTATCACTGAGTGAAAGAAGCTGGTTTGAAAAGGCTATATTTCTTATGCTTTCAATTATATGATATTCTGGAAAATGGAAACTAAAGTGATTGATTGTATGGAGATTGGTGGTTGCCTGAAGTTTAGGAAGAGTGGAGGAGTGTTGAATAGGTGAAGCATGGGAGCAGTTTTAGGGCACCATAACTATTCTGTATGATACTAGAATAGTGGGTACGTGACACTATGCGTTTGTTAAAACACATAGACCTTTATATCACAGGGGGTGAACCTTAATATATACTATTTAAAAAACCATTTAGGAGATTCCAGGATGGAAGACAGACTGTGACAAAACATGCTTACTGTATTACAGATGTATGAGACGATCTCACTGAATGGGGTAGGAGAAAAAGGTGCTGACCTAAGTAACTTTGGAAACAAGTAGAGTCTGTAAGACTGAAAGCAGAGGACCTACACATAAGTACTGTCCTTCATTTGATAAAGTTGTTTCCCACGAGGATTGGCACAGGCTAACAATTCTGATACTGTTAATACATAGATATTGGAATTGAACAATTAGGTAAATGGATGGTGGCTGGTGAAGCCGGATTTCTTTGCACTGTCCAAGTGAGAGTTTGCATATAAGCAGGTTAGGAACTTAGAATGATCTATGTGGTTAGGGATTTCAGTTGGAGACATTAGTAAGAACTCAAGTTTACAGATGCAGGTGGTTACATATAGAAATACTTATAGATATGTGTACATACATACATGTGTACACGCATATATTTCCTTGTTCTGTCACCTGAGAGGACCTATAAGCAATGGCATTCCAGTAGCAATGAGCTTTTCTAGCACCCAGATCTTGGTTTTTAATATTCTCCAATACAAGGAATCAGGGCTTTTGGAGACATGGCCAGTTCTAGGATTAGGGTAGGAAATATACAAGATGAGGGTGGAGCACATTGTAATGCCAGAAAATAAAGGAAGTGCTTTAAAAAAAACAAAAACCGACAGTGATGGGAGTGTCAAAGGGACATAGGAGCCAACTAAAAAGAGCTCACATTAGCTAAAGCTGTAACAATTTAAGCAATGAAATAAATAAGGAATAATGGATTATAACTCAAAGTATAAAACACCCATGGGTCCATACTGATATAATTAATGATTTTTTAAATAAAAGTGGGAGAAGAGACAAATTTTCTGTGCAAAAGAATTCCAAATTATATAGATACCTCTCCCTCAAGGAGGGGAGAGCCAAGTCTCCACCTCCTAAGTATAGGTTGTGAGCAGTGACTTCCTTCCAAAGAATACAGTATATAGAAAGCTGGCAAAGAGTAACTTTAAAATGGAGATACCTGATAAGCATTCCTTCAGTCAGATGATCAAGTTAGCATCAACCATGATAATTTATGTTGATAGCATTTGCCCTTGAAATGATATGATGAAAAGGGTACTTTACCTCTGTGGTCTTCATAAATCCTGTCTATCTCTGAGAAAAACAGCAGACAACCCCAAATTGATATATATTTTACAAGATACCTGACCACTACTCTTCATAACTGTCAAGGTCATCAGAAACAAAGAAAGTCTGAGAAACTGTCAGAAATTAAGGGAAGACATGACAACTAAATGTGTGGGGTCCTGGATGGAATTCTGGAACAGAAAAAGGAATTAATAAAAACTGAGGAAGTATGAATAAAATGTAGACTTAAATTATTAGGGTATTGATTTTGGTTCATTAATTGTAACAAGTATGCCATACTAGTATAAGATATTTATGATAGGGGAAATTGGGTTCTCAGTGTAAAGGAACTCTATACCATGTAGCACCTTTTCTGTAAATCTAAAACTGTAAGGATAAAACATTAAAAAAAAAAAAAAGAAAATACTTCTTAGTGCCACACAGCTAGACTTGCTTGTTCTTATCCCAGATGGAAGTTTTAAAAACTTTTTAAATAAAAGCAAATTCAGATAAATCAAAAGCTTCCTGTGATGATCTTAGAGGTTTGTATTTGAGAACTGTCTTGATTCTCATATATACCACTGTTAATTATTAAATCTTTTCATCTAATTCTGAAATTGAGAAATAGAAATGGTGTTCCCATGCCCTCCAACAAAGTTTATGAAAGGGTGAAAAAGTCCACTGATCCTGATTCTGGATCATGTGTTTACCTTTTACTTTTCTGAATAATTCTTTCTTTTATGTATCAGTAGAAGTATTCATAAATGAAAAAAATTGTAGACACTGAATCATCCTCTGATGCACTGAAGCTCAAAGCTATCTCTAATTACACTCAAAGGAGAGCATGTTGAAGATGCAAGGTAATTTAGAAATGCAAGGATGCCTGTTTATCCTTTTGCAAGGGAGAATCTTTAATCTCCAAAATAAACTCTGAGCCTTAGTGTAGAAAGAATTCTGACTCGTCTGTATTCATTCTGCTTAAATAAATCATACTCTTTTGACCTGGAGAGGAAAGTACCAATTTCTAAGTTGAATATTATCCTTAATTCCCTAGAAACAAAAATTCCGTTATTTCTGAAACTGGTTCATTATTCCCCTTTTCATGAGTCCATTTCTTCATGTGTCTAACCTTCTAGAAGGTATAGAGTGCCGCTGAAACTATAGTTAGGTCTGAGAAAAGAGTTATGCAAATATATTTTGTGAGTAGTCTGTGTTCTGATATAAATGTTCTTCATTCTTGTGTTCTTCGCTGCTCAATTTACTTTGTGTTCCTGAGATCTTTCTTACAAAGCAGAGCAACATAAACTATATTAGATCTTATCTTTTAGTGGGCTTTTTGGCCAGAAGTTCAAAGCTCCAGATTTTAGAGTGTATAGAATTACTTTTTATGTTATAAAATTACAAACTTGATATTAGCACTTGTTCTTTTTTTAGCCATTAATTCATTGCATGGTCATAGGTAAATACCCTAAATTTGTATGATGTAATTGGTGTAGTGAGATGTCTGATTTATCCAATTTTGGAAAACCTTTTTTAGAGCATGAATAAGCATGTATTTGTACCTTCCCATAGCTCCCGGCAAGCCCTATAGAGAAGGTCAGAGGAATAAAAATAAAAATAACTACTTTGTCCCTGGGAATAAAAAAAAAAAGCCCTAGGTTGTGGCTTTTGGCCTGAGTTGTTCTTATCCCTTTTCTTTTTAGTCTAAATATTGATATATTAAGTGAATGCAGAGTTTAACAATCATGTGCTACCTTTATACTTGATTCTTTGGTTATTATTTATGGTTTAATTTTTTCATTGAAGGACAGATAAGAATGGTTCCCAAACTTACTGAAATTTTTAGGGCTCAGGATCTATCAGCTTTGAATCTTCAGTTTAGGTTTGATTTAAAGTGGCTAAAATTGTGCTGTGCTTCTAATATTCATTGAAATCATTGACATATTAAAATGGAAACAAGACTAATTCAAAGATCAAATTGCTCAGTGATCAAAAGGAAGTAGCTTGGCTATATTCGACTGATGAACTATATTTTAATATCTTTGAAGGTAAGATGCTATAATATCTGACCCAGTGCCTAGGAGGTAATACATAGTAGTTGTTCAGTAGAAAATATCCCTTCCTTTTTTTCCTCACCAAGATCTTTGGTCTCTAATCACTAGACACGGAAAAATTGAGCTAATTTATTGTATTACCAGATGGATATATGTTTTTATCAGTGAAATACAATCAAAAGTGAACATTTTAAATAAAAGAAGCCCCAGAAGTTTTATCCAATTTAATAAAGAGTCTGACTTATATAGAATATTCAAAAAAGGGATGTGATTTTCTTTAAAAGGACAAAATATGGTACTGTAAGTACCCGTGTTATGTAAGCCTATATAAACATAAACTAGGCCTGGCTCAACAATTAACACTTGCCCATCTCTTTGAAATCATTATGAATACAAAGATGGCACTGTCTGGAAGCTTAGACTCTAGTTCTGAATTATAATGCTGTATTTTAATGTCTAATTATTAACACGTATTTTATTATATTTGCTTATAAATGAGAATCAGTGAAATTTGAATAAATGAACTCGTACTGTTAAAAGCTGTACAAAATCTTAAGGTTCTTCTTTGTATCTCTTTTCCTTCTGCCTTCAGGACACCATTAAATCATTCTTTATTACTATGGTTCTCTGTAACTCAGCCATTTTCTGTATTCTGAATGAAAACATTCTTAGTTTATTTTTTCTTTAGGACTCTAATATTGAATGGCAACCACTTTTTTTTCTTCTCAGCTTTCTTCATTATATTTATGTGGAATATCAGAACAAAGGATGACTGAGGGCTCCTCATTTAGCTTTCCGGGGTCAGCTTTCTAGGTTTTAGTGGTCCATTGGAGAAATTTTTCAGTACTGAATTTTAAAAATTAGGTAACATGGAGTTAAGTGTAGAAGATGAGGGGAAAGGTTGTGACGAGCTTCAAAGTAATATCCTCAAACTTAGACATATTCAGTTTGAGATCTTGTGGTTGCTTATAGAAAACTTTGTATATTCTCAAGTTGTTTTCTGGTAGTAGATGAAGGGGGAATCTGATTTCCAACATGTTAGCTCCTAGCATTATATTGCCTGCCTTGGAGATGTGATCATTGTTCTTCCTCTGTGGGTTTCCTTTCCTTTTAATTTCTTCTTCCACACCCCACTTTTTTTTTTATTTGTTAAGGTTGCTTTAGGATAGCAGTGTCTTAATAAAGGCACCATACTGTTGTGAATGCAAAAACTTTGTTTTTGTGAAAAGTAGCTGTTCATTCAGATGGAAGTAAACAATACTAACTATAATAAATTTTTCATTTGTACTTTTGATACTGTAGTTTCAAGTTTTGAATGTTTGTGCATCATATAAATTTACAAACTTCAAACTTGACTTTTTAGCTCAACACATGATGTTATTTTAGAATAAGAATGATATGGGAAAATGATATGGGAGGTAGATCTCAACCTTTATTTTTAACCATTTAAAGTTAAACTTTGTCCTTTCCATCAAATATCTAGTTGTAAAACAGGTCAGCATTATGTGGAAAAGGTATGCCAAGTTGGAAAAATAGATTGGCAGTCCTTCGGTATGGGTGGGGGGGCTCAGTCAGTGATCAGCAAGGGCTTACTTACCTAAACTCAGTACAATACAGGTCTTGAAGTAGAAAATCATTATGATCCTTTCTAGCTCTGAAAGTTGATTTTCTTGGAATCACAAATTAGTAGAAGTATATGTGGATAGTGAAATGCTCAACCTATAACAAGAAAAGATGGATAGTCTTCAATGAGATATAATCAGCTTCTGAAAGAGCAGAGTGGCTTTGAAGTTTTTATATGAGGAAGATCGAAAATGAGAATCTGCCCAGCAGATTTGCAGAGAAACTCTGATAAATTTGTTTAGTGCCATTTCAAACCCCAGGAGCTCCATATAAGGTAGTTTTTATTTGGGGCTCTGTTATGGACATACTCTATATATCTCCTCTCACTGGCTAGATCCATCTAAGCATCTTTTGAAAAAGAATGCTGAAGTCTCAAAGATGGGGCTTAATATCTTTACCAATAGATGGCAGACATTGATAGATGGTTTCTAAGGATAATCCCTTAAAATCAAACCTTAATTTCTTTATAGTGTCAGTATATAAAATGAGTATACGCATGTATTATTACATTTCCGATAAAACTAACAGTTGATTGCCAGAAGTGTACTTTTAATAGCACCCAGCTTTCACAGATCAGAATCTTGTAGTGTAGTAGAAAGAGCTCTTACACAAGATTCGCAAGTCTCCATCCTTCTCTTAGTTTTGGGCTCTTGGGCAGATCATTTAACCACTCTGAAAGAGTTTACTTTTTTTAAAGAGTGATAGTACTTTGTATTCTGTTTGTATCATAGAATTCTTGTGAGAATTAAATATGTATATTAAAGCATTTAAAAAGTAGTATTTAAAGAATTCACGGCCATAGCAATGTCACAAGCCCATTTCTTTTTCTTTTTAAAATTTATTTTATTTATTTAGTTTCAACTATATAGTACATTGGTTAGACATCTATATAGTTCATAAAATGATCCCCCTAATTGCACCCTCCCTCCTTGACCCTTCACATAGCCAGCATATTAATGGTAACTGCATTCCCTATGCCATGCTCCCCGTGACCATCCATCAGCTGCTAATTTGTACTTCTTTAACCCTTCACCCCATTCTCTCAGCCCTCCAAATCCCCCTCCCCTCTGTCCAACACCAAATTGTCCACTATATTTGTGAGTCTGTTTTTGATTAGTTTGTTCTTTTTATTCCTTAGATCCACATAAATGAAATCATATAGTGCTTATCTTTCTCTGTCTGACTTAAATACCTTCTAGATCCATCAAATCAATATCTTTTTCCATCTCCTTCCTTTTCATATGTAGGGGTCTTGTTTTCTTATCCTTTCAGCCACTCTCTCTTTTGGTTGGAACACTTAATTCTTTTCCATTTAAGGTCTTATTGATAGGAATGCAGTTGTTTACCATTTTTTATTCCTGTTTTTGATACGTTTTTTCTTCTTAAAGAAGTCCCTCCAACATTTCCTGTAATATTGGCTTGGTGGTGATAAATGCCTTTAGCTTATTTTTGTCTGGGAAGCTCTTTATCTGTCCTTCAACTCTAAATGATAGCTTTGCTGGTTAAATTATTCTTGGTTGTATTTCCTGGGTCATCCTGTCATTTTATTTCCTGGGTCTTCATCCTGTCAAATATTTTTTTGCCAAGCCTTTCTGTCCTGCATAGTTTATTTTGAGAAATCAGCTGCCTGTCATGGGTTTCCCTTATATGTAATTATTTGTTTTTCTCTTGCTGCTTTTCATATTCTTTCTTTGTCTTTAACTTTGGCATTTGAATTATGATGTGTCTTGGTGTGGGCCTCTTTGGATCCCTGATGTTTGGAGTTCTCTGAGCCTCCTGGGGTTTTTTGGTCAATTTCCTTCACCAGGTTAGGGAAGTTTTCCGTTGTTATTTCTTCAAACAGCTGTTCAGCGTCTTGATTTTCTTCAGTTATGTCGATCAGATAGATATTTGGACCTTTAATAGTGTCCCATATGCTCTTTAAATTATTTTTATAGTTTTGGCATCTCATCTCTTGTTGTTCTCATTGCATGTCCTTCCAGTTCTCTAGATAAGGCATTTGATCCTTTTCATTATTCACTTTGTTTATTCCTTTGTTTATTGCATTTAATATACTTCTCATCTCAGTAATGTGTTCTTCATTTCAGACTGGTTCCCTTTTATAATTTCCATTTCCATTTTTTTTTATCTCTTTGTTGAAGTTCTCACTGAATTTATCTACTTCCCAAAAGTTCATTGAGCATCTTTATAACCAGTGTTATAAAGATAACATCTGTTAGATTGTTTGACTCCATTATTTCTGGATTTCTGTTCAGAATGGCCTCTCATATGATTTCTGCTTCTTTGTCTTCCCATTTTGACTGCCTTTCTGTGTCTCTTTCTATGTACTAAGCAAAGCTCTTAGGTCTCCCGGTCTTATTAGTGTGGATTTGTGAGTAGGTGTCTAGTGGCACAATCCTGAGAGGGGTTCAGCTGCAGGCCAAATTTAGCCCAAGCCTCTACCCCTCCGGGGCCCCCTGTTAAGATTCAGCAAGCAATCCACAGATGCTGTGCTTCTAGTTGCCTCAGAAACCACACCAGAAACTGAGGCCAGCTGCCACCAGTGTGAGTCCTGGCTCTACTCAGCAAGGAGCACTAGACTGGCCGAGGACACAACTGGATGTGGCTTGGGTAGGGCGCGAGTTGGGGGAGGTGAGGTTTCAGGGAATCTCCTGGGCCGAGTGACCTCTGTTATCCAGTTTGATGACATCATGACTACAGGGAACTGTCTGTGCACTGGGAAGCAGGAGGGCTCAACAGGAACAGTGGATACCACTAGCATTTATGTACAGAGTGAGTCTCACCTTGACCCTCACTATGACAATGCCTCCCTGTAAGTCCCTGGTGCTCAGAGTGTGCAGGTTCATCACTGCGAAAATCCAGTCCTGGTTGTGGCCTCTTTAAGAGGCGTCTGCTGCTACCTCTGCTGCAGTCTCACTCAGCCGCTGGAGATTGGGCAGCTCCGCATCTCGCCCTGTCCTACCTTCTGCCATTGCAGGGTGGTTTCCTGTATTTCTCCCTAGTTATGTGGCTTGTTCATCTAGATCCCAGGTGATTTTTTCTTGCTTCTGCTCCTTATTACCATCACAACTTTGATTTGGTTGCCAGAGGGATATATAGAGCCTCTGTCATCTATACCATTTTTTTCCTCCCTAGCCCATTTTATAATTGATGAGAGCGAAAATTTCAGTAATTTAAATTATGAAACTAATTTCCACACTTTTAATTTAGAATTAATGAAACTGAAACCTGTCTTATATAGCTCGTAAATTGCAGATCCAGGACCCTGACTTATGTCTCTTGACAGTTCAGTTACTCTTTTTCTATATACCATATTGATTATATATTTTTCTTTATACTCAAAATTATACACTTCTTATGGTCTTTCTCAGGAAGAAGAGGGAGAGAGAGAAAAAAAAGGAAAGGAAGGGGTAAAATCAGTTTTGTACCCTTATATATATATCCTTTTTAGACAAAAATATTTAAGATAGATTTCTGAAAGGATAGTTATAACTAACTCCTGAAGTCTAAGATGTACTGTAGATTTTACAGGTAAGTACCACTGTGATTAAATCCTCTCTGTGAATGTGGGAGTTTCTTAAGGCCAAGGCCATTTTAGGGTTATATCTAGAATCCATTAAGACTGTGCTCTTTTTTACTTGATCCTAAATAAGTCACGATCATGTATATTTTCAACATATGTGATAAAATAACTTATCGTAAGTAGTAGAAAACTTCCTTTCCAAGTTATGACAAATAGCTTTCCATTTATACAGTGTTATACAAGAATAGGAACACATTAAATCAAATAATCACTTTTCTTATAATGATGGATTTTTAAAAACTTTATTATAAAGTTAATATATTCTGCATAGTTATTAATATGCGACTTGCTAAGGTAGAGGATATTACAACTGAAAAGTCTAATTTGAACAGGATAGCATTCAGAATATTGCTGTGGTTTTATAGTTTTTTGATATATATGAGGTAAAATAGAGACTACTTGGGTATTACCAGTCTACACCAAACTGAATGTACAGTTCAGGGGAGATGAGCACATGTATGGATATTGGGCATATCAAGTCCTTAATTCTGGTCCTTGGAAATCCCTTTGAAAAGTTATTAATTAGGTAATTGCAGATCACTGAACCACAAGAGCCTTCTCATGGTGTACTAAGTGACTTAGATGAAGGCAGAACCAGGTAGCTTCAGCAGCTTCCCCCTGCATGATCTAGCAGTGAGGCTCACATTGAAGAAGTGTAGTCTGGGTTACTTTTACTTCAGCTTTCTGTCATGACAGCTTCAGCATGCATTATGCCTTAGAAAAAGGCCCTCATCTTCCATTATGACAAAATTTTTATGTTGAGTCTTTTGTGGGTGAAGGAGGGGGAGAAAGTGAGTTTAATGGACCTAAGGTAATGTTTAATAACAGAAGATATAAATTAAATTGACCAGCTCTTGTGTGCCTCTACATTTAATGTAATAGAATGTGGGATGGTGAAAAGTTTCACACTAGTTTTATTTCACACCGAACAATTCTAATTTTTTTTTTCATACAGAACATATGAAATTTGCCTAATTAAGAGGCCATCCTTTTTAAATTAAATATAAATTTGACTTTCTTCAGAAACTCTGCTCTTCTGAGTGCTTTGTCCTCATTCAGTGCTGTTAATACAAGATAACCTACTAGCACCCAGCTAAAAACATAGCTTCTTTCTGTTATAGATTACACACGGTACAAAACGTATCCACATGCTTCTCCTTAGGAGAAAACAAAACTTCTGCATAATACTGACATGTGCTCAGCCTATGAGAATGAGATTTTTTTTTTTTTTTGACTGATGATTTTGTCAGCTCTGGATTGTTCAGAAGGTTAGGGACGAGCAAGAGGCGTAGATTTCAGGCTACCAGAGTTTCAAGGACGTTAGGCATTGCCTCACCTGGCTCACCTAGTGTTTCTAAATGTCTTAACCCACCTACCTACCTCAGTCCAGACTCACCTTAGAGAGTGAGCACAGTTCCATTAATTAATAAAGTCACGACCTGGGGATTGGGGGAGAGGATTTTAAAAACTGCTACAAATCACACCCATACACACCCTACCCCTATTGATAATCCACCCAGAGAAGGAGAGGTATGGAGAAGTTATTTGAATGTGGTGGATCTCAGACTTTGGATCACATTAAGTTATTTGAAAAACATTTAAAAGAGAGAAGGGAAAGTGACCAACATAGGGTTGCCAGCTTTTATTCAGTTGGACATTTAAAAAGAAAATCAACATAGAGTTACAAATAAATTATAACAAACATAATATGTAACAGTATAGAATTTACCTTTATGAAAAATTAATATTGTCCTTACTTTTATTTAACTGAAAAATTTCATCAACTGATCCATGGCCTAGGATTTAGGAATTACTAATGAAGTGATCATAACTAAACAATTCTGTAACAGCTTAAAATTAAAAACTCTAATGTTACCCTATTGCAGCTCAGTTACTTCTTGCCTGATGGTAAGCACTGCTGCAGAATAATATTTTTAATTTTAGTTTCAACAATTAGGCTTAAGAAAATTCGAACACAACTGAGGAAGTAGCTCAAATCAATTTGAGTAGGTGCTCACAAAGGTAGGTGGTGTACATTGCCATATTGAATTACTGTATTCACAAATAACAATTCTCTTGAGATGGTAGAATAGATACCTTGAAATCTTGAAGTATGATTTAGGGCCTAGTTACTACAAAAAAAAAAATCCAGGGACTGGCTACGATAGCAGTACTTAGGAGCTGCTGGAAATGCAGAATCCCAGGCCCCACCTTAGTTCTGCTGAATCAGAACCTGCATTTTAACAAGATTCCCAGGTGATTCACATGCATAATGCACAGCAAACTTAAGTACTGATTTAGGGGTCTTTCTGAAAGCAAGGGTTTCAAGTAGGTACTTTTCACATAGCCTTTCTTTGCCTTATCTAATTGAGTGTTCCAAAATGAGGATTATTAGAGAAAATAGCTTGTTAAAGTAGTAACTTAGACTGCCTACAAGTGGAGTATAGAGAGACATTGAGACTGACAATGATAATATGACTTACAGTCATCAATTAGATATAAATTGGTATATCTAAAGAAATTGGAAGCTGTTTTTGAGGTTTATCTTTTCAGGCTTAGTTTTATCTTTAGTAAAACAGGTAAAATTGCAAGTAGAATAACAGTTTTCAAGCAGGAAGAAATGTATGTCACAGTTTTGGGGTTACACAGTAACTAGCTCTGAAATTTCCTAGCCTTAGAAGCTGTCTGTTCCAGCCCTAAGGGCTCCTCCAGCGCATCCAGTTCCAGGACTCTGTTTACAACGAGTATTTTGAACGTGAAGACTCAGCTCTGTTTGGATATGTTAGGAACTGGGAGATTCTCCTTTTTTCCCTGTTTGTTCCTCTCTCCACCCTACTCTCCTTTCTTTCTCTTTCTCCATCTTAGCTACTCCACAGATAGTTTTCACTGTCCGCATAAATTTAAGCTTCTTGAGGACTTTGTCTGGTACTTACACAAAAACTATTGCTTACTTTTAAAGGCTAATTGAAGGGCATATGATAATATTTAAGGGGAAGATGTTGTAGAGGAAAGGTGTTACTTCATTTCCTATTTGTTAGATAACTGGCAACAATGATACAGACTGTCCTAGAGCCCAAAGCCTCAATACAGGACTGGATTTTGAAAGTTTTGTATAATAGCATCATTTTGATTAGATTAATTTAGGTTCAGTGGTGTTCCTTTTACTCTCATCTGCAGCTGTTAGTCTTTTCATGCCTTTTAAAGAGCTTCACTGGGAATGTGGTAATGACAGATTGTAAAAAGCTCTAACTTTTCTTTTTTAGTTTGTTAATTTAGTTGAACTTTTCTCTAAATACTTTGTGTGCATAATATGAAAGATAGCTGGTGAATATCTAATTGCAAGGTCACATTTGAAGATAGGTGTTCCCATAGGGCTATGCTTTACATATCTAATAGTTTGTGATAGTCTCAGAACCCTGAAAAGAATATGAACTTATAATTTATTGCTCCACTCTGATAAAATCTGCAACTTGAAGCCTGCCTTTACCAATTGAATTGAGTGTGAGTGACAACACTGGTATATTGGGTGTACCTGCTATCATATTTGGCTATTTTATAGTTCTTTTGGGATAGATTAAAAAACACATTTTCTATATGTATAAAGAATTTTATGATTACATGATTTTAAGAAATGATTACACCCTTCGTGAACTTCTAACAAAGGCGATGTATGCCAGTATATAAATCAGCATTGGGTTAAAAATCTGTTCTAGTCTTTAGTCCTTTTTTTAGCTGATAACCTTGGGCAAGTCACTTTTTCTGTGCATCTTCTGTAAAAAATAGGAATGTAGGCAATGTGTTATTTTTAATGTCTCTTAATATTTTGTGGTTATTCATCTAATTTTATGTCGTTCTGGGCAGTTTCTAGATGAAGAAGTAAATTAGCTAAAATATTTTAGTAGATAATCATGAAATTGGAAAGGGGAGAAGAAAACACATTAGTGTTAGTAATAGTTTGTAGAAAAGCAGCTAATTTATGCTAAGGGCAGAGGTTCAGAATCAGGCTTGGAGTTCCTTTAAGGTATCTTTCAGCATTCTTCCCTGAGGCTTTTTATCCCAACCCTGAGCTAAAGCACATGCTCTTTTTTCTGCCCCTTCATATTCCTCCCCCAGTGGTTGGTCACTGAAATTCCCTCCCTCTGATACCTGTCTTTTTCCCAGTCATTAACTCATGCCTTCATGCTTAATTAAAACTTTCTGGTTCCAGTGTGGAGTTCTAAACTAACATGATAAACTATGTTGATGTTTAATTTAAAAAGCAGCTTCATTGAGATATAATTCACATTCCATAAGATTTACCTGTTTAAAGTTTACAATTCAGTAGTTTTTAGTATATTCACAAGAGTTGTGCAACCATCACCACAGTCTAATTTTAGAATATTTTCATCTCCCCCAAAAGAAATTCTGTACCCATAAGCTATATTGATTTGATCATATGTAATGTGGATCCCTCACCACATATTTGTACAGTAGTTGTGGAACTCTTGAACACCATTTAAAAACTGAAGAGTGATCCTAGTGGTGATAAGGATACAGGAAACAGGTCATGTTGGTGCTTCCCATGCTGCACTCCTCTGCTTAGTAATTAGGGCAGGCCCTAGAGATGGAATGAAGGATTACCTCATGCATATTTTGTTAAGGGTTAGGAGGCACAATTTTCAAGAAAGCTGGGCTTATGTCTGAAGGTTTCATGGATGGCCAGTAAGACTGCGTGAGAACGGTGATAAGGAGACGTGTTCCAGACTTACTATAGTAAGCAACAGAGAATGAATGCTTATCCATTTGTGAATAAGAAAATCATTACCACCTACACATATGCATGTCTTATATATGTAGATCTTTACATTTAGGAACATGCAAACATTTATTACAGCTCATTTAAAATATACAAAGGAAAAAATGATTTTCTTATATGTATGCCTTCATTCTGACTACCTCTTTTCATTTTTCTTCTGATTAATTTAAGTCCTGACCCATTAAGTGTCAGAATCAATTTATTTTGTAGATGTTTACTGAAATTTTAAATCAACTTTTTGAGATATTATTTATTTAAAATAACAGTCATTGATTTTAAGAGTATAATTTGATAAGTTTTGACATACGTTCACATTTGTGTAATCACCATCACAACCATGATATATATAGCATTTCCTCACCCCAAAAGTTTTCCTCATACTTCTTTGTAGTCATCTTTTTCCTTCACTTATGGTCCCTCACAGTCACTGACCTGCTTTCTGTTAACTATCATATCATTTTGCTTTTTCTAAAAGTTCACATCAGTGGAATTATACAGTATTTAGTCTTTTGTGTCTGACTTCTTTCACTTAGCATAATACCTTTTGGACTGATTTATGTTGTTGCATGTTTCAGTAGTTTGTTTCTTTTCATTACTTTCCATCGTAAGGATTTACAATGTTGAGTTGATGGACATTTGGGTTGCTTCCGGTTGTGGACTATTTTGAGTTAAGCTGCTCTGAACATCTGAGTTTAGGTCATTGTATTGCTGTACTTTGTTCTGCATCAGTACACAAGAGAGGCATTTCTGGATTGTATGTGTGATAAAATATGGCAAGTTTATGTATAAAACTGCCAGACTGTTTTTCAAAGTGGCTATGCCATTTTGCATACTGACAGTAATGTATGAGAGTTCCAGTTGCTCCATATCCTTGTCAACACTTGGTATTGTTAATATTTTCAACTGTTAGCCATTCCAGTGAGTGTGTGATGATATCATTATGGTTTTTGCATTTTCTTAAGGTTTGTTTTTGATGGATATGAATGTGTACTTTATGGCACTTGTGTTATAAAGCACCAAAATGGATGGCGTTTTGTGGGGAGGGGGTTCCCCCCAGATTGTATTATCATTTTACTTTATAACCTTTGTGGTCTCTGGATGTAATTTGATTCTCCACAATTAGCAGCACAGTTATTTTATACTAATTGGTGTTCTTGGTTGTCTAGAAATCTGGTATACTTAAAATATAATCAGACACTGTAAATGATTATATATTTGGGATAATTCTTTGTGATTGTACCTTATCAGTTAGGGTTCTGGGGAAATAAAATCTTATGTAAATATTCAAAATGGTTTTAACCTTTTTCTCAGTTAAGGAGTACATAGCTGTATTTCATAAGTCAGTTGTTTTTTTTTGGTGAAACTATAATATGCAACTTTAAAATATAAAAGAAGATACACTCAAGTTTTGACATTCGATAGTTGGAACATGGTAGTACTTTAAGGCAGATTCTGTAGAAGTATTCAATTGAGATTTTTTTTAGCCTAACATGCTTCAGTACATTAAAGGGATAGAGGGGCAGGCAGTAGTGGAATGCTGCTGCATGCTGTATCATACAAATATCTCATCCCTAATGGAGAAATTGCATCTTGTTCCCAAAAAGTTGGAGACAGTTGATAAAATATACGAACATCCACATTTGATATTTTATTTGTTAATATTTCATTGCCTTAATGGAATCTCTCCTTTCTTTGAAACTAATTTTTAATCCTTATGTAATGAAGTTTTAGGGTCCAGAAATCTTAACTTGAATGTCAATTAAGAGCCTTTGAGAAAGTAGGGGAGAGTGATGGATACATCAGACTTGGCCACCCTCTAGTGGCTGCTGTGCCATATTGCAACTTTAACTGATCCTCTTTTAGTGTACAGTCTGGAAGGACAGGGGCTGAGGGGTTCCTGGTAGTTTCTATATAATTCTTTTTTGTATTACAGAGTAAAATATCTGGACCTACAACTTTAATAAGGAGTTACTTAAAATATCAACATTGGTTATCTGAGTAGTATCACTATGGGTCACTTTATTTTCATAATTATACTTTTCTGTATTTTTTGAATTTTATTCACTTAACTTTTTGTTTTATTTGTTTTAAGCCAGAGAAATAAAGAGGGAGACTCAGAAGCAAGAAAGTTCCCTTTATCTACTGACTAGGCACTGTTAAATACATCATCCCTAGTCCTTAAAATACAGATTTGAGTTACATTGATTCCTACATACAAGGTTTATCTGATATAGCCTGTATTTCACTCAGCCCTGTTTGGGGTTTTATTAGAACACTGATCATTTGCTTAACATTTCTATGGCGCAGAGTTCTTGCTGATGCTGTTTCTCAGAATACTCTTTCACTCTACTTCACTCTTGCCCAGTAGAGTCTTCTTTATCCTTTAATAACTGTCTCAAATGTTATTTTTTTTCTGGACTATTGATCATTCTTGTGACCCTTCAAAGTAAATATATTCTGTGTTCCTGTTAGTCTTAAAATAGTTTTAATATAGTACGTATTGCCTTCTGTACGTGTTAGTGTGTGTTGCCTATTTCTTGGCTTTGCCTTTTATATCCTACAGCCCAAAAGCACATAGAAAGCACACAGTCGTTGTCTCAAACCTATGTTGAGAGCGTCTGCCTGTCTCAGTTTGCACTTTGCTTATATTTCCCTTGTTTATTTTCATCAGTTGCTTGGAACTTTAACATATTTTCCTATAACCAGTATTTCAAATGATATGTAGGTGCCTAGTCCCTAAGACTGGTTTCAAAATTTTGGTGCACATTTTAAAACTCTGGGTAGTTTTTAAAATTCCAGTGCCTAGGTCATACCTCATACTAATGAAATCATTTGGGATGGGAGCTAGGTATCTTTTTAAAGATTCCCACATGGTTCCAATCTAAAGCAAAGTTTATAAACCACTACCTTATTTAACCTCTTATGCATAGGTGCTAATGTTAAACTCCTGCCATTGAAAACTTTGCTTTTTATGGGAAAAATACCTTTGCCAAGCCAAATGTAAGGAGTTTTGGTGACTTAAGACCTATACATAACTAGCAGCGTAACATCTAGATATTTGCTATTAAAAGAGGTATTTGTTCAGTTTACTCAGATAGTTTCAAAAAAAAAATATATATATATATATATCTTCAGAGAGAGAAAATGAATGATGAAGAAAATTTAGCAGAATATAAACAATTCGTGAATCTTATAAAGGATATATGAGTTCCTTGTATTAGTTTTGTAACTTTTCTGTAAATTTTTAAACATTATAAAGCTCAATTCTGTAAAAAAAAAAAAAAAGTTCATTACCTCAGATCTCTAATTAGTAAAATAGAGAGATTTTTTGTTTTTAACATTTAAAAACTGGGGTGAGTAGTTTGCATCTGGCTCCAGTTATCTTTTCATATTGCCATTTAACTAAAATTCTCTTCTTTCTGGGGCCCTATTTTGTAAAAGGAGAAGGCATTTCTTTTTATTCTCTTGGATACAGAGACGATGGTATCTAGGAACACATCCATCCTCTTTTCTTTCTGTCTCTTTTTTCTGCTTCATAGGCCCAAAACACTATTTCCTCTAAGGTCCCCAAAGATACAGGAACAATTCTGCAATTCAGAAAATAATTATTGAAGTTTTCTAAATACTAAGCAATTTGCTGGTTGCTGTGTGTGTGTTGGATTCATTCATTCATACATACATGGAGTTACATGATTTTCCCATAGAAGAGTTTTGACTTTATTCTAAATTACATTTTTAGTTGGAAGATGCCTTTGATAATTTAACCACCTGCTTTTTACCAGTACAATGACTAAGACTGATTGATGAAAACTTATACTTTATTTAAGGCCAAGGGGAGTGTATATTTTCCCATTCCTCTTATTGTCTGGAATTCAACATTGAATATTTACTTTTAGGAAAACTTTAATATTGTTTATTTTACATATATACCCTTGTTGCTTAATTAACTATACTGGTGATTCTTTTTTAAAAAATGTGACTAGTAATTTTGCAAATATGTTTAATCTCTTTACTAATCAGGGAAACAATGAAAATGAGTACTTTCACATCCATTATATTGACAAAAATTAAAATGCCTGGCAATACCAAGTGTTGGCGATGATATATGGGTCCTGTTATTGGTATGAGTGTGAACTGAACATCTCTTTCATGAGCAATTTGGCAGTATTTGGTAAAGGCAGCATTCCTTTTGGTTTGGCAATTCTACTTCTAAGTCTATATCTTGGAAATGCTGTAATGCTTGTGCAAAGGAGACAGGAACAAGAAGTGCTTGTATTACTGGACAAATTAGGAACAAGCTACTTGTCCAGCACCAGGTGTATAGATTAATTGTGGTTTGCCATTGCCAGCATGGAGTAAATCTCAAAAACATAGCTGAGTAGAAAACCAAGTTTTCTTAATGATGTATATGTATGATACCATTGTATAAAGTTTAAAAACATACGAAAGTCATATTTTTTATGAATGCTTGTCAAAATACTGTAAAAACATGCCTTGGAATGCAAATCCTGAACCGAATTTAGGATAATGGTTACCTCTGGGAAAGAGAGAGGGAATGAGATTGGGGAAGCAGTACACACAGACCTTCAACTTGGCCTATGATATTCTATTTCTTTTTAAGACTCTGAAACAAATACAGTGAAATGTTAAGATTAAATAAAGCTAGATGGTAGATCATCACATTATTTACTATAACTTTCTGTGTATTTATAAAACATGATTAGATACATTTGGAGTAGTA
This sequence comes from Eonycteris spelaea, assembly GCA_003508835.1. Taxonomy (NCBI): domain Eukaryota; kingdom Metazoa; phylum Chordata; class Mammalia; order Chiroptera; family Pteropodidae; genus Eonycteris; species Eonycteris spelaea. The sequence continues at coordinate 3,170,945 of PUFA01000069.1, forward strand.
TGTTTAAAGGTGTCACAAATTCAGTCATCAGTAGTAATGTAGAATAGCAGACCACCTATTGCATACAATCCTGAGACTAAATAAAGGTAGTGGTTTCATAAGTTAGATTTTGGAGTCAAACATAAGTGGTTTCGCATCCCATTTTATCCATTTAGCTGTCTGACTTTGGGCTTTAGTGTGCTCATCTGTGACATAGCAATCAAAGTCCTGGGGTGGGTTGTGAGATTTAAAAAAGCATAAAGCATGTGACAGGTAGTAAGCAGTCAATATATGATTTATACATTTAGCTTTTAACCATTTAAATGAAGAAATTCTAGTTTTAAGGAGCCATTGTTCAGTAGAGAATCATGGTGATATGGGGACAGTATGTTAAACACACGTTATTGCTTGATTTTTGTATGACTAGTGTAATTAAAAGTTTTCTAAAATACAAAATCTATGCCCAAACCTGGAAACCAAGTTAAAGTTATATTTCTGTACTGAGTTCCACCTGCAAACTTAATTATGAATGATCATTGAGGTTAACTTTGATATTGTGCTTTCCTCTTGGATAACCTTGCTTTTTAAAAGGAAAAGGCTCCTTGTAAATTACTTGTAAATTTTCCAGCAGCCAAAGTCTCCATTCTTAATTTATCCAGTGAAAATTATTAATAAAAACAGGTACAAATAAACTAAAACAGTTACAGGTGTAACAGATGAAATGGTATTTCATGGACTGAAAAAAATCCTTTTAGTGAACATGATTTTTTTTTAAATACAAGATTACTGTTGATATATATCTTTAATTATCTTCTGAGAACTGGCTTTAAAGATCTCTGGAAATACTGTATTCATGAACCAAGCTCAAGACATCTGGGGGGAGGAGGCAGAAGGAGGAGATGGCTTCTTCACTGTATTTAGAAGAGAGGAGGTAGACTTTTTGTGTGTTTTGTTTTTAACTGTCTTAACTTCTGAACTGGCATTCCTTGCCATCTGGTCAAGTTCATCAGCTTGAGAAGTGGTTAGGAGTACATTTTAAAAGGCCACCAGTGAAAGAGTGAAAGGCTTATAGGCATTTTAAAGTTGTGGGTTTTGTGTCAGGTATCCAAAGCCACAGGAAGTGAGGGAATGGCTTTTTGACTACAGCATCAACTTCCTTATCCGGTTTCTCCCAGGGGATTGGTCACTTTGAGAAACACCAGCCAAAAGGTAATTCACAATTCATAGAGAGGCAGGAGGAGGCTTTGGGATAAAGCGCATGAGGAAGAACCACTGTGGGGAGATCTGGGCAGGGATTGTTTGGCATTCAATTTAGAAGCACCTTCTTTGCATTCCACAGTGACTTCAACTGGTAGTTGAAACTAGGTATTAGTGTGCCCAGTGGGCCATGTATTCCTAAGTAGCTCAGTATTTTTAAAATAAACTCTGAAAGCTTGATCTGCTTATTAGTTCCACTAAACCATTGTTCATATTTTTTTCTGAAGGCCTTTCAGCAGAACCTATCTTTTCATTTTGTGAGTAGTAAACTACAAAGTAAACAATGTTCTCAATGTAAATATACATTTTAGAATTTCTGTGTTTGATACTTGAAAAGCAGAGGTAGAGGGAGATATATGGTGTTTGTGTCTCACTGAAGAGGGATACCCCTCTTGTAGAAAAGAACCATACATTTCTACATGTACATTTCTGTCTTGCAAGGAACTTCTTTCATCTTTTACTTTCTTAGTCAAAGATATGGGTTTGTTTGTTTGTTTCATCTGTGCTGCTTCCTTTGTGGAAATAGGTATTAACTGAGTCTATTTTCTCAAATGACAGAAAACATTCATGTCATTCTTCTTGGATCTCTGGTTTTGGGTTTTGTCCTCCCTATAAATGGATAGTCTATCCCTTTATCCTCAAAAGTGTGCATTTTCTAGATTCCTGGAAAACTAATTATAATTATTTATTTCACCCTACCACTCCTTACTTCCCCACCTTTGGCAGACTTTTAGGATCAGCTCCCTTTTGCAGTCCTTGGTGGACTGTCCTAGCTTAAAAGCCAGTAATCTCAATAGAATGTGAATTTAACTTGTTTGTATGTAACTTTCAAAATAAGATTGGTTAGATAATGTCATTTGTAATATGTCTCCTAAATAATTAAAACATAGTAGAACAGTCTATAAGATGGTTTTTAGCTTCACCATCCATAATGTTTATTGTAAAAGGGATCTACTGGCATTTGTACATTTAATATCTTAAGAAGAAAACATTTTCGTTTGGATTTTGAAATAAAGAACTTTAAACTATTACATCTTGTTGAGTGAAATACAGCGGACAAAGTGTATGATATCATTTAAATGTAGAATCTGAAAAAGCCAAACTCAGGAGAAAAAGTGGAGTGGTGATTACCAGCTGGTGGGAGAAATGGGAAGCTATTGGACAAAAGGTATAAACTTTCAGTTATAAGATGAACACGTTCTGGGGATCTAATGATGTACAGCATGGCGATTATAGCTAATAATACTGTATTACATAAATGTTGCTAAGACAGTAGATCTTAAATGTTCTCACTGCACAAAAGAAATGGCAATTATGTGGCAAGATGGAGGTGTTAGCTAATGCAGTGGTAATAATCATTTTTTAATATGTAAATGCATCAAATAGACAGTTGTACACCTTAAACTTACACAACATTCATTTAATGTCAATTATATCTCAATAAAGCTGAAAATAAAATATTACATTTTGTAGCACATCATAAATGGTTATAAAAGCTATTTCAATTGTTTTCACTACCTTTTCAAAGCATATATTCTTAATTTTAAATCTCAACATTTATTTTTTTGAACAGGAAGTATACACTCTGCAAAATTTGAAATAGGTATAGGAGGCACATCACAATAAATCTGCTCCAGACTCTGATCCACAGTTATTTGTCATTTGACCATTTATGTCATGTGTTGTAATGCAGAAAGTTTTTTTAAATCAAAATTATCAGTATTTACTTTTATAGCTTTTGTGTTTTATGTTAGACTAAAAGGTTGTCCTTTCTCTGAAATTAAAAAGAAAAACTCATGTTTTCTTTTAATCCTTTTTTGGTTTTGCTTTTTATGTTTATATAGTCTTATTTGTGTTAATAAAAGACACATTGAACATTAATCTCAAAACACCATTTTTGGTTTTCTCATAATAGTCTTTACTGTTCAATTGTAGAATAGCCTGGATGGCATAGAGTTTAGATGCAGACTAAAGGTCAAATCAGAGCTCTGTTATCTAATTGCTCTGTGAGGTGGTCAGATTAGCTATGTCTCTGTTTTCTCATAGGTAAGAATAAGGATAATTGTACCTACCTTGAGGGTAGTTGTGAAAATTGGAAGATAACGTATATATTCATTATATTCTTATATCAGGGCTTCACAATTTATAATCTAAGACATACTAGCTTTTTCCCGATCTCTGACCTGCATGTCACAGTAATGGAAAAAATTAAAAAGATAGAATCAGTTGATGATAAAAACATGTTCCAGATTACCTCATAAAATACTATGTTTTAGTGACACTTTGTTATTAACAAATTTCTGACATACACTTGTCCGTTGCATTATTTATAATTAACTAGTAGTATTTGCTTTCCAAAGAGGACAGCAACTATAGGCATTAATATTAATGCAGGAAAGCTACACAGTGGCATATGAAAAAAATTGTTAATGCTTCTGTCTTAAAGAGTAGTTTAGAAAACACATCTTATTTTGCCCCTTTCTCCATTATACAGTCTGCTATTGTCCAGCTTGCTGTGGGTCTTCTTGCCAAATGAGTTTTGTATCTCTTAAGTTAATTTTCTGCCACAATCACTTCAGTCTGATGGCTTTGGTGTTTGTCTATCCATTAAGCACACTGCCAGGATATGTCCACTACTTTTCACCTCTCCCATTAAACAGCTGTCAGCAGGTTTACAGAGCTACTCTCTTGCTCTGCATTAATTGTAAGGAGCTACAGGATGCAATGTAAAAGGGTCCATAAAGGAGTTACATAGAGCTGGATTAGGTATTACAGGTGAACATAAATCCTGTCATTAGTTAGGTTGTATTTATTAGTATTCTATACTTATATGAATAGAAAAGATATAAGAGGGAGTGAGTTTCAGTTTTTAAATTCTGTGTCTTTGTTAACCTTTCCCTTGCTTCATTCAACAACCTCCACCAGTATAATTCAGCAATTCTGAACAATCATGTATTGGAGGAGTCTTGGGTAAGAAGTTTTCATTAAAGTTGTATACAGCACCCTGCTGAGATTTACAATTGGTTTTGAAATGAAAATCTGTTAGATTAGAGCAAACATTATCCTAGCTGCAGTAATAAGTAATGTGGAGAAGATTAATGATTTGTCTGTGAAAGCCACTGAGCATTAAGTCTGCTTTTGTGCCCTTTTTTAAAAGGTGGAAGTGAGAGAGGTGGCAAGGAGGAAGGATGGACCGTGCTTTTCATAGCTATATGCTTATCTTCTTTATATGAATTAGTGATTCCCTAGCTCATAACTTGGAAAGTTCTCAGTTCTGTCTTCCTGTTGGTAATGTAGGTTTTTTTCTTCCTAGCAGCAGTCTCATCACCTAGAAACTTGTTAGAAATGCAGAATCTCAGGCCCTGCCCCAGATCTACCAAATATTAAATGAGAATCTGTGTTTTAAGAAGACCCCCAAATTATGTGAATGCACATTAAAGTTTGAGAAGCTCTACTATAAACCATAGCCTGCTTTTCTAAAATCAGCATCTACTGTGTTTTTCCTTTGTTCAAAATAGGCAAGAAGGTTTTTAAAAGAGAAAAAATGCCTTTTATTTCACCAACAGTAAGCCTGATCATGCTTTTAGTGTTACTGCAATGCCACATTGTTTGGTGCTGTTTCTGAATCTTCCTGGAGATGCTATTTATAAATGTAGTTATTTCTACCTAATATCTGCAACAGAAATTTGTCAGCTCTTTGTTTTACAGCTCTTTTAATAACAACAACTACCATTTGGTGAGTTTGCTTTATGTTCCATGCACCTTACTAAGTTTTATAAAGTTCTCTTGTTTAATCATTACAACCCCCTCACCACCCGCCCCCCTGTCCTTTTCCTTCAAATAAAGGCATAGGCTCAGAGAATTCTAATGTGACTTGGTCAGGTCACATATCTCCTAAGTATTAAGGATGAGCTTCAGACCTCAGTTTGTCTGAGCCTTACTTTCATTGGCCTTGTTTATTCTCTCGTAAACTCAGGAAGCAGGTATATGAGGGGCCTGCAGTTAGCTTTAAAGACAATTTTGCATATCCTTCGCAAATATGTAAAATCAACTTTGCTACTAGAATGTACTATCTTTTTTAATTTCTCAATTTACAGTTTACTAAGGGAAAAGGTGTTTGTTAATACTTTTCAAGAAATCTTTAATGGTAGGAGGGGCTTTCAGAGGTGACTTAGCCAAACACTCTAAATTGAGGAAGATGTAGTATTTCAGGTAGTTTTTATTTAGGAAATCTACCTGAAGAAGGAGCTATGCATATATGTGTGAAATGTATTTTAAGGTAGACGTTCCCCCTTTCATTGAACATTAGTTGGTCTGATTGAGGTATTGCTAACAGTTTGAAAGAAATTTTTTAATAACAGTGTAGAAGTCTTTGTAGTTTAAAAAAAGAATTGAACACTAATTTTTCTAAAGACGAATTCAGAATATACTTCCTGTAAGGTGCCCATAATCCGATTTTTTGGCATTGGCAAGGAGAAAACATTTCATTTTGACAAGAGGGAAATACACAAGTGTAAGAGCAGTTTCTTACACAAGAAATCTCTTATGTCATTACTTGTCTGGAAAAACCAGAAATGATTCCAAAAAGGTAGCTTTTAAAAAGATTTCAAGTAATTTAAGTGGTATTTATACTTGCTTACTCAGTATTTAAACTACTCCATTATTAAGAAGTCAGATTAATTACATTGGCCAATTATAGAAATCACTGTAGTTAGTATTTCTTTAGGGATTTATTATTCAACCCAACAATTCTACTTTGAAATATATATACCCCAAAGAATTGAAAACAGGTACTCAAACCCAGTACATGTCCATTCATGTTCATAGCAACATTATTCACAGTAGCCCAAAGGTGAAAATGTCCATGTCTGCCATTGGATAAACAAATTGTTGTGTATATATACTGTAGAATATTTTTCAGCATAAAAAGGAATAAAGTATGGATTCATGCTGCAATGTGGATGAACCTCAAGAACATTCATGCTAAGTGAAAGAAACTTGGAGACATGAGGTCATAGTATCTGATTCCAGTTATATGAATATACAGAATAGGTAAATCTATAAAGATAGGACTCACGTTGGTGGTTAGCAAGGGCAGCAGAGAGTAGGAATGGGGAACAACCAATTCACTTAACCGGACAGTTTCCTTTTGGGGTGTTAAAAATGGTTTGGAACTGGATAGAGGTTATCGTTGCACAACATTGTAAATGTCCTAAGTGCCACTAAATTGTTAACTTTAAAATACTTTTATGTGAATTTCACTTCAATAAAAACTACAGCTATATTATTCATTATCTCTCCTTTAGTTGAATCTTTTAGTATATCTGGAATGTGGTCGCATGTCACATCATCATCTGAAAGATGCTCTTCTCAGATTTCAGTGTTGAATTTAAGACGTTTTAATTTTGGACCCACTTATTACATTCCTTTGCTTTAGAATTGTTTTATTTTTCTGACTCGGGGATGTTAATTAAGATGTTGTCAACATAACAAGCATTAAAAAAAAAGTTCTTTGCTCCAAGAATTCACAAGTCACATCCTTTTAGGAGTGGACATCTCTAGGAAGAGGCAAAAGTCTTTCTTTGGTCTTATCAATACGTTTTTCATAATTACTTATGCTGCTTTTACTTCTTAATTAGAAGCAGTGCTTTTTTTTAAAAAAATCCCCTTTTAGTAGTAAAAATATCCAAGTGAGGGAAGAAAAATGGCATGTCATACATATCAAATGAGGAAGAGAATTTCTCTGAATGCTTTCTTTTTGGAAACTTGAATTAATAGTGCAGTTATGCTGAATTAGTGGAATTTATGACTATAAAACATTAGCCTTTAAAGAGAAGATGAGTCTGACAAATAACTTGCTTACTCGTCTTTTAGCCAATCTTACCCACATAGGGAGTGTTATTATACAACATGTCTAGAATAGGCAGATCTACGGCAAAAAAGTGGATTGATGGTTTCCTAGGGCTGGGGGTCAGTGAGAGAGAGGAGGTTTGTACTTTAAATTAACTGTATAATATGTGAATTATGTATATCTCAAAGCTTATAAGACAGGACATATTTTTTTAAGATGCGACATATTTAAATTACAAATTACTAACAAATCATCTTCCACATCCACTCCAAAATCTAGTTCATCATGGAAGATTCTTAATTTCTCTGTCCCCTAAACATTCATATATCCAATTTATACTGGGTCATTTTATATTTAATACATTATTTTTATAATTTTTTCTTATGAATTCTACTTCTCCAGACCCAAATCCTAAAACAAACAAGTTCTTTTGTACCCTGTTTAAGCACTGTAATTGGGGGCTTTGTTTACCTACAGAAGACATTAGAAGATCCTTGATAACAATGTAAGGACTCAGAGTGTGCGTACTCAGCTTCACATCATAGATTATATAGCATTTATTATTTGTATTTTAAGATCTCTGGATGAGCTTAAAATACTTTTAAAATCTGACAGTGGACCTTTCCCATCTACCATATGTAGGCATTATGGCTCTTTGTATTATAAAAAATATTCTAATTTTGTGCGCGTTTGTGTATGTGTGGTATAAACCTAGACATCTCAAATATGGGTGCTTTGTTTGGGAAGGAAATTTAATTTCAGTTTCTGCATGCACATTCGCTTGTTTTTTCTCTTACAGATGAAATGCTCGGTCCAAGTTTTTAAGTTGATTGCTGTTTATTAAATAAGTACTGGATATATTGACCCGTTTTCTTTTGGAACTAAGTAAATTTCTATCCCATTTCATCAATATTTTCCCCAGTCCCAAAGAGAACCCTTCAAAAGCCTATAGGCTCTAAGGACATGGGCTCTAGTGATAGCTAGTGAACAGTGTGCGTAAGAAAATGGTATCATTATGTGGACACGAACATTAAGAGAATAGATTATAGTGTTTTTCTTCCATATCCTACTTTTAAATTATTTCTTATAATAAATTTGGCAAGCCTTTTAAATGCTTCATTGTTTGTAAGTGGTTGATTTGCATTCAGCCATTATTCAGAAACCCCATGCTGAATTTTCATGGACTCTTTAAGGTCCTTCTCAAAAAAGCCAAGGAGCTTTGAATAGCATATGGAGATACCTTTTTTTTCTTAAGGTTGACGTTTCCTTTTGTAAGTGTATTTTAGGCAGCAACTTGCCTTTCTAAGTGTACCTCTTTTTAATAGAGCATTTTAAATAGAATATATTGTTTAGCTGTCTTGGAATTAAGTCTATAAAATATTAATGAATGTACTAAGGCTTGAAAAACCCAGCAGTGTGTGTGTAACATATCTAGCTTTCAGTAGCTCAGATAGAGTAGCAAGGAATCAAAGCAAAATTTTGAAGAAAAGTGTTTTTCACGGCTGGCTGCCTTGGTAGGTATAAAATATTAATATTTGCACAAAAGGCTGATGCTCTCAGCGGAGGCTTTGAAACCAGTCTTGGTATCTTAGGAGGATGGAGCCATGGTAGGGCAAGTGGAAAACTCTGACTCAGCACATTTCAGGGAGCCCTCAGCCACAGGTAAGAATAAAACTGATCTCATCTGAGCTGCCCTTGCTGTGGAGCCTTGCTTTTGTTCTCTGGAATTCATGCAGGCTCCTTGTTGGAAAGAGGGAAGATATTGCTTTTCAGGCCTAAAGGTGGTTACTCAACATTCCCTAGGGCATTGTTTGCCTCCCTAAGTTGTTACTCCATTTAGGAGAGCATATTTACTACCAGAATGGAAACTGTCTTCAGGTTGTTATTTCACAGAGTTGTGTAAGCCTTCCTTTTACCCAGTATCCCAGAAATACCATCAAATCTGAGAACAAGGCTGTCTGTTCCCTTTCTCTGTTTTGTAGTTTGTGCCTCCTACTGAAATTTAGACTTAAGAACACAGAGTCATATGGCATACTTTTGTAAGATAGCAGTGTATGTGAATTAGAAAACCTAGGCCTTTAGCCTCAGTTATAAATTTTGGGTAGGGTTTGTAGGATCTATATATCTGTGTGATATATTAAGAAAGTTTTAGGTAAATATTACACCAACTTTTCTGTATTATATTACAATTTTTTAAAATATTTATTTTTTTTTTTAAAGTCATCTCTGGATAGCTTAGTGAACTACAGTTTGAATGTGCAGTGGTCTATATTCCAAGCTTGTATTTATTGCCTTTTCTCCCAAGTGAATTTCCTCAGACAACTGCACATCTGCTTGATAGGTTCGGAAGGTGATATCCCATTGCAACTAAAGCTTGTCTTACCTAAGGTATTATGGCAGTAAAGAATTAATTTACCGACCTCAACAGTGTGAAAACAGAATAAGGTTGAAGTTAATGTGCCTACAAATAAATTCCAATTTGCAGCTTTCTTTTTACCCTACTGTGGTATTTTGGCCTGGCTCCCGTTTATTGTGGATAAATTTCATATATTCCATGTAGAATTCCATTATAAAGTGTAACTAGGTGACTTGGCTTTTTCCTTTCTTTATGAAGAAAGCATGGAACACTCTAAATCAAGGTATTTTCTGCTCGTAGGGAATTGTTTTAATGCCTTCTGATTAGATGTATTTTCAGTGAGGTTGACCTTGACTCTCATCACAGACACATTTGTTTTCCTTGCCCATCTTGATTGAGATTTACCTGATAGCCCGGGGAGGAACCGGGAAGTCAGTAGGGGCCAAATCTTTAGTCTTGGGCCTGGCTAGCTATTGCAGTTCTATCTGAACTCTCATCTTCAGAAAATTAGGGTTCTATCAGGCTTCTTTACGCATCCTCTTTAAAACTACAGGTTTTAAAACGTTTTCTGAAATATTTCCATCAGGATATGTCTAAAAACTATTGCAGGTGGGTGGCCCTCTTTCTGACTCCTGATCTGATGTTGCCCAAGCTAACAGTCATCCTGTAAACTGATGGTACACATTTTTGACCTCTGGATCCTGGGAAGGGTAGGGTAGCAGTTCTGATTTTACCATTTGCCTTTGCTTCTACATTATTTGTTTCTTTGTTACTAAATATCAATAAACACTTTAAATGTAACTGTAACAATATGTCTTCCTTGTTGTTTCTTACCCTACTCTTAAAGTATTCATTTGAATCTAATATCACTGAAACAACACAGCACTTAAGTTGTAATTGATTGTAGTCTCTCACATAGTGACTAAAGTAAGAATTGTATCTAAAATATATAAAGAATATCTACATACTAATTTTTAAGAGACACCCCCCCAAAAAAAACAAAACCCCAAAAACTCAACCCTGTAGGTAAATAAGCAAAAATTGGGCACTTTACAGAAGGGGACTCCAACCGGTCAATAAATATATGAAAAAATACTCGTAACTTTTAATCATTAAGTACAAAGAAAGCATACTGTGTTATTATGTGTTGGTAAGAATATAGGGCAACAATCAGACCAACTAGTTAATGTTGAATAAAAAGGGGAACGTCTACCTTAAAATACATTGCACACATACACTCACAGCTCCTTCTTCAGATAGTTTTTCTAAATAAAAACTACCTGAAATACTACATCTTCTCAATTTAGAGTGTTTGGCTAAGTCACCTCTGAAAGCCCCTCCTACCATTAAAGATTTCTTGAAAAGTATTAACAAACACCTTTTCTTCTTAGTAAACTGTAAATTGAGAAATTAAAAAAGATAGTACATTCTAGTAGCAAAGTTGATTTTACATATTTGCGAAGGATATGCAAAATTGTCTTTAAAGCTAACTGCAGGCCCCTCATATACCTGCTTCCTGAGTTTACGAGAGAATAAACAAGGCCAATGAAAGTAAGGCTCAGACAAACTGAGGTCTGAAGCTCATCCTTAATACTTAGGAGATATGTGACCTGACCAAGTCACATTAGAATTTTCTGAGCAACTTTATGCATTTCCAGTAGGAATGTAAGTTTTTGTCATATCTTTTACTTTTGCATGTGCTGTAAACATAATACATTGCTCTTTTTTTGCTTTAAGAAGTAACCTATTAGAGAAAATACAAATAAGGAAAATGTTAAATTTATATTTACCTTAAAGTATTCTGTATTTAGTGTTCTTCTATGTTAGATCCAAGTTTCTATGTGGTATCAGATTTCTTCTGCTTGAAGAACTTGCTTTGACATTCTTGTTATATAGGGCTGCTGATAAATTTTTTCACCTTTTAAAAAAATTTGTAGGTGTATATGAGAAAGCCTTTATGCATTCTTAATTCTTAAAATATATTTTAAATAATACATTTTACATATTTTACATGATATGCGAACCCCTGTTCATTGTGGCATTATTTACAGTAGCCAAGATACAAGAACAACATAAGTGTCCATCAGTGGATGCATGGGTAAAGAAAATGTGATATATGTCCATGAAACTCATGTCATATGTCAGTTATACCTCAATTAGAAAAAGAAGCCCAGGCAAGTGGAATATAAAATTAATTACCACACCATTGAAGCCACAAGAGCCTTGAATTTTATTCAAGAAAAACCCTTTTGTTTTGTTGTTTTGTTTTTTATTTCTGTGTTGTTTTTAGTGAACCCAATTCCTGTATAGCTGTAAGGCCATTCATGTTATACATTTATTCTTGAGTGAGCTTCCCTAGCTAGTGTCACTCAAGGAATTTTCCCATTTCACCTAAAAAATAAATTTGGGGGCTAATATTTAAAAAAAATAATAAAGTTAAAAAATTTTTAAAAAGTAAAGGAAAATATAAGGGGCTTTTTAACTGTAGGGTGGAAAAAGACCATTCTAAATTTAATACCAAATTAAAAACCAATAAGAAAAAGACTAAAGAACTTGACAACATAAACATTTTTGAATGCTTGGGGGAGAAACTTCTACCATAAACATTTGAAGAATAAATAACAAATTGGAAAGAAATATTAGTAACTTATAGGGCAAAAGCTTACTCTTACTTCTGCTAATATATAATGAGCTCTCCCTTATTTAATAAAAGACAAATGTCCAACAGTAACCTGGTTAGGAATATGGACATGAAACTTTAAAAAAAACATGCAAATGCCCAATAAATACAAGAAAAAAAACCCATTCAATATCACTAATAATAATAGACATTAGTTAACCTTAATCACTCTTCTGTTGGTAGGTTTGATTTTGTAATGGTGTAACCTAGTATTTACAAGAATTTGCACTTATATATCACCCTCGAAAAAGTATATTATAACATTCTTTCTAGGAAACAATGGACATCAAAATAATTTCTAAAATATATCCTAGCTATTTACCTAGTAATTACTTCTAAGTAATATTTTTTGAAAACATAATCAGATGCTTATTAAAATTTTAGTATGAGGACATTCATTATAGCTTTATCTGGGGAGAAAAAAAAACTTCCTGGATTTAAAATTGTAGCTCGACAGTTTGTTTTTGTTTTTTCTTTTCAGCACCTTAAAAGTGTTGTTCCATTTGCTTCTGGCCTTCATAGTTTCCAATGTGAAGGTTTGTTGTATTTCTTATTTTGCTTTTTTTGGCAAGATTTTTTCCCTTTAGTTGTCTTCAAGATTTTATCTATTTCTGTTTGATATTCCACATATGAGTGAAATCATACAGATGTTGATCTTTTCCGTCTGACTTATTTACCTTAGCATAATGCTCTCAAAATCCAAATATTACAAATGGCAATATTTCATCTTTATGTGGCTGAGTAGTATTCCATTGTATATATACACCGTATCTTTTTTATTCATTCATCTGTCAGTGGATACTTAGGTTGTTTCCATGTCTTGGCTATTGTAAGTAATGCTGTAATGAACACGGGTACGCACATGTTTATGAATTAATTAAGTAACAGATGAACCAACAAAGACAAAAAATTTGGATACAACAGAATAAATGGTGATTACTGGAGTGGGGAGCGGCTGTTGCAGGAAAGGTGAATATAAATACTGAGAAATCCACACCAGTGCTTATCATAGTAAAATGGATTCTGTGGCAACATAGAGAACCAGTTAACAACCATAGTAAAGCTGCTGAAAACTAAAGTATTCAGAGAAATACATTTCATTGAAAGAAGCAATACTAAGACTAAACAGCTGATTGTTCAACAGAAACAGTGAAATCCAGAAGGCAGGAGGATGGCATCTTTAACGAGGCAGTAAGTAATTGTCAAGTTAATCCAAACACAGGGAAAATATCTTTCAAAAATAAAGGTGAGAAGGGATTTTCATGAAAACAAAAAAAAAACAAGGGAGTCTGTCACCATCAGGTCTGCATTAAAGAGCTTGCTGCCCTCCCCACCGCCCCCGCCCAGAAGGGGAAAAATGCCAGTTAAAAATGCTGCTATAGGAAATGAACAATGAGATGAAATAAAATTGCGACCTAATTCCACTGTTTTCTGGAATTTGAAATAGACATTGAAGCCAAAATGGAAGGCAACAATAACATAAGGACAAAGGGCAATAAATGGAATAAAAACTGCTAAGGTTCTAGCAGTATCTGAAATAAGGTAAAAATAATAATTTGAATAAGAATATGATAACTTAAGGATATAACCAAATGAGAAAGCTATCTTCCTCAAGGTTATATAACCAGGATAGAACTCAAATCTTTTTATAACCAAGTTGCTGCTTTTTTTCACTGTTTTTTGTTTCTTTTCCATTCTTGGTGCTACCACCTGTTTGCTTATTTCTTACTCGTGCCTTATCATTTTCCTTAAAACAACACATAATTGACTGTAATCATATACTTGGATCTGTCTACAACTTTCATTCACCTCACAACTAGCTGCCTCAATACTTAATACAGTTTCAGGTTCATCTTCCATAACTACTATTCTTTCACTCTTCGGTGGATCTGTGTTATCTGCCTCAACCTAAACTATATAGTGACCCCAGTATGCTCAACCCTATATTTTCTTATTTTGCTCTTCTGGAAACAACAAACTCCCCCTTAGCATGTCTTCACTTCAAGGTCTAGTTGCAAACCTATCTCAGTTCTGGAATTTTCCCATGTGCAGAGAGGAAAGTGTTTAGACTTTGTAGTCCAAATAGACTCGTAAGTGAATCTGCCACTTTTATCTTTGGGACTCTGACCAATTTCCTAACTTCCATGAGCCTTAGTTTCTCCAACTGTAAATGAAGATAATAACTACCTCAAAAGTTTGTTAGTTAATTGAGATAATGCTTAATTACCCATAGAGTGCTTACATGAACATTTTAATACATTTTAATGTATCTCATTTGTTATACATGTGTATTTTACATGTTGGAATTCTAGTTTTGTATCCTGCATTATTTGATTAACATCATGAGCATTTATCCATTTTAATATGACAATGCTAATAATTTCTCTTAAAGATCATAATGCAGTATATTCAGTATAATTGTAATAATTCCATTTTATAGCAAAAATAACAGTCTTTGAAAATATTCCTGATGATGGTATAATAAGCCAGGCTGCATGGTTGTACGATCCTTTAATAATTTTTTTCATTGAACATGCCAACTGTTTGGACATTTCATCAGCAGTAATAACCCTGTGGAGAACATCTTTGGTGTGTCTTTGACATAGTTAAGGTGTATCAGAAATATTTAGGCTCTGCTCATTGATCATGGAGATATGGTAGGAAAGACCATAAGTGACAGAGCAAGTTAAAGGGAAACACGGACCTCACTGTCCAAAAGAGAGCAAAACTCAGCACATTCTTCCTTTCAATTGTACTAAAGAGCTCCTGGTTAAGAAGTCTGGATGATTTTCAAAAGGTGTTTGATAAATATCTGCATCTCTTTTAAAAGCTAGAATTAAAGGCAACCGAGAAAAGTTCCTTGCTAATAACTGGAGGAGAATGGTGACCAAGCAAAGCCCAAAGGAGGCCCTGGACTTAATTCAGCTCAAGTGTACCTGCAACATAAGAGCCATGTCTTACCTATAACCTAGCAAACTTCTTTGTGTACAGTCAGCATTTGCTGATTTGAAAAGGTGTGTTCTGAAAGTAAAGAATCGATCTTGTTTTGTTTATGTGAATTTATTGTGCAGAACTCATGTTGCTATTCTGTGTTAAGACCTAAGCCTTGGTTGTCTGCCCAAGACGCTAATACAAATGTTGGCAAAACAAAAAGTATCCTTTTGCTAATGAGAAGCTTATTGAATGAAAAGATACGGAAGCTTGGTAGCTGAAAAATTTAAACACTTTAGCCAAAAATGGGTGCAAGTAAACCTTTATTTTCAAGTGTAGATTCCTGAGATCTAAGTTTGAAATAATTTACTTTGCTTTAATATGAGAACCTAGGAAAAGACTTAGCTTGGCTTTAGTTTCTTTTTATAGAAGATAAACTTCATATAATTAGACTATAATGAGAAAAGGGACATAGAATGCAGGTATAGCAATTATCAGTTGTTTTTTTTTTAAGGTGGAAATTTTGCCTTTTGTGTATCAATCAGGTTGAAATGTTTTTTTTTTCTAGCTGGAGTTGAAATCATTGCACCAGCCGCTTTGTTTGATATAGTTAATGGAACTTGCATTTATGGTAATGTGCCCCTCCTTTTCTCATGTGAGCCAAGTTGTGTCATTTGTAGGCAGGCTCACAGGAATGGTATGCAGGCTGCTTTGACCAGGCAATTAGAACAGCATGTGTGTGACAGCCAGTAGTTTAATGCAGTAATTCAGCTCTGTTTAGAAAGATTATTTGCCCTTCCATTTATTCACTTTTCTTTATTTGTACTGAAATTAACATGCCAGTCCACAGTTAGTTTTCTGTGGTAATCTACTATACTCATTATACAATTAGCAACTGCGCCTTGAGTTGAAAGTCCTTTCATCTTGTATTTTACCTGATAACCAAGAAGATAGATTGTCATGTTCTCCCTAGAAGCCTTTCAGGGATGTCTCAATCAGTCAATCACAGGACATCTTCTTAACAACTCTCATGACATTCATCTAATGGCACTTGGCAAAATAATTAAAATTAATAGCTTTAGATATTTAAGCAGGCAGAATTAAAGCTTTTATTAAAATAATCTACTCTAGATACTGTTTCAAAATATATTTTATTTTGCAAATGACTTAAAATTCTAGGATTAAAAAGTGTAACTTCTAATGAAAGAATATTGCGTATGATTTTATAACCTTTCATTCCCTTTGGACCTGAAAAAGCATTAATACACAGTTGGCCTCTTTACCGAAACAGTGGTTTCCTCAACTAGATAAAAGAGATTTGAATTTACCAGTTATGTTTTACATTCAGTTTCAGCTTTTTTGGTGAACTCAGATGTGCTAAACTGCATGCTTCAGTGTTTTTATTTAGTGAAATAAACTAGTTCCCTCCTCTTTCTCTTTGTATGAAGCGTTTACCTTTCCTGCCTCCACCCCATGTGAGAAAGGGAGATGTTAAAATACAAGAAAATAATTCAGAACAAGAAAGGGGAAAGTCTACTGAGATTGGTCTAATAGACTCTTGCTAAATCTGCTTTGATGAAAGGCCACCCAATATATTATGATGGGATGTGCCACCCTTCTCTAGTTATTTTATTGTAAAAAAAGTATTTTGTATATCCACTTCAAGGTGTAAGAAACATCTAAAAAGAACTACTGCAAACCAGCAGAGGAGCATATCCTGTGTCTGCTGAGTTGTCTCGAAAATATGCAGTGTCTTCTTAAATATCCTTAACCAAATTAACTAAAAATAAACAAGATCATTTTCCATTGTAGTTTCAAAATTGATATTAATAAAACCAGAAAAAAATTCTCTGTCAAAGCTGATAATGGATCTTTCTCTCCAAATAAAGATTTCAGGTATATAGAAAACTATCAGTTCTAAAAGAATGGTTGTTAAAAATAGAATGACTTGTAAAAAATTGACATAGACAAAAAAAAAAAGGATTAACTCAACCAACTAACAAGAATTGTCATTTGTTTACTGAATGATATTTATTTTAGTTAAAACATTTAATTTGATAAACAAAATTATTTTAATAATACTCCCTAAAAATAATTTTTAAAAAGTATTATGTACTAATGAATTCTGTTGAATGTGTGGGTTTAATCTTCAAAGTGTATCATAGTGTAAAAACTAAATTAACAAAACAGGCTATAATTTAGAATTTTGGATTCCCCAAGGAAAATAACTGCAGTAGTTGAAGAACTTTATATTTATTGCTTGACTGACTTAAAATAAAATCTTCTAAGTTAAGCATGGCACTGACTGATACAGGTTTACCTATTTTCACCAGTGTTACCAAACCAGTATTTCTTGCACTGAGGAATTTCACATCTCCGGGGACCATATGAATACTTTAAGGAAATTACTTCCCAGTATTATTATTTCTTTAGGTCCATATTTGCTTTCTAGGAGTGTGTTCTGTTTCTACTTCTTATTAGCTGTATGTCTTAGGACAAAATACTTAATCTCTGTGAGCCCCAGTCTCCTCATCTCTGTGAGCCTCTACTTCCTCAAAACAAGGTAAAGCATAGTATCTGACCCTCAGTAATCAATTGTTCAGTGAACGGTGGTGGTGATAGTTTGAGTTGTTAATCCTCCTCACATAGGCATTACTTCTTCTGAAGTTAATACTATGTGCACCTCTTCTTAAGCGAAATCAAACAAGAATGTATATCTTGGGTCTTTATTTTCTAATAGACTATTTTTAGAGCAGTTTTAGGTCCATGACAAAATTGGAAGGTATAGGTTTCCCATACCCTCTACCCCTACACATGCATAGCCTCTCCCATTATCAACATCCCCCACCAGAATGATATATTTGTTGTAATTGATTAGGCTACATATACATTATCATCACCTGAAGTCCATAGGTTTCACTTTGGGTATTGTATATTCTCTGGGTTTGGACAAGTGTATGATGATGATACATATCCATTGTTACAGTATCATACAAAGTAGTTTCACTGCCCTAAAAATCCCCTGTGCTCCGCCTAGTCATCTCTCTTCCCTGGCAACCACTGATCTTTTTACTATCTCCATAGTTTTGCCTTTTCCATTCTGTCACATAGTTGGAATCACAGGAGGTAGCCTTTTCAGACTGGTTCTTTCATTTAGTATGTGCATTAAAGTTTTCATCATGTCTTTTCATGGCTTGATAGCTAATTTCTTTTTTAGCATCGAATACTATTTCATTGTTTGGATATACCACAGTTTATTTTTCCATTTACTTACTGAAGGACATTTTGGTTGCTTCCATGTTTTGGCAATTTTGAATAAAGATACTATAAAGTTTATACATCTGTGTGCAAGTTTTTGTGTAGACATGTTTTCAGTTCCTTCAGGTAAATACCCAAGGAGCATGATTGCTGGATCATCAAACTATCTTCCAAAGCGACTATACCATTTTGCATTCCTACTAGCAGTGAATGAGAGTTCCTCTAGCTCTACATCCTTGGCAGCATTGGGTGTTTTTAGTGTTCTGGATTTAGACCATTCTAATATGTGTGTAGTGATATCTTGTTTTAATTTGCATTTCCCTGATGATATATGATATGGAACAGCTTTTCATATGTTTATTTGCCTTCTGTATATTTTCTTTAACAGAAATGTCTGTTAAAGTCTTGGCCCAGATTTTAATCAAATTATTTGTATTCTTACTGTTTTAAGAGTTATTTGTATATTTTGGATAACAGTCTTTATGAGGTATGTCTTTTGGAAACATTTCTCCTAGTCTGTGACTTGTCTTCTCATTCTCTTGACAGTGTCTTTTGCACAGAAGAGAATTTTTAATTTTAATGATGCCCAGTTTATCTTTTTTTTCATAGATTGTGCTTTGGTGTTGCATCTAAAAACATCATCGTCAAACCTAAGGTCATCTATTTTCTGTCTTAAGAATCTCGAAAGAGAAAGGAAATAGAATGATAGCTATGGGATCAAAAGAGAGTTTGTTTGTTTGATTTTTGCATGTTTATATGCTGATGGTAAGGAAGAGCACACAGGGAGAGTTGAAGGGTTACTAGTTGGCTTGAAGAGGTCCTAGTGCACCCAGTTATATAAATCTTTCTACCAGAATTCTGTGGTCTAGATTAGGAGCAGATCATGGTGGGACTGATCCAGGCTTGGAGGTTTGTTTGTTTGCAGGGCCTATGGAAAAAAAGACAAAGGTTGCAGAGAGTTAGAGATTGGTGACAGTGCTCTAAATAATGGACCATAGTAATTTGCTGGTTTGATAAGGGCATATGAGTAGCAAGAAGCTGATCACTTAAAAGGAGCTGGGAAAGAAAAGCAAGAACTGTAGGAGTAAAAGAAAGTAGTACAAACTGTGGAGGGAAAGACTGTTCAAGGTATGTGGTAGTGAGTTTAAGATACTCTAAAATGGGTCGTTTGGGGTCCTGAGGGTCAGGTTACTGCCTTGGGAATGGCTAGCTGAAATAGAATGGTGTTAAATTTCATTAGAAATGAGGCAAAGGCTCTTGATGACTTCTGCGTTGGGGAGGTTGCAGGATAAAGATGAGGATAACAGTTCCCATTTATTGGATTTACTATGTGCTATGAACTTCTTTGTGTGCCTTACACATATTAGCAAAGTTAGATTGGATCCTAATGCAAATTCTGTAGCCCTAGATTAGGCGGAATATCGGAGAATAGGAAATAGTCCATTTTTCTCAGAATCTCCAGAGTGTTAATCGTGTTTTAAGAAATTATCAAAGAGTGTTAAGTGGAAATCAGGTTGTGCCGAGACAACACTATGATTAAATGCAAAGAACCACAGAGATTTCTCTGCTGACCTTCATAACATACAGGTGGGGCTACTATTCTTTTTTGGGTGGTGAGTCCTTTCCCTCATCTATTTGATCTCTGAACAGCCAGGAAAAAGAGCACCATTTGCAAATTGTGTAAGTCTCTTAAGATTTGTAGCTCACAAACAAATGAATTATAAAATAAAAGCCTGTAAGACAGACTATGCTCAAGAATTTTTGGAATTTATATTTCTTACTGGTTTCCAAAGTAATTTTACTAACTGCTACAGGAACTGTAACTATTGACAACTTTAAAAATTATTTTACTCTTCTTAAAAAAGAAATAGAATATTCTTTTCTTGCTTAAGAAATTCTTGAGCCACCTCCTCTGGCAAGTTATTATTGTTTTACTTTGCTTTATTTCAAAGGGAGTTGGGTACTTAAACTCAGACACACGTATATCTTCTGAGAGGCTAAGGATCCATTTAATTATTAATGATCAGTCTTTGCTTAGATATAACCAAATATAAATTGTAATGGATATTTCATAGATAACATAAACTAGAATCAATCTAAGTTAAATGTTTTCTCTATGTGATTAGAGGCACTACATTCTTTGTAGACCTTTTGTCATTTTTAAATATAATCAGATCTGAAATTTCTTATTAAATGCATAGGGTTGTTGATGGGTTGCCTTACATCTGATTCATGCTATTAAATAGTCAGAATTGAATGGAAATTAAATTTTTACACCTCCTGAGACAAGTATAAAGTTGATTTTACATTGACCTTTGGGGTTCATAAATATAGGTCAGCTTTTCTTTCTTGGTGGTTTTTTGACACTTTGATGCATGGGGTTATGGAAATTTTGTACATATATTAAGGTTGTCCTTTTCGTTGGGTGAACTACCACTGGGTTGAAGTATGTAACTCAAGAGCAGTAATTATTAAAGTGCTTTTGCTTGAGAAGACATCTTCACATGTGACATCCTAAACCTTCCATTATGTTTGTTTACTTTACAATCTCATTTTCAAAATATGTAATTATAACGAAGGCATTTTTTTGGCACCCCTTTTTAACAAAGGGTTTCTTCTGTTTGCTGCCCTAATTTTGCTTATTCAGTCTATGCCTCATGGTTTCTAAGCAACCAAGGTGATACATGTCTGGGCATGTATGTCCAACATTTAAATGATGGTATGTTTTATCTTTGAAACCCTTAAAAATAATCCTCAAAAAGTGAAGGGTGGTACATTTTCTAATGTATTCACATTCCGAGTTTTCAATAATATTTATATTTAGGCACAAACAAAACAGTAAACTTATGTTGCTTAATTAGTATATGAGAGTTCGTCATTAACATAATTCCTATTGTAAGTATTCCTGCATTTTCTTTTTCTGTAATGCTGTTATATAAACAGTGTTGGGTCATTTTAGAAGAGAGCAAACATACCGCCAACCTAGGAGAGGTGCAGATTCTGTCATACGTCCATATTTTAATTTTCTAGAAATAGTTCAGGGTGAGAGTTTCTGGAATGGCTGTGTAAGGTTAGTGGATGCTCTCATCAGTGAAACAACCATCTACTAAAAATTGTTTTAAATTTTAATCCTAAGGGCACTCAGCAAATGGAGAAACACTTATTAAATAAAATACTAAATCATGGTAAGAACAGGAGCCTGTGGCATTTCAGTCACAGCCTGTTCCTTTCCACTACCTCCTCTAGCACCATGTCTGCTCCAGGCAGGTATAGCTAAGAATGCAGAGCACTTTCTTTCTCAAACTCTGAGTCACTCTTGGAGGGTCAGGCAGCCATCATCATCTATCTGACTCCAGCCCTGTATTGCAGAAGCACTTTTCTAGATGAGGGGGGCTTAGAATCTCGGATTTCCTTCTGTGACCCATCTCCCACACATAGGGCCACAAGTACTTTATTTCAGGCATTAACAAACCAAAGATACTGGACCCCTGATTGCCCTTGCCCCATCTTGCTCAAAAGGCACAGGTTCTATACCTGGAGGAGCTAGGCGAACCAGGGTGTCACTCTGGGAAAAGTAAACTGCTATCCTCACCTTCAGCATCTGTGTAGTGATAGAGGTTCTGCATTGGGGTGAAGATGGGGTAAAGATACTGACTTTATTTGGAACACAGCCTAAAGAAGTTTATGCCTAAGTGCATTGTTGAAAACAATGGCACAATCAAGAAGGGAGAGGTAGCTTTAGGATGCTAGTAGCAATATGTAAAAAATGTAAACCAGCCAGAAATTTAATAGATCCAAGGAAAAAGACAGCCAAAAAGAGCCCTCCTGGGATCACAGCCATATCTTGGGATTTGGAAGGATGTATGCATGCACACTGGGTAGTACCCACTTAGAAGCCATTAGAGCAGGATATGGAGGGGACTTGAAGGCATTCCTCAAAGTGGCTCAAGAGACTTAAGCACAACCTATGAACAAATGATGACTAAACAATAACTTATTCTGACCCAGAGGGGATTCCCAGAAAGCCAGGCTTTAAAAAAAAATTCACATTCCACATTCATCCCCGGTAATGTGGCAGAGTGTGTGCATGTCTAAGGCTGCTGCACCCTCTCAGGAGTGACCAGTGAGAGCTTTTCTAAGCTACTCGTCCCTGGCTGAATGCAGGACACGTTTTGTTTTCTCCTGTATGGTAAAAGCAGAGGTGATTGATACATGCAGTGCGGTCTTGTTTATAATCAAAACAGGAGATTCTGCTTAGCATGTTGGATCATTAGCTCTTTATGAAAGGGCTCATAACTTTTTTGTTACACAGATATTTTTAAATGTGTGAACTTTAAACAAATTTTACCAACTAAAACTCAAGCAAATGTACCATGTTAATTGGATTTGGAAAGAATGTATAAGAGAAATTATATAATGGGGTATTTTTAAATGGCAAGATTCATTCTAGGCCTCTAGGAAGTATTCTGATGCAGGATCTCCAAATATGTTCTCATAGCAAGTCAGCTGAAAGTCGTTTCTTCCTATCTAGTGTTTCAATTTATTTAAGAGGAAAAAAATGTTACTGATATGACTTAGATTCAGAATCATCACTTGTACTTTTTCAGTGTCAGTAGACCTTCATAGTCATTTGTCTTTGCCAAATAAAATTAGTCTTGGATGTTTAGATGTCATTATAGATACAAAAGGTTCAAAAAGTTTGAAAGCAAGGCACACCAAAAAGGAGCCAAGTCTCTTATTGTAATAATCTCTTAGGGCATCACTCTCTCTTGAATCTGTTGGATCATACCCTGAAATCTGCTTGGTTTGAAGCTCAAGCTGACTAGGATCTGGCTGTTTTTGCTTTTGAGGCAGAAGTAAAACAACGGACATTAAAGTGAACAGGTTAGGTATCTTGTTTTGTTTTTAATATAAGGTTAGGAGATCAGAATTTCTCAGTCTGAGATCAACAGCCCATATTATCCAAATTTTCACAAGTTTGGGAAACCCAGCTCTAAAGGACTTTGCACGTTGTCTCTTTGCCAGTGTTTCCTTGTATTTTGTTAATTTAAAAAGTGTGAGGTCTATGGCCATGCCACCCTGAACGCCCGATCTCTTCTGATCTAGGAAATTAGGCAGGGTCAGGCTTGGTTAGTACTTGGATGGGAGACCACTTAGGAAGACCAGGTGCTGTAGATGTTATAAAATATAATAAAATAAAATTAAAAAGTGTGAGGTCTTGTTTTTACAAGTTAGGGTCTTATCCTTCTTCAAATTTGCTTCCTTACCAAAGATCAGTCTTACAAGACTAAAGATTATTTGGGAAGAATGAAAAGGTGTAAGGGTTTATAAAAAATCTCAGAGTTTTGCCTATCTGATGTCAATGATCCCTAGCAACTTAAAGGTTAATATTGTCCATAATCAGCTTCAAAACATGTATGGAAGGGCCTAATTGGCCTCTCTTTCTCTCTAACCTTGTCCGTACATTTTCATTCTAGCTTTGTCAAGGATTTGTAGAATTTTCCCAGGGATTTGCCTCAGAAGGAGTCGGGGCGGGGGGTATAATATATATATTCATAAGATGGAATAGTACTTAAAAAATTAGAAACATGTGTCAGCATGGATATATGCAAAACTAACATTGAAGAATAGCTACTTATCATATGAGACGTGCAGTACAGTAGTACCATTTATGTAAACATTAAAAACCAATACTATACATAGAGAAAGTACATGGACCACAATTTTACTAATAATAATTATTAAAAAGTTTACACACATACACATATAATGCAGATATAATAGATATTAAAACTAGGTGAGAATGCAGGTATTTGTCATGTTCTCTGTGTTTGGTTTTTATAGTTTTTAAAGATGCATACTTATTTTTTTTAAATGCCAGTCATAGCATAAATATAAAAAATAATATTCCCCTTTCTAATTCTACCATCTGAATATTGAACTCCTGAACTTATGATTCATCTCTACTAAACTTTTGGGGGAGAAATATATAAAAGACCTAAAAAACTTAACTTTTAAACACATAGTATAGTAAATGTGGTATTTAGTAAGCCTACATTTTTAACTTTTTTCCCCGCTGTGTCTGTACATATAGATCTGCCTCATCTCTTCTTAAAGGATGTTTTGGTTGTTAACTATTCTTATATATGTATCTTAAAGAAAAAATTTGTATTTAAAGATTTTTGATTGTGCTGAAATTTACATATTACAAAATTTGCCATCATAACCATTTTTAAGTGTACAGTTTAGTAATGTTAAATACTTTCACAGTATCAAGTAACCAACCTCCAAAACACTTCATCTTGCAAAATTGAAACTCTGTACCCATTAAACAACAATTCTCCAACCCACCTTCCCTCAGCCCCTGACAACCACCACTCTACTTTCTGTGTCTGTGAATTTGACTCTTCTGGTTACCTCATATAAGTGTAATCATACAGTATTTGTCTTGTCATGACTGACTTATTTAACAGAATGCCCTCAAAATTCATTCATATTGTAGCATGTGACAGAATTACCTTCTTTTTTAAGGCTGAATAATATTCCCCTGTGTGTATATACCACATTTTGTTTATTCATCTATTCATCAGTGGATACTTAGACTGCTTCTATGTACACTTAAAAACTTTATTTTGATATAATTCCAAACTTAAAGAAAAGCTGTATAAAATAATACAGAGAACTTTCATATATCCTTTATGTAGATGCAGCAGTTTACATTTTGCCCCATTTATTGTATCACTCTATATATGTATGTATCTCACACACACCCCTTTTCCTGAACCTTTTGAGCATAAATTGGAGACATTGTGCTTTTTTATCCTTAAATATTTTAGTATTTCTTGAGAACAAGAATTTTCTCTTATGTAACCACTACAGTAAAATGATCAAAATCAGGAAATTAATATTGACACAATTTTATTATCTAATCCACAGACCATATTCAGATTTCACCAGTTGTCTCAGTAATATCCTTTGTGGCTAATTTTCCCCTGGATCAGAGTGTAATTCTTTGCATTTATTTGTCATGTCTGTTTCATCGTCTTTACTTTAAAATTGTCACTCAGCCTTTTTTTGTTTGTTTTTCTTGACAGGACAGTTGTTTTGTAAAATGTCCCTCAATTTGTATTTTTCTGTTTTTTCATGGTTAAATTCAAGTTATGCATTTTTTGAGGAAAATGTCATAGAAGTGATTAGGTGTGTCCCCTACCTGTGGCCAGTTTGGGGGGGTGGAAAGTATGCTTATTAAAATTTTTGGTCTATTTCTTGAGCTATTTTTTAAGAAGTATAAGAATATTTTTGTGATTACTGGATTTCAGCTACTAAAAACATCTGCAAAAAAAGGAGACAAAGATAAAGAAGAGATTAGCAATCTTTCAGTGCCATTCAAGGCTAATAGTTCGTAACTATCTGAATGGCTAAATGAAACTTTAAGGTGTTTTTGAAAAAATAGATGACTAACAGTATGGATTAGCATCTATAGCAGGGGGCATTTCCCATCTGAAGTCAGACATTTTTGTGTTTCTTTTTTGAGCTCTTACTACAGTGATTAAAATGCCCATAACAAGTTGATTTCATCTCTGAACCTCAGTTTCCTCACATATGAAATGAAAGATGTATTAGATCATTGGTATTGTAACTTTTTTTTTATTACATCGTACAATAAAAACATATTTTACATTGTGTTCCAAAACACACACACACACACACACACACACACAATTTATGTGTATAACAAGGTCAAGTTTTGTGAAACAGAATTTGACCTTGCTATCTGCAGAACACCACTGGTTTTTCTATTCTGTTTCTTTGAAATGCTGATGGTCATTTAAAAATTGTTTTTAGATTGAAAACCTTGTAGTAGATTATTTCTAAAAGCGCTTCAGCTACAAAATTACCTGAGTGTATTGTATAAAGTTATTTTTTACACAGGTAAAAACGGATTTTGGAACAAGGTCTGTCATGGGAGTAGTCTCAAAGAACAGCTTCTCTTGTATAAATAGTTGTACAACCAGTCCAATAAAATCTAATCCAAAGTTTTTAATATGCTCCTTTGATTATAATCACTGCTGATATAAACCAGTTTTGCTGTTTACCCCCTTTAAACTAACATTCTTCTCTCTCTCTCTCTCTTTTCTTTTTTCTCTCTCTCTTTTTTTTTTTTGCATTCATAGCAATATACTAATTACTAGCTATGGTGCATTTTTTTTTTTAACCTAGCCACACCTAAATAGTTAGTGGAAAAAAATTTAAAAATTGCTGGATTTTAATTTGGTTGATAAAAAGGTTAGTCAGTGCTCTTATTAAAAGATTTTCTGGGTAACATTTTTATCTGTGTAAATAAGGTTGTTTGTTTTCCTTATCTGAAATGAATAAAACTGAAACAAAGCTTGTCCCTTAGCCATCTTGAAGAAGAGTTGGAGCTCCTGAATGCTCACACAGTTCACTCTTGACTAGGCATGCTAGTAACATCTCTAATGCCTCAGCAAAACTTGGGCTGAAGTGAATGTCATTTTTCTTGTCACTCTCAGTTTTAGTTTCTTGGAAAAAAGATGAATGGAATTTAACATCAATTACATTGATAAATATAGTATTAACAGAGAAATTGGGAACGTGCGGCAACCTTTCTTGACATGTTAGCCTTTTCCCTTGAGGTCGCACTACATTGTTACTCACATATGGAACCAAGTGAAATGGCAAATCACTTTCATGAAACGGGAGCTTTGGGGCTAGTTGTGTTGGGGAGATGTTTTTGCTCCTAATAAAGTACATTTGAAGATGCAAAAGCAGTTACTTTTCCTTTTCAGAGCATATCTTTTTAGGTTTATATGATTTGTGGTGAGACAGTTGAAGTGTGAACTGCAAGGGAAATTGTTGTTCTGCTTTGGCAGTGTTGTACCTCACCTCCTAAGCATCCTCTGTTCATTTTTGTCCATTACTTTTAGCTTCTCGGATTTTTAGATCTGTTATTTAGCCTTGACGTGTCTTGCCTTAAAAACTGTTTGGTTCTATTTAGTGGATACTTCCCCTGCATGAATTCTTTGCCCTGAAAGGTAAAATGAAAAAAAAAAAAACAAACCCAAAACCCATAACTATGATCTCATACAGAAATTCTAATGTAGTTCATGTAGAATTTCATTCATATTTGATATACTCATTTTTTAGTAATTTTTCTTCCTTTTGGCTTATTAGTAGCTTTCTCTTAAATATAGATACAGATATACATGGTTATATATGGATGTTAGAAATCCCCACATAAAATATGAGATTATGGTATTTACTTAATTATCACTACTTCTTTCCCCCAAAATGGCAGTATAGTAAAAAATAACAGAGTACAATAAGCTTTTTCTTTTTAGTTGAAATCAGGACAAAGGGAAAATTCAGATTGATTATTATGATGAAGACAAGAGGAATTTGAGCACAGAATCCATGCTATATGTATCTGATAATCCTTAAAGATAGAGTGCAGATTGAGATCTGAACATCTTGGGAGTCAAAGGAAAAATGGAAATGCAAACAATTCAAAGGTCAGCATCCTATGAGCTTTAAAGTGGTTAGTGAGAAGAGTCATGAACAATGTTCTCAAATAACAGCCCTTCAAAAAATGTTTTACATGGCTCTTTCTTCTAGCATTCCTCATTAGAAGCTAAGAGTATTATCTATGTAAGTTGAGTACCAGAGGTGACAATTGAAATATATCTCAATTTTCTTGTTCTCATTGGTCAGAATTAGTGATAAAAATGGTCTGTCAGACTAATACGAGATCTAAACCCAGTTAATTGCCTGAATTAGAAGTTGTAAATGGTTTGATTTACAAGTTCTCTGTTAGGTTACCTAGAATAAGAGTGAGGGACAAATAGAGTTGTGTCTACATAGAACATAATTTAATTTGTTTAGTACTATTACAAATTAGGAGGAATTTTCCCATATCACATACCATTAAATATAATTTTAGAATGAATAACTTTGTCCTCTTCCTCTTCCCATTCAAAACACATTTACATATTCCCAAATGAAAAAAATATTTTTATTTATTATTATTATTTATTAAATATTTTATTTATTTTTCCCACCTACCCCAATCCCCTCCCCTCTGGTAACCACTAGTCCATTGTCCATTCATGAGTCTGTTTGTTTGTCCTGTTCATTTGAAAACAATATTTTTAAATGGGTTAGATATACATATTTCACTTGTTTTAAATGAATGTTAGACAAAATCAGATTTGATTATTTAGGTGTAGTATAAGGCAGTTGGTTCCTAATATCTTCCTAATGACTTGTTATTTCTGTTTGATATGGAGCTATAAATATTTCAGTACATTGATTTAGTAGCTGTTGTCCATTCAAGAATCAGGAGTAAGCCTGAGTTGTAATTATTAAAAAAAGAAATAAAATAAACATACATGGCCTTGTTAATTTAAAAACAAAATTTTGAATTACGGTCAGACTGTCTTGCATTTTTTTAAAGAACAGGGTTTTTTCAATTGCCTTGAAATTATAGTTTTTTCAGATAAGACTTTATTTCCAATAAACTAGCCTAATATAGTTTTATTTTAATTCATATACCTATAGTTTTGTACAATTCATATAAGGCAGTAATAGAATTTAATGCAACCTGGTGGAAAGTTCAGATTATTTCTCCTCCCCCCTCTCTAGTAATCAGTAATTGAGAAAATCAGATTTAGGACTTTGTTCTGACAATAGTAACAGTTGACCCTTGAACAAGCAGAGGTTAGGAGTGCCAACCCTTCATGCAGTTGAAAATCTGCATATAACTTTTGATTCCCCAAAAACTTTATTTACTAATAGCCCACTGTTGACCAGAAGCCTTACTGATAATAGAAAGTCTATTAACACATATTTTATATAGTATTATATACTATATTCTTACAATATAGTATATATTTTATAAACTAAGCTAGAAAAAAGTGTTATTAAAAACATCATAAAGCAGAGAAAGTACATTTACAGTATTGGTCAGAAAAAAATCCAGGAATTAGTATACCCACACAGTTCAAACCTGTGTTGTTCAAAGGTCAACCGTGTTATAAAATCACTATTAATGGCTACATGTTAGAGACCTGATTCTGTTAAAGTAAATCTGATTCCTTTTAGGCCCTTTATATGTGATACCATTCAGAATATAATACCTATGTTCTCTTTTCTGAGGCCTATACACATACACAATATTGCATATAGTTGCATAAGGTTAACCCAGAATTATACAAGCATACCTCAGATATTGTGGGTTTGGTTCAGATAATGATAAGGAAGCAAATGTTTCAGTAAAGCAAGTTTTTTTTGGTTTCCCAGTACATATAAAATTTATATTTTTACTACTCAGTAGTCTGTTGAGTGGTAGTTGCTTAAAAGTTGCAGTGACTGTGGCAGTTTTTTTTTTAATTTTTTTTTTAATTTATAAAGCTTTATTATTTAAACTTTTTAACAATTAAGTTTATTCGTGTAACATTGGTTAATACAATTAGATAATTTTCAAGTGTACATTACAATTTGACATCTGTATATTCTGTTGTTTACTACCCAAGGCCAGTTTCCTTTAGCTACCATATATAGTCCCTTTACCCACTTCACCTCCCCCTGCCCCCCTGTATTTGATCCCCTTACCCCGTATACCGCCCCCCACCCACCCCGCCCCTTGGTAACCATGTCCATGAGTCTCTGTTTGCTTGTCATTTGTTGCTTTCAAGTTTATATCTCACATGTAAATGATATGTAATTTTCTACTTTTTCTGTCTTATTTCGCTTAGCATGAATCTTGAGGTCCATCCATATGTCGCAAATGGCGGTATTTCATCTCTTCTATGGCTGAGTAATATTCCATTGTATGTATTTACCACAGCTTCTTTGCCAATCATCTATCGTAGGACACTTCAGTTGCTCCATGTCCTGGCCACTGTGAATAATACTGCTGTGAACATTGGTGTGCAATATATTTTTGGATATGAGTTTAAGTCTTTGGGGGTAAATACCCAGTAGAGGGATTCTAGACCATATGGTAGATGAATCTTAGTTTTTTGAGAACCTCCGTAGTGTTTCATAGTGACTGACCAATTATGGTACACCAGCAGTGGAAAAAGGGTTCTTTTCTCTGCGTCCTCTCCAACATTTGTTATTACTTCCCTGTTGACTACAGCTATTGTAACAGGTGTGAGATGGTATCTCATTGGTATTATGATTTGCATTTCCCTAATAGCTAGTGATGTTGAGCATCTTTTCAAATATTTGTTGGCCATTTGTCCTCTGGGAGAAGTGTTGTTCAGGTCCTCTGCCCATTTTTTGACTGGACTATTGTGTTTTTACTGTTATTGAGTTGTATTGAGTTCTCTGTATATTTCGGATATTATGCCCTTTCAAAGGTGTTCCTTGCAAATGTATTTTCTGATTCAGCTTGTTGTCTCTTTACCTTGTTGACAATTTCTTTTTTCTGAGCGGAAGCTTTTTAGTTTGATTTATTTTAGTTTCATTTATTTAGCTTTTACTTCCCTTGCTTTTGGGGTCAAATTCTTAAAATCCTCTTTGAGTCCAAGGTCCTTGAGTTTAATCCTATGTTTACTTCTATGGATTTTATTGTTTCAGGTCTTATACTCAGATCCTTAATCCTTTTGAGTTAATTTTGGTGGGTGGTGATAGACAACAGTCTAGTTCATTCTTTTGCAGGTGGCCTTCCAGTTCTGCCAGCACCGTTTATGAAGAGGCTTTTCTTTCTCCTCTGTATGTTTTTTGACTTTTCTTTGTCAAAAATTATTTGTGCATATAAATAATGGGTTTACTTCTGGATTCTGGATTCTATTCCACTGTGTCTCTTTTGTGGCCCAAACCATGCTGTTTGGAACATTGTTGCTTGTAGTATAATTGAAGTTGGGCAGAGTGATGCCTCCAGTCTTGTTCTTCTCAGGATGACTTTGTCAATTCAGGGTCTTTTGTGCTTCCATACAAATCTGACGATTGTTCATTTCTTTAAAAGATGCCAATAGGATTTTGATGTGCGGAACGCATTAAATCTGTGTAATGCTTTAGGTAACATGGTTATTTTAACTATGTTGACTCTTCCAATCCTGGAACACGAAATATCTTTCTATTTCTTTGTATCTTTTTCTATTTCTTTTAATAGGGTCTTGTAGTTTTCATTATACAGCTCCATCACATGTTTCTTTAGATTTATTCCTAGGTATCTTATTCTTTTTGTTGCAATTGCAAATGGAATTATTTTTTCCACTGTTTTTTTTCTGACACTTCATTATTAGAGTATAAGAACACTATGGATTTTTGAACATGGACTTTGTATCCAGGAACTTTACTGTGTTTACTTATTGTTTCTAGTAATGTTCTTGTGGAGTCTTTAGGGTTTTCTATGTAGAGAATCATGTCACCGTAAATAGTGACAGTTTGACTTGTTTCCTATTTGGATGCCTTGTTCCTATCTTAGAGGAAAGGTTTTTAGTTTTTCACCATTAAGTAATGTTGGCTGAGGTTTGTCATAGATGGCCTTTATTACGTTAAGGTACTTTCCTTCTATACCATTTTGTTAAGTGTTTTGATCATAAATGGATGCTATATTCTTGTTGAAGGCTTTTCCTGCATCTATCGATATGATCATATGATTCTTATATTTTAATTTGTTTATGTGTGTGTGCATCACATTAATAATTTGCATATGTTGAACTATCCTGTGCTTTGGGATGAAGCCCACTTGGTCGTGGGTATAATCTTTTAATATGGCGCTGTATTCAGTTTGCTAGTATCTTATTTAGGATTTTTGCATCTTGTTCATGAGAGATATTGGTCTGTAGTTTCTTTTCTGTGTTGTCATTACCAGGTTTGGTATCAGGGTAATATTGATCTCATACAATTGAGTGGAAGTATTGCCTCCTCTTCGATTTTTTGGAAAAGTTTGAGAAGAATAGGTATTAAATCTTCTCTGGCTGTTAGAGTTCACTGGTGAAGCCATCTGGTCCTGGACTTTTACTTTTTGGTGGGTTTTTGATGACTCTTTCAATTTCCGTACTGCTGATTGGTCTATTTAGATTTTCCAGTTCTTCTTGATTCAGTCTGGGAAGACTGTATTTTTCTAAGTACTGGTCCATTTCTTCTAGGTTATTAAATTTGGTGTTATATACTTTTTCATAGTATTCTTGTATGATCCTTTTGTATTTCTGCGATGTCAGTTGTAATTTCTCTTTCATCCCTGATTTTGTTTGTGTCCTTTCTCTTTTCTTTAGCAGAGTTAGCTAGGGGTTTGTCAATTTTATTAACCTTCTCAAAGAACCAGCTCTTTGTTGCATTTCTTTTTCTGTTTTTTTCTTCTATTTCAATTTCAGTTATTTCTGCTAATTTTGATGATTTTCTTTCCTTCTGCTGACTTTAGGCTTCATTTGTTCTAACTTTTTCTAGTTTTTTAAGATGAAGTGTTAGGTAATTTGGGCTCGCTCTTGTTTTTAGAGGTAGGCCTGTAATGATATGAACTTTCCTCTTATGACTGCTTTTGCCATGTCCTAAAAGTTTTGATATGTTGTACTATCATTATCATTCGTTTCTATGTATCTCTTGATCTCTCTTTTTTTCATCTCTGACCCAGTTATTCTTCAGTAGCACATTGTTTGTTCTTCCTGCTTCTTTTTGCAGTTGATCTCTAGTTTCAAAGCATTATTTATGATCAGTTAATATGATTGATATGATTTCAACCTTATATTTGTTGAGGCTATCTCTGTATTCAAGTATGTGATTGATCTTGAAAGTTCATGTGCATTAGAAAAGAATGTATAAGCAGCTGTTTGGGGATGAAAGGTTCTGTAATGTCAATTATACCAGTTGGTCTAATGTGTCATTTAAGGATGTTATTTCCCTACTGATTTTGTGTTGGATTATCTGTCCATATCTGACAGTAGTGTATTTAGGTCCCCTACTACAATAGTGTTTTGGTCTGTTTCTCCCTTTAGTTCTGTTAGTAATTGCTTTACATATTTCAGGGCTCCTTGATTGGGAGCATAGATATTAATAAGTGTTATGTCTTCTTGGTGCATGCTTCCCTTTATTGTTATGAAGTGTCTCTCGTATTCTTTTTACCTTTCTTTTTGAAGTCTATTTTGTCAGCTATTAGTACCACACTCCACTTTTCTCTGAATGCATTTTGCTTGAAATATTCATTTTCTACAGTTTTACTTTGAGACCATATTTGTCTTTCGATCTAAGATATGTCTCCTGGAGGCAGCATTTGTTTTTGATACATTTTGCAACTCTGTGCCTTTTTTTTGGTGAGTTTAGTTCTTTTACATTTAGGGTAGTTATTGAAATATGAGGTCTTCTTAAAGCCATTTTTATCTTTTGCTTTCTGGTAGCTTGGTGTTTTCATTGCTTCCTTATCCAGGTGTTTTTTTGTTTTTTTGTTTTTTTTTTTTCAATTTCGGTTGGATTTGTGGATTTCCCCTCTGGATTTTCTTGTTTTATGCTGTATACTTCAGTTCTGAGTCTTCTGTGTGTGGTTACTATTACAAATATGTAAAGGAAGTTGTACATAATTAGTAGTCCATTTCCTTCTGTTGTTCCTTATCTTCATTCTCTGAGAATTTGGATCTTTGAATTCTCTTCTTTCAGTCATTCTTATCTCAGTTTGTCCCTGTGTATGCTGAATGTCATTACTACCTTGCTATAGTAATTCTCTTCTTCTTCTTTAAGCTTATAATGCCCTGTTCTTAGTAAGGGTTGTACTGCTCTGCTTCTATTTGCCTGCCGGATAGTTTACTTTACGAGAGAGAGAGAGAGAGAGAGAGAGAGGAGAGAGAGAGAGAGAGAGTGTGTGTGTGTGTGTGTGTGTGTGTGTGTGTGTGTTCATTTTGTTTTAGGTGAGCTGACCTGACCCCTTTCATTATTTCTTGGAGTCCAGTCTCATAGTGGAGAATTCTTCAATTTTTTGCATGCCTGGAAAGGTCTTTATTTTCTCCTTCATATCTAAAGGAGAGCTTAGCTAAATACATTATTTATTCTAGGCTGGTAGTTCCTTTCACTTAATAGTTTAAATATTTGATTCCATTCCTTTCTGGCATGTCAGGTTTGTGATGAGAAGGCCGACACTGATCTAATAGGTTTTCCTTTATAAGTCACCGTTTTCTCCTCCCTAGCTGCTCTGAGAATTCTTTCTTTGTCGATGATTTTTGATAATTTGAATACATTGTGTCTGGGAAAAAGCCTTTTTGGGTTGAGGTAATTGGGTGTTCTGTTGACTTCATTGAGTTTTTTCACAAGTACCATCCTGAATTCTTTGTCATTTAAGTTGCATATTTCTATGTGTTGTAAGCTTATTTTCTGGAGATTTTTTCTCTTTCTTTCTGAGATATCTTGTCGCCTTGGTTGTTCATGATGTTTAATGGACTATTTCCTTACCTGGGAATAATGGAATGTATTCTACTTTTTTTTTCCAGAAAGAAGATTTATTAAAATCTCTCTTCAGCCATCTGCAAAGAATGCACTTTCTTTTGGTTTCCAGTAGGTAGCGCTAAGCCTCTTGGATCCCTGCTTTTTATAAAGACTTACTAATGCCTTTTTTATTTTCTTATAGATATTTCATCACACTCGCTACCCTCAATTTCATCCCTGTCATTGTTAGCAACAGTTTTGGTAGCGTTTGCTCAGATTCCTCTGGTTTCTCTGTTTCTGCCTCAATGACTAGGCCCTGCCACTGGCTGCATGGAACTCAGAGCTCTCCCAGGCAGGGCTGTTCAGGGAAGTCACCATAACTTCTGCTCTCCCTCTTATCCTACAGGGAGCTCCAGTGGCTATGAGAGGCGGCTTCTTTGTTTCTCCTGATCCACTGCCTGACATTCTGGGTTTTGACCATTGGTAGACCTTATGCACAGATTACACGTTCAGACATGCTAGTATGCAGTTTAGGTGATTTTGTTGAGTTTTAGATGTCCAGCTTATTGTTGTTTCAAGCGGAGGGATCTGAGGTTGTTTTCTCACTCTGCCATGTTTCTCCAAACTCTCTGTGGCAGTTTCTTAAATAAGATAATGGTGAAGTTTGCCACATCAGTTGACTCTTACTTGTATGAACAGTTTCTCTGTAGCATGCAGTGCTGTTTGCTAGCATTTTACCCACAGTAGAACTTTAAAAATTGGAATCAGTCCCTCTGCCATTTTATCAACTAAGTGTATGTAATATTCTAAATCCTTTGTTGTCATTTCAATGATCTTCTAGCATTGTCACCAGAAGTAGATTCCATCTCAAAAAAACCACTTGCTTTGCTCATCCATAAGAAGCAACTCCTTATTCATTAAAGTTTTATGAGATTGCAACAGTTCAGTCACATCTTCAGGCTCCATTTCTACTTCTCCGCTGTTTCCACCAGATCTGCAATTACTTCCTCTGCTTAAGTCTGGAGTCCATGAATGTCACCTATGAGGACTGGAGTCAACTTCTTGCTCCGTTAATATTTGATATTTTGACCTCTTCTCATGAATCATGAATGTTCTTAATGGCATCTAAAATAGTGACTCCTTTCCAGAAGGTTTTTTTTAAATTTATTTAGTCCAGATCCATGAAAGGAATCACTGTCTATGGCACCTAAGCTTTACAAAATGTATTTATTAATAGTAAGGCTTGAAAGTCATAATTACCTCTTTGTTCCATGGGCTGCAGAATGCTGTTGCGTTAGCAGGCATGAAAACAATGTTAATCTCGTTGTACATCTCCATCAGAGCTGACCTGATACGTTGTCAGTGAGCAGAAATATTTTGAAAAGAATCTTTTCTTCTGAATAGTAGGTCTCAACATTGAGCTTAAAATATTCATCAAGCCATGTTGTGAATAGATGTGCTCTCATCCATTATTACTTATAGAGCACAGGCAGAGTAGATTTAACATGATTCTTAAGGGCTCTAGGATTTTTCAGAATGGTAAATGAGCATTGTCTCCAATTTAAAGTTATCAGCTAGCTGCATTAAGTCCCCAACAAGAGTGTCGTGCCTGTTTTTTTGAAGCTTTGTATCCAGGCATTGACTTTTTCTAGCTATGAAAGTCCTAGATGGCATCTTTTCCAGTGTAAGGCTGTTTCATCTACATTGAAAATCTATTATTTAGTATAGCCATTTTCATTAATTATGTTAGCTAGATCTTCTGGATATCTTGCTGCAGCTTCTACGTCAGCACTTGCTGCTTCGCTTTGTATTTTTATGTTATGGAGACAGTGTCTTAGACCTCCATGAACTAACTCTGCTAGCTTCAAACTTCCTCTGCAGGTAAGTGAATTCTCTCAGCTTTAATCTAAGTGAAGAGTTAGGGCCTTGTTCTAGACTAGGTTTTGGCTTAAAGGGAATGTTGTGGCTGGCCTGATCTTCTATCCAGAACACTAAAAATTTCTCTGTATCAGCAAAAAGGCTGCTTTGCTTTCTTATCATTCACTGGGGCAGCACTTTTTCGTTTTTTTTTCAAGAACTTTTCCTTTGTATTTACAACTTGTCTAACTCTTTGGTGTTAGAGGCCTAGCTTTCAGCCTATCTCAGCTTTTGACACGCCTTCTTCACTTAATCATTTCTAGCTTCTGATTTAAAGCAAGAGACATGAGATTCTTTCACTTCAACACTTAGAGGCCATTGTAGAGTTATTGTCTAATTTCAGTATTGTTGCGTCTCAGAGAATAAGGGAAGCCTGAGGAGGAGAAGAGAGATGGGGAGATGGCCAATCAAGAAGCAGTCAACATACACAGAACAGTTATCGATTAGGTTCACCATCAATATGGATGCCGTTGGTGGTGCCCCCAAACAGTAGTAACATCAATATCACTGATCACAAATCACCATGGCAAATATGATAATAATGAAAAGGTTTGAAATATTTGCAAAAGTTACTGAACCAAATATTGCACCAAAATGTGACAGATATGAAGTGAACAGATGCTGTTGGGAAAATGGCACCAGTAGACTTGGCTTGATGCAGGGTTGCCACAAACCTTTAATTTATGAAAGATGCAATAATTTTGAAGCACAATAAAGCTAAGTACAATAAAATGAGATATACCTGTATGCAAAATTTTCTATGCATATAAGTTACGAACCCTGATTGTAATTGTCTCACATATTCGCTGCCCCTTCTAATGGGAGGATTATATTTCCCTGTCCTCATTACAGGCCAGCCATACAACATCTTTCAACAAATAAAATGTGAACAAAAGTTTATATGCCACTTATGAACAGAAACTTGCAAAATCTTCAGCACAAATAAATATTATCAGACAATGTAACATGGTATTTATTTTAAGGCTGTTAGACTGTTAGCTAAGCTCTCCCAAAGATAACAGACCACACATTGGCTTAAACTAAGAGCAGTTTTTTAAAAAGGATGAAGTAATGAATGGGTTTACTAACATTTTCATATTATGCCAATTAAAGAATATCAGAAGAATGTTCAGGAGACCATGACTTTCACAAGATCAAACATTATGTATTTTTGCTATCTTAAGTTCATTGGATCTTGTGCAAGTTTTATCTTAAGGGAAAGTGTTCTCAAGTTACCATCACCACCCAGTTGAATTTCCTGAAACAAGTGAAATGGTCAGTTGGCAATAGGAGTTAAATGCAGGAGGATTGAAGATTGGTGGGTACATGACCATGATATGAGATGATGAGGCTGAGAACTAGGGGAAGTGAAGTATCAGGTGGTAGGAATAGCTTGTTAAAGGCAAGAGTTACCTCATAGATGGAGAGAAGCAGAGGACCAAGTTGCCAAAGAGTATTAATGGCAGCAGCAGGAACACTGTGCCCATCCCAGCTCCCAAATAGGAGATGCCAGTGGGAGGTATTTTTGTTTTGTCTTTTGTCCTGTGACTTATGCACCATAAAATGAAGGACTGGTAGCGTGAAGCTGTTGATACAATTATAGAAACAATCAAGGATATACAAAAAGGGGTAACCTGATATTTTCCTAATTTATTCCCAAAAGGTTTTTCTAATTCTCTGTTCTGTGTTCATTGCGAGCATTTGAATCCTTAGGTCTGAACCAAAAAAATTTTTCCAGTCTCCAACCTCTCTAGTGTTATGTGGGTGCCATACCTACATGTGCCATTGTATGATTCATGAATAACAGTAAGGACTACTAGCTTGATGGGGGTTTTTAAAATGGTACCAAGGATGAGCTGTAAACAGATAGGTCAGAGGTTTTAGGTTCTAATTTGCCTGTTTTTATCAATTTGCCTAATATTTCCACAATATGCCAAACCTTATTGGTAATTTTGAAAGTTGAACTGTATGTGTTGGATGTATGTTTATGCACACAGATCACCAAATACTCATTTTGTTGAAACTAAGATTTAATGTCACAATATTCAAAAAACTTCTCATTTTCAATTTCTTAAAAATTAGCACATTTTGTGGTTAGACTGAAATGAGATAAATGTGTCTCTTGTGCATGTTTTGTAGTACTAATGGATTTTAGATATTTGCTGTAAAGTTAACATGTTAATTTATGCCCGTAAATGAATATGAGACAGTGTTACTGGGAAAACTGTATAGTCTGCACAATAAATGCTGTATAAGAAACAAGCCTTCTCCAAATAACTTTTGCTAGTTCACACTTTGAGCAGTAGGTTCTACGGTACGAAGAATCTAAGGACTGCATAATTTCAGTGATAAACCAGATCATAAAATAAGCGTAATTACTGATAAGAGTTTTGTTGTAAACTTTGTTGGCTTTATATAGTCATTCTCTTGTTGGCTATTTTATAAGGCATTCGAAGACATTGTTTTTGGGAGCCAATCCAAACAAAAATTTGCAACTTTGTGTTCTGAATCTAAGCAAACGGGACCTGAAAGGTCTTAGACTTTTGAGCCCAATCAGAACCAGTTACCTGTCGTGAGTAGTAAGGAAGAAAATTTTGTGTGGGGATAGTTTGTAAAAATCAAATTTATCTGCTTATTGACAGAGCACTTCATATTTCTATATGTAGAAGCAGTCTTGCTTTTTATGAATAAATTTTATAGCAATTTTGAAGTTCATTAATGTCTGAGAAAACTAATATTTAAAACCTAAGATGTTCACCATTATCAAATAATTTAAATTCAACAACC
Source organism: Eonycteris spelaea (assembly GCA_003508835.1). NCBI lineage: Eukaryota > Metazoa > Chordata > Mammalia > Chiroptera > Pteropodidae > Eonycteris > Eonycteris spelaea. The sequence continues at coordinate 3,210,335 of PUFA01000069.1, forward strand.
TATGTTGTGTATTATGTGGTAGCATTTTGCTAGGGCTAGGATATATAGTGAATAAGACATTCATTCATCCAACCAAATATTGAAGTGCCTCTATGATAATCTTAAGGGCCTCCCTGAGGACATAGCGCTTATGTTAAGGTCAAAGATGAGTAGAAAATTACCAAGATGAATGAATATCAGAATAAAGAAAAATAGTCTCCCACATGCCTTGATCACATACTCCAGGTTGTAAAGAGCCTGGAATGTTTGAAAAACCAGGAGGATCTCAGAATGGATGCAGCAAGGAGAGGGGGAGGAGAAGCAGTAGCTTAAGATGAGATAGAAGAGATAAGCCAGAAGCCAGTTCTTGGAGAGGCTTCTAACTTCTAGGCCATGGATCTGATTTTTAAAGGCAGTGGGAGACATGCTTTTGGAGCCAGTCTAAACAAAAATTTGCAACTTTGTGGTCTGAATCTAAGCAAATAGGACTTGGGAGGAAAATGACTCTTAGAATTTGTGTTCTACGTCACTCTGATTCCTTTGTGGAGAATGGATTAGAGTGGGCTAAAAGAGGATAGGATGCAAATAAATTGTTTCAGTTCAGCAGGAATCTGACAAATGATGTTGACTTAGACTAGAGTGTAATGGCGAAATGGATGGATTCAAGAAATGTTTAGGATAAATGAGTGGACTTGGTGATTTCTGAGATGTAGAATTAAGAGAGGGAGAATATGGAGTCTGACGTGATTCCCAGACTTCTGACTTCAGCCTCTAGGAAAAATGTTGGTGCCGATCCCTGAGATGGGGACAAGGCAGAAGACAAGGTCTGTTTGAATTTCTGAATTAAAGTACCTCAAAGTGGACATATTTATGGCATACGGTAGGGAACGTAGGACAGGAGTCAGTTATCATCACTAGGAAATGTGTCTGTGTTGTAACGTGTGTATTTTAAACTTGTCTGAAAGTATCAGTCAGTACCAGTCTGAATATTTCTGAGATCAGAGAAAGACAGTCTGATGTTAAATAGAAGGAATCATCATGAGAGTGAGATTTGGGTAGGGTAAAGGTTTTTGTTTTTATGAAGGAAGCTTAAATGAACCCAGCCACAATTAAGTAGACAAGTTTTCTCCATAGTCTAGAATTCAAGGTAAGGTTTTAATAGTAAAACAGTCCCTTTGGTTCTTTGCAAATACTTATTTAAACCAGTTCATCTTTGCTGAGCTGTTAACTCAAAGGTTAACATCTAGCAACTAGAATTTTATGAATTGACTGGCTACTGCTCATGGCTTTGTAGTTTTTTAAAATAAGATCTGAAATTTGCTATTGGGTGGGGTAGAAAAGTGCATCTTCAAAACCTAGAAATGTCCTTAATGAATGGAGGCTGTAGCCTATTATGTACATAAATTAAGAGAAGGGATAAGAAGAGGAGAAAGAACACTGTTATGATAAAGGAAGCCTTTATACAGTACCTTGCATGAGAAACCTGAGATTACAGAATTGAATTTTTATTTGCAACATTCAGTTTTCTTCTATAATTGGATACTTAAAATGTGAAGCATTTTATGTGTCACACACCAAATTAAAGCTTTCAGTGGGAACATGGAGTTGTAATCTGTGGTATGAGTCAGGTGGGGTTTGGAGACGTGGATTGGGAATGTGGAAAGTAGAAAAGTAACCCTTTTCCACTGCATGCTATTTCCTTTTGCAAGCTAGGCGTGGTTGCTTCAGGGATGCATGCTACAGTGGGAAAAGTGTGGACATTAGAGTCATGTAAACCTTGGTCTCAAACCCTAGCTCCAGACTTGTTTAGAAGGAGACAGGTTGCCCAACCTTGCCATGCCTCACTTTCCTCTGCTAAATGTGAGATGACATCTACTGCCGAGTTTATTTTGAGGATTAAATGAGAAATGAATTACGACTCTGGCTGAGTGCCTTGCCTGTATGGTGGTACTTAACTCTTAGATTCTCTTTCACCTCCAACTTGATTTTCTTTACACCCAGCTTTCATGCCTATAATAATGATACAGAAGCGTTATTAGTGGCCAGATAGATTTAATGAGTAAGAACAAATGCAGTTGAATTTCTTGTCTTACTTATTGATTATAAAGTAGAAATTTACAGGTACTGAGTGCTTCATCTTTTTATAAAATGCAAACCCAGATGATGCTGAGTGCCCTTAGACACACAAAATAGTTTGTGAAAAGTTTAAAAATAACAGTTGATAAACAATTTAAATATAATCCAATGATAGTTTTCTACAGAAAAGCATTTTGCCACTTTGTTAACATTTATTGAGCACTATTTTTGTCTTGGGCCTGTATAATGTGGGAGACTGACAAGTGAATAAATGATTCTTATACACCATGGGAAGTCGTGTGCTGTGGGAAGTCACAGGGTGTTGTGCCAAGAAAATTGACAATAGTACCAAATGCTTTAAAAATGTGCATCCTTTCTTACCCAGTTGATCTGCTTCTAGCATATAACCTAAGGGCATTCGATGAAATCTTGCTTATAATAGTGAAACATTGATAACTGTAAATGTATAACAATAGTGAATTGTTTTGATTGCTGTGTTATATATAGTGGATATTACTACTTACCCATCAGTTATCACATTGATTTGTGTGTGACAAAATAAACATATTCATGATATATTGCAAAGAGTGAAAACTAGGTTACTGAAGAGGATTTTAAAAAGGACAAAAGACTTATTTCAAAGAACAAAGGTTTAGTGAAATCCTTTCCATCACTTTTTGTGTATTCTCTACCTTGAACAAACTATTTAAAAAGTCATTTTCATTATCTGGAAGTGGGGTAGGAATTTAAATGAGCTAAGCATCTTGCCACATCTGTGTAGTATATCTGAAAGAAGAACAAATTGAGGTATATACATATCAAAGGTGAGTTTTGAGTAATGACTAAATAAGTATTGCAGTGAGACTGCACAGGTGAATGGGCTTGTCAGAAGAGCAGGACGAGGTGCTTTTTCTGTGTTCCCAGACTTGTAGTAAGAAGATTGACCCGTGAGAAAAATCATTCTGAAAACAATGGAGAAAAAATATGTCCAGTGGTTAGGTAGGCAACCAGCCCAGGGACTTTACTGGCTATTAGGTCAATTTCTCTCTTTTGTGAAAACATCTCATTGCTGGATACTTCAGTCCCAAGACACCTTCGTTGGGAATTATTTTTCCCTTAGTTGATAATAAGATAAATCTACCAAGATCTTGGCTTCTGTTCACTTCTGAACAATAATCCCATTAAAGTTCAAAGGTTTTTACTTAGGTTTTACAAATAACTTTAATTTGGAAAAGCTTTAATCACATAACCTCTCTTAGACTCACAGCTCTATTCAAGATCAAGTTTACACCTTTGGATCTACCATTAACTTATCAATTTACAAAAATAGATAATTGTATCTTTTTTTTCTCATAGAGATGGATAAGCTTGGAGATGTCTAATTTTCTCATTTAGTAAAAAAAAAAAAATAGGTGTCAAACAAGTGAACAAGTCCTTACTGTGCCTGGGGCAAATGAAGTGACACTGTCTGCACTTCTGATCTGCTTTTCATAGTAGAGTGAACTTAGACAGTCTATTCTGCCTGTTTTGTTGTTTATTTTTTACATGTAATTCAGATCTGCTTCCTTTTGTCCTTAGAGTAAACTTATGGGATTGGGGCGGGGGGAGGGGGGTGTCAGAGTCAGAAGTTGGATGTGGAATGATTCAGAAAGAAAGGAACAAGAGTAAAAAAAAAAGTATGATGCAAACATCAGAGCTAATTCTGTGCTCTTTAAATTAGGGAAATACCTTTTATTTTTAATGACTGCATTTACTGAGTATCCATGTGCTCGATACTTTATGTAAATAAATTATCTAAACCACATTATTATGAGAGGTAGAAATAACTCCCTCCCTTATTTTATAGACAGGACCCCAAAAGTTAAAATTAATTTGCTTTTAGCCATATGCCCAGTAAATAACAAAGTGAGAATTTGAATCCAGATTCAGTTCTAAAGCTCTATCACACAAGCTGCTAACTTTGGCCTAAGAGAAAACTCTTAGGATTGACTCTAAAGTTCTGGTGAGTTAGCATTAATTTACTTCCTTGGCTCTTGCTTTCTTTTTCTATAAAATGAGAAGATTCAATTGGATCTTTAAAATTAATTCTGATTGTAAAATTCTGTGATTCTTGGGTTCTTTATTGAATTGAAAGAGAATTTTTAGAGCTACTAGTTCTCTTGTGTGAGCCAATGTGATTTGTAATGAATACTTTTAAAACTGATGATTTTCCATACCATCACTGTGTGCAGATGCAGAAAAGGCCTAGTGGGAGGATGGGGTTAAGTGTGTCAACTTCAATATGTACAAAAGAAAACTTAAAGAAAGTACCTGATCATTAAGGAATATGGCAAGCATGGACTGAAGATTGTGTGAGTGGTACCTGGTAACAATGTCTTTAACCAAAAACATGATTTAACCTCTATGTGTCATTGTGCCTGAGAGTGAGTGTACATGTGTGTCTGTCTGGGGCACTGGGGATTGTGCTAGATGGTACAATGATGATTCAGTTTCAGTTCTTTTAGGGCCTTATAACATTTCCAGTTAAATGGTAGAGAGATAGTTATAGAAGGGACACAATGATTATTGGCATAGGAGAGCTAATGAGATGGCATAACATAAAAAAGAAACATCATTATTGCAGTATTTTTATTCCATTTATATAGTACCTTTTTCTCTGAAGGTGTTGTACAAATAACATTGAGATAATAAGCTATTTTAAAATGTCAAAACACTGAAGAATAAGAAAGTGGCTAAGAATTAAATACACAGAAAAGAAGCAGTAGAGGCTTTAGATCACTGATCTGCACAGCAGGGTAGTGATTCTTATGTTGCACTCACCTTTGATGCTATAAATGGGTGGGGGCTTGACATAGAAGCCTTTTCCTTGGGCCAGTCTAGTGTTCACCATTCCTGCATCCTGCGGTTGTGATTGTAGACCGTGGGTTTTGGTGTCAGGACGTGTATTAAAATTCTGATCTTGCTACTTACTAGCCATTAACTGAAACAAATTACCAAAACTTTCTGAGCCTCAATTTCTTCTTCAACGAAGTAGTGTTAATTATACCTCCCATATTTTATCCATAGGATTAAAGTAAATGAGTTACATAACCTAAAGCATTTTTTAGTGCCTGACCACAGTAAATGAAACATAAATGCTAGCTATTCTTATGCTCAGAATATGTCAAAATAGTGGTTCTGATGAGGTTATAGAGCATAATAGCAGAAGCTTCTTTGTGGTTCAAAAGATAAGACAATGTGGAATTATCAAGATCTTTTTCTTCTTTGAATTGACATAGTAAAATATAATCTGTACTTAATAGATTAGCATTAGGTTTTTTAAGTGAAACAGACAATATACATAGTGATTATAAGTCACCACCAGTTTTAAGAAATAAAAAATTACAGATAGATTTGAAGACCTTTTTCCCCCCTCCACACCCCAATAACCACTATCCTGAATTTGGTGTATCATTTCCATGTATGTTTTTATATTGTAAATAAGTATGCATAAATAATATGTGGTATTTTTACATATTAAATTTTTCACATAAATATTAATATACTACATATATCCTATAGCTTGCTTTTCTCCCTGCATTGTTTTTGAGATTTTCCTGTTACATTTGTAGCTTTATTCATTTACTTTGACTGCCACAGAGTATTCCATTATGTGCTAGAATATACCATTTTAATCTGTTATGTCAGTGGACATTACCTGTGCTTTTTAATATTTCTGCATGTTTTTCACCTTCACATCCCTCTCCCTCAACTTAAGAGGCAACCTCTGTGCTGAATTGGGTTATTATTTTTAATGGTTTAAACATACATGTTCCTAAACAAGATATTGAGTTTTACCTGTTTTTAAAGTTTATGTAAGTACTATCTTACTATGTTATTTAGTGACATGCTTTTTTTTTTGTCAGCGTTATGATTTTGAGATTCATGTTAATATATGTGGCAATTGTTACTTGGTCTCATTATGTATATTATTCCATTATTGGAATATATACCATATATGGACCTCTAGGTTGTATCTAACTTACTATCATGAGTAATATATCGTTAAGATCCTTGTACATGTGTGTTGAGTTTCAGGCATATACCTAGGAATGAAATGATTGGTGTAGGTAATGTATGTGTATCTTTATTTACCAGATATTGATAAGTAGTAATTTTATTATTGTTTAATTACAAATATTTTCTAATTTCTGTTTTCTGATTTGACCCATGAGTTAAAAGTGTACTTTTAAAAAATTTCTTTGGGTCTACAGCCATGCCACTCTGAACAAGCCCAGTCCTGTCTGATTCAGAAGCTAACCAGGGTCAGGCCTGGTTTAGTATTTGGATGGGGGACCACATAGGAAGACCAGGTGCTGTAGGCATAAAAAATAAAAAATAAGGAATTATAAGCTGACAAGATCCTTGCAATCTGTGAGGACAACCAAGGGTTGCCTCACCTAAAAAAAAGTTAAATTAAAATTAAAAAATAAAATTTCCAAATATGTAGCATTTTTTTGTTAATGAATTTTTAACTTAATTGTTCTGTGGTCAGCTTATATGTCTGTATCTTACGAACTCTTTGGCATCTATTTAGACTTTTGCTCTATAATAAAGTCTAATGTGTTGTAAAGGGTTAACCAGGTTTCAGAGTTTTTTATAATGTTCCACATGTGTTTGAAAATAATTTATTATCTAATTTGGGGTACATGAGTCGGTATATGTTTACTAATCTTAACCAATTTTACTGCTTATTTTGTGTGAGACAGCTATATTAAAATCTTCTCATTATGATAGTAAATTTGCCAGTTTCCACTAATTACAATCATGTTTGCTTTCTAGATTTTAAAGCTTTGTTATTAGATACTTTCAAGTTCAGAATTGTTTATCTTCCTGGTTAAAAATTTTTTTTGCTATTATATAGTGATCGTATTTACCTCTAATATGCTTTTTGCCTTAAAGTCTACATTTTCTGACAGTAGTATACCTATTACTGGCTTTTTAATCATGTGTATTTGCTGGTATATTTTTACTTTAAAAATTTTCTGTATCTTCATATTTGTTTTTAGTGTCTGCAACTGCAAAGAACAAGATTTTGTTTATTCAATATGAATTTTTCTGTCATTTAACTACTAAGCCTAGTCTTTTACATTATTTCCATTACTGGTATGTGTTTTGTACTTATTTCTACCATCTCACCATTATGTATTTTCTATTGCCCTGCTTTGTTCTCTGCAGTTTTTTTTTTTCCTTCATACCTATCTTCTGTTTGTTTGAACAGGTTTTCTGTATTCCTTTTTCCCTTTTATTGATTACCCCTAAAATTTTATTATGCAGTTTGCTTTGCAAAGTCATATTTTAAAATCAGCATTCTATCATTCTTCTGAATATATACAAGACCTTGGAAAACTTTCACTCTAGTTATCCTCCAACAACTTTATGTTTTTGACCAGTATTTTACTTCTACTTTTTAATCACTCAAATTAGCCTTTTTTATTGCTGCTATTACATATAATTTTTATACTAACTTTCATTGTTTTCTAATACCCAAGAAGATTGTGAACCTCTTCATTAAACTGTTTTCTCTCATTCTTTCTCTTCAGATTTTCAAAAGAAACAACAGACGATGATTTCCACTCCAAGTACAAGTAACAGCCAATCAGACTTGTTTTCTGAAGAGACCACCAGTGACAACACCAATACCTCGATAACCACGCCAACTCTTAGTCCCAGCCAGCAGCCACTTCCGACAGACTGAATGTAACTTCACCAAGTAAAGAAGAGTGTAAGTGCCCACATCCTGTGAAGTGGTAGAGAAGGCAGCCCAAGAATCCTATCATGAACTTCTTGGTAATGCTCATCCCAGAAAAAAAGATAATAGCTCTTTTAATTCACGATTAAGTGTTGACATATAGGCCCAAATTAGCAAATCAGAGAATAAGTTTCAGCCATTCCATAGAGCTTAAGGTGATCTTAAAAGACAGCCTTTTATGTTAACTGTCAAGGTACACAGGATTTTGAGGCTAGTCTAGGGCAGTGGTTCTCAGCTTTGGCTGCAAATTGGAATCTGCCAGGAATTTTTAAAACAACTTTAATCTTCAGCAACATTCCCTAAGTCTAATTTAGTGGATTCTGGAGGGAGACCCAGGGATCTGTTTCTTTCTAACACTGCAGGGGATTCTAAGGTGGCAGCAAGTGTTGAGAACCACTGGCCTAGGGAACTTGCCCCTGATTTTAGTAACCTTGGATTGAAACATTACCTCAGTCAGTAGCTGAACTTGAATTTTTTAGGCAGTTAACTGAGATAATCATACTGTATACTTCATAGAACATAGGTATTTTGAAGGGAAGAGGAGATGGTTTTGTTACTCTTCTGTAAGTCCTCAGTGATAGAAATACCATTGTCATCTATGTGATATGAAAGTACATTGTCCACTTAATCTTTATAATGTTATAATCATCTCCTCTAAGGCATAACTATAACTGCAGTGTTTGTTGAAAATTATTGGCATGTTATGACATAACAGGTTTTGCCTTTAGTTAACAGGTTGAAATTTGGTGCTTCGAATTTAATGACTATCTAGAAATTCTTAGAATATAGTAAGTTAGACTGTTCTGCCTGCTAACTTGAAAATATTACCAGAGAATGAATATTTATCTAAACTTATCATAAACCACTGTTACTGGTAAATTGAGAATATAAAAGTAAAGAAAGCCATACCCTCTGTCCTCCAGAAAAATTTACTATTTAGCAGGAGGAATTAAATATATCTGTTACTAAAGGTAGTGACTGTTAAGAAGGGTGTTATTTTACTTGAGAAAGCAGTGTTGAAGAGCACGAGGTGGTGAAAAGACGTTCTAGACAGAGTGAGATGAGATATGGAGGAGCGCTGCATGAAGTTCTGCAACAGCAAGTGACTCCGTGAGGGCCGCTCGTGGAGCACAAGGCTGGGAAGGGCTTAGAGGCTCGAATGCGCAGGCAAGAAATTTGACGTGAGAGAGTTGCCATGTTTTCGAGCAGACGAAGTCACATGCTTACAGTTCTCTTGAGGAAATAACCTGGCAGTTTTGAAAATGGAAGGATTATACTAGAATTACATTACAGAAAGACTTTTAAAATACTGTAACTTTTCCATTAGAGTTCCAGGGGAGGTATAGACGTCATTTAGGAAGAGGAAAAAAAGATGAAAATGGTAGTGCTAATGTTAAGGCAGTAAGTTTCGTTTTGTTCTTAAAAATCTGTTCAGGGTCATGTACTTATTGAGGGATCTGATGAAAACTCTGGCCATTGTGTCAGAAAAATACACAGCATTCATTTATACCAGTTTTTGAATAAAAAGTTTTTAAAACACTGTGGCCTTTAGGAAAAGTTGGAAGTAGTCTAGATCTCATCTCATAGAGTCGTATCTGAATAGACCCACACGTACCAGGGTTAGGCCACAGTGAACCAAGTGCAACTGAGGTGGAGGTAACAAAGCTACCATTTTCTGAGCACTTTATGCACAACACATTGTACTGTATGTTTTGCATATTTTCTCATTTATTCCTCATGACAATCCAGTGAGGTAAATACTATCATTTCTCCATTATATAGATAAGGAAACAGGCATAATGAGATCAGGTAACTTGCCTGTGGTTGTGAACTAGTAGATACCAGAACCAGGATTCAAATTCAGGCATTTGGATTCAGATTCTTTTAATCAGTTAATTCACAATGTGAAATGTAACTGCCACAGAGAAATAGAAATATTCATGTTGGCAAGATCGGCACTTTCTCTCTCTCTGTAATAAGGAAACTCAGATCATGAAAGTTGCTGTGTTAATTCATCATGAAAAATCACTCTAACGGGTTGGAAATAAAAATATATTCATTTGACTAAAACATTTTCTGTGGAAGCAGGCCTGTATAGGGAAGCTAACCTATAACAAGGATTTATAGAGCAAATAGCAAAGTGTGACTCAGAACAAGTGGAATTAGATAAAGAGAGTTTTGAATTGAGTCAGGCCGATTGTCTGGTACAGTCCAAGGACATATAGGGAAGGTCTTATGTTTAGTGCAAGATTCTGTCTTCATACTCATTCCCCCCTGGACGTAGACCTGCCCTGAATTCTGGAGCCCCTAGGATACAACATTTCCTCTGTTTCCAAAAATTGCCAGTCTAAGCCACTGTAGACTGCCATGTTGTTTCTTTTGCTATATAAATACTTTCAATCTGATTAAAGATGTCTAGTTCTACTATCTTCATGTTCATTCTCTCTTCTGGTAACATCACTGCTTTAAACAATTGTGTGTTCATGTTCAAGTTAAACCTCTCTGAAGGTAATCTCATTTTTTAATTCTCAAGAATCTTTGGACCCACACATACTAGAGTCAGGCCACAACAAGCCAACTTGAGCTCCCCCCCCCTAAATGCATCTGAGTCTGACATAACAAAGCTACCATTTATTGAGCATTTTATGTGCAACACATTGTACTGTATGTTTTGCATATTTTCTCATTTATTCCTCATGACAACCCAGTAAGGTAAATACTTTCATTATCCCCATCTATAGATAAAGAAACAGCACAAAGAGATCAAGTAATTAGCCTATGGTCATGAACTAATAGGTATAGAACCAAGGATTATTGGAATCCTTGCGGAAATGAGACTTGCTAATCTGAGGTGTGATGATGGCTTAAGTCCTCAACAAGGGAGTTTGAGTTGGAGCTCTGGAGAGAGAAGCCAAGGTTGGCTTCCTCCACATGGAGATGATAGGTGAAGCCTTAGGGGCAAAATGAGATTGGTAAGAGTAAGAGTAAAGGAAAACAGAATAAAATCTTGAGTGAAACTAAAACAGAGGAGGCAACTGAAAATGTCAGAGAGGGGAAGCATGATAGTAGGCAAGGTCACAAAAACCAGGGAACAAATTTAAACTTATGCCATGGGCTTTAATAATAATGATGAAAATGTTAGCTCACATTTATGAAGTGTTTGCTATATCCTGAGCACTCTGCTTAAGCTCTTTACATGTACTAACATTTCATTTCCACAGTGACTTTATGAGGTAGGTACTTTTATTCTCCCTGTTTTTACAGATGAGGAAGCTGAAGCTCAGAGAGGTTCAGTAATGTCTACCCAGTATTGTAAACTTCACGCTTCACAGTGTAGTTCATGTTCTAGCCCATTAATTTGGCGTCAGAGCATATGCTTTCAACCACTATAGCATATACCCTCAACGTTGTGAAAATGCTGCAAAGACTGTAAACTGACAAGAGACTTTTGGAATTGGTGATCATGAGATTGATTATTGAAATAAAATATTTGGTGGTTTGTATATTCGTTTAGGAGTCTTTGCTGAGAGTCTACTACAATATGTTAGACACTAGGTTAAGTGCTAGGTACATAAATGAATATGATTGGGTCTCTATCCACAAGAAGATCATCTTTTCAAATATGTATGCTTCTCCCTGAGATTCTGGCTTGTTCTCCTAAACAGGTACATAAGAATTTTGGGGTAAAAGTGAGGCAGCAGCAGGTGGGTTTTGCTGCTACCTCACCTAGATTAAAAACTATGCTAGAGTGAGAAGATGTGTGCCTGGTTTGTGGGTGGGAGACATAGGGATAAGGAAAGTTTGTTAAAGTTGTCAAAGCTATCAGGGCAAATGCATTGTAAGTCAAAGTGATTGCCAAGTAGCAATGAAAATACAGGTGAGATTAGACAGCCTGATCGATTGACACTTTGCAGATTTCTTCAGCTATGACCTACCTAGAAGAAAAATGCAGGAAGAGGCAGCAGGGTATTACTTATGTTGATCTTTTAGTATCCTCAAGGGACTAGAATTTCATCTGTTGGTCCTTCTTAGCTTCGCCTAAAGGGGGTATGGAGAAGTAGGGTGTGAGAGTTGCTGGAAAATGGGTTTGGGATTCCCAATCTAAGTACTACATAATTTGTAAACTGTACAGTAGTTATTGATTCATTGTTACTGTGTAGAGTGGGAAGTGCTGTCTTCTTTGGGGCTTATTGAAAGGTTTTACTTTTTCCTAATAATCAAGAGAAAAAGTATTGCTTACATCTGTTTTCTACTCATTATTAAATAACTTTATTAACAGAAAGGTGACGAGAGTCTGGGTACATTAATGCTGTTTTGAAAAGACTGCAACCAGAGTAAGAACTGTTCACAAGAGTGTGTAAAATTCAGATTTTTTGTCCAAAAAAATTAAAACACTTGACTGAAGGTCAAATAAAACATATACAAGTGATGTGTGTCTGAACACACATACGTTTCTTCCTCTCCCATTTTGTGTATCTGCGGAAGAAGAATCCACGGAACTTTAGCCAGTAGAAATATTTTCAAAAAACAGTGTAAACAAAATTCAAATAGTGACCAAAGGAATTATCAACAGCATTTAAATACTAATACCAGAGTACTTATAAAGTACTGTTTCTAATACTTTATCTGTATTAACCTAATTTATCTTTGTAATTACTCTGTAAGGTGAGTACAGTTACCATATCTGTTTTACAGATGTGGAAATGGAGATCCAGGATGATCTCCAGCTCTCTGGCACCACATCATACCTGTCTGTCTCTATAGTGATTTATGGTGTAAAGGACATTACATGCAAATGAAAAACTATAGAGGAAAGAGGTATTGCACAAACACTTTAAAGAACAAAATAACATTTCTTTCTGCTTTTGCTGCTACCTATTTACTGTTCTCCCAATTTCTAGGTTTTTCTTAGAGGAGATGAATTGTTATTTGTTGCCTGTGATTCTTGATCTAACTTTTTTTAGTGATTTAATTTTTTTATTAATATTTTTTATTTTTCAATTATAGTTAACATATTATATTAGTTTCAGGTGTATAACATACTGATTAGACATTTATATAACTTATAAAGTGATCACCCTGATAAATCTAGTACCCGTCTGTCACCGGATCAACTGTTAAAATATTATTGACTGCATTCAGAATTGGGATTACGAGGTCCTTCTTTGTCTCTTGTTATATATAGCCTTTGTTTTAAAGTCTATTTTGTATGGTGTAAGTATTGCTACCCCCGTTTTTTTTCATTTCCATTTGCATGAAATACCTTTTTCCATCCCTTTACTTTCAGTCTGAGTGTGTCTTTTGATCTGAAGTGAGTCTCTCATAGGCAGCATATGCAAGGGTCTTGTTTTCTTATCCATTCAGCCAGCCTACCTTTTGAATGGAGCGCTTTTTTTCATTTGAAGTACTTGTTGATAGATATGTAGTTATTGCCATTTTATTTTATATATATATATATATTTTTTTCTTTATTGGCTATCAAACCGCTTTTGAAGAGAAAGAATAATGTCTAGTTGTAGGTAGAACACTAGAGCCAGTTATTTTTTTGTTATTTTTGAGTGATGAACAGAGGACTGGTCACCTTAAGTTAGTCTTACCAAATTGAACTTAAAGGATGAAAAAATGCTCATTTCTTTATCTCTGCTATAAATGAGCTTTCCTGTTGTCATGCTCTTAAAGGCCTAGGCCTTCCTACTTACAAACCTGTTTGGGAGCCTTTTGATATGGATGCCTACGTAGGGTTCCCCCACACCCCGCCCCACCCCATGCATTGCACTACATATTGGATGGAAATTGAGGTGTAGAAGGAGAGTTGACTAGTCTATTTCTTTCTAGGCAGGAGAGGAAGAGAACTAATAACCTACTACTGGGGAACAGGAATGGCAGAAAATTGTTTTCAGATAGTCTGACATTCTGATCCAGCAGTTAGAGAAGGCCAACTTTGTACGGAACACTCTCTTAACCTTTGTATAGGGACATACTAAGAAATAAATGATGACCAGCACATACATAAAACTATACAAGAGGAGTTGGCAAACTATCGCCAAATGCAGCGCAACACCTGTTATCATATGGGCCATGAGCTAAGAATGATTTTAAATGATCAAAAAAAAAAATCAAAAGAAAATTATTTTGTGACATGTGAAAATTACGTGAATTCAAAGTTTATAGTTTTATTGAAAATACAGTCATGTGTATTCATTTATGTATTGTTTGTATCTGCTTCTGCACTACCATAGCAGAATTGGGTAGTTTCTACAGAGATCCAGTGGTGCTTTGCAGGAGTTTGCCAGCCTGTTTTACAAAGTGCTTTGACAAACATTATTTTCCTGGGATCATCCTGACAGTGTGCAACATTAGCGAGGCAGGTAGTCTGTAGGGTGGCCTGCCTTGAGTCACGTGACAGGGCTTGAACTCAGCTCTGAGCCTTTTTCATCCATAATGCTCAAGTCTTTTTCCTATTCTTTTATACTGCATATACCCAAGAGATGCTTTTGTTGTAGCCAAAAGAAAATATACAGAAAAAGTGAGAACCATCTTAACCAAATGTTAGTGAAGATTTTTAATGATTAAAGCTTCATTTCCATTGCTGGCTGGATATTCCTTTAATATGACAGTGATTCCAAAAATAGAAATTTGAGAAATTTTTTGTGGTTAAATTAATTTGGTTGAACAAAGAGATTTCTATTGTTTCCTTGGAAACTGATTCTTGGTGATACTCTCTGCAGGCATTTAAAAAGTAAAATAGAATGGGGGAGGCGGTTGCATTTTAACAGATGTCCTTTAGCTAGACTGCCTTTGGGTCTTTGAACGTGCATTGGGCTCATTGGCTACTAGTACTCTTCATTTCCGTCTGACAATCCCTTATCTCTCCCCTGGAAAATTCATATCACTGCTGCCACCAAGTGTCTTAACTTTTTGTTTGTTTTACCAATTACATTTCTTATAATCCCTAAATGGATCTAGTTTTCTCTTTTTTGGAGTATGCCTACTTCAGAAGACCAGATATTGGGCAAAACAGACTGACTTATTCTAGTAGAACACTTAGAAAATATTACCTATTAAAAATATTTTATGACTTCCTGCTGGGCTGGTTTTACATGAAATATTATGGAGAAATTTATTTACAGTTCTCTCTCTATGTGTCTTTCTCTTCCCTTTTCTCTAATGAAGCTCAAAGCATCAGGCCGTTTATCAGAGATAATTATACAACAGATGGAACTTTTCTGATATATAATAGTCTCAAAGTGGAAGATTCTTTCTCATAATGAAGAATGCCCAAACTTTAAATGTCTCTTTTGATTTTAAGGTTTTTTTTTTCAGTGCATCAATCCTGAAGCTGATTTTGTAAAGCATGCCCGCTTTCATTAGGGCTGTGTTCTAAAAAAAATTGATAGTATGCAGTACAATATGATAATGTACAGTTATATGCTGCATTGAATTGAATGTCTGTAATTCACCAGGAATCAATGTGAGATCATTAAATTAATCCCTGTCAAAATGCAGAAAGGCTTGAGCAGTTTAGCAGTGTCTTCTTATAGAAATTATTTCTGTACCATAATATTAGCTGATTTGGAACTATTCAAAGCTTCTAGTGTTATCTGACCTTCAACCTTGTAGTCAAAATAAAGGCCAGATTAAAGCAAAACCATGAATTTTAAATTATTCACTTGCTGGCTTTTTAAAAAAGTGTTTAATTCTGTTTTTTAAGTGTATAAGTAAAGGCATACAGGTTTATAAAGAAGAGAAGGTGAAATTACTCCTTTAATATCTCCACTCCACCCCACCAAATTTCCACTGTTTCCAGAGATAACCAATGTTTATTTATTTTGGATTATATATTCTTTGCTATGCAGTCATATACACATTTACATACATAGAGCATTTTCTTTATACAAATGAGAGCATACTATACTAATTGTTTGTAACTCACTTTTTAACAGTATATTTTAGAGATCTTTCCAAATCAGCATCTAGAGGTCTGCATAATTCCTTTTAAACTGCTGCATAGTATTCCATATTATTTTCTCTTTTCTCTTGAGCCCCTTCTAATATTCTAATAAACCATGTGAAGTGAAAATTTTTACAAATGACTAATATTGCATGTGTCATTTTTCCATGACAAACATGGAAGAGGAGCTAACAAGTCCAGAGAATATATATATTTTTTAAACTTGGTGTACATGGTCAAAGTAATTTTCAAATGGTATATTTAAGAGCATTTCCCATACTTCTACCGATGTTCGGTCTTCCTTCCTTCCTCCCTCTCTTCTTCCCTCCCCTCCGCTCCCCTCCCTTCTCTTCCCTTTCTCTTTCTTCCCTTCCTTTCCTTCCTTCCTCCCCATATCTTCCTTCCCTTTCTTCTTTACTTTTTTTGTCCTTTTTTTCCTTTCTTTTTTTTTGTAACAGACAACACAATAACTTATTTTAACTTGCCTTTTCCTGACACCTTCTAATAGTAAAGTTGAGCACTCTTTCATATGTTTGCTAGTTATTTATGTGTCCAGTGATATGCCTGTCCATATTCTTGGCCTGTTTCTTAATCATCTTCTTCAAACTGATTTGTAAGAACTTATATATTCTGGATAATAAATCTTTGTTACGTATCTTACACATATTTCTTCTGGCATGTCACTTGCTTTTATTTTTGATTTGGGTGCCTTGGATTCCATTAGAAAATTTACAAATTTTAAAATTTAAGTCTGTTGGTCTTTTGCTTCTAGGTTTGTATCTTTTTTTGAAGGTTTTCTCCATCACACATCCATAAAAATACTTTTCTGTATATATTTTAATTCTTTTATAGTTTACCTTTCAACTTATTTAGCTCTTGAATTCATCTGGAATTTATTTTGTATATGTATGTGATAAGGATTTACCTTTTATTTTTCCAAATGGATAAACAAGTATCTCAAAACCATTTGTTAAATAGGCCTGGTTTGAAATGCTATTATTATATATAAACATAGATATTTTTAGTCTCTTTTTCAGTAGTTGTTTCTTTGGTCTACTTGTATATTCCTGAGACTGGAGTGTAGCTTTATGGTATATATATTTCATAGAGCTAGTCCCCCTTAGTTTGTGGGCTTTTCTTTTTATTTTGTTGACTATTCTTTTGTATTTTCTCTTGATCAATTTTATAGTCAGATTGTCAAGGTCTATTAAAAATTACAGCATAATATTGATTGGGATTACATTGAATACATAGATTTATTTGGGATTAATTGATATTTTAATATACTGTTGGGTCTTCTCATAATATCATTTGTCTTCCTTTATTCAAACCTTGTATATTCATGATTAAAGATTTATTATTTTTCTTAATATTGTTTTTAAATTAAATTTATTGGGGCACCATGGATTAACACAGTCATATAATTTTCAGGTGTACATTATAATTTGACATCTGTATATTCTATTAGGTGTTCACCACCCAAAGTCCTGTTTCCTTCAGCTACCATATATTTGATCCCCTTTACCCACTTCTCCTCCTACCCCACTATATTTGACCCCCTTTACCCCTACTACCTCTCCCCTCCTTCCCCACCCCACTAGTAACCACTACTCTATAGTCCTCTGGTAACCACTAGTCTATAGTTCATGTCCATGAGTCGCTGTTTGTCCTGTTCATTTGTTGCTTTTAAATTTCTATCGCACATATAAGTGATATGTGAATTTTCAACTTTTTCTGTCTGGCTTGTTTTGCTTAGCATGATTATCTCGAGTTCCATCCATGTTGCAAATGGCAGTATTTCATCTCTTCTTATGGCTGAGTAATATTCCATTGTATATATGTACCACAGCTTCTTTAGCCAATCATCTATTGTAGGGCACTTCAGTTAGTTCCATGTCCTGGCCACTGTGAATAATGCTGCCATGAACACTGATGTGCCAGTGTCATTATAGATATGAGTTTTCAAAACTTTGGGGTAAATACCCAGTAGAGGGATTGATGGATCAAATGGTAGATCAATTTTTAATTTTTTGAGGAACCTTCATACTGATTTCCATAGTGGCTGTACCAGTTTGCAGTCCCACCAGCAGTGAATGAGGGTTCTTTTTTCTTCACATCCTCTCCAACACTTGTTATTGCTTGTCCTGTTGATTGTAGCTATTCTAACAGGTGTGAGATGGTATCTCATTGTGGTTTTGATTTGCGTTTCCCTAATAGCTAATGATGTTGAGCATCTTTTCATATATTTGTTGGCCATTTGTATGACCTCTGGGGAGAAGTATCTGTTCAGGTCTTCTGCCCATTTTTTGATTGGAACATTTGTGTTTTTGTTGTTATTGTTGAGTCATGCATGGGAGGGAGTTCATGTATTTTGGATATTAGGCCCTTATCGGAGGTGTTGCTTGCAAATATATTTTCCCATTCATATGGTTGTCTTTTTACCTGTTGACAGTTTCTTTTGCTGAGCAGAAGCTTTTTAGTTTTATGTAGTCCCATTCATTTATTTTAGCTTTTACTTCCCTTTCCTTTGAGGTCAAATTCATTAAATCCTCTTTAAGTCCAAGGTTTTGAGTTTTGTTCCTACGTATTCTTCTATGCATTTTATTGTTTCAGGTCTTATATTCAGGTCCCTAATCCATTTTGAGTTAATTTGGTGTGTGGTGATAGACAACAGTCTAGTTTCATTCTTTTGCATTTATTGAAGAGGCTTTCCTTTCACCACTGTGTGTTTTTGGCGTTTTTTTGTTGACAGTTATTTGCCCCGGTAAACATGGGTTTACTTCTGGACTCTCGATTCTGTTCCACTGGTCTGTATGTCTTTTTGGCTGCCAGTACTGTGCTGTTTTGATTATTGTCTCTTCGTGGTATAATTTGAAGTTGGGCAGAGTGATGCCTCCAGCCTTGTGGTTTTTTCTTTTTCCTCAGGATGACTTTGGCAATTCAGGGTCTTTTGTGCTTCCATACAAATCTGATGATTTTTTATTCTATTTCTTTAAAAAATACCAATGGGATTTTAATGGGGATTACATTAAATCTGTATAATGCTTTAGGTAATATAGTCATTTTACCTATATTGATTCTTCCAATCCAAGAGCATGGAATATCTTTTCATTTCTTTTGTCTTCTTCGATTTCTTTAATAGGGTCTTGTATTTTCATTTTATAGGTCCTTCACATAATTCGTTAAATTTAGGTATTTTATTCTTTTTGGTTGCAATTAAAAAATTTTTTTTCACTTTATTCTGACACTTCGTTTTAGAGTCTAGACTAGGATTTTTATGTTATTCTGTATTCAGAGACTTTACTGTATTTGCTTATTGTTTCTAGTAGTGTTTCTTGTGGAGTCTTAGAGTTTTCTATGTCAAGAATCATGTCATCCACAATAGTGACAGTTTGACTTCTTTGTTTCCTATTTGGATGCCTTTTATATCTTTCTCTTGCCTGATTGCACTCGCTAGGGCCTCTAATGTTTATATTGAATAAGAGTGATGATAGTGGGCACCTTGCCTTGTTCCTTATCTTAGAGGGGAGGTTTTTAGTTTTTCACCATTAAGTATAATGTTAGCCGAGGGTTTGTCATAGATGGCCTTTATTACCGTTAAGGTACTTTCCTTCTATACCAATTTTGTTAAGTGTTTTGATCATAAATGGGTACTGTATCTTGTTGAAGGCTTTTTTTCTGCATCTATTGATGCGATCATATGATTCTTATATTTTTAATTTGTTTATGTGGTGTGTATATCACATTAATCATTTTGCTATGTGAACCATCCTTGTGCCCCTGCAATGAAGCCCACTTGATTGTGGCGTATAATCTTTCTAATATGTTGCTGTATTTGGTGAAGCCATCTATCTGGTCCTGGACTTTTAACTTTTTGTAAGTTTTTGATGATTGGTTTCAATTTCTCTACTGCTGATCAGGTCTATTTAGAGATTCTAGTTTTTTCTAAATTCAGTCTAGGAAGGTTGTATTTTTTCTAAATACTGATCCATTTCTTCTAGATTATTAAATTTGGTGTTATATGCTTTTCATAGTATTCTATTTATTCTGCTCTAATTTATTTTATTTCATTCTGCTGACTTTAGGCTTCATTTGTTTTTCTTTTTATAGTTTTTTAAGATGAAGCATTAGGTTTATTTGGGCTCGTTCTTGTTTTTGGAGGTAGGCCCTGTAATAATACGAACTTTCCTCTTTCATTTTTGCCGTGTCCCAGTTTTGAATATGTTGTACTGTCTGTGATTATCATTTGTTTCTGTGTATCTCTTGGTTTCTCTTTTTATTTCTTCCCTGACCCAGTTATTCTTCAGTAGCATGCTGTTTAAAATCCACGTATTTGTGGTTCTTCCTGATTTCTTTTGCAGTTAATCTCTAGTTTCAAAGTATTATAATCAGAGAATATGGTTTGATATGACTTTAGTCCTCTTATATTTTATTGATCTATCTCTGTGTCCCGTACGTGGTCGATTCTTAAGAAGGTTCCATGTGCACTAGAGAAGAATGTATAAGCAGCTGTTTTGGGATGAAAGGCTCTGTAAATGTCAGTTATGTCCAGTTGGACTAAAGTGTCATTTAAGGATGTTATTTCCTTATTGATTTTCTGTTCGGATGATCTGTGCATATCTGACAGTGGGATATTTAGGTCCCCTACTACAATGGTGTTTTGGTCTGTTTCTCCCTTTAGTTCTGTAATTGCATTATATATTTTGGTGCTCCCTGATTGGGAGCATAGATATTAATAAGTGTTGTCTTTTTGGTGTATGATTTCCTTTAAAATTATGAGTGTCCCTCCAGCTCTTTATTACTTTTTTTATTTTGAAGCCTATTTTGTCTGATATTAGTACTGCTACTCCTACTTTTCTTTAAATGCCAGTTTGCTTGAAATATGATTTTCCACCCTTTCACTTTGAGTCTATATTTGTCTTTGTGACTGAGATGTGTCTCCTGGAGGAAGCATATGGTTGGGTTTTGTTTTTTGATCCATTATGCAGCTCTGTGCATTTTTACTGGTGAGTTCAGACCATTTACATTTAGGGTGATTATTAAAATATGAGGTCTTCTGATAGCCATTTTATCTTTTGCTTTCTGGTAGCTCGGTGTTTCCACTGCTTCCTTGTCCTTGTGTTTCTGTTTTCTTTATTTTGGTTGGCTTTTGTGGGTTTTGCCTCTTGTTCTTCTTGTTCATGTTATATATTTCAGTTCTGAATCTTTGGTGTGTGGTTACCATTATGACTATGTAAAGGATAGTTTATATGAGAGAGAGAGTCCATTTTCTTCTGTGTGTGCCTATCTCCATTCCCCTTTACAAATTTGGATCTTAGAATCCTCCACTTTTCAGTCATTTTGTCTCAATTTGTCCCTATGTATGCTGAATATTCTTTACTATCTTGTTCTAACAATTCACTTCTTTATTTAAGCTATAATGCCCTGCTCTTAATAAGTGTTGCACTCCTCTGCTTTTGTTTGCCTGACAATCACTTTATTCCTCATTACGCATTTTTGTTGTTTGTTTTAGGTGAACTGACCCCTCTCTGTATTTCCTGTAGTGCAGGCCTCATAGTGAGAATTCTCTCAATTTGTATGTCTTGAAGGGGTCTTTATTTCTCCTTCATATCTAAAGGGAGCTTAGCTGGGTACATATTCTAGGCTGGAAGTTCCTTTTCACTTAATAGTTTAAACATTTGATGCCATTCCTTTCTGGCTTCTAAGGTATGTGCTGAGTAGTCTGATGACAGTCTAATGGATTTTCCTTTGTATGTTACCGTTTTCTTCTCCCTGGCTGCCTTGAGAATTCTGTTTGTCATTGATTTTGATAACTTTAATACAGTGTGTCTTGGTGAAGGCCTTTCTGGGTTGAGATATTGGGTGTTTGTTGACTTCTTGAATTCCAAGCTCCAGCTCATTCCTTAGGAAGTTCTCTCCACTGTTTGTCTGAAAATGCTTTCTAATCCCTGCTCCTTTTCCACGCCTTCAGTAATGTCCATTATTCTTATGTTCCTCTCCTGATGGTATCAGCTAGTTCTTGTATTTCTCTTTTATTATTTTTCATTTTTTTGGTTTGTCTCTTCTTCTGATTTTTTTTGGATTTCTGTCTTCAATATCACTGATCCTTTCCTCCATTTGGTCAGCTCTGTTTCCCAGGCTTGCTATTTCATTTTTCAGCTCTTGCAGTGTGTTTTTCATCTCCAGAATATCTATTCTGTTCTTCTTGAGGGTTTCAGTCTCCTTGCTCTGCTCATCTAGTTGTTGTTGTTGTTTTTTTAATCCTGGAATTGTTGATATGATTTGTTTGGATCTCATTGAGTTTTTTCAAAAGTACATCCTGAAGTCTCTGTCATTAAGGCGTAGCTTATTTTCTGGAGATTTTTCTCTTTCTTTCTGAGATGCCTTGCCACCTTGTTTGTTTATGATGTTTAATGGACTCTTTCTCTGCCTAGGCATTAATGGAAGTGTATTCCGTTGTTTTTCCAGAAAGAAGATTTATTAAATAAAGGTCTCTCTTTAGCCTGCTGCAAAGAAGGTGCTCTTCTTTTGGTTTCCAGTAGGTGGTGTCTGTGTCCTCTTGGATACCTAGCAGTTGAGGTAGTGTTTGCTCAGATTTCCCTGGGGCTCCACGGGCGATCGGAGTTGGAGGGTATGGCCCTCTGGATTGGGGGTTGGGAGCTGAGGCTCAGCCTTGGTTTTGCAACTGGAGCGGTAAAATCAGCTTTTGTTTCTCAATGGTCCCGCCCACTATTCTACTTTCTGCCCTGACGACTGGGTCCTGTGGTCGGCTGGGTACAAGCCCTGGCACTTCCAGGCAGGGTTGTTCAGGAAAGTTGCTGCGCCATCACCCCTCCCTCTCCTCTTACCGGGAGCTCTGGGGGCTGCGAGAGGCAGCTTCTTTATTATTCCAGTCCCCCGCCCAACACCTGGGGTTCTGACCTGTGGTAGAGCTCTTTTGCGCAGATCCCACGCTCCGACATGCGTGTGTGCAGTTTTGTTGTTCTTTGTTGAGTTTTAGATGTTCAACTTACTGTTGTTTCAAGGGGAGAGACCTGGGGATCTCTCACTCCGCCATCTTTCTGCTGAATCCTTATATTGTTTTCTTAATGTATTTTTTCTTATACATTTCTTGCTACAATTTCTTCTTTACAACTTTATTTTTTTCTTTTTCTCATTCCTAACTCTGAGACTGCTTTTAGTAGTATTTCACAGATATTGTAGTTGCTGTAGGTTTCTCGTAGATATTATTTACCAGGGTTAGGAAACTTCTATTTATACCTTGCTGCTTTTTCAGCATCTATTGAGATGATCATATGAGACTTATCCTTTAATATGTAATCTCATAACTTAGTAGACTTCCAGTGTTGAAGTGTCTTTGCATTCCTTAGATAAACCCTACTAGTTCTTTTATTATACTGCTGGATTTCGAACTGCTAATTTTATTTTAAATTTTACACCTTTTTAATAAGTGAGTTAATTTTTGTGTATGTTTATGTGGTGTACATGCTATCATCTAGTTTTGGTATCAGTTACATAAATCTCATGGAAAGTTTTTCATCTTTCCTGTGCTCTAACATAGCTGTTTGTTTTATATTCTGACATAATGTAATGTACCCTTTGAAAACTTCAAAAACTCATGCATAAAGCTGATTGGTCTGATATCTGATATTGGACTATTCATATTTCCAACCTCATTTAAAGTCAGTTTTGGCAATTAATATGATTATAAAAATATTACATTTCATCTAGATTTCTAAATTTGTTGGAATAAAATTAGAATGTTCTTTTCTTAAATTTTATTAAAGGGGCTTTTAATTTTAGAGTATTATACTAAGTACACAAACTAAATCTTATTTTTAATTATTCTGATATTGTTCGTATTTTCTAATTAATCTTTGTTTACAATCCTCTAGTTAGCACAGTGGAGAAATTTTAAAGGTCTGGGAAGTTGTCACTACCACCATGTTTTCATAGGATTACAGCCATTTTCTTCAGACTCTTCCTCCTTCTAATCTCGTTCTAGTCTATAAACTTGTCAGGTGAAGCCCCCATTGAAACACATTAAACAAAAGAAGAGAAGAAGAAGAAGAAGAAGAAAGTCTCCTGTTGACTCATGCCACCTGTTTGGTCATCCACATTCTTAATCTTGTATCAGACATCCTTCCCCGTAATCTGTACATTGTATCTGACATGCCTATCCTTCCCAGTGCTGATACTCCGCTCTGAGCCAAACTAGACCCTTGTTGTCCCCAGAAGACAACATGGCACTCATATTACCATTTTATTCATGCTCTTGGAAGCCTTCCTCAAAACCATTTCATCCACACTGATTGCTTCCCCAAGAAATTGCTGTATTTCGTACCTGTAACACCTAATCACATATTTTTTTGGTTACCTCTTTGTCATCTCTTTGTACCAGTATAGAGACAAAACCCAAAATTAGCAGAGACTTTATGCTGCTTTACTGTACCCCAGAGCACCCAACATAAGGCTTGACAAGGCAGTACTCGGTAAATGCTTACTGATTTAAATATTTAGAAAAATTTCTTTATTTTTCTTAACTTTTGGAAACCTAATTCATGTGTTTTGATACCTTAAAGAGAGGCTTCTCATTGCCTGAATCTAATTTTGAATAGCTACTTAAATATTCTTTTATTATTTCTATGCCATTTGGTAACCCTAAGAGGAAGCAACTCAAAAAACCAGTTTATGTACTTAATTTAGAATTGTCTTTTTTGGTGACAAGTCATAATTTTTAACAGAGCTTTTAAAATAATGGGAGACTTTTTTTTTTTTAATGTGCATATAGCCACCTGCCTATTGTGAAATACAGTTTTTTTCCTCACCTGGATTTTCCCCTTCAAGATTCCCCTTTGTAAGAGAGAAGACTAGCAGAACTTAAACACTCATCTTCAAGGGCCTCTTTAGGAGTCTACAAATCTAAAAGGTTAGTTTCCCATAAAGATTTTATATAGTTATTGATATTCAGACAAGGTTGTGAAATAACATCATCATCACTCTTTGCCCCTTCTTTGCAATGCAGATTTTAAAAAAATTTCTTATTAACTGAAATTCTCTATACTTTACTCTGAAAGTAAAGGTCACATTGAACAGCTGCACTTCACACAGCTTTAGCCCTTTGCAGTTGTCATATTTTTATTTTGGGTAGATTTAAGTAATAGGCAATGCTGTGCTGATTTTAAACTAATCTAAGCTTTATGTTTGGCTGAAAAAATCATATATATAATAAGGATATCTATTTAGATGTGTTAGAGGTAGTTATTTTAACCTTACATGAATATTTTTAATTGTTTTTGAGCGTCTCTCTGAAAATTCAGAGTTGCCATGGCCAAAAAATGACTGCATAAAACTTTGTTTTATTTTCATTAAACCATTTTACTTTTTGATATAGCAAAAGAATTATTCTTTAAACTTAATAAAAACAATAGAATGCAACCTTGTTAAGGAATTCTTAAATTTCTAAAATTTCAATATAAACACTTAAATACACAATTCAAATGGTGACATTTTTAACTGTTACATGCAAAAGAGATCCTATTAGTAAGACATGCTAGTGTTCTCTGTAAAACAAGGAGGTTCGACTGAGGTACTTTTCCATTTAGTGTCATTCTGAACACATTGCCAGCTTTAATACAGCTACCTATAGGAAGAGAGTCTCAGCAAAGGAGCAGGGAAGAAGGCCACGTATGTTCAACATTCTTTTGAAATGTCCATGGAGCACTAACTATGGCCTAAATAGTTGTCTTTTTTCATTTTCTCTGAAGCCTCTTAAGGACATGGATAAGTCACTTCCTTTTCCAAAGAGGGCATTTCAGCCTTTTAGTTGCTGGTGCAGGACAAGATTTATGAAAATGGTATTGGTAGCTGAACTATGTCAAAAAAAAAAAATAGAAGCTCTTCTAATGCTGAGTGGTTTCTTCATTAATGTTGTTATGGGATTCATGCTTGTGTTGATGGTAAAATGCAAATATAGAAATCTGATTTGGGCCTTAGTTAAGCTTGTAAATAGTCAAAACTGAAGCCTAAATTGGAGAAGTGACAGCTCCTGATTTCATATCCATATTAAATGTTCTTTGTCACAGAAACAAAAGTGTCTAAAAATAGAACTGACTTTATTAGCCAGGTGATATTTGACCTCTCAAAAAAGGGTTCTTAGTTTTGATCCCCAAGATGGTGGTGTCTTAGAATGTCAGTATTAATTGCTATTAGACTTCATCCCCTTTTGGGGTATTGGTGGTGGGTGTTTATCAGTCAATATTTTAATATATGGGAAGCTCTGTATTGGTCATAATGGTTGTAGGTGAGAGATTACGTCTGAAAAACTGAATTTGAATAAATTTAACTACTTACTCTTAATCCTGTGAGTCCATGAAACATGTTTTGTTATTCTTAAATAACTAACTAGGAGAGGTAGAATATCCTGGATTGAAATTATGACTGTAGAGTTTATTCCACTATCCCTTGCCTTTATTTAAATATTAACATTTTGTTGAGAATGGGTAAACCTTTTACTGTTATTTATGCATCGATTGGTCTGTGTAACACTAGAATAAGCCGATTGACATGAGGAAAGTATGGAGAAATTGGAAATTATATTAACCTTTAGTTTCATTGTTTTGTTCTATACCATTGGTTCTCAAAATATGATTCAAGGACCTATAGAAGGCCCCAAGATTCATTCAGGGGCTCTCAAGGTCCTTTCTTTTCTAACTATATATATCTGTGTTAGGGTGATTTCTTCATTTGCTTTATGTAAACATTACACTGCAACGGATTGAATACAGATACAGATTTGTAAATCCAGGTGTCTTCCTTTAAGCCAGGCCACTCTCATAGTTTTAAAGGATTTATATTTATTTTTCATAGAACATTATGTTGACATGTAATTATTTTTGTGAATTTTAAATAAAGATATTTTCATTTTTTAGTTTTAATTTCAAATCAGGTAAATATCAATAGATATAACCCACATAAACAAAGCTCTTTAGTGTCCTTAATAATTTTTAAGTGTAAAAAGGTTCCAAGACCAGAATGTTGGAGAATTGCTGTGCAAGATAAACATGTAAGTATGGTAAAAATCAGCTGTATTTATTAATAGTTCGATTTCACTTCTGACTAGCTATGTACGTCCAGTCATTGCTTTTGACTTGGATCATTTTCATTCAGTAGTGAAAAAATATATTGTTTTGTTTTGCATTTATTTACTTTTAAATTAAAATAGTATATTCTTAAGGTATACAACATGCTGGTTTGATTACATAGTGATTCTTAGTTAAGATAATTAATGTATCTTCTCCTTACATAGTTACCTTTTTTGTTTTTGTTGTGAAGAGTACCTGAAATCTACCCTTTTAGCAAATTTCCAGTTTTCATTGTTTTATTTTTTTAATTTATTTTTCCATTACAGTTGACATAAATATTATATTAGTTTCAGGTGTACAACATAGTGATTAGCATCTACATACCTTACAGAGTTATCACCCCAAAAAGTCTAGTACCCATCAGGCACCATACCTTGTTATTACAAGATTATTAACTATTATCCCTATTGAAAAATATTTTCAATACCTACTATGCTAGATTACCAAGATGAGTAAAACTTTGCCCATGCCCTTGAAGCTCATTCCATTGAGGCCATTGATAGTTCAGGAGAGAGCATCTTCTTCCAAAACACATCCCCAGTAGGGATGCCCACTCTGCTTCTCGAAAGAGTTTGTCATACAGGGCAAATGGAAAGTATTCCTGATTTCATTTTGTTTGTACTTTTTTTCTCTGGGGAAGCTAGTGTGGGGAATTTTTTTATTTTATTTCTGTTGAGCTTAGAAGCATGCCTATACATTTGTGAACACCCAACATACATAGACACACACTAATATTAGTTTGCAAAGCTGCCCGGCACTGTAATTATTAGAGGAATTGAGGTGGAATGGTAATGAAATTTTGTTGAGAAGCCCTTTTGAGCAGATAGCTACCTATAGCAACTTCTGACCCACTTTGAAAATCTTCTCGTGTGAAACACTTAGATATCAAATAGTGTGAGAAGATCGTGCAATGAGTTAGAGTAGAACTTCTAACAGATTAACACTTAGATTCTGCAACAAGCTTTGTAAATAGTCTAAATTGGAAATTTCATTTGGAGAAATTAGAAGGCTATTATCTGTATTGAAGATTTTCTGTAAACTTAGATTCCTGCTCATTAATATCTTTATGTATCTTGTTTTAATCGTTGGTGCTTTTCAAACTCAGTTATGTAGACAGATTAGATGTGTCCTTTCTTATTAAAACAATACATGAATTGCAGGTTTAGGGTGAGGTTGGAGGATGTGTTTTTTCTGATCAGATTACTTATTTTCTTGTGCATTTCTGATTTGTTCTGATATTCATTTATTACTGTTTATTTATACCATTTACCATTTTGTCTCCACGTATACAGTGAAGGCTTTTTAAGCAGGGATATTTTACTGCTGAAGAAATTTAAATCCTTCAAATATTTTTAAAGATAGTTTTTCATTCTTAATAAGGTCACATCAATAGATGGTATAGAGGGTTTTTTTAAACTATCTCCATTGCATAGATTTTTTTCTTGACCCATTTCATCAAAATAACTCTCAATAAGATATGAATCTCTAGAGAGGGTAAATCGTAGCTCTTGAATCTGTTGTCCCAAATCACCTTTCAAACAGTGAACCTGGAAAAGTGAGATGCTGCAAAGGTAAACAATGTGCAGATTAAGATAGAGTGAAATTGACAAGCTGGTTAAAAAAAGGATGAATGCATTTCTAATTAGCCCACAGTGCCTTTAGTTGGAAATTAATTAGATATTGTTATGTGAATGTCATGTTAATTAAGCAAGAATATTGAAGTGTTTATATAAATCTATGAAAGGAATGGCTGTTTTTGTGTATTAATAATGTTTTGCAGTTACCATGAAAGAGCTGGTACTAGAATCTTTGATTATTGAGCTTCTGGCAATTTTTAGTTGACTGATTCTTTGACAGTCCATTTTTCCTAATTGATATGTTTTTAGCATATAGTATATACTGCAGCCAATGAGGGCTAGTAAAACCAGAAGCCAAAATAACCATCATCACAGCTGTTTAAACAAAACCTTTCTGGGTAGATTGTTGATCTCTATTTTCAAGGTTAAGAAGAAATACTATTTTTCTGTATTTACTCAGCCTTAAATTTTGAGTGACTAGAATGATTGCCAGCCTAAATGCAGCTGCCCTCCAAACCTGTGTTCTGTTCCTCCTTGGGTCATAGTCTTCACCCAGTCTGTGGATAGACTACCACATGGGTAGCTCGGGGAACAGGAATTTTTTGACAAGCTCAGTAACTGTACAGGAGGCTGAAAAAGAAAATTTAAGAATTATGTTGCTTTGTCTTGAAATGTAAATATTAACAGTTAATGGGATACTTTATTCACTCTTTCTGGTTTTGCAGGTAACAGTGAAGTTAGTATGCAGATTTGACCCCTTTCTTCAACTTTACAGGGCTGAAATCAGACTGTTTCCCTCAGAAAATCCACTGCCTGTTGCAAATGCTATAAAGATTTCTAGTTGTTGGGAATACAGCTGACGGAATTTCATTTCATGGCTCTCATATGAAATTGCAAATGCAATGCATAGTGCTGCATTATGTATGACACATTTAATGCAAGAATAGAAACATCCCTAGAAGACAAGATAGAGTATTCCAACTTCTGGTCACAAACTACAGGGTGCCCGTAGACATTATTACTTGAAATTCCAGATTCTAAATTGTTGAAACTTAGGAAAAAGTCCTCTGAATGTAATATCAAATGCAAAATGATAGTCCTGTTACTAAATACCTCCAGATAATGAAGAAAACTGGAAAAAAAAAAAAATCAGATATTTAATTTGCTCCAGCAAAAGAAAGCAAAAAATTACATATAATGATTGTTTGAAAAATAGTTCAGTTTGGTCAATCTTGTTACTTCAGAATCCCAGAGAGCCTGTCATATTAAGCAAGGAATTTGTTGTTGTTGTTTTAATTTTTAGAAATCCAAAACTTACTGTTCTAACTCAGTTGCCACTAATATAAGCTAAAAAGTAGTGATGTGAATTATTCTTGTGGTTAGAAATTCCTTCTTTTCCTAGCCTTGACCCCACTGAACACACCCACACACACACACGCACACACACACACACACGCACGCACGCACGCACATATTCCGTGTTCACCCAATAGAACCCAGCCATCAAGAAGCTTCCTCACCTTGCTCTTAAGTTATTAGCTCTTTACCCTGCTGCCTGGAAAGGAAGAGGAAGAAAGGCCAAAAATTAGCAGAGTACAGTGATTTATGGGAGTATATGCCAGCCCTCTCTCAGGCATTAGGAAGCTCAGTAAAGAAAAGCAGCTCTATTCCTTGATGGAGCAGATGCCCTGACACTGACTCTTACCATCAGCTCTCAAAATGATTTTTGTTTGCTGTAACCACAACAGGCCTCATATTTTTATTGTTGTAGACAAAAACCTGGGAAGGTTCCCCTCGAGTGGCCCCTTATTTTTCCTGCATTCATTTTAACAGAGTTGATTAGGAATTAAATTGTGTAAGGGTCGATACCATAATCTCTTGTAGCTACTTCTTTTATTTAAGGGTAGGAATTTTGTGTGACAGCACAATTAGTGTAGAATATATGTGCGTGCTCATGTGCATCTATTCTGGATTTTTAAAGAGTTCATAGGTTATTAGTGTTGCCAACCAAACTTAATTCCAAGCTCCGTGTTATAACATTGTCCAAATTATCAAAGCTAGGATATTTATCACTGCCAGTTACTCCTGCTTGTCCAATTGTTTTGGCTTAACTGTGGTTCTATTTGTATTTTTTACTGTAATGTAGTGAATATATGGATTGGGTGTTTAGTTTAACAAGTTCTCTGGAGAACAGTTTCATGATGATGCATGT
Source organism: Eonycteris spelaea (assembly GCA_003508835.1). Taxonomy (NCBI): domain Eukaryota; kingdom Metazoa; phylum Chordata; class Mammalia; order Chiroptera; family Pteropodidae; genus Eonycteris; species Eonycteris spelaea. The sequence goes on from PUFA01000069.1 coordinate 3,241,065, forward strand.
TGAGATATGCTAGTAGCCTAAGTTATTTGCGTATTTGCCGAGCCTACAGAAATTCATTCATTATGAGTTTTAGAAAGGATAAACTCTCAAGCTACAGATGAGGTGAAAAATAACACTTGTAAACATAGGAGAGTTAATTTATGAGTCCCAGCCAAATTTCTTAGGGATTTTGAATTTGATGGCTTCTCCTTCTCTTATTTTTACTGGATGAATAATTTTATGTTCTTTCAAAAAAGTATTCTGGTAGTTAAGCTGTTATTGACTCTTAGGTTCTGTGCAGCTCATGGTATTGTGGGAACTCAGTGACCTTGGCCAGAATACGAGCTGGGGGTTAAGGAAATTATCAGAACTATAAACAACTGGCTGTTAATATTTACATTTACATGTGCTCAACTTTAAAAAGTGTACACTAATCTCTTCCTATGCCACCTCAAACTATTGCATCCAAATTTCCAGAGTCACAGTCTGGGAATCTATATTTTTAAATGCTTCCTTGAATTGTCTGGATCTCTGGAAATGTTCCAATAATTTTATCTCATGGTCATTACATGAGTGGTATATATGTTGAAACTCTTTAGGGTCATACATTTAAGATTTGTATACTTCTCTCAACATTTCATTCTTTTTTGTAATCTTTTTTTTTTTTAATTTAATATTTATTTTTTAATTAATTTATTTTTATGGTGACATTGGTTAACGAAATCCAGTAAGTTTTAGCTGTATGTTCTAACAGTAAGACTATCTATCTATAGATAGATATATACATATATATATTTACATTGTGTGTTCACCTCTCATAGTTACATTTCTTTCTGTCACCACATATTTGACCCCTTTTACCCATCTACCTCCTTCCTCCTCCCTACTTCCTACCTGCTGTTAACCACTAGTCTTTATTCCATGTCCATGAGTCTCTGTTTGTTTGTCCTGTGCGTTTGTCACTTTTTAAATTTATATCCTACATATAAGCGATATCATGTGATTTTCAGCTTTTTTTTTTTTCTGGCTTATTTCACTTAGCATGATTATCTCGAGGTCCATCCATGTTGTTGCAAATGGCAGTATTTCATCTCTCTTATGGCTGAGTAATATTCCTTGTATATATGTACCACAGCTTCTTTAGCCAGTCATCTATTGTAGGTCACTTGAGTTGCTTCCATGTCCTGGCCACAGTGAATAATGCTGTTATGAACGTCGGTGTGCAAATACCTTTTCGGAAATGAGTTATCAAGTCTTTGGGGTAAATACCTAGTAGAAGGATTGCTGGATCATATGTTAGATCAATTTTTTAGTTTTTTTGAGGAACCTCCATACTGTTTTCCATAGTGGCCATCCTGTCCTGGGCTTTTAATTTTGGTAGGTTTTTGATGATTGTTTCAGTTTCCATACTGCTGATCATCAGTCTTATTTAGATTTTCCAGTTCTTCTGGATCCAGTCTGGGAAGACTGTATTTTTCTAAGTACCGGTCCATTTCTTCTAGGTTATTGAATTTGTTGTTATATACTTTTTTCATAGTATTCTTGTATGATTCTTTGTATTTCTCTGATGTTTGTCATAATTTTCCTGTTTCGTCCCTGATTTTATTTGTGTCCCTTCTCTTTTTTTACTTTAGTGAGTCTAGCCAGAGGTTTGTCAATTATATTGACCTTCTCAAAGAACCACTCTTTTGTTTGCATTTATTCTTTCAATTTTTTTATCAATTTTATTTATTTCTGCTCTAATTTTGATGATTTCTTCTGCTGACTTCAGGCTTCACTTGTTCTAACTTTTCTGTTTTTTTTTTAAGATAAAGCATTAGGTTTGTTTATTTGGGCTCGCTTTGTTTTTTTGAGATAGGCCGTAATGATACAAACTTTCCTCTTATTACTGTTTTTGCCGTATCCTATAAGTTTTATTTGTTGTACTGTCATTATTGTTTTTTATGTATGTCTTGATCTCTCTTTTATTTCTTCCCTGACCCAGTTATTCTTCAGTAGCATTTAATCTCCACGTGCTTGTGGTTCTTCCTGATTTCTTTTGCAGTTAATCTCTAGTTTCAAAGTATTATGATCAGAGAATATGGTTGGTATGACTTAAGCGCTCTTATATTTGTCGAAGCTATCTCTGTGTCCCAGGTTGTGGTCAGTTCTTGAAAAGTTCCATGTGCACTGGAGAAGAATGTATAAGCAGCTGTTTGGGGATGGAAGGCTCTGTAAATGTCAGTTATGTCCAGTTGGACTAAAGTGTTATTTAAGGATGTTATTTTCCTTATTTAATTTTCTGTTCGGAGATCTGTGCATATCCAACAGTGGGGCATTTAGGTCCCCCCACTACAATAGTGTTTGGTCTGTTTCCCTTTAGTTTTGTTAAATAATTACTTTATATATTTTGGTGCTCCCTGATTGGGAGCATAGATATTAATAAGTGTTATGTATTTTCGGTGTATGATATCCTTTAAAATTATGAGGTGGTCCCTCAGTATCTTTCTTTACCGTTTTTTATTTTGAAGTCCATTTCATCCGATTATTAGTACCACTGCTCGTGCTTTTCTCTGAATGCCATTTGCTTGAAATTTCATTTTCCACCCTTTCACTTTGAGTCTATATATTGTCTTTGTGACTGAGATGTGTCTTCTGGAGGCAGCATGTGGTTGGGTTTGTTTTTGATCCGTTACACAGCTCTGTGCGTTTTACTGGTGAGTTCAGTCCATTTACATTTAGGGTGATTATTGAAATATGAAGTTTTCCTGTAACCATTTTTAAGTTTTGCTTTCTGGTAGCTTGGTTTTTCCATTGCTTTCTTATCCTTGTGTTTCTGTTTTTCTTTATTTTGATTGGCTTTGTGGGTTTTACCTCTTGTTCTTCTTGTTTCATGTTATATATTTCAGTTCTGAATCTTTGGTGTGTGGTTACCATTATGACTATGTAAAGGATAGTTTATATAGAGAGAGAGAGTCCATTTTCTTCTGTGTGTGCCTTATCTCCATTCCCCTTTACAAATTTGGATCTTCGAATCCTCCACTTTTCAGTCATTGTTGTCTCAATTTGTTTCTATGTATGGTGAATGTTCATTACTGTCTTGCTATAGCAAATCTCTTCTTACTGTCTAAGCTTATATTGCCTATTCTTTAGTAAGGGTTGCCTTCCTTTGCTTCTATTTGTCGGGTAGTCAATTTACTCTTAGTTTTTTGTTTGTTTTGTTTGTTTGTTTGTTTTTTTCGTTGTTTTGTTTTAAGTGAGCTGACTCCTTTCAGTATTTCCTGCAATGCAGGCCTCGTAGTGGAGAACTCCCTCAATTTTTGTATGTCTTGAAAGATCTTTATTTCTCCTTCATAACTAAAGGAGAGCTTAAGCTGAATACATTATTCTTGGCTGATAGTTCCTTTCATTTAATACTTTGAATATTGATTCCACCCCTTTCTGGCTTATAAGGTTCATGCTGAGAGGTCTGACAATAATCTAATAGATTTTCCTTTATAGGTTAACATCTTATTTTTCCCTGGCTCTGCCTGAGAATTCTTCTTTGCATTGATTTTGATAATTTTAATACAGTATGTCTTGGAGAAGGCCTTTTTGAGTTGAGATAATTGGGTATTCTGTTGACTTCTTGAATTCCAAGCTCCAGCTCATTCCTTAGATTTAGGATATTCTCATCCACTGTTTGTTAAAAATGCTTTCTAATCCCTGCTCCTTTTCCTCCCCTTTGAGAATGCTCACTATTCTTATGTTTCCTTCCTGATGTAATCAGCTAGTTCTTGTATTTCTCTTTCATTATTTTTTATTCTTGGTTTCTCTTCTTCCTTCTGATTATTTCTAGATTTCTGTCTTCAGTGTCACTCATTCTTTCCTCCGTTTGGTCGACTATATTTCCCAAGCTTGCTATTTCATTTTTTCATCTCTTGCACTGTGTTCCTCATCTCTGTTTGGTTCTTTTTGAGGGTTTCAATCTCCTTGCTAAAGAATTTGTTCTGCTCATCTAGTAGTTTTATCAGTTCCTGAAATTGTTGATATGATTTGTTTTGGATCTCTTTGAGTTTTTTCAAAAGCACCATCCTGAATTCTTGTTATTTAAGTGCATATTTCTTTGTGTGTGAGCTTATTTTCTGGAGATTTTTCTTCTTCTTTTTTGAGATGCCTTGTCACCTTGGTTGTTCATGGTATTTAATAGACTATTTCTCCTGGGCATTAATGGATGTGTATTTTACTTTTTTTCCAGAAAGAAGATTTATTAAATAAAAGTCTTTCTTAGCCTGTTTGCAAAGAAGGTGTTTTCTTTTTTGTTTCCAGTGGGTGGTATCCCTTGGATCCCTGCTTTATTGAAGTCTTAATAATGCTTTTTTTTCTCTTATATATATTTAATTATACTCGCGACCCTCAGTCTCAGTCCCTGTTAGTGTTTAGCGACAGTTTTTATAGCATTTGCTCGATTCCCTTGGGCTCCTTAGTGATTGGTCTTGGAAGATATGGGGGGAGGAGCCCTCTGGGTTGGGGGCCTTGCAGTGGTATTAATGAACACTATTAAGTGTCAATGTCCACATACTCATAACCCAAAAGTAGATGGCAAAGTGGGTCTTCACCCTTTGGGGCATAAATTCTGGTGAAAGAGGAAATGGTAATATATAATATAAAGCTGTATAGTTTATCAAGTCTTTTTGTACAGGTGCTCTTTGTTTAAAAATTGGGGACAATTTGCTATCCCCATTTTTTGTTAAAAATTTGAGGAGTTCCTGAACTTAAAACTGAGTCTTTTAGAAAAGCCTGTATTTTCCCAGAAAAAGAATGTTTTTTCTCAGAAATGAGAATGGCAAACAAACAAAACAAACTTCCATAGAAGCAGAAGCTATACGTTTTATGAAACTGTAGAAGACAGTGCTCAGAGAGTTCTTGAGGATGTGATCGGTCTATATAGATTTTCCGGCAGCTCATTATTCTTCTTGTTGCTTATTTTATGTCAGAGTTGCCCCATTTGGACCTCTGGAATTTATAGTATGTTAAGCTTTCTGTAGGGAATGTGACGTTTTGTAGAAAATGCACTGCTCTTTTGGTCTAACTTTCCAATTCTTGCTCATTTTTCAAATTCTTGAGAGTGTTTCCCAGGTGATGCTGGCCAGTGTTGAATATCCTTCATCCTGATTACATTTAGCTTTTAATCCATATTCTTTGATGTTTGATCATTTTTGGTCCAGCTCTTTATTGCTGTCAGTAATATTCTTCATTTATGTACACAAATTCGTCCTCCTAAAAAGATTATAAGTTCCCTGAGCATGAGACTAACCCATTGTGACACATAGTAGGTATTTGCTAAGTGCTCTTTGACATTAACATAAACTTACTTGATTTCCTCCTTTTCCCTTTCCCTTCTATGTCTTCTCACACTCCTAAGGTTTGCTGCCGTTATGACCTTGGCCAAAGAAAGAATGGACTAACAAAGAATTTCTTAGGTGGGATCTTCCAGGTCCCTAAAAACCATGGATCTTGGTGGCAATCTCTAGGAAACAAGTGTCAGAGCTCTTTGACCTCCTCTTCATTTTTGATGGGTAACTTCAGTGATACGAAGTCTTGTCGTAGGTGCCGTACAGCTCTGCTAGTTAACTACGTATCGCTTTTCTAGTAGTCATAGTTATCTAGGAGCCTTTTCAGAATATATGTGTATCATTTGCTCGAGTATTCTGTTTCTTTTATAATCATCACCACTGCCCCTCCTAGGGCATATCAACAACCACTGGCAGCTTCCTATTTCAGTAAGGTAGGCAATGATTGGTAGGGAGTGTTAACATCAGTATCAACCTAAGATTTGTTATTGGTCCTTTTCTGAAGAAAGAAATTATTGTTTTTAATGACTGCTATATTCTTGTATACTCTTGAATTATGTCTATCCAATCATATCTCTGAGCCCTCAAAGATTTCCATGAGGCCTTCTTCGTATCATATTCTTATAATTAACTAGATATTTTTCCATGGTCAGCAGTATTCTCTTTATATATTAAAATAATCTTTATTTCTTCTGACAAGCTGTTTTGTTTTTCTTAGGCAGTGCCCCTTCCCCTTTAAAGAGGTTAATTTTGCAATCAATTCAAAGGTAGGGTGACTATTGAGGTCAGAATAAGAGGGAGTACTCTTGTTTATTGCTCTGTGGAAAAAACTCATCTTCCCAAACTTATGGGTAATTTCCTCTTACTTGGATTGGAATTCTAGTTTAAATCTTTATCCGTTTTAACATCTTAACATTCGAGAAGACTTGATTACTTTTTATGAAAAGCATGTTGAATTTAGAAAGACTATGGATCTATAGACTACTGAACTAAATTATGTCTGTAGAATTAACCTACAACTACCACAAGCTTCTCCATCTTTCCTACTTCCCCTCCTTACATGTATTTGCAGGTTGATCCTGCCTTTTGGGTTTCTCTTTTATCCAGAATAGCAGCTGTGGGCACATAGAGGGTATGTCTTGACTGTGTGCCGCCCTTTCTGTTCTAGGTGGGCCATGCACAGACACAGCTCTGTCTCGTTAATAGCACACCAACCAAAAGATCCTGTGGTACAGTTATGTACATTATTCTTATCAGGATTCATTCTTCTGAATTCTTCACAGAAGTTAGCTATTGGTTTTAATGTGGTGTCCTTCCAGGGTACTCTGATTTCTTTTCATCAATTTTGAAGTGATTATATATGTGCTTAATATTGGAGTGGAGTGTGAGCAGAGGTCAGTGTGGTGTTCTTGGAGGTCAGATTGAGTTAATGGCTGGCAGCTAGAACCAAGAAGGTGGACATGAAAATTTAACTACATCCTAATGTCTAAAGAATATTAAGACACGAAACATAAAGAAAATGCAGCTCATCACTCACTTTCTAGACTAGTTTGTCTAAGTGACTAGTTTGTCTTGTACCTACTAAAAAACATTATTTAAATAATGGAGACTGGAGGGTGAAAGAAGTTGTAGTACAGATAATTAATGTTTTAACCTGACTATTAGAATATCCTAATAATTTTGGAAAGCTAATTTCTCTCATTTATCTTAAAGCCATGAAGTGTGCTGAAATCATTGCTTTCAGATGCATAAAGTACCCCCCCCATCTTAGTGCATCTGTGACATTTTTATTAAACATGAAGTCATGAATCTTCTTGCTCTCTAAAGAGCAGTTATAATGCCCATTGCTTCCTTAGTCTGTAGCTTAATTTTTTTAAACAATATTTGCCTTTTCTAATAATGCTGCCTGCTATTTAAAATTTCTAAGGGATTATATTTGGAAGAGTCAAAATAATTATATTGTTTTTCTAAAGGTCACAGTCAAACTATTTTTCATAACTTAAAAAGTCCTTTTAACTTTCTAACAAAAATAGTACAAACTATTTCTGTGTACAAACTTATACTGAAACCTCAGCCCCTGTAAGTCCTCATAGTTTTGATGTTAAACCTCAGACAGGTCTGTCCTTGCATAGTTTTGGAATAACATCTAGGCATTGAACCTGAGGAACTTAATTTTACTCTTCTGTTCCAAATGAGCAGTTTCGAGGCAGGGCTGTGTGAGATAGTCCTGTCCTACTCTCATCCCTCCTTTCCCCAGTACTTACGCTCCACTGGGTACTTCCTGATTGAGAGAAGAGAACTGTGCCTGGGAGTGAGATAGACTGTCCTGATTAGCCAGTGGGAAGTCAGAAAGCCAGTTTCCTGCTCTAGCCAATAGCTTTAAAAACGTTCAGAGCCCTTTGGTTTCAGGTCCAACACTTAGTCTTTCTTCTTCCCTTCCAGTCTTGGCCCTCAGGGCAGGGTTTACTGTGTGCACTACCAACATGTTCAGGTAGCAGTTAGGGAGTGAGGCCCAGACACACTGGGTCATCCCAAGACATTTAGGAAAGAGATTTGTTGCTCAGCTTAGACATCAAAACTAATAGGAATCCTTCCTGAATGTCATATACTTGTGTCCTTCATTGTCTAGGCAGATCTGTTTCCTTGTCTCTGATGCCATACTATTTTGTGTACCTAAAAATAATAACAGCATTTACCACTGTATTACCAGGCACCATTCAGTATGCTTTACATATATGCTCATTTAATCTGCAGAATAATTATGCAAAAGAGTTATTCCTCCTTTACAGATGACAAAAACAGGTACTCTGAAAATTCAGTACATTTCCTGGGGTATATTGCTTGTAAATAATAGAGCCAAGACTTGAACATAGACCTTTTAGGTACAAAAGCCTGTGTTGTTTTGCACTATATCATGTTACTGATTATCACCTCTTGTTGTAATTATACTTTTAGCCAGATGTCAGAAAAGCACATCATTAAATGAAATATGGAGGAAGAGAAACACAGATTTGGAAATATGGCATGTATTGAAGTAGTTTTAAAAATGTAAATTTTAAAAGCAGATCTGGTTTCAGATCCTAGCCTAGCCACTTAGAAAATGTGGTTTTAAGTAAATGTTAACATCTCATAAATTGTTCTTCATCTGTAAAGTGGGATAAGTCTAACTCATAGGTTTGATGTGAGAAATAATATACATAAAGCATAATAGATATTCAGTAATGGTAGCTACTGTTATAATCTTATCATTAAAGATTATGTGTATACAGTGGCCAACCATTAAAGAGTGTTGATAATAGCAATAGATATTTTAGGTGGAAAAAAGAGTAGATTAGAAGTATCAGAATACATTACTAATTTCATTAATTGGTTTTATATTGATCACATTCTTTTTTGCATGTCAGTATTATAGTAGGAACTGAAAGTGATGTTTTTTTTTAGGTTTCCATAAAGTGAAATGATAAGCAAGGCTTTGAGCCTCTTAGTCACATGTCTCCAGCCCTTCTTTTAGGTGACTTTATACTTATTAACTAGAAAAAGGCTGAGAATTTCTGGCTTGGAAAGAAATTAATGCAATGTGCAGGTCATCTTCTAAAAAGCCTGAAGGAAAGTTGAGATCTCTCAGCATGGACATTAAAGGCCATGAAGTTCAGCCTGCTGCACTTTCAGGGAGTCTCTCTGTACCCCACCCCCACCCTGTCCCAGGCTCCTTGTTGTACTGCCTCAGCCTAAAACAATGGCCCTGATGCTAGAGGACAGAGCTTCTCGATTTTCAGATGTAACTTAAATGATTTGCTTTGAGAACCATGGATTGATTGTCTTCTTCATCTTTCTGTCTGTCGTGGAATCAGCAAGTTACCCACTGTGTGGATTCTGAGCCTTTTTCTTATGAATCATCATCAATTATAGTGTTACATTGCTGGAGAGTTCTTTATTCTTTATATATGGATTCTTCAAGAGTAGGACTCACGCCTCTAACACATGCCCTTTGGTGTTTTCTGCCGTAGGGAACACAGTAACAATAGCTCTCCCAAAGATCTCCCAGAGCACAGGGCTTCAGGCATAGATGAACTATAAATAATTACCTTAACAGTGGTGTCATTTCTTAGGAGCCTTAGAATGAGACATTCCAGATTAGAGATTTTACCACCAACCCCTGCCCAGCCTATCTCTTCATACAAGTTTGGACCTAAAGCAGCCTCTAGTTTAATAATGTTGTGTGTTAGAAAAAGGATACTTAGGCTAGAACATGGTGGTCCTTTAAGTCAGTAGTCTCTGAAGAAGGGTGTATAATGTATAGTCTCTGAGGTATGGGGAGAAAATAGTAAAAGTTCTTTATCTCAGCCTTTTAAAATGTCTGTTTTGCAGATTCATTTCATAATTATATATTAGTCCATATATATTGTTTAAAACCAACAAATACACATACAAATAGATACATGGCCAATATCTTAGGAGTGTACAACTCAAAGAAGATTAATGACCTTTTCAGTAAACAGATTGTTTTCTTTGTAGTTCTTTGAAAAGTAAATATAAAGATTAGCATTAGGCCCATAATTATGTGGTTTAATAAGTCAAGACCTGAACATAAGTCTGGCTGGTTGATTAATGTCTATATTTATATTTCAAAAAGACAATTGATCAGAGGGTATTATAACTTAGAGAAGTGGACAGCAGTATAGAGTAGTTGGTCTCCAACCATCAATATGAGAGAGGAAACTCTTTTTAAGAAATTACTTTGTGGTAACTGACTCTAAGAAGCAGATTGTAAAAAGTAGCAATAGTGGCAAATGAAAGATCAGCATTTGGTGAACTAGGTGGGAAAGGATTTTCTTTAGAAGTTGGCTTTTGGACACATAGAACTGTTAATAATTAAACTGTGTAATCTTTAAATGGAGGGGGAAAAAAATGCCACCATGATTATTGGTGTTTAAGTAGAGAAAAAATAATTGAACGTGTATATGGCTTTGTAGAGCCCTGGGATATCTGCAGTCAGCAGTGGGTTGAAAAGTGCTGCCGAGCCCTAGGTTGCTTTGCTTAGAATGTAAGAGTTAAAGCACTTCACACTTCAGATTACTAGAGAGAGCTTACATTTCTTCAGAGAGCTTTGACTGTTTTGCACATGTTCCCTTGTTAATTCTCACAGCATTCCCTGCCAAGAACAAATATATTGTGAAGCAAAAGAGTTCACTTTCCTTGGCAACAAATCACCAGAGGATACCCTTTTGTCCTTCATCTTTTCTAACTCTCAGGTTATACCTTAAGCCAAAACGTTGTACTCTCAGCTATGGTCATTTTTTTTTTTTTTAGACGTTATTTGGAAGGTGTTTGGATATTTAGATAAATATCTTCATGAAGTCATATCTTTATGTTTAAAGTGCCTTGTGGGAAAGGAGGGGTGTGTTGCCTTTTCTTAGGATTGATTATTTAAAGACATATTATGTAACCTTTTCCTGTAAAACTTATTTACAAAGAGCTACAGCAGATATTTTGTATTTCACTTATTGTAGCTTGCTATTGATGAATCTTAAAATTTACCCTGTAGCAGACAGATAAAACTATGTCTTCTTTTAAATTTCCTTGAGAAATAGTCTCTCTGCAGGTGAATCCTTGAACTGTGGATAACGCAAGGACCCTGCTTCCTCCAAGGGAGAATTAACCAACTCTTAGCTCTAGACCCCTAGGTCAAATATATATCAAGGATAGATTTTTTAGCATATAAAAAAAGAAATTTCTCCTTCCATATTTCACCACTCTTATATGGCTTGATTTAGTTTTTCTGTTTTATTAGCCCTTTGTTTCTGAAGTTAAAATAAGAAAAAAAGTCAAACAATTTTACAGACTTGATGGTACCGTCAACAGACTTTTGCTCCACTGTATCTATATATTCGTGGTTACTCTTCTTCCAGCAAGTATGTTGAGTAAATATTCTCTCCAATAGATTAGAAAAATGATGATTTTAAAATGTTCTGTGTATGTTAAAAAAGTGATTATAGTTAGTAAAATAGCCAGTAAAATAACCATTTGTGGGACCATAAGGGAGCTGTCGTATTGTCTGAGATGAAAGCAGATGGGACTAGAAACTGTCCCATTAAAAACCAAGGCAAGTTTTTTCCAGAAAGTATGATCTTTCCACTCTGTAAGAAGCATGTTCATTCAGTTAATATAGCCTTTACCTGTTTTCTTTGTCTTTCTTTTATTTCCTCTTCTTTCCCTTTCCCTTTTCCTTTTCCTTAGGGAAGAACATGTTTATCCTTTTACATCACTGATTTTCCTTTCTGTATGATGAACAGTGACATGAACCTAGATAGCCTGTATTGTTTATTGTTTCCCCTTTCCCCCTAAACCTTCTCTTGACTCATCTCAGGCAATCTGCTTGTGATATTATTGTCTGTTTTGACAAAGACAGAAGAAACCCCCTTTCACCTGGGAGTTAGGGGAAGATTGATGTGCTAAACACTTTTCCACATCAGTGTTCGGAAGCCACTTAAGGGGAATGTTTCACTGTTGTTTTGTTACCAAGAGGTTTGTATAAGGTCTTTTAAATTGATTCAGAAGCTAAAGGGTGGTAATGTTAAAGCAGAGGTGGCCCTATAAATCTTAGAATTACCTACAGTTGTGTGTTTTATTTCCTGGTCTAGTCAATATTCATGGAACATTTCAACCAGTGCATTTAATCCTAGAGAGTCAGTGACTACAGAGTGTTTTGGTCAATATTGCACATTCTAAGTGACTTTTTATGAAGGACTCTGTAGAGCTTTAAAGGAAGGTGGCTTTGGGTGTGATTCAACTGTGAAATTCAGTTCTTTTTTTCATTCTTTCTTTTTGATCCTTAAGGTATAGCTTTTCCCTCAGGTCTGCAATATCAGGATTTGAGACAGAAAATTAGAAATTTGACCTACTTATGTAATTTGCAAGTTCCCATCAGGAGAATATTAGGGAAGATATAAACCTTTCATTTTTTATTAGCATTTAATGTAACCATTGAAGAAAGATCAAAACAGTAAATCTGTCATGGCAAGGAAAAAGTATTAAAAAAATATTTTACCTTATGCACTCGTCATATTAGGTCCTGAAGGAGTTCATTTGATTCCTGGGGCGGGGGACAAAATGAATACCAAATATTTGGCAAGATTGCAGAATTTCTCTAATCTGAAATATGTCATCTTACATTTTATCATAAAAAATAAAAGGGCACAGGTTATCATGGTGTGCCATAATGTTTGTTTACTGACAATATGTGGATTGGGGCTGTTGCATGGATAACTGGAGAAGGGAAATAATCTGCTACATGCTCTTTCTTGTGGGTTTTTTTTTTCTGTAAAAACTTTAATCTGACTGAGTTATTGATTACATTATAGAATAGAACATAGCAAGACATTATATAATTAGAAGATTTGATCTTGATATATGTGTGTTGAAAATGTGATCATAGTTAGTAGAATGGCAAGTAAAATAACCATCCGTGGGACCATAAGGGAGCTGACTTTAAAAGCATCGCATATAATGTATAAATTTCAGAAAAGGTTAGAGAGAATTTTCATTTGTACCCCTTGAGTAAGAGTTTGGTCCCATTACCTCCAGCCCTCGTGTTTATGTTACACGCTAGCTAGACACATAATGTTTGAGTATGCTGAACTTGAAGTTATAGGCTTGTTTCACAGGCCTTGTTTGGGTTTTACTCATGAGAACCAGTGGCTTCCTCTGATACCAGTATTGTCTAGAGGAATTTTTACACTTGAAGGGTAAAAATGCATTCCTGTATAAAAAGGAAAAGGCAGTGTGATGAGGCTTATTGCTACTTTGGATATATGTGTGGACGTGAAACCTAGACTGTGGTGTTGAGCTGCTTGTGGTCCACATGCTTTCTGCTAATTCAGTTTGTTTGGATCTTTGAATGCAGCAACAACTGGAGTGTTTTGGCCTTTATTGTCATTTATTTTATTACAGCTTGCATTCTTACCACGGAGAAAAGTCCTGAACTTCTGTTAATTAGCTGTTCTATTGCTCCATGGAGGCAAAATGCCTGAGCCAACATTATTTTAAAAGGATACCAATACCAAGGGAATTTAATACCCCCTCTCCTCCTTTGAAACTTTCATATTATTTGGGGGGTGGATGTTCCATAGTACATGTATGCCTCTTAGAGGGCAGCATGTTAGAAATGTAGCTTTCCCAAAGCAGCTTTACTAAAAGGAGCAAGATACAACAGCCACAAAGCTGCATTATAAATCATCAGAGCCTCGCAATGATACTGCCTATTAAGGAGACTTCTTTTTTGCCCTACTCAGTTTCCTGGCTGTACTAATAGAACAGTGCATTGAGCAAGGCTGTAAATAAAAGTTATTACCTAATAGGTGGGTGCCGAAGTGGAACGGACGGAGCTGAGGCATGGAGCCCTTATTACTGCTCGTCAGCAATTATAAACAGGATGAAGCGTCTGGTGCTTGGGCTGCTGCAGCGAGGGCTAATAGAGGCTGGGAATGACACTAGGCCCTGATAGGATGATGTATGCTGATGGGTTTTACTGCCTCATGGTGCTGCTTGCTTCCAAGACAAGTTGTGTTATCTGTTTTCCTGCCTGCTCATCTATCTGAAGAGACAGTCCTATCGCCTCTGCTGCCGGCAGGTGGGCTGACATTTATTCCTCATACCTGTGTCTGCTTCTCAGGCAGCCCCCCATGAGGAGTCTTCAGAATATTTCATAATCATGGCCGATTAAAGCCGTAATCTTATTGCACTGCCTTCTGTCATGGTTATAGATCACACCTTCAGAAGTGGTTGCTTATGTGGAATATAGGACCAGCTGAGGCACTGTAGTTACTCAGCCAGTCCAATACTTTATTTAAAGACCATTGTAACAGTCCTATAGTGAATTCTGTAGCAACATGCAGAAGTGGCAAAACATATATCTTGCTCCTGGGAGGACAGAGTAAGTACAGAAACATAAATACAACTAATTTCAGTTTTAGAGAGCAAGAAATGTAACTTATATGTGTTTTTAAAAGTAAGGACAGGGAGGATAAATTATGCTAATTGTTATGAGCAAGTATAATACTAATGTAGTCTTTCTCTTTAAAGAATTATCTTACTGGAGAAATGCTTAGTTTAGTTTCTAAGAATAAGTAGGAGTGATAAAGGGATACTGTGGAATGTTGAGGGAAAGTCTAGAAGTAAGACTGTGTTTTCTAGTGAGCAGAAAAGTACAAATATGGCTTGGCAAATATGCTTTTGAGTAGCAGATAAGCACCTAATACTTGGGAAAATCGAGATATGACTGTTTAGCTTTGATCATTTAACCTCACTAAATCACAGGAATTAGACCTTAGAGATAGGAGAACTTTGCAGCAGAGCCACAGAGAAATGCTTTGAAAAGGGTTTACCAGTCTGATCCAGGAGTTATAAACATTCTGATAGTGCAGGGTTTTTTTTTTTTATTGTCACTTGAGCCTTTAAATGAATACACCTCTTTATGAAGTACCTTCAAAACTAACCTACCAGTTCCAGACAAGAAAAAACTAAAGGAAATTCATCACCACCAAACCTGGATTACAAAAAAGGTTAAAGGTACTTCTTTTAAGAAGGAAAAGGGGGGAAAGGTTAAAAATAAGAATAATAAAATGACAATAATTACATAAGTATGATAATTTTTTAAATATAAATGGCTAATAAATGCTCCAAGATATAGAGTGGCTGAATGGACAAGAAAACAAGATCTATACATATGCTACCTACAAGAGATCCAGTTCAGATGGAAAACACACACAGACTGAAAGGGATGGAAAAGATACTTCCTGCAAATGGAAATGAAAAAAAGCTGGGGTAGCAATACTTATATCAGACAAAATAGACTTTAAAAAAAAGGCTATCATAACTAGAGACAAAGAAGGCCTTTGCATAATGATAAAAGTATCCCACAAGAGGATATAACCCTTATAAACATTTACACACCCAGTGTAGGAGCACCTAAACATATAAAGCAAACATTTACAGCATTATTTACAATATTCAGGATATGGAAGCAACCTAAGTGTCCATCAGTGGATGACTGGATAAAGAAATAATTTATATGCAACAAAATGAAATTTTCTCCGCCATAAAAAAAGAATAAATCTTAACATTTGCGACATGGACAGACCTAGAGGGTATTATGCTAAGTGAAATAAGTCAGACAATGAAAGACAAATACCATATGATTTCACTTATGTGGAATCTAAAATTCGAAATAAACAAAACAGAAACAGACTCAGATACAGAGAACAAACTGATGGTTGCCAGATGGGAGAGAGTCGGGGGCTGAGTAAAAACAGTGAAAGATTAAGAAATACAAATTGGCAGTTACAAAATAGTCACGGGGATGTAAAGTACAGATTAGGGAATGTAGACAGTTATGATAACTATATATGGTGGGATCACTTTGTAATTTATTGATGTCTAACTGCTCTGCTGTACATCCGAAACTAATAAAAATTGAATGTCATCTGTAATTGAAAATAAAAAATGTATCATTGTATTAACATCTTAATATCTATGTCATCTGTAGCTTAGTACCCTTTTTATTTATTCCTAGCATTACTTATGACATTTCTTCTTTCTAGTCAGTTTTACCTAAAGTTTGTTAATTTTCTGCTTTTCCAGAGAGAAGCAATTTTTTACTTTGTTGAGCCTTAATATTGCATGCTTGTTTCTATATTATTAACTTCTGATATTGTCAGTATTCTTTCTTCTATTTTTTTGGATATTTTATACTTTTCTCTCATTTTTGGAGTTTAACGCTTGACTCAGTTTTTAGGATTTCTTTTATAAAATGAACATTTAAGACTATAAATTGCAATAGCTGCTACTCATAAGATTTTTGATAGGAAGTGCTTTCGTTATTGTATGGGTCAAAATACATTGTACTTTTCTCATGAATTTTGGTATGCTTCCCAAATTCAAAACAAATGGAACTATCTTGATTTATTTGGCGAGAAATATTTATTCTTTCTTAAATTGAAATCAGAAAACTGCTATGATACCACTCATTTGAAATTTTTTGAGATCTGATTTATCCCTCAGCATATGATCAGTACTTGTAAATGTCTCACATATGCTTAAGAATATGTGTTCTATTTGTGTTCATTAAAATAAGCTTGTTAATTGTTTTTAAAATTTTAGCCTATCAGGAGACTTCCTGCTGTTTGAGAAATTATAGTTCTTCTGTGGAGTTCTTGATGCCTTCAGTTATTCATAGGTGTGTGTGCCTCGTTTTAAAGACGCCTAATATATGATCATCTCAGTACATCTTATTACAAATCAGATAAACTAAGAATTAGTGTTATAGGAGAGCCCTTCAGTCTAAAATGTCTCACCACTGAGTGAAAGTAGATAGGTTTTTCCTTTTGCATACAAAGTGATATTTGATTTACCAAATAATCAATTCCCCTTACCCTATTCAAAATATGGAAGCAACCTCAGTGTCCATCAATAGATGATCGAATAAAGAAATAAGTGTTCTGTGGGTAGTGGCCAGTAGAATGGAGGAAAAAAGTGAATGTGAGAAAAATGTTTTAAAATAAGAGTAATAGGACTTGATGGCTAATTAGAGTTGGCTGAAGAAAGAATGTAAAGTTATAAACTTGGGGAATTGAGAGAGAAAAATGAGATTGAGACAGGGAAAGAGTGTGAAGGAAAAAAGGTTGAAACTATTTTTAGTTTCCGATAAACTAAATTTTAGGTTATTTTAGATAGTCTTGCAGAAAATTATAAATGTAGGCCTAGTTAAGAAGTCATTGGTCTAGAAGTAACGATTAAAGGTGTGCAGTTGGGTAAGGGAATGAATACAGAAGAACAAGGGCTAAAGACTGTATTTAGGGGGCCAGAAAGTAAAAAGGAAGCCAGAATGTTAAGGAAGCTAAAGAAAGGAGAAGGCTTCATACAGGATCATAAAAGATGCATTCGAAGAGAGCCAGGAAATTTGAGGACTAGGGAAAACTGTTGCCTATAGCTGGTAGAAGATTATTGGAAAAACCTGAAAGAAGTTAGTGAAATGTGGTGGGATTAAAAGCCCGATGGGAGGCCATTAAAGAGGCACTTTATAACAAGGAAATAAAAGCAGCAGAGGAGTTAATTGAGCTGTTGAAAACCAAAAATTGTTGTGGTTGGAGAGAAATAGGATCGGGCATTTCTTGGTGTGGAGGTAGTTAAGATAGAGAAATATTTTGACGTGGTTAACATGCAGAGGAAAGGTACACAGGAAGAGAAAAACAAAATATTGGAAGAGAAATAGAAGAGATACAAAGCAAGATTCTTCAGAGGCAGAAACCCAGAAACATTAGTTTCTTCCAGGAGGATGAGGAGAAATATACAGATTAATAAATACATTTTCTCTTTTAATGTATAGACAGTTGAGACAAGATGAACTAGAGACTTTATCCTGGAAAGTCATCATTTTCTGAATAAATAGATAATACCATCACCTGTAAGTTGCAGCAGGGAACTGAGTGTGTAAGAAGAGAATTATTGTGAACTAAGGGAAAATAGGATTTCTAAGCAGGAGCTAATCCAAACATCATTAGTTTAAATTTACAGCTGGCCAAAGTGAGACTTATCTGGCTACTACATTAGCCCAAAAGAAGAGAGCAAAGAGAGAATAAGTGGTGCTTATGTCTTTCTTTTAATTATGTGCTTTCATTTTTCATTTTTCAGAAGTACCACATGGTAGTGTAAGTCATGACACAAAATAGTTTAATAAGAGAAGTATAGTCTAGAGACAGTCCCACTCCACAAAACTGCCAACAGTCTCTTCTGGCAGTTTGTTTACTACTTTCATCTATGAGTTACCTTTATAATTGTGAAAGGAAAAAATGCTAATATCCCTACTTTTTTAGATGTCAGTCAATTTGGTATGAAATAGAAGGTCTATAGCTCACACTATTCCTCAACCCAGTGTTTGGTATTTATATTATTTGTTTTCATTCTTTCTTCATCCAGCTTTCAGCATCATCTCTTAATGAGAATACCTCTGTTAATACCTCTGATTAGAGATACTTCCTTATCATACCTCCTGTCAGCTACACTTGTACTTTTTTATTGTCACAGTTATTAACTACATTCAGGCCTATAACCACAAGCAAATCTTCTATGTACTGTCCGTAGTTTTCCAAAAATTGAAAGCCAGTAAATGGCATTTACATTATTATAACTCTGTACATGTTATTCCCTGCCAGGCAAGTCAAGTTGCATGTTAGGAATAGATTTCTTCTTCTGTGGGTCTAATGTCACAGTCCCTGGAGAATTTCCTACATCAAAACCAAACCATATATTTTTGTTGTTGTTGTTATATTCCATCAGTTGCTAAAAAATCATGCCACATTTTAGTTTGCTTTATATTTGGATTGTAACATTTTAATACAGGGTTTCTCTTGGCATTTATAATTGCCTTTCTTTTTTCTTGCAATATTTGGTTTTCTGCACTATTTTTTTTTCTAACCTGTATTTATACCTTTTACTCAAGACTTCCCTCCTTTCTGCTCCAATCTGGAGTAGGCATTCTTGAAGCCTACTGTGTCAGAACTCTCTTTTGCCATTCTCTCTTTTATCCTCTCATTTTTTGGACTGCAACCCTCATGTTAGTTCCTAAGAGATGGAGTGTTGGGGTTCTTGCACATCTGAAAATGTCTTTTCTTGCCCCATGCATGATGGAAAGTTTGACTAAGTATGCAGTTCTTGGATGAAAATCATTGTTCCTTCTAGCATTCCATATTATTACTGGGAAGTCAACGCCACTGATTTTTATTTTTATAAGTAATTTAGCTGAGATTTTATTTCACTTCTAAAACTGTTAGGATTGTTTTTGTCTTTTGTGTTTTAAGATTTGTAATGAAGTGTCTAGTGGTCATCATGTCCACTCCCACCCGCCCCCCACTCGAGATGTTAGGCACTTGCCAGGCCCCTACGATTTGAACGCGCCTGTCCTCCTTTGGGTGTAGATTGCTTTTGATATTCCCCCAACTTAACATTATCTTCTTTTTGGGGGACTCATAATATAGATGTTGGACCTGCAAGATGGATTTTTTTTCTTCACTTCTTCCTCATAGTTTACATCTCCTCTGTGTTCTGAGTGATTCTTCTATGCTTTATCTTCCAGTGCTTCTTTTGATTGTACTTCAACAATTGTACTTTTAATGAGCTTGCTCTTGTTCCCTGAGGTTTTTTTTGTAGTATGCTATTCTTGTTTATGAATAATAATAAAACTGTATAGTAATACCTTCTGAATATATTAGTGGTTAGACTTTGCTCTTTGCTATCTGTTTTGCTATGAGGCCAGTTTTCGTATTTGTCTTAGTCTTATCTCATTTGCCTCCTGATACCTGGTTTTCTGTTGACTTAAGAAAGAAGGGTTAGATGAGTGGGGAGAGTTTCTTTCTTAATTGGGAATTTTACTGGAGGTTCTGTGTGGGATTGAGTAAGGTAGAGGTGTTAACTGGCAGAATTTGTTGTGAGGAAGTCAGGTCTCTCAAATGGAGAAGGAGGACTTGACTATGAGGAACCATAAAGACAGCTTTGCCTAGACAGGTCATTCAGTTTCTTTAGAGAAGAGTTCTTCAGAATTTTGCCAGTAAATGTGGGTTGTTACCAAGGGTGGGAGGTGTAAACTAGCACAGTGTCTACAAATTACTTTCAGTAGGTCCTCCTGCTTTCCATCCTGCTTATCTTAAGACTTTCTTCACACATGATGGCTGGCACCTCTGCAGTCACCAAGTTTCAGCCTCAACACACTCCCATCACTATCAATACCTAGAAATTTATTCAAAAATTTCTTGTCGGTTATGTTAAATACACACATTGTATTTATTACAGTGGGTTCATGTTTCATGCTTTTATTTCAGTTGGGTCTTGGGGGGGTCAGTCCTCTTGAATTAAAAGTTACCTGAGACAAAGTCAGGACTGTACCTTCTGATTTAATCACTGGTGGGAGCTAAAAGGAAGGGTAGCCTTAATAGAATGTCGTAGTTCTTAGGAAATCTAAACGATGAGAATGTATCCAAATTAAAGCCCCTAACCCGAAGAGATGGAAGTAGAGAGGTTGGTGGTTGAGAATGTGGGCTCTAGAGGCAGACTACATGGGTTCACATTCCAGTGCCCCCTTTTACCAACCGCATAACTGGAAGAATTGGTAGACCTTTCTGTGAGACGCGATTTTCTCTTTCCTAAAATAGTGCGCCCATCTGTAGAGTTTTGAGGGAAATGAAATAATGCTTTAACTAAATGCCTAACGTGGTGCCTGATAAATGTTCAGTAGGTAAGAAATGTGGGCAAAAGGTGCCTGGTGATCCTAATGAAAGGAGAGTAGAGAAGCTTGAGGGAGTGTAGAGGAAGGT
Organism: Eonycteris spelaea; assembly: GCA_003508835.1. Classification (NCBI taxonomy): domain Eukaryota; kingdom Metazoa; phylum Chordata; class Mammalia; order Chiroptera; family Pteropodidae; genus Eonycteris; species Eonycteris spelaea. Next base: position 3,261,718 of record PUFA01000069.1, read on the forward strand.
GAGAAAGAGCGCGCGCACCTCAGAATCTAGCTGGAAAAAGAGATGAATCTGAAACTGTTCGTGTGAACTCAAAGCAAAGCAGGTTGGAGAGTTTAGACATGGAAATGAAGGTCAGTGAAGTCAAGGGAAGAGGGGCAAGCAATTAACAACCCTGTTTGAACAGGTGAGGGCTGTAAATGACAGGAAGCCCAGAAAACTTATAAGAAAATTGGGTACTAGAACTGTGAAGGTCAAACTTCTTTTTTACTGTTTGTTTCTAGGTCTTGTTTTAAAAGTAAAATTTTACTGTACATATTGGTGGAAAGTAATTCTTACAGAGATTTCATAAGCTTGCCTTCTTAAAAAAATAAATAAATAAACACTCTTATGTCCTGAGCTCTCCTCTAAGCTTTTATATTTATAATTCAGAACTCCTTTTCTTTCTGTAGCAAATCACAATTTAGGAACCACAGAGGGTCGATAGGTTTCTTGTGCCTAAAAATTGATTGAAAGCTTTGGTTTTTGCATCCAAACCCAACAACATGAGAGAACTTTAGCCAATAAATTCACTTCTTTATGATTAAAAATCAGACAGTTTAACCTTGGAAGCACTTTTGTCGTGGGGGACTTCATATTGTGATTAGTTATCGTAACAGCCAAGTGCCTTTGTGGGCTCTGTTAACCAGCCTCCCACTACTTATGTATAATTATTTTTAGTGCATACACACACTCTGCTATAAAAGCTTATTTGGCCTTATGCTCCCTGCCATTCTGAATTCTCTGTTCATTACCAGTGTCCACCCACAGAGTTTCAGAAAGCCATTCTTAAATAGCAAAACCACAACTCAGAATTTTAAATAAACCGCATCTCTGTTAGATGAATGGACAGGGGGAATTAGTTACATGCTATGCATTTCTCACATCCATCCACTTTCAAAACTTATTAAAAATGTATACATATATAAGCAAGAAAATAGGACATTTAACTCAGATTGTGTTAATTTTTTCTGTTACTTTAGCAAGGGATAAAGAGAGAGAAAACAGCAGACAGTCTTTAAGATTTTTACCTTGAATGTTGGTCGATATTTACTTGAAAAAATGTACTGGACACTTCTGCTTTTTTTTCCCTTAGAGGAGGTTGAACAACTCTTCTCTAAAGATGTCATTACAGTACAGCTTGAAATTTATGCCCAAATATGCAGGGTGGCTTTTAAAAGAAAGCTCTGGGAGAGGGACCCTGTGTAGTACCGAATTTGAATAGGTGTTACGTGCAGCATAGTCTGTTTTCCAGCTTGGCATTCACTGATAGTTCCAATTACTGACGAGGATTCATAGCCACTTTTTTTTTGGCATCCTGTTGATAAATGCATTTCCAAAAGATTAAAATCGCATCTTAAGGTCTTGGTCATCATCCTTCCTGGAATAGCAGTTGCAGTAATTGACGCAATTAAAAATGGGTCCTTACTGGGATTGGAGAAAGTAAGGACTAAAAGCGTGACATGTAAAAGTCTGTGATTAATCATTGAAATCTACTTACAGATAAGTGTTGACTTCGCTACAGTCCTGGAGAAGCATGAACTTTGACTTTACTGTTGATTATCTGGTACAACTATTTTGTCATGCACTTTCCTGTCAGACCTAAGCAGTGTCAACATTTCTGAGAAAGAGCTCATCAGGCACTCTAGCCAGTCATCTCCAAGTATGACTACTCTGGAACATAGTTGTTTGGGTTTTTTAAAAACCATTATTTCAGACTTACAGAAAGATTACAAGAAGATCACATAGAATTCTCAGGTATCTCCCCTCCCCCACATTCCCCAAATGTTAACATTTTACCACATTGGACATTGACTTTCTCTGCTCTTCCCCCCAAGCTATCCCCCCACCCTCGTGTGTGTCTGTGGTATCATCATATCCCTAACCATTTCATTAAGTTGCTTTTGTTATACTAAACACTTCAGTGTGTAATTCTCAAAATCAAGGTATTATCTTAATAGCCACAGTACAGTTTTCAAAATTGGCAAATTAACGTTGATATGATATATAGTTGATTTTTTAGTGTGATTGTTCATAGCATGAACATTTTGATAAATAGTAATTCTTTCAGTGAAGAGTGTTATGCAAAGGCAGTTGAATTGAGGTTAAAATGTAAGATACTTGCTCCTTATGTTTCAAATATGAACTGAAGACAATTTTGATGATGATATTCTGCAGAATTCTTGGCTTCTGATTTTCCAGCTGCTCATTTTACCAGTGGAGCTATATCTCTTTACACCGTTTTCTTAAGGCAGCTTTCTTCAACCCTCTGCACACTTGGTAGTACCTACGTCAGCATTGATACACTCCTGAGTATTGACACCTGACATACTCATTTGGGGTGGGGGGGGCACGACAAGGCTTTCTCTTTGTCGTATGTTAAGGACTAACATTAGGTTCATTTAGCCTCACATCAGAAAGAGTTAAAATGAGATACAGAAGTGTTTTTAAGCTTAAGGATTTACCCTAGAAGTAATGAGCCAAAAGACTAGACCTTGGGTGGAAAAAACTAAGTGATAGGTAGAGAGAAGATCTGAATTAAGCTGATGCTAAATTAGAAACAAAAATAGTTTTAAAAACAAATCAGCTATTTAATTTTAGCATCTACAGTACTTAGTTATGCATTCAAACTGATTTTTTTTAAATATCAAAATAAAAATGTTCAGTTTTTTTCCCTTGCATTAAACCTGGAGCACAGCCCATAAGATGACAGTCTCTTATTGCAGTATTACCATCATTAGGAATTTGTTCCCTGTTATAGAGATACTCCTTGTTGTTATTTCGCTGAGCACCGGTGGAGTACTAAATATAGCCAGTTCTGCTCCTGCCCCTAGAAGCTTGCATTATAAGTCAGACAGGCAAACAAGTGGAAAATTAAAAGTACCCACTGGGAATATAGTCAGGCTTTATAGGGGTGAACTTATTTGCATGGGAACATTTGACTTTTTTCTAGAAGTATGTTTTTAACAAAAAAAGTCAGAAAATTTGAATTAGTGTCTCATTCTTTACCCATTTCCCCACCCTACCCACATAGTCAGTGTTTTCTCATAAAGGATGCCTATTTTCAATCTTCCTGGTCACAGACCCAAGGCAAGATCAGGTTAACCCCGGGCAAGTCGTTCATGCTTTGGAGATTAAGATTTGGGGCTACAACATTATTTGAAGACTTCTATCCTTCCTCTTCCCTCTATGGATTCTTCAGATGTAAAACAGTAAGAAATGGCTATAGTCGATGGATATGTACTGCTCAGCTGCTCAAAACGTGGTATGATTTTATAGAGCGTAATTCAAAAACTTCTAGGCTTCATATAACTACAGAGAAGACTTATTCCCTATTTTTAGACAGCTTAACTTCTAAATGAACATTCTAAGAAACTAAATGAAAACAGTATTGCCTGTCTTATACACAGTTATATGAAAGTAAATTTGGATATATTGCTACTTCATAGATTCTCTCAAATTGTCCTTTCTTTGGATAAATGAAAATAATCCATGGCTGATCTGTTTTCTGAAAATACTGGGAAAGAAACAGAACAGAAGCTGAAGACCAGTCTTAGCACTGTAAGAGTCTTAGAACCCTCATGATCATAGACCATGATTTGTGGTGAGGAAGAGAAATTAGGGGGTTTGGGCATGTGGCGTTTGAGAAGTTTGTCTTTCTCTTAGATTTCTTATTCTTGCTTCTCTCTGTCTCATCTTGCTACCTTTTTCTGTACCCCACTGATACTATAAATGCAATATTTAAAAAAAAACAACAATGCATTGTTATGTTGTTGAACTCTAAAATACCCAAGCAGATTATAAAAAGGAAAGATTATCTATTGAGGATAATTTGTCAGTTAAAATGAGTAATTAAAAAATCTATGAGGAAAAGTAACATGGTTTAGTTCGGCAGGCAGGACAGGTCTTGCTAATGCAGAAGCTAAAACAAGGAAGAGGTGCCAGGCCAGTCCCGGCTACAGAGACTACTTCATTGCTAGTCCTGTCAGTTTTCCTGACTGTGCCCTTTGTAAAATTTAGCCCCTGGGGTTCCCTTTAAGTAAACTGCACAGCAGGAAATGACACTTAACAAACAGGGATGGTAACTGCAATTTTTAGATGAACCAAGGAGTGGTTTGTAGACCATCCACCCTCATCTGTGCCTTTATAAAGAGACCTGGCCTGTGAGCTGTAGGGCACTATCAGGGTGGTCGAGAAGAGAATGCTTTCGTGGGGCACATACAAGGTGAGAAGGCATGTTTTACCTATAAAAATAACTTTTTTCTTTTGTTATTAGGAGAAAAAAAAACTTTTGTGCCATCCTACAAAATAATCAGTAAAGAAACTCTTGTGGACAGAATAACGGGAAAAACTAAAGCTGATTTTATAGAAATTAAGTGCTATGACTATAATCCACAGAAATCCAGAGAGTTAGCAGGAATAGGGAAAAAATGGTAAGAGGAGCTTTACAAATCATATTGAGGAGCAGAGGATATGTACAATTATTCATCAGAGATGTGTCTTAGAGAAATTGCACCAGAATATTTAGATAAGAAGATTCTAGGCAGAATAAAAAGGTATTTATTTTTGTTCCCATACTTGGCCCAGGATCTGCCCCACCACCTTAATCCCAGAGGCAGCTGAGCTGTATACTGTAGGAAGTAGCAGAAACTCATCTTCATGGTGTAAGGTACTCTCAAGGAAGAGCAGAAATAGAAATCTTGAAATGTAACAGCAGTTCGATACAGGGTAGTATAGTGGTTAAGAGCAAGAACTCTAGGCCAGGCTGCCTGAGTTCAAATTCCAGTTCTTGTACGTAACTAGTTGTGTGATCTTCAGTAATTCACTTTACTTGTGCCTCAGTTTCCTCATCTTAACATACAAGTACTAATAACACCTACCACATAGTCTTGTTATAAAAGCTAAAATGAGTTAACTTGTAAAAGCATTTCGAAAGTCCTGGTACAGGATAAGTGTCTTAGTGCTTGTTATTGCAGTTTTACTGAAACTTAAGGAATCTCTTTTGTCCTATCATCCACCTACTGTGATGAGTGGCCTTAAAAATTAGTTTGGACCAAAGGTTATATAGTATGATTTCATTTATATGGCCATGTATATGTCCACATATATGACATTCTCAAAATGACAAAATTATAGAAATGGAGGACACTTTAGTGTTTGCCAGGGGTTGCCAGGGAGCAAGAGGGGACATGGCTATAAAAGGGTGACATGAAGGGTTCTTGTGGTGATGGAAATGTTCTATAGCTTGGTTGTAATATTGTACTAGAGTTTTATGCAGTATAACCATTGAGGAAAACTGGGCGAAGGGTACATAGGATTTCACTATATTGATCCTTACAGCTACATCTGAACCTAGAATTTTCTCAAAAGAAATTGTTAAATAATAAAAAGAAAATGGGCTTAGACAATTCCTGATAGAGTAAAAATTGACAGTTAAAGCCATGTATGTGTCTGAACTGACAGACCAATATTAAGGTTAATAAGTATGATGAAAGAAAAACTATGAGCTAGCCGTTGACATTTTAGTGGGATGTTTGTCACCCCCCCCATAAAAAAAATTAAACCAGTTGGGTCAAAGAAAGAAAAACGATCAGCAGCAGCTTTATTTTCCTAAAAATCCTTCCAAATGGTGTTCTTCAAAATGCCTTTGCTCCCAACACTATAAAATGGTCTATTCATTGATAGGATGCTTGGTAAAGAGAATTTAGAAGATGGATGAGCAACAACTTTTATACCAATGGTATTCTGAAAAGTAGACCTCACAGGAAAAAAATGGGGGGTGACAAATGTAAGCTAAAAATCACCTGTCTACATATGTACAGTATAGTTCTTAAGTTGAAAGGTACCTTTTCCTCTTCTGCTTCTTAATCACACACATTCCAACAGAATTTATCACTTTTACATTTTGTGTTCATTTGTATTCTGTTCATTATTCATATGCCACTTATTATGCTATAGGTTTATTTTTATATGTGTTTTTTTCTGGATTGTGACCTTGAGGGGAGAGATCACTGCCATCTGATTTGCCAGTTCAAAGCCCGCCTGGCATATAGTTGGCACTTGAGAAAAAAATGAAATATTGACTGTTGTCATGGCCCTGAGTAGAGTGGTAATTAATCTAGAGGCCTAAATAAACTAGATCATATAAACTGAGAATATTATTATACTTAATGAGATTGTGATTGTTTTTGCAAATGAACCCTCCTGGCTTTCGCTTTATGTTTTTTATTCTGGTGAAACTTTTCCTTAAGTTTAAAATAAGGAAGAATTTTGGAGAGTGACGAGATTCAGCAATGAAGAGCTGTCTTATAGCGACAATTAGCAACACTGTAGAGTCAGTCAGGAGGGGAAGGGCAATCAGAAAAAAGCCAAGAAGCTATTGGAAAAGAGATAATTGGAGGAATGACTTGTGGCCTTCTGGGACGAACTTCAGTCACAGACAGTGTCACCAGATTATAAGAAATCATGAGCTAAAACAGTAGTAGCTAGCCGATCTCCTAATGCTTGCCATCCATTTCCTGCTAAGGCACAGATGAACTACACTCTGATGTCCAGTATGTGGCAGGGATGCAGTGGAGACAGAGGAAGAGCATTTCTCTCTCCACTGCCAAGGTGCGGTAGGAACTGGGTTGATTACACAGCATTTGCCTGCCCTTCTTCACCTGCCTTTACTTATGCCAACTCTCCAACCATGTGGATTTCTCAGGTGCTTGCTGGAAGTTTTAATCTCTAGTCTTGAATGTGGAACAGAGGAGATGTGCAATTATAACTCTCCTTCCTTAGAAGTTAAAGGATGCCATTAAAATAAATAGATAAGCTAGAAAGGATCCAGGATGTGGTATATTCCATAGGAAAACTAACCAAGAGTGTCCACAAAGTCCATGTCATTTGGAAGGAAGGGAGAGGAGGGAAAAAGGAAGGAAGAAGACAGAGGAGGAGAGGGAGGGAGGAAGGAAGGAGAGTTTGAGGGACATATACTGTTATATATTAAAAGAGACTTAGACATAATATCCAAATGTAACACTTGAAACCTGACAGGACATGCCTTTGAAAAAATGGAGGTAATTTGGATATGAATTGAATGACAATGGGCATTATTCTTAATTTTCTTAGGTGTAATATTTTAGTTATATGAAGAAATGCCCTTATTATTAGATGTGTGTATGTGTGAAGGATTTTGATGTTTGCAGCTTTTTTTCAGGTGGTTCGGGGGAAAGTGTAAATATGGAGGGGAGAGATAAAGCAGTGGTGACAGATTTTTAACAACTGTTTTATATGAATGGGGTACACACAGGTGTTTATTGTACTATTCTTTGAACTTTTCTATGTGATTGAAATTTCTCAAAATAAGAAGTTAGGCAAAGTTAGCTAAATACTTTTCTCCTGAGGTTGAGAACAAGGCAAAGATGTCCTCTCTCAGTACTCTTATTCAGCATCATAGTAGAAAGCCTACCCAGTACAAGAGATACGAAAAAAAAATTAAAGATAGATTAGAAAAAGAGAAAAGTTGAAGGGAAAACTCTTCCCTTAGAATTATTGGACTCTGGTGCCATGATATTAAACATTGTTTTATTTAATGGAGACTTATTCTTCCCACGGCACATTAGCTTCTCCTACTTGATCTTTTGATGAATTCATAATCACTTTTTTTCTGGTATCAAGGTGTGCCACCAGAATCAGCTTTCCACTACCTGTCCAGCAGGAACCAGAGTGGGAAGAGGAAATGACACATTTGATCCCAGTCCTTAAAACATGTCTGTGGGACATTTGGGTGCTCATCTCCTGAAGGGTACATGACTTCTACATTGCTGCCATGAGGACCAGAATCATATGATTAGATGATACAATTACCCCCAAGAAGATTTCTGAGGCCTTGTCTTTTGAGCATACTGAGGAAGACGGAGACCTCAGAAGTTCAGGTGCGTTCCCAAGATAGTCAGCTCTACTGATACAGAGAGATAGATGTACCCCAGGTCTCCCAATCTTATGTTCTCAGTAGGGAAGAAGAGTCAGAGGTCTGCCTTCATCCTTGAGGTTGTGATAGAGGAGGAGGCCACCCTCAGATGTCAGATATCTCTAATAGCAGAGGAGAGAACCAGAGAAAATAACCTGGGGTAGGGGTTATGTGGTGGAGATGGTAAAAGAAACAGACTAGTGCTTAAGAACAGTACTGCCTGGCAATCTGAGAACAACTAACCTTTAAAATAGTATCTGAGACCTGGCATCCTAGGTATATTTCAAGCAAGATTCATCTCCATACTATATATCAAACAAAATGAAGGCATTCTCCACAACATTTTAATAATCGGCCTTTCCCAAATGCTTGAGCTTCTTTGTCCGTGTTATAATGTTTGAATAGGTGTGTTATCCCAGAATTGTTGTAAGGATCATTAGGAAGATAAGAGGGGGAAATCCCAGTCGGATAAAGTGGGAAAAAAGTTTTTAATGGATAAGGAGGGAGTTTTTCTGTCTTGAAGTCTTTCATGACTTCAAGTAAAAGCCAGGAAAGGATGAATCTAATCCCTGTGTAAACTCTGAAAGCAAAGCATGAGGAGAAACATAGAAAGTATTTTGAACCAGAGGTTTTAGCAGCTTAGGCTCCTTTTAAATGGTCAGAGGAGAGACAGCAGTGATGTGGGAGGGAGGGTTCATTAATTATTGCTCTTACTGATATTTGTACAGGCTGTTGGGATCATAAATGTCAGTCTGTCAGGAGACTGTGATAGGTTCTAAAAAAACTGATTGAGTACCTCAAAAGCTGTCATAGAGACTGAGATTAAACAGATTCATCTTTCTTTCTTAAAAGCGAGGGAAGGTGTGGGTAAAGTGAATATAAGAAGGCTTCCTTCTTATTGTTGCCACTTTACTTCTCCCACTCTCCTAATCTAAATTGTGAGGATTGGCTTGTACAGAGGGCTAAGAGCCTGCCTGAGATGTCAGAAGGCCAGAGTCATGATTAGCACCCCAGGTGTATGCAGGCTGCCAGCTACGCAGTGACAGGAGATCGAGAGAGATTGGGATTCAACTCTGACAGGCCTGACACAATTTATTTGGAAATTTCTGGGAGAGAACATAAGTAATAAAGACAAGAACAGTGACAGTAAGGAACAAATGTGAATTTCTGTCAGAGACAAAACAGAATTTTAAAAGTAGCTCTGTTTGTTGTCTCCAGTCAAGCTTTCCAGTTAAACTATGTTTCTAAATTGAAATTCTTATCACTACTTTCTGCAGTTGGCTAAGAAACTACAATTAGAAGAATTTCTCTCTTCAAAAGATTATGTTTTAAAATCACTGTACTTGTTCTCTGTCACAAATTGAATAGCAGTTACCTTCAAACCTAGGAAGCTGATAGATAAAATACTTTTTCTTAAGATTTTTCTTTCTCATTTAATCACATTTTAATTCTTGATCAGACTTTCCTTTGACTAGATCTGTGATATTTTTCTCATTCTGTTAAACACTGGCAGATGAAGAGGGGTCTGGTGAGTACCAAGAGCCATGAACCTGGCACGGGAGTATGGCAGCTCTTGCATGGGTGTGTACAGACTAGATTATGTTCTTAAGAAACAGCATACTGGGGGGAAAATTGTGCTTCGTTGGCCCTTTGTGGAAGGACCTTAATTAGAAGTCACTCCTAACTCCTGGGGTGGGAGCAGTTGCTAGCTTGCCACTACGGCGCCTCCTGCTGCGAATGAGCGTGCTCCTTGCAAAGACTCGTTCTTCTGACAGTTAAAACTGCATGCAAGAGTTATTTCTGTTCACCTTTCTCTCTATATTTAACCCTTACTGCCCAAGTTCAGATCATGCCAAGTAGATTGTTAGGTGTTAAAGTGCTTCAGGGTAACAGAAAGGAAGTTTGTGAGCAAAAAGGTAAAGAATCGAAGTTTAATGTACTGAATATGGACAGTAATGAGAGTTCCTTTAGTTTCCCATGTTTGGGTCTTTTCTTTCTGGTAGTCTTTTTAGTTGACCTAAAATTTATAATTGAATAGTTGAATTATTTAGTTTGTTATTATGTAATTAGATTCCCTGTCCTGGACATCTGTTTCTCTTATTTAAGCAACTCACCCCATGACACAAAGTTTCATTAAATAATTATCACAGGAGATATAAATTTCTTATGCAGACATGATGATGATCCTGTAGACTGCTATTTATTTCATTAGCTTCTAATTAAAACACTAAGTTGACTTGTGAGAAAATGCCAAAGAATGGTTTGCTTCACCAGGAAGTTATATATAACACAGTCACCTCCCTGATGGCAGCGTGTGGAGGGTGCTAAACAGTTTAGAGAGCTTATTTCCCTTCCTCCTTTGTGGTAGGGAGCATTAAAGGGCACAAGGTTCTTCTCCTTTTAATAGACCATGGACTGAGTGAAGGTTAAGTGGGCATATTCCAAATCATAAAAGTTTTGGATCTTTTAATATCTGGGGACATATCCTTGATTCTAAAAAATAACACATTTTGGTAAACAATTTGTCTGTCTTGGTTTAGAATCAGTGAGGACTGCTTCATGGCTCATACTTTCTATTTCTTTGATCTTAGACTTGTACAGATGCTGAGATATTGACTCTCAGAGGACTGACTAGAGCTGAGCGGTATTTTTAGGATGGCCAGTGCAATGCGGCCGGAAGCTGTTGGCAGCATTAGAAACCTCCCTTAGGACCCATTATTTCAGGAATGTCGCATGCCTCCAGCCTAACAGAACAAATAATGTAGTAGTCTTTATATAGAATGTGGAATAGATAAAGGAAAATTTCAGCATGAAATCAGGCAGATTTATTCCTTAGTTTTGTTATTGAATGCTTATTGGTCAAACAAGGTAGGGAATTAGAAAAGAGATTGGGCCTGAACAGGCCTTCTAATTTTGGGGGGCCCCATTAGGTGGGTTGTTTGGTGATGACCATTGATGATTATGATTACATAAATATTAATTCTGTCTCCCAATCTTAGGAATCATACATTTAAAAATATTATCTTCACATATCATTCCTTGCTTATTTAAAAATAGTTAGCTGTGAGTAACATGGCTGAAAGAAAAATTATCTTCTTGTAGCAAAGGTTTACTTTAGAAATGGAGATCAGTGCTATGCAGGTAGACAGCACATTGACAGTTCGAGACAGATTTATGTGGAAAACAGTTTCGTGAGCTCTGCATTTCCAGACACGTGCTTAATTCTGTCAGATAGTGGTGTGAATGAAAGGCTTGTTTATGTCTGAGTGCTGCCCTTTTACACTAGAGGTAAGCTGGCATCAGGGCAAAGCCCTCTAGATTTTAACAATGTTAATAAATGCAAAGGATTCAACTGCCTCCCCTGTGTGGACCTCCATTTCTCTTTTCCACGCTGCCCTCCGGAGTTGTGGGATAATTTATTATAAAGATGCTCCAGGTTTAAGACCTTGCTTGTCTCAGAACAAACACCATTTTTTTTTGTTACAGCTTTTACTCTAGAAATTTCTCATTACTAAAAAATAAATTTTTAAAAAGTCTAAATAGGGTTATTAATACAAATAATATCATTGCTAGTTTGTGAAAAAGGAACCCCAGAGAGCTGTGTGGCTCATACAAGGTGAATTCCTTTTGGCTGGCTACTTTGTAATGATTTACATTTAGATTGTTGCTTGTTGCTCTCAGGGGGAAGAGGAGAGGGCCGGGTGTGTCTGTGGTTTGCCTTAGCCATCACACTGACTGGGTTTGGACGGCTTCTCTCAGCAGAGCTGGAAAATAGGCCGAACTTGTTCTTCAATTGTTTTCATCAAAGGTCTTGTTTAGTTGGTTTGTATTGGAAGAAAATGTCATGTAGGATGGGAAGAACTAAATTAGATGAAAAATGAAGTTTACAATTGCTAAGGATAGTACATGGCTCCCCTAAGTCAGTGCAATGTGGTGGGCTGGTGGGAAGGGGGGCGGGGCATGAACAGCAAACTGTTACTGTCGTCACTGTCGGGACCAGTGAGTGTTCTCTGACAAAGTGCAGCATCTTCTTCATACAGAGGGAGGCCAGGAAAAAGGATACAGACAACCTTCGTTGAAATGTAGCCAACATTGTACTGCATCTCACTAGAGTCTCACTTTAAATAGAAAATTAGGACTGCCTAGTAGAAGACTCAGTCATTCAAGAACTATATATTGAGTTGTGGGCCTGGAGGGCATATTAGTGAACAAAGCAGTTGAAAATTCCTACCCTCGAGAAGCTTACATTCTCCTGGGGGATAATTTTAAAAGATAAATACTATGGAGGAATAAAAAGCAAGAAAAGGAGGAAGGGAAATTCTAGGAAAGGGAGACAAGAGTGATCTAGATAGGGTGATCAGGGAAGACTTCACTAGAAAAGGTGATCACTTTGTAAGTTGCATAAATGTCATCACTATGTTGTACGCCTGAAACTAATATATTGTATGTCAACTGTAATTGAAAAAATAAATTTAAAAAAAGAAAATGTGACTTAAAAGAGGTTGGTCCCTTATAGATCTGAGAGAAGGGTGCTTCAGACAAAGAGAATAGAAGGTGCCAAGTTCCTAAGGTAGGAGACAATAAAGAGGCCAGTGTGGATGGAGCAATAGGAGAGAGCAGCAGGAGATGAGGTGAGAGAGATGAGGGGAGGGCAGATCATCTGCTCTGAGAAAGAAGGGTAGCTGTTAGAGGGTTTCGATCAGAGAAGTGAAATATTTCTAACTTGATTTTTAAGAGGATCACTTGGCTACTATGTGGTGAATATACTGTAGGGTAATAGAGGTGAGCAGGGAGACCAGTTAAGAGGCTGTTATACTAGGTTAGATGAGATAGTGATGGTTTGGACCAGCATAAGGGGCAGGTGAGAAGTAGTGAGATCTAGATCTGTTTTGAAGATTTATTTAGGAGACTCTCTTCCAGAGGTTTTTTAACACAAACCACTTTGGAACCTTGGCAAGAAGTGCCTCCACAGTATACAGTGGTGGCAATTCCAGGAGTACACGGCCCCCAAGCGCTGCCTTCTTTTGTAAGGCAAGAGTTATTTACAGCCTGCCTATGACATAAACTTTATCGTATGTTAGTTTTTTAAGGTTATAAAAACACAAATTGTCACACTACGCCTCCTTTCACTTGCCCGTTTGGCAGCAACTCTAGGGTTGTGGTACCAAGTGCTGCCTCTTTACTACTCCACCATGGAGGCCATAGGAGAGCTAGCTCACTGGTAAATAAGCAGGATACTCCGTAAGCCTGAATGAAGTTGGAATAATTTCCAATATTAGAACCTGATTTTCATTCATTTAGGAGTAGAAATGTAAATATTTTTACTAGAAAAGATTATGGATCACCCGTCAAACAACGCCTTTAGGTATGGAATTGTGCTAACCCTGGCAGTGTAAAGAAGTGCTAGACATTGTCCCTTCTCTAAAGAATTACATTATTCTTGAGGACAAGCAAACATCCAAGAAGAGGTAGATAACCAATACAAGCAGTAATTAGCTAGGGCCCAAAGAAGGGGTGCAGACAAAGAGAAGATCTCATTTCCAGATTGAATGGTCTCCTCATAGAGATAGACAGCTATTTTGAAAAACAACATAGAACTGATTTTTGTCGAGGCCCCCTCCCCCGCCCCATCCCCTCTCCTGGGTCAGGCCCTGCTTATTAGAGGTGAGCCCTAAAGGTTCGTGCTTGTCACAATTTGTGCAGTATAAACCAGGCCAGTCAGAACTGGCTTTTGCTCACACAGGTCCAGTTCCTGGAAAAGGGAAGTAGCCTGGTCAGAAGAATGCCTGGCAGTACATTAATCAGCTGTGCTCGCCAGGCCAGTCACTAACCCTGACCCCCAAATGTGTTGTTTTGGTCAGATTCACAGTCTGAGAATGAGGCTTCGCCAGTGAAACGGCCACGACTACTGGAGAATACTGAACGATCCGAGGAAACCAGCCGGTCTAAACAGAAGAGTCGACGTCGGTGCTTCCAGTGCCAAACCAAACTGGAGCTGGTGCAGCAGGAACTGGGATCATGCCGCTGCGGTAAGCATCTTCCCCAGTGCATGATGGAGGCTGTGTCCCTGGCACCCTGGCACATGGCTGCGGAAATTATTTGTAAGAGGCTGAAGTCCTTTTTTGTTCTCCTGAGCACCTCCCTGAGAGCTATAGGTTTGCAGTTTGAAAACTCAGGAGTAGAGGATTCTTCTAAGCACGTACAAAAGAGGCAAAAATGTCTCCACTACTTTGACACATATTTCTTTAGTTGCATTCTTCCTACTTACTGCTTTCAAATTTTCCCCACTGCATATTACTCTGGTTCCTTCTCATTGATGACTTATTTAGAAATTAACCAAACCAGCAAAATTCTGGGATATGTACCATAAAATTCAGATATTAAATTAATTTTGAATGAGCTTTTTACTATGTATAATAAATGGAAGATTTCTCCCCCATGTCTCTTTTAAATTAAAGTTTGATTAGAAAATTATTTTCTTTGAACCGTAATTCATTGTCAGTTAACCCCCTTGAAAATAGCTTCAAGTAACCTTTTTTTCTATATTATCCAGTGTAATACCAACTCTGCACAGGGGTGTATTTTAAAAAATTTTATGCATACCCACAGTAGAACAAAACTTAGACCGATCTTTTCTCTCTCTTCGACCACACAGGAGCAAAATTGTATAGCTATACCATTTAGGCTGATTGATCATTTTCCTGTTCCTGTTTTTATTTCCTGATTTTAAAGTGTAGAATTATAAAATCGTTCTATGGGACAGCTGTCACCAGGCAAACTTGGAGGCCTAGGTCTAGTCTCTGAGAAGCCTGTGTTTATATTTTGTCTTTAGGAATGAGCTTAAGAACCCTCCTTTTACCTCTGGGATAGCCATAGATATCCTGCAATGATGCTGGCAGTCAGAACTAGATGGTCCTCCCAGCAGTGAGAAGGTCGATTGTTACTCCAGGTCCTTCATCTTCTGAAGAGACGTCTATTGCTGCTCTTGTCCCTCAGTCATCCACCCTGTTGGAAATAAAAAGGAAATGAGAGAGTACCAGCTTCTCATGGAAACGAAGTCAAAACTCCTGTTTCTGTCATGTTTGTTGCACACACATGTGTGTAGTACATCACAGAAACTTATATTCATCTGCAGAAAATGGGGACCAGCATGAGGAGTCTAGGTGTCACCAGACAAGTTTTTATATGTTAGCTTGGCATTTAGTTTTCTCCTAAAGAAGAGAGGTGTAGGGTAAGAGGTGGGGGCAGAGACTGCCAACAGAGTTTTCAAACTTCAGTTGTGTTCATGTGTGTGGCATGGCCCAGGTGAGCCCAAAATCTTATTCTTAGGCTGTGTTTTGATCAACCTTGCCAGGTCATTTTACATTCTTGATAAGGTAAGGAGGGAATACTTTGGGTAGCCAAGGAAACTCTGGGGCCTGATGCGCCTACCACCTTCGCCCATATCAAAGAGTTTATCTACTCTTTTGTTGTGCAAATTCTTGCTTGGGTCTTCACTGGAACTACTGGGGTATTTCAGCAGGTCACTCTGTCACCAGTGTGCAAAACCTACCTGACCATTTTAGATAACATAGGCCTTTATTTGTTTATAAACTGGAATCAGGGGATTTTCCTGTGCCTAATGTTCTTGTTTCCTTCTTGAAAGTAACTGAATCCTAGGTGTTATGTAGGATTTGCCTTAGTGGATCAGGCAGTTGGTCCATGGAGTATGCAGTCTTGCCTCTGGCAGTGGCTAATACCTCCTCTCCTTATCAGGCAAGCACTAAGAGTTCACAATTTAGCTTTGAGAGATCCAGAGGTGTTTTAACCAAGTCTCCCAGTTTACCCTTCAGCTTTGATGCAAACCACTTAATTTCCTAAGGTCTTAATAGCACTCCTGTTAAAAATCTAGAAATACATGTTAGATGATTTCACATGCTCCTAAGTAAAACCAACCCAGTTGTCTCTGGTAAGTGAGGAAGGATTGCTATGTTGTGCTCTTTGCCTCTTGGGCAGGAGGCTGGCTTTCTAAGTGCTTGTTGAGTTTGCCACAGACTTGCATTCTTTTTAAGTGATCTAACATGTAGTCCCTTGGTTTGTTCCCAATTCTGAGGGTCTACTAATAGAAAGGTTTGATTTGTCTTGTGGAGAAGAAAGTTTTGAGCTTTCTGCAGTCCCTCCAGAGGTAACCTTCCCAAAGAGAGCCGGGAGTTCAATTTGGCCCACAGAGAGCATTACACTTATGTGCCCAGAAAAATGACTGAGTCAACTGCCACATTTCCAAAGATGAAGGACAGCAATGGGAACATACACCTCTGGGACTGTCTTTGACAAATAGCTCACGTGTTCTTCCTGCCTGTCTGCTTGTATCTCTCCAGGAAAGGGTGAGTTGTATAGTTATTTCCTTGAGGATGCATGGAGTGTTAGAGACATTTAATTGCCCTGAAAGGTTTTAGATGGGGGGAAGCACAGTAATTTACTACTGAAAGTGAAGACTCAGGAAGGTAGTTTGAGCTCAAACAGAACACTTCTCACTGCAGAAAATCTTTATATATATATATATTCCCTCCCCCCCCCCACAATCTTTTTTTCCATTCCCCTTCCACTCTGTACAGGTTATTAACTGCTGACAAGAAATTCACATCTCATAAATAATGCTTAAGAGTCATTGCTATATAAATTGAATGTGTTATGAATTGTGATGGGCCTTTTTGTAGCATTCGATGCCTAGAGCAGGAAGAACAGAGGATGTCATTTTCATTAATTTCTAATGAGGTGCCAATTAAAGACAGGGAAGACTCTCCAAAGGGAAGAGTGGCCAAGCTCCCCTGAATCCTCTGCCCTGGGGCTGTCATCCAAACACTGCCAGCAAGCCTTCTCTAAAAATTCTATTAAATTACAGTCTCATAGAGAGCACACACAGACACATCCAGCTTCCCTTTGATCTTCAAAAGAGCAATTTGTAAGACGAATTCTGAGCCTTCTCATAGGGAACAGCTAGAGGTGATAGGAATTGTTAATTGCCAAGACACTCGATGGGCTTTCCAAGAAGTAGTTGAATTTTGAAGATGAATTCTCCTCTGCTTTGCTGTGGCTAGATAACCTTTAAATCGACAATACCAAAGTAACACCCTTTTCCTGTGAAATCTTTCAGGGTGCCAATTAGAAAGGCATGTGGTGAGGCAGGGATGATGCCCTCCATCCAAGAGGATCTTCAGCAGTTTAACTTCTCAAGATAGAAAAGAATTGCATAAAAATAGACTTATTTGTTTCATTTTGTACCCAGTAGGCAAATTGGTCAGCTCATCTCATTATAGGAGTCTTTTCTCTCCAGATGCCAACTAAAGGATGTTCTTCTGAAATCTGGCCATCCTCATCAAATCTGGGTCACATCACAGCCCCATGAATGCTGTGTTTTCCAAGCAGATCCTGCATGATACACACAGCATAGCTTTTTAATCTCTGTGCATTGCTTTCCAGAACCACAGAATTAATTTTTAAATACCAGTCTAATAGTTTGCATAAGTTATCACATATTTTCAATTGACAGTGACTTAACAAACTGTAAGCTACTAATGCTCCCTTTTGGGACAGCAGTGCTTTTACTAACCTTCTGAGTAATCTGACTTCCTTTATTGCTTTCAAAATAAATTGTATATTCGCTTTAGAAATTCAGAGTGATACTTTAGCTGGGACCTTTACAATAGTTTATCATCTCCAAGTGCGTCAGTGGTCATTTCTGCCTTATCATTCACTGTCAGACTAAATTCAGCAAGAATTTATTGAGATATAACTATGTATAAAGCATTTTACTAAGTTTTATGGGAATATGGAGCTAGAAATATAGAATGTAGGAGCTCTCAGTGGCTTCAAACTTGCGTGGGCATCAGAATCACATGGAGGGTGTGTTAAAAAACAGATTGCTGGTTCCATATGCTTGTGTATGTTTAACAAGTTCCCAGGTGATGTTGATGCTGCTGGTCTGAGGACCATGCTTTAAGATCTGCCATAGGCAATTCTCAGTGGGAAGTTTTTTAAAAAATAAAATATCTGAGCCTTACTCTAAAGAATTAAATCAGAAAAGGTCTTTGGGTATTGTTTTTAATTTTTAATTTGGGAATTAAAAGTTTTTTCATGGACCATTGACAGTAAGTTGCGAACATCGTGTCCCTTTATCCCTATAAAATTCAATGAATGTTTCCATAAGAATAGGGATATTTATATAATCACAGCAGTTATCAACTTTAGTAAATTGATACAGATACAATGCTTTTATCAAATCTGTCATCCATATTCTATTTTCGTCAGTTGGTCCAAAAATGTTCTTTATAAAAGCAGTTTTTCAGCAATACAGAATTCATTCCATGATCAGGTATTACATTTAGTTTTCATGTCCCTTTAACCTGGAATATTTTCACAGCCTTTCTTTGTTTTTACTGATAATGATATTTTTTTTAAGAAAACATCCCTCCGCCTCCTACCCACCCACCCACACTTTTTTTTTTTAATAGAACATTCCATGTTTTGGGTTTGTCTTAGTTTCTTCATGATGATATTCAGAGTATGTATTTCCAGCCAGAATATGACATAAGTGATGATGTGTCCTTCTCAGGGAGGCACAGATGTCCATCAGCCTCTCATTGTTGATGTTAATTGAGATTCACGTACCCATTCAAGGTGGTGTTCAATTTCTGCACTGTATAGTTACTATTTTTAACCTTACAGGCAGTAAGCAAACACTTTATGACCATGTTTTACCTAAACCGGTCTTTACTATTATAGTTGCAAAATGATGATTTTCTAACTCAAGCCTTTCTACATTTACCACTTGGCATTCAGTGCTCTTTTTTAAGTGAGAACTCCCCCTCCTCCCATTTATTTATCTATTATTGGTATGGACTCATGAGCTCTTAACTTTTTAGTGGTCTATAATTTATTATTGTACTTACTTTGGTGCTCGAATTCTCCCAAATTTGACCAATGGAAGTTCCTTCAAGCTGATTAATGTATCCTTGTGACATGTCCTCCAACCCTACCATCTTTTTTTTCTTCTTCAACATTTCCTTACCCTCTAGCATAATAAGATGTTATTTTGGGTGCATCTTGTACTTATCTTTGCTGAGTCCTGGAATCAGCCACTTTTCCAAGGATTCCTAAGGTGATTTTAATATGCATTCAAAGTAGGGAGTTGCTGGGCCTGAGAGAAAAGCCGATACATGCATAAAATAACTGGCATCCAGGGCAGCCTACCATAAGAGTTTTCACGAAGGTACAAACCATGTCCAATAGGAATGGGGGTGAAGAAAGGTTAACTTTAAAGGGGAAGACTCTGGACAGGCTTCCACAATTTTAAGGCAGGATGGAGCTCAGGTAAGAGAAAAGAGGGAATGCTTGAACAACGCTGGTATTTTGAAGGTGACTTCTATGCAGCTGGCTGGAGCTTTTGGGTTGAGTGAGGAGAGACTGCTAGAAAGGAAGGGAAGAGAATCCAGATCCCAGTCTGTAGGGTTTAGACGTTGGTTTGCAGTAAGCTGATATCATTGGTTTTGAGGATGGTCAATACAATCTGCTTTGACTTTTTCTTTTTAAAATCACACAGGAAAGCTCAGGAGGCTGTTGAATCTTTTTAGAAGAATGATCTAGAAAGTATGTGAACTGACTCACTAAATGGAAAAGAATGTGCATGTGTCACAGCTGTCCCTGCCACTGGAGCGGACTGCACAGTGGACGAATAGTGATATTCTAAGGTTCAGTGTAGGGCAAGGAACTGTGGTGATTATGAAACATCTTGGTGACATGAAATTTCAAGTCTAGCCAATTTCACCAGCATCAAAAATCACCACTAATAAGATCACATATCTGTGCCTTTATTTTAACTCTGGTCCAGGTGTGATTTGAACCTGTCAGGAACATTTGACATTCTGTCCTGTGACTCTGAGGAAAATGAGGCAGTTATGTTCTTATGAAAGGCCTTATTACATGTACAGAGTTCTAGCCTGGTTCTGTCAAAAAATGCTGCTCTCCAGGGAAACACCTAAGGTCCTTTATCATGACCTGATTTAGTGATTTTGGCAGGGTAGGTGTTATCGTTGCTACCACTGAATGGAGAGTTCATGCTCTGCCATGTGTTACATAGTGAACGTGGTTTCCAAGACTCCAGCTCTTTAGGGGCTTTTGTTTTTATGCTCAGTTTGGCAATGAAAGGCTAAAGTTTCTCTAGTACTTTCAGACAATGGCTTGGGTGTATGTTACCAATGGCTCAAGAGAAAAAGGTGTTCTGCCCCTCCCAGAGGCAAAATAAAATCTGTTGATGGGATGATGGAAGTTATTATGAGTTAGAGCTAAGGGTAATTGGAAATCTTGAGGCATTCTGAGAAAATCTTTCCCTTTCTACTCCATTCCTTTCACTATACTTTTACCTAAATGAGAGTATGCTATCTGTATTTCGCATTTAATCTTTAATGTATAAGAGCTCTAGTCTAAAACCAAACAGATTAGTCCCTCTGCTGCTCCTCCATAAATTGTAAGTTGAAGTATTGGAGCAAAACAAATCAAACCTTTTACTGAACACTAACTTCATGTGTTTAGCCCATTAGTTCAGCACTGTCCTAGAGATCCAGCCTACCATATGTCCTTTGACAAGGCTGTAAAGAGATTTCAGAAACAGGAACCTCTCCCCTCTCCAGCAAAAGAGCATCAAAGACCGAGCTTTTAAAAGACAAAATGTGCAGAACACACCTGCTGAAGCCTCTGTCACATCCCCACTCATACCCTACTGACAGGTGAGCCAGGAGACCCTTGTCCTGTGAAGTGAAATATTTTCTACCTGGATAGCAAATTTGTAACTACTTCTAGAGTCCAATCTTAGCAGCCATAACAGTACAATAACTTTCTCAATGCTATTTGGATAGGTTACCCTGCTTAGAATATTTCTTTATGGGGAAAAAAAATGAATTATTGCAAAAGGAAATTAAGTATTGACATTTTTGTTTTTGTTCCAAGAGTAAATAGTTTCAGTTAGTTCTTTGCCCAGCAAGGTGTGGGTATGTGTGTTTATTTTACAGATTTTTTTGTGAGATACAATTCACATACCATAAAATTCACCTGTTTTACAGTTCAGTGAGTTTTATTTAGTAAATTTAAGTTGTGCAGCCATCACCAAATTCAAATTTTAGAATACTTCCATAACCCTACAAAATTCCCTTCTCCTTTTCAGTTCTTACGCTCCCCTACCCCATTCCCAGGCAGCCACTGATCTGCTTTCTGTTGGTATAATTTTTCTTTTTCTAGAATTTTAATATTAATTCATTCATACATAGCATGTTGTTAGCATGTTGTTATTGAGATTCATCCATGATGTAACATCAGTAGTTCATTCCTCCTTAATGCTGAGTATTTCATTCTTGTATAATACCACATTTGTTAATCCATTTACCAGTTGACATACCTTTGGGTTCTTGCCAGTTTGAGGATATTGTGAATAGAGCTGCTATAAATATTCATGCACAAATCTTTTCATGCACATATGTTTTAATTTCTCTTGAGTAAATGATACATAGAGGTGGGATTGCCAGGTTGAATGATCAGTGTACATTTAACGTTTTAAGAAGATCCCTTGAGCAGTGTATTAAGGTTCTAATTTCTCCGTAATTTGCAACATTTGATATTGTTATTCTTTTTAATTTTAGCTGTACACAGGTACTATGTCTCTGTGTATATTAATTTGAACTTCCTTCGTGACCAGTGATGTTAGACATCTTTTTTATATGCTTTTCAGCCACTCATATTTTTTGTAAAGAATCTGTTCATACCTCAAATATTTTGCTCATTTATAAAAGATTTAGAGAAATACCAGCTTAACGGTATTCTAACTCATGATGTCTCTCCATTTATTTAAGTCTTTAATTTCTTAACAATGTTTTCTATTTTTCAGCATATATCTTTTGTTAAATTCATTAAGTATTTTAATTATTTATTATGTAATGTGAATAGAATTTTAAAATTTATTTTCAGATTATTCTTTGCTGCCACTTCAGAATAAGTCAGTTTTTATACATGATCTTTTATTCTACAACCTTGCTAAATTCACTTATTAGTTCTAGATTGCTTAGGATTTTCTATATCTATGATCATGTCATCTGCAATTAAAGGTAGTTTTACTCCTTTTCAGCCTGTATTCCTGTTTGTTAGTTTGTTTGTTTTTCTTGCGTTATTGCATGGGTTAGGACCTCCAACACAATTTTAATAGATGTGTTGAGAATAGACCTCCTTGCCTTATCATTGATCTTGGGTAGAAAGCATTCAACCTTTTACCATGGAGTAGGATTTAGCTATAGTACCCTATCTCTGCCCTTCACCCCAACAAATTTTAATAGTTTTAGCTGTTGACTACATTTTAGGAAAACATAGGAAATGTTCAGATACCTTCCCTGAAAACAGATGATAGAGCCCATAATGAGCTACCATGTGGCCTAAAACATAAAGATGTGTTTTAATGAGTTTTTCCATCCCATGGATCCATTTCTGTTTACAGTCGGAAGCATATTCCCTTTGTTCATAGTCATATGTTATGTGTCTGTATAGCTATAGTGGGGAAAAGCTGGTGATCTTATAGTACTCCTTTTTCTCAAACCAATATCATAACAAGATACCTGAGATAATCTGGGTTATTCTAACTTGAGGTAATGAAAGCAAACCACACTGAGTGATGCTTGAAAATGCTTTGTTTGATTAAATGCTTTTACTACAAGACAAAATCAAAAATTTGTGGGTAGATAAATACCACCAGGGTTAGAAAGATTCTTAGCAATCATTTAGTTCAACCCTATTTTTATATATATATAAAAATGAGGAAACAGAGAACAGAAAATTTGCCACTAGTCTCAGATCACACCTTTATACCAAGTCTTGGTATTTCATGCAGGCTTTGATCTAAAACCAAGGATTGCTGAGAGTCTCTGACCAATGTGACTGCTCTCAGCAGTGCCCCTCTGCCATCATACCATCACCATACATTCCAGCCCCCACTGACTGCAGCTCCTTATCACATCCTCCTGCCCATCCCTCCCTGAATAGCTTCTCTTTTGTCTCCACTGAACCCAGATTATCTTTTCTGAAGTATGCAGACAATTTCTTGGTCTTTCCTCCAAATTAATACACTTGATTCTTTTAATCTCCTCTTACTTTGGCCTCCAAGACCTTGCTCAGGACTGAGGACTCTTGTATGGAACTTTCATGGCAGAATGTCACCAAATTAAACCAGTTGTGGTCAAAAAATAGTATTTAGTCAAAATAATAGGATTTTTAATTTTTTTTCTTTCATATTGATAACAGATTGCTCATAAAGTTTTGCTAAAGCAATGTCCTTTCCAGGGCCTTTGACATGTGTAAAACTAATTTGTATTCGGTACATTGTATGCATATATCTACTGCTAGACACTCTCAGTCTTCTTACTGTGATTCCCTCTTGAGCAGTGCCTCTTAAAAGGTGTGTGCCTGAGACTAGCACTTCAAAGCCCCTGGATAGAGGAGGATAGTTCTTCTTTAGAAAGTAAAAATGCAGTTGTTCAGGTAATTCTAATGTACCTCAACATTTAATATACTGCCTATACACTTAATAGGTCATTTTTCATAGCAAAGGTAATTTAAGACCAAATAGAATTACCGGAAACTTCAAATGAGGTGATCCAATCATAAAGATTTTATATCAGATCTAGTGTACTCCGTTCTCTTTCATGTAGAGATTTACATCTTCTGAGTGTTTAACACATGCTTTCCTCCACTGATCTGCTCTCCCCTGCTAGATCCTAAAATCCTTAGGGGCCAGGACCATGTGTCATTCTGTAGCTTCCCATAGCCCGTTAGAGTATGTGGCCTATATATTGTGGGTGCCCAGTCAGTGTTGACTAATAACATACAAGAAAAAATTAGAAGTCAAAGAAATGTGTCGTACTGGTGGTCCACATTAGGGGAGAGTCCTTTTGTAGTAGTATTTGAAGTCAGGCCCAAGCAGGTGAGCGAAAGAATGTCTAGGTCAGTCTCCATGCAGATTCTTGAAGCCAGGGTACACGTGCAGCCTGAGGGTTTGCCAGTGGGATATTTGGCTGAAGGAATACATTCTAAGTAGAGAACCTTAGCACTATTTATCTTTATATACTTTTTTCTGCCTTGAATTTTTATTGGTGGAGGGAATCAGACAAGACATACATGTTATCAGATAGGACAGCATTGCTTGCTTGGTCTAATTAAAATGATTTGATACATTTATGGTTTAATTAAATACTTGACTTTGGGGATGAGTGTATTTGCATGAATAAAACCTGTTATTCATTTTGCTCATGAATAAGATGAGCTCTTTCGAGGTCACAGAGACTACCAGGTGATAGACCTACTGTGTGCAACCATACCAATCTCTCTTTCCTGCCTAATAAACCTGCTACTCTCTGACGTAGAATTTAAGCATTTGAGTAATTTGAAGTTACCCATCCTGGTGCCAGTCCAGCCCCCTGAACTGACACAGCAGAAACCACATCAGCAGTGCCCTGGGCAGGTAATCCAACCACACTGTACACCTCCTGCCTGCAGGGAGTTTGGCATGCCTTGTTGCCATGCAGCTTGGACGGACTAGATACTTCCTTCACTGAAATAAAATAAGCTTCGTATAACATGTCCTCATTCCTCCTCACTCTGCCCTCCAGATTGACCTATCACAGGTCGTCTTCCACTCCTGCACACCTTACAAGATTTGAGCACGGTAGCTTTGGCTTTCCAGCACCCTAGTTACGGTAGTAGCAAGCCCATTCACAGAGATAAAGGACTGGTGGGACATCAAGGACAAGGGGGAGCACAGGAATGCCAGACCAAGCTTAGTGCTTGTCTAGAGTTTTCCTCATCAGAGGCCCTCACAAAATCCGGGTGTCTTTTTTTTTTCTTTTCTTTTTTTTTTTTTTTTTTTTTAACCAAAACCCTTCACCTGCTAATCGCCTTCTGAGACCGCTCAAAAGTCTTCTTCTCTGTGGAGTTCATGACTGGCCTCTGTTGCTGTACTTCTCAGAACATATTGAAACTGTTGGCCACGTTTGTCCTTCATAGACCATAAGCACTAGAGGGCATGGATCATATCGTGTTCTTTGGTGGCCCCAGGTCCTACTGCATTCCTGGTGTGTAATGATGCCTAGTAAACATTTGAATGAATGAGTGAACCTTGTACCATTGCAGTTGTGATCCTCTGGGTGAAGGGGTAAAAAAAACTTTATTGAGCAATTGCTGTGTACTGGATGCCTGCACCTGTGTTAGTTATATCATTTGACCCTTGTAAAAGCTTCATTGGACAAATGGCACTCCAGTTTTGCAGAGGTGAAACTTGAAGTTACTTGAAGTCAGGTAACTCAGAAATACTAAGGGGGCACCTGGCATTTGAGCCCACATCTGTTGAGCTCCCAGATCCCACCGCTTTTTCATTTCCCTGAACTGGCCAGTGGGGTGCCCTAAACAGTGAGGAGATGACTGCAGCCTGAGTTATCTCTATTTTCAGCCGTATAGATAGACCATTTCTTAAACACCCCACACTTCAGAGATGCTTCTTATTGAACATCTAATGGTAAAAATTTGTGTGAGGACCACTTAAGATAGCGTACTGTTTTCAGTCGTGGTTCTATGAGCCAGTTGTCACTCCATCTAGATAGATGCTTCTGGAGGGCAGGGTCCATAGCATCGCCACCTTTTTGTCTCCCACTGTGCCTGGATAATATGAGACACAGTGGCACTTAATTTTTATTGACATGTGCATCCATTTTCTCTTGAGTGCTAATCCATGTCCTCATTTTCCTTGAAAACTTATCTCCTCCTAGATTCCTTATGCAGTTGACCTCTCCTCAGTGTCCCCGATTTATTACACATAGCTGGATTGTATTGATTCTATTTGCAGTTGATTTCTTGCTTTGCTTCTCATGTCCTTCAGGTATTTTCCTTCGTGTGCATTTCCAGCTGTCATAAAGGCAGAAACTCGTGATTTTTTTTTTTTAAACTTCTCCTCCACCCAGTCTCTAGACTAGAGCTCTGTAAACAGTGCAGATAACCAGTAAATACTTTGGACTCCTTGAGCCTGATGACTTCTTTTCCTTGCTGGACTGACAGCCCAAGAACCTGAATCCTTTATTTATTAGATGAGATTTCTCTAGCATCTTTCCTCTGAAGAGATCAATATCAATGAAGTTTGTTTCTGTTTCTGGAAAGTGCTTTCACCTAAGGAGACCAGGGTTTGGATGAGATCGCATAATAGCCCTTACTGCTCAACTATTGGGCCCTAGAGCGGCAGACTCCAAGAAAAGTCTCGCCACTTCAAGTTTTGCTATCTTGTTGCTGGCATTGAGCCTAAATAAGGCTGTGACAAATAGCAACACAACCTCTGCAGTGTTGGTTGATATTGTCCTCGTGTTACAAAAAGGAAACTTGCATTTGTGGGGCTCTGCCGTCCCTTGGAATGAAGATACAGAGAAGACCACCTTCGATGCAGTCCATCTGCCCATTAACCAGAACCTCGTATACAGTGTTCATGAGTGGTTGTCTCTCACGCAGTGCCTGGTGCCAGCAGGCTGGAACGCTAGAACTGTTCGGTCCTTGAGACTGAAAGAAATGTTGCTGCTGGAGAGCTGGGTCCCACACGAAGGGCAGGAGACCCGGACGCTGAAAAGAAACAAGTGCTAGGTGGACGGGGAATCAGTGCTGAGAGATGGTGTTCTCCTGGCCAGTGGGAAAGGTGCTGTCACACTGCAGAAGTGGGTAGTCGAGACGGACTGTGAAACATCGAAACAAAGTCCAGAGGCCAAAAACTGAAAAGGGTGCGTGTGGGAGCCCCGTAATTCATTGGGGAAGTGCCTAAAATAACTGGATCCTCTAGCTTCTCTAGGAAATTGCACTTCTTCCCACATCTCCTTGTTCACAAAGACATTATTCCCATCCCTATTCGGGGCTAGGCAGAACTCAGTAGGAAACGAAGGCATCTCCTGTGGGCTCTGCAAATGGATGAGAGGTGCACACATAAAAGCTGCTTGCTGTGGATATTCACCAGCGTCACCAAACTTGGCCTGCTCGAAGGCAACCATAGCTACTGAGACATCTTGAGAAACAAGGAAAAGTTGGGGGGTGGGGTGGGGGAGTATTGGAGAGAGAGAGGAAGGAAAAAAGTAGCGAAGGGAAATGTAAGGAGAGGGGGAAAAGGCAGACATGTAGGTATGGTGGGTGTGGGAGTCCCACTGGCATTTACTCCAGGGGTGGTGTGATCTTGGGAGGATGCCACAGCTCATTCCGTCCTGAGAGCTGAAAGGCGTTCTCTTTCTCTGTCGTCACCCATGGAGGTGAGAGGTAGAGCCACCTTATACTGTCTAGTTTATTCTTTGCCCCAACACAGTAGCTTAAATCAGTCCAGCCCTGGACGTAGTTGGAAGGAGGGGATGACAAACACTACCCCCATTTGCTTTGAGTCCTTCCTTGTACATGATTATGGGCCTCGCCTAAGCGTGCAGTGCCTGGGTGGATGACTGGGAGACAGATGTCACTGGCTACCTGGGAGTAAGTCTGCCCGATGGCTGTCTTCCTCAGCGCCAGCTGGGCCCGCTTCATTTATTCTGATGAATCCTCCAGAAAAGTACTCAGGGGCTGCAGGGGAACTGGGGAAAATGTACCATACAGAGGTCAGGTGCTCTCCTCTGTCCTAAATTTTCTGTTAAGTGTCATGGAAATACTGGTCATGGTGGAGTCGATGAGGCTGTTAGGCTGCAGCCTGGGAGGTGGCAGGCGGTGCTGTCGCCTGTGGGTCAAGGAGACTGAGTGTGGCAGCAGCCCAGCAGTGTTTGGTTTTGCTGAACAGGCCCCTTCCTCGCTAGATTGTAAGGACACTTGCTGTGCAGCAGCAGCAGGCCGCTGCTCTCCACACACTCACACACTCCTCTTCTAGAACCACGTCTCCCAGTAGCCCCTGAGAGATGGGAACTGTGAGTCAGCACGTGATGGGGTTCGTGCAGCTTTGTGATTAATACACAGGATGACACGTGCTCTCCAGAGCTGTGCACCGCAGCGTTACACATTCGCCCAAGAAGGGCGAAAAGTTCCAGATTCACAAAGTAAAGGGCCAGTTTGTGTTAATATTCTTGCATCAATTAATTGCTTTTTCCCTTGAACTGAACTCTTACCCCAGGATTAATTTTCCATGGAATCTGCAGTAATTGACCGAAATACCAGGGTAAAGTAGGAAATAACTGTCAGTGAGAACCTATATGATTATGTTCAGTTTTTCATTGTCTGTACTCACTTTCTTTGTGATCACGAGTTACAACAAAGTTTTAATTCGAGGAGAGCATCTAATGCAATCTTGGACGTTTCTGGGATGCCTCAGAGTAAGCTCAACACATATTGGCTCATGTTAATAATGGCAATGAAGAGCATAACTAGGAAAGTAAACCTGCTGGAAAAAAAAATTTCCCAGCCAAACAATAGTTTTAGACTGCGCACACTGTACCCGTTCACCGGCGGTTTGGAAATAGGACGTGTGGCGGCCGGCCTCTCCAGGGGCGTGGGCGAGGGGCGCAGCTGCCCGAGTTAACATTCTTGTGTTGCTGGTAGTAATTTTTCTCTTTTAATAGTCAGATGTTGACTCAAATTATTTATTCAGTTACTCTCTAATCTTTTTTGAATTCTAGAAGAATGGCAGGGAATAACACTGACAGAGTCACTGACCCCATGGTGCTTTTAATCCTTGCGGGATGAGATGCAGTGAACAAGGAAACAAATAAGATACTTAGCAATAGGAGTAAGTGCCATGATGTACAAGAATGGTAGAGAACGAGGAGGGCAGAGGGAAGCTACAAGTAGGAATAGGAGGCCAGCATCTGGGAGGAGGAAAATTGCTCACCTGAGACATAAAAGTTGGAGAGCTCGCCATTCAGAGAGCTGGGGAGGAAAGTGTCCTGGATGCAAAGAACGTCTGGACGGGGGCAGGAACAAACTGGGTGTACTGAAAGGGCACAGTGGGGTTGGATCAAGCACAGTGCATAAGCAGAGAGGCCGGTGGGGCCCCCCAGGTGGGGCGATTTGTATACTTTTGCAAGGAGTTAGAATTTTATTCTAAAAGTGGTGGGAAGGCTTCAGAGGATTTTTAAGCAAAGTAGTGACATGGTCTCATTTACATTTTTTAAAATATCCATTGGGAAATAAACATCTTGCTGTGTATGTTAGTTCAGAATACATAAAAACGGTAGTTGTTGTTTGCTTTGCCTCTGAAGAGGATAAATTAGAGAAAGGATGGGAAACCCTTACTTTTTGCTGAATATTATTTATATGAATTGAATTTCTTTATATTCATAAGTATTTATTCAGAGATGGAATTAGCAAATATTAAAAAGCACTTTCAGGTCTATTCCCTTTTTAAAATCCCTTTAACTACTTGGTGAGGGAGAAGGGCAGCAAGAGGCAAAAGCAGGGTGACTCATTGTAGGCTCCAGCAAGCCACAGTGGAGGCTTGGCCTCATCATGTCCCAGCCCTGCTGACCTTTCCATTTATTCCATCAGCATGCTGCACTCATTCCTGCCACAGGACATTTGCATGAGACAGAAGCAGGACAGATTCATAACATCATTTTGAGGAACAGCCAGCAAGATTACTAAAAAAACGATGATGGTGAGGAATAAAGGAAAGAGGAATCAAGAATGAGTCCTGGGTTTGACTTGAGCAGCTGTGTGGATGGGACATCATTCGCAGAGGCAGGGAAGATTAGGGGCTGAGCTGACATAGGAGTCCAGCAGCCAAAGAGATTTCTTTTGAACATGTTAACTATCGAGATTCCTGTTACCCAGTCTAGTTGGAGGTGTTTGTCAAGTAGGCATTTGGATATAGGAGTTTGGGGTTTAGGGGAAGAATTTGTGGATGGAAACAAATGCAAGAGACATCGACATTTAGATTATACTTGAAGCCTTGGTTCTGGATGAAATTCTGTAAAGGAGGGAGCATAAAAGAAGAAAATGCAGACATCTGTGGTGGGTTTTAGCAGGGAATCCAGTAAAGTATCACAAGAAGCAACAACCAGTGAGGTGGGAGGAAAATCAGAAGCGTGATTATGCCGAAGACAAGAGAGGGAAGTACTTCAATGAAGAGGGAAAAGTAGACAATTGCTGCTAAGAGGTCAGAGTGAGGACATTGTATTTGGTCACTTGAGCTCCTGATTGGCTTTTACTTGTCCCTCGAGGTTCAGAGAATACAGTCTATTTGTAATGAACCTCTCACTCATTCACTCAACCAAAATATTTTGAACCACGCATTGTTCTAGGCACAAGGGATGTGTGATAAATTACAGAAGCATGGTTATTGCTTTCATGAAATCTAGTCAGGGAAACAAGTTAAATGAAAAATTATACACATGACCCTATAATTATAATTGAGAGTAGTGATTGTAGGAGGAGTCCACGATGCCATGAAAGCATATAATAGGGTGCTAGCCTACTCAGAGGGTGTAGGAAGGTCTTCTTGAGGAAAAGCCATCAAAAGAGGCCTGAAAAAGCAAGAATTTAGTTAGGAGATGACTGTGTCTACAACATGCAGTACAAGGAAGTGAATGGCACAAGGGGAGCAAAAGAGGCAGCAGGGACGAGAGCATCCTAAGGTGGTGACGTTTATCGTAGTTCTTAGGAAACCATTAAAGAGTTTAAATAAAGAGTGTGCTTATCACAGATGGGGACGTATGGAATCACTTTAGCTGCTCTGAGGAGGGTGGTTTGATGTTGGGAGCCCCTGGAAGAGGCTGTTACAGTGGCCTTAGCAAGAGATACTGGTGGCTTTGACTAGGTGGTAGCAGTAGGATGAAAAGAATGGATCTGATTTTTGGAAATAGGATCCACAGGACTTGGTTATTGAATGTGAAGAAAGAGGAAGACAGCAGTGATGACTCCAGGCTTGTATCATGAGCTTTGTGGCGGCCCTGTTCTAGAATAGGGGACACTGAAAGAGAATCAGGTCTGTGGGGCAATAGCAGGTGTTCCATTTTGGGCATCTTACGTCATCTGAGATAGTCAGGATACCCAATAGATCATTGCATACAGAGGCATGGAGCGCTGAATTAAAGTCTGGACAGAGATAAATTTCAAAGCCGTTGGCATATATAGTTAGAATTTTAAACCTTGGGAGAGTATGTGGGGTGAGACAAAAAGAGGGTCCAGTGCTGAATAGTTCTCATGTTTAAATGACAGTAGATGAGGAGCTATCAGAGAAAGAGAAGGAAGACAAGGAAAGCAAGCATGTCAGAGGGCCATGGGAGCAGTCAGCTGTTTCAGATGGCATCCGTGAGAACTGAAAAGGGCCCACTGAATTTAGCAATGTTCAGGCTCCGTTCATGGTGTTCTTTTTATACCAGACTATAATCATTTGGTGGAGTTTTCATATCTGAGCTCCGTCTCCGCCCACTCCCCAAGTGAAATAGAACTGAACTATGAGGTCAGCTCCTATTGCCCATCCAGATAGGAAGTCTCTAGAATCCCGGAGTGGACTGTCCATTTAGTGGGGTTTTAACTATATAAAGTCCATATTCTGACTTCAAATTTAAACTCATATCTGCATCTAAAACAGTTTTCTGCCACTGAATAAGTCTCTTTCCCTCCAGGGTAGGTGTGTTTAAATAAACTAAGTTTAAACACAGAGAATCAAGAAGCCAGCTTCTCTGTCCCCACCTTGCCCCACACACACTTGTAACAGTGGACAGCAGATGTTGTGGGATTTGTGACCTTAAAGCTCAGATTTTGTGAAGATAGAGAAAGGAATGCTTATATTCTCAAGATCTTCACAATGACCTGTTTGAGGTATTGTGGTGAAAACAAGAAACAAAAGAGAGACTTTCATTCTAAAGAGAAGCACATAAAACATGGACGTGATGCTGGCACAGTTTGGATAAAAACATAGATTGTTTGCAGCGTGTCTGCAGCCCCTTGCTTTCTCTTGCCCATCCTTTCACTACAACTCCCAGCCTGACAGTCTCAGGGAAATAGACATGGGGCTCTTTGACACATGTCACTACGTGACCAAACTTGGAAATGTACATGCTCTGCTTCTTTAGGAAAGAGTCATGCAGAATTCCTGACCATACCTGTGGAGAAGCCCCACAGGAGCAAAGAAGCTGCTCTCCGCTATCCTTGGAAGTTTCTGGGCCTCTTTCATGGTGTCCCTAATCACTGAGTGCTTTCCAGGCTGCCCTGTGTAGTCTTCATATATTTAAATCACGTTTCTCTAAAACTTGCATATCTTCAACAGAAATCTTTACTGAGCCTGTCAGTTACTATGCATTAATAGTCTGTATAAACAGGTTTGTAGAGAGAGACAGGAAACTTGTGAATCATATGTTCAGAGGAAGATTTCCTCTTTCATTCTCTGTTGTCAGTAGCAGTTTCTCAAAGGAGAAGGGAACCAGAGTCTAGACTGAGAAGTAAACGAGGGAGGAACAGAAAGAAAGCCTAGAGTAAGGGGGTGCAGGAAGGAAGGGGCTCTCAGCCTTGAAGCCAGGTATGTGTGTTGTACTGTGTAAGGTGACAGGGATGACAGCTGCTGGAAGAGCCACCCCAGTAATAGCCAACCTTCCTTGAACCATGAGTTCCACGTGCAGTAGCTGCTTTAATGCCCATAACAACCCCATTCCTTAGGAGAATCAACTGAGGCTCCAAAAGGTTAAATGGCTTACCTTGCAACCACACATCTATTAAAGCAGTGCAGCTGGAACTTGAATCCAGTACTTGGGGGCTTCCAAGCTCAAGCTCCTCACTAGATTCATCCAGAAAGAGACTTGAGGTTCTCCTGTTAAGGGAAAAAAAGTGGCGGAATATATTCCTTCCTTTCCAAGTGTTGTTCTAGAGAGAGACATTTGGCATTTACAGTCTGATACCCCTGAGGGCATCGCCACTTGGATATTCTGTGAGTTGGATGTACTGGCTCTTGCCAGTTTAGCCTTCAAAAATGGCTAAATAGGCCACAGTTCCCTGGAGAGCCCTGGGCCCTGGCCATGCCCTCAGTAGCTCATGAGTAGTGTGGGTACGGCCCTTTTGATTGTCTGCACTGCAGCTTTGGAAATAGTTTTCTAGGAGACTTAACCTGTTTGAGAAGATAATCTTTTAAAGGACAAGGAAATGCTGAATGAAAAGGCCAAACAAATCAGGAGCCTGCTTAGAGGAAGAGAAGGTCACCCAAAAACCAGAAGTTTCCTGCCAGTGCCTCACTATTCTCCTGTAGCCCATGGAGACTAGTCCAGGAGTGCAGGCACCTCCTAGGGTTTTTTAGATCCTAAAAACTGCCCTAGGTACCAAAAGGCTAATGCTGGCTGCTTTCAGCTACTGAAATGAAATGATGTTTGAAAAAACAAGTCATTATTCCTGTGGCAAAAACTGCCTGGATCTGTTTTCTCTTAGTTTTTAAATATATATTCCTCTCTAGATAAAACAGCCTAGCATAATGCGAGCCTGCAGCCAGCCCCACCTGCCCTTCTCCTTGTGCACTCAGGGCTTAAAGGACTTGTTCGGAGGAGAGTTCTCACCCAAGTCAGGGCTGATGGCACAGTATCATGGTGCGGGCACCCTTTCCCCAGGCCCTCCCCACCTCCACCCCAGCTGCAAAAATAGAAGTAAGTTTTTTCTTGGTGGAGGCAAGAATGAAGGGTGGGAAGACTTGTTCTCTGAATGTCAGGTAAAGTGAGGCTGCAGAGTTAGGTGTTGGAAGAGGACGTTACTGGCACAGGGCAAATACAGAGGAAAGGGAAAAGGTCATTAGAGTTTCTTCAAGAGTAGGGCTGTCTGGAGAGCCTACATGAAGGGATACTGAGAGTGGTGAATTTTTTTATGCTTTTAAAATGATGTCTGTATACACAGCATCGAGAGTTTCATTAAGCTGGACTCCGACGCAGTTCAGTTCCATTTCCCTTCTCTGCTGACTGCGCCCGGAGAGCCGTTTGCCGAGTGCGTACAGCTACTTTAGGAGTTCGTAGCACAGGGCTCTTGGATCTTTGCCTTCTATCACACTCCTTTCCGTTCTAAAATTTAGCTTATATGTAACTGGTATTTTAATTGATGGGGGGCAGCTGATTGCTTCTGTTTTAGAATTGTCTCAGTATGACTTAGTGGTTTTTATTAAATAGTCGAGTGAGCTCTTCTAAATCATAAGTTCTCCTTTCCTTTGAAAAAGAGACAGATGTGCTGATGCCCAGCATCACTGTGGCTTTAGTTCCAGCGCCCTTCAGCACTTGACCTCTGTGCATCTGCCCCGTGCTGTGTCAGGCAAGTCCGTGAGCTAGGATCCGATTCTTTTACTTGAAATGCGATGCTTTTCCCTCCTCCATGCAGAGCCGGGGATAGAGAAGAATGTGAAGTAGTCTCATTCTCTTCCTAGAACACCTACAGCTGCTTTGCCTTACCATGGGCCTGATGAAATAAAATGCATTAAGATCCTTTAATACATTTCTGTGCCACCAGTTCTGCCTTGGGCATTGGGTCGGCAGATGCGGTGGATATGGTGTAATCCGGGGATTGCTGCTGGTGGGGGCATAAATGCCTGATGCTCTCTGACAAGCTCTCCGGTAGCCACCTGCTGCTCCCAGCACGCACTTACAAATGAGCTGTGAGGTCAGTTGGCTGTCCTGAGCTTTAAGAAACTTACCTTGCTGGAAACATGTGATTCTTTTTGCTAACGAGCTTGCCTGGCCATTTCAGACACATGGATCAGGTCTATTTGACATTTATTTATTTATTTGTTTTAAATAGGCATTTTAGATAGCAAGTAGTGCTTAATTTGGAGGGTCCTTACCTAAGTTTCTCAGGAAGCTTTGGGAGGTCTGGGTTACGGTCTGTTTGCTGGAGCCCATGCACATCTGTAGGAGCAGTCTCTGAATTTCCTCCTCCCTGGACACACCTGCCGGGGCCTCAGCGTCAGCTGCAGCCGGCACAGGCTGGGACAGCTGGTGGCCCGTGCAGCAGGGCCAGCGTGTCCATGGACAGACAGCGGGCAGAAGAGCACTGTCACCTCAGGCTGCTTAACAGTGGATCATTTTACCATGCCTCAGTCCCCAAGGCTTATCAGTATTTTTAGGTTCTGCTTGAACCTTTGACCAATTTGAAATTCAAATGAGCAAGAAAGTGTAAAACATTTCTTGTAAGTGAGGTAAAAACACCGGCGGAGCAACTGGAGCTAAGGCCCACCCTAGTCCCCACCTTTACTAAAACGGCTACTTCGGGGGATCCTCCAAGGGGGGAATCTGCAAGGAAACAAATGTTTGATTAAAATTCACCCAGTTTTGGCAACTTTAAGTGGTACTTTTTACTTTAAGATAAGCCAGAAAGCAACATTACTGTCTGGCAGAGATTGAATAAAAGTGACAAGGGCTCAGACTGAAAGTGAATTTTGGCATCACTTTCTTTGCCTCCCTTAGCAAATTCCATAGAAGACAGTTCCAAACCCTGTTCAATCCTTACGGTTTGGAGGGGAGTGCTGGCCTTGGGGTCCAGCATCTCAGCCAAGGGTAGGGGCTGCACTACCTGGGGATATAAGGTTGGCTCCCTCCCTGGGCCCTCTGGCTCCTCCTCCACCCACTTTCTCCACCCCTCGAAAAGGTAGCCATTATCTCTGGCCTCTGGGTATGGGGAACAAGGGAGGGAAGGGAACTGGCAGATGAGGCCAGACATCTGGTTCAGCTGCCCCCAGAGCCTGCCTGCCAGCACTGCTGAGAGGTAAATAGACCCTTTTTCCTCAGGCCCTGGGTGAGGCTTCTGAGTGTTCTTGGGTAGTCATTTTGGTTTTTGTAAACAAACCAGTGAAACAGGAAATATCCTGGCAACTTTCATAGCACTTAGAGCAAGGTGTTGGGTGTTAGGCTATCTTTGCCTAATGATGATTGTGTTTGTGCAAATTGTTTTTGATCATTTTTATTTGGTCTCAAAAGACCCACACCCCTCCCTCTGTAAACAGAGGTGAGGTTTAGTCCTGAATGAGGGCATCTAAATGAATTCTATAACTTGTAGTTGTTAGCTTTAAAAGCTGAAGGGTCAGAAGTTTGGTTCCCACCAAATGAGCATTTTTAGAAAACCTGCATGTCAGACCTTTATGAGTCTTGGGAGAATGAGCCTCAGTTCCATTTTCTGCTGGGAATGGGTTTTCAAGAACATCATGTGTTGGGGATCTTCAGGTCTTTGTGGCATATGGCTCATCGGGTCACAGGCTGAGTCCAGACGTGCTTGTTTATACCCATGAGCAGCCTCCATTGAAATGCCTCTTCTCCCACAAGAATTTCCCCCAGGCCTCTCTCTGTTCAGGGCGAGGAACCAATTCTCATTTATATAGGATCATTTTGGGACAGGGGTTAGCTAGGTCTCGAATGGTGTTTCATTCGTTTGTTTTTTGTTTGGGGTTTTTGTTTGTTCGTTTGTTTTTTGCCTTATGCCATAATCATGTGTCTCTGATGGTGACAGAGTCAGGGAAACCCCTGTTCTCGCCCCATCTCTTGCTGTCCGCAGCCAGAGGCTTGGGCACAATTCTGGAGTGAGCCACTTAGACTGTCTAGGCAGGCATCTCCTTCTTCCCCTCCTAGTATTGCCTACTCAGTTGAAGGTTTTCCATCCTGAGGGTTTTTCATACTGGAGACTTCTGGAGACCTTCCCGCCCCGCTTGCAGAGAGCTGACTGGTATCACCTGCTGTTCTCGGGCCTCCTGTCCCTCTTTCCATGCCCAGGATGGTTTGTCAGATGCCAGGTAGAGTCAGGTGGAGAGGGACGTGGAAGGGTAGGGCTGGGAACAAAGTGCTCATAGAGCGGCTTCTTCATCCTCCCTGTTTACTCAAGGCCTCATCCCAAATTGCTCTCAGTGCCAGCAAGCAAAGAAATGCCCACAGAAGTTCTTGAGCGTTTTGTGCACATTTACTGAAAACAACTCTGGCGGCTGTAATGGAGCTCTGCGGCTTCCTCGCAGG
This sequence comes from Eonycteris spelaea, assembly GCA_003508835.1. Lineage (NCBI taxonomy): Eukaryota > Metazoa > Chordata > Mammalia > Chiroptera > Pteropodidae > Eonycteris > Eonycteris spelaea. Next base: position 3,298,642 of record PUFA01000069.1, read on the forward strand.
CTAATATTTCATGGAAAACCAGTAATCTGGTCTCCAAGGAGCAGGGCAGCCAGTCATCTGACATGCAAGGAAAGGGCGGAGGCTAAGCCACAGTTAGCAGGCAGATCGTATTTTCAAAAACTTTTGCCGTGGGCCTTTTTTTTCTCTTTGGGGAGTCAGCATCCTTTTAATCATATTGTCTTACCCCTTATCCCTCCTAGCTTCCCAAAGCACTGTATGGTATACAGCTATCATAAGCAAAAATACATTGAAATTGTTTTCAGAACTACATAATGTTGAACTATAAGGCCATAAGGAGAGTGTAGATATGGATTGTATGTATGTGAACAAGTGAGTGAACAAGTGAACAAGTAAGTTTTTATATGTATGTGTATAATGTTTAAATCAGGGGGGAAAAAAGAAGTGTGTGCTACCCTGGGCGATAATACCAAAGCTTAGCAGCTCAGTTCAGTGTCCTTGGTACTTTCACCCCTTCTGGGCATTGTTTTGTTTGACCTTCTCTGGGAAAGCCCCCCTGGTTTCTGACGAATGGTGTGGAGGATGACCTGGCCAAGATGGAGGCGTTAAATGCCCTTTAAAACTGTTCATCACTGAAGTTAAGAGCCTAAACTCATCTCCCACCATACCCAGCTTGGTCTCCAAAAGTCAGTGAAAGTAATTGCAAGTTCTTTATGCTTGCACTGGTTTCTCTGGGTACTAGGAAAAGAGGGTAAAGATTCATCTCACCCACCAGTCATTCCTGCCCTCCCCTGTATCCAGAACAGCCCCCTCTGACTACTGACACTGACACTCAGTGTTTGGGACAAGTTCCAGCTTGTAAGTGCTTCTTGGTGAGTGATCCTGACAGGGGAGGGAACCGAGCTTAATTGACACCATCTAATAACCCCAGTGCAGCAGCTTTCCAGAATTTCCCCTGACTTTTCCCCAGTGAATTACGACACCATATTTCCTAATTGTTACCAGCACCACTCCCAAAATTTAGTTGCTATTTAGTGGTTTTCACCTTTCAAAAACCAAAGCTAAGTGTCAAGATGTGTCTAACAGGTTCACAGAACTTGGAGAGAGAAATGAGGTGGTTTTTGCTGGATGGAGAATTCTTGGTGGGTAGATAGAATATTGAGACATTGCGGTGGTTGCCACACTAAGTGGCTTAGTTGGCTGGTGGAAGGCACTCTGAGCAAAGCTATGGGGTGCATAGTGAGGACAAGACTGGAGTCCCCTTCACCCCAGTCTGCCTTTAACTAGTGAGGTATTAGGCTGAACCAGGGGTAATCCATTGCCTGCTATTTTTATTCATCAGAAGGAGGAGAGCCTTGGGACCCTCTCCTGCATCATCCCAACCTCTTGAAAAAAGGGAAGAGGAAGGGCAGCAGGAGTCCTCCCGCCCCTTATTATTAATGCTGAGGGGACAGAAATAAATGTCTGCGCACACTTCCTGCCACCATGCGGCTGGTACTGCCGCCCCAATTTCCGACCTTGCAGCAGGGTCTCTCCTGTCAGGTGGGCTTTGTTCCGCAGAAACGATTGTGCTTGTTCAGTGGAGGGTGCATATTGAGACCATCCACCGTCTGCTGTGAAATCCTTTAGGAGAAAGACAACTGGTATCCAATATCTTCAGGTAATGAACTTATCAGTAAATACAACACATGAGCTCATTAATCTTAACTTTGCTTTGGACCAAGTGGGAGCTCTGCTTCTCAGGAGACGAAAATTTTATCTCTGTTCTTTTCCTTAAACCTAGTCCCAGTTTAGAGTTAGACATATTGCCCTGCTCTCCCTGGGAAGCAGCTAATGATGTGTTTTCTCTCACAATGGAGAGTTCAGGCTCAGCCTGGTCGCTCAGGCCCCCAGGCCATGTGCGCCTGCCCCAGACACAGCATGAGCGCCAGGCGTCACAGCGGCACTGGGAGTGTCAGCCGTGGACTATTACCTGGGCGAGGTCAATCGTAAAGTTAAGGCTTCTGAAATTCTTGCCCATCCTAGCCACTCAGTCTTCGCTTCATTTCTGCTGTTCTTCTGAAATCACCACTTCTACCCTTCATCTCTGAAAAGAAAAGAAAGTGAATATGTGGACATGGACAGATCACAGTTTGCAAGGCTGTAGGAATCTAGGCATAAAAGAAAGAAATCTCGGAGAAGAGATGCCATTCGCTTGGAGAATGAGTGAGGAGAGCACTGGCCTGGCAGGCTGCTGTGGGATGCCTGCTCCCCATGCACACGGGAGGGGGTTTAGGAAAGGATTCAGATTCACCCCACAGGTTGGTCCTGTGAACCTGGGCTAGGCCCATGGGACCTGCGGCCAGATAACCAATGGGATCTGCGGCCAGATAACCATGGGACCTGCAGCCAGATAACCAATGGGATCAGGTGGTGGGGAAGAGCCAGCCAGCGCTGTCAGGTGTCTCCCCAGCCCAGATTCCCCTCCGCCCCCCCAGGGAGAGAGACCCAAGGGATGTCATATGTCTGTATGCACATCCACTTACCTATCAGCATTCCTAGAAATTAACCAGAAGAGGGCTGGGAATATATGACATTCTTCTACAACTCTGTGTGTTCCCTTTGTCCTCTGAGCCTCTCGGCTGACTCCCTGAGGCCTCTCATTGTTATCCATCAGAGGGACTTCATCTGTTCCATCTTCCTGCTCCGTTATCCTCTCCTTCATTCTTTGTTCTGCCAACATCGCCAGTGTCTCCTTGGACTTCTCTGCTCCAGAAAGAGAGGACAGTTGGCAAACCAGAGCCAGTGGGGTCAGAGTGTGCCGGCAGCCCCCTCAGCTTCTGGGAGGGCAGGGCCCGTGGGAAGGCCTGAATGCCTCCAGCTCCTTTGAGAGAGCGATTAGAGCTCAACATTTCTGCCCTTTCCTCTTCTTATATAGAATACCTTTTCCAGCACTTGAAATAATCCATCTTCCTTTGCGATCCCCACTTCCTTGCGGGTTGTGGTTTGATCGCTCCCACCATCACCCCAAGCCCTAGCTATACAGGAGGTAGAATGTAATTTAAGCCATAATCATTTCTGCTCCCTCTTTGCCTCCTAGAAATAGCAGATGTCCTGGGGTGGATATCACAGTTTGCCCAAGCCAGAGAAAATGCTGAGCTGGCAGCTCCGTGTTCTCCTGCCTATGTGGTAGCTGAGAGGGAAGGGGCTCATAGCCTGCTCACTTCCTAGAAAGCGGGTATGTCTCATGGCGCAGCCTCCTTTCGGTTCTACCGTCCGGATCCAGGCAGGAGCAGCAACAAATGCAGAGTTGGCCTCTGAGCAGCTGCCCTTGGCAGGGATCGTGCCCCTTGGACATTCTGAGGACATCAGACTGACTTGGGGAGGAGCCGTGCGATGTGGAAGTGCTGGCCCTCTTGTTAAAGGGTGGGAGGACATTGTAACAAACTCTTTAGCAGGAAGAGCCCCTGCCCTGACCATCCACTCACTGAGGTGCCCTTCCCATCCTTCACGCCGGAGGGAGAGCTGGACTTTGGGCATTTGGAGGCCACTCTAATGGTCTGTTTTCTCTGCTTCTCCCGCCGCTGCAGGTTACGTGTTCTGTATGTTACATCGCCTTCCCGAGCAGCATGACTGTACATTTGACCACATGGGCCGCGGCCGAGAGGAAGCCATCATGAAAATGGTGAAACTGGACCGGAAAGTGGGGCGCTCCTGCCAGCGCATCGGGGAGGGGTGCTCCTGAAGGCCGGGCACGGCCGCCATATGACGCTGTTCTTAGTTCACTAATGTTAGCCTTATTTAGGACAAAGTCAGCCAGACACCTTGTACTGGGCACGCGTCAGACTACAGCCAGTCCGTTTCCTTTCTTTAGCCAGCCATCCTGGTACTGTAGTTTAGGGGTTGATGGTGGTTGAAATTGATTTCTGGCTGGTTACTAAGGTGCCTGCTAGCCATTGTATAAAATTAAAACATGAAGAATATTTTTTTTTGAGCATGGCTAGTGGATTTAAAACAACACATACCTGTCACTGCTGGAGTCAAACTTATAAAAAGCCTTAAGCGGAAAGTGTTCCAGACGGAGACTCTGAGTTAATAGAGGAGTAGACGCTGATGTTAAAGTTCCCACGATGCACATGGCTTTGCCAGAAACTCTGGTTAATGTCCGGCCTTTCACCTCTTCACTTACCCTTAGTCCCAGTAGCCAGGGTACCTGATGGCCATGTGTGCCTTGGCCACAGGAGGCTGCTGAGTTTGGCCACGTGACTGGGCTGGGTGGTGGCCTCGCTCTCCCACAGAGCTGGAAATGGGGGTGGGGGGACAGGTTCTTACGAAAATCTTATGAAATTTTTTACCTGACTTGCTATGAAAAAACTCTCATCACACAAGAAGAAAAACAGTAACCTCACTTTGAAAATCAGCTCCACTCAAGACTAGTCCACATAGAGAACCACCTTCTGCACAGGACCCCATGGTCATGAGAGGCAGCGGGGCACACTGACCCCACTGGCTCTGGTTTGCCATTTGCCAAGTACAGGGATCTGGCAGTTGATTAAATAAGGCTAATCGCAGCACAACAGCTTTGGCTGGGGTCCACAAACTGGCCTCTGCAGCTAGATTTCTATACTGGGAGTTTTTTAAGAGACGTTTCAAAGCCAACAGGAATCAGTAGACATGCTGGGGAGCACGTGGGAAGCCGCTGCCCACAAGACTCTGCCTCTTCCAGCAGGAGCCTGGCCAGCCCCCTCGAGGCCAAGAGGATGAAGGCCTCGCCTCTCGTGGCTGTGCACCCTGTTGTCCAAGGACAACCAGTCCACGTCTCCCACGTAGCAAGTTTAGTAAGGGAGGCAGCATATGTCGCAGGGATGGGTGAGTTTGATCCATCAAGAAGAGCGGTTCGTGGCCGTGGCCCAGCTCCGAGAGACATTTGCTCCAGCAGGTAGGGGTGGGAGGGCACGTTCTTCAGCTCTCGCCTCTAAAGGAGGGCAGAATGGAGGGCAGTAGCCGGAGGGCAGTAGCCGCAGAGCTCAGGCCAGGTGGGGGAGGGGGGCGATGGGCCCGTTTGCCCATAGTAGGAAATCATGACCATTCAGGTGGGGTTGGCCGGGTAGACGGGATCAAGATTCCCTTGAAAGCCGAGCAGGGGTGAGTGTCCCAGAGCCCCTGTCTGATGCAGGTCCGTGAGAGTCGAAGGCTCCTGCGGAGGCAGTTTGGGGCTGCCTGCCACAGGCTACTGGAGTAGTTTAACCCAGCAACTCGCCCTTTCACAACAAGCAGTACAACCCTGTCTGCAAACTAATGCCTGCAACTGCAACCGTCACTTGATCCAAAATACTGAAAGAGGAAATCATGTTCTCCCACCCTCTCTTCCCGCCCACCCCCACCAGAGTGGAATCCGCTGCAAAATCTCCAGCCTTAATTCTTGCTTCAGGACCCAGGCCGGTGTCTTGCTCTTGGGCAGTCCAGGGCAGAGGGGCCGGGTCTGCCCGCGTTTACCACTGTTGTCAAGCCACGGCCCTCTGGCCAGTCCATGGCCATCCTCAGTGAGGCGGCCCGCCTAGGCCCCTGCCAAGCTCTGATCCCGAGGAGGCCACCCAGGAGCCCTGCCGGCCCTCCTCAGGCCCCGGGCTGCTCTTGCAGGCCGCGTGGGAAGCGGGCTCTCTGGGGAGCCGGTCGCGCACAGGGCTCGCAGCCCACGCTCACTTCCTGATGGTAGAGCTCGGGGGAGGGGGCTTGTTCCCTGCAGTATCTGTTCTGTGAAGTTTGTTAAATGTAAGGAAAGCTTAAATTCTTGTATCTTTAAAAGAGAAAATCTTATTTAACCCTTTTGTGTTCTAGATTTACTTACACACATAGCCTAGAGCTCAGTTTTAGTTTTAACATTGTGAAAATATTAAAAGAATCTTGTAACTTTATTCTTTTTTCTCCTGCTGAAAAAAATTAAACCAATCGTATGAAAGTTTGGATTTCTCTGTTTCGCCAGCTCTCTTTTGTGCCACCTGGATAACCAAAAAAATAGTAAAAGGTCTCCCTGGTCAGAGCTCGGAAGAGCTCCGGGGGCTCTAGTGTCTGGGGATCATGACTTCAGTATGTGTCTGGGGTAAGCGTCTGCTGCCCGGTCTGCTGGGTGGTTCTGCCTTGGGAGGCCACAGGTTCTGGCACAGTCAAAGGTCTATCTCCTGGGCCAGGCCCTCGCTGGCAGCAAGGAGGTTACATACCTGGGGAAGAGGGGAAAAATGAGCACCAGCCCTGTTCCCCAGTTGTAGCCAGGTCCTGGGGGTTGTGGGGCAGCATCTCTGCAACACAAACCCCACCCAAGGAAGGACCCATAGGATGGACAACAGTTTCCCTGAAGGGAAGATCAGAGTGATGCATTTGCTGTGTGACTCTGGTGTAGAGGGTGCACTTAATACATCTTAAGATACTTAAAAACATTTGGTGGCGAGTGGCAACCCCCCCTCCACCCCGCCCCACCGAAATACTGGCCGCACAGTTGTCATGAAGATGATGACTTCATCAAGGACCCTCAGAGGAAGTCAGAGGTGCAAGGTGGAGGTGAACAAGCAGGTGAGCAGAGAGCACAGAGTCTGGTGGCCTTTGAAGACGCCGTGACTGGTACGGCGTGGCTGACAGTGCTGCACTGAGCAGACGGGTCAGGGAGGCTTCCTGGTGGGCGGCAGTGAGGAGCAGGACACTTCTGTCAAGGCTGTGGTCAGCCACACCCTTGGGGAATGAGAACCCTCTTGCTCTGGAGGAGGGAAGATCCCAGACAGGCACCAGAGCAATAGAAACACCCAAGAAAAGTCCACAGGGGCTGCAGAAAAGGTGCCTCCCTGCAGCCATTCTCAAAGCTTCCTGAGGGAGGGCCCAGAAAAGAGGAATAAAAGGAGAGAGATGCAGAAACAGGAGGGAGCGCTGTGAAGGGACTGTGCGCAGCATCCGGGCCACACCGGGCCAGGCGCCAGCCTGCGGGAGCCTCTGACGAGCCTGGAAGTGTCAACACTTGATTCACGCTTCTATCACAGGGCTTGGATATGAATCTCAGATGGAAAATTATGCAAGTAAAAATAAGCAATTTACTGCAAAACAAAAAATGAGAGGAACCACAGACCCTACACGACTCGGCGGTGAATAATATCGACATACAAATAATAATGTAAACACAAATAATGATGAGTGTTGCTCTGGTAAAAATTGATGACAGAACTCTCAGGAGACAAAGGGAAGTCTGTGCACACAGATGTGTAGAGTGTAAGGGGCTAAGTTCCCATCGTCCGTAGGAAGAAGTCTTTCTAAAACTGAAAATTTGAGAGAGAATGTAAGTATGTTACTTAGAAATGTAAATGCAGCAGAAAAGGCTAAAAGTCCAGTCATGTCCTTCGTGGTGGGGAAAGGCTCAGCCGTCCCAGAGTGTCCGTTCGGACGCCGAGCCTTCGGAAGCCGCGTGTCCCAGCATTTTCCCAAGCGGGGGTGTCCAGGGCGTCTGCCACGCCAGCGGAATACCAGCTTCTGGGGCAGAGACGTTTGGGAAGATGCCAGCGGCGGGTGCGACAACAGTGCGGACTTGTTTTACCACAAGACCATCTCTTGGCAGCACGCCCTGGGACGGTTTACCCGCCGTGTTTCTGGAGGAAAACGGGGAGGTTCCAGTGCAGATGGGCCTCTGTGCCGTGCCATCCCACTGACCCAGGACCCCAAACCCCTGCTGGGGACGCAGGCCAATTCCCGGAATGTCGCCTTTCCCGTGGCCTAAATCCTACTCCCTGGACTTATATCGGTGTTTCCGATCAGTTACTGGAGGGAGTTTGAGGCGGTTATTGAGCCAGGAGCAAGAGATGGGACTGGGGAACCGGCAGGCTTCAGAGCTGACTCCCCACTTGCAGACTGTGCCCCAGCTCCATCCCATTCACAGATGCTCACTCCGCCAGAGCCCAGGCAGACTCCTGCAAAAAGGCCCCCAATAAAACTGACAGGTCACCCTCAGGACGTGTGAGAGAGGGCCTGGCTGGGAAATTAGTGATGTGCAGCCACTGGGCTCGGGGTGGGGCAGGGGAGGAAGGTCTCACAGATGTGGGCGATCAAGCTGTTTGTGAATGAGATGCTCCCCAAATGGGAACCTGCGTTCACGCATCACGGGTGATAAAACGCCTTGCTCAGTTCACGGGCTCGAGAGGCCAGGCTGGGCAGGTGGTTCCTGCAGGGGAGGCTCCTTTTCCGTCCCCAGGTATCCACATCCCCCTCCCGGGGGTGAGGAGCCTGAGCTGTTTGGGGGGGACTGTGAACTCAATGCTGGGGGCCAGGGCTTGGAGAGCAGGAGGGCCACAGGGTCAAATGTGGGAATCTGCCACCTCCAGGGGCTTTGGAATCCGAGGCCCAGGCCCACCAGGCCACAGGAGGAGGGTCCCAGACTAGGAGGAGAGGGGTCTGCTCAGTGTGACACGTCACCCAAAGGGGCTGTGACCAGGACACATGCCCTTTGAGCCCCAGGAGCATCATTCCAGGTACTGGGGATACAGCGGTGACCAAAAATGCTTTGGAGACGCAGGGAACGAAACAAGGGAAGTGCAAAGAATGTGACATGGGCATAAATATTTGATAGAAAATAAACAATGCCCAGTAAAGTGCAGGACCTGTGGGGTTTTCTCTGAGATGGGGACCATCGAGGGTTTAGGCTGCGAGGGACCCGATCTACCTTGAGTTTTAAGGAGAACGGCTGGGGAGGGAGAAGACTGGAAGCCAGGGACAAGGCTACTTAATAACCCAGGTGATGGGTGGTGGGGACACAGACCTCAGGTAGCAGGGGAGGTGGCAGAAGGATCAGGTTCTGGACATAATTTGAAGGTAGAGGTGACAGGAGTCGACAGACGACATGGTGAGAGAGGAGTCATGGGCGAGTTACGGTTTCGGCCTGAGCACCTGGGAAGATGGGGCTGGCATCAAGGAAGCCGCAGGCAGCAGCATGATTGGCCGTAGGATGGGACCAGACTGAGCTGGGGCGCAGACTCGACACCCAGGTGCGAATGCGGAGGGGACACTTGGATACGCAGGGCTCGGTGGAGAGGCCCTGGCTGCACATGGGCGTTTTTGAGTCATCAGCGCATACAGTTAGGACTTAAAGTCACTGAGGTCCCCGCGGGAGGGAGAGAGTTTAGACAGAGGAAAGGAGAAGGACTGAGGCTGTGCTGGGGACATCCCAGGGTTACAAAGTCCAGGGAGACCAGGGAGGAACCTGCAGCGGAGACCAAGAAGCAGCTGCCAGCAAGGAAGGGAGAGACCAGAAGGGTGGAGTCCGATGTGTTTGAAGCAGGGGGTGGGGGCTGCCGCCTGTGGAGGCGCTGCTCAGGACCGAGCTGGGGGCTGGCCACTGGGTACGAGGAGCCGGGAGGCCTGGCCACAGGAGCGTCCTTTTCAGTGACTTCTGTTGTGACAGAAGCAGAAAAATGGGCGGTAGCAGAGCAAGTATGGGGGCAAGAGAGTTTATTTTTAACTAAGAGGAAATTACTGTGTGTGTTCATGCCAATGGGAAGACTCAGGAGAGAGGGAGAGACGATGTAGGAGGGAGGGCACAGATGTGGAGTCATGCCCGAGGTACGGCGTGGCGCACAGGCACGGGGAGGCAGGGGAAGTGGCAGAGGGAGCTGGTGGACGTGCGTTCTGTTTTGTTTCTTCATGGACACGGGAAGCGGGCATCAGGAGCACGTGAGGTTGGGTAAGGGAGTGTGAAAGGTTGGACGGCGAGCCGCGGTGGGTGGATTTACAGTGAAACAAAGTTGTACTTGACGCCCCTCACCGCTGAGACCCTTCCACACCCCTGCGGTGGGCTTGGACGTGGGTTCACGTGCTCCCAAGGTTTTATAAAATACGCAGGAACGAGATCGTTTGACTTTCCATCCACCACGATTCCTCTTCTATTGGGCGATGCCGAAGCCACATGGGCGTTTTGGGGATTTGGCTAAGGGGAAGTTGAGCTGGCGACATGTGTATTTCGGAATTGTGGGATGTATCTGTGTAGTGTGCAGTCACCGCGTGGTTAGTTGGGTTCGTGGTGGCCATCCTGGGGTAAGGATGGCTTCCAGGAAGACTCCTACCGCCTTCTGTGCCCATCACCCTATGACTTGAAGGTGCAGTGCCAGATGGTTACACTATGAATATGCCCTACGGAACCTGGCCCAAGAATTGGGTGAGTTGAGGAGGGGAGACAAGACTTGAACTGTAATGGAGCCAGAAGCTTGTCTATGGGAAATTCTTCCAGGCATCGGAAGTGTGAACTTCAGAGAGGAAGACTCGATGTCATTGATCCCTGCCCAAAACAGAAGTGTGCTCCCGTCAGGCCTCTGCTCAGTGATGCAGTGTGTACATTAAACGCACCGCACTTTTTTCCTGGGCAAAGGTATAGAAGAGTAGGAATTCTCGATGAGTCCCTGCGTGAAAGAAACCTGATAACGGTTTCCCCAACAGTTCTAAAAAGTTATGCCTGTGCCAGTGTGAGTTGTGAAGATGAACGAAACTTTTCTAAAGTATCAATAATTCAAAACAAATTTTGATCAACCACGCTAGAGGAAAGATTGAAGACTTTCTATTCTTACGTGGCATACCAAATAATTATCATGTGAAGGCTGATCAAGGAGTACACAGCCAAACAACGCAGCGGCTACACGTTACGGAAGTGTATCACAATTACTAGAACCGTCGTGGCATTCTGGATTTTTTGATGTTTGGGTATTTGTCAACTTTAAAAAAATATGTAACATGTTGCACTTTCTCATTCTTCATATTCACCTTTGCACCTAATTTCGTAGCCACATTTTTTATTCTTTTCTTAAAGGGGGGGTGGGGCACCAAAAAATATGAGCTTCAGACTCTAGAAAACCCGAGAGAGCTGAGGGCGTGAAGTGGTCATCGAGGCTCACAGTGCTCCTCAGAGGGGCCCCAAGGTCTTTCCACTGTGTCACAGGCTAAATGAGGGCTGGGGTCTGAGTGTAAGTCACTCGTCTGTATAGCTAGGCGCCTGCTCAAGTCTCTTGGTGGAGGAAGGAGGGCGCTGATTTACGTCCTGACGTAAGCCCCACGTTGTGTCACAAACTGGTGCTGTGAGTAGTGCTGGTCTAAGAGAATGGATGAGAAATGTCATGACATGTAATTTTAAAACATGTCCCTACATTCTTTGACACTCCTCCCATCGAAAAGGGGAGCCCTTCCCCTTGAATGTGGGCTGGCCTCGACGACTTGCTTCCAATAACTAGAGTGTGACGGGGGTGATGCTTCTCGGCTCCAGACCAGATCTAAAAGCCATTCGATCAGACCTCTGCCTGCTGTCTCTCGAACATGTGCCTCAGGAGCTCAGGGCCGAAGACTGACTAGTCATATCCACTAGGACGGTGAAGATCAAAAAATGGAAAATTGCAGGTGTTGGCGAGCACATAGAGAAACTGAACCACTCATGCTTTGTTGGTGGGAATGCAAAATGGTCTGGCTACTGTAGAAAACGGTTTGGTGTTTCCTCAAAAGTTAAACAATTACCGTATCATCCAGCAGTCCCACTGCTGGGTATACACCCCCAAAAACGACAGCAGGGACTCATGTGTGCACACACATGTTCGCAGAAGTCCGGTCACAACAGCCAAAACGTGGAAATGGCCAGGTGTCCACCAAGGGATGAACGGATAAACAAAACATAGAATATATGTATAATTCGGCCTCAAAGAGAAAGAAAGTGCCGGTGTGCAGCAGCATGGGTGAACCTCGGAAGCGAGATGCTGGGTGAAAGAAGCCAGGCTCTCAAGACCACCCATGATACGATTTCATTTAAACGAAAGGTCCAGAAGAGGTAACTCCTCAGAGACGGAGGCAGGCGGGTCACCGCCCGGGGCTGAGGGAGAGGAGAGTGGAAACTGACTGATTCGTGGGCGTGGGGTTTCCTCCTAAGGTGACGAAAACGTTCTGCACCTCCATAGCGTCACTGTCTGCACAACGCTGTCGCTGTGGGAATGCCACTGAACTGTTCACTCAAAATGATGGATTTTGTTATGTGAATCACACCTCAATTAAAAAAAAAAAATGTCTGGCTGTCCTGAAGCCACCATGCTGAAGAGCCCACGGGAGAGCCCAGACCGAGACAGAAGTCCAGGAGCCCAGCTACCTGAGTCCCCAGGGCACTCGCCAGGCGCTCAGAGCATTGTCGATCAAAACGGTCCTCTCTCCCCACCGAAGGGCCCACCCCAGCCAGGGTCTGTTACCCCAACACCCTAAACCCGGTGTCCCATCAGGTTCACCTGCTAGGGTTTCTTCTCCCCTCAACAGCTGCTCAAGGTTTACCCCAGGGCCCTGCCCACCCCAAAGGGATCCCACCTCTGAGGTGGAGGTGCTCACAGGTGATGGCTCGAGATGCTCTGAAGAAGGCCTCCCATTTCCTGAGGGTGCCTAGAGAAGGCAGGAGAGGCGTGGCCAGGAGGAGGGCAGCAGACGGAGTTGCCAAGACTTGGGGGCAACGGACTTGGCGTTTTCTAGAGTAAAGGCTGTCTCTAGAGTACGAAAAATGGAGACAGAAAGGCCTGAAACCTGTTTTAGACCAGTAGAATGATGTTAACAGGTCATTGGAACCGCGGGGATTTCCCACACCTCCATTATGCCAAAGTCCTGTGTGAAATATAATTATTCGCTCCTTTTGACAGATGAGCAAACTGAGGCGCCGAGAGGCGCCGGCCCTCCGAGCCCACGTCGGCCTGAGCCGTGCTGCCACTGCACAGACGATGCAAGAGCCGCCGTGCCGGCCAAGGCGGGGAGACAGGCACCTCTCCTCTGCCCGTGGACGAGCTGGGGCCACCGCACGGAGACGTGGCCACTTGACGATCGTTCATGTGCGTCTGAGGAGACTTGTGCCCTCTGTTTGTTGTATGTCGTGTTCCGTGTGTACATGTCAAACCAAGCCCGCCGTGGCTTTAGGAGGCTCCCTCGTTGCGTATCTTTCACCGTTTGTTGAGTTTCTGGCCTTCCGTCCTTCTTTTCTTAAAAAATTTTTTTAGGTGAGGCAACCCTCGGTTGACTGCACAGATTGCGAGGACCTTGTCAGTTTACAATCCCTTATTTTTTATGCCTACAACACCTGGTCTTCCTGGTGGTCTCCCATCCAAGTCCTAACCAGGCCCGCCCTGCTTGGCTTCTGAGATCAGACGGGATTGGGCGTGTTCAGGGTGGCATGGCCGTAGACCCATCTTTACTTTTGAGTCTGTTTTTTGATTTTTTATTTTTTCAAAGTTTATAGATACATTTTCCGAGCATTGCCTGTGATTTGGAAGGAGGGGAGGCAACAAGGGATGCTCATTGTACCTCATTTTAGTTGAGACAGCCAAGTGCCCTCCAAACTATCGGTCTGCCATCTTGAATTCAAAGTCCAAGGCTTTAGCTCTTTAAAATTTAAAGAGATGAAGCAAGTAGACTATACTGGAAGTTTTGCAGATAGGTGTAGGGACAGTGAAATGTACAGCTACTTCAGAGTTTATCCGTCCAAGTCCTGGGCAAATAATATCCCGGGTACAGAGATTGCAAGACGACCACTGGTCATTGGTGGGAAAATCTTGTCAGGGGAGATGTTAAGACCCTTAGAGGCAGGCAGAGGCTTCCCTTAAAGCCTGGCCCCAACCCCCAGCAAAATGAAAGAGCAGGAAAGTGGGGATCCCAGGTACCCACACCTGAGTCACAACCAGCCTCAGGGACTGTCCCGAAGGTGGTCGATTCTGGAAAACCGGAATTCGATGCTTCCTAAATCCCAGCCCTCATCTATCCGAGCCCTCAGTGCATTTGACACATTGATCCGCCCTCCCTCTGGGCTGTCCCTTCTCACCTCCCCAGGCTCTACCCATTGGAGACGCCGGGGCTCAGCCTGGGACCTGCTGCTTCCCTGCTTTCTTCCCTGGCTCCATAAACACTGGGACCCCTCCCCACCCCGTTGTGCCCCAGGCCCTGACCTCGGCCCTCCACTCCAGGCTCAGGTTCCTAGCTGCTCACCTACCTGTCTGGTTCAGCGTTCCCCAGAAGCCCAGGTGGGATGTCAGCACCAGACGTGTGGCGCGCCGGAGTCGGCCGCCCGACTTCGAACCTGCAGGGCCAGATGTGCACGTGGCATCTTATCAGGTGCTCAGGTGCTTCTTATGCAAGGCAGAGCCTGCGCACTGCTGTTCTAGTCCTCTCCAACGCGTGGAGACAGAAACGCGCCGCTGCCACCGCGATGACAGCACCTTCCACACCACTCTCAGCAAACACGGACCCCTGACTCACACCCTGAGCAAACTGGAAGTGACAGGGCCAACCTGACGCGTCCTGGTTCCCATGTAATAAAATCTTGACTATTTCCCACAAACAGAGACTTCCTGGGTTAAGGCACTTTGATCCCTACCTTTCGCTCAGCTGGTGTGCAAAGGTACGTTGTGACCTTTTGGGCTGCCATAAGTGAGAAGCCACCCTCTTCCCATGACAGATAGGCCAGTGTGAACTTGACCGCCTTGTAAAGTCTGTGCCATGTTCCCTGAATACTTGTTGGGTTCCGTGTTGGGTGAGCTGGTCCTTCTGAGGTGCACCCGCCTGCCACCTCTCTGTCTGCCAGTCCCAGCACGGCTGGAACTAACCCGCCCCAGGCCAGCTCCTCCCATCCCCGCACCCCCTGGAGTCCTGTCCTTAGACAGCTTTTCCTTTCACTGCCCCATCCACAAACCCCATCGGCCCTACCTGCACAACGGCCTGAACCACCTCTAATGCTCACCTGGTCCGGGCAGCCACACTCTCTCCCTTGCTTGCTGCAACAGCCCCCCAGCCCCTATTGCTCCCCATTTTCCCCCTTCTCCCTGCTCGGCAGCCTGAGTGAGCCTGTTAAAGTGAGTCAGATCACAGCCGCCCCTGCCTAGAACCTTCCACTGGCTCCCATCTCGGAGAAGAGCCCGGTCTCTCACCCTCCAGGGCACCCTGCCCCTGCCCACCAGCCCTCCATGGCAGGGTCCTTTGCTCTCCCTCCTCCTGCGAAGGTCTCCCCAGAGGGCTTGGGGTTCGGGCTGTACCCGCAGGGCTTTGCCCAGCTGTCACCTTCTGGTTCTCACCTTCACACGAGCACACGGGGTGTGGTGCACGTGTACACGTGTATGTCTTCTGTCACCTCCACCTGGATGTCAGAGCCACGACAGCAGGACATTTGTCTATTTTGTCCACTTTGATCGATGCCATGTCCCTAGCATTTAGAAAACGGCCTGGCCCGGTCACTGTTCTGTATGACAAGCGTGAGGGGCTAGGTGATGGTCGCAACTTGAGGGGACTGGGGAAGCGGCATGGCGTCCCCCAGTGCTCCTTGGGTTTGGTTTTGTCTTGTTCGACACTTGCGGAAAACGTTGGTTCTAGACAATCGAAGCTTGGAGGGTAAGTGCCCGTGATGCCGCCCAAACCCAGGGATGAAGCGGCCTTGACATCAGGCCCCACCGCCAGGCTACGACCGCCAGATGGAAGTTGACAAACAGAAATGTCAAGTCCTGGGTTTTCGGTTCAGAAAAAGAACCTCATTGAATGGTGACACACACCTGCCTGATTCGAGCTGTTTAAAGGAACGAGATTTCAGTGTGAGACCAAGATCTGAGCAGCCAAGTGCATTCTCCTGGTTAGTAAACTGAGTCAGGGACCTTACACGGCCCCATCGGAGCCGGCTGGAGAGCCACACGCAGTTGTGGGCGCCGTATCGTGCTGGGGCTGTGGCAGACGAGAGAGAGCTGAGGGGCAGGATACCCTCGGCCTAACCCTGGAGAGCCGCTCATGTAGAAGAGGAAAGAAAAGCTCAGAGCAGGAGAAATGACAGGGACGGAGACGTGGGTTCAGGGTGACTTTTCTTCCCGCCAGAAACACCACTGAACAGGCATCGCAGGCGGAGAGGCTGTGACCGGAGGGGGCGGCGGGGGGGGGGGTGTTGTCTCCAGTGCACTGAGGCCGGACAGAAGCTCCGAGGGCTTCTCTGCTCTGAGAAAAAAAGTGCTGCAGAGCTGTGGTCCCAGCCTGAGGCACGTTCCTATTTGTCCTAGGACAAGTTAGCCCTGCAAGACTCTCTACACGGACACCCGCCCGCTGCAGAGGGCTGTGTGGGGACCGAAGGTGACAGTGCTTGCTTGGATGCTGTTTGCCTCCCCTCCCACAGGCAGAGAAAGCAAGGGGGGTGGGCACACACCCCATTGGTGCCCTGGGGCTGGAAGAGGGAGGCTGGCCAGCCCCGCGGAGGAAATCGGGCAGAGTGGCTGACCTTGGCCGTGCCCCCCGTGGGCCCGCAAGGAGGGGCTGCAGGCAGGCCGCGGAGAGAGGGATGATGCGAATGTAGAGAGAACAGAAACTCGTCACTTTATTTCTAAGCGGAAACCCATAGCAGCAGTCTTGCAGGCATGAACTTAGGCGTTGTTTTGAACACACACAATTTGCACATTTGCTCACTTAGGCTGTTTCACAAAATGAGGAAGAAGCCGCAGCCTGTCCACAAATGAATACACGTTCCAAACGGCAACGCTGCCCTTTGTGCTTCTTTAGAATCTTGGACAAAGCTCCCAGAGTCCTTTACAGAGGGCTTAGAAGAGCCATTCCCACCCCAGGCCCCGTCCCCTACATCTCAGAGACCCAGGAAGGGGAGCACAGGCAGCACCCACAAACCTTTGCAGGCTGAGAGACCCCAAATGCAGGGGTCACATTCTCCGGTGAATTCAGGATGGACACTGTTTGGGGAGAGAAGCTCATGGGCCGAGTCCGTCATCAGCCCTGAGGGGCTCTTGTCACCTCTCCAGACCCCAGGCCAGAGGCTGAGCCTGAGGGCTCATGCTCCCTGGTTTGTCCAGGTGCTGGGTTGGGGTGGGGTGGCTTTGGAACCTTGATCCTGGGGACAGCCAGACAGGGAGACTCCTGGCTGCTCCTCAGAGTGACGGTGACTCTCAGGTCACCTCTGGAAGGAAGTGTGAGATCTGGAGCGACCCTCTGCAGGAAGGAGACCGGCCCTGGTCCACCAGCTCTGTGCCCTCTGTGCCCCCTTCGAGCTTCTCAGATCTCACCATCAACACCCTGGCCCATCGACGGTGTGAGCTGCTGAACTGGAGGCCAGGAAGACCCATTGCCTGGGGCAGGTCTGCAAGGTACATTACAGTAGAGGCCGTGGCTGGGGCACTGCCCTACACCATCAGGCCCCAGGTGGAAGATGTGGACAGGGAGTAAACCTGGCAACCTGGAGCTACAAGCAGACACTGGGAGGACCAGCCTGCCCCCTGCACCCAGGACAGCAAGCTAAACCACTCCCCCTGGGACAGGCATGGTGACCCTGTCCACCCCAACAGTGGTCATGAGCCCTCGGGAGTCACATGGCAGGAGACTTAAGTGGCAGACGGACGGACTGTTAACAGTCAGTGTCACCAGTGTCCCAGGGTGTCCATGGAAACCCAAGCCCTAGGGCCCAGATCTGCGCCCTGAAGGCCTCTCAGGTCTGCTGCCATTTCTCGCCACACCTTCCTCTCAGGGCAGGACCGTCTGCTCTGCACCGGGGCTGGAGCTTTCCTCTCGGCGGGAGGCGGCCGCTGCACGCTGGCTCTCCACGGGTTTCTGCTGCCCCAGCCGCCCTCGCACAGGAGGCCGCAGGGCAGACAGGTGTAGGCCTCCTGCTCCTGCCCTCCCCACTCAGGGCTATAAATACTCTGGATGCAAATGGCAAATGCTCGAGACATTTATCATAAATTACAAGTGGATGATTGTGAGTCTTTA
Organism: Eonycteris spelaea; assembly: GCA_003508835.1. NCBI lineage: Eukaryota > Metazoa > Chordata > Mammalia > Chiroptera > Pteropodidae > Eonycteris > Eonycteris spelaea. The sequence continues at coordinate 3,316,333 of PUFA01000069.1, forward strand.
GACCATGAGGCCTCTGGGGGAGTATTTCAGTTCTTAAAAAAAGAAAAAAGAAACGAAGCCAATGGGGTGGGAGGGCTTGTCTGGGAGAGGCCACCGGCTCAACACGTTGGTCACAGAGGAAGGGAATGACCAGGCCCAGGGAAAGGGGAACTCAGAGCCAGATGAAGGGGGGACACCCGAGCCTCTTCTACTCCACGACCATCACTTTAATAATTTTTAAAATGACTAATTTAAAAAGAGACCAGCTATTTTCTAACAAGTGTGTGTTGGCGGGGGCGGGGGTCTTCTGGCCCCTTCTGTGCGCCCGCTCCCCAACCTTACAAAGGGGGCAGGTCCCAGCCCACATTAGCCCAGCACAAAGTCCTGCCCTAAGTGGCATGGGTGTCTGGTGGGGGAGCTCACAGCCACCCACACCGCTCCCCATGTTTGCAGAGGGGCGGCCGTGGGTCAGGAGCGAGTGCACGGCCCCTCCAGCCAGCCTGATGGACACCAGCAGGATCATCATGTCCCCCCTCAACAGCCTTGAAGGGGGCCCTGCTGGGGCACATGAGAAGCTGGGGCACCCGTCAACCGAACCCTTCTCACCACCTTTTCCATTTATTCTGCCCGACCACAGGGCCTCAGCATCCTGTCCCGTAACCAGCACGACAGGGTCGGCTTTGAGGAGAAAGGGAGGCATTCCGGTTGCCCCGCATGCTGTCTAAACCATTCCCTTCCCCCTTTCCAGAAACTCCTGAACGCACGCCAGGCCCCAGAGCACTTCTAATTTAATATTCTAATAAAAACCGTGGTGGCACAGAACCATGAACTGCATTTTAAATTCCTTGGGCCACTAATGAGCCCTGGACTCCTGCTGGAACTGATGTCAGGACAAGACGCAGAACCGATGGCCGGCGCATGGCCGGTGCCCACGGCAGCCACAGCGCCGCGGCCTTGGCCACAGTGGCCGCCGGGCCGGGGACCACCCGGCAGCCCCCCGGGGAGTCGGCCGCCCACGCGCAAGGCAGGATTGAACTGAAAGCACCGAAAAGCAAACACTAATGAGGGAAAAAGGGAAGAAGGCAACTTTAATTTTCTGTTCCCCTTTGACATCTTTCTTCTCTGTCCAAAGGACGGGTCTTAATCGAAGCCCACGATGGGGAACGTTCCCTCTTTCTTACCCAGTGACTTCGCACGCAGGGTGCTCTGCTTTTTCTCACAGATTATACCTTCCTTTCCCCCTGCTTCTCTGCAAGGGTGAGTAATTACAATTTTGTTATCTTCTAAATTAATAAAAAGGTGAAGCTGACGGGGTTGGAGCTGTCTGCACAGCAGTTTGGCAACTGGGGCGACAGCTAAGCACGGAGCAATTTTGTGCACAATTCGAAACCTCATTTTCTTTCTTTTTTTTTCTTTTGCTGAGGCATCAGTCTAACAAACATCCCATTGTTGCTGAAAATAATTTCTTTTCCCAACTCTTCTAGGAATAAAACACTTTTAATGTATTTGTCATTAAATAAAATTGAAAAAGTGACAATTTAAAGAACAATTGAGGAGTCCCACATCCATCATGGGCTCATGGTTCTGACTCAAATCAGCAAAGCAAAAAAAGCACTGAGACTATGGGGAAGTGTGTGTGTGCACGTGTGCAGCCGCGCACACGCACAGGGGGGATTGTGTTATACTGTTACACCTGTTTTGAGTCAGAGCAATCCGGCCTTGAAGGCTGCCTTGACCAGGGTGCCAATCCCATTCGGTATGTGCCCTGCCTGGCATGCTCAGAGTCACCCCTCCCGGCCTCCCAGGACTGCCAGAAAGTGACTTTGAAGGCTCCAATGAAGTTCGTTTTTTACTCTTCAAAGAAACACAACTTAAAATGAGGGGCAGAAGGTTCTGGCAGTGTTCTATTTCTTGACCTAGGTAGCTGTCGTTTTAGTTTGTAACTGACAAGCATCATAGTAAAGGACCAGAGGTCACACGCACGCCTCTGTCCGTCTCTGCAGAGGAACTAGCCTTGCCTGACCTTTCCTCAAACCAGACACCACCCGCGCTGTGCCTTCACGGGGGAGGCGGCCACGGTCCTGTATCAGCTCCGCTCTGCCGGGGGCCTGGCTGCATCTCCTTCCTGGCACGCCCCGCCCTAGCGGGGCTGAGGACTCTGCGGGTGTCTGTGACTCCTGGCTGTGCACCAGCCCTCGTCACCCACAGTCCAGTCAGCTCTCTTGGTCTCGAGTTTTCGGCCGTTCAGGTGCGGTCGGCCACGGGGGAGAAGTCCTGCTCAGGATCGGCCAGGGCCCAGAGAAGGCCAGCGGCCTGGGCACGTCTCTCAGTTGCCCACTGACCCTTCATTCCCTGAAGATGCAGGACTCGGTCTGGGCACGTGTGGTGTGGCACACCTTAAATGGGTCTCCAGGGCCCTGGCCCAGCCAGGCAATCAGAAAGAGCCCCTTCTGCCCCCAAATCAGAAGGCTCGGCACGGAAGGCAGCGCCCCCAGCCTGGCGCCGAGACGAAGGCCGGCGCAGGCGGTGCCGAGCCTCCCTGAGGTCAGCCCGGGGTCGGGAGTGGCTCCCACGCGAGCAAGGCCCCCGCACAGGCCAGGCGGCCTCGGGGAGACCGAGGTGGCGCCACGAGGCGGAGCCCGCCCGCCGTCCTCCCCGGCGCCTCGGTTCCCCTTCCCCTTCATCTGGGCGTATGAAGGGCTGGAGGAGACGTGGAGGCGGGCAACCTCCGTTCTCTCCAGACAGACCCAGAGCATCTGGAAGGCGCAAACCTCGAAGGACATTCCCAGGGGACAGGAGGAAGGAGGCGAGGCCTGGCAGGAAGGGCTCAGTGTGGGTCTAGTGCTGACACTTCAGCCCGTGTCCCTTCAGGTGTGAGGCTGAGCTGCCCAGAGGCATTTAGTTACCTGGGCCTGGGACAGCCGTGTGGCCACGGGAACTGACCGCTCTGGAGACAGAAGGTTCAGTCAACTCTCCCAGACCCTTCCCCAGCCCGCCCCCAGATTCCGGGTCCACAGTGCGGCCTCTGAGCATGGGGACCCTCTTTGGACAGGCGGCTTCAGAGCTGAAAAAGAAGTCCTTCAGTAGTCGGCACTTCCAAAACATTTGCACTCCGCCCTAGCTCCGACTCATCTGGCTGCCTGTGTTCCCTCACTGGGCAGCAAGCGCACCACTGGAGGAAGAGCCGAACGGACAGGAGCTCCGTGCTAACAGGCGACCGCGGGCTGGATGCTGACGGAGGCCCCATGAGCAAACCACAGGGGGCAGCCACCCACCGTGAACGGGTGGCACCCCCACAGGTTACAGGAGCCTCCCTCCCATTACCAAATGTGGGGCACCCCTCGGGGGTTCCAGTCACCCCCACACAAGGGGAAGCGGACAGAGATCACAGAGTGAGGGTGCAGAGGGAGACTCCGAGCCCTGAGCCCTGCGGCAGGAGGGAGACCTGCTGGCCCAGCGGCCTCCCCTCCCCCAGGACCAGCTCCTCCCCCGCCGCGCTCACAGGAGGCAGCCCTTCCGGCAAGTCCTGCAGTTGGACCTACCCTACTATGCTAGTATCCATCACTCACTCAGAACGAAGTTACACCAGGAGAAAACAGATGCCCCATTGCTCTTCGTACACCCACAACCAATGTGGCTTTAAGATGCCAGACAGGAGCCCCCTGTAAGTCCCACCCCTCCTAAGCAGGGTCACAGGGTGTGCAGAGGACCCTGCGTCTGGAGGAGCTACACATGGAGCTGATTGAGACAGACAGCCAAGGGAGAGCTCTGCAGATACGCAGACATCAGACAATCTGATTGAGTTACAAAGGGGCACTGGAATGGAAATTACTAAGTAAGAGACACAACTGTTGTAGCAACTGTCAGATAAGATTGTTTCAGTGAGGATTGGGAGGAAAGCGTCTTACTTAGCATTGCTTTTTTTCTTCAATCCCCGGTCAAATATTGTGGTCCGGGGGACAAATACAGCAGCCACCAAACACCACACCCATGCTGCAAAGAAGAGGCTGCTTTCTGTATGCGGCCAAAGTGTGGTAATTCTCGGACTGGGCCAGCCCAGGTGGAAGTTGGTATACATTTATATACACGTGCTTCCAAACATTAAATTAGCAGGTGGCTTAATAACTATCCTTGTCAGCCTCCCAAGCTTGAAGGCTAGATACATTTCAGGAATGACAGGTTAATGACCCAGCAGTTCGAGTGATTATTAACGCCAGTGTCCATGGGTTGATTTGTTCATTGTGTATTTTGCTGAATTTCCTCAAAAGAGAGTCCTTGTCAGCCCAGGTGTCATGATGAGCCGCAATTGTGCCTCATTTAGGAGACGTGCACGATGTTTCTTGGCTCTACCCAAAGCTTAACCGTTCTAAACTAAGGAAGGAAAATTACAGCGTCCAAGGGATTAAAACTAGTGATTTGCTGTTTGAGCATTTGAGAAAGATCTGGAACACCTATGATTCAGCAAATGGAGAATAACAAAAAGAAATAAAAAATCATTTAGTTCCCAGGGCGATGTGTTCCATAAAAGTAAACACTCTATGGAAACCCATTTCCTAAAGGGTGCCCCCAGGTAATACGGGCCTAATATATTCTCTTCCATTCAAGTGTTCACATGCCATTTTTGAATTCCGACATGAGCCTATTACTTCCTTCTGTTCCCTTGCCTGGGTTAGATTAGAGAGGTAGGGTGTTAATGGTGGACTTGATGAAGATTGAAGACCCATTTTCTCCCCCTGGAGACCAGCCTGATTTGAACAAATTGAGGAGAACAAAGCAGCCCACTCCTGTCCTTGGGAGAAACCTGTACTGTGAGTTTCTGCAGCCGGGCCTGCTCCTCTCTGGAAGGCGGAGGAGGACACCAGTTCTTGCCGCCATCTGGACCCGCCCCGTCATCCCCCAACGGTGCCTCCTTTATTGGTGCTGCCGGTTGGATGAGCGAGGGTTGGGGCCTGGGCTGGAAGGAAGTGAGTTGCCGCTGGGGGCCTGGAGGGCATGTGGGTCGAGCTGTTGGCCGGCGGGGCCGGTGTCCCCTGTCCCCAGTTCCTCGCTGTTTTCCTCCTTCTGGCTGCTCTGCTGTTCTGGGCACTCAAAGTGGACGCAGTGGAACACCTGGTGAGAGAAGGCAAGACTCCATGAGTGACAGGTCGGTGTCCCACCCTGGGGCGGCCCCCGGTCGGGACGTGGTCCTGTCCAGCTCCAGGGGTCTGCCACATGGGAGCCGGAGGACGGCCTTCCCACTCCCCCTGCCCCGGTGCAGACACCAGGCACCAACTGAAAGGTTGTAAACATGTTTCAATTCGTCAGGATAAAAGTAAATGGACGGATGGTTGAAAAGTTACAGGCAGCAGGATTTAGCAGCTGGATTCCTACAAAACGTTCTCACTGGATTACTCTATTGTCCCAGGAGCTCTTCTTTTTAAATTAATTCCTGCATTTGGCAGTTGGGTTAAAAGTCAACAGGGGTTGACTGTGGTGATGGCTGCATGATTCTGTGAAGATACTAAAAACCACTGAATTCTACACTTTAAACATGAGTTGTATGGCATGCGAACATCTCAGTAAAAGTCTTACTTAAAAAAAGCCAGCAGGCGTTACCCCAGGCGAGTACCCAGGCTCATCCCCAAGGGGACAAACCAGCCCCTCCCTCTCATGCTCCCTGTGTCCTTGGGGAGGGAAGAAGCTCTTGATGCATAATTCCACGCTGGGCGGCAGTGCTGGGGAGGAGACTTCACCCTGATGTGGCTTGGACCAACCTGAAACAAGGCCCAGCCACCCCGCAGCAGCCAGGAGAAGTCTGCCTCCCAGAGAGTGTCACTGTGGAAGTACTTCTGAGCTCTGTGCCCAGTGTTGGGCCAGCTACTGTGTAGACAGGGCTCTGCACGGCACAGCGCTCAGCCAACAAGGGTGAGCCATGGCCCTGACCTTGAAAATAAACAGCATGGGTGGGGGGCAAGGGGTGGTTTGAGCCTGACCCCCCCCAGTACAAAGCAGGTCTCACTGGTATGTGAGCTGGGGGGGGGGAAATGTGGGAGTGGGGCAGAGGTGCAGGGAGGAGGGGCAGTCAGAGGAAGTCACAGGGGGCCTTTCGGGGTGCCAACCCCCACCTCCCCAGGCACTCATGGAAAGTCCTCTCTCCACTGGGGTTCCAGTTCTCTCTCCGGGGCTTGTTCCGATCTCTTTCAAAGGGAGGAATCACATCCTCTGCAGTGGCGGTCTTCGGTCTGGGGTACATGCAGATCTACCTTCTAAGGAACATGCTGGCAGCTCTAAGGAAATCAATTTCCAGATCCTCAAATTCTGTATTTTCTAAAACTGCCTGAGAACGTGACTGAATTCACAACACCTTTCCCCACCTCACAGAAGGAAAGCATAGCCCTTGCTCAGGTGGGCTGCCCCGGGGCACGAACCCGCCACCCCTGGGCGCCGCGGTGCAGCCTTCAGTGACTCGCGGGCCCTGATGCCTCCCCGTCCCTGTGAGGGCAAATCTCGGCCTGAGCGAGATGTTCCGAATTCAGAACTGAAGAATATTCATGACTCATGTAATTTTTAAAAATATAACTGGAACTTTTGCAGAATTTTGAAAACATTTTCAAGAGACACCAGCTAAAACCCACGGATGCGTCTTTCACAGTTGTTTTCGCATCTGGTGTGCCTTATTCGATGAGCCGGTTAAAAACTATTTTAGCAAATCATGTCATCAAATATTTATTCCTAAATATTTATTTAGTCCTCATCTTTCATCTTATGGGTTTTTTTTTTCTATCTGATATTAACAAAAATAATTGTACTTAAGAAATATTTTACTTCTCAAACTTAAAATGTTAACAAGATTACACATATTTCCAAAGCTCTTTTGGGAGATGTGCAGACCAAATGCCGCTGCTGCTGCACGTAGGAGACTCTAAGCCCTCGACGGAGTTCTTTTTTTTAAAAGTTACTTTTATTTTTCCAATCGAATTCTTTATAAAGTTAACAGGCAGGACCTGGAGGGAAGGAGAGCACGTGGCGTGGTTAGCAGTGTTCCAGGCAAGGGGGAATGACATGGATGAAGATGCTGGTGGGGAACAAGCCCAGTGTGTCTGGGCGGATCCGAGTGGCAAACCGTGGGGAGACGGGGACCTGAGCAGCGGGGCCGGTGAGGGCTTTGTAATCTGCTCGTCCCATAAAGACTGACTGGCTGCTTCCCCCAGGGCCCAGCCACTGCATCAGCTCCAATGACAGGGATTCTGGCCTCGGGAGCACATGTGCTGGTGACATGGTCCCAGGATATTTGAGAAGATTCTTCTGGTAATGAAGAGCAGGGAGGGAGACCAGCTTGGGCCAACAGCGTCTTCTTTAACCAGTGGTGAAAACTCTGAGCAGGAAGCCATGGAGGCCAAGAAGAGGTGCTATGTATGGTCTGTGAGATATTTAAAGAGGAAAACAGACTGACCTTGGAAACCTGTTAGTGGTGAGATTTAGAGGAGTGGGATCAATCCAAGAGAGATCTCAACCTTCAGGCCAAGATGCACGGGCACAGGGACAAGGGTGGGCTGCACAGGCTCGCCAGGGGGGCTGAGAGGTGTGAGGAGAGGCCCGCAGCGGTGGATCCCAGGAAGAAGAAGAGGCTAAGATCAGTGAGGGTGGCAGCAGGGAGAAGATGAGGCCTTAGCTGGAATGGGGTTTAGGGTGAGATCCAGTTCCTAAGGGTCCTGGTGGCCCGAGAGAGTCTTAAAAGAAACCGATGTGCTGGGCCAATGATGTGACAGGAATTGAGGCTGGGGGAGCCAGATGGCTACCAGTACTAGAGCTGGGGGACCAGGGAGCAGAGAAGCAGCTGCTAGAACCAGAGCATCCTGGACAAACACCTGATAGGGCCCAGGCGCTCCACAAGGTGCTCCAAGACTTTCCACCTTCAGTCTCCAGGCTTCTCCTACACTAGCCAAAAGCCCTGGGTAAGCAAGATGATGCAACTATTGTTAAGCTGTTGTTGAACTTGCAAATGCTGATGCTAAATTGTAAGTGAGTAACTGTTTCTTAGTGATATGCCTGGAAAGGGCTGGCAGGTGCCGGAAGCCTGCGTGGACAGTCCTGGAAGGTAGGCCACATGGAACGGGGGCATGGCTAAGATCCAAACCCAGGAGGGCAGGACACACAGCTGGCCCTCTGCTGGCCACCAAGTGCCTCCAGGTGAACTGCACCCTCATACTCCCTTGGGTAGGGAGTTCACCTTTCCTTCCCGGGATCTGCGGCTGGAGAGGAGCCACGAAACTTTGGATCTCTCCATGTTTGGTGAGGCCATTCCTGGATGAGGGCTTGTCTGTAAGGGGTAAGGCGCTGGTACGCTGGGAGTGGTAAGGACACAGGGCAGGGCTGCTGGACACCTGCCACTCCCCCCGATGGAGGATCAGGCAGAGGAGACTGTAGGGGGCTGAGGGGGTACAGCTACGGCAGAGCGCTGGGGGGCGGGGGGCTGCCCCTGCTTCCTCCAGGAGCTCCACATCTTCCACAGCTTGAGCATGGACATGCACATGCATAATCGTGCACACATGCACCACACACAATCATATGCACACCAACCCACACCATCCGCACATGCATACACACACGCACACGCACACACACACACACACACATCTGTCTACTGTGGAATCAAGTTCAGAGAAGACAAATGTCATATCAACTGTGAAATTATGTTTAAAATATAAATTCTGTGCTTACCTTCCTATATCACTTTCCTATATTCCATTTCAATTCATTTCTCTACCACTGTTTCAAATTTCACATTTCAAACTCTAATATCGAGACTAAGTGAGGCATGCATCTCTGTTCCCTTCATTTTAGCAGAGGCCGTTTTCTCTCCGAGCGAGCCGATTTCTCTTCTTAAAGGCCTGTGCTGTCCTCACCACGGTGCTTCCTGCAGATCCTCATGGCTGCAGCGGCCCTGAGTGAGCCCTGTCTCTCCTCCTTTTTCCTTTCTTCCTCTCTTCCTTTTATATGAAATCTCCCTCTTTGGGCCCATCTGCAGGTGCTTACCCATCAAGAGCCAGATGGGAGGGTCTTTTATGGAGATTTAAAAACTACCTGGGCCATCAGGTCTGACCTATGCAGGGTGAATCCGAAAATCTCCTAAGCCGCAACAATGAATCTACTCTTCTCCATCAGCTTCACCTGCTTTAAGCGTTTGAAGTGACAAGACCATCTGGGAGTAATCAACAATCTCGTCTGCTTTATGAACACTCCTCTGTCTCCGCACGGGACGGTCAGAGGACACAGCCAAGCAGGCTTTTGCTGAGTGGCCAGAGTGAGCCCCTATGACCAAACCTCCACTTCTTCACGTCCTATCCCATACTCTCGAGCAAGCTGCCCACACAGCTGCTTGTAAGAGAACAAACATCCTGTCCTCTTCCTCAGTATGGCCCAGTCATACTTCGTCCCCGGCACCCGTGTCTCTACCTTCTCCGAACATGCATTTTACTGCACCTTCTGCTTCCTGACCCTGAGCTCTTTATCTTGCCCATCATGTTCTTTAATCGGTTATCTGCGTAATCCCCACGCTCATGCCTTGTCAATACCTGTGGAGGCTACTCCTCAGAGCTCTAGACTGATGCTAATCCCGCAATTGACTTACATTTGTCCTATTCCTTATTATCTTTCTCACGCGCACCCCCTCTTGTATTGAATGGGTTTTCTCTCCTTGTGCTCCTAATTTCCAGGTGAGCTCTTCCCAACTCGCCCTGCACCTTGCAAAGCTTCAGGGTGCCTCCTGCCCCAAAGCCAGCCCTCCCTCCTGCCTCTGTCTTCTGGCCTGTCGGTTCTCATCTGATTCAAGGATCAAGGTGTTGGTTTCCTTTCTCTCGCTCAAGGCCTTGCACATGAATAAACAAATCAATAAAAATCCTGTATTGAAAAATAAAGTTAAAAAAGATCTTAGTGTGGCCCAGTGCTGACGAATGGCTAGTTCTTTAGAACATGCCTGTTACCTAAAAAAAGGGTCCCTGTAAGTGATGCTATCCTGAAGGGCAGGGTGGCTTTCTGCTCCGCACTGAGCTGGTAAAAAAAGCCGGGGAAGACACTGTCTGCAGTAAGAACGTAACAAACGTTCACCAGCCTGACCTGACGCCTGCTGTTGCCTCATTCCCATTGTTATTCTTACTTCTCTAACGTAGGTGATGTAAACCGCACAACTGTCTTAAGCCCATGCAACCAACCTGTTTTAAAATAATAGTGCCAATGGCTGCTATCCCCGACACACCTAATAATACTGATGGAAAATCTCTGCTGGCTGTTTTAATGTTTTCCTAAGGTATATTTCTCCTTGAGAAATAAACATTCCCCTCCCTGCACCCCGACACCACAGGGCTCATGGTAGACCCTTCCTCCAGAGGCCCTTGGAAGTCCTGGCCACTACCAGCCCAGCTGAGCTCCTTGGTGGCTCTGGGTGGGTGTGCTGCAGCCGGGGAGCAGTGACCAGACATGAGGAATGAGGCCCTCTCAGAGTCATGCTTCAGTCTGTGATCCCAGAGTACCAAAAGTGTCACTAAAGGACCAAATAACTTCAATGCAGGTTCCCTGAACATCTCCAGAGAGCCAAGGAGGCTCTGCCAGATTCAAAGGAGACAGAAAGGAAACAGTTACTTTTATTAAGTCACACACTGAGGGGTAAAGATTCTAAGTGGAAAAGGGTGTTCTACAAATGGAAAGCGGGTGAGGCCTGAAGTCAATGGAGAGGTGGAGTGTGCAGTGGGTGTCCGAGTGAGCAGGCTAAGGGCAGGTGGAAGTTGGGAAAGGATACAGAAGGCAGAATGGGCACAGCATATACCATAGACACGGCTGGAGGAGCCGAATGTGTGAGTAGGTTTGGAGGACAGGAGGTCTGAGTGCATTCATTCCACAAACACTTATAAGGCACCCCCTGCATGCCTGTGAAAGTCCTGGCCCCTCAGGGCACAGTACCCAGTGAGAAGAGCAGGCCCCTTAGTGGACAGGCAAGAAACTCTGGGCATACAGGAAACCATGAGGTTGTAGAGAAGGGCTCCCCAGCCAGCCGGAGGGAGTTGGGGATGTTTCCTGGAGGAGGAGATATCTGAGCTGAGCTGGGAAGGTCAGAGGAGGGAGCCCCTGATATAGAAGGGGAGAGGAGACCACTGTAGGCTCTCAAGCTGAGGATGATGACAAAGAAAGCAGGAAGGTGTAGGGTAGGGGGAAGTAGGTGGAAGGTGTAGGGTAGGTGGAAGTAGGTGTAGGGTAGGCAAGGAGTCCCCACAGACCGGGGGACACAGGAGAGCTTGGCCCAGACCTGGACAGGGAGCTAAGGACGCTGGAGGGAAGAGACTCTTAAAAAAGAAGTATTTCTTAATTTAAAATATTGCAAAAGGAATATATGTTTATGGGGACAAGTGTTTAAAGAAAGTAAGTAGATGACAGTAAGTACTTAAACCTTGTATAAAAAAAATCATAATATAAAAAACTACTTTAAAATGGAGCCAGAGCTGCTGTCCCACAGGAACTGCCCTGCGCGTCTTAAGCCTCTACTGTTTGGAATGCTAAAACAGGGCAAAATAATCTTTGTACTGAGCCTAAAGCAACATTGTGCCCTAAAGAACTGTTTGCAAGGATAGCAAGAAAGCGGATAATGTGATTACCGAATTGGTGACTACAGGACTAACAATTTAAAAACTCTTTAGAATTAGCATCGCTATGTTATCTGCACCAATAGAAACGCTTTTCTCCTATTGATGTAATTGTTCCCCTTTCGTTTCTCATAAATATCCACTGCCTTTGTCTCCTAATTGGAACACTACCTGGCTTCTGCCTGAATCAATGCTTCCTGAATAGCTATTCTTTGATCTCAAATAAATACTTGTTGCCTCTTACTTTGAAAGGCTTTTTTATTTTTAGGTTAACACTTGAAATCCCCTGAGAGAGAATTCGGCAATTTGAGATAAACAGAAAAGTGTCATTTTTAAAGGAATAATAAGAGAACTTGCGAACAGACTCAGTAAGACCGATACAAGAAAGAAAGGGTCCACAGTGACTCCAAGGATTCTTTGGGAGGACAGAGACCGGCAGACGCCGGTACTACAGAAGGTGGCAGCAGCGGGGTCCCAGGGGGCTCTAGGCTCAGCCAACCACCAAGGACCTGTACTCATCTTCAGATCCTTTCACTGTTTTTGTTTTAGGAACCTCAAAGATCTCACTGAGCACGAACACTGACTGAGTATTGCACTATGTCTCCCATCCCGGCAGGGGAGAGGGTGGGGGGCAAAGGTGCCCCTGCCAGGTACCAGGGTGCTGAAGGTCACACCCATGGTGGGAGTCAACCTCAGAGCCCAGCGGCTCCAAAGTCTGTGGTCTCCTTGTATCAGGAGGCCTGCCTCACACAGAAAATTATAAGAGCATGTGATCAGTAATATGACAGATGTGTGAGAAATTAATTTTGTCTAGAAGGGAGAGGTCAGGGAGGGTCACAGAGAAAGATGTGCATAAACTAGGTCTTAAAGAATTGGGAGGCAGAGAGGGAGGGGAGTAGCCTTCCAGGTAGAGGGGACAAAGGGAAGACTTCCAGATAAAGGTCTGGGTCCTGACACCTTACTTCGCACGCTGGTCACACAATGAGAGGCTCTACTCACCCCTCTGCAGAACAGTGTGCTGGCTCGGCCATATCAGTTGATAATCCAACCCACCAGCCTTGCACCTAAGATGACACCAGTGCAAAACCAACATAGCTAGGCCCTGGACTACTACAGATGCAAAATAAGCAGCATGGTGTGTGCGCCTCACCATCATCTTGTGCAAAGCTGGGGCTCTTTCCCTCGGGACCCCAGGCACCTGTTGCAAATGGGTATCCGGAGGAGGGCCCTGTGGGAGGTCCTGACTCTGTTCTCAGGACTGGGGGTGGGAAGTGAGCCTGTCTGGGGAAACTGGCTCCTTCACTGGTGGCCATGTGGTTGGGCTGGCCCAAGCTGCCTCCGCCCTGGCAGAAGTGCATAAAGGGAAAGCAGCTGGGGTGCCTCTGCTCTTTCCACAGGAAGCTGGAGGGCGCAGCTGATGGCTTGAGGGAGGTGACACTACCACAGAGGGTGAGGGGATGCCATCTAGAAATGTGCTGCCTGACCTGCCGCACCCCCAAGCCCGCTTCCCTCTGAGCACCTCCCTCTCGGTGCTACAGCCAGGGCCTGAGTTTCTGTTTGCTCAGAAGCTTGTGTGATCCAATTTCTTTCGTCTGAACCTTCCCAAGACTGCAATACCCCTTAGAAAGGATGTGACCAAAAGCGAATGAAGCATACAGGGCAGAGTTGCACTACTGATTTATGCAAGACTATTACCACAGTCGCCGCATCATTTTCCCTGCCCCTTTTCAGCAATCACGCATCCCATTAGCCTGTTTGATTGCTGCTGCTCACAAAGGGGCACCTTCACTGAACCAGCTTCAGCAGCCTCTGGATCTGTCCCCTGAGAGGAGCTGGCTAATTTGGAATGTAGTCGTGTGTATGAGCCCGCACTGCCTCAGTCACTATCTGGCGTCCTACAGAGCTGCTGTCTAGTATCGCTTTGCCCCTCCTCTCCATGAGCCATAACTTGCTTTTTATTTGAGACGGTCTGGGGGGCTCTTTTCTCTGTGAACCCTGGAAAGGAGGTGCACAAGTGCGGCAACCCCTCAGCGATCAGCCAGGTTCCTCAGCTGGCTGCTGGCTGCGCCTTTCATTATAGGAACCCCCAAGCACTACCTGTTCGACACGTCCTCACGGTTTTTAAAAGCAGAGAAGCCTCTGCCAATTTTTCCCAAGTTGGCCTAAAAGTCCACTGTGAACTGCAGCAGAAATTGGGAAAATTTAATAAATGGTGATCAATGACCCTACCTTGCTTTCCTGGTTTCTCCCGAGTAATTTTCACAGACTGCTTTCATGCCAACCAATACAAACAGGATTTCTGATCCAACCTTTCAACTTACATTTACAAGGTGACGTATCTTGATAATAGACACCTACCTTTCAATGATATTTGCCCATAAGTCAGACGCAAAGACGTGGTGTCTGAATTATACCCCCTGAAGACTTCCTGTCTTCCTTTCACAGCATCTGGTGTGGCAGCATCACACACCCACTCACCACGCAATAAACTTGAACTGATCCTAATGATGGTGACAATTAACGTCTTTGTTACACTCCTCCCAGGAGCAGAAGAGTCACTCTGTAGGCTGTAGGGATGTTTTATTTTTGTTTCTTTAAAAATGAAGACCAAGTATTTCCAAGAAAACACCCCTTTCTGCAAACCAAAGTTTTATATATGGATATCTGAACAGCCCAAAACATTGTTTTCAGCTAAGGAGCCCATTTCATGGGGAGACGTTTCCAGATTATGACTAATACTTTACAGGGTCGCTCCGGGTGATAGGACACCCCGACAGTTTAGCACAAGTATTCACTCCTGATGGGTATGGGAGTAAGTTTCTTGGTGACAATGCTTATATATGGCAACAATAACTTTCCCATGTCACTTTCCCTTATTCACATAGGCCAGGGCACCCACAAGAAACTGGGACTCCACTGTTTGGAAAGTTCTGGAGAAAAAAAAGCCTTTGCAATAGGTATCGCCCCAGGCAGCCCCGCAGTTTTTGATTCTGTCTCTTCCGTGTGCACACCACAGGTTTCCAGAGGCAGTGATTCTCCCAGTTCACTTGGCTCTGGAGTAGTGGAGGTATCTTTTTATTTTTGAAAAACTAAACGACGAAAAAAGAAATGTCCTAGCTCACAGGTAGAATGTAGTAGAGGTGGCCTTACCAAGGCCCCCTTCCTGCTGGAGAGCCTGGCCGTGGCCCCACTCTCCCTGGAAGGCCGGCGCATGTAGCCCCAACCGTCCTGGGCAGCTCTTCACTTCGCCCAGGCAATGTGTGCCTGTTCTACCCAGAAGAGCTCCCGCTGCATGGAGACTTCAGGCCTGACTCCTAACTGCTGGCTCAGCAGTGGGACTCAGCTTGAAATTACCCTCACAAGCTGGATGTCGCCATTCATCTCACTCTAAGAGGCTCCTGACATTCCGCTGCTTAGGTGCTAGGTGCTTCCAGGCCAGCTGTTTGGTGCCAAGTGCTGCTCTAGTACAAGGGGCAATGACATGTGCTCACTGTGTTACTTTGCCTCTCTCCCCAATAAAAGCTTTCATAATAGACATTTAAGTTTTAAAGTTGCCTATAAAAAGGTCTTCCTTTATAATCATGCTACAAATTAAATATTTTTCTGCCTTTTTTTTTTCTGTTTCACTGGGAAGGAACCTTTACGATCTACTTCCCTCTCCTTAAAGATAAGTGTCCTGAGAACCAGAGTGGTGAAGTGGCTTGCTGAGAGTCACACAGCAGGTTGGGGGTGAGGCTGCCACCAGGGCTGAAGTATCCTGGTCCACATGCGATCAGACTCTGCCCTCCCTTCCACCCACTTCTCTCTCTCTTCCTCAGCTCATTCCTCACCTTTGTGCCCATGCATTCTCAGGCTTGCTTCTTTATCAGTTATCAACCTTTCTTCTTAGCCTGATTCTTCTGAGAAACTTGACCTTAACCATTATCTGCACGTATAGTCCTTCAATTCACATTAAGCTCACCTTTAACCACCCTTCCATCCTATCTTGTATTTTTCACAATAAATGCTGCTAGACGTTCTCATAGCCATCACAGTCCTACCATTCTCCAAGGTCCCGGGAATTACAGCCTTGCTGAGATCTTCAGTTCTTCCTCATTTTTCAGATCCAGGTTGTCACAAGTAAGTCCTCAGGGCTGAATTCCTTCAGCACCCTGCACCAAAGCTCTGCCCCCCGTCTGATTTATGGAAGGGCTACTGTGTGCTGGATGCTGGGACACAAACGTACCACAACACGATCTCTGCC
Organism: Eonycteris spelaea; assembly: GCA_003508835.1. NCBI lineage: Eukaryota > Metazoa > Chordata > Mammalia > Chiroptera > Pteropodidae > Eonycteris > Eonycteris spelaea. The sequence continues at coordinate 3,332,167 of PUFA01000069.1, forward strand.
CTCAAGGAGTGCTGTGTATTGGGGGACCCAGGCAAAGCCTCCTCCTAGGACTATTATGCAAACTCACAGGTGCTAGGCTGGCCTACCCGACCCCAGTCTCGGGCTCTGATGCTCCAGAGCTTACCCCTCTCTGGCCCACACCTAGTCTTGCCCTTGCAAATGCCACCTCTGCCTTGCACACACCACACAGGGTACCCAGGTGCATTCTGAAACCTGGTTTGTTGTAGTTTATTTCTATCCCGCAGCAGGTTTTACTTGTGTGTACCCCTGCCCCATCACTGCCATGTGCAACCCCTGGACACTGGGTTCTCTCTGGCAGAAGTAGGAGTTCGAGGGCTAGAACAGGGTCTCTCTCTGATGGGTGAGGCTTGCCTGTCCTTTGGCTCTGGATCTCTCTGCATCTCTGCCACCGGGATGGTTGTGTCAATTCTAGTGCCGATGACTGAGAATTGTGGCCTTGGCAGCCAGTATGACTGAGGTGTGCCTTCGGTGCTTAGAAGACATCCTCTAGAGGATGCTGCAGGGGAATGGAGTCTGGGAAATAATGATTGCTAGAACAGGAAGGAGGTTTTTGTTTTTTTTTTTAACAACAGTCAATTTCCCTGTGCTTTTTTTTTTTTTTTTTTGTTTCTTCACTAGAGCCACATGTTGCCATGGGAACGTGGATGGCAGTGGGAGCCCACAGCCACTCACCGGCCTGACAGAAGCCTGTAAATAAATTGTGCCTCACTCCAGGCTACATGCTGAGTGGTCCTGGAGGGCAACTCAAGCAGCCACTTGCAGACTTTCTGTCCTGCTGGTGCTGGCTCCAGCAGTGCCTCCTGCTTTAAGCTCGTGGTCAGATTCCCTGAAAAACAAGCCTCGAGCGTGTGCAGAGGGCTCTGCAACACTTCCCCACCCCCTGGTAATACCCTTCATATACAATCTCATGCAAGTCTATCCAGTCCCAAAGGGCCAGGTTCATTTGACCCATTTTACAGATGATGCAACCTCACATTCTCAGGACCTGGCCTCTACATCCATCCACATCAGCCCTTTACTTCAGTTCACTCCACTATATTTTTGTACCTACTATTAACTGCTATTCACAATGTCACCAGAGTTAAGACACTCTCCATGTGGGTTGATTTCGCTCATGCAGTGAAAATGCAATCCCCCAAAGGAAGGGCCCTGCCTCAGTTTCTGTCCTAGATCTAGCATAGGCTGCTGCAAGAGCCTGTCCACAGGAACCACCTGCCCTAAAATCTCACATATCCGGGCCAAGGCAGAGCTGGGTTCATTCCTGTGGCTTTCCTATTTATTATGCTTTTCTTGGGAGATGGAGCAGTCTGGATGTTAAGAGCCAGGCTGCTTGGATTCAAATCCTGGCTCTGTCACTCACCAGCAGGATGACCTTGTGCAAATCACTTAACATGGCTCAGCTTCAGTTTCCTCATCAATGTACCTTTTCACTCATTAAGACAAATTTTCTGTGAAAAACAAACACTAACACATGCATAAAATGCATATGTTGGGCTTGTTGTATGACTATATCCAGTGAGCGCCATGTAAACACCACCTGGTCAGGAGTTAGGAATAGTGCTGGAGTCTGTGGTCCCTCTACGTGGTTCTTTCTGACCCAAACCTCCCCACCCCAAGGAAACCAAATTCTGGCTTTAATAATAATCATTACTTAGCTTTCTTTTCTTTTTTTTTTCTCTCTTAAGTTTAACCACCTGTATACGCATCCTTAAATGTTATAGCTTAGTTTTATCTGTTTTTGAGGTTTATATGAATGTAATCCTACCGTATATATATTTTTGTGTCTGGCTTTGACATAGATCACGGCCCTCTGGATGTACTGCACTTTACCTATCCATTCTCCAATAGGTGTGCCATCGGGTGGTGTCTCATTCAGGTCTGGTACAAAAAGTGCTGCCGTGAGCGTCCTCATTCTTGCGTCCTGAACTTGTATAAGAGCTTTTTTAGAGACTACATATAGGTGAGAAAATGCTTAGCCATCGGGTAGGGGTGCAAGTATTCAACTTTGGAAGACCATACCGAACTGTTCTCCAAAGTCACTGCATCCATTTATCCATAGTACTGGATGAGAACTACCCATCACTCCTCATCTTTGCCAACAACCTGATATTCCTTATTTTAAAATGCAGTGAGAATAGAACTACTCCACATGTGAGGATTAAATAGTATAATAATATAAAGGGTTTGGAATGGGACCTGGCACGTATTAAGTACTCAGTAAATACTAGCTATTATAATACTAGTTATTATAAGGGTTTTCTAGGATGTGAGGTATTTAACTACTTCCATTTATAAAAGTTTCTAGTTTAGGGAACTCCTCAGCATGACTACAAAAACTCTGACTTGGAATGCCATGGTATCTTGATGACAAGAAGCTGAATCACTGAATCTCTTCCTTCATTTGGCTGACTGATGGGGATAGGGAGAGGTGGATGGGCAGACCGAATGATTCATTCACTCATTCAGCCAACAGGTACTCTCTGTGTACATACGACAGGCACATGCTAGGTGCGGGGAATACAAAGATAAATACGACACGGCCTCTCTCCTTAGCTACAGAAATTCAATAAGTAAATGGAGCCCTGAGAGCTGCCTACAGACTGTCAATACCATCCTCACTTTCTGTATTGACTTGGCAAAGGCTTTCATGTGGGTTCTTCTGAGCAGGGACGCAGCCTCGCTATATTGCGGAGTTTCTCCTATAATCCTATTTAACCCTTAGGGGTGCTTGTGCCCCTGAGCTCTCTGCTTATGAAAAATTATTAACCCCAAAACTTGCTTTTGACCCATGTTTTCAGAAAAGTCACAAAAAGAAACATGTATAACTTCTATTTATTTTAATATACTGTGTTTCATAGGTCCACAGACAGGTCTCATTTGGGCCCAGGCGACTGTCTTTAAGATAAGAGTGGGCCTTTGTTACTTTGCTACAGTAATTAACGAAATAAAAATGAAGGAGTCTGTGAGAAGCACTGCATCAGAGCCAGCACGGCACAGTCACTGGAGCTGAAACTTCAGATCTGCCGTGATATTTGTGGTATTATCAACAAATCCCCACTTCTAGCCTTTATTCAGACGAAAGACTTAAAAAGGGAAAAGAGAGTGATGCTTCCCTCCTAAATAGCTCAGTCAATTAGCAACTGAGGCAGGTGGGCCGGAATGACCACACGATTGCCGAGTTGGTGACTGAGACCACCGTGAAGCAACTGAGGAGAGAGCCAAGAGCCAAGAAGGACCTTTTTGCTACAGGTACTTGGGAGAAGCAAATGAATAAAACAAATGAAGGATAGCAGGTGAGAGAGTGGATGTGCTGGAAGACAAACTGACATGTGTCTGCCACCTAGTGCTAAGTGTATGAGGAAGACAAAGTACACCATGTGAGTGGGCAGATGATGTGCAAAAAGGTGCCCAAGGTAAAGGAGAGAAACATGAGACGTGTGCCAAGCATAGCGGAGACTACAGAGCAGAGAGGAGCAGAGCATTGCGTGCATCCCTCCACCCCACGTGAAATGAAGGAAAATGTTCCAAGAAGTTAAGATAAATGACAAGATGACACCGAGTACACAGGAGCAGGAGGTCACTGAAGGAAGTGGTGCAGTCTTCAAGAGGTTAAGCATTAGGGAATTTATTGACAGAAGTCATAAACATAGCTAAAAAATTAAATGAATTCATTGCTGCGGTGCTCACAAAGGAAGATGAGAGACAGATGCCGGCAGCAGACATACACTTCCCAGAGGAGAGGGATGAAATGCCGCAGGAAATCAGAAGCGTGCCAGAACAGGTGATCAAGAAATCTGAACCTCCAGACTGCTGAGGTTGCTGTCATCTGAGAGTTGGCCTGGCCCGGATGGAGAGAAGCAAGGGAAATAACAGGACACAGACAGATGCTGAGCCCTGCATGCAGGGAGGCCTGGCCTGCTGGAGCAAGACAGACACATACCTGTATCGGGCAAGAAATCCCAACCTGGTTTAGCTCGGTAGGCCTCTACTATTCCAACAGCAGCTGGATGTTTTGAGGCCACAGTTTCCACTGCCACAGTCACATAGCTGCCAGGATCTCTGGCCACTTGCACACTATGCAGGCCACTTTCTACCTGTTGCCAGAACAGTCCAACCCCATCTATTCTGAATGCTCTTTAAGCTGCACTTCCCCCACCTTCCCCTGGTCTGACCCTCCCTCTCTGGATGGGGCAGTACCTACAGAAAACAGTCTTACCCAGGGGATGTGGCAGCTTATTCACTTATTTTTCTCTTTCTGTTATTGCACAGACAACCTCATCTTTTCATGCTAAAAACCAAGTCCATTTATGCTTCTGAGATTAGCACAGAAGCTTCGGCTTGATAAACATTCAGAGTGTCTAAAAGAGAAACAGGCCCTGGCTCTGAACTGAAGGCCACTGATGTCGCTTGGCAAACGAGCAGTGACAGACTGAGGAAACCCCGCCTTCCCTCTACACTGCCCTTCGTTGTGAAAAAGGTGCTCTGACCCTGATTTTCTGATGGCATGGTTGTCGCTCCCATGGGACTAGGGACCCCCAGCCATCTTGATTTCCTGACTGTGCTCCAGCCTCCTTGACTTGGCTGTTAGTGCCGTCTCGGTGCTTCCCTAGGGCTGCCTCTGCCAGGGGTCCTGCCTGACCTACCTGAGTCACCTGCTTCCCTTAATGCAGACCCTGCTCCTCACACCTCTTTGCCACACTGACTTACACACATTCCCGCTGTGCCTAAGACAAGTGATGCTACTTCTTCCAAACGATGTCCCAGAATACAGTTATGCTGTAAAGAACGTTCTCTTTGAGAGTTTGCTCTACGCTTATGCCCAGTGAAATTCAACTCTTTTGTGTCTTTTTGTGTCTGAGGATGATATAATTTACAGGTCTTGCCTTATGATCCTGGTCACTATTTATTTTATGATTTAAGATATTTTATAGTTGGCAACATTACATTATAGCTTCCCCCCAACCCCCCGATCAATAACTGACTCACTAAGGCAGCCGAGCAAGGTGCTCATCAGCCAAATGCAACAGATTACCAGTTAGTAACCTACCAGCCAAGCCATTCAAACTGGCTGTTCCAAAGTGGTTGGGGCTCCCTGTACAGATAGTTTTGGGGAACTCGTCAGGAGAGAAGATCTTGCACTTCAGCTATATAGTTCTGTAATGGGAAATTATTTTTCATCTGGTCACTGAGGTGATGGGTTGGGACTGAGCTGGAATAAGACTCTGACCACACCCACTCCAGTGCTTCTCAGCCTTCTCTGACTTAGGAATTCCTTTTGTTGTAATATATAACTGTACAGCCCTATTTAGGAATTAAAGAAAAACCTGTTCTTTTTTTTTTAATGCTTTATATAAGAAATAAGTAACTGCAAATGAAATATATTTCATTTTAGCTTGATATATAATTATATAAATTTAAATTGCTTTCCAATTTAATTTAAAATTTAAATTGTTTTCCAATTTAATAATAATATACACATAATTAATTTAACAAGTTTAAAGTATGAGAAAAATTGGGATTTATTTTTTAAAATTTGGTGTTTGGTTCGGGGATCAAATATGTATTAAAATACAGATTCAAAATTACTTTTATTACATCATCGAAAAAAGAAAAAGTGCTTTATGACCAATGTTTAGAATTCTTTAATTTTGTGCTTTAAAAATTATCAAGTGATTTACTTTTATAATTTTCAGGTTTGTTTTGAAATGAAGAAGCAAAAGCAAAGGTTTCAGGTTTCAGTTTACAAATTTTTCTCTGTAAGAAATACACTGTGGGCGTGTATCATTTTTATTTAAATAAATAAAAAGGCAAAATGAATATAAATTATCACAATATTTTCACTTTTTAAAATGCTGTTTGAAGTCCCAGAAACACCTCGATGTACTCTGGAGAATTCTGATTCGACAAACACAACGTATGAATCTTAGAACAGCTATGCAATGTGAAGGGCTCAGTGCAAAATGAAAATGTGGAGCCTCTTGTTCAAAAGGCAGGAAAAAGCTTTTTTTCAATCTCTCTCTTGACCTGTCATGGGGTTTTCATTTGATTTAATGTTGCACTCCCCTGAGCACAGGGATCGCCTTCACTTAAGGCCCCGCAGACACTCACAGGCACCAGGGCCCTATCCGGTGAATCGCGTGCAGGACTCATACCAATCCTGACCCTCCCTGCACACACGCCAGGTCCCACTGGGAGTGGAGAGTGGCAGAGGTTGTGGCGCGGGCTGAGGGTTGGGGGCTGAGCAGGTACAGGCACCAGGAGTCAGAGAGTGGGTAGCTGAGAACCCACCCTGGGAAGACAAGAAGGAGGTGGGTCTGAGTGTGAGCTGAGGTTCTAAGAGCTGGGTGGGTGTTCCCATGGGGCTTCCCTTGTTAAAAAAAAATTCAAAGGTAAAAATACTAAGACCTTTAGGATGACGCTGGCGAGCATTACACCTCAAGCACAGAGCCCCCTTCTGGGAGCGAAGCCCGATGCAACGGCCCTGGTTGCCTGCCTAGAAAGCTGATCTTACACAGATCTGAGAAAGATCATGGCAAGGTGAAATTGTAGAATTGTTACTATTTGTATGCCTTTCATTTACCTCTTAAATTTCAACCTTACTGTTCCTCACAACTCCTGTCTTTAACCAGCGGCCCTTCAGAGGTACACACTACACATGTATAACTGTACCAAAGCAAGTGAATGATGAGCAGACTAAGTCAACAGCATGGTCAACTGCTGGACATCAACCCTCACCACCAGTTGCCTTACTCAACACCCACCTGAAGAAAGAAAAGGTACGTGATTAACTCTGAATTATTTTAATTTCAAAATTGAAACAGATGCTATTCTCAACTTAAATTGTGTGACTCCCGAGGTGACCCGTGAGCCCAATGGGAATCCGTGCTGTTGAGGGGACAACAGTTCGGGTATGCCTGGCTTCACCTTGGCTTACGCTGCTGTTCTGGCACGGTCAGTACCAGCGCCCGCCCCGTCCTCACGGGCCCTGGATTCCCACGCCCTGCAGGCGCTGTCTTCTCTCTTCTGATCTAGAGGGGGCCAGTGCCCTTCAAGCCGTTCCCATTCCAGACAAAACAGCATGGTCACGTTTGAGGCCCAGACACCTCACCTGGCTGTCGCCCTGACCATGGGGACCAAATATGAGAAAAAACCACCCACCCACTCTTCCCTGATTGAATCTAAAGGGGAGGGAACATCTACGAACAGCATGGTCCACTGAAACGACTGCCTGCCCTGGGGAAGGCACAGGCCTGGAAGGGGGAGGCTCGCTCTTAAACGTGGGCGGCCTGGCACAGGACTGAGCAGACAGAGGAACCAGCAACCATGCGCCACGGCCACCCCCACGGGGCTGGGGTTCCTTTAGCATTATACTCAGAGGGCCAAAGGACCTCTGAAATAGCGCGTTTGGGAGGACAGAAGACTCTGAGGACAGGGTATCTGACCTCTCAAGGTCAGTGTGACTGCCAGTTCCACAGAGAGGCTGCTAGGAGTAAGCAAAGCCATAGGAGTTGGCTTTCACTTGCTAGTGAAGAGACATTCAGAAATGATAATGATATCCCCACTGTGCAAGAGCAGGACTTGCTTCTGTGCCAAGCTGTCTGAACAACAGGCCATTAGCAGGTAGAACAAACAGTTCCACTTAACTCAGGATGTAGCATTTACTTGTACCTCATGAAATATCACAGTATCTTTCAAGAAAGAAGACCCTTACCTCATTCGCTGTGTTGTGTGTTCCAACGATTCGGATGAAGGAGGCAGGCTGTCTTTCAAAAGTTACTGACTGCCAGGACCTGTGAGAGGAAGCACAACCGTTTGCCTGGTTAGACAGTACAGTCAGCTCAGCCCGCAGTGTGGGCTGATGGAGCAGAGTACACTGAGGAAGGGCCTCCTGTCCTCTGTCCTGCGGACACCTGTGCTGTGGGAGGAACAGGGGATGGAGACAGGGCTCCACCTAATGAATGGCTGAGGGAGGCAGCAAGTACCTAGTGTCCCCATTCAGAGCCCACAATCTCATTAAAGGTGCTCCTATCCTTCTGTGAAGGTGATGTGGGGTTCTTATTCAGCTCTCCATAAACAAGCACAAAGTACAGACCAAGCTCACATTGTGCCAAGTGTGGCCAGATATAAAAGTGATCAAGGTTGGTGGGGGTTCGTAAAACACACTTCCCCCTCTGTGAGACAGGGCCTTCCTCAGAGGGCTGCTGGCTGAATGGACGTGTCTGGGTGGGCACAGCGGCTTCGCTGGAAGGTTTGGAGAAGAGGACCTGACCGAGGGCAGGGCAAGGGGACAGCAGCGGAGACCCAGCGCTGTGGTCAGAGCAGTGGGGGTCACTCACTGTGGCACGAACCCCAGGCTCTTTGTCTGGCTCTCCTCCCATCCAAGTGATAGCGCCTGGGGAAGAGGAGGCAGTTTCTCCATAGGCTTCTGCCCCTCCCTTTCCAGCTTCCACATGTACACCCCACCGACAGTTTATTCTCAGGACTACCCAGGCTCCGGGCGGGCCCAAAAGCAGCCCCCAAATTTTAAGGCAATTCCTCATCGGTCAGCAGGGGCTGAGCCCCCCACTGAAAGCCCAGGCGAGCAGCTCTGCTCTCGGTTTAGCACTCACAGCGCATCGGAACGCACTGGAGGAGGAGGAGTGCACGGCACCCACGACGGTGAACGCCGATAATACTTCCTGTGGTAAATGTGAGGAGACGGCAGTTGTTTGCCCCTCCTCCGCTCGCACAGTGGACATGCCAGCTGCTGGGAAGCTGCTTCCTGTAATTGTCTAATCACCAAATGATGCTACCAAAGAAATACACGTGTTTGCGGTTTGCTTGTCCCCCTTTGGTTTCAGGTGTTCCATCTTCCCTCTCACCACGAGCCTCCCACTGAGATTGACTCACTGCCGCCTGGACACGAGGCCCCTTAAGGTCATTAAAAAGTCGTTACCATCCTGTGTGCAAAGTCTGTGCCTCTGAAAGCAGTTTTCTGGAAACGGCACAAGAAAAATCACTCTCCTTGTACAAACACTATTATTCATACATGAAGGTGATGCCATCTGACCATCCCCAGAGCTTGTACTCCCGGCCCATTTTCTCAGCGGGAGACTGTTTTGCTCTCAGACCCACACAGCTCCCTCGGAGAGTCTGCGTAGGCTGCAGCCTGTGGGCCCGGCAAGCCTACAGGGAGGTTCTGTGGGGCTTCCACACTGGGCCTCGCTGTCACTTCCTCGCTAAGCTTGGTAACTCGTGACAGACTCCTGTGCTTCTTCCGGCAGGTCAGGGAGAGGAAGGTGTCCATACTGCACTGGGCATCAGAGTCGCATCCCCGCTGCTACAGGAAGCTACAGCACACACCGAAACTGGTCCACCGCCTACTTCTCAGACCACCCTTCCAGGAAAGGGGAACAGAATTAGGATAAGTGACAATAGCCAGGGCAACTACTAGGGTCAAGTCAGTTTTACAAACAGGATCAGGGTGTAGGAGTGGAGGAGATAAAGATTCTGCTCTTTTTAGCTTTCTAGTCCTGTGCCTATCAAGAAAATCTTCAAGCTTCTCCATGTAAAGGTGGAACCTGCCACTGAAGCTCAGGGTCCTCAAGGACACCCTCTGTGAGTGTAGGCAGGCCTAGAATTATGCCTCCTGTGGTCCAGCCCCTCTTCTCCCCACAAGACAGACACAGAGGCCCAAGGCAGTGAAGGAAGGAAGGTCTCACTGCGGGTCATCCTAGGCGGATGTCAGAGCTGGGGCCTGAACCCCGGTCTCCCTTCTCTCGCTATCGCCCCTTCTGTCCCTCCCCCTCTACACCAGGCTTCCACAGTGGGCTCACAGGTTTTGGCACCACTGCCCCGTGCTTCTGCTTGGGGAGGCAGGGCTGGCAGGGCAGCAGTCTGAGCAGGAGGTAGCATTTATGGAGTAATAAGATCAGAAGGCCTCAATTTAATACCAATCCTCCATTACATTACATTAATATCTAATCACATTAGAGTTCATTTTCACTAACGCAGCCTGAGAGTTGAATAGATGATTTCATTTTCAGCAAAACTAGATACCAATCCCTAAGACCAAAGTATCCAGTAGGAAAGGAAGTTGGTTAGGATGAGGTAATGAGCATCTCTCCCTCTCCAAACATGGGATTCCATTTCCCCTCCAATTCTTCAAAACAACTCCAAAGGCTGCTCGATGGGGACATGATAGGTGGCACTGGCGTAGTCATCGGCATGTCTGAGCCACATCTGCAATCGCTGTGCAACCTGCAAGGAGGCTGCCTCAGCTGAGATTTCACAGCAAACTGCCACCGTCACGTGTCCACGGAAGCCCACTGCCGTTTTATGGACAGCTGCATAACTATTCCTACTCACCACGCACCCTGAATCTCTTTTGCAGTAGGCAACATTTCCAAAGACAACAGAACGTCAGGGGCGTGGCACCCCCTCAATTCAGAGGCAGGACCGGGTGCTGGGAGGAAGCGTCCGACAGCAGCAATGGATGTCAAACGATACATGTGGTCTTGGATTTGAGTACTTACCCCCAAACCATAGACACCCACACAGGATTGAAGTCCCAACCCTGGCACTCGCTGGCTCTCCAGTGGACAAGTCCGTCCCTTTACTGAGCCGTAATTTCCCCCTGTGTCCAATGTTGACAGAAATAATACTGCCCTTCCTCCTCGGTTACAGAAATGCATCTGGATGAGGTCCCAATTACATTACACTGTAAATATGTATCTACACATATGTACTCCAAGGAGATGCCTACGAGAATGTTTGCCAAAATGTTGATCAAGATTTTAGCTTTGGAAGAATTTCAAGAGACATATACTGTACTTTTGTACTGTTTGAATTTGGTAGAATATATATGTAAGCACTGAAAAAAAAGCACCTTACCACTGCTCAAGGCTTTAATGCAGATCATGTGACATGAAGCAAGTGAAAATGCCAGCACTGTAATATTATGCAAGACATATCTTGCATAGATCTTGCGAGGATGAGTGGGGTGACAGTCGAGATGGCAGGTTTTAACCCTGGCTTTTTATGGATGAGAGGCAGTGCGGCCCTCTTGTCCTACTAGGGTTGGCAGCGTGGGTTCGGGAGCCAGGCTTGCCTGGGTTTGGATTTCTCTTTCACATTTTTATCAGCTCTGTGACCTTAGGCAAACTGCTTAACCTCTCTGGGCTTCAGTCTCATCTGTAAAATGAGAGTAACAATAACTATCTAATGATTTTGGTAAAGATAAAATACATTAACAAATGTACAACATCTAGAACAGTGCTGGGATACAGTAAGTGATAAAAATATCAATATCTGATATTGCTATTACTACTATAATTACCATTTGGCCAAATGAACCTGGACAAGACGCACTACTTCCCTGGGCCTCATCTGTGAGTCATCAAGTTTGAGAGCGTGTGATCTGATGACTACTGCAGAGGTTCCCAAGGAAACCCAAGGCACTCCCATCAGCACCCGTTTCTTGGAGGCAGACATGGTAGTTGGGCTTTGGAAGAATTAAAGAAGTATTCGCTGAATATGCTCTTAAGCTTGGCACCTGCCGGGTACTGTGGGGGATCCATGCAAGATATAGTGCTTGCCCTTAAGAAGTTTACAGTCTCTGCGGGGGAGATCGGCTATCCTTCCATGAACTAATTAGAAAACAATGCGAACAGTACAGTGGTCCCAAATTGGTGGTGTTCCCTTGTAATTAGCTGTTTGAAGCTTGGAAGCAATTGTTTTTCCCACAGAAATAAAGCTATAAATTCTGATTGGGTTCCCCGGCCCACCCATAAAACTTAATTTAACCCGCAACGAGGTTGAAATACGATATATATATGAAGTTAAAAAAAGGAAGAAAAAAAAATGATGTTTCCATAGTGGTAATTAAACAAGCAAGATAAAACAAGAGATTTAAAACAATCTCTCTAAAGCTGCTGCTTGCTGAATGAGGATTAAACACTGTAGTTAATATTACATTCATGGGGATGTAGCTGGAATATGGCAGGTAGGGTTATTGATAAGGAGAGCGGAAAAGTGGGCTACGATCTGTCCTCCTGAAAGCCTCCTATTTGCAGGCCACATGTGGGTTCTCAAATGCTGTGTCACCTGGTTCCCAACACAGTCTGTTAGGTAGGTAAGCAGCCAACTGGAGTCCCATTTAAGAGGTGAGAACATCGAGGCAGAAAGAGAAGATAAGCTATCTGTCAACATCCCAGAGCTGCCTGGTATAGAGTCAACCACAGAAGCCAGATATAATGACTTAGTTTATGCTCTTTCTACCTGAGGTCACAATGAGAAACTTTCCAATAATTGCCTACATTCGCTGTCACCTGGGTCCCAGAGTATTACTGATACCTCATTTATGCATTGGTGTCATGATCCTGGGGCTGGAGATCACACACAGGAGTGGATTATGAGCTGACCTCAGACAAATGACAGTCCCCTAAAACCTTGGTTTCCTACGTGACATTGAAGTGATAACAGTAGCGTGCTTGCCATGTAGGGGTGTGAGGGTTCAATGAGAAAACAGAGAGTGTGTGGCATGTGGTTGAGCACGTAACTGTTGGCTGCTACTATGACATCTTTATTTTCACACGCATGGAAAATTAGAGAAGAGGCTTAGCAGGCGCTCCTCCTCTCCACACAGACCACTGAGGAGAGATCTAACACATGTAAGGGCTACTAAAAAGCAAGCCAGGGGATGCAATCCACAGCGTGGGGCTGCACGCACACACACACAACACACAAAGCTACATGTGTTACTCATGAAAACACAAATGCTTGTAAAATATTTCAAAAGTATTTTGGAAGGAGATATGCTGAATTCATGAGAGCTGTTGTCTCTGAGGAGAGGGTGGAGAATGGGGCTGCTTTCAGGGAACAAAGGAGACTTCAACATTAACTGGAATGTTTTCCTTCTTGGATTAAAATAAAAAAGACTTCAAGTGTTTGTGAAAAATATTAACTACAGTCAATTCTGGGGATGAGTATGTGAGAGAATGGAATGTTGCTTTTTGTTCTTTTCTGTATTTTAAACAGTTCTTGAAATAAATAAAAAGAGAGAAGAAAGGGATTAAAATCATGTCTGTTTATGTGAGAAAGAATTTGACAAAGGTGGAATTACCTAAACTGCAAATATAAGAATTAGGGAGGAAGGTGGAGTGATACCTCAGTGGGAGTGTGGATTTGCCAGGTGGTGCCCCTGGCTTCGGACCGGTGTGTCTTTGTTGGAAGCAAGCACAGGACAGGAGAGTGGCCGGGGGGCAGGAGAACACAGCCACCATCTGTAAGTGCAGGGTTTGTGTGAGTGGCTCTAGGTGAACAACAATACCGCACAGGCCCTAAGGGCAACAGGAGAAAGGACTGACTGCCCAGAATGGCTCTCCAGGCTAAGCCTTGTCCTGCCTTCTCCGGGGATCCTGTGGACCCTGTGGATGACAAAGGTGCCTGGTCTTTTCAGCTCTGGAAAATTACATGGCTCCGCTGGCTATGCTATAAAGAGAATGCAAATGTCAGAATTTTTTCTGCAGTAGACCTGCTGAAGAGTGGGGAGAGGGAGACAAGAACGCGTTTTGCCAGGGCAGAATGGCAGTTAAGCACGGAAAACTAAACCCATAGGTTAATCTTTGCTTCCTCCACTAAAAGGACAGGTTAATAAATGTTTTACAGCAAATACGTGAAACACACACACGAGCACAAAACAGAAAAAAGGATGAGGAGACATTACCATCTCTGTGCCAACACCTCAGAGAGAAAACACACAGGAAGCAAGCGAGTTCACCCCACCGAACCCTAAAAAGGCTCATGTCCTTGAGTCACCAGCTGCCTCTGATGATGGGTGTGCAGGGGGCTAAACCAAGAGCAGTAGTTGAAAGCAGGTAAAAAGGAGCAGGTGGACTCCCCAGGTCCCCTGTCCTGTCTATACAGTGGGGATGAGGCCCTGCCACCTTAGCAGGGGACAAGGATTTCACTTTGGAGTCTTTTGACACAGAGGGTTTAGACTCTGGGAGTACCAGGCACAGCGGAGGATAGGATCCCGCAGGGCCCGAGAGCAAGGGATTGCATGAAAGCGAATGTCCCAGATGGATACTTCCAGGCCCCTTCCTTCCTTCCTTCCTTCCTTCTGCATTCAGGCCACTGTGATCCAGGCTTAACCTCCAGGCAGGAGACTAAAGGATCCCTCTGGAGAGGTCCTACCCAAGAGGCAAGACCTAGAGATCCTGATCTTCCTTTCCTCTCTTTGTCCCTCCATTTTTCCTAGGGAATAGGCCCTGTTTTATTTAGACTCTGCCCTCAAGTAGCTTCCATTCTAGTAGGAGAGAGAGAGAGAGAAAGAGACAGACAAATTTGTCAGAATTAAAGAAGGGCTACGGAGAAAAAGAAATCAGTGTAAGGCTGAGAGGGGTGCATTGCTCTAGATAACTTATTTAAGAAAGTTCTCTCTGGTACAGTGACAACTGAGCTAAGACCTCCACAAGTGGAAGAAATGGCCATGCAGAACTGGAAGAGTGTTCCAGTGAGAAGGAACACAAGGAAGCCAGGGTGCTAGATCTGAATGGGGGGAGGGGTCTTCCAACGAAATACCTAATCCCTGTTTGAGGACCTTCAGTGAAGCCCACAAACCCATCCACATACAAAAAGCTTCCAGAGAGCTTTCTCAATGCTTAAGTTTTAAAGGTAAACATCCAGTGAAGGATCATCAAAGACTTACATAAAAGATAGAGACCAAAAGCAAATAGAAAAGAAAAATAACTCAGAGGATATGGATATAATTCAGTAAGTAGAATAAAACTTCAGAAAAAAATCCCTATTGTTACTACCATAAAGATATAAAAGAAAATACTATTGCATGTTTGAAACAAGAATAAAATGATGTGGCAAGGAATATCAGAGAGCAGGGAAATGCTCTTGTAAATTAAAACTATGGGTTGAAATAAATAATTGAGCAAAAGAGTTAAAAGCTTAAGCTGTCAAACAAAAATGACATAGAAAACAGAAGAAAAATGATGAGAACGAAAGAATCAAGCAAAGAGGTCCACTATCCAATTAAGAGGCTCCAGAAATAAAGAGCGGAGAAGCTACGAGCTAGACAATTGTCAAAGTAGCACAACAAATTTTCCCAGATTTGAAAGACATGAAAGTTTCCAAGTTAAAGAGGCCACCACAATAAATGAGAAATCACCCGCACCAAAGCATATTACTGAGAAAATTTAGAAGATCTAAACACTTCTGGAAGGGTAAAAGGCAGGTTGACATAAAGATGTGGGAACCAGAATCACATTCCATTTTTGAAAAGGAACACTGAGAGTTGGAAGATAATGGAGCCCTTAGTTCTAAATGCTGAGGGAAAAATGAGTTCCCAGCCAGAGGACTATTCCCAGCCAAACTATCATCAAGTATTAGGATAGAACAAAGAAACTTTCATTCAGGCATAAATCTCAAAAATTTACCTCCAGTGCATTCACAAGAAACTACCAGAAAATGTGCTCCACCAAAACAAGTATGAAACAAAAGCCAAGAAAGGTATGGAATTCAGGAAACAGAGGGTCTGCATGGAGTACAGGTGAAAGGAGTTCCTAGGATGATGGGGGAGAGTCCAGGATAAGAGCTGTGAGATCTGCCTAAAAGCAACCAGTCCAGGTGGCGCAGGAAGGCAGAGGCTCCAAAGGGACCCCTCAAGGGGGGGGGGGGGGGGGGGGGGGGGCGGGGTGGAGGAGACAAACAAAACAGACTGGTTTGCCAGAGGTGTTAGACCAGGTTGAGGGAATCTGTAAGGCTCTGACAAAAGTTAGGAGGAAGAATTAGTGGTAAGTACAGAGAAAATTTAAAAAAAAAAAATTAAAAAATTAAAAAAAAAATCACACACATTTAATACTAAGTAATTTTTAACTCCAGGAAAAACAAATGAATGAGAAAAGAAAGGTGATCATAAGTAGTACATCGTTTAGCTCTGAACAAAAGCTACAGTCATGCTAATGGCTATGATAAATGACACAAAGAGAAACAGTGACCTAACTAGAGTGGGAAGGTGGGAGAAGAAATATACTTGCAAGGGGGAAGGGCAAGGAAGCTAAATCTTCCAAAGCAGGAAGACAATAGATAATTTTGGTAACAGAATTAAGAAATAAAATAAACATCTGGTTTAGAAGCCTAAAGGTATAGACAAGGGGAAAGGTCTAAAAGAAAGGAGCGTTTTTGCTGCAAAATCTAAGTTTGACCGCGCTATGTTGGACAGGTGGAGGGACGCAGGTACTTTCACACCCGGATGGAGGAAGTGTAAACTGACGCCCGCAACCAGCAACATATCAAGTGTACATACCCTCAGAGCTAGGAATTCCTCTGACATCACTTTAGCTTCTGCTATGCTCACAGCATGGGGATGCAGCAGGAGTAAGAATGGCATTAAAGCACTGTGTGAACAGGAGAACAGAAATAGCCTAAACGCTCAGCACTAGGGACTGGCTAAGCCCATTTCGGTACGTCTCTATCCCTACTATGAAAGACCGTGTAGCTAGGCGGAGCGAGCGGGAGGGCGAGAGTGGCACACACACGCAGAGAGGAGGGGGCGCACATCCCAGAGATCGCCAAGGTGTAGAAAAACAGCGAACATACTCACACTTGTTCATGCACCATCTCTGGAGGAAGAGGTGAGTGGGAGGAAGGCCTTTCACTGTCTATAGTTTTAATTTTTAAACCACATTAAATGTATTTTCTTTGAATGTATTATCTTTTCTAAATATTAACATTTTTAAAGGAAAAAAAGGAAAAAAGTTGGCCGTGGGGAGCGGGACTTGGGTAGAGGGTAGGATGAAGCAAGGGACTGCTGCTTTTTGTTTTAAGTCTTGTGGTTCTACTTGACTTTAAAAACTATGCACGTGTATAACTTTGATAAAAATTTTTTAAAAATTCAGAGGTTAAAAAGAAGCAGAGCCAAGAAAGGGAGCAAAGCCTGTTGTGATGTGAAATAGGGTATGTGGGGAACAGATGTATTTACAACCTTTGAGAGCAGAGCCGGAAGGCAAACACAAACCTTCCCAAAAGAGTCTCAAAAAGGGAGACACTAATAAAAGCTATCCTCTATTATCTGAGCTTACGCCATGTGGCACTGGGAGGAGACAGGTATTAAAGGCCTTGAGTGAGCCTCCAGACTGGCCTGAAGTCTGCTCTGACAGTTCTTTATGAGCATGCCTCTCGGGCCGACCCCACAGCTGCCTGCCTCCTTCTGACCAAGCTGTTGTTATTGTCTTCCTCGCCCTTGCCATGGACCAAGGACCACAGTCATCTCTTTAATCATATCTAAAGATGTGCCATGGACTGGGCATGTGAGTGAGGGAGAGCATGTCTTTCACAACACTGGGTGAGGTGGGAATTCTTGGATTGTCACAGCCCTTACAACTGGGTCCTACTGACCTTTCTCCGCTGACTCCCAGTCTGGCACATACTGGGATCCCTCACTTGCTCCACAGGCAGAGCAAGAAGGGGTGTCCTACATAGCAGAGTGGCAAAGTCAGCCCAGATCATTTAAACCTTTCCAAAGAGCTCCCTGGTGCCCAGATGTCTGACACCAGTCTAAACTAAAGCTTCAGTGCAGAGCCCACTGTCTAATCTGGCACCCAAGAGTAAGTTATTTTGTCTTGCACGATGCTTCACTGGATTTTACAGCTGTCTCACTGCCTTGACTTACAGGGAATTCTGGGCTCTCTCCATTCACCATGTTTGTCCAGCCGCTCAACAACTATTTACTGAGAGCCCTCTCCATGCTGGGCTTAGGAGAAATGGCTCGAAGTCTCTCTAACCCGAGGCAGGCGGCAGGAAAACAGCTTATTAGGAGCCACCAGGGTTAGTGATCATTTAGTCATATGCCAGTCAGCCAAATGTTTACTGAGAGCAAAAGTCGCACATCAGAGGTTCACACACACATTCTGCCGGTTTACTGAGCAGCTGTCACTTAGAATCAGGAGATTTCAAATAAAAATACAAATTTCTGATTTCTCTTGAAAACTAGAAGATCGCGCATCCCTGGGTCCCGTTTTCTGCAAAGATAATACTGGCTGGTGTTGGGGCGAACACGGCATACCCAGGCCTTCTAGCTTCCGGTGGTCTCCATCACTCCCCGCAGCCTGCCTTGGTTGCTCTGCTCACCCACCTGGCCCCAAAAGGCGGTCGGGTTTCAACCCCAGCCTCAGACAGAACTCGGGCAGTGGCAAAATGGAACAAACTGAAATTTCTAACTCTTGTACAGGAATCTCACCACCTCAAAATTCTTTGCGGATCTAGCACCAGAACTGCTATACAAATTATGTTACAGTTTTAAAAAATCTACTTCTTACACTGTCCTCTTCTTGGCCTTGAGACAGGTACAAGTGAGGTTCTTAGAAAGATGTAACTGCTGATAACAGCCTTTTTAGTTGCAGCTGTCTACCTTCACCCCCACCCCCCACCCCCGGCTACAGTTACAAGGTCATTCTGTGGAGCTTCTAAACATTCCAACTTCAGGTCATTCCTCAGACCAATTAAAACTCAGAATCTCGGGGGTGGGCCCTGCATGAGTCCTGCTGAAGCTCCTCAGGTGATTTCAGGGTACAGCCAGGGTGGCACCCTTCCTGATGGGGATGGAGTGATGGAGAGCAGCTTGCTGGGACGGAGTCATCTTCTGTGCTGATTGCAGTGCAGATCAGTCTTCCCCTAGGTTCCTTCTGTCCCTGGGACTTGTGGACCTAGGTGGGCATTTTCGGCTTCCTGGCTGAGGGGAACTTCAGGCCTCTCTCTTCTGACTGCACTTGCCTTTACTGCTCTAACATGAGTCTGTCTTGGGTTTTGATTCCCCTTCTCATAGCATAATTTTCCCTTTTAGAGTAGTCTCCTCTTAAAGATAAGGTCAGGACCCTCCCGCTAGCTCCTCATTTGAGTTGGGCTGAGAGCTGCTCGCCCTGCGGCAGCTACAGGAAGGTATATGTCCCGGTGGCACTCGCGGAGCGTTTGAGCGAGTATGTGGGGGACGTAGGAAGAGAGGCGCCGTTTTAATACTCCACGTCTCGCTCAGTCCCCCATCCCCAAGCTCCCCGCTCCCACTCTCCGCCATGTAGCGCTCCTTGATTCCCCTAAGGGGGTGCAGTAATTGATGATTAGCATTCCAAAGCTTGGCTTACATCCTGCTAGCCCGTCATATTTAATTACATTTTAACTATATTCGTCTTCGATAATAGCACGAACATAATTTAGATAATTATCTCTCTCTCTCATTCTCTGACTCTGTCTGTCTCACTTAGAGCTCCTTGCAACAAAAATCGCTTTCTCGGCTCAAACACATAAACAGACTCTGGGGCCAAGTGCTTTTCTCTCTCTTGCAGCAGCTGTGCTAGAAACACGATGGTTTTGAGTATCATGCAGAAAAAAAGAAAATTCATGTTTGTACATAACTAATGGTGGGAGCTGGCGTGTTTGGGTGTGTGTGTGCCCACGCCCACGCACATGACTGCATCTGGGCACGAGCTTTTGTGCGGTGTATAAACAGGGGAGGCCTAGTCAATCAACTTAGTATCTGTAAAGCACCCTCTTGGTCTGGCATTTCTTTCCTGTAAGGTTTAATGGGTTACGTCGCAAATTTAAACTCTGTTGGAACAGTTCTAAACGTCTGGTATGTCTTTGAAGAGAAGTTCTTTCTAATGGGGTTGCTGTCACACTCGGATCTTATAATTAATGACCTTTACCCTTGCCTATTATCTGCCTCCTCCAAGAGACCATCAGGCACAAGAAACTGGGGCTCTTTCAAGAAAGAGTGTGTCTTAAGCCAACTGCTCTACAGTATCAGGAGTCTCTCCAGACCCTCCCAAGCACCAATTAGGTCACAGGCCATCTGTGCTCCTTGGCCTAAGAGCTCCCATCTCCTTCCCCACACAGGGCAAAAGGTATTCCTCAGGAACCTTTGTTCATTGGTGTTTCTGGTGAAGCTACCCAATGCAGTTGAGCTTTTTAGGTACAAAGATTTTATATTGTTAAATTCACACCTCTAATGCTTTTGAAAAAAAAAGGGTATAAGAAATCGGTTCAGAAATAGCTACTATCAAATACGATTTTGCCCAAAGTTTAGAGATCTAAAGCCTGATAGAAAAAAAAATAATTTATAAGATACAGTGCAAGGTTGGGAGGTCCTCAGCCCCGAATTTTCCAGGTTCTATCTATTTCCTTAGAGTTCTTGAAAGCTCCAATAAATATGGATTTTGTATAAATATGCACTTTGGCTTAACTTTGCCTGATATTGAAGGATTACCCACTAGCTGAAGATCAGTTACTCACCTTCTTCAGACAAAATTCATTGCTCATATACGGTTCTAGGTCCACACCAGACCTAGGCTGTGAGGAGAGCCTGCAGCCTCCAAGGAGAGTGCCGCTGCCTCCTTCCTGGCTTGTGTGATTGTCCAATGCCACCTCCATTTCCCCACAGAAGCACATGCTCTCCAAAACGCACATTGGAAATGTGAGGACTAGGCATGGGCAGGAGCCAAATTTCAAATGTTAAGAATTTGGCAATTTCATTTTCTAGTGTTTTAAATACCACTGCATTTAGAACACAATGAGGACTAAATGCCCCTCTGAATTTCATGTTAAAAAAAAAAAAAGGCTGCTTTTATGGAAATTAATGCCAAAAGCCTGCATAGAACAAAACCTGGCCCTGACCTCAAACACTCACCTCAGTCCACAGAGCTAAGAAAAACAATGGCCCTTCAGAAGGACGGCCAGACATTCTCTGAATCAAACTTGACCAACTTCATACTTAAAAATTACACTAAGCCCCTGCGGGTATTCCAGATCTGAAGACATGCCAAATTCGTTCAGCACCTATCACCTGGGATATATTCAGTACAAACTTAAAAATAGACTCTTCCTCTCTCGCTATTAAGGGCCTGATATTTGCAGCTGAATAGCTAAGAAATTGGGGGCACTGGGGAGAACTTTAAAAATCTCCAGAGTATAAAACAATGTTTCTCTATGATGAAAACTATGGCTCCTGGCTCCAAGCTGCCCAAGATGAGCCTAGAGCCCTTTAACGCCCTGGAGTCTTTAAATGTGCGCTACGCAATGAAAAGGTGACAAGTGTTTCAGGCAGGCCCCATCAGGGCCCTTTCCAGAATTTGCATAAACTGCCACATTCAACACAATTAAGCAATGCCCTGCAAGCTGATATAAGGCAGTGCAGTGCATGTAACAATCTTTCTTCTGAGACATTTTCTGACAGTAAAAAAAGTTTAACTAACAGAAATCATTTCTTCTTTTTAAACACTTTCATGGTTAAAAAAAAATCATCACTACTATCCTCATCTTGGTGTTGGTGACGTTCTGGGTCCAGACTTTGTTGGCTCAGACCTCCCTTAGACTTATAAGAGACATATGTTCTCTTGTAGGCCCCTTGCTCTTCATGGGCTGGTTCCAAGTCACTCTCTGACCCCAGGTTCTCGCTGTACAGTGACCTAGATTCAGGCAAGAACAAACTTCTCCTGAGATCCCGCTCTGCCCATCTCAGTGCCTTCAGTCAGGCTGTTGTGTGGCATCAAGCCGGAACCACCATGTAGGAAGGAAAACGGCAGCCTGCTAGCTCCCTGTGAACTCACAAAGCATGTGGACAGTAAAACAGGGCAGGTGACAGGTGACAACCATATGTTAAGTCCATCAATTAAGTTAAATAATCTAGATAATTTATGATGCAAAAATCAGATGCAAAGACAGATAGGAGGCTTTCACTGGGCAAGAAGAAAGGCTGGAGGTATGGCAGGTCAGGGGTTATTATCATCAGCTCATTTAAATTAGCCATAGGAACAAAATCAGGGCAAAAGAAGGTGCACAAAAGGCACCTCACTCTTTTTGATTCTCCTCAGGCTAGAAACCTCAGAGATTCCCTCCCCTATTTTCTGAACTTAGGCACTGGGCACATGTGCACGTACGTGTGCGTGCGTGCGCGTTGCATGCCCAAGATTTGATGCGGTGTACTTCTTAGCACCTGCTTTGAATTTTGTTCATGTCCCCAAGGCTAAGACATCAAACAATGACTTCTTTACTACATGGTAAACAAACATCCATGAAACACGCACAAAAATATGGCTTCCTTTCAGGCTGTGGTTCAATCTACCCTTAGTTATTCACTGTTCTAGTCCCCTGCCCTGAGTGTTTTGCTGAGTTGAAGGCAGACGTCAAGAAGTCAAACTGCATTCAACAAGGTTAAAAGTTATCCTTGGCACATGGAAATCTCCTGCAATAAAATACTGTTAAGACTGTTGCTGAAGCTAAATCAGCTTATTTCTCTGTATTATTTCCTAGGGAGGAAGGTTGCTGGGTGAAGGGGATGGATGGGAAAACTGACCAGTAACTCTCTCTGATTCCACTGCCAGGCTTTAAAATCAGATAGATCAGCTATTAATCTCACAAAGGCAGCAGTGACGGTGCGCAATAAATTTGTCATCATTTTATGAATAAGCTCTCCGTCATGAGGGCTTACTGTCTGGCAATTCACCTTTTCCATATTTTCTATCACTTGTATTGGAGCAGCTTAGAAAGAATATTATTTGTGTTCCTAGAGAATGGAACATAAAAAACCCTCAGAGTGATGGAGCTGTACAGGCAGGCTTCATGTCTGCCCCGAGGCTCACTGAGCAAACAGTGTACTGATGCTCGAGTGAGCACCATTAGGGGACAGGAATCACTCTTCCAGGTCCGGAGAGCACTCATCCCCTCAACAGCTGCTAATGAAGGCCCTGTTACTGCTAGATGACGTTGCACATGCCCATTGGCTTTCTGTCAAAGACTGTCAAATAGAGCTGTTGGAAATCACAGCTGGCAAGTTGTCTGGTCAATATTTTTGAAAAGTTCGACCAAGTGTGTGAAAGCACAAAGTGGATTTTCCTAAAGTTGCTAGACAATTTACTCATCTTCCTACTTTGTTATGGCTCTGCCCCCACCATGATCACACTGGGCAGTTCTGAAGGGCTTGGGGTATGAGATGTACAAATGGATGAAATTTCAGCGGTTGTGTCATTCAGCAGTTCCCTCCCCCCATCAAGTCAGCAGAACTCTAGATCTGAAATTCTATACTGAGGAGCCGTTAAACTAGAGATTAACAACTGAAAAAAAAAAAAAAGGAAGAAGGAGGAGGGAGGAGGAAGGAGGAGGAAGGAGGTGGAAGGAGGAGGAAGGAGGGAGGAGAGGAAGGAGGAGGAGGAAGGAGGAAGGAGGAGTGAGGAGGAGGGAGGAAGGAGAAAGGAGGAGAGAGGAGGGAGGAGGAAGAGGAGGAGGAGAAGAAGGAGAAGGAGGAGAAGGAGAAAAGGAGAAGGGGGAGGAGGAAGGAAGGAAGAAGAAAGAAGGAGGAGGGAGAAGAAAAAGGAGAAGAAGGAGGAGAAGGAGGAGAAGAAGAAAAAACTAACACATTACCACTAATAACAGTTTCAACTGTGGCCTAAATACTACCTCAGGGAGAAGGCCCCTCGAGTATCCATTTTAAGGCTTTGAGGAGAATATATTTCTGCCCTTCACATCTTGTGAAGGACCATTGCTCTATTCTATACCTAAAGGTGACAAATGTTCTTTTGGAGCCATTTCTTGTGGATGTGACAAAACGTCATGAAAGGGAACCATACTAAATTTAGAATGCAACTCTGATGATGTATAGTTCATTGACTCGGAGTACATGAGTGGGCGATGGCTGTATCTTCGGGATATCTATCTTTGTTTTTATGATTTTCACTTTTTGCCTTCAACTTTATAATCTTTATGAAAAAGATCGTAACACCCAACTTTAGGTCAAAATGCCCTATTAACAAGTGACTTTGGGGACCAGCAGGCTGGAACAGGCTCTGTAGAACACTCCTGAGAGTCCTTGGCTAGGACCCGTTTCTGTAGTGAGTGAGTCTAGTTGGATGTACCAGTGTATTCTATAGAAATGTAGCATTTGGCAAACAAAGGTTCCCTCTGAAGACCTTAAAGGATAAAACTCCCAAGACTGGGTCCCTGGATAAGTGGTTTTTTTTTGCATGTATGGTAGTAGGTTTATGTCTCATACTTCTAATTTCTGTTATGTCCCCCCAGTACAGAAGTGCTTAGCAGCTGGTGACAGAATCTGAAGAATTTGTCATGGAAGCGAAATTCTCACTGGTCCTCGTAACAGAATCAATATATAATGACCTGTGTTGCGGCTGTCACTAACACTCGCCTTCACAGTCAGTGAAAAATACAGCAACTACCTTCTAGAGAGAGCACTGGCAGTGCTCTAGTTCAGGGCTTCCCACAAGTAGGCAGGAGCCCACAACTGATTATGATGTGCTATTTGGGGGGTGGCAGGGGAGTCTCAAACTTGAGCTAAACAGAGTTGGGGAAAGGGGCACTGGGACAGGACCCACAGAGTTTCTGATTCTGGGGTGGGGCCTGAGGATTTACATTTCTAACACATTCCCAGGTAATGCTGGTGGCCTGGGGACCATACTTTGAGACCCACTGTTCTAGTTAATAACAAAGAAGATAAGCGTATGCTCCAATAGGTGGAAGGCAACAAAATGGAAAAATCATATGAGGTTTTAGAATAAGGGAATCAGAAAGACTTAGGAAGGTAATTTTAGTGCCAGTGAGGATGAGAGACTGATATGGAGGTGATACTATGGGCTGGAAGGTTCCAAATCCAGCTTTCAAAAGTACTCTATAGGTGTCATGGTCAAGTGGATAGGTTTGCTGGCCAAGGACTATTACTATGAGGAGGAACTGTGGTGGAGCAAGAAGTCTACCAGATAGGAGTCACATGCCTTGGATTAGGCCCAGGTTCAGCCACTCACTAGCTGCAGAACCTTGGGTGAATCCACTTGATCTCTGGAGTCTTTGCTGTCATACCTGAAAAACAGCTATGCTGCAGGTAGTTAAGAAAGCCAAAAAGGCAGAGGCTGGGAGAGCATTCCGTAAACTGCTGCCACACAACCTGTGACCCTGAGATTTCCAGCCTGCTGCAGGACACACCTAATTCTCAATTATCTGAGGACTCTACCTGAGCCCTGGTTTAATCTGAATCCCAGTAAGGAGGAATATAGGAATTCAGTCAGCAGTAGCGTGAGCCCTGTTCTGGATCCTGTTTTTGTGTACTTGGGTCCTAAGAACTGGCTCTCACCTCATTCCTGGTAATTCAACAAGCACGGCATACCCCCTGTTCCAGCAGTTACTCTATATTTAATGCCTCCTCCAGGGCCAGCAAACTTTTACTGTAAAGGGCATACAGTAAATATGTTAGGCCATACAGCTCCCTGTCACAGATTCTTCTCTATTTTTTACAACCCTTTAAAAACATTAAAACCATTCTAAGCTTAGAGGCCAGACAAAACCAGGTTATGGGATAAATCTGTCCCTGACCTCTGCTCTACCCAATCTCCCTGACCCCTTAAGGTCCTGCCAGAACCTTTCCAGCCCTACTAGGGCCACAATCTATTTCTGAACTCCAGTTTTCCAGGATCCCTGCTGCCACTTGCCTGGAATATGCCTTAAGTGCCAACTTCAAGGCTGTGCTATTGTCGAGAACAACCCTTGGACCTGCCAGACTTCCTGAAGATTGCTTATCCTGACTTTACCCCTTCCTACCTCAGAAATCTTCAAAATATTCTCTTCCATAGCAGTAAGTTGAACCCATTTCCAGGTACCAACTTTCCTAGTCTGGAGTGTCTACCGTCAACTGCCTGGGTCCTGACCCTTAGGCTGTGTGTGTGTCTGGCATACACACAAACAGAAACTCACAAGAAGGACAGACATATTAAAGCTATGATTAGGCAACTACATTAAAGAAACACTTGTCATCTTGACTTTACTTCAAATCCCAAAGATCAATAGAGTGTATATTTCTCAGGCACAAAAATGTAATGACTAGCTATATATGGCATTTAATTTCTACATATATGAAATTTAATTTCTAGTTACACATGACAAATAGTCCACATGTTGAGTGTGACTTTCTAGATCAACCACTCTCTTGTACAGTTTTTTGAGAGCCCACCCAGACTATGCACCAGGGTTGGTAACGCTGACAGCTACCGATGACTGACTAGCTCTTTCTGTAGGGTCTAGTAAGAAGCAACACACTTCCAGGTGTTGCTGATTGTTCCTTCAGGAGAATGAGAACACGGATTTATCACTTTCTCTTCATTAGACTAAATATTCTCTCCTCCCAAATTAGCCATCTAAGTCCAGCTTCTTTACTTTCATCCTTCTGATGAATCCTCTTATTTGAAACCGTTCCAATTTTGTCATACCATCTAGGAGTTTGTCATACCTCTCACGTATGATCTGACCTTGGAACAACACAACTGCGAAGTTTTGTTATTCACCAAGAATGAAGAAGGTCAGGTGGTCTGAGGTAGGTGAGTGTTCCTGTGGTAAAATTAATTCAGCAGCCATCAAAAGATGAAAAGCAGATAGTGTTGGCGGTATTTGCCATACCAATGACAATTTGTTATACCTTTCCACAAACATGATGACCTAAAGTAGATACACAAATATAAATCATTTCGAACACTGGGGAAGCATTCAGCTACCCCTGCCACCTCAAAGACATTCTCCAAAGAGCTGACAATTAGAACATCTTTGGCTAATTTATTTTTAATATGGTATATTATTAATGGTATTTAACTCACTATTTAACATGGTAATACAGTATGTCAGGTTCATGAGTTGACATGGCTGTGCTTAAAATACTGAAATAAATAACCATGGAAATGAATGTTAAATATCAAGATAATGGAAAAGCTATCTGCTTCTTAGGCTGCAGCGTTTGCCTCTCTGGGCTGCTGGCGGGGGAGCTGGAGCAAGTGAGCATGAAGCCCAGAGTGGTATGTGGTAAGAGTCCTGTACCCTAGAGGGAGAGCATGCCTGTCGGGGTGGGCCCCACCTTCCTCAGCACTGTGGTTCTGGGCACTGACCTTTACCAGCCTCCCTTGAAGAGTGAGCTGTGTTCTCACAGCACAGAGCTGAGTAGAAAGAGCCTTTGAATGGGAGTTTACTCTCAGCGTTCTTTGAATAAGCTACTTTGGCAGTGAGAAAAGCTCCTTACCACCCAAAAGTAGCTTGTACTTAAATTACTTCTTATAAGAAAGGGGTGTAACCCTACTTGCATTCTCACTGGGATTTGAAGCTATCCTTTCTTCATGGTTAACAATATACACTTATACTGCCCAACAAGGATCTTTTACTCAACTCTCATAAAGGTTTACAATGTATGATTTATTTCAGAAATGAGACTTGATAATGCAGATTTATCACAACGAGAAGCCTGACTTTAAAATGTGATTTAATGATGCCGATATTTATTCACTGACATCTTTATAAAACTGTTAGTGTGGAAATATATTTGTCTTTTCGAAAATAATTCTTCCTTTTACAAGTGTCGTGCAATACAAGAGCCATACATTAAAAATGCAGCAGAAAGAGTAGCAATGGCCTAATTATGCTGAAGCAATACGTTGCACCATCACAGCAAGCACTGCCTTGTTTAGATTCCAGCTACACCACCAGGCATGGCAAAATCTCCTCCTTTCCGACAACCACCACCCATGCATGTGAGTCCTCAGCTCAGGCCTGCTACCAGAGGGTAGAGAAAGGCTCTCCAAGGTCACAGAGACACAATAAATGCAGTAAATAAACAAGCTACTGATTATGATTTAATGCTGCTTTTCTTCCTACCTTAACTTGGTTTATGAGCAGATCTTGATGATTTAACCTTTCAGCCAATTAGAACAGAAGGTTTGATTGACAGCAAATGAATAAATAACATTTTGGTGCAGGAGATAGAATCATCCTCCCCTGTTAATCAGTCCCTCTGCCCATGTGCAGGTAACACGATATTTATCACGCCACTGTTACAGTCCCTTGGGATGTCATTTCATGGTCTACCAGTAAAAACTTCACATTTACAGCAACTGCCCCTCTATTACTGTCGATAACATCTAATTGATATGTCAAACCTCCAAGGAATGCAGTAAATTGAAACCCTGCCTCCCCAAAGAAAATACACTGGCAAATAGGTAAATCAGCACCTGCCTTCCTGTAATTACTCAGCCACCTCCGGACCAAAAATCTCCCCACAGAAAGCCATTGTCACCATTTCTGCTTCAGTCTCAGACATCCCGATGCAGACACACAGGCCAAGAGCACCACTAAATTCCTGCCCACAGAATGTCACAGTAAACCCTGAGCACAGCCCAAGATGAGCCACTGTGTTTAAATCATTTTGCCAGTGAAAGCCTAGCTAGACTGTGGGCGCCACAAGCATTACATGGGTTATAATTTGGAAGAGAACAATAACGACCTAATAACAATACTGCAGATTTCCTTGAAGATCAGGCGATGCTGTCAGAGATATGATCTCATTTACCTTCCAAATATCCCTATGGTGTAGGAGGAACTGGAATAATTATTCATCGTTTCAAAGAAAAAATGAAGCCCAGAGAAGGTAAGAGATTGGTTTAAGCACTTGTCATGAATTGGATACATCTGACACTGAAATATGAGATTTGTCTTAAAAAATCAGGGCTCTTAGACCACTCAAATACGATGTTTAAAAGTATTAATAAAAATGCTTAAAAATCATACTGATGAAAGGAGAAAGGACTAAATTAACAATGATAATTCATTCAGTTTATTTAACAACAACAAAAAACCCCCTGATTTTAATAATGTACAAAATGGGATGTAGCATATGTATAAAGATTCTAGTAGAAAAATATATAACACTTTCTTTCTTTCAAAAATAAGGAGCACTCACATATATCAAACGTAAAGTAGACAGAGAGACATGTAAAATATATATTTATAGCTAGGTATGTTACACACTTAAGCAGGTATGTGGCCACATATATTTTTCTGGCATTCCATTCTAGTTTTCATTCTACTGCTTTCTTTACTTCTTCGCCATTTAAAAAAATGAATTTGATGTGAGCCAGCTGGCAAAAATGAAGTTTGAATCCTGAGTTTGGAGGAATCAACGAATAATTTAAAAATATTCTGACAGTTGATCCCATTATAGTGTCACATAATCACCCTTTAAAACCTGGAAAGGTATTCTTGCACAGGAATTTCTCAATTTAGATATTCACTCATCTTTCTTCCTACCCAATTCCTCAGTCATTCATAAGTCTGCCCTTACCCTGTCACACTAATCCTGCTCAATTTTATCATTTCAGTCAAACATTCCCTTTTGTTCCCTTTGTTATCTTCCTTCCTTTTTAAAATTTAAATCTGTTATACCCAGCCCAACATTTCCCCCCAATTTCCCCAATTTCTCATCTTGCTTTGGAAATCTATGACTTGGTCTTACTTTTTTTCTATAGTCTTTTGGAGTGGCTAAGAATTCTTTACAATTCTGAGGTATGGATAATTCAGTAATAAGATTTATTTGAGTCTCGTGGCCTGCACAACCTATTTTTCTATGTCGTCATTCCTCTTCTTGGATTTATCTGTCTGCCTGGCTCAGTTGGCAAGTCCCTGGCCTTCTGAGCAATAGTCTAATCTTGGATATGGCCAGAAGTATAATTCTGGATGAGGGCCATCTCATAATGATAAGAAAGAAAAGGACTGTCAAAATCCAGCACCACTGCTTGGGGGAAGAGGATCCTTGGGGCAAAACTAATGCTGGATGATAAATACTTTAAAACCTTGCACAAAGGCTCTTAGAGATTACCAGCTGAAGTACACACAATGTGTAAACGGTAAAAAGGGAGAAGCTGTGTACCGAAGGTATGAACAGGGATATGGAGGGCCATGAAAGAAAGGTAAAAAGTAACAGAAAAAGCTTGTGTAAGACTAAGATCAGCAAGAGAGAGCGTGATCCATTATTGAGCCAAAGACCATTGTGTAGCGAGTTTAAGTGGAACTTTTTCCCCCACTTCTGATTTCCATAATTTATATATTTAATCAGTTATCCAAGTATCACCCATTACAAACTTGCAGATTATCATGGAGCTTGTTTCAGAGTATGTGTGTCAGGTGGTGCTTAGATTGCTTACAAGTTTTGGTAATTCAGAATGAAATTGTGATTTCAGAGTAATAATGAAGTGTGATACTGCAATTTCACAATCTAATTAGGATAAATCCATAAATGTAGGTCAGAAAGACATATTTGGTTGAAGGTAACTAACTTCTGATAGAATTCTTGCTGGTATATGGTGACTGTATGTCTTAATGAGCTCTCCTATAAGAAGGGCACATATCATCACCATGGACAGGAAGATATGAAAGAGCATGCTTTCTCTGTGGGTGCACCCCTGAGTAGCCTTTGCATTTGTCCCGATATGCTTGATCTCAAGTTCACTTTCCCACCTCTCTGCATCTTACCCAGCCTTTCTTCTCCTACAAACCGTGAACAAATAGAATAAGGACAAAACAACTAAGGTAGCTGCCATCTCTTACCCAGTGATATGTTTAGAGGCTCTGAGTTTCATTTGAATCAAGTCACCAGCAGTCAAATTCAGAGGTAATGGGAAGAGGCAGAATGCTCAGGGTACATTCAGAAGCTAGCTCAGCAGAAACTGAAGGTAAAGGCCAAGGATTTCCCTAGCTGGTAAGATCTAGGAGAACAGAAATATTTTCTGGCCTAAACTTACTAATGTCCTCCTGGGGAACCTCTCCTTTAGTAATTGAAAAACATACTGATACTGTGCCAAGCATTATATAGGTGCTGGGAATGTAGATATAAACAGAGAAGATCCCTACTTTCATGGCATTTAACACCTAATGGGAAAGATATACATTAATAAGTAAATTACAGACAACATAAAATTATAAATTGTGACAGGTGTTATGAAGGAAAAGAACACAGTGCTATGAAAGAGAAAAACAGAGGAGGCTAACTCTACTTTGGCTAGAAATGGTCATTTAACCAGTCAGGCAAAGAGCAGAGAGATTAGGGACTACCCATGAGAGTACAAAGAAGCATCAGGGGCAACCTTAGACTCCCATGAGCTTACAATCCAGTTAAGAGATCTAATGATATTTTATATTTGTATAGAGTTTTACCATTCAGAGATGACCTCCATGCACACCAATACATTTAAGGCAGATAAGACACATTTATAAAAAGAGAAGCCTAATTATACTATTGCTCAATAAGTGTCCACAGTCCATTGGCTGGGACAGAATATAAGGCTAAAGGCTAGAGGTGGATCAACTTCTCTTCTTCCATGGTGTCCCAAATCCTAAAGCACATGAGACTCTCTTGTCCCAAGGTATCTAGCTATTTCTTTGCCCTGCCAATTCCCTTATAAAAACACCTGCCCTAACCTGCCCTCTCTGGATCTCTCTGCTTCATTCATAGGTGTCTGTTAGTTAGGCTTGTTTAGGTTCCTAGGAGTATATCACCTCAGGTTTCAGAGAGGGAAAGAGTATGAAACCCTCTCTCTTGTGAGAAGTGATAAGGTACTGAGCCCTGCCTAGGTGGTCAGATTGTACAATTCAAAGCATGGAGACCTATGCATAAGGAACTTCCTGTGGCCACAGGCTAATACCTGGAAGTGTTCACAGTAACTGAGGAGACACTACAAAGATGAGAGAGTGAGGGGCCTTGGTGCTGCTGCAAGGAAAGGAAAGCCAATAAATGGGGCTTGGCTGGCACACAGAAGCCAGCGAGGTGAAGAAGGTTCAGAACAGACTCGTGAGCGTGGATCAGATGCTGATCAAGATGAATCTGGCTGGGCAGCTCCAACTGGCCTCAGAATATCACACACAACAAAAGAGAAGTAAGTGCAAATGTATCAGTGATTATTAACAATGAAAATGGATTAAACTTGTCAGATAAATGACCAAGACTAACAGATTGGGAGTTTTTTTAGCCAGCTACCTACTGTTTATAGAAACACTAAACAAAAAATCTAAAACACAATCATACAGAAAGTCTGAAGTTATGGGAAAGTGGTACCATGAAATTAATAACCAAAAGGTAGGGGGAGGGTTCATGAAGGAAAAGGCTAAGAATCTAAGGGTGATGACAAGATTGACTTTGAAAAAAGAAATATTAAAAACTCAAACCTGAGATCTGGGTTAGAACACTTAAATTTCATGAAGCTTGCTCAGGTGGGAGGGCAATGTATAAATATGCATGCATGCATGCGCACACACACATACACACACAATCACAGAGTTACCTCTCTGGCATAAGAGGCTTCTAAAGCCATTTGTGGTACCATGGGGATCCAATTAACTACAGTCTCTCACAAACATTAAAACACTAGTTAGACATGAAAAACACTGCTGTGGCCCATCAAAGGCAAGCCTACAGCTGACGGAGCTGCCCTGAGTAAAACAAAGACCTAGAGACGCAGGGTAGCTTTAGAAGCAATCGACTTTATAACCACAATTTGACCCAGGATTTCACAGCTGAAACAAGCAGAGAGTTTGAGCAGTGTGAGGGTTATCATTTAACAAGTGTGTCCTGGGGTGGCTTTCTCATCCAACCTGTGTCTCAAGTCTCCCCCAGTACAAAGTCACTTAACAGGGAAACCAAATATTCTACTGCAAGGACACAAGAACATTGTCAAAAGAGGCAATCAGATATTTCCCTTCTTCAAATTTTCAGAGAATTCTGGGATATCCTGATTTCTTTCCAAATGAGATCACTTTTGGGAGTGTGTACTTTGAAGTCCCAGCTGTTGTCGTTTGTGCTGCTAATGTTGTTTTAAGAACACATATATTTATTACACGGTTTGCAGCGTCTATTCTTCTACTTCCTGGCTTCAAATTCCTCAGATTTCTAATCCGAAGATTCCTGAAAACCTAAACAATGAGCCTCTCAAAAATAGAGAATAAAGAGCCACATGATGAGTCTTGGCTGGTGCTACAGAGCCACGTGCCAGTCCTTGACCCCTCTGCTCTGATGGAGCAGGAGGGAAGGAAAGTGATCCAGCAGCAGAAGGTGGCTGAGACAGTGGGGCTGGCTAAACACACTGGCAGGCTGAATTAGCTCATTTAAGGATAGGTTCAAGAGTGCTTCAGAAGAGGCCATAAGGATATCTGTAGAAGGTCACAGCTCCATGTCTACAAAAACGAGGGATCACTTTCCTCTGTGCTTGCAGGCCCTCCTGGGCACAGAGCTCTGAGTGAGAGTGTGATGGAGAAGACAGCATGGGGCGGGCGGTCTTTCCATGCTGAGACACAAGGTACCTTGTGTCTAATTAGCGGACTGGCTTGAGAACAGTGGGTTCTGCTGCAAAGGCTCTTCTGGAGTATATGGTACTTTCCTCAGATGAAGTCCTTTGGCCTCTTACTGGTTTGCCTTTGGCTGTCCAGTCTGCTGACTGGTAGCCCCAACTCTACCCACCCCAGCACTAGTGCACAGAGTCACAAAGAGTTTTTCCTACCCCCCCCAAAGGAAGTCACCCCTCTTCACTTTCTTACCTGGAATACGTTGTATTCCAACTGCTATTGCTCTAGTTTAGCCTCTCATTACCTCTCATCTCTAACTGTTGCTTCCCAGTTTTCCTGTCTTCAGTCTCTTTTACTACTAACTCATTTTATTGTTGTAAGGACAATGTACTTGAATAAAAAGCACAGCTTTATCACTCATCTCTTCTGCCAAAAGAATAAGGATATTCCCTTGACAAGATGAATTCCGGACATGGCATCCAGAAATTTCCTCAGTCTGGTCCCAGATTTCTCTTCCAGCCTTGTCTCCTGCCCAGTCTCTGTTGGCACATTGTACTTCAGGGACTGATTAGGGCACACTGTTGGACAAATTCTCCTCACCTTTGAACCACGAATGGGCAGTGTCTGGACCTCCCATCCCACCCTCCAGTCATGCCAAACCATGCTTAGTTACTCAAACATACACCCAGCTTTTTCATACCTTAAGCACCTTTGCATATGCTACTCCCTTAAGCACCCATTCATCTTGCGAGGCTCAGGAGAAGTGGTGCTTTCACCAAGAAACACCTCTTAACCCTTCTTAGGTAGAATGGTCACTCCTTCCTTCCACTGTGTTCCCACTGTACTTAATACATACTTACAGCATCTAGAACACTTTATTGTACTTATTTATTTATACGTCTGTGTCTCTGGATCATAAGTGAGAGATGTAAGTTCAGGGACTTAAAAAGAAAAGTAACTGGCACAGAGCGGACACTCATTAAATGTGTTGATGGTACAAACACAATTTTTATTTAGTGCCAACTTCTAGGGTTAATAGAATTAGGGCCTCTTTTCCACAAGACAGCTCTGCACATATTTAAAGATAATTATCATGACCTCACAACTCCCTTCATTTTGTCTTACCTGGGTCTTGTTTTATCCCTAGTCCCTTCACTGATCCCCCCATGAAATAGCTTCCTGAACTCTCAGCATCTGGTCACCTTTGATGAACCTCTTCGAGCATAGCCATGTGTCCTGACCAACACAGAGCACAATAGGAAGACATATGATGTGGATGCTTGGCAGCCAGTACAGACTAAGACCCCCAAGGTCTGTAGCAGCCTCATCCTAACCACTGCTTCATTTAGAGTCTGTGGCCAGCTAAAACCACAGCTCTTTTTCACATAAACTTCTCTCAAGCTTGACTGCCCCCATATTGTATTTACACAATTGATTTTCTGAACCTAAATGAAGGGCGTCACATTTATCCCCATTAAATCCCATCCTGTTGGTTTGGTCTCACATTAGACGCTGGAGAGATTTTGAATCTCACATCTGTCATCTATCACAGTAGTCACCCCTCCTCCCCCATCTAAGAAACTCAAGAAGCATTCTTTCTGTCTTCTTTCAGAATATGGATAAAAACAGCAAAATGGTGAAATGCCCAGAACCAAGGACAGAGCCAGAAGGTACATATAAGACTTCTTTCTTCCCTCTCCTCCATCCCCACCCCAGCCTCCAGTCCAGTCCACCACCAATCGGTTTTCCACAGTCTCCACTTCTCACCATCTCTACTGTCACCACCCTAGTCCAAGACCCTGTCATCTCTTGTCTGGGTTATAGCAACAGCCTCCTTGCTAGTTTCCCAGTTCCATATTTATTTCCCTCCAATGCATTCTCCATACAGCAACCAGAGTGATCTTTAAAAAGCAGAAATCAGTTCATACCACTTCCTTGCTTAAAAATCCTCCAATAACTCCCCATTGCTTTTAGAATAAAATTCACATCCCTTACCAAGACCTAAAGGTCATATGTGATCTGAGCTCTGCTGGCCTTTCCATCTCATCTCATACCACTCTGACTCCTTCACCAAGCTTCAGCAACATTAGCCATCTTTCAGGTTTGCACACACACTAAGATCATTCCCTCTTCATGGCCTCAACTCTTTCTGAAACACTCTTTCCCCAGCCTTTTGTAAGGCTGTCTTCTACATCACTTGGTTCAAATGTTACTTTCTCAGAGAGGCCTTTCTGACTATAAGTAGCTGCTTCTTGCCAACCATAGCCTTGCCACTACCTACCTACTACCCTGTTTCATTATCTTCATAGCATTTATCAGTAGTTGAATCTTTATTTATCTGTTATTCCTCGGTTTCCCTTACTAGGATGTGAACTTGATGAAAATAGGAATCTTGTCTGCCTCGTTCAGTGCCTAACATTAGCAGGTACTCAATTTGTTTATTTCTTTAATGAATGAATACTAGTGAGAAGTATGGATTCAGGAGAAATCAAATATATTTGCTACGTCTTCATTTGCATTAATAAAAATGATTCTTAGTTCCATTCTTACACCATTATTATCATCAACTTTGTTATCAATATTTTATGATGCCATCAAAGAATCAAATTGAATTACCAGCATTGAGTTGGTCAGACAATAATTGGTAGTAAAAATGCATTATGTGGGATAACACAGACATCCTGCTTAAAATCCATGCACTATGAGAGACCGCTATGATGTCAGTGCAGAATTAATATCTCATGTAGCTCTGTGGTTAAAGGATTAGATTGTTTTCATATCAAAAGAGCCATTTAGGAGGACTGTTGCTCAATCAGGTCAAGTTCATGCAAATGTCTCTATCTCCTGCATTTACTTTTTCCAGTGTAACATTAGGGGCGAGGATCATTCTGATTTCAGAATCTGAATTTTATTGACTTAAAGTTCCACTACAGTGCCAATGTAAGACTCTATTTATGGTAAGAAATCATGCTGTTGACCTAGTGGCCAACACATAAGTGGGCTGTAAAGAGAACTGGAATGGCCAATCAAGAGGCTGGCAGCTCATCAACCCCAACACCATTGAGCTGACCTTTCTAAGGCTGGCACTGGCTCCCATGGCTGCTGTGGTCCAGCCACATGTGAGGAAGATAGGATCATTCTTTTTACTATGACAGCAGGTCCTCTGGTCTGTGTGTTGCCCTGTTTTCAACCTAAAGCCCCAGAATAAAATCTCCGGATTTGAATATGTAAATTAAAAATGCATTAAGGCAGCAATCCCTGGTGCAGCCACACATCTATGGAGAGAGAGCCATAGAAATAAGAAAGAGGTAGGCAGGAACAGGAAACAGGAGAGAAGGGAAAACTGAATCTGTTACCTATCTCTCTCTTCTTCCTTTTCAAAGGGATTGCAAGGAAAGGCAGAGAAAATTTAGTGGAGGGAAAGCATGTTTCTCTGCTACAGTTAGTCTAGCCTCCTTTAACAGCTAAGAATGCCACCACCAGCAATACGGTCCTGCTGTGGGCCGAAGCTGCAGGAGGCCTGTCATCTAGAGCATTCGCGTTAACCAAACAGGACAAAATAAGGGTCTTCCCGCTGCACAGAGCTGCCCCTGGCCCCTGACACGGACTCTCTCTTATAAAAGGGTACGTTTATAGCCCTGGTCTAGAATGTCCCAGAGACTCTTTTCTCTGCCTTTTTAAATAACAGCTTTCCTGTGATATAATTCACATGCCATAGAATTCACCTTTTTAAAGCATACAATTCAATGCTTTTTAGTATATTCACTGAATTGTATAGCCATCAGCATAATCAATTTTAGAACATTTTCATTACCCCAAAAGAAACCCCTTTGGTGATATTCCTCAGTCCCCAACGCACTCAGTCCCTGGAAACCAATAATCTGCTTTCTGTCACTCACTATAAATTTGGCTATTCTGGACATTACATATACATAGATTATAAAAAACAGGGTCTTTTGTGACTGGCTTCTTTCACTTAGCATAATGTTTTCAAAGTTCATCCATGATATGTCATGTATTCTTTTTTACTGCCAAATAATATTCCATTGATATACCACATTTGTTTATCTATTTATTAGTTGTTAGACATTTGAATTGTTCCCAGTTTGAGGCTATTATGACTAATGCTACTATGAACTCTCATATACAAGTTTTGTGTGGACATATATTTTCATTTCTTTTGGACACATACCCTGGAGTAGAATTTCTGGATCCCCTAATTTCTTTTTAATTATTATGTTATCCAAAAATTCCTCAAGTTCCAGTCACTTCTAAATTCTAGATTAGAAAGCAGATGATCTGAATCCTTCATGCACATTAGCATGCACTGGGCTTCTATCAAATGGCAGGAATGTAGTAGTGAACAAAGTGGATTCAGCTCCTCCCTCATCACCAGAGAAGAGGTGTGCAATTAAAATGCTTTCTCAATTTCTCATCAACAGAGAAGAGGTGTGAATTAAAAGCGGTTTCATCATTTCATCAGGCCTGAAATCCTCCCTTCCCTTGCCAAGTCTGTGAGTTCAGTGTCAGGGCTAATAAAGGAGAGCAGTAGGTCCTTCCCACATTTTGCCTGAGCTGGGGATTCTATGTATTCCAAATTTAGTCAGGAGGGGTCAGGATGGGATTCACAGAGGAGGTGACATTGAGCTGGGCATAAAGGATGACCTAGAAATCACCAGTCAGAGAAGGGGCAGGAGTGAACTTTCAAGTTGCACTTCATTTACTGAGACCTTTAAAATGAGCCTCTCTAGAGCATGGGTTAGTATTACACAGAAAGGTCGGACTTCCTCCCAAAGCCCAGGCTGAGCCCCACCCACTCCAGCAAGCCCGTCCCAAGGGATGCTCTGCTCACCCTGGGGAACCAGACAGTCTCTGAATCCACTCAATGAAGAGCTGGGCCAATTGGGTTTTTAATTCATATTTTAGGCAAGGTGGTCACACTTCCTTGATAGGAGAATTCTTCTTTCCAGACCAGTAGGAGGGTTCAAGTTTTTTCTCTTTATGACAGAGAGCAAAAATTTCATTTGAATTAGGTTAAATCTCATTTACCACTCTTCCATAGTGATAACCTTTATCTACTTCACTACAAGTCTGACAAATCTGTGTTAAAATTTGATTTTTAAAAATGCCCCCAAAATATAGCCACTCATCATTCATTCATGAGCTCATTTATTCATATGTTCGCGAATCATTTCTAAACTCCCACTACATATCAGGCTCTGTGCTGAGTTTCGGTGATTCGAAGATGAATAAGGCATAAGAATCTGGCCCTTGAGGTGATATCTGACAAACATGTAGATATATCAGAGAGTCTTTGCAGTACACATTTAATTTCTATGATCACAGCATCTAGATTCTCAACGTGAGCAGTGGGGTATTCCTGGAAGAGCACAAACTCCCCTTAACCCCATTCTGTTGCATCCAGCGCAGGACTAGGCAGAGAACAAGGGCTCGATAAAAGCACTCTGGAGACTGTGCAAACACACCACTGCCCCATTAATGCGGCCTCCCTTTGCCTACTGGAAGCCTTCAATTCTCGTGTTTTGGCAGGTTGAGTTTAGCATGAAGCAATAGCCCTGCTACTAAGTGACAGACTTGCAAAATCTGAGGGTCGGTGACCTTTGTATTCATTTAAACAACTCAACCTTTCTCAACTAGAACAGTCATCCACCTCCATTTGTGAACGTGAATTTAGCTGCCACATTTGCATGCATAATGTACTGAAAAGCCTTCTTTATAATGTTTACTTCTATGTTTCTTCCAAATGAAATCACTGAAGG
This sequence comes from Eonycteris spelaea, assembly GCA_003508835.1. Classification (NCBI taxonomy): domain Eukaryota; kingdom Metazoa; phylum Chordata; class Mammalia; order Chiroptera; family Pteropodidae; genus Eonycteris; species Eonycteris spelaea. The sequence continues at coordinate 3,371,088 of PUFA01000069.1, forward strand.
GCAAATTTGATTTTCAAATCAGTTTTAAAACATCTGCCTCCTAAAAAAGAGTAAGAGTAAAGAGATAAGGCTTTTAGATTACAGGCAAGGACTAATTAGTTTAGCTGATACCACTGTGTCCATGCTAAAAATACAAATGTTAAGACATTTTTAATGCACACTCAACATCTAATGATGTTAATATTCATTAGGAAAAGGCTTCCAGTCACGAGGTAGTACTTAGTGATTTTAGAAGGAAAAGGCTAACTTCCTGACCCTCCTTTCAACACAAACTCAACTAACCATGTGCTTCGGCACCTCTATTTGTTGTTCTACATGACTATTTTCTTTCGAAAATAATTTAACTATATATATAACAGCATGCAATTCCAGGAAGCTCATTTCAGACTTAAAAAAGAAAATACTTCCCAACAAGAATATCTGCAAGCCTTTCACTAGAGGTGGTGCTCCTTGAAGCTGTTTGGGCCCAAGTACGTGATAGTTAACGACGGTTTCCTGGACCTAAGGAGATGGAGAGAAGCAGCTATAGTGGTTGGTTCTAGCTCGTAATTCAGAGTTAAAAACTCATACACATATATATTTTATATGTATAGTATACATCTATGTTGGTGTCCATATATCTGTCCAGCCAACACACTATCCTAGGACCACAGAACCACGACACATACAATGTTAGAAGGCGCTTTATGTGTAACTATTACACATTTTTATTGATAACATTAGACTGTACTATTTTAATACACACAGCCCTTGGAGCTAGCTCCAAGCCTCATGTTAGGAATGGCATTTTACAGATGTGGAGACAGAAGGACAGGGAGTGTAAAGGACTTGTTGCGCAAGGACGCTCGGCCAGTCAGTGACAGACCCACAGCTGAGAGCCAGGCTTCCGAATTAGTCCAGGGATTTTTACCTTGCTTGTTTTATTTCACTCATGTGCAGTTAATGCTGCCGTACTGCACACTTTTCTTCCTGCTGGTGAGATACTGGTAAGCATTTTAAGAACATAATCACTAACATAAAGGCAAAGATTAAAATAATTTTACATTTAACACAAACAATTCCAACATAGATTTTCACTTCCATTCACGTACACATTATTTCATCAACTTGCCTTTACTTTCCTTGGGGACAGGGCTCTCTACCCTCCCAGCCAAGTTCATGGGACACGCTATGAACTTGTAAGCTGTTAACCCACAGAGAGCCTGCACTGGACACTCTTGGAAGACCCCTGGGGCAGCTGAAGTGCAAGCATCAGCCCATTCCCATGGGCTCTTGACTCCTGTGGTCGGATGGGTTTTTGCCTAACACAGTACTGACTGCATTGTAGGTACTTCATGAAAATGAGTTGAAAGAATGGATAAACCGTTTACATGGGCTTCCTGTGGGTATAAAGGGAGTCCTGAAAGAAGGTTAGGCAGGCAAGGAAGGTTAGAGCAGGGCTAAAGCTAAGTCGGGGGCTGACCATGTTGCCCAGCCCTGATCTTTCAGAACAAACCTTCGGACTGATGTGCAAATGCAGCTGCAAAGAGATAGATGATTCTGAAAGCTGAGCCTGGTGAGGAAGACTCAGGTTTCACTGTGAACTTCATTTGACTCTCAGCACCACTGGCTGAAGTTTAACAACTGCGGTCATGATTCACATTTCAAAGCTTAACACGGAGAGGTCAGTGACAAAGATGAGCCTGACATGCTCATCTTAGCGGCAAATGGCCCCAGACCAAGGGGATGCGCCAGATGGACAAGGTCACAGGAGATCAACTAGAAATGAGGTAGAGGAATAACACGGTAACAAAGATGTCAGACCTGACACTTCCTGTTTTTCTCAAAGTGTCTGCTTTATCCAAAGGTTCTCATATATGAGCATTCATTTAACCCTTATATCTTACTACCTGGTGCCGTGGGTTTCTCTGGAATTCCCCTTCTCAGAGTGCTTTCAAATGCATAAAACGAAATGCACGAGGATACAATGATAATGAAATGCAGTGCTGCCCACAGAACCCTTGGGCAGAAGGACACAAAAGACCCCTGGCCTGAGGTACAAAGGACAGGCCTCATTGTGTGGCCTAACTGTGCTGCACAGAACTAGACTTCAGAGCCAGGAAACGGAGACTCCGAATCTCTCTATAGCCAGAATCCTCATTTCTCAAGAAAATGTAAGTTCAATGTCCTCACTAGAAGAAAGGAGTGCCTCACTTAAGAAATAATGATGATAACAACTTTTACATTGCTTTCCCACACCCTTCTCCCCATAGCACCTCTATAATGTGCTCTTCCTCCTCAGCTCCCCTTTCTAAACAAAACAAAAGCCTAGGAATTGGCGACACAAGTATAAACTTTAGGTTTTCTCTTTGAAAATACGATCCTGGGTTTTCTATAGCTTTCTTCCCACCTTACTTTACTTTTCATTTGTAGTAAAGTTAACAAATCATTTGATGTAGACATTTCTAAAGTAGAACACTGGTCTGTGACCCCCAAATCTGAAATACAAATACACAAATCCTGACAAATGCTAAACAATAACACCAAAATGGGATGAAGAACGAACAACTTCTGCTCTGGGGAAAGAAAGATCTTCGTTTCAACCACAACTGTCTGCCTACGCACAATGTTCTGTCTGTGATATGTGTGGACCTCCAAGTAGAATTCCTAAGTAAAATAATCCCAACAACTAGACAATTTAATTTAATTAATCGATCTAAATACACCCCAAAAGACAACCTGCTGGGCTAGAAATCAAATCCCAGTAAACAACTAAAACATGTGGATACCAGTGATTCTAAGACTCTAGAGATATTGGTAGAAAATGAGTTGTCCTACTGGTATTTGATTAAAAGTCTACTTCCACCTGGGTCAGTGCATTTCATGCACAGAGTTGATTCAGCTCCAGTTCCACATGCACAGTAGCTGTTTCATGCAAATGCTGTGGGGGAAAGGAAACAATAGCTCCAAAACCTCAGAGCCATTGAAATGGTACATGTGGGCAAGGAAGGGCTATGGCTGTGCCCAATGGATGAGAAGCACTTTCTCTGGGCAACACTGTAAAAGCTGGGGTCCACGGGAAGCCTGGTTTTTGCCCAAGCACATACTTCTCCCACACCTCACTGTTTAGCAAACTAATTTTATAGAGGTGTGACTTGCTTGCCGTTCTAATAAACTGTCTTCATAAACTGTATACTGCTTCTGTGATTTGGATGAATTTTTAAGTAGACACAGGAAGCAAACAATCATCTGACTCCAATTTGTTTTTTAGGTGACACTTGGAAAGAGTCAGCTGATAGCAGAGTCTTTTTTGATGTGTATGTTGTTTTCGAACTACACTATAGGCAAGTGGTCTATCTTCACTTTTCTTCATAACCCCATACATAGCTCTGCACACAGAGAGGATCAATCTATCACTCCGATGAACAAATCCAACCTTTTGTGCCAAAAAGGCACAATCATCTTTTAAATGTGAAGTGATCTCAAGCAACTTCTGCATCTTAGTTGACACTGTTCACTTGATAACCTAGTTTTAGAAAGTCAGACACATCGAAGTGCCAGGCAAGAAATCTGCAGGAAGGCCAGCCTGTGACAGATAAATGGCAGTACCCAGTGATCAAGGAAGTACCAGAGCTCCCATCATCATGATTCATATGACTTCCCTGATATCACAAAATCAACAGCTGCTGGTCTTGCTCAAGCTATCTGAAAGGGTAAGTGGTTACCAAGAGGCCTACAGAAATGAATGAATAGATAATGCAAGCCATATCTCAGAAAGGGGGAAGAAAGCCTGATGAAAAAGAAATCTTAATTTATTATAAGAAAACACTGAATTTTATGGTGTTCTGAGCATCAAAGGAAAGTCATCCTTTGATGACTTTAAATGGAGGTGGGGAGAACTAAAGAGTAAAGCTTGTGTCTGTTTCTTTTCTAAAAGTCTTTCCCAATAATTAAAAAAATATCAGAGCAAGAACCCCATCCAATCTTGACAGCGTGTGGGACTCAGGGGAGAAGAGTACACAGATAATGGCCTTCTTCCTCTCTCGGGGAGGGCACCAAGTTATCTAGGGTGAGTTCACTTTATACTTAAGATAAAATCTCTTATAGAAATTTAAAACAATAACTTGAGTCTGGCATTTTTATCATCCAGGCTATTGGGCTAAGCTTCAAGCTACTAATCCCTTGTGGGCACAGCAAGGAGACAGCTAAAATGTGCTTAAGAAAGTATATAGTCATTTTATTACAGATGGCTACTTCAGAATCATTTTATTTGACTTTGACTTTTTAAAGGCAAGATTAGCCATTAAACATTTTGGACACACTTGGAAAACAACTTGTCAATCTATCTTGTGAAAAAAGATGCCTCTGAAAATTTACCATCTAGGTAAAAAAACTCCCACACTTTGTCTATCACTAAAAGCCAAGCAGAAATCTCCTGTTATTATGGATAAGTGGAAAATTATTGCTTATTATATGGTATTACACAGTTTACAGAAACTGCAAGTGCTCATTACAAAATGAACATCACACTTATCATCAGCGAGGGCAGCCAGAGCACTGGCACAGGCCTGCAACAAAACAAGCTCAATTTGCTTAAGGCTCCCTATGGCTGAGGTTATTGTTTCCAAAACAAAAGCAACAAAGAAATAGATTGGCTGAGTGTACAGGCTGCAATCCTGCCATCTCAGGGAAGATCTGTGTTCAAAGGCATACTTGAACTTCCCTCCAGCAGGCTGAAGGGAGAAGGAGTGATCTTATCTACCAAGGCCAAGTCCACTCCCTTCTACATAGTATACCTGCTTTCAGATTCAGCATGCTGCTAGCTCCCCTAGAGGTTATCCCTAAGAATTAACTGAGAGAAGATGTGGTCTATCTTGGTGTGCCAGACTCCATAAATGCCTCTATTTACATATGAAACAAGCCCACTCAGTCCTCGACTTAGCTAAAGAGCCTACCACAGGGCCTGACTTAGGGCAGTGGCTCAAAATATGTCTGCTAACTTAATGGATGGATAAATACTAAATTCTTGAGTTAACATGGGCCCATGCCCACGAATTAGGGGTTTTGGCAGAGCAACGATTATTAGTTGAATAGTGATCTTAGTTAAGGAAGTGACAAAAGGAGAAAACAACGCCTGAGAATACAGTTGTTTCATCCCCACATATGACTTACAAGGCTGTGTTCTGGGTGCCCATCTCCTCTCCCCAGAAATGTGTAACATTAATTACTATTAATGTAAGAATGCGATATTAACGCAAGGTGAAGGTGTAAATTTGAAAATTAGACTAGAAATTAAAAAATGAATGCATTTGTAATTGCAGATCACAGTACATGCCAACTCTTACTAAAAACTTGATTACTACTTAATGTTATTGTGGTTCTGTACTGATAGGGCAATATAACTACATCTCTGTGCATCCACAGCTTTTATTAATGTACCTGAAGCACCTGCAAATAGGCAGAAGCTGTAATAAGAGGTGCTCAACGGTGCTGTGAGAATATGAACTTCTGAATCACATCACCTTGTTTGTTTAAACCTGTGATCTCAACATTAGATTAGTATAGGTTCCAAGTATTCTAATTAGGAGAAATGAATTGAGGGGATTCAGAAATGTGAAACAAATAAGTTTCCATGAGCCCCTCTTTCTTGCATCCCCACATACTCTAGAGAAAAGACTATACGTTTCAAAGCTCTAGCACTCATAATTTCTAATAAGTCTATATATCCACTGCCAAATCCTACAGAGAATTCAGCGATTCCCTAGAGAACTGAAAAGAAAAAGAACAATATAAACAAGTTACTTTCATCTAATAGCAGCAGTACCAACATGTGCTTCCCTCTTTGCCTGAGCATCACTCCTGCTTAAGAAACTTAACACTTAAAGGTTCAGAGAGGAGATAAGGAGCACGGGATATTACCCAGCTTTGTCACCTGAGGAATAGCAAGAACTCTCTGTGACAAGTTTAATGTACAATTCTCCTGGAGTTAGAAGGACAAACAAGATGACCACTCATCACCCCTTCTAGGTCAAGACGGCTAAGCCACATTACTTAGAATATAGACATTCTTTTGCTCAGTTGAGGTTTATTTCGTGGGCTCCATATTGTTGTATAAATTTGGATAAAGAGGTGAAAAGTGTATAAGCAGAAAACACTCACTAACTCCTTCCAAAGCAGCTGGTTAATGTGCGTAATTCCAGATGATCACCGCTCTGAAAGTACACTTTAAAACTTTGGAAGAAATATTTATTACTGATACTCAGTACATAATTTACAACACCATGGTGAAATTCACTTACATCCCATTTCAAGGGATCGTGAAAAGAAAATGTCAACTGTGGGGATAATATGCTTTATGGATCTTGGCTTAAAACAGAGGGAAAAAACACATATGCAAGTCTCTTTTGATAGAAGAAAATAGTCTAATAAATGGCCTAATGAACAGAGTAATGAATTTTTTTTTTTAAGTAGGCAGTAGGAAGGAAAAGGAATGAAAAGGAGACACTAATATACTCTACGACCTGCATAATGAAGCCCTAGGCAATCTGGATTTGCCCATTGGTTTACAGGCTATATTTTAAAACCAATTTTTAAAGTATGAATTATGATACAGATAATAGGCTGGCCAACTTAACATTTTCTGGAGCAAGTAGTAGTGATAGCAATGTAGGAAACCATATGAAAATATAGGTGGATTTCACTGTAATCTATAGTCTTCATTATACCTACTGGAAGGTGAGTCTACCTCTGATTTGTTCCTGAAGTGATTTTTAATATTGAAGTTCATAGGTTTCTTTGGTTGGGAAATCACCAGTTTCTCCAGTTACAATCTACATTGTGGTAGGCAAGTAGGCTCAAAACGCACCTTTTCAGAAAAATTTCCTTAACTCTATGCCATATTCTGAACATGTCTATGTTCTTATAGCTATTATATATATTATATATGTTTCTCTCTTTTTCTCTTTCTTTTTTTTTTCTTCTTCCTCCTTCTCTCTCTCTCTCTCCTCTCTTTTTTTTTTTTTTTTTTTTTAATGATCTTAAAGGCCATACAGAATTCTGGGAAAAAGAGACTCAGAATCAGGACATCTGGGTTCTAATCTTGACCCTTCCATTAGACAAGAACTTGGGAAGGTACTTGTGCCTTTTGTCTCAGATCCTCATCTATAAAATGAGAGGCTTGGACTATAGTATCCAAGATATTTTCAGTTACAATATTTTATGATTATAGAATCGTTTTGTATTTTGCACTGTGCATGCCTGTGCGCATGCATATGAGATGGCTCCCAAATGTTTGGGATGTGTGTACCTGTTTGGGATGCTTCAGAGGAGAAATGTCTTCTTGTCTCCTCAGGATTTTCCCTCACAATGTACCCTTTACCTACTAGGGTCACTTAAATATTAGATTGAATCAAAACTGGTTGGGCTATACATATGATTATAGACTAACTTGCTAGAGGCTACACTGGGAGAAGCTGGCCTTGCACTTCCAAAGGGGTCAATCCCAGTGCACCTTGAAAAATGGCTAGAGTTCTGAAAAGCAAGCTTCCTCCCAGCCTAGCCCCTTATTCTACCCTTCTCTGAAACAGACCCAAGAAAAAGTGAATGTTATCAAGTTATATGCAAATAAATTATGGTGGATATTCAGCTAATGGAGTAGTTTTGTGTTTGGGAGGAGGAAGTTCAAGGTAGAACTCTCAGAGCATTTTTGACTGGGTTTTGAAGGGAATAGAGAACCGGTAGAGACTTGAAGATCAGCAGGTGGAAATAAAGATAATTAACTGATCTAAAGCATGGATGCATTTGGCAATGGTAACTGGGCTGGACTGAAGGGAAAACCGGATACCTGTAAGGAAAGAATTGAAGAGATAAAGATTAGAAAGTTTGGTGAGAGTCAGAAAGACAGGATAATTATATATTTGAAATCTGGCCATGAGTTCTAACAGTGGGGCAGGATATTTGAAAACAAGATGTTTGGAAAAAGCTGGTCATGTAGACACAGAAGATGACCCAAGCCAGGATCTGAAGCTTTTCTTAGTAGACTGCTGGAAGTGCCTATACAGAGGAGTAAGGAATCAGCCAGAGCAATCAGCAGCAATGTTCCAGGCATCAGAACAGCAACAGTACAAACAGAGTATAGATTCAAGAAAATCCATTAGAGGCTACTATAATACTCTGGGAGGGAGGTAAGAAGATCTGCATTAAGATGGAGGTAATGGGGATATAAATAAAGGAAGAAAGAATATAAAAGATATGATACCTGACTGGCTGTGGAGGGCAAAGCAGAGAAAAGTCAAAGGGGTAAGAGATGCTCAGGAGAAGGGGATTACCATAAACACAAATAGGGACATTAACAGGGAGGAGCTACTTTATGGGGAAAGATGACAACAAACTTAGGTTTAGACAAGCTGAGTTTGAGAAGTCATTCCAGAAGGGGCCAACATTTAATGGGAAATATGATTATTGCACATGACTGAAGCCATGAGAATAAATCAGACGTTCAAGAAAGAGTATCCTTTCAGCTCTAAAAATTGATTCTGTGTGCATGCTTGATCCCTGAATTCACAGGAACACTTCTTTTTTCCTTTCCCTTTTTTTTTAACCCAGGAAGAAAAGATGAGCCTCCTAGCACTCTGGGATACAGCCGAGTCAGCATTAATCACAGCATGGTTACCAAGAAAGAGCTTCTCATTAGGACCCAGAGACAAACTGAGGCAGGTCACTTTAAGAAGCTATAATCATAATTACCCTGACCTTCCTCATAGGCTCTACTTTCCTGTATTGCAGATGTGCATGCTGACCATCTATTTTCTTTAAATGGATTTCTATGATGATTGTTATTCTGGTGTTTCTATGTGCTTAGTTTGCTTGCCTAAGTTAGGGTTCTGTGATTTCTATTAGAGGCCCATTGAGGAGCAAACTGCATTGTTTTGTTGGCAATGCCTATCTCGGGGAAGGGGTTAATCAAGGCTTGGTCATGGTAAGGGTGACTCCCAAAAACCTCTCTGGACAGTAGTGGGGCTGTAGCCATCCTGAAACTGTGGGAGGGATCTAGAGCTCTAGGATGCCAGAGTGGGGTCTTTTCTGTCAGAGGTACACAGAATGCCTCAGCAAGTGGTTTAGAGTTCCTCTCCAAAGATCAGGGTCAGCTTTTTCTTTTTTTAAAACCTTTTACTCTGAAAATCCAGAGACGCATTTGAAACATATTAACCTGGCAAACTTGGGATTTTAAATCAAATCAATTTCCAAAGTGAAAGGGGCACAGCCGGCAAACAGTTTTTAAAGCACTTGGCCCCTCCATAAAGAAAAACTTTATTCTCTCTAAGAGTGCTTAAAAATAAAGGTAATGGACTTCCAGCTAGTAACCAATTTCAAGTGATAAACTGTTACTGGGAGATCCAAATCATTAACTTGAGGGGCAAGGATAGATGTGGAGACCAGAGAAAACTGAACCTCTAGTAATGACTGAATTTGTGGAATAAGGCTGTAAATGAATCAAGGATGACAGATCAATAATGGATTAATAAAGGGAAGTTGGGAAGACATATTCCCAGTCTGTAACGAGCCATGAGCAACTTTTGTCCTCACACAAACTCTCACTTGCATCTGAGCTAGGCTGGATAGACTTCCTGAATGGGCCTTGTGATAACAACAGCTCTAGATAGTAGCAGGACAAATGAAACCAATATGTATACATGACTGGAGACAGAGTGGTAGCACTCATCTATTCATTCATTCAGACAATAATACGAGTGCGAGGTTCTTGCTAGGCTACCACGGATAAGAGTTAATAAAAAAGATCAAATCTCTGCTCTCATGGAGCTTAGACTCTAGTGGGGGAAAAACAACAGTAATTCAATAAACACACGAAGGAAAGTGTGATTTAAGCTGTGAAGGAAAGTAGTTCGGTTCAATGAGAGGGAAAAACAAAGTGATCTGATTTAGATGGGTGGTCAGGGCAGACTTACCAGAGAAAGTAGACCTTGAGCTAAGAACAAAAAGATAATGGGGTTAATGAGACAAAGGGCAGTGGCGCAAGGCTCCAGATAGAGGCTATGGTATGAGAAAAGGCTCTGTAGGCAGATGAAGCGTGACCATGTGAAATGTGAGAGGAAGTCAGGCTGATGTGCACAGGGAGAGTACAATGTAGCATGAGTTTTGAGAGACAGGATGGGGCCAGATTGTGCAGGCACTCTAGGCCATGTGAAGAATACTGGTCTTTATCAGACAGCAATGAGATGCCAGTGAAGGGTTCTAAGCAGGTTTAAAACCAGAGCTGCACTTGAAAAATGCCACTCTGGCTATAGTAAGTAAACTTGAGGGCAGTGCAGAGAGCATGTGGGGGAGGGAGGCAGTTAGCAGAGAGAGGAGTAAAGAGGAGAGAGATGATGGTAGTTGGACTAGTATTGTCTTGATTGATTTTTGTCATTTGGAATGTAATATTAACATAGAAGTTATTTCTATAATAAAATAAAAACCTTTCTGATCATGTACATTTTAAGAGTGCTCACACAGCTCACTGAGAAAGTTTTATTGAGGTATGCTTCATTTTATTTATAATAGGCATGGAAAAAATTATTATCCTCACAGAATAATGTGGCACCTGGATTAAGCAAGAAAGAGGGAAGGAGCTCTCAGCTTCTCTGTCCTAATCATTGGCTAGCCGGGGAAACTTCATTTCCTTCCAGTTCCTTCATCTGTCAAATGTTCTGGGTGGGAGGAGTCTCTCCACTGGTGGTCGACAGAACCTGCTTATAGCTCTAAATTTACAACTCAGTTCACATACTTAGCATCAAAACCTACTTTCCGCATGGCTTCCAATGCATGGGTAAATTTTGCATAAAAACTTTCTGCAGTACAGAAGATAAGTTCCTTGTCTAGATGTGCAGGTATGAATGGCTGACTCTCCACTAATGTTTTCTACTCGAAAATATTCATCTGCTGCTGCTACTTCATTACTCCATAAACAACAGTTTGATTAATAGGTATATGCAAGCCTGGTTTAATAGACAGATACCTCCTACAGGGCAAGCTCTGATATCTTATCATTAACACAGTGGTCTCCCTACTATCAGGCTTGTCCTTGTGCGCGTGTGTGCGTGCGTGTGTGTGTGTGCGTTATCTGAATTCTGTTATTTTTTCATTTTCATTTTTTGTCATTCCTCTTTCAGGTATATGTGCCTTTATTGTTCAAGTTCTAAACCTCTTGACACAATTAACACCAATGTTTGCCCTTAAAAAAAAAACATGGGAAAGAACATGACTGGCTTTTTTCATTACTGTCAAATGCTGTGTAGAAAATGGAATTAAGTATGAAAAGAGAAAAATAAAATCTCCACCGAGCATTTTCAAAGTGACAATTACACAACCAGAGCCCATTAATTGGCTCACACTTCAAGAAGAAACAAGCAAGCACACTCCTCCGACCTCACAGGGAAGGGGATCTGAGAAGAGCAACCTGTCTGTTACTGCAGCAGTGACTTGCAAGAAATAGTAATATTTCAGTACAGGATCTATGTGATGGTCAAGAGCTGCAATCTCACACTGAAAGCTAAAACTTGACACTAAAATGAACTTCTCATCATCAGTCTCAATAGTACAGTCATTGCCTCCTTTAAAACCCACTTTCTTTTTATTGGGTCACATTAGTGACCTCAAGCCCACTATATTCGACCCCCAGGTCACATGGTTAGCAGTGACCTCCTGGAACCAACTCAAGATTTACATTTTGTTAAGTGTCAGGCTAAATAAATAACAACGCTAGCAGAAGGAAAGCTTTCTCAACTTTATCACTAACAATGGCATTGAAGATGCAGGGAATTGCAGGTAAGGTAAATAGCTTAGGCTTAAATGCGCCATTTTTCAATCTTGCTACACTTTGGGAAAGTTTACTGAGGCTCTAAGTCTCCACCTTTAATTTATCTCATTGCCCTCAACCACTGCAGCACTTAGAAAAAGAAAAAGAAACATGACTCCTTGTTCTAAGGTTCCCAGTGAATAAATAGCATCAGCTACAGAAACAGATCCCAGAACAGAACTTTGCCCTTCCCAGGACTAAATGACAATACTGTCAGAGAGGGGGATACATTGCTTCTCAGATATGGGTATCATCATGCTGAAGACCATGGAACAGACAAACTGATCCCATGGAGGCCTTTCCAGGTGACGCAGAGACTGTCAAAGTGCTTCTCAGGGAAGGTACAGGGGAGAAAATGTTTAAAGTTAGGATGCTGTAGAAATTGCCTGATCCAAGGTGGTGCTCCATGGTTTCAAGTAGGCCAGCCCCTGTGAGAAGGAAAACTCAGGCGGAAATGGACTTCTAAGTCCTGATGAATGAATAAAAAGATGAGGTATATATCCATACAATGGAAGATTGTTAAGCAATAAAGAGAAATGAAATACTGATACATGCTACAACATGGATGTGCCTTGAACACATTAGGCTAATATGCCTGTCACAAAGGACTGTATATTATATGACTCAATGCACATGAAATATCCAGAATAGGTAGATCTCAAAAGACAAAGAATAGATTAGAGTGGTTGCATAGGACTAGGGGAGATAAAGAATTGGGAAGTGACTGCTAAGGGTTTCTTTTTGAGGTAATGAACATGTTCTAAAATTGACTGTGGTGATGGTTGCTCTGAATATACTAAAAGCCATTTGAACTGTACACTTTACATGGGTGAAATGTATGATATATGAGTTATATCTCAAATAAGTTGTTTTAAAAAGAAAAAAAAGAAAATATGGCTCAGGTGTCCTTTTCAGAGAAGTACAACTTCTGCTTGGGGTAAGTGGCTTCAAGGTTCTGAAAAGCTGCTAGGATATTGCTATGTACAGCACTTAATTTCTCTAATTTATTGCTGACAATTAATAAACACGCCACTCTGCCAGCATATGCTACTCAAATAATGGCAAGGACAAATATCAACAAAACATTTATGGCTGAAGCAAGAAAGGAATCTTTTTAAAACTCTTCTTTTTAATTTTAAAAGAAATACTTATAAATTGGTCAAAATATAGAAAACTAGAAATAATTTCCATAATCCCAATATACAAAGGCAAGCATTATTAACATTTTGGCATCTTTCTTTCTGGCTTTCTTCTTCCATATTTTTTTTCCTACTTGTGATAATACTCCTATAATTTTGTGCTCTGCTTTAAAAAATCTTATTATATATTTTCTTAAGTTATTAAAGTTATTAAGTTATTAAAAACTCTTTATGAGATCATTTTTAATGAACACTTAGGTTGGAGACAAAAACTTATTCAAAAGGGAATCTAGATAGTATGTCTGGCAAGCAGGAAGGCAGTCTGTGAGAAAATTAAGCTGAAAGCTGGAAATACTAGGCAGTTCTAATAATCTGACCACACAATTCTCAAGAGGAAAAGAAAAATTTCAGTATTACCCAATTCTTTATATCTAACCATTGATATTTGCTGAAATGTTTGCTAAGGACATGGTCTTGGGCAGATGATGTCTGAGATCACTAATGTTTTGGCAGATAGAATTATCAGTCCATGAGACCAGGACAAAGCGGAGAAATGGTTAAAAATGAACATAAATGAGATCAATATGTTAAGAAGCATACATTGGCAGGAAAGAAGACAGAGACATAACATGGAAGAAGTGCAGCCAGTCACAAGGAGGGAAATGAAAAGGATTTGGGGTCCTTGGGGAGTATCAACAGTCCGGGCAGAAGAGCTTTAGGGAATTCGGGTTCAAGATGGCCAACGCCACGGGCGCATTTACCTTTCTCCCTTCCTGGAAACCAACAAGGTGACATCAAAGAAATACAAAGGGAATACATTCATAAAGGTGCTGCAAACTGGAGGGAAGGATATTAGCAAATCAAGATTTTGGGAAAATTTCTTTAAAAAAATGGTAATGGATGAAATATTTATAAATCTAAGTGAAACTTGGCAGATTTCCACATTGAAAAAACTGGGCAGGATGGACAAAAAACAACCCACATCAGCCATATCATTGTGAAATTTAAGAACTCCAAGAATAAAAAAAAAAAAAGGATCCTATAGTTTTCTATAGGGAAAAATAAATTACTGCAAAGAATAAGAATCAGATATATCAGGTTTCTCATTAGCAACATTAGATGGCAATAAATCCAAGCTTGCAAAATTATGAAGGAACTGAGCTCCATACCCAGCCAACCTATGGTTCAGGCATGCACAATTCTGAAAATTTGATTTCCATATACCCTTTCTGAAAAACATTTCCTATGGATTCACTCTGCAATGCCCATGAGGGATCTTCTTAACGAAGACACAACCAAGTCATATATTTGGCTTCAGAGTTCCCCAGGAGAGAACAGGAAGCGCAACATGTCGTCTACACAACTGGACAGGAGCTATTCCTGCTGGCATGCAGGTGATAGCTCAGATGATAGCACACAAGACTCACACTGGCATGTGGAGCCACTCCAGCTTAGAAGCCTCATATTATAAACTGAAACTATTAATCTCTTGTAATAGCTCCATAAACACAGATCCCAGAATTTTCATGAGGGACTTGCCTAGTCACGAAAGTCAGGGCACTCAGAAAACCCAAAGCAATGGCTTTCAACCAGTCCTCCCAGGACAGGTACAATTTACCAATTAGGGGTAATTTTTGTCATAAGCAATACTGCCTAATTACACAGCGACATCCCACTTCCATCAAGTTTTCAGGGGAAGAGATCTAGAAAGTAACTAACCAGGCCCTAGGTCAATATCTCCGGCAAAGGAAAAGGGGTTTTGGTAACCTTTATCCATATTTTACAAAGAAAAAAAGAAATCCAAGAAACAGTGGAACTAACCTAAACAGGAAAGAATAAATTTTAGGATCAATAGATGTAGACTAGGCCTAGAAAGAAGTCTGTTAAAAAATTAAACAATAACTAAACAGTATGCTTCAGAAGCTTCTGTAACAGGAAAAAGAGGCAATTAGGAACCCTATTAAAAAAGTAAAAACCTGGCTAATATGAGGCTATTTATTATTTGTGTAATAATTCTGAGTACTTTAAGAAAATCTAATCTACTTGATCTGAATACAGTATAATTCTTCTAAGAGGGCACAAATTTAGTGACAGAATATTTTCCCTCATGGTAGATCCAATGAGTTATTAGATCTATAGTGAACAATGTTTATATAGTTAAAATAATGAATTCTTAGTGGTTTTCTCTTTTCAGGGTCAATTTATATTCAACACATGAAAGATTTAACTATAATACAGAACAGAACATAAGTATCATCAATCTTTACAATGTTGATGTAGAACAGCTAACAGAAGATGGGGAGAGACAGAGGGAAATGTAGGGGTGATAATTTCTTTATTAATAAGTAGAAAGTCAAGAAATATTGTCTATAATTGATGGGTCAGAAAATAGAGATTTAAGTATATTGCTTAATTTTAAAAGGTAACTAAGAGCAGAGCTAAAAAGAAAAACATAACTAATGAAAAATGAAGAGTGGTTAAGTGAGTCAAATTCCTCATTTTTTTATTGCAAGGAGTTAGTAAAGCTGATAAGTTAATGAATTGAAATAAAATATTATTTATAGTTGAGAAGTTAAACTAAAAAAATAGTCAAAAGTAGTTACTTCTGAGAAATGGAACAGAAAATGGGAAAGTAAAATTTTACTTTTCACTTATTTTATGTTGTTTAATTTTCCATGGGCATGTTTTAAATTTATAATAAAAAGAATGATGTTAGTATCTTGCTGTATTGATACAAATTTAGGGTTCAATAATTTAGAGGATAGTAGCAAAAAAGAATCAAAGATTGGAAAGTGAAGTTGTTTGAACTAAGGCTAAAGGGTACAAGCTTAGATTATATGAAAAACGAGGGGTAAAAAATTATTTTATAAAATCAGTCAATACATTTGGGATAACATGGAAAAAACCCTGAAGGCATTATGCTAAGTGAAATAAGTCAGACAGCAAAAGACAAATATGGTATGATTCACTTATATGTGGAATCTAAAACAAAGAACAAACAATCAAACAAACAAAAACCAAGGCTCAGAGAGACAAAACAGATTGGTAGTTGCCAGAGGCAGAAGGTGGGGGAAATGGATGAAGATGGTCAAAAGGTACAAACTTCCAGTTATAAGATAAATAAATGTGGGGATGTAATGTACATTCATGGTGACTACAGTTAACAACACTGAACTGTAATATCTGAAAGTGCTAAGAGAGTGGATCTTGGAAGTTACCACAAGAAAAAATACTATAATTACATGAGGTAACAGATGTTTAACCAAATTTGTTGTGGTAATCATTTAGCAACATACATATATCAAAAAATGTTGTATTCCTAAACTTACACAATATTTATATCAACTATATCTCAATAAAGTCAGAAAAAACCCAAATCAGTCTATACAAAAACGGGGTTCTCTATGATAGAAATGAGCCTTTATCATGAAAGCAACAACACACACACACACACACACACACACACACACACACACACACACACACTTCCCCAGAAGCGGAGGGACTTACAGGGAGACACTGAAGAATCTCATTCCCTAGGTACTTCTCATAGGACAGTGAAATTTTCTTGACTAGGTAGAATGCTATCAAGAGGCAGGGCTGTGATTTTTAAAGATCGTATAGAATTTCATTTATAAAATGGCTCACTTTTTATTTCAATAAAAGGCAGGTTATAATTCTTGATGCTAATAGAATCCTCTCTTGAGAACTGCTCTGGAGTATACTTGTTCAAAAAGAAAGGCATATTTCTTTTATCATCTGCGTATCTTCTGTTATATTTCTTAAGACCTAATTCAAAAATGGAAGACAATAGATTCAGGTTATGACTATAAACATTAAATCATAACCTTTGGATCCAGTGATTCTTAGAGAGTTAACAGGCACTTGCCTTCTTGCTACTACTCTTGTTCTAATACATTATTTATTTATTAATTTGTAAAACTGCTGTAGCATCTAAGTGCGAACATACAAAGTTACAAACATAAATTATTTAAACCCACCAACTAACGGAAACAAAAACTGAAAAAGGGGGAAAAATATGTTGACTTAATCTTAATGTAAAGCTACTGGTCATTAAGTTCTTGTTAAAAACCCACATTGGATAACGTCTTCAACAGGGGGACATAAATGAAAGAGATGAGGAATCCAATTTGTGACACATAAAATGACATTAGAGGCAGGAGATGGTAAGCAGTGAGATGTGTAAAGGTGACGAGCTCTGAGGCAGCAGGGGGTCTGGCCTATGAGCTGCACACCTAATAAGAAGTGGCTCTGGGAAGACAAATGGGCAGCCGTCCATAGGCCTTGAAGACTTTCCTCCTATATAAAAAGGGTTCTAGAACAAGTTAACCACTTAGTTTCCCAGTTTCCGCTTTCTTGCTTGGTTTAGCTCTCTTTGCTAATGCTTTGAGAACTAGGAGGCAATATAGTACAGTGGAAAGAACCTTTCATTTTCTCCATATAAAAGTAGATCAATATCTCACAAGGTGTTTTGTATTCAGGACAAAATGAGATAAAATATGTGAAAGTACTGGAATACTAGTTACTAAATAGCTGTTAGTTTTCATATGTTATGGTAGAGAGAGGGCTACAAGAATTTTGTGTTCCCCTGAGAAGTCGTTGCCCAGCCAGGAACCGACTATGTTTCCCAGCCTGCTAGGCATGCACTATGGCAATCGACTAGTTCTCTCTGATGCAACGCAAGTGGATCACTACACCCAGGCCCAGGCTATTCAGAACCAGCATACTATCTCTCTGTTCTTATCCCAACTGTCAGCCAGATGCATAGGATGTGGCTGAGGCCCTCGGTGACGACAGAATGACAAGAAGGAAGACATCCGGGTTCCTTAATAACCTGTGGAGAAGAGCCACTCGACAACCAGGAACAGCCATACTGACTATTATATGACTGAGAAACAAACCATTGTGTTAAGTCATGGGAATGCTGAAGCCACTATTTGTTATAGTAGCAAGTGTTACCCTAACTGATATAAACATGCTATATAATAATTACTATAATAATAATGGTGAGAGTGTCGGACAGTGCATCAAATAAGCCATCATTGATGCTATTACAAAATTTTGGCCAAGTAAGTACATGAAAAGATGTTCGGTGTCATTAGCCATCAGGAAAATGTGAATCAAATCCACAATGAGATGCCACTTCACTCCCACTAAAATGGCTATGAACAAAAGGAATAGGCAGTAACAAGTCCTGGCGAGAATGTGGAGAGATTGGAATCCTCACATATTGCTGGTGAGAATGCAAAATGGTAGAGCTGCTGTGGAAAAGTTTGGAAATTCCTCAAAATTTAAACATAGAGTTACCATTAGACCCAGAAATTCTACTCTAATTCTAGGTATATACCGAAGAGAACTGAAAACATATGCTAAAATGAAAACTTGTATAGGAATGTTCATAGCACCAATAGACATTATAGCCACAAGACAAAAATAATTCAAATGTTCATCAACTGATGAATAGAGAAACAAAATGTAACATATATATCTCCATATGATAAAATGTTATTTAGTCATAAAAAAGAATGAAGTACTGATACATGCAATAACATGAATGAACCTTGAAAACATTATGCTAAGGGAAAGAAGCCAGGAACAAAAGATCACATATTATGCGATTCCATTTATATGAAATGCCTGGAATATACTAATCTATAAGGACACAAAGTAGATCAATAGGTGGTGGGCTGAGAGAGCTATTGGGAAATTAGGGGGCTGCTAATGGGTAGGTTTATTTTGGGGGTGATGAAATGTTCTAGAACATAAGATATAGTGATGGTTGCACAATTTTGAATATACTAAAAACTACCAAATTGTACAATTTTAAAAGGATGAATTTTATAGTATGTGAATCACATCTCGATTAAAAAAAAAAAAAAAGAAATCTCAGCTATTTGATTTATTTTGCCTGCCAGAGACTGTACAAAAAGGCACTGAGCTCTTTTCAGGTAAGAATGGGGAGAAGGCATGAAGGAACCTTCTAGGATGTTAGACATGTTCTGTTTCAATCTGAGCAGTAGTTACATGGGTATATACACGTCAATATTCATTCTAGGCACGATTCTAGGCTGGTCAGAACTAGTAGACTCCTTCCTCCTGGCTTCACCCCACAACCAGGTAAGCGCCAACAGAGTCCCGGAGCCCTATGCATGAAATGCTCCTGTTCGCCTACAAGAACCTAAGGTACAAACTTTTCTCAGTATGAGTAACAGTGTAGCTAACATGGAGATAAGTATTTAAAGCTAACCCTGAGAATGATACGGGGGTGGGGTATAGGACAGAGTCCCAGAATAACTAACTACTAAAGTGTGTACTGCATCAGCAAAATTCTCTGAGGAAGAAAAAAGTCCTAAAGGGATAGTATGGGATATGGAGGGAAGACCCAAGAGAGGACTACATATGGAAAGTACCTTTCTTTAGCCTGCTTAGGTAAATGCCATTTTCAAAATTCAAGTTCAAATCACAAAATAAGGAACGCCTGTTTGGTCACATAAAGGAAATTATTGTTTAAGTACGTGATGGTCAAGACTGAAGTAAAGGATCATCGGAATGTTTTCAACCTCCAAATAAGATATAATTTGGTGATTCCATGAATCTTCATTGTGATGTTCTGAATCCACTGGAAAGACTGTCTTTTAAACTGGAATAAATTCCTCAAAGGATGTCACTTACTTGCAGGAGACTTTCGTTCTGTCAGCCACCATGGTCCATTGTTGCTGGTTGGTGGAAACCTCAACATAGTAGCTATAGCTTCGATCGTCGCAGTCCCAAAGTAGTAACCTGAACAGAAGGAAACACGAGGGTGCTGTGAATGTTCCCACTGGCTGTTTCTTCAGGTTGCAGGCACAAGGGAACCCATGTCCACCCCATCCCTCCTACTTGCCTCCTTTGCCCCACCACACTTCCAGGACTGGAGAAAGAAAGTGAAACCCCAACAAGAGTTTGATAAGAGAAGGCAGAGTCAGTCTGCAGCAAGAGGTTTGTCTCTTTAGGAATTTATTCACAAGTCATCCCATCCCAGACAGCCTGTGTCCCCTAAGAGGCAAGGCTCTTCTGACTGGCTTACCAGGGAGGAGACATCACCCAAACCTCCTTCCTGATTCTTACAACTCTCATCTTCAGTCAGCTGGGCTGTCCAAAGGTAACATCCCGAGACCACTGTTCATGGGGGAATCTGTGCTTTCTAATAGGCAATAACTAATGTGTCCCAATGACCTTAATCATCACATTTTAGGTTCTTCTCATTCTTACCAGACTTTTTGTTTGTATAGCTTTGGTAAGATTATCTGGTTTGGAGATATAGACAAACATATTCATTAGCAAAACTTTCTGTTATTTAGAAATTGATTATCTTGCACCTGTTATTCTTATCTCCTCCTGCCCCTTTTTAGCCCAGAGAAGAACCTAAGCATTGACAATATTATTCTATTTACATAAAACTCAAAAGAGACAATTTATCTGACAGGAATCAGAATCAGAATAGTGGTTACCTCTGAGGGAGGCAATGACTGGGAAAGGATATAAGAGAACCTTCTAGGATGGTGGAAATGTGCTAGTTTTGATCTGAGTGGTAGTTACTATACATAAAAGATTTGTGTACTATATGTGTGCTATTTTTCAACTTAAAAAAGCAGAATTAAAAAACAGTCTAAAAATTGTAATATGGGATCAGACTACAGCATTCTGCTTCTGAGAGTATATAGTATGAGAGGTCATGTTTTCTATTATTTCAGCCTCATAAGTCCTTCCTATACAAGATCTGTATCTTATTGTTTTACAGTTGCTCATGCACATTTGCTTCTTCCATCAACTAGAAAGATAGTGAGCTCCTAGAAGGCAGTACCTATGTCTTACTGGTTTTCTACACCCGGTACTCGGCATAGTGTCTCACAGAGCCTACACTCAATGAATGTTTGTTGAGCAAACATTATTTGTGACAATAACAATGGTAATGATAATGATTATCCTAACATCAATAATCCTTTAATGTTTACTGTGTACCACGCCCTATATTAAGTACTCTATATAATTTAGCTGATCAAATCCTTCCAAAAATCTTTTTAGCAAACATTCTTCTTCTCATCAAATTACAGATGGTGAAAGTGAGACTTAATGCTGTTAAGTAACTTGTCTAAACTCAAACAGCAGTGATGTCGATACTGGGTTCCGCCTGGTGTCCTGACCGAAGTCTACTTCGGTAATCCCTCTGTCAAATGTTTTCTTTTCTCCCACTGTACATGGCTGGGTCATAGTTTACAACCATGTAACCTACCACTCTACAAAAGTAATTCATGTTATTTTCCTTAATCTTACAATTATAATAAATGAAAATCCTTTGTATGCGGTTCAGTTTAGTGTTACCTATAAAGCTATTATTAGGACTAGAAATGACACCGTGTTCCCCTTTCCCTTTACCCTCTGTTTCTTGTTTTCAATTATAAATTTTTTGCTCTTGATGAATAAATCACAAATACCTAATATTTTGAAATTCATCTTAAAGTAAGAAAAATATTAAAAGATTTTGGAAAGCATAAACAGATGACACCTATTGATTCTCTTTAATTCACCTGAGTATTTAACCTCTCGGAGTACTCTGAGTGAATCAGACAGGATTTACCCTATTGTTTTTAAGTGCCCAATAATTCTACTCTTAGATTATACCAGTTTGCCTGATAAGAAGCTGAATCATTTTCTCATTAGTCATTTCCTCAAATATTATTTTAGCCTTTCGGCACTTTTATGCAGTTAGCCCACACTAATTTATATTTATGTTGAGTAACTTTTAAAAGTGTATTTTTTGTTTCTATGTTTGTATGGTTCTCAAGATAACTGCAAGCCTTTTAAAAAAGACCATTGATACTTTTTTTTTTAAAAAATTCTACTCCAAACATGTGCTCTGTTCACAGTATAAGTTTCATACACGTTTTGGGCTGAAATCATTCATAACCAGCCAAAATAGATTAAAACCAGAAGAAAATTTCAAATTAATTAATCATTTTCTTTACTTATCAGGTCTGGTAACATGTTTTTTGGGAGACAGTGTTGCAGCTATTTCCCTAATGGATTATTTAATTTATTTATGGAGAGCGAGGTTTATCATAATCCCTCTCTTCTGGAAAATAATGAGTTAGTGTTCCTACCAGTGTATCCAAATGAAAATAATCAGTCCCTTTTGGGATAGAATCTAACCAGATCTCAAAATATTTAACGGGAAAAGACTGCCTCGAGGATATGAGCTATGGAGAAGAAAACAGGAAGACCAATTATGAGTATCATAAATGTTCTAGACGAGATTCTTGGCGTGCCAGCATATTTGAAGAATTTTTAAAGTTATACGTATTGTGCCCCATAGCAGCTTATTCTATTAAGTTCCTCCAATTTGTTTTGAGGCAAATTATGTTAAAATGATGCATTACCTTTAATTCTAGTAATTTTGTAAATACATACACATGGTGCAAATTATTTGTAACTTGCTTGTTTTGCCGTATGATCTATTATGAGTACTTTTTTGTATCGTCAAATTTTCTTCCTCTTCATATGTACTGGCTTCATAGAATTTCACTGTATGGATGCCCCATAATTTATTTAATCAGTTTCTTATTACTGGGAACTTAGGCAATTGATAACATTGCACTGTTATGAAAACTCTGTGATGAGTGTTCTTATAAGCTAAATCTATGATTACTGCCTTTGAAAGTTTCTGTAAGTGAAAATCCTGGAGTAGGGCGCATGAGGCCGTGATATGTATTAGAAAACAGCTGCGCATCTTTCCCCTTTCCCCCAAATAAAAGTCTATTCCAATTTATCCTCACACTACCAGCAGTGTAGAACAAATCCCATTTCTATGTGTCACCACCAATCTCATGCATTATCTTTAAAACTACTGTCAATTTGAAAGACAAAATATATCTCAATATGTACTTTAATTTGCAGCTTTTTACTTATATTGAACTTGAACATTTTATCCATTTTCTACTTATATTTATCCTTTTGTTAATGACTTACAAGATGCCCTCTATATTTTAAGAATATTAATCTGCTGCCTATCATAGTTTGCATGCTGAAGATATTAATTTTTATTAGCCTAGTCTATCGATCTTTACCTCAGTAATTTCTCCTGGCCTAAAGTCTTTTTTTTCTGAACAGCGGCCAAATGCACATACTGGTTGAGACATCTCTTCTCTATTCCTCTATTAAGAGCCCCTGAGAGCTGAAAATGTGGGGTCATGGTGACCCCTGAGTGGGAAAGGGATACTGATGGAGCTGTGCCCAGGGCTCAGACTCACCTACACTTTGGAGTTTTTAAGAGATATTCTAATTCATGTGCCAGGGTGTATTTACTTGGAATTATGGCTTAGCCAGGAATGAAAAACCCTTTGTTGATTCGACTGAGAAAAAGCAAGCACAGCTTATGGACAGTAAAGGGAAAATTGGCTCTATTTATTTTTTCCGTGGAGAGGAATTTTGTTCTAATAAGGTACAACTGCAAAGCCCACCAACTCCCTTCACTTCTTTCCCTGCAGCAAAGTCTGTTCAGACAGTCTTTCTCCCTGCAACAACACAGATATTTCCGACTTGTAATCTGCTGAAGAACGTTTCCCAGTGAGCTCACCCGGGACAGACGCACTCCCGCACTCCTACCGCTTTAACCTAGACGGGCTCCTTAACCATAGGCCCCACATCTACATGCCTCCACCCCTGCCTTAAAAGCCATTTTCAAAAGGGGCTGAACAAAGGAAGCCACTGGACAAGATCTACTGATGTAGATCAGGTCTGTGTTTAGCTGTTGCCACAAACCCCTCTACCTAATGAGCACTGCATGAAATGCCTGGTGATATGCAATGTCTTCTCCATCTTCCCTTATTCTCATTGTGGAGTTTCCCTTAAAAGCGGTAAAATGCTGGGCTTTTTAAAATTGATTAACATGTGATTTTTGCCTACATCTTCCATAAATGCTCTGGCTGGCTGCATACCATTGATTACTGGGGTTCAGTTTACAGGAACTAATTGCCCTCCTTGCTGGTGTTTTGATACAAAATTCAATAGCGAATATGTTTTCAAAACTTGTCTTTGCGGCTTGAGTCATAAGTGACTTGAGGCAAACCCAGTGGACTGAGCTTTCCCTTCTTTAAAATAATTGCTCTCTCATCAGTCTGTGAAGAAAGTTTCCAAATTGTAGCATTCTAATTGGAGAGTCTGCATTATGCATGCGATGACAAACTATGTTGTGCTGAATGGCATTTTTTCCATCTCTTTCTTAGGGGATTTATTCTGTGCGGACTGTGCACAATGGCTAAGGTTTAACAGTTGAGATCAACAGCTTCTCCACTGAATTGGTGTGTCTTCTAGATTAGAAGCAAGTGTCTGTTTTGCCAGTTTCTAACTGTCCTCTGTAGGAGACATTACTGGAAGGGCCTGAGGCCACAACTGCTTCTATTTTACTTTTCTCATTTGGGTGAAAACAGATAAATAAGAGAAGATTAACTGCTAGGATATTAATAATATAAGAAAAGTTTTCACCAAATCCATTTCTAATCTCTCTTCGTTAAAGATCTTCATAAATTAAATTCTTGGAAATAAACAATTCAACAATTCAAATATTTACTGAGTACTGACTATATGACATTAGGCTTAACTTATGTGTACTTCAGTTTTGTCTCTTGTGAAATTAAAGGACTAGATTTGATGGTTTCTAAGGGCTCTTTGAGTTCCAGCACTTTATGATTCTCTGCAACAGCATATGTAATAAAGGTGGTTTTTTTTTGGCATCTTTGCCTACTACATACTAAATCTTCTCTTTGAGAATGTTTCTGGCCCAACCTTGAGGTAAACATGGTGTGTGTATGTATGTATGTATGTATGTGTGTGTGTGTGTGTGTGAGGGGATGGTATCCTGAGTTTGGTTTGTAGACTGCATTCTAGGAAGAAACACAACCCATGGTGGCCCAATCAGATTTCTTCTAAAAAATTTAGAATTATGTGGATTCTAGCTTAATGGCCCTGTTCATTTAAAATGATATGATGAAAATGCAGGCATTCTGGGGTGATTCTCTTTCATTAGAGGCACAAAAAGCAAAGGAAATCATCTGTAGTGAGAAGCAAAGAAGACAGATGGTGTGGCCCAGGGAGGGTTGTCTGGGCTCCTGGCAATTTCAATATCTGATTTTAGTCCCAATGAGGGCCGCCAAAGTTTCTGTCCTAAGTGTTCCGTGAGAAATCTCCCAATCTATAATAAAGTCATCATTTATGGCTTAAGCCACCTTTACCTGGTTTCTGCTGCTTGGGACCCAAAGGGCCTAAGATAAGCTCCTAGCAGAGTGCATGAGACAGAAAAGGCACTTAACAAAGAGTCGATGTTCAAATGATGAGGATGATGAGGATGCTTTAATGACTACAGGACAAAAGAGATAGTAAAGGGAATAAAAGGGATGGTGTGGAAGTTCATTCTGGATAGTGTTTTTTTTTTAATTTTTAATTAAGTTTATTGGGGTAACACTGGTCAATACTATTATAAAATTTTCAGGTGTACCTTATCATTTGACATCTGTATATTCTATTGTGTTTATCATCCAAAGTCCAGTTTCCTTCAGCTACATATATATTTGATCCCCTTTACCCTGTCTACCTCCCTACTCATCTCCCATCCCACTAGTCTGTTTGTTGCTCTGAGGTTTATATCCCACATATAAGTGCTATCATGTGATTTTCAGCTTTTTCTGTCTGGCTTATTTCACTTAGCATGATTATCTCAAGGTCCATCCATGTTGTCGCAAATGGCAGTATTTCATCTCTTCTTATGGCTGAGTAATATTCCATTGTATATATGTGGATGGTGATTTTTTTCAAATATTAAAGGAGGTTTTTGTAGAACTGAGAGTAGGAGGACTGTAGTGTGGGAGGGAAAGGCAAAACAGGCTTCGGAATAGGTTTTGTGGGGCCAGCGGAGCTGCAGAGAGGGGCCCTTGCGAAGCACAGTTTACAACTCTCTTCAGCAGTAGCACTGAGAGAGCATAAGAGAAGAAAGCAGGATGGACAGTGACAAATGAAGGGCCAGCAAGAGGATTTACCGGTTCCAGGCTGCTGAGGAAGTTAGTGGGGTCAGAGGAACAGACTAACTTTCAGAATAGAGAGCACCTGGAGGTCATGAAGTAAAAGAACAGATGCAACAGACAAGAAGGCAAGGGGAAAGGTAAGAAGCCGTGGCCACAAAAGGAAATTTTGGTGTTTTCAATTTATTCAGAAGAGTCCAGTTCTTACTCTTTTGAATGAGGAATGGAAAGACAAACATAATATTAGGGGCTGTTTTCGAATCTCTGCTATTTAGAGGCAGAGGGAGCCCATAACAGCTGCTGAAAGAAATTGATCCAGCTTTAGAGGAACAACTTTACTGGTGAGAAACTGAGATTTTCCCAGAGATGGACCCTCATTGGTCACTGTCACAGGATTCGATTATGTAGCTTCCTCCTCAGGTGGGAAGTAAGGTCAAGCTGAGAATAGCTGCTGGAAGATTGCAAGACAAAATGAGATTCTCAGCAGGAGACTGAAACCAAGTAACAAGACTTTATCAAAAGTGTGTGAGGTGGACCAGATGGTTGCCCTGCATATTCCAGACATGAGAACTCTCAAGGATCTGTCACCATGGAGACCCTGCCTCTAAATGGGCCACAACCTTTCAGGGCAAAAGAGAACACTAGCCTCCTTCCAACAGTAGGAGGAGGGAAATACAGGCTGCTTGCCAGATGGACTCGGACTCTGGGAAATGACGATAGTCAGAAGACATCAGAGGGTCTACGCACTGATATAACTTAATCTCTCCTCTCTTGGACATAGAGGGCGATTTCTCTAAGAGAGGAAAGAATACTGGCACTGGTAAATAATATGCTTTTGCAAATGGTTAGGGAAAAGACAAGTGCAAACTCTTGGCTGTCTGGTATATGTAGCTTCTATATTTAGTCACTAAAGCCCCAGGATGACAAAAAGTGAGAAGACGGCCAAGAATATACACACTTGGCCTCCACGGTGTAGCTGGCTTACCAAAAAAAAGAGGAAATGAAAGGAGGGGCTTTCTGTCCATCAAATCTTATATTCAATACAGTATAATCCAAGTAAATTATATGAAGTAGAGAAATGCTGTCAGAGAATATGTCTACTGTAGGATATGGCTATATGTATGACTAGATAGGACAAAACTTTCCAAAAGTTTGAGACAATACAAAACCATCAACTTTAAACAGCTAATTGAGACCATCACTTCATGCCTCAGTGGGTTTAAGGTTTTAATTTCAAGTTTTAAGTGATAACATAAAAGGTAATAGTGTACTACCAAATAGTATGGCTACAGCTGCAATATTCAATAAATACTGAATGTGGACTAAACAGTGAACAACCAATCATAATCCCACCTCACATTCACACAGACCTCACTGGTTTCAAAATGTTTACGCATACATTATCACATTTAGGGGAAAAAAAAAACCAACTTATAATTAGCACATTTACTGCTTTCAATGCAAATCTATTTTTCTAAGTTACTTGGTTAATTTTGTTACAGGGACTAAACACTGCCCAAAGCAATCTTTTACAGTTTTTTTTTTAAAAAAAACAAAAAAAATCCTTCACTAAAAAATAAGTTTTGGCCTGGGCTTATGATCTAGATTTCAAACTACACAGTCAAATTTGATGAAAATTCTTTTATTTTATGCTTTCATGTGGATCTATGAGAACATTTTGTCCAGGCCAAATGACCCTTAAGAAGAATAGTGGTTTTCTTCTATTTTTCAAGGTGACTCTTTCCAATGCAGCCCCTTTCTTAGGCAAGATGTTGGCATCAAACATGTTGGGAACCATTTCAAACGGTCTTGTTATATTTTAAAAGGTGAAGTCTCATTATGTTACAGACCTTTTCGGCAGTGACAAACTAAGCAGTTATGTAGGTTTTACAGATCGTTCCCTGTGTTTAAATTTGGCATCATCAATTTCCCTCTCCACAGCAAGGCCATCTTCCTTGATCTCAGCAGCTTCCTCATCATGACGGAGATACACAATCAGCGAGATTGGCCCGATTTGGCTCACCAGCAGGATGGGAAAAGGATATGCAAGAGGTAAAAATGGAGAGGTCCTGCCCGGACCACAGGGCTCAGCTCCCTAGGTATCAAGTCCAGCTCACTTTCAGTTTCATTTGCTGGGAAGGCTATTAATGTTGTAATTTAAAAAGGCCCGAATCAGTTTCTTCTGTTAACAGTTGTAGGCAATATGCATTTATGGGAGTTTTTCTGTTTCCTGTCCCCAAATGTATGAAATTATTGGGAGGATGAGAAGAAGGGCCAGGAATGTTAAAGAGCTCAGAGCTCACTAATCTACCAGCTGAGTGCTAGGGATATTACTCTTTAGATCTTTATTTACATTTATGTGACTCCTATGGACTAAAATGGCCACAGTGTGAGCCTTTATCCTACAGGGAGGGGAGTAAAGTATCACCTGACTTTTGGTTCCCTGCAAAACATTATTCAATGTCCCTTCTCTTCAGCTTTCAGGACCAAGTCCAGTCAGAAGGAACCGCCCTGACCATGCTTCTAGAGTGCAGGAACTATGCATGGCTATGGTCTTCATATCCCCTGTGGTCCCCAACACATCATAAGCCCTACTGAGTTGAACTGAAGG
Organism: Eonycteris spelaea; assembly: GCA_003508835.1. Classification (NCBI taxonomy): domain Eukaryota; kingdom Metazoa; phylum Chordata; class Mammalia; order Chiroptera; family Pteropodidae; genus Eonycteris; species Eonycteris spelaea. The sequence continues at coordinate 3,399,741 of PUFA01000069.1, forward strand.
AGACATGGGGAGCAGGACAGGAGAGGATGATGGACAGTGGAGAGGGCATTACAGATAAATCACCCTTCTCACAAAACCTAGGTAACTCATCCCAGTATAGCATCTTTTAACGCTCTATAGGCTGAATATGTTTCTATCTCAAAACAACCCCCAGTCATCCACCCCCACACCATTTTGGAGAGTCTCACTTAAGAGATCATTTCTGACTGCTCTTTCATCTCTTGAGCTTATTCTTCTGACCGCCCCTGATCACATGCTAATATGCGCCCACACGCACTGAGCCTACAGAGCATCAAGAAGCAGAGCTGAAGAGAAATTTAATAAGCTCAACAGCTCCTTTCTATTCCTTTGGGTTAAGTTTTCATAGGAATCTGTGTCTGTAGGAGAACTCACAATTTAGCTATAGGCAGATCTTTGTATTCTCTCAACCTGGTGATAAGGGGAGAGAATGAAAAGGCAAACCAAGGTGGGAAGACTCAATTCTGAATATTACAGGCAAGAGAATGTTCCAGCAGGGATGAACTACAAGGCAAAACTTCCAATTCAGTCATGTCATCTCTTTATTTTTGTTCTCACCAAATCTCCTCTCTGGTCTCTCTTAACACAGCCAGTACTGTTTTCCTACATCTCTCTCTCTTTCTTATCAGTCTGACCTTTTCACCCAAATCAGATCTGGGTTTCAACCTTTGCTCCAGCTTTGAATCATATTCTTTTCTCCACACAATCTACAAAGTCCTGGGCTCTTGCTGAAAATGATTTTAAAACACTTGCCCATCCAATTCAGGCCCTCATCTTCCTTCAGCTGTACCGCCTGGGCTGGCTGTTGCTCATTTCTCCTCTAATCCTCGCTCTACTTAGTCATTGCCTTACTTCTGTCACATTCTCAAATCTCATATTTACTCTATTAGGACCCATACAATGAAATGCTTGCCTGTGCACTCTCTCTTTCTCTCATACTTACTTGGTCTAAATTTCCTCCCTTTAACTCCCTTCTTTAATGAATTTCCTTCATGGAATTCTTCTGCACAGGCTTTCACATGAAAACAACTACCCTCTAAAACAGAAAAATAAAACTATAAAAGTTCAAGTGCCATACAATATAAACACTCAGCATAAGTAGATTATTCTATTTAAAATCTGAGATGTCTCACAAATCATAATTCTCCATGTGGTACATGATGTACCATTAAAATAAAGAGAAGATTAATCAGAATAATAATAGTAACATCTTCTCCACCAATATGAAAAAGTGAGAATCCTAACTATAAGTACTTATAAACAAAAGATAATTAATCACTTTAAAAAGTAACTGTGATAAATCTTTTGAAGAATGTTAAGAAGCAAGAAAAAAAAGCAAAATTTAATGTAATTTTTGGTAATGACTAGAGGGAAAAATGGCTAATTATGTTTTTCAACGGAATACTTTTGATCACTGGCCACTCAGTACAGTTTTCTTGATCCAGGTCTTCAAAGCTGGGATCATAAGTTTTAGTTCAAACATTTTCAGCTGAACATTAATAACTAACTTTTCTAACTGCTAAACAGCTGTAATTAAATTAAACTGGTGTGGGTTACAGGACCAAAGGCTAAATGGATAGTTGTCATTTTTTTCTGGAATCCTCTGTATATACTATTTTCCCCAGAGTGGGAGGCCCAGGCAAAGGCTCAGAGTGGGGAGGGGTTGTGGCTCTCCCCACTACTGAAGATGTGAGGGTACAGTTTCTGTCTCATAAATACTCACCAAAATTGCAAAGGAGCTTTCTCTCCCTTCCACAGTTGTTTGGTTGAAGGATCAGTAGACAAGAGAAAAACACTCCTTCTTTAGAATGTATTCTGCACGAGCTGCCTTTTTAGAAATAACCTTCCCAGGTGCTGACATGAATATTCACTAGAGTGCACTGGGCACTAGGGCCAGTCTCCCTATGCTAGGTACACTAATCCTTCAGAATGTATTCTAGGCAAGCTACCAGGGTAAACTCCTGTACAGAAACTGGGCTTTCCAGTGATGAATATTGAATGGCTGAAAGAAGAAAATCTGAGTGAAGGAAGCAGAGATGAAAAATCACCCATATCTGTCTAAGGCCTTGCTGCTGGCTGGCCCTTGCCACTTTGATTCAAGCACAGCATGTGGCTTCATTAGAACATTGTACTCTGCGAATTAAACTGTTTCTTTTGTTCATCTAGCTTATTCTTCCTCATCAAGAACAAACATTTATCTTTCCTGTGCCCCAGAACCCTATCTGCTGGACCCCTTTTTACTTCTTATTTTGACTGATAGGACCCACATAGGCATCTTGAGAACACAGTCCTGGTACCTTGCAGAGACCCACTGCGTGTGCATGTCTGCACATGCGCACACACACATACGCGCCTCTACATCACTGCTGTGACTCACGTTCAGAAAGGTATAGACTGAAAAGATTAAGAATCTTCACAAACCAGGGAGGAATCATGTCCAAGGTAGGAAGATCACAGATTTCTCAGGATCTTCCCACTCTTGATATTAAATCCTTAAGAATCAACATTGAGATTCATGCTGAGGGACAGAATGGGACCTGGCTAAGGCAGCCGGAGTCACATATGGGACTGTTGTAACTAACATTCTTCGGAGACTTAAATCAATGTTGAGGTGTTGGGGAATGGGAGATATCTTGGAGCAACCTCTAGGAAGTGGGTGCTGGAACTATTCCAGCTGCAGGCAGTTTGTCCCCTAATAACTTGGGACACATTCAAGAGCTTGGGGGCTCCCAGCAGCTCAAAGGAAGAAAGAAAATGAGCCAGGAAGAAGAAAATAGTATGGCTTCCGTGACATTATGGATCAAGTAATCTCCTTGGCCTCTTAACCATGAAGGGCTCCACTGACTCTCCTTTAGCCTCTAATAGACACAAAGACATTCCAGGGCAATCTGGTATAACTAGCAGCAGTGGCATCCAACGGGAGACCAGAGTACCAACTCTGCCTCCACACTGCAACCTTATCTTCTCAGATTTATAATCTGTTAAGCGGGGAATGGTGGACAGGGGATGAGAGGAAGATAGAATTTAATATAGGTGATTTGTGATTCCTTTTTTAAAAATCTTTTTTTTTCTTTTAATTACAAATTATAGCTGGCCCTCCATATCTGCAGGTTTCACATCCATGAGTTTATCCAAGCATAGATCAAAAACAGTATATATTTTCAATCCGGTTGTTGGGAATCATGAATGTGGAAAGCTAACTGTATGTACTGTTCTACACCATCTTATATAGGGGATGTAAGCACCCACAGATTTTGGTATTCTCAGTGGGTACTGGAAACAATCCTCTGAGAGTACCACAGGATAACTAATACATGATAAGGTCTTTGGTACCTCTTATAAAGTATTCATCATGAAAAGGTATTATAATTATACAAACTATAAACCAACATTTCCAAACATATTCCTTAGTAGCAGAACCCCTTTATAAACATTGTCATAGAAACCTCAATTTCCATAACAGATAAAAGTAGAACTTCTCTACTAAGGTCAGATTTGGGACCTACGCTTCATCTGCTGGGCTTCCTCTTACCTGCTCTTGTGGCAGCCACCAAGGCTCATCCCCCACAAAACACTGCAGGAAAAACCACTAGGTTGTGCTGTTTATCTTGTCCCCCAAACTAAATGCTGATATTAATATTTATCTTTTAATAATTGGTTTATAAATATCATTATTTATACTTTTAGAAATCATGAAAGGCAAATGGCCTTCCCTAATTCTTCACTTTCACCTACCTGGACCAGAGCTGTTAGTGATGAAAGGAGCTAAACAGATTAAGCAGTGGTAAACGGTGGTCCATAACTGCCTCTTTTTTTGTAAGTCAAGTTTTATCGACACACAGACACTCCCACTAGCATACAAAGTATAAAATTACTAACTGGCTCTTTATGGGAAAAGTTTACCGATGTCAAGAATAGACAGAAAACTAAAGTTGTTCTCACTGAGCAGTAAAGAGTTATGGCACCAAGGTATAGTTTAAGGCTGAGCTTAGCCTAGAAATGTCTAAAATCTCTTCTGTGGAAAGTGTTTCAGTAGATTTTCATGTAGCAAATTCCACATGGAATTTTTAGATTCTGCTATAGTCCTAATCCCATCAACTGTACTGACAATTCTTGGCTTGCCTTTCGCCCCAAGTTTCTGGTATTTCTCCTAAGACTAAAAGAACAAGAAAAGAAATGGGACCAAAAAAAACACAAAGGCTCCAACTAAAAATGAAAACCTGGAAATGATTCCCTATTCCCTGAACTGATAAAGTGCCCAGAAGTCGCATTCTCAAACAAAAGCTACACGAACCGGAAACAGTCACTGAGCACCACCTTCCAGATACCGACGAAGGGGCATAAAACTAGTCAGGTAGGGTGAAAAACTTTCAGAGCCCTTTAAAGTCAATATACAATCCACACACACAAGTTCTGTAGTCATTGATAAGGCAGTTAATATGACAGTAGTAAAATAACAATATATCAGTTATAGAGGAAAATGACACCACAAACTGAACCATACCAATTAGACAAGACAGTGTCGAGCTGTTTATTGGTCCCCGGGAGAAAATGGATTGGTATGGATCTAGCCCCTTGCTATCTCTTCAGCTCTGTCTACTGTGATTATAAAAAGCAGCTTACAAGATAGCTGACCAAGGCAGTCTGACCACAGAACAATAAACGCCTTCTAGTGCTTGGTGTTTTATCAAAACTACTCATTTGGAATCTCTAATGAAACCAATTTTAAGTGGATGACTTTATTTAACATGTTTTCCTCAAATAGTTCCAACTAATCTCTACTCTTTTTTTTCCTGAGTCTAACACATACAGCTAAAATCTCAGTAGAGTGGCAAAGTCATTTACCTATTCTACCAAGAAGGTTATTATGATCAAAATATTATTTATCTGGTTACTGCCAATTCTCAAAGAATCCTCTATAGATAATGCTTTAGCTGTTTATAATAGGGCTACTGTGGACCTCCTAATAAAGACAGTACTTGACTATAGATACTTTATTATTTTTTTTAACTTTAGGGAAGAAATGGATGCAGAAGGTTAGATAGCAAGAAAAGGATTGACAAGGGTTTGCATTAGACATCAAGGGACAATTAAATGGTATATGCCTAAGGGATTTTGGAACAAAATCTATTATCCTTGACCACAACAATCCCTTCCCACAAGGTTCTTGAGCTAAGTGTATACCAAGGAGAGTGACATCAAGAAAGAAGCAAAGGACACTTTATTGCTAGTAGTAGAATTTTTGACCCAAAACTCTAATGCAAACGGCATAGGACACAGAGGACTCCCTGTTCCCAGGTGGTTATGCATGGAAAGCTTCAACCAGAGCAAGGTAGAGGCCTGCTCTGTACCTTCTTCAACACCCAAAACTTATTCTTCGTTCTACAATTTAAGGAAAAATCAACCCAATACACATTCTTGTGCCAATGAAACAGAGTGAGTACGGGAGAGATCAACTCTAGGCAAAATAGGGAAGATATTTTACAAAATTTGCTTAATTTCAATCATGCTGAGATCATCTGTCACAGCCCTGAACAAGGAATTCTTCCTTGTCTTGCAGATCCATGATTCATTTACCAAGTGTCGTTTCTCTCTCCCTGTCTGCATTGCAATAGTCTTCTCATCACCCTCACAACTTGGAATTCTGGTTCCCCCAAAACTGCTGAATAAAAAATTACACCTGTGGTTCCCAGCAGACGCTGGAGTCTGAACTGTGTGAATGCTCAGGGACCAGAGATCCTGGAGCCATAACATTTAACAAAAGTTTATACCTTAGAAAACAAGGGTGTGATGCCTTCTCTAATCTTCCTTTTAAGGCCACAGGAGGCTGTGAGGACCTTGGAACAAATGGGAAACTTCCAAGACAGTTTTAGCAACAGTTGCATTGCCATGTTCATGGTGGAGAGAAAGAGAAGGAATTCAATTAAACTTTGGTCTTTTCATCTCGCATCTATTTATTTATTTATCAAAATTTCAACTACAGTTGACATAACATTCTACTCCCCTACCTTGACTGGAACCTGGTTTCTTTATCTTTTACACAAAGACAGTGAAGCGGCTAAAGCTCCAGAGCTACTTTAAGATGTGGCAACTAAAATAACCATTAGCCATTTTGAAACATTAAACTGTATAGAAAATCTAAATAGTCTTGACTGATATTTGGTTACAATAAAAGGATGATGTGATGTAGCCAGACTGGTAATATCATAATCATCGAGGGATATGGTTTCAGACATCATAAGGTAAAAAAAGGAAGGAAGAGGATCCTAACTGTTAAGCCTTAGGGGTGAAAGGAAAGAAAATCCACGGAGAAGTAAAAAGCATACTCTGCAGTTATCTAGTAACCAATACCCCTTATATTGAATCTGATACATTGTTGAGAGGCAACACAGCAGAAAAAAAATGATTCCTCAGCTGGACCTAAGCTCCTGAGTATCCAAGAAAGTTGCTGAAAGGAGTCCCTGAGGGGCACCAAAAAGCCTGCCATTATAATTGTTTTTCCTAGAAGAAGGATGCAGAATAGAGGTGGATGGAGCTATAAGAGGTAAGAAGGGAGGTGTGAGAGTTTTTTCTTATCTCAGTGCTTCTGCTTGTCCTTAACTAAAGCTACAAGGATGTTTTGGTCAAGTGTCCCTGCAGTTACCAGTTTACAAAGGGTTAAGTCTAAAAAAGGGAGAGAGAAAGAGAGATACGCTGACATCAGGTACTACCAAGGTGTACCAAAAGCATCTTAACAGGGTGACAAAATTGGGCTCCTGGGGGGAAAAACCTCTGATTTAAGGATACCTAAGGAATTGAAGGTTTTCACAGGTAGATTACTGCTTTGGATTAATTCAAGGATTAACCGTAAATGACTGTGACCCTTCATCAGTTTTCAGATTAGCTTTGTTCACTTAATACCCAAAAGGTATTTCCAAGCAATGTGATAAATTTATAGAAATTTCGTTCAAATTGCTGGAAGGGCTATGCTTCTTTCAGCTCTCATGAGAACACATTTCTGTGACCGTGTATGGTCAGTCCCAGGGTAGCAGTGTGTGAAACACCTGCCAAAATAAAGGCACAGAAGGAGTAGGCTGGTGCTTTTCTATTCATTTGATCTTCCAAGGTGAATGATTCTGGTTTTGAAAATGACTGTTTAAAGCACTATTGGTGAAATGAGTATTTTTTTGAGAGGGGTCTTAAATAACAATTCTGGGTATAATTACTAAACATACATTTGTACATGAAATATGGGTCAAATGGGGCTGACTCTGTAAAAATGTCTTCTTGATGGGTTCATCTTTGGAAACTAAAAGGATTTTTCTTTTCATGTATCCAGCTATATTTTATGATGACTAGTTGTCAAGTGCTCTAATCACTCAAGAGTGATAAATGGTTGACATGTGAGGTAAATCAAACACACACACACACACGTGCGCACACACACACACACACACGCGCACAACTTTTCTTTGGCTTTTAACCTTTCCTGCTTTTCTAAAGAACATCTGAATTCTAGTGCCCCTCCTGTATTTTTAACATGCAATTTAGTTACCATAGCAATACTTTCTGGTCTTGAAATACCTCTAAGATGAAACTGGCAGACGCATATTTACCATGCTCCCAAACTCTGCTATCTGTTTCTAGGCTCCAGGATTTCTGGTCCCCTAAGCATTCGCACAGTTCAGACTCTAGTGTCTACTGGGAACCATAGATATAATTTTTTATTCAACAATTTTTTTGGGAACCAGAGTTTTGTGGTCTGAGGGTGATAAGAGAACACTTTACTGCGATGCAGACAGGCTGAGAGAGAAACAACACTTGGTAAATAAATCATGGATCTGCAAGACAAGGAAGAATTCCTTGGTTCAAGGCTGTGACAGACGACACTCAGCATGACTGAGATGAAGCAAATTTTGTAAAATATCTTTCCAATTTTGACTAGAATTATAGGCAATCTTAATTCAAGCCACAGTAGTCATATATTTTGATGTTTGTTGAATTCTTTAGACTATAAAAAGGGAATTTCTAGCTTTCTAGGTTGCAAAAGAGGCTGTCTTAATGTAAATAAATGTATTGCTTGCTTGTGCAGCACTCAGACAGAATGAAATGGAAGTGGCATGGAACGTGTGAGGCAAACATCCCTACCTGTGCTAATGTCAGTGCCTAATTCCAGAGCTTAATCTCAGTCATTTGTTGGAGATGCCAAATCTTTAGCAGTTTCCTCACATACACTTAGATCAGACACACTGAGCAAATATGATGCCAAATTTAGTTGATACATAGAACTCCCTTTAGCTGCACTAACATACTGTGTTGTCAGTTCAGTCAATGAGTGTTTATTGAGTACTCACGGCACAGAGTACTGTTCTAGGCACTTGGAAATCATGGCAAAGACCCAAGTCCATTTCAATCCTACAAAATCACTATCTTTAACTAGAGATTATCTGTGGTCCTATGAGAGATTGAGGACCTCACAGATGTGGAAAACACTTAAATAATTACGAAACATCATTTGGGTCATTAGCTTTGATTCCTCTCCCACCCTTATTGACTAAGCCTTCATCTGGAGCTATTAAATAGGAAACAGAACAGAATGGTATTTGATTCCTCTCCTTTTTCTTTTCTGTACCTAGCCTTTGGGTGGGAAGTGGATGAGCAATGGTTGCAGGGTGGTAAGCAGTGAGAAGAAGGAACAATAGCAGTCAAAGAGGGGTCTCAGTAGTTTACAAGGTGAATATATCACCTAGAGTTGGTTGTAGCCACACAATAGTGAAAGGGTAGCTGAACCGGGCATGTGCTTGACAGCTCACAGAGAAAGAAAAACATGCTGGAATGAATAAGACCACAGTGGCAAATCTAATTTTTTTTAAAGGATCAACTTACTATTGCTTCGTTTTACATTTAATAACTGCAAAACATACTGATTTGTGGTTCAAACATTCTGTGTCAGATTAACTTTTATAAATAGTAGAACTGGCTTTTCTTACTACAAAAAGAACCCCCACAAACGAAAGAAATTATGAATAACCATCAAGAACATACTTTGGGCTAAATCTATTTTGTCCTAACAAATTATATGCATCTAACATTTTCCGGCGGAGGAACTCAAAATATTTTTGTGTCACTGACTCCTTAGTCCTCACAATACCTAGAGCGACTATGGGTTTATTTAGCTGCACCCTCTGCATTGTTTCATCTTTGGACAGCCTACTTACTTACAATTAGGTTTGTTAAAGCATTATGGGCATTTTACTTATAGTATTGCACACATCAATTACAAAAGCATCATTCTCAAGCTAATGTTAAAATTGTTAATTTAATTGACTATCTTATAATTACGGTTTCAACAAAGTGATGTTATTTATTATTGAAAAAGACTGGGTATGGGCATACTTAATGCACAGTGTATGTGATTTCTCATATTAACCTGAAAACACTTAAAAGAATATCATGATTAGCAAGTGAAAGACAGTAAGTCTTAAACTAAGGCGACAGAGGGACTATAAACTAAGACATTAGGTAGATTTGGTTAGTTAATATGACTCTACCCTGGCCTTTTTATGGGTCAGGCCTCTGAAGATTTCCTGTTATTTAAATTTTAATGTTTTTTAAATGGCATGAAAATGATATAATTATTACTCAGTTATCCACTTTTAAGGCACAGTCCAGGCAATTTCTCTTTTTCTCTCAAATAAAACGAGTATCTTCTGCTGTGTCGGTAAACCTAGCAACAACAAAGACAAACTCCTTCATTTCCCAGTTATACTGCCTGCTCCAACTCTTAGGAAAGACAAACACAAACAATGGGGAGAAAGTTTCCTGTTACACTGTAAGGTCGAGGATGCCTCCTGCTGTTTCTTTCCCGCTTGGATAAAGGCAAGTCAAGGGCAAGGAAGGTGCCTCTAAATGCATGAAGGCCTCCCCAGCCCTGCCCCTCTCTTCTAATTGTTTTAATGAAACGCTGGGATGGCGGTTGTGCTGGTCTGTGGGATGGTTTTGGGAGCTGGTGACTAAATACGGAAACAGCAATGAAGCCTCAGGGCTGTCCCCTCTCCAGGTTACCCGCCAGGACTTGCCTCTTACTCTCCAGCCACAATGGCCTCCTTGCTGTTTCTGCAGCATGCCAGACTTGCTCCCCTCTCAGGGCCCTGGCACTGTCTGTGATGCTCATCTCTCAGGTCCCGAATGCTCTTCTAAATCTAAAATTGCACTGTCTCCATCCCCTAGCCCTCCCTCCTGATTGCCTCATAGCACTTCGAAATAGCTGACATATTACAAATAGTGTTTGTTTACTGTTTACCTCCCCCACAAGAATGTCAGTTCCATGAGCGCACCAATAATATTTGATGACTGTTTTCTTTATTCAATGCTGTATCCCCAGTGCTTAAAACATTGCCTGGCACACAGTAAAAGGCTCAACAAATGTTGAATGGAAAAAAAAATAAAAAGTAGGGGGAGGTGGAGATGGTCAAAGATCATGTTTCAAGGTCATTTTCTCCAGGATACCACAAGGGAACTGGTACTAGAACACTAGCAAGATTAGGTTCCTGCTGACTGTGGTTAGGTGCCAGCATTGAAGAAGGCTCAGTGCCTACTCAGCTACAGGGTTAACTCGCAGGAAAGGAAGAAATGGTTTCTGGGGATGAAAACAGACTAACAAAAGGAATTTTTACCCATAAAATAATCATGTCTTCTCTTAGGAATAAAGAATGCAGTGGTTGAGATAACTGGTGTTTGAGACTTTTGCCCTTGTAGATGCCATCCACAAAGAAATGGGAGTTTTAAAGCCAGCGCACCAAGAGTCTCCGAGAGTGCCAGGCCACCGTTTGGGGGCGGGGGATGGGTGCTAGTCACTGGGCTCTGCGATGCTCTCTCTCCAGGTACTGACACAAAATCACGGGGCTTCTTTGGGTACAGTGACTAGGAAAGCGAGTCAGTCATCACAAGCAATAGAAGCTGTAGGTCAAATGTCACTGACTGATTAATCAACCTGTCTTCGGTCAATTATCCATCCCCATGATGAGGTGCCACTGATCTACTTTCCTGTCGATAAACATCTATCTGGCACCTCAGCTGCTGCTAACCATGGCCTGCCAAGATATCCAGCATCATCCACAGGCATCAGTGGTCAAGAAATCCTTCTCCCTTTCTTCTTAATAATGTCACAGAAGAGGCAAATGCAGTTCCTGACAACATAATGTGAATTTCACAGATACGTGTCTCTCTGAGCGCTCGGCCAGTTACACAGGGCTTCAATTGCATGGATTTTCTTGCTGCAGAAACAATAGCTGAGCTTAAGAAAGTTGAAGGCTTCATAATGTGCTGAAACACACATTTCTGTCTTTGGTTGTGCTCATGCTCATCATCCCTCCTCTGAGTCAGGAAAAGAAAAATTATTTGGGGGAATCATTTTCATTCCACATTTAAAGAAAGCCAACGGACACTGTTCTCACTTGCCTAAAGCCCTGATGACACCTTTTTCTGGAGTCAGATTCAACATCTCTGAGTCTCTGAATAGAGATAGAGGCCAAGGCAGCCTTGTCACATAAGAGTCTGTTTGTCTCTGAGTTGTCACCTTGGCAAAAGACCTCATGAGGTCCCTGATGGATCTAAAATTCCAGATTTTCCTAGATACCCATGGATAATTTCCTCCTTCTGAGTTGACAGACTACCTCATCTGCACATTTAATCTGTCAAGGGATGCTCATTCTGAGTTGCTACAGGCTTTACTATCAGGGGAAGCTGGGAGGAGGCAGCAAGTAAACAGTTATAATACAAATATGACAAATGCTCGCAGAATGTATGATATCATTAAACGAGAATGTCTAACTCAGCCCAGGAGAAAATGGAAGGTTAAAGAAGCATTCCCAAAGGAGTAGAGTCTTGAAGAGGTGGGTGGTAAGAAGGTAGTGAGAGACATGAGCAACAAGAACAGTATGTTCAAAGAGTTGACAACGTGGGGAGCAGAGAGGGGTGACACGCATGTGCAGAACTACGAGTAGCTGGGTAGGCAGAGCACGTGTAGAGTGCGTGGAGAAGCAGGAGACAGGCTGTACAGACAGAGTGAGTCAGATCATTCTGAAGTGCCTTCAACTGAACTTTTTTCTAAAGGCCAAATAGTAGCCATGAATTCTCTTAGGAAGGGGCATGATGGAATCAAACCTGTGGTAGCACTACGGGAGATGGCTGCCGGAGGGGAAGGAAGGGTTAGATGAAAGTCTGGAAGACCAGGTTGGTAAGAGAAACTACAAAGGTGTAACTATGATGATGGCAGTGAGGATGGGAACAGAGGAAGGATCTGTAAGACATGTAGGAGCTAGCAGTACTGACAGCACTTTATGGCTGACTCGTTGAGTGGGGTAGATGAGGAAGAAATTTAGAGAGATGCACATGTTTTTGGCTCAGGTGATGGATAGATGGATGGTGCCACTGAATAAGAGGGGGAATCACGGTGTGAAGCACCTTGAACGGAAGGGGAGGTTAATGGAATTCCATTTCTGACATATTGGTTTGAAATGTGCATGGAACATTTTTAGGTTGAGGGGCGTGAGGTACTAAGGAAGCAGAGAGAATACAGGGAACATTAAAAGAGAGTGGGCAGAACTACTAAGCTGTCAGTTTGCTTTCATCTTCACTGGCGAGAGACTGGTATTCAAATTACAAATGGCAGAACAAACATAATAAAGAGAAAATTGAAGCCCCAAATAGGTGAAGTGAAAGAAAGAAAGTATCTAGTCAATTTAAATGATTTCAAGTCTCCTGGCTCAGATGAGTTACACCACAAGCCTGCTGAAAGAAATTGCAGATGTAATCTCACAGACACGATTGGTAATCTTCAAGAAATTGTGGAGACTATAGGAGTGCCACTGACAAGAGAAGGACAACTGTTTCCTAGATTTTTAAAGTGAAGCGGGATAGAGGGTAATGAGACATATTCAGATAAGTTTCATACCATCTATGACAAAAATTCTAGAATGGCTTATAAAATAGATGGCTTATGAATACTTTAGTTAATGCATGCAGCTGAGAAAAAGGCAGGAGGGGGTGTTGTTTGCTACATGATGGAAGTTTATTTGTACTAGTCGCTATTCAGATTGACTTTGGCTTTTCTCTTCCCCTTTCCGAAGCACAAAGTGAATGTCTTGTCTGCGGTATCAATTCAGGGCTTCTCCATCCATGATTTGTTGTTTCTGGTATTCAGTCTGTATGTAGTCCTTCATGAAATGGGATTGACAATTTAAATGAAGGAATCACAGAGTGAATTCTCCAAGAAATCCACCACCACTTGTCAGGGCACCGCCAGGAACTGGTAAGCAACAATAACTTCTATGGTTATTAGCCTAAATGTCAATAAACATTTGCCTATTAGAATCTTACTATCTTATTTTTTTGGGGTGCTATTTCTTCTTTATACATACTGACTTTAAAATTTAGAGAACAGGAAACAGCAAAGCAAATGCGGTAGAGCATGATAGTAGGAAGGCGGCCATGTGCCCCAGAAGGCTAAGATATAATATAAAATATCTAATGTAAAATGTAAATATAAATACCATTAATCTTTCAGAGACCTTCTTAGAACACTAAAAAAAAAAAAAAATGGCAGCTTATTCAAGACCCATATGGCTCCCTTGAACTAAAAGTACATCCTCCGGGTCAGCAGTCCCCAATCTTTTTGGCACCAGAGACTGGTGCTCCTATGAGAATCTAATGGCACCTGGTGATCTGAGGTGGAGCTGAGGTGGTGATGCTAGTGCTGGGGAGTGGCTGCAAACACTCACTGATGAAGCTTCGCTCCCTCTCCTGCCACTCACCTCCTGCTGTGCGGCCTAAGTTTCTAACAGGCCACTGACCACTACCGGTCCACAGCCCCAGGGGTTGGGAACCCTTCTCTAGGGGATATCACCAGTCTCACATTTTAAAATTATATGATCCATAAATCAAGCAATATTCAATTAAAGTTCTCTTCTTAAAAGAAAATGACAACTAAAAACCAGACACAAAGATTAAGATTTTTTAGAAGCAGGCCTCGTATTTAGAAGTGTTTGATTCCTATGTAAAGCCATTTATTAAAGTTGAAAATGATTTTTGAGTCTATATAGCCTGTCTTTACATTATCCTATAAGTCCTTAACCAACAGACTGAGACTTGAGAAGGAGGTAAGCCACATTTAAAAAGAGGCCTCCAATCTAGTCTCTCCACAAGTCTCATTTTGGTGTACCTCCCCACTAGAGAATCCAAACAAGTGCCTTGTAGCTCTTTGTCCCACCCCTATCCCTCCCCTTCTCGATATTTAGAGCAAAGAACAAAAAGAGAGTCTCTGGAATCATCACTGCTCTGAAACACAATTTGCACATGTGCCCTCCATTTTAAAAGTAAAGAATGAAAAGGAATCTTCTTACCGTATTGACCCGATCATGTACGGCTGCGCCAGCTGAACAACAATCGCACCACTTCCTAGCTGATGACATGTATAGCCAGAATCCCAATCATAATTTTTGGTGTCCCCATTCAGCAAGGCATTTCGGCTCCGACTGACTCCTTCAATCACACTGGCACAATCGGCAATTGTTGCAACATTCTCCATGGGAACTGTGAATCCAACGTAAGATTTGTCATCAAGATAAGAGTAGCCCAACAGTACGCTATGAAAAACACTAATTAATTTCTATCTCAAATGAATGATAAAAGGGAAATTAGAGCATCTTGATTATATCAAGATATGAACACATTTTCCATGACAAATAGCTTAAAAAAAAGGTCGAACCTAAGGTTGGAATAAACCAAACCACACGTAGCAATTAACCCTAAATAATTTCATTATAAAGAAACATGATACCCCATAAAATACAGAACGGATACATTTGAGAAAGATTACTATATGGAAAACTACACAGTAATTAATATTAATGAACTACAGCTATATGCAAATAAATGAATCAAAAGACAATGTTAAGCGAAAAAAGCAAGACAAAAACAGTATAAGTTCATTTATACAATGTTTTAAAAAGGCAAAACTAGAAATATAAATACAAAACTAAAAAGGAAATCTAGGGAATTATTATACAAAATTCAGGATAATTTGGAAAGCAGGAGATGAAATTTTGGAGGGGCTTCGAAAGTAATGGTCTTATTCTGTTTTTAAGCTAGGTGGTGGGTACATAGGCACTAGTTTTATTAATATTCTCTAAACTGTACATGTTACATGTAATAAATATAATAAATTTGTTTAAAGAAAGAATATGCATATATTTCCAGTATTGTAGAATTCATAAAGCAGGAAAGTGATCCAGGACATGATACCAATCTCTTTTCAGAATATACAGTTTCCTTCAGCCATGATTCATTTCCGTTTATTGTTTGTTTATTATTCTGTGCATTTCAACACATCATCTTTTCTTTGTTCATAAGCTGCTGTATTTTGAAACACCAGCTCTGTTTTGATTCTGAATCTCTTTCTATACTTCAAATCCGTATCGAACGTGTTCATTTATAAAAATGAAGGGTTTCCACAAAATGATAGCTGTCCAGAAATGATGTAGTCTCTAAACACTAAGGAAAGAATGATAAAAGGTGAGGGCCTTTTAAGTCCCCTGGGACCTTTTCTGTGCATTAACTTGTACTGGGATTTTCTTTATACATTTAAGTTATTTAACCCAAATCAACAATTAACCCTAACCCCTTATGTTCAAGATTTACAGCTTTCTTTATATAATTTAAAAATAGATTGGAAAAAGGCTATTTCTCATTAGATATATACTGTACTTTTCAGTTCAATACTCTCTGAAAAGAGAGAGGGTGAGCAGTACTACCACCGTGCCAAAGCATTTCTAACTTTGTAATGATGTGGAGTAAATAATCTTAAATATATCTTTTACTAAATGCATTTATTTTTCAAAGTTGGGCATGCCTGTACTTGAGCCCTCATCTCATAGACCTACACTAATTGCTTTGCTCTCTGCAGATGAGGACAGCCATCCACAGATAAAAAAAAGAGTAAGAGAGGATGGATTTTCTGGTAATGAATCCCCTGACTATGAAGCTTAACTGCAGAGCAAAAAAGCAAAAACACTGATAAAATAACCTGTAAAGACAGTTTCCTAACAGAAAAGGGGCTTAGAGAGAGGCTCCCCCGTGACTTAGAAAAGAGGCAGATGAAGGACTATATTTAGAGGCTAAGTCATGATACCTCTGTCTCATGAAAAAGAGGAGGTACTCTGTGATTTGGAAGATAGAAGTTAAGGAAGTGGTAGGAGATGCACAGTGAACTGAGCTGAGACATAAAATAGTACTGTAGGTAACAGGCTGCAGTAACAGACAATCCCCACTCCCCCAGGTACACAACATAGCACACATCTATTCTTTGCTCACTCTATGTATTCAATGGCAATCACCAAAGTGTCTCTGCTCATTGTAACCACTCAGGGATCTGGGTGACAGAGGCTTTGTGAGCTGGGTACTGACTCTTAAAACTCTTACCCCAAAGTAACACACATGGCTTTGCTCACATTTGGTTGACTAAAATAAGGCAAGTCATAGGACCTTACCTAACTTTAAAGGGGTGGGAAAGTGCAATTCTGCTGTATGCTCAGGAGAAGAAAGGAAAGGTTTAGTGAACAATATTAACATTTACCACGAACATTAAACTAGGATAAAGGAACATTCAATAGACAGATAAATCTAATTCATCTGTCGATTGAATGCACGTAAAGTATATAAAATATTTCAATGTATAAATATACATTTTCAAATCTAGTCCCCTGCTAAGGACATTTAGATTATTGCCATTGTTTTCTTTGTAATTACAAACAAAGGTGTCTTCTTGTGTAAATGGGTAAGAGTTTCTTCAAGGAATACATAAGATTTATATATGGAAGTGGAATTACACTTACTGCTAAGGGTTAACATCAACTTCCCTGGATATTGTCAAATTATTCACCAGAGTGGTTGTAAAAACATACTCTCAACTCATCATTCCTCCCCAACAACATTTGGTAATATCAGACAGATGATTGTGACATGATATTTCAATAAGGTTTTAGCTATTTTTTTTTTTTATGGGATAAAGTTGAACTTATTTTTCTCTTTTTCCCCTCTGGTTATCATTCTCTACCTCTTTTCTGTAAACTATCTTTATCTTTGATCTATTTTTCTATTGTCTTTCTAACTGATTTGCTATTTTTTGTTGGTTAATGTACTGAGTTGAAATATTTAATATTTTCCTTTACAATTTGTGCTTTTCCATTCTTATTTATAAATTCTTTCCTACTCTGAATTCATAAAGATATTTTCCTATATTTTCTTCTAAAAGTTCCCAAATTTTCCTTTTCACATTTGGTTCTTTAATTTATTTAGAATTTATTTCTGGTTCTCTGTAAAATAGGAATTCACTTTCCTCTTTTATTCATAAGTTAGCCAATTTCCCCAGTATAATTTAATGAACGGTCCATCCTTTACCCCTCTAATTCATGTTACTTAGTCACATATAAATGCTTCGTATATAGTTACATCTTTTTTTAAGACCTGTACTGTTTCACTGATTTGCCTAGCTTTGTGCCTATACCATGCTGTTTTAATTACTATAATTTTAATGGTTATCTTAAAATCTGATAAAGTGAACACCTCTCCTTTTCCTTCTCCTTTTTTCTTCAAAATTATCTTAGATATTCTTATTCCTTTTAGGAAAATTTTCATTTTAAGTTTTCAAATATAGTAGCTTACAAAAATGTTCACAGTACTTATTTTTATTCTAAATATTTTTATTTGTATCTTTTTGATCAGTCCTACTTTATCACTGTTATCAAAGAAAAACGTCTGGTTTTACTTATTATTTCCTACTTCAGTAAATTTTGCTCCTTTTTATTTTTTCCTCCTTCTACTTCTTTGCAATTACTCTATTTTTTCCTAACTACTTGAAATGAATACTTAACTCAATATTTCTCCTTTTCTAATACATGAGTTTAAAGCTAATATGTTACCTCTAAGTCATCCTTTATCCTTATTTATCCTTGTTCTGACCTAGAATATTTTGAAGGGTACTACTGGTCAGGTATTGTATAGACAGACTGTCCCTCAGTTTGGGTTTGTATGATACAGAGTGTTTTAAAAGTTGATCACTTCTAAATATTTTCTAATTTCCATTATGATTTTTCTTTGTCCCATAAATAATTCAGAAGTATATCTTTAACTTTCCAAATATAACTTTCCAAATTATCATCGTTACTGGTTTAATTACACTGCAATGTGGATATTAAAAAGTGTGGTCTTTATGATATTAACTTCATAGAAATTCTTGAGATTTGCTTTGTGGCCTGGTATACAGTTAATTCTTATTAATATTTCATTTGTGCCTGAAGAGAATGTGTATTCTCTTATTTGGGAGATGTATGGTTCTATATATACCTACTATATCAGACATATTAAGTGTATCACTTATATGCTTGCTAATTACTGGGAGAGGTTTGTTAAAATTCCCACTATTGGCGGTATATTAGTCAATTTCTCCTTATAATTCTGTCATTTTTTGCTTTATATATTTTATATATTCTGAGACTAGATTGTTTCATGTGTATCCTTTTAGAATAATATCTTCCTGGTGTATTGAACCTTTCATCATTGTGCAATATCATTCTTCATCCCTAACAATGCCTTTGCCCTGAAGTCAAATAAATATAGCATTTTTATTTTGGCTACTATTTCCTTAGCATCACTCTACTTTCTAGCCTCTTGTAAATAACATATAACTAGATTTTTAAAAAATTCAATTGTTTTTTAACTGGAAGATTTACATGACTTATATTAATTGTTAGTACTGATACCTTTTTCCTTGTTGCTTCCCCCATCTCTCTGTCCACTTTGTTTCTATTTTCTAATGGATCGATAGTTTCTTTTACTTTCCCCCATGAGCCATCTGTATTAATTTGATTTGTAAGTTATATATTTCTATTCTTTTACTAAATTTTAGATTTGCAAACCATACTGTAACAATGCCTAAAATTGAAAATCACGTATTCCCTTCTCCTAAACAATATAAAAGACCTTAACATTTTCAATACACATTATTTGTATTAATGTGTTATTGCTATCTAACATTTTAGTTCCACCTTGCTTTATACCCTATATATCAATCATCATTATTATTTTATACAATAAAAACTTTATTCACATTCACCAATTTGTTTACCATTACTTTTTTAAAATATAGTCCTTTCTCCTTGGCTCAACTTCTTTCTAAGACACATTCATTAGTATTCAGCAGTCTTTGTTTAAAAGTGTATTTTGCCACCACCCTTGAAAAATAGTTTAATTAGGTATAAAATTCTAAATTTAAAGTTGTTCCTTCTCAGCACTTTGAAGATATCATTCCATAGCCTTCTGGCTTCTACTATTATGTCT
Organism: Eonycteris spelaea; assembly: GCA_003508835.1. Classification (NCBI taxonomy): domain Eukaryota; kingdom Metazoa; phylum Chordata; class Mammalia; order Chiroptera; family Pteropodidae; genus Eonycteris; species Eonycteris spelaea. Next base: position 3,419,133 of record PUFA01000069.1, read on the forward strand.
GTTCAAGTCTGGTATCCCTCTGTTAGAAATGTTTTTTCTCAACAGTTAATATTAAGGCTTTCTCTTTGGTTTTGGTGTTTTGCAATTTTACACTGTTGCACTCAGATGTAGGCAAAATTTATCCTGCTTAGGATTGAACAGCATTTGAGGCTCTATCGAGTTTGGAAAATTTGGGCCATCATTGAATATTGATTCTCCTTCATTATGTTTTTTTCTTCTCCTAGAATTCATATTAGACCTCTGTTGGAATTTTTCATTAGATCCTCCATGTTTCTTAAACTTTCTTTTATTTTTTCTTCTTTACCTTTTTTTAAAAGCACTCTGGGCATCTATGTAAAATTACTATTATGTTCGCTAATTCTCTTTAGGTGTTCTAACCTGTCCACTGAGTTGTTAAAACTTCACCACTAAACAAAAACCACATAGCAACTGAAAATAAATGAACTAGAGCTATGTGTAGCAACAAAGGTTTATCTCTCCAAAAAAGCTGATTAAGAAGAGCAAGTCAGAAAAACGCAGAGAGCATGTTTCTACTTCTACTGTTACATACCTATGTGGTGAACTTAGACAGAAAAGCCAAGCAACAGTAAACACGAACATTCAGAAGAGTGATTACCTCTGGATAGGAAGATAGTGAGGATGCAAATGGGGAGAGACACACAAAGGGCTGGAAAGGGTTAGTAGTGCTCTGTTTCTAAAGCTGAGTGGCGAGCATGAGAGTGTTCCTGGTCTCCAAACTATACACACATATTCTTTATGTTCTTTTGCACATACGGAGTATTGTTTTGTTTTTTTTTTTAAAAAAAAAGTCACATATTTTAACACTGTTTTTATGAAAACCAGAAAGATAGCAAGTTTCTGAGAGGATAAAACCTTTTATGATTATTATCCCCTGCAGCATCTACTAGGTCTTACCAGTTGTCTTTGTTGACTCTCCCTGAGTTTGTCAATTTCCACTTACCCTACCTTACTACTTCACAGTTTTATTCCTAGAAAATCTGACTTTTTAACTAAAGGTCTGTTAGTACAGCGGAAACAGGGATTATCACAAAATCATAATGGATATGGTGTTAAGCTCTTTGGGAAACAAATCTGGGGTAAGTGCTCAGAACTCCTTTTCCATAGACACATTATAAATGGGTTTATTAAAGAAGATTCTTTCAGTCTCTAACATTTTCTCTAAGCCAAACTGCTTTAATAATATCACCCTCTGACTCCCTGGAATCTTGAGGTGGTCTAACACATATGCTATATTAAAGAATTGTGCCTTCTTAACAAGGAATCCTATATCTTTGTGCTGGAGAATAATATACCATGTTTTCTACTTTGATTTTGACATAATTATTCATTAATGTTTATTAGTCAAAGTCTGGATCTAAAAAGGGTGCCCAACACCGACACATCACAGAGATGGACTATACCAGTGAAATTTACCCAAAGTCCCAAATTTCCTCTCAAGAAACAGCTTTTGCTAGAACTCCACTAGCAACTTGACAAGCAACTATATCTATTTCATAGATACAAAATTAAAAGATTACCACTCTTAAAAAATTCTCATGCCTATTTTTTGGCAATGAATCAAATTAAGAGTAAAATGACTAAATGATGCCAACAAGTACAAAGACGAGAAGGACGGGGACCTAGGCACAAACACAGTGGATAATGACTTTTTATAAATAACCAAGATGAGATCATCATTCCAGCACTGTGCCAATCTTTAATATCCAAATCACTATTTAGATTTGATCCAACCTGACAATGGGAGATTTGGAATGTGAGTGTCATAAGGGCAGGAAATTGTTTTCTTTTTTTTCACTGCTATACTCCCAACTGGCCAAAAATAGTGCCTAGCATATTAGGTCTGAGGTGAATATTTGCTGAATGAATGAATCAGAGCTAGAAAAGGATGCCTATGTAGCACTTAACGTTGTGGCGCTTAGCGTTGCTTAACATAGTTTCTTACCAAAAGCTAAAAAATATAAAAGTTACTGAATAAAGCAGAAAAAAATTGCTCTCTCAGTGCAAGTTTTCTTAGAAAAGTAAAGTGTAATCGATCTTTGGGTCTTGACCTAAACATTAAAAAGAAAACCAACATGCCCACTGCAGAGTTGCTGCTATATGAGCATTTACATACACCCTCAACTCTCTCAGCTTCTCTTCCACTAAAAGTTTATCCCAAATAGAGAGTTTGCTCACTTGTGCTAGACTAAAATATTTTCTGATGAAGAAACCGCTTTGTGGAGTGTAGGAAGGAGAGGAGGAATGTATATAACATGAGGCTTTTAAAGAATACAGAAGCTCTTTTATGCCTGAGGGGAGACCTACCTGTTTTAGTCACACTGTGGAAGTTCTCACAGAAGAGATTTGTCCTAAATGCCATTGCTGCGTTTACTAACACATATAGGCCACTTACTTGATTTCAGAAGTAAATAATTCTATTATTAGCTTTTCTTCCTAATAACACAAACCTCAGCCTAACAATTAATTATTCAATGGTCTGGATAAGTTCTGTGGTCTTTTTCTACTGGGGAAAATTAGTGAGTGACTCTGACTGCAACACAGAGAAGGTGTCATACTGTTTTTCTTCCCATAGGGGCCGGGCCACTCCCCATTGGAATGTTCATTACCGTCTTTCATATGCGTCTGATAAATTTATTAAAAACACCATCTGGATGGGACTCAGCTTTGTGTTGTATTTCCAGTATTCCAGTTTCCTCTCTTGTCCCACTGAAATTTCTGCCCCAATTTGTGTCACTTTGTTTACAAAACCACACTGCCAAAATCCAGCATCTTGCGTCTGTCTTTCTAGTTTTCCTTTACCATCCTTTGGCTACATATCTATTACAATAGTCTGTGCAATGAGCAAAAGGCAAAGGGAGTGGCCTGGGCAGAAATTACTTTTCCCCCTCCGTGCACACAGCAATTCTGCTCAGACAAATTTAATTTGCTGCTTTGGAATGCAAAAGTTGCATGTTAACAAAGAGTATACACTCTCCAAGTGTATGAATATTGGGATGACTCAGACTATGGGGAACTGCAGAAAAGGTGATTTGAAAACAATTTTATTGTTCTCAGTTCTTATGCAGCACCAGAATGGCCAACAGCTTTCCAATAAATTTAATTCTGGACTAATAAATTTTTAAAAGGCAGTATTACTTCACTAGGACATGACCTGAGGACCACCTGTACCAGCTATATTTAAAGATAAGACTGACAGGTTATTTAACTGTCTTCAGAGATCACCTTTGAGAGATGGGGAAAAAACCCACTTGAAACAAATTTAAAAATGAAATTAAAAAAAAAAAGGAAATAGCACTTAGCACTTACAGGGGACCATCATCTTCAACAGCTATGATTGTGTTGGGCTGCATCCACTGTTTTCCTGCCTGTTTTCATTGCAAAATGTTTTCTAACAGTGCAGTGGTTCATGCAGCAAACAAGTGTTCAATAGTCTCAGCATAGATTCTTCTCTACTGCCAAGATTTTCAGATACAAAGTACGTTTTTCAAAAAGTCAACTAAAGCTATTAGCTGAAGGTATCTAGATAATCCCCTACAGACCTATACTTTCTCTTTTTAAAGGGGGACTCACCGTTAGGGACCTATCCCCAAGGCCTATATAGGAACTTGTTGCTGACCAGGCAAGCCTCCAACCCAACTGCAATCTACCCTTCTGTCAAGTTATTCTAAAGAAAAAAAAAATACTCACAGCTGTTATGTCTGAACAGCTGTAAAAGAACAATAGCTAATTAGAGCACAAGTCCATTTTCCTTAGAAGCTATCCAAAAGCTACAAAAATGTATTCTACAACATTGGCACTAAATTACATTACTTCCAGTTTTATCTATCAAGTTAAAAAAAGGTCATTTTTAAATCATATACGTTACATCACATCGCTGAAGAAAAAACCTTTTAACCTTTTCCTTCCCCTAATTTTCCCATTCCCAGCTCTGTGAGAAGGCTGCTTCCTAACAGTTCCGAAGGATTCAGTCATGAACATCTCTCCGTGCCTACACGACACGTCCATGCCTTTGAGTGCTGGAGCCCCATTCTTCTGAGCCTCTTTTCCTTTTTTTGCTTTTCATTTTTGGCTGTTTTCTTTAGCATTAATCTCAGTATCCTCATCATTTCTGTTCTAGTTCCCATTCTGACATCACCAAGGTTGCCAAAACACATCATATTTTGAGACTGATTGTAAGGGCTTTAAAAATTGTTCTGGGCTCTATTTAGCCAGTGACAGGAAGAGGTAATATTCTTTCAAACTTTAAATGTGGTCCTCTCCCCAATCCCAAACAGGCAAACTGTTTAACTTTATAAAGCCATAGTGCCAAACGCTTCAGAGAAAATGGCAGTTTTCTAGAAGACGAAGGTGAGACATCAAAGGTGGTGTGGTTATTCTCAGGGGCAAAGATGAGGCAGGGTGGGGCAAGGGGATTTGAAAAGTATAAATTTACCAGGATCAGTGAATTCTCCCTCCTCACCCTTGGCCTTTGAAGGAAAGCACGGTCCAGAACTAACTGTTTAAGAGGTCCGCTCTCTTATATGCAGTTTGAATGCTGGAGGTTTTAGCTGTGAGATTCTTCGATTCAAAAGACTTTGAAGAATCAAGTATCAGATGTTTAACAGCAGTAACCACTGCAATATATCAAAGAGGGATTTGCTCTCTAGGTGAGCCTCGCAATTTAGGACAAAGGCATTTCCAGGTATAAGAAAAACGATATTCCAAATATCCAACTCTGTGTTTGGCAACATCTCATTGGCTGTTTTTTGTTTTTGTTTTTCTTTTCTCTAGACATAATCTGCCAGAAAGAGACTATATCTGCCCACTACATAAGGCCAAGTTATTCAGGCTGATGGGGAGTTGCTGAAATTGGTTTTGCAGGTTTTGGAAACTCGATCTTAAAACAATTTTTAAATTATAATTTAAAAGATATATCATTTTTTATGAGTGCTATCATAAGAGTTTTACATGGATTTATTTTTCCATCTTTCCTAAAAGATGTTGAAATCAACAGTTATGTTTGTTCCATTATTGGTCCTTTCTGGCCACAACAGTTTTGTATCAAGATCAGAAATGTCACCATAGCTTGGAGGAGTATTTCTCATTCATGATGAGCATGGAACAAAGGATCTGCAAAAGGTTTTTAAAAGTCCCACAAGATAAGTGGTGGTTTGCTTAATGCTTTTTTTGTAAGGAATTTTAAAAAACTATCTCTTTCATAAAGTTGCTTTTCTTTTTTTATTTTAAGCAGAAGGATGCATCTGGTTCAAACAAATTTAAGTCAGAGTGATTGTGGAACAGTGGATAACTAACTCTTCAATCTTAAGATCTTGAGTATTTCTTTAAAATGCATCAATAATTATAAAATTGAGTTTTTTATTAAAAGTAGTATCAGTAGTAAGGTGTTCAAACATTAAGCAGAGGCCTGTACATTGTACAGAAAATGTCCCAATCAGATCTGTGACAAGCATGCTCCTATAATTTTACTTTGGCAGAAACTTCCTGACACAGCTCTTGGAGGCAGAGAGAAAAAGGCTAGAGATGATGCCAAATTCACATGTCTTAGCTCTCACATACCAACCTGGATAGAGCTGTGTGAGAACGAAAGAATTTCTGAGAATCTCAAGGGAGCAAGATTGGAATTTAGCAGGAACATATGGGTAAAGTGAGTCTCAGCATCTGAATCCTGGACTCTCAGAATTGAGACTCAGTCATCAACCACACAGGAGCCCGAGGGAAAAAAATTGCCTCCTGGGCATTCTCCCAATTTTAGCCTGAGGGATTAGCCCAGCTATGGGAAGGCTGAGCAATTAGTCCCTTTGGTAAGATTGAGGTGAAGCCTCTTGACAGATAAACTTGGGGTGCCTGGGGGAATCTGGCTACCCAGCTTCAAAGTAATCTGGAACAACTCTATCATACCTCTAATAGGTAAAGTAGATATCAGAAAAAAAACCTCAGCAAAACACACAGTTTATTCTATCTTCTGGAGGCCAAAGTTAATCTAGATTGAGGAACTAGAATCATGCTAGTAGATTTATAGTATGTGTTTAAAAAATGTCTTATCTAAAATACAATAAAAGGTAACTGGAAAAAAGTCTCTTGCTACTATTTTCAATTAATTCTTCTTTTAATGGTTTAACACTTAGTGCTTTGGGAAATGAAAAATGGTTGTGAGTACTTTTAAATGAAATTTTATTACAAATATTTCCAATCACTGGTTAAGAAGCATCTTATTTCTGAGTTCTAGCTCTCCTTGCATCATGTATGTGTACTTTAATTCTGAGAGGAGAAATGGCTGCTCTCCCCTGCCCTCCTTCATCTCCTACATCCACTAGACAAGAGAACAGACTAGAAAACAGGCACCCAAAGAACTAACCTCAGTTCTGTAAACGGTTTTCTAGGCAACCTGGGGGAGGCCATTTAATCACTTTGTGACTCAGTTTCTTTACCTCTAAAGAGAATAATCTCTTTTTCTCTCTACTGTCTTATGAATATTGACAGAAAAAATTAGAAGATGTTTGCAAAAGCATCCTGAGATTTTCAGAGAAAGGCAAGATCCAGGCTTGGTACTTCCCCAACTATGAAGAGCCAGGTTCCCCCCCACCCCCATGTGGAATGGGTATGTGGGATGAATATTTCGGAAATCTGGGTATTACAGGAGGGGAGACTTTTATTCCTATGAGCTACCCTGTAATTGTAAAAGGATAAGGAGGCAAGAGAAAGAGGAACCAATAACAAATATACTGACCTGCAAAAAAACTATTAGCACCTGCTAGTATAGTATGCAGCTGGCAGTTTCAGAATAACCAAGAAAGCAATTCTTTCTGGTCGATATTTGCTGGGGACAGCAATTTCTGACCTACTGAATCAGATCAAGATGATCCGAGTCATTAGACCAAAGAAGCCTCTTTGTGCTAACAGTACAGTGGCTAAGGGTCTCTTTTCATTAAACAAAGGCATCTGCCCGCTGTCTGCATTCTAGAATAGTCACTGCTTTGAGGTTTCATGAGCTATCACAATTGAGAAATCAAAACATATTAAAAAATCATAGACACAAATGGGCTTATAATTTATCAGTGAGAATGACAGTGGTAAATGCCATGTGGCTGCCCTACTTCTCTTGGGTTCCGGAAGGCAGAGGGGGAGCAGGAAGAGAGGAGAGGAAAGGTTCCTTACAGTATTTAGATGGTCTTCAAATGTTCATAATTTCCTTAGGGTGTGCTCGTTGCCAAGTTGACAGATGTTGCTAGAAAAACCTGTACTATTCTGAAGAAAGGCTAACCTTTCAAGAGTGGGAAGAGGGGGAGGGAGGCAGCCCATCCCTTCTATGAAGAGATGATATTAAACTGGACAGCAAACTACCTTTAGCATGCTCTCTTTGAAAGGCTGTGTGATAACACTGCCAAAGAGAACTGTCCTGGGAGGAATTTTATTTTACTATGGTTTTCCTTGCCATGAGTTTAAATCAGTTTTTAAAACTAAATATCAGAATGTCTTAGACAAATAAGATTATTAATTATTGCTTTTTAAAACCACCATGACTCTGAGTAATACATTCCCCCAGAGAAGTCATGGATGTCATTTTATACTCTCCTACACATTTGCCCACTTTCTTTTTCATTCATTCTTCCTTGTCATAATTTACGCATAAAGAGAAATGGGTTCTTCAAAGCAGACTGTCAATGATCTTATCCCAGAGCTCCCAACTGGGTGAAAATTCTATGCCTCTTCTGCTTGCCTGGCCCTTGACATTTCCTAAAGAGATCCTTCCAACAGAGGATCAAGATTGCTGATATTAATTTATGGGACAAAATAGTAGTTTTGCAAAGCCTTAGCCCTTTCCTACCAAAAAAGAGGAATAAGGCACATTAGGGCTTCCTTGTTTAATATCCTCGGCCTATACATCAGTCAGTGCAGGAACATCTATATTCTAGGTGGTAAGAGCTGGGGCTGGGGGCGAAGGGGGGCAAGCAGAGCATGGCCAGACCTCTCTTTTCAGCACACACTACCTTTGTCCTCTTCTTGAGTTTTCTTACATCCCAACTCTAAACCTAATGCTTGAAAATCCACATGCTCTTGTTCATTAATGTGACCATTAGTCATTTTTTCCTGTGTCTTGGTAACACCCAATGTTTTTATCAGCTCTAATAAGGATCGACTCTCTTAATATCTTCTCCTGGAAGGCAGATTACCCACCCTACTCATTTAAAGATTAACAATAATGTGCCATAAGGTAAATTATACCTCCAGCACGAAAATCTGCAATTGGGGAACCATTTTACAGATAGCATTCATTTTATATTCAATTATCTTGTTTATCAAAGAAATAAATGACGAAACCCAAAACTGGTAGTAAAAAGGTACAGAGTGCACTGCGAGGAATAATTAGGTCTTACCCTCCTGGACACCGAGAGCCATTTACCACTTCACTAAGGAGGTGGTGTTTACAGTGTCTGTTTTATAACTCTCTTCACATTAACTTTCAAATGTCAAAAGCAGATGGTTAATTGTTTATTATACAAAATGCCACATATGTACAATACTGAGATATAAAATTATTATAACCGATCTACCACAAGAAATCCTAGCTTTTAAATTATATAGCTTATTTGTCGGTCTGAATTGCAGCTTAACTGCAATCATATGGACCATGTGTGCCAGGGTAGTCACTGTCTGATGAATAATCTTCTCTGTGTGCACTCTGTCCTCAGTCAAAAGAGAAATAAAGATAACATGATATGAAAATTACTATTTATGGTTTAAAGTAATATGTACCGAGAAGAATGGGAGATGTCTGAATAGCAATGTCACATGTTCTGGTTTCATTTTAGCTCTGAGAGTGAGATTCAAGAATCATGGCCCAAAGCTTATTGAAGCAGTTAAACTGAAAAGAGTGAGCCTGCGCTGCCCAAATTCTCTAAAGCCGCTAGGTGTTGACACCAACACCCCTCTATTTACCCCAGGATCTCTCCATCATTGAGACTACGCACACCAGAGTGAGAATTTCTTTTTATTGCTTGCCAAATCTGTGGAGACCAATCCCTCCCCCTCTCGCCCCAGCTATCTACTATTCCCATTCTGCCAAAACTATCCCTTGGGGCAATCTCTTTGTCTTCAGGCTCATAGAACCCAATTACCTTCTAGGACCATAAAAATCAGACAGACAGGAAGAAGAGTGCAGCAGTAAAAAAGGGAAGAAAACGAGGAGAAGAATGCATTGTATTTCTATGGAGAAGGAAAGGAGAATCCAGGAATCTATGGGGAGTACGGCTGGGAAAGCTCCTTTATAATCTATTAGATGCAATTTACATACTAAAATTTTTGTGGCTAAAATTCTGTACAACAAATGAATGAATGAAAATAGAATCCAGTTGACTATGGAACTCCTGTTTACAGCCATCAATGAGCACTTGATGGAGAACACCATTTTGCATCTGTAGGTTAACCCCCTCTGACATCATGAGGTCTTGGATACATGTAAATCTGCTTGGCTAACCCACGACCAGTGAAGCACTGGTAAGAAACTCACAGTAGCTCATCAAATCATCAAATTTAGATAAAAGGAAATCCTGAGAATCACTTAATTCAAGGAATAGATAATTTATATCTTATTACATATTGATCTAGAAAACATAAAAAGAGGGAAAGCTGTTCAAGTGATTTTAATATAACTGTGGTTGTAAAATGATTCAGAGATGGGTCAAGACAAGAAATTGATCTTGCATTTTCATTAAAAAAACAGGTATAAACATTCTAAAATAAGTATTAGCCAACTAAACCCAATAATTATTTCAAAAAATACACCATGTCCAATAGCAATTACTGTAGGAATGCAAGTGTGGGTCATCATCCAAACATCTATCATTTCAGGGGGTTAACGAAAAAAAGTCTTTGAGTGATTCTGAGCAAAGGAGTGTTCCAGTAAGATTACTCTGGATAGAGTGGGGAGAACAATAAGGATTAGAGAGGATGAGAGAAGATCCATACTAGAAGTAGTGGCAAGATATTCACTAGGCATTAGAGAAATGCAAAGCAAAATGACATTGCGCTACTTCATGGACAAGATAATGTTAAGAAGGAGAACATACATATTAAGTGTGGGTGATGACATGAGGAGGAAAAGGGCTCTTGTACACTCCTGGTGGTGGGAGTGTGAACTGACACAGCCACGTGGGAAGGCAGTATGGCAGTATGGAGCAAAACGAAAAATGAGCATGCTTTAGTACTCAGGGATCATACTTCTGAATACAGGTCCCAGAGAAATTCTCATGTGGGTGCAAAGGAGATAGATACAAGGAAATTTACCGCAGTATTGTTTTGAGAGCAGAAAACTGGAGGCAACCTAGGTATCTATTACCAGGGGAATGAATAACAGGTGAGAATAGTAACAGTACTTATCCTACAAAACTGTTGTGAGGGTTAAATGATTTTGTCAAGAATTTAGAACAGTGTCTGGCAAGTAGTAAGAGCTATGTAAATTTGCTAATATATTTATAATTATTATGATGGAGTACTAAGTAATATTATGAAGCAATGATGCACAGGCCTTAAAAACATAATATTGGGTAAGAAAAGTATGAATAAGATTTTCAAAAACACATATACGAAACTCTCCCACATTATAGATTATACAAAATTATGTGCATATTAAGGATATAATCAAATATACTAGACATGATGTCAGAAGAAGAGGGAAAAAAGAGCTGGGTTTAGAGAAGAAGAAATATAAATAAAAGAGAAAGCCTTCCTTGGACCACTGAGGATGATGCATTATGTCCTGAGGTATATGATTAAATACAATTATCTATACCTAAAGGACACTTGTTGTTTTTTTTTTTTTTTTAAAAACATATCGTTAGCTTTTCATTTTGTAGCTGAGAAATCTGAAGCTCAGAGAGATTGCATCTTATTTATTACACAGCAAATCAGCAGAGAGTGGCAATGAGAATCTGGTTGATCTGGTCCTCAGAATGCAACACATCGTTCCTTCCTTTCTTTCATCCATCTATCCAGTAAACATTTATTAAGGATTCTTTGTGCTGGGAATACAGCAATAAACAAAACAGACACAGTGAGTCAATGTAAACTGGTTACAAATGAAACAGTTTTGAAGGAAAATTCACAGATCTAGCATCATACGAAGAAACTACCTAAACTGGGGGTAGAGGGTTAGGCAATGCTTTTCTTAAGAAACGACATTTAAGCTGAAATTTAGATCAATAGGAGGTTACCTAGATAAAGGGGGTGGGTGTGATGAGGAGAGGGTAAAGGGCATTCCAGAGAGAAAGGCAGTACAAAGGCCCTGTGGTCAGAGAGTGCATGGTGCATTCTAGGAATGGAAAGATATCTCGTGGCCTGAATGTAGGTTAGATGAGAATTCGCACAAGATGAAGTGAGTATGCTGGTACCAGATTACGCAGGGCCTTATGGGCCATACTGAAGATTTTGAACTTTATCCTAAGAGCAATGGAAAGGCTCTGAGTGTTCGGATAGGAGTGTTGAGAACAATGAGAAAGACTAAAGAGAATGCAGGGACGTGTGGGGTAGATAGGCATGACAGAAGTCCAGGTGGTTAGCTTGCACTAGGGCAGTAGCGGAAGTGGTGGCAATAGGAAAATAAATTTTAAATTTAGAATATGGTATTAATATGGAAATTATTTCTGTAATATAAAAGTATCTCTAATATATAGTTTAGTGTGCTTCCACAGCTCACTGAGATTTTACTGAGGTGTGCTTTCGATTTTTTATAACAAGCATCTACTGAATATTAATTTATCAAAGGATTATTCGAAAAAAGTATGATAATGCTCCTAGGGCGACTAGTTGCTTGATCTTGAGCAAGAAGAAAGGAAATAGGGCTAAAAGCCCTTTCCTAACTGTCATTGGCCAACAAAGACCATATCTCTGTTGTCTAGCTTCTCTGATCATTAGCAAAATGGCAGCTGCCCAGAGGATGCGGGGATCCACCTCCCACAGCCATGAGACCTGCCTGTGCTGCTGACAGTTCTGAGCTGAGAATGCCATCAAAATTTTTACAGTATCATTTCCTGCAGGTTCTAATTCGAACATTCTAACACCTTCTGCACTTTTACATCTCATTTGAGTCCCTCACTTTTACACTCTGCTTTATTACATTTTAGTTGACTTCATCACAGCTTCATGGAAAACAACTTCACCAACGACCATTTCCTGTCATTATGTGGGCAGAACTGAAGTAATCCCCTGCTTGAGTAGTAGGTAGTTTTTATGATAATTTTACCACAGGTAATGTTGTGATTTTTAAGTACGTTTCTCTCTTGCACAGCACTATACTCATTCCTGTCTTTAAAAAGATAAGTATCGAATGCAGCTATAAAAGAAACATACCCATCGTCACAATATTAACGAGCTAATAAATTCAAAAAGATTGCTGCATCCTAAACTTGCTCACCTACCAGGCACCCACTATCATACAATCACTTAATTTTATTCAAATCAGTGGCATGCCCAAGCCCTGTTACACTGAATTATGAGTCAGGAAAGGGCCATCAGGTTTAGAAGCCCCGCTCCCAAAACACTTTATACAGCAGTCTGCTCCAACAGTCTCCAAATCCTAAAGGTTTTATTTGATTCACAAAAGCATAGCCTTCATGTCATTATTTTAATAAAAAATACTGTAATGCCTCAAAGGTTATTGGAATCTTTCCTTCCAGTTCCTTCTTCCCATTTTTAAACATCTTTCTGGAGATATAATTGACAAACAACAAACTGCACATATTTAAAATGTACAATTCAATGCGTTAGACATATGCAAACACCATGAAACTATTAGCACAATGAAGATAACAAATCTTTCCATCATCCTCAAAATTTCCTTACACCACTTTGTAATTCTTCCTGTAGCTCCACAGAACTGTGTCTGCTTTCTGTCACTATATATTAGTTTGCATGATCCAGAATTATTTATAAATGGAATCATACAGTACATATTCTTTTTCTGTTGGGCTCTTTCATCTAGATCCTCGAGAACTGTTGGTTTACTCAATATAATCATCAGGTGAACCACTACATTTCAGAATAAATTCCCCTACTTAACCAAGAAACAGGACTTTTCTTCATCTAGTGGGCCATATTTGGGAACATGCGGGCTGCTGAGGTGCAAGGAGGGCACTGGGACTGGCCCTGACCACTCTGCCTTGTCCCTCTCCTGAAATAGGCAATGTAGAAATACTTTATTTGAAAAAAAAAAAAAACCCAAACATTTTTTTCTGATTTTGAAAATAATACATATTCATTGAAGAAAATATGTAAATGCAGAAAAATATAATAAATTACCTGTAATCTTGCCAACTAGAAAACCTCTGTTAATATTTGGATGTTCGTCCTTATAATCTTTTTTATGTATTGTTACAGACTTAATTGTGTCCCCTACCAGATTTGTATGTTGAAGCAGCAACCTTTGAATGTGACTGTACTTAGAGATGGAGCCTTTAAAGAGGTAATTATGATTAAATGAGGTCATAAGGATGGGGCTGTAATTCGGTATGACTGGTGTTCTTAGAAGAAGAGGAGGGTGCATCAGGAATGGGCGTGCGTGGAGAAAAAGCCATGTGAGGACTCGACGAGAAGATGGCCACTTGTGTGCCAAAGAGAGAAGCCTCAGGAGAAACCAGACATGCTGACGTCTGGATCTTGGACTTCCGAGCTCTAGACCTGTCTGAAGGTAAATTTCGTTGCTGAAGCCACCCGTCTGTGGTATTTTTTTTATAGTAGCCTTAGCAAATTAATACATGCACATATAAAAATACAAATTATCTTTAATTTAAAAATACTGGCAATAATCTGACTATTAAGACAGTAATCTAATTTTGCCATTTTATATGAGGAAATATAGGCATTTCCCTATGTTATGAATGAGTATACAGAAACACTGGTGTGTGAATGTGCCATAATTTATTTCATTATGCCCCTATTGTTGGACATTTATAATCTTTCCACATTTTTGGTTATCATAAATAACATTGCACTGAACATTCATGTAGAAGAAAAGCTCTCCTGAACATATTCTTAGGATAAATTACTAAATGCAGAAGTAGTAGATCAAGGGATAGTTTTAAGACTCTTAATACATATTGCCAAATTTCCTTCCAGAAAACTTATACCATATATATTTCAGCAGTATATGACATTGCCCATTTTGCAACAGCCTCACCCATATACTAAGCATTTTCATTTATAACACCTTTGCCAATAGGATTTTAAAATGAAACATAACAATCTGATTTTCAAGTTCATTGGAAAAGAAAATTTGAAAGAATAGCCTAGAAAATTTAGAAAATGAGTAACTATGAGTGTGGATTTGCTGTATTAGACAGCAAAATAGATTATAAAGCTATAGTTAGTTATTTAAATCATATGACACAGAATCTAGAATAGATATTCAAATCCATGGTACAGGATATTTTAAATCAATGAGGAAAAGATGAAATAATCAAGAAAGGATTTCAAAACAATTGGTCACATATTTTAGCAATAAAAGGTAAACCCTTACCTCAGACCAAACACACAAAAATGTAAATAGATTAAAGAGCTAAATGCTAACAATGCATACAACGATAACAAAAAAATAATCAACACTGACAACTACTGCACAGAAACATATTTTTATATTTTGGTCTGGGGAGGAAGTTTTTAAGCAAGTCAAGAAATCCTGAAGCAAGAAAAAAATGACTGACATATGACTAAATCAAAATTAAAAGCTTCTGTACAACAAAGACATAAAGAAAGATAAAAAGCAATAGTCTGGAGAAAGATATTTGCAATATATGTAAAACACAAAGCATTAATAGCCATAATCTACAAATTAACATTAAAAATACAAGCAAATAATTTAAAAAGCAAGCAAAAAACAAGTTGACAAAAAAATATAAAGTTGTACTTCATAAAAAAAAATGAATGGTTAAGAAAACAAAAAGATACTCAACTTTAGTAATAACTAGGCTAATGCAAGTTGAAACAAATATTTTATTTTACTATATATACTTCTGTATTTTTTTGTGGAGAAATAATTGTTTTATTATTTTGCAAATAAAAAAAAGTTTAATTAAAAATATTTGCTAACAAAATAAGCCAAAAAATAGTATCTTATTTCAATTTGCATTTCTTTGGCTATTAGTGAAGCTAAAATCTTTCAAGTTTATTGACTATTGTTTCTTTTCTTTCTGTTTTCATAAATTGCTACCTATACATATATTATATTGGGAATTCATATTTTTTTCTTATTTGAAAGTACTTCATACATATTAAAGTGAATAAATCATTGTCATGTATGTTGCAATTATTTTTTCCCAGTTTGTCAAACACTGAATTCTGTTTATGGCTTCTGCCTACGTTTTATGCTGAGGAAGTAGTTCCTCAATTAGATATTAATAGTTTTCTAAGGGTCTTTTGGAATAATACTATAAAATCTAAGTCTTAACAGGACACTATTTTGATATATAAAGGAAGAATTTCATGTAAGTGTTTTTAATTGTCAACTGTTTCAGCACCATTTACTATACTACCCTTCCGTTCTCAACTGATGTGAAATGTATTTTGTGCTATGTTCTTACATATACTGGGATACAATTCAGAGCTTGGATGATTGCTTAATTTATCTACCAGTTTACTCTTGTGTTAATGCCATACTACTTTAGTATGCAGTACTAATTTTAGTACCCGGTAGTAGTAGGCCTTTCATTTCATTAATTTTTTTTTTTTTTTGGGGAAGATGAATTTCCATTTATTCTTTTAGAATTTTTTTAAAAACTTAGTCAAAGTTTGTTTGTTTGTTTGTTTTTTAAGCACAGTTGGGATTCTGAGTAAGTCCTGTATTAAATTTGTAAATTAAGATGGGAAGAACCAACATCTTTACTACATTAAATTTTCTCATCCAGAAATATGTCTTTCTATTATTCAATGTTTCTTAAAGATTTATGGTTTCTTTACATTAGAACCTGTAGATTTATTAACTTTATTCACAGGTAGATCTTGTTGTTTGGGGGGTCGGGGGTGAGAAATGTTAAAAAATTCCAGCACACCTCCCTAGCATGCTCACCTCATATCTACACAATTTATGAGCTTACACTATTCTTCTGCCTCCCACCTTCAGAAGGAGACTTCTGCCGTCTCTAAAGGTATAAGAGGGTTCAGAGATGGGTGACTGTTGGCAATATAGCTAGGGATGGATTAGATATAAAAAACGTAGGTATTTCCAGTCTTTTACAATAACAATTCTGTGATAACCCATTTTATAGTGTGGGATTGTTACTAGGTATTTTATAGTTTTTATTGTTATTATAAATGAACTATGTCCCCCTCCCCATTATACTTTCTAAATGGTTATTGTATTTGAGAAAACGACTGATTTTTGTATATGTGATTGTATCTGGCTACATTCCTAAGAGTTCTTATTAATTCTAATAATTTTTCAATTCATTCCTTGGGTATATTATATCACATCTGCAAATAATGATATTTTATCCCTTTTCTCCAACATATATCATACTTATTTCTTTTTCTTCCCTTTCCCCCTATCCTTGCTCTTCCCCCACATCCCCATAAAAAATTCCCAGAGCAATGTTAAATAGAAGTGGTAATCAGGGCCAGCTTCATGGGCTTTCAGACAAGCCCTGCACGGAAGACTCACACTTAGTTTAATGCTCCACTGTCCCTGCCTTAAAAATCTTAATAATTTTATCTTTGAACTTATGTTTTTGAAGTGCCGTCTGGTGGAAAATGGAGCAAGTCTGTAAACAGAGGAGATACACAACCTTCACCTGCCCATAATTCCCTGCTGTCCCAGTTTGTGCAGAGCGTTCACGATGCCCCATGAGCACAGAACTCCAGTGGGTCTCTGGCACATAGAAGTTGAGGGAGACTCAAAGCAAGGACAAGGTAAACATGTTATGACTGTGACTGAGTAAGCAGGGATGCTGACAGCCTTGAGAGGCCACACAGTCCCTCCTAACAGAACTTACCTCAAATGTGGAAAGAAAGTAAAAGTATTCCAAGAAGCACTAATGACCACGGAACTCTATCATATCCTTTTTCACTCTTATTACCCGATATTGGCCAAATGCTGATGCTGAAAATAATGACCAGGAAAGAAAGGGAAAGATAGGGCCACCTATAGATTCTTTCCCCTTTGGTTTTTACTACTTATCAGTGAAACAAAGGCAGAGAGTTTTGGTAGATTGAGCGTGAATTAAAATAATTTAGTTTTATGCAGAATTCCCACTGATCTGGTAAGAACTAAATACATACACATGTGTGATCTACCAAATGAGAATTTTGTAATTTTGGTGATCTGAATATGAGATAAATGCTCTCATATTTGCATTTAAAACTTCCACTGCATACTATAAAGATGAATGATAAAATTGATGCTAATAATTTAAAAGCTTATTTTTTTTTACTTAGAATTACATTAAATAGCAAATAAAAACACCATGCCAAGTGGAAAGAATGCAAAAGAAAAAAAAAAAACGCTTTTTAAAAAAGTGCCTTTAATTGCACTTTTGCCCTGTTCTTTGAACAAGGGGTCTAACATATTCGTTTTGCACTATGCCTTACAAATGATGATGGTCCTGGGAATTACAATGGGTATTTTTGTTTTGCTTTGTTTTAGGCTTGTGGAACTAGCTCTGGTTAAACCAAGGGTTTCCAAACCCCAGGCCGTGGACCAGTAAGGTCTGTGGCCTGTTAAGAACCAGGCTGCACAGCAGGAGGTGAGCGGCAGAGAGCAAGCAAATCTTCATCTGTATTTGCATCTGCTCCCCAGCACTAGCATCACTGCCTCAGCTCCACCTCAGACCATGAGGCATTAGTTTCTCATAGGAGCACCGGTCTCTGATGCCAAAAAAGTTGGGGACCACAGGTTTAAACCACAGTATATAATGGGTCATCACATAACTGTTATTGTAAAAGACTGGAAATACCTATATGTCTATCAAAGGGGGCTGGTTAAATAAGTCACAGCACCTCTATTCAATGGAATATTGCACAAACATAAAAAAGCATGAGAAAGCTCAATAAGTATTGGTAAGGAAAGATCTCCAAGAAACACTGGTAATTGAGAAAAGACATGTGAATATACGCTACATTTTTTTAATAAAAAGGAGAGAAATAAGATTATAAATGTAATACTTAAATTATTAAATTAAAAAAATTACCTACCAGATTTTTGGGTGAAGAATTGGGGTAGAGGTAGGAACTAGGCCAGCAAAATTATATTTTACATCCCCTTGGCCACTGGAATATCTTTCATAGTAAAATAAATGCCAGAGAAACACCTTGCCCATTTATAACCTGGTTATTCATAATGCCAGTTTGAGGCTCAACCATGGTTTATAAGAAAGTGATAATATTGCATAATGTTTGATATATGCTCTAAGATGTCACACTTAAAAACAACTATGCATATTTACATTTACCTGGACACACACACACACACACACACACACACACACAGCTCTCACTATATCTCTGGTATATAATAAGGAGATACGTACATAGGGTCCAAAAACAAAAAACGGGTACAAAGGATGATGAAACTTAAATGTATATAAAGGACCCCTCACTAAACCAAGAATCCTAAATGACTATGGAGAATTCTCTTTCTAATCATTCCCCGCACTCCTCACAAAAGAATTGCAGCCCATTTTTATTTGAGAACAAGGGCTCCATAGGGTAGGAGGCAAACAAACTGTGTTATATTCTATATATATCATTGTGGGGTATTTACTTTATCTGAATCTCAGTAACTCTTAAGATGCAAAGTGGTCCACTGAAGGGGCACAGGCTTTGGAGTCAGTCAGAGATAAATACGCCTTTGTACAAGTTGACCATTCTGTGTGATTCTCTCCTGACCCTCCGACTTCTTCTGTTTAAGGATAGGCCCATCCATCACTCTTGTGGGGAGGTCTGCCCTGACACCATCCCTCAACTCAGGTTCGGTGCTCCTGGTTCCAGTGTTCCTACAGCATCTGCTGAAATTTCCCAATAGATGACTTATTTTGTTTGTTGTCACCTTCTGTTTGTGTTTTTCTCCTCCAGGAGCTCAAATGATCCTCCAAGGCAGAAACTACCTGTGTGTGCATCTTTCTATCCCCAGTGCCTAAGATACACTTGGCAACCTCTTAATAAATGTCTGCTTAATGTCAAGTAATTTACAGTGGGATAAATAAGTTAAGCTTCACTGACAATTAGACCTGGCCTTAATATCTGGTTAGAGAAACAGGCTGGGAAAAAGCACAGCCTCTTGGTCTGGACCAGTGCAGACTCAACAGGGCCATTTTTGGAGACTACTTGCATCAAAGTCTTCTGGGCCCTTCCAACAAGT
Organism: Eonycteris spelaea; assembly: GCA_003508835.1. Lineage (NCBI taxonomy): Eukaryota > Metazoa > Chordata > Mammalia > Chiroptera > Pteropodidae > Eonycteris > Eonycteris spelaea. Next base: position 3,438,493 of record PUFA01000069.1, read on the forward strand.
TTGCTTCTTTACCACATTCTGACATCTTCACCCCCTAGTGAACTCCTCCACGTCCAAATCCGTTTCTGCTCCAGAGGACACTTACTTTTTACACACAGTTCCAAATCACAAAAGTCATATCACCAGTTGAAAAGATTCCAAAAGTCCTTTACAACACAGATTTCCAACTCTTTACTTTCCCAAGAACTTTACAGAATTCTTAACACACTCTTACAATTTTAAAATACGCTTGGATGACAGCGGCAACTGCAGACCACTTATTTCTATTTCCTGCCTTCAGTGTCAGCCACTTTTGTTGCTATGTAAATTAGCCTTTTTTAAATGCTCTGTATTGTTTACTGAATTCTTGAAGGCCCAGCTCAAAATACCGTTCGTATCTTAAAAGGCAAGAAAATAAGTGAGGTTCCTTCATAGCCTAACTAAATATTTAACCTTTCTCCACACTCTGCTCATGTCTTTTTTTGCTGTTCTCTACTCCACGTATTTCTATGACTTGCTAGTGCGCTTACTCAGCTAGTTGGAATCAGACGGTAGATGTCTGGAGCCCCTTTTCACCTTCCACCTTTGCACCAGTCCTCCGTCTGTCTGCTTTCAGCTCCACTCCCTCCCCTGCTCTACACTGCATCTTGGAGGCTAAATCTTCACCAACTACAGTTTCCAAACTTGCCAGCTTGATTTTGGGTGAAGTTCTGCCAACAGAAAAAACTGGTGAGAGACTGAACGATGGGCGGAAGAAAACATTTCTATCAGCTTCTGGTGGAACAGTGGCAGATGAATGTGAGCTCCGGTGCTCCTGTTCAGACAGCACAGTTCCATGGTGGCAGCAGCAGTGACTGCTCCCAGAGCTTCAGCAATGCACAGTTCCTATGCGTACACTGCCTATTTTGGTTGCCCGACATCAACTGCTAACAAGACCCTAGAACAAAAAAGCTACCAGTCCTCATGGATGAATGCTGGCAGACACTTAATATCCTAAAGCTGGTATAAGAAGCTTCTTCATGTTCTTTTAAAGGGTTAAAGAAACCTGAATTTTGTGCCTAGAGCTTCATGTCTAGATAATATCTCTTAAGCAGAGGTGGAGCCAAGGATAAGAATGGAGAGGGACTTATGAAAGCTTATATTTTCCAGAAGAACTAGGAGATCTTAGAAAGGGAAACCAGACTCATGTAATGCTAAAAACCACACTTTAATATTAGTCTAAAGTGCTTACTGCTCCCCCAAGTCTTACTAAAAGCATATTCTCTATTCATCTATAAGACTCATAAGGAGAGCTATTTTAAAAAGAAAAAAGAAATTCAATGATCCTTAAACATATGAAAAGATGCTCATTTTCTCTCATAAGAGAAATGCAGTTAAAGCTGCACTGAGTTACCACTTTCTCACCTATCAAACTGGCAGAAATCCAGTTTGACAATATGTGCCACCGGCAAGGCTGTGGGGAAATAGTCATTATCATACATTGCCAATGAGATTTTTTTAAAATGGTACAATCCCTATGGAAGTGAATTTGGCAATATCTAGCAAAATTATACATACTTTTACCCTTTGACCATGTAATCCTCTTCTAGGAATCCCAGAGATATATTAGCAAAAATAGGAAAAGACTTATGCACATGGCAACAGCTTAATTTGTAGTAGCGGAAGACTGAAAAAAAAAAAAAAACAACCCAAATGGTTCATCAACAGAGGACTGGTTGAATAAATTATAGTACATCTACACTAATGAGTACCATGCAGCTATAAAAAGGAATGAATAAAATCTTTCTATATAGCTAGTTCTAGGATACATGTTAGGTACAAAAAAACAAGGTGAAGAAAGTACAGATAACATATATTATGCTACCAATTATTTAAGAATGTTGGGGAAGATGTATAATATAAATTATGTATATCTATGTACTTATTTTCCATTTTTAAAAATGGAAGAAGAACCCAAAAAACTAAAGGGAAAAGAGATTACTTATAGGAATAGAGGGGACAAGACTATAAGCTTGATTTCTCTAAATACGGCTCTTTTGTGAAATTGATTTTGGAACCATGTATATATCTTACATAGTTATAAAACAACAAAAAAAAACATTTGAAGGCAATCACTAAATATTGAAAGCAAAATGAAACAAATGACTCAAACCGTATACTGAAATAGTGGAGTGATCACATAAAGAATTATTTTAAGTGACTTTAAAACACATTATTGTACTGTACATCTCCAGTGCAGTATATACCCTAAGGGCTGAAAAATAATTGCAAAAATTTTAAACTATTTTCAGTATTCATATGGTTCATGGTGATATTGGTACTATAATCCTGAGACTGTTTGATATACCAGAGACAAAGCAAATGAATTATTGTGCCAGATCACTGGTAATTAAGGTTTTCAGTATGGAAAAAAAGGAGATGAGAGAAAGAAAGGTTAAACAGACAGTTTGCATACTGGATTTTAATTAGACGTATCAGCATGCACTCATGCACTATATTTTACTTGTTAAATACGTAATATAAATAAATACATTTTGTACATATTTTTCTTAGTTCTGTCCACTAGGAAGGCCTAGAAATAATGACCAACCCAGTGGCAAGTACTTAGACTGAGGTTTCCATATATCACTTCCCACTTAAAAGAACCAAGGCTTCTTGCAGAAATTAGATTTGGGCAGATTAAGCCAGATCAGGGAAAGGAAATGTATAAGATGAACCTGGTATATTGTGTCATGCCAGACAACAAGGAACTACTGAGGACTATTGAGATCATATCAGAAGAGCTCAGGGGCCAATATGAAGAGGCTAAAGAATGGAAAATTTTGAACATCAATAATAACAACTACAAGTGATTAAAAGATATTCAATTTGTTAGATCCCGTGAATTCGAAATGATATGTACTCCTCTTCTCTCCTCACCTTCAAAAAAACCCACAAACCTTACTGGTCACCTTTGGAGGATGCTAGGTAAAATCACCTCTTCATTTTGAAAACTGGTAAATAAAAAGAAAGTATATGACATTTATCCTTCTCTTTTTGGGCAAATTATACCTCTTACCAAATGAGTGGTGAGAAAATTTTCTCTTTCTAGCTACTAAACGAAGAAGGAATGATAAAATTAGAACATAACTTTTAGAATTCTAAATTATGAAATAACGAGTCTAGAAAATAATCATGAATGGATGTGAATATCCAAAAAAGAGATAATGAAAGATTTCCTGTGCTTCTTGATAGACACATATGCACCACCTACAGAGCATTATGACCAAAAAACACACAAAAAAAACAAAAAACAAAAAACCTGAATTAGATTAAGCTTCTAACTACCTAGTTAAAAGAAATTTAACAGAGGAACATGTTAAATGTTACCATGGGGATTTAATCAACCAAATCCAGGCTGTTAGAAACACTACAGGATAAGAACCTAGTTTCTTCAACAAAGGTCAGGGAGGCAGGGGAGCAAGTTGAGGGCGGTGGGGGGGCGGGGTGGGGGTAGAAGGTAAACTATAGATTTAAAGAAATTTAGAGTCATAACAGCTATTTATTGATAGTATGGACCTTACCTGAATTCTGATTTAAACAACCTATAGAAACACACAGATTCACTCCAGGCTCACCCAATTAGGGACATGTGAACACTGCTCGAGTATTTAATACTCAAAGAATTACTGTTCATTTTGGGGTATTATAATGATACTGTGATTATGGCTATAAAAAGGAGACCTTACTTTTAGAGATACATATTGAATTACTTATGGATAAGATGATAAAACGTCTGGGATTGACTTCAAATAATCCGATGAAGAGGAAGTAGGTAGCCTATAGATAAAGCTGGATTGTCTGTTGAATTGGTAGTTCTTTAAGCAGGTAGTGGGTACTGGTCTATCTGAACAACTAATAGGGTATTCAAAGAAGTGAATTTAAATACATGATTAAATAAAAAAGTTTTGGCAATTATCAGGAAAAAGTGGAAAGACCTGGCAAATGCCATGTATGTATCACAAAGCAGACTGCCAAGGCAAAGCAAACATGTTCTTTGGGAGGTTGAATGCTTATAAAATAGTGGTCATATCTATTCTAATTAGTCCCTCATGCTTCACTGGCATGACAGGTTCATGCTTCCTACATATGACTATTTTCAAAGAGGAGACAGTCAGCATAGGTGGACTCTCTCAGGTGAGAATACATCCCACCATGGTCTAGAGGCAGCCACCAAACGAGTGGTGGCTGTGGTGGCAGCAGCAGAGAATGCTGTGGGTAGAGCCTGACTACAGATTTGGTCACTGTAGTCAAGGTGGGGCCTGTTCCCATGGATATATGAACTCACAGGTTTCCAAAGCTTCCCCATGAATCTGTACAAGTGAAGCAACATGAAGAAGGACATGCTGTCAACAAATTGGGAAAGAAACCCATTAGTAGAAAAAGAAGTCTAAAATCTTATAGAGCTAATGCAGTTTATTTTTACTTTTTTTGTCGGCATCATTATATGTTTTAAATGATAACATTAAATTCTGATTTAAAAATTTTAAAAACTAATTTTAAGACCTACCAGGAGAATAGTATTCTAATTAGAGTAGGCTAAACTATGATACAAAGACCAGGAATTGTGAAAAAAAAGAAGTTATGAATCTTGAAACATAAAAGTAGGGTTTGCTACTCTACTAGTTATTCATGGATACGTTATTTTAGTTTTATTATTTTTTTTAACCCCATGAAAACCTGAAGTTTATATCAGTGGTTTTCAAGGGAGGAGTGCATTTTTCACAGGATATAGGAAGGAGTAAATATTTGGCAACTACGATTTAAAAATAACTATGGGCGGTTCTGATATACACTACGTATATCAGGAGGACCACTCCTTTCTTGGAGGTCCCTGTAGGGTGGCTGGCTGAGGCCTATATGCAGCCGAAATGCACCTGAGATCATCAACAAGGAAAGCTGGCCATCACTAATTCAAACGCCCCTTTAAACTAAGCAGAGCTGCCATGTTGGACAAAGGATAGTGAAATCCCCCTGTACTCCATCACAACTCACACCACCTCCCTGACTGCCCAGCATGGGGGCTGCTTTGAGCGGTGAAGATAGTAGGAAGAGGACCAGAGGAGACCCTATTATAGGCCGTCTGCCCACAAGTGCATGCAGATATCTGCACTGCTCCCATTCAGTTGAAGGATGACAGGCAAATGTTTGCAGTGCTCTTGTCAGTCAAACTTGAGCACCACAGAAAAGGGCTGGAAGAAAAGTGACCAGACAACAAAACCACTTCTTGCATGTCTGCAATCTCTTTCATCTCCTGATGTGCCTGAACTATTATGACTTCTGATAATGCTGACTAGTTCAGTTTGGACAAAACACACAGACCAATGACAGCATCCCTCACTACAAGTAATCCTGAGTTTCATTCCTGTAATGATCTCTCATGCCAGATAGGCCTGTTTCTTTGATCATTACAGTGTCCACAAACTTGTTCTTTCTCCAATAATATTGGGGGCTGTTTTAAGTAGGCAGCAGTTTCTATGCAACACAGTCAAAAATATAGTGCATTGGGCTGAAATGCGTTGTTAAATGGTACACATCTTATGACTATGAAGGTGGATTAGTTTCTAAGATCCTTTTCAGTGAGGACTCACCTAATTACACATACACAGTGAGGCCTATACAGTCTATAAAAGGACCTGGACAGCAGTGAAAAGAAGTGCCCTCCCTATTAACCCCCATCACCAATATTCTACACAGCCCACAGAATGAAGAGCCTTGATAATATCAGGTAATGCTTCAGCTCTGTTAACTTTCAAATTATTTAAAGTCACAAAAATTAACATTTATATTTAATATTAAAAATTTTATCCATAACAAAGTTAAAACCAAATTATTTACTTTAGTTGAGCTCTAAAAGTTCTTTATATGTTAGAATAATTTCTACTGCTACTACTTTATTAATATTACTCTCCTAAATTTCCCTAAATAAAAAATTACATTTAGGGCATAGCAGGTGTTAGGAAAATTTAGACGTATGACCAAAGATTTAGAAAACATTTGCAAGTCACATTCATCTTTCCCATTCTATCATCACCATGTTTTTAGGACATCTGTCAATATGTTATGTATTCCAGCATGGGACAGAACTTGAGAAGGAGAGCAGAAATGAGCCCCTCTGTAAAGGCAAAGACCAGGCCAGGGACATCTTATTCCCGCCCACCTGAACATACAGAGTGCCCTTTCAAAGAAGCAGATTTAAGGATCTAATTAGCCAAACTATGATCTCTGCAAGAGGTGAGCAAAAACCTGAGGGCATGGGAAAAAAGAGGAATAATCAGTCTGGGTGGGTGGGAAACAAGATATCTAGACTGTCAAGAGCTGAGTGGGTTATTCAGTCAGTGGGTTATGCCTGACTTAAAAGTACCTACAACTAAAACAAAACACAACAGAAAGCAAGTCAACAAACAACTAAAACAAAATTTTAAAAAATACTCTTTTGAAAGTTCGGTTTGGCAGTATCTCCCACAAGGTAACCTGACTTTCACAATGATAATTCAGTTAATCTGGTCTTATTTAAATGATATGTAGGCATTTTCTTGAGTGAAACTTGGTGAAACAGGGCAGATATGGACTGATATGTCCGTGAAAAGAAGATACTTTCACAGCTGAGTATACCAATCACACCAAATCAAAGCCCAAAACACCTGCATAGCGTTGGAAAGTATGAGTATCAGATCAATATTATACAGCTGCCCTCCTTGATTACCTACCACTAAATACAGAAAAGCTTTTGATGTGAAGGGCTTTGCCCAGCTATCATAAGCATTTCCCACAAGCAAATCGAATGAATCACTAGAAAATTTTAATTTTTAACTACTAGTAACATATTTATATATTTTTAAGTTTACCGGAATGATTATTTTGACTACTTCTAAAAATATAAGCCCTCCCCTATGTCACTCAGTGATAAGGCTATCAAAATCAACCAAATTTCTTAGTCAAAGCTGATAAGGAGGTGAGTTAAGATGAGTTCAAAATATTTGAAGGTAGAATATCTAAGTATGCGTACAAAATGAAGTTGCAACACTTACCTATCAGGCCTTTCTCCAGAGTAAAGGTTTTGTTTGTAAACATACATTCAAAAGCCACAATGTGAAAAATCTTGTTCACTGTGTTGTGAGTCCCAACTATTCGAATATACCTGGTGGTAAAAAGAAAAAAATTTGTTGAAGATGAGCTTCTATCACAACCAATCTGAAAATAACAGAATAAGGTACATTACATAAACATACAGTATACCAAAGCATGGACTAAAGACTTTGAACTTGGCTTCAGTCCCTGTACCTGTTTCTTAGGGCTACCTCCAACTGAGCCTAGAATCATTACAGCAAAATTAAGGAGATTCCACTTTCCTGAGAATTAAGTAGAACTTGGATTCGATTTACCCGGAAAATCAAACCAGGTACTGTTCAGTTCAACCCTTGGATGTCAGTACAATTATGTGTCCATGAGACATTTACACTAGAGAATAACTAACAGTTTCTATGTCCGCCTTGTGGTTAGGAATGTGTCTGTGCACAAGTGCACAAACACGCAAAATCAAATGCTTTCCAACTCAATGAAAGATTTCATCCATTGGAGACAAATGCACGGAAATCATAATTGGCTTTTTTGTTTAAAAGAAAAATCCACAGAAACTACTTGTATTTTAAGACTGCTCCCAAATCCTTGTTATGAAGTTAACCCTATGTACTTACCCCAGCCCCCTACTTGACTGCTGAGAAACCTTCTCCTGACCAAAGGAAGAGATCTGCAGGGGTGACCCAGATGGCTCTGCTGCCTTCTTCCTGGCCACACAGATCTGGCATCTGCACACAGTGCAGAGTTTCACGGGGCAGGTCTTGAGCATCTTGGCCTGTTCCCCCTGTGTATCTCCCTGGAGGCTTCGCCTCCAACAAACAAGCATTAACCTTGGAGTGACTTGCTCCTTTCACTCTCCAAAGGGACCTGACAGTTCACAGGTTAATGAACAGACAAACTCATTCTTCTGAGTGTCACACAAATCCATGGGGAATGTGCCACACACTGTCATACTGGAATTCAAAGGAAAGAACCAGGAAAATTAACTAGATTAACTGATAACACTCTCCCAAATTATGAACTATGCTCTCTGCAGGATGGGGCACATTAAATGAATAGATTTCAATTAGGAGATGACAGACTGGGCAAGGGCTTAGCTATATCCTCTACACTGTGCAAAACAATCTTCGACTTAGATGATACAATTTTACTCGGTTAATCTCTGTTCACTAATTCAGTAATTTCCTTACATTTCTCATCACTCCAAGTTAACTGTATAATGTAAATGCCGACTTAAAAAATTCACATTAAAGATACTATATTTGGGGTTTTTATACTATGGGCTATTTTCCCTCCTGTTTCTTCAAGCCTAAATCTCACAGCATTCCCTGTGTGCCTCATTTAGCCATCTGCTCCTTGACACGAGCTGATCACTCATCTTCATAACCAATATAAATGCAATCTCCTGGTCTGGCTGCTTAGTGTGCCCACACCCACTGCAGGGAGACACGGTTCTTCCTGTGTGGAGAGTCAGGGCAACTAGTGCATCACCAGAGCCCTCAGGTAAAGCAGGAAGTTGGCCCTGATTTGTTCTCTTCAGTCCTCAAGGCAAACAGAAGGTGCTAATTTTACTGGATTTGGGTGGGTAGGTGGGTTTCTTTTAAAATAAATTCTAAATGGTCTGTGTAGCACAGATTGTGTTGTTCTTTACTATTGGTGGTGACATTCTCCCTGGGCTTTCTGGAAGACAAAGGGTGTATTAAGTCTGGCACCTTGGCCTGAATCTAATTTTGTCTATTTCCTTAAACTCCCAGGAACTCAACCAGCATAGCATTTTCAACCACTCATGGTCCTGACAGCCTGAGTGCTGCTGTCTGCAACCTTGGAGGGAATGTAGGGAATGTGGTTTGGTGGAATTTGATCAGATCATTTTCCTGTTTCCTAGGTTGAGTCTCTACCAAAGGAGAGACAGCCCTCCTAACACTGCAAGGGAGAGGAGCCAGGAAGTGACTAATAGGGCCTTTCCCATTGGCAGTTCTTAAGCTTAATAGTCTAGCTGATCTAAGGGGATACAGTAATGTTCTCTCCCTCCCTTTCTTTCTTTTTAAAATGTTATAGGAAACCGGGATCTCCAAGTTTAGATAACAGTCATTTCCCAAATTTTACCCTGGTGCAAATGTCAGGAATGGGAGAAAAAAGGCAACTTTTCCCTACCTCGTCGCCCAATTATAAGAAACTGAAGATAAAAAATTGTACTGAAATACATTTTACAGCTTTAATGATAGTGTTTGTGATAACAAACAAGATAATATATATGATTGGAAAAGCACAAGAGATGCCTCCAGATAAGAAGTTCTATATAAATGAAGATAATGTTATCTCTGCTGCATAATCCTCAAGTCAAATTAGCAATTCACCACTATATACCACACTCTTGATTAGCCTGTTATGTAATGCTCATAACAAGTTTAATTATTCTAGTTCTACAATACTTTCTAAGTTACCATAAAATTATAGCATGATTGACAAAAATGGCATAAAGTCCCATATTTTAAAAAATGGTAACGAAGTCAAAAGAAAGAAGCCATGCTCCTTTTCTCCAGCAAGGAGCTGTTGAGCCTAGGACTCTGTCCTTTACCAAAGATCTCAACTAGAATTACCAAATAGGCCTTGACTCATCCCTCAACTTCGGGTGACTGACAGGGCAGCCTGGAGCTCTACAGTGTGAGCACTTAGAGGCCCTGTGCCACCCAGGGGGAGGAGTGCCGGGATCCATGAGCAACGCCTGGAGGGAGAAGGAGGCATCACAGACATCATCTTTGATCATGAGCAGATTTCCTTAATGGTGCTCACAACGGAGCCTCCCCAAGGTAGAAGAAAAAAGTAATTACTACCTAAGGTATTGACCATCCAAGGGATGGGGATGGAGAGAGTCCACTCTCTCTTTTTTACTTTTTTTTGAAAACCAGAGCAGAATTTGCTTCTGGGTCATAACACCTAAACAGGAGAATACTACAATTTTTCTGTCGCAAAATATTTTGGAAAAAAAGGCAAAATTTAAGGCTAATTTTTTTCTTTTCATCATCCTCTCTCCAATGTAAAATCAGGTTCAGATTTAACTTGATAATAAGGGCAGTGACAACTAGTGACTTCATCAGTGTTCAGAGGGAACACTGCAGAAAAATACAACAGCTATCCTTGGTTCTCCCTGAGGTCCTCAACAGCAGCCCAGACAGTTGGAAGATAATTAAAACGTAAACAATGCTGAGGAAGGCAGATATGCATCAGACTGGCCATTTCTTGTGAGGATGAGGGCTGTCCACACGAGCCCCAGTGTAAGTCTGTTTTCAACATTCTCCCCCCTTCCCTATGTCAGCTGTCTTCTAGTCACTGACAAAGACTGGATCCTGAACACAGTTCGGAACAGGAGGCTTCAATGCAGAAGCTTCCAGGAGCTATAATATTGTGGGTGAAGATATTCTGTCTTCTTTAATAAAAGGAAATCCAAAATCTCTAAGGAAAACACTCTAAAATTGAAAGGTACCCTACAGCTTTGAAGAATGTGCTTTAGCATCGAACAGAACCAGGTTGATAGCCCATCCCCCTCACTTAATTAGCTATGTCACTTTGGGGAAAAAATGTTTTAAATATTTTGAACCTTAGTTTCCTTCTCTACAAAATGAGGTCAATAACACAAAACTTACAGGATATTTAAATGAGATAAATATAAAGTGTCTAATGCAGTGCTGGGCAGAGTAGGATATCTTTAAATAGAAATTCAAAGAGTGGATCGTGGGATACAGAATGTCTTGGTTTCCACTTGGAGAAAACTGGTTATCTGGGAGAGTATTCCTAACTGTGGACATTAAAATAGCCCATCTAGAAGGAGGTAGGCCCAGGGCAGGGCCTCGTCTTTTCTTTTAGGACAGCACAGTACAGGTACTATGGACCACAGTAAAAAGCTATGTTCCAAGTGCATATTACCTGGCTCTATGTCCCTCGTCTTTAGAAAAGGCTATTTAAAATGTTCTTGACCTGACTTAGCTATGCATGAGGAAGCCAGGGAAGAATCTTTTGCCCGTATTTGGTCTAGCTTCCCATACCCATAGAAGAGTTTCTTTTTTGTGTGAAAATCCTAGAAGTTTAGAAAAACAGCATTTCCCAACAGAGAGACATCATAATACTGTGACCTAGAGGAACTCTGCTTTGGAGATTTCACTGCATTCTCTGTCTGCTCTGAGAAGGTACAAATTCCTATTCGTAACCTATCTTTCTATTATTTCCTGTCAGTATGCTACCAGATTTAATTTCTAAGACATACACAATCCAACTTTAACATACTAAAGAAAATAGAGAAAAACGGCAACTTGTACGTTCCCACTTTAAACCCCTTGGTATTCTCTGGTCTTTAGTTCTGGTGGAGCACAAGCCTACTTGTGGTTATAATTAATCCTTAACCTCTGCCTCTAGTTATATGATTACCTAACTTCTATACTGAGCAGGTTCTACAACAAGATAAAACCGAATTCAGTAAGAAATATTTAAATGAGCTCTCAAGGGATCACTAAAGCCAAAATTTACCAGAATTCTATTCTTTGGTAAACAAGGTTTTATTCTCAAAGTGAACTTCATATCCTTGGGTTAAACGAAGACTCTTGAGAAAACTAGAGTTAGCCTAAGACTGGTGCACAAGAAGAGATCCCTAACATTTTGGCTCTTTCTCTGAGGTAGCCATAGAGAACGCTAAGGAAAAAACTGTTCGTTGCAGTAGCCAGATACAGGCACATTACAAAAACGGTAGCTATAGCATTTAAGAGGAATTTGGGACCATGTGGGGTTTGGATTCACCATTTCCAAGACTTCCTATTTGACTTTTCCTTTCAAGGGGATACTAGGAAAGTACATAAGTAATTCTCTAACCTAAAAGGCAGGTAATGTCTGCAGGTTTCCCCAGTATGATGTTTTCTTCCAGTTCTAGGTGCAATGTTAGTGTTCTTATAATCAAACCATACACTGGAAGGGGAAGTGACTTCAGGTCTTGTTGCTAAGGCAGCAAGTAGAAAACAGTTTACTGCCAGAATGACAAAAAGCTTCTAGGAAAAGCATGTTGCAACAGAAAAGATCTGTTACTCTTAGAAAACCTTCCCTCTGGCTGATCTGTGGAGCTATAGATTCTCCTCTACTGACTTCAGCTTCTTTGGGGGAGGAAGAATTATGGAAAGGTTAAACACTTCGTATTCGGAGTTAGCCTAAGCAAAGGCTATTGTCTCCGAAAGCAGCCCTGATGCATCTGACCATTGCCCTTCAGAGGGAACAATCATGTTCCACCACCTCCACTATTCAACCTGAAGGGCAAATGAAACAAGAAGTCATCTAGTTTTTCAGAGAAAACTGATGCTGTATAGAATCAAGTATGCGGAAAGAAACAATGGGTAAATAATTACTAACACATCATAACCCAGTGCTACTGTAATGGACACTCATTCCAACTTTGGAGATAAATATTTAAGTGTTGCTTTTTATTTGGGGGAAATAAATGAATTTTGAACACAGTAGGCTTTTTTCCCCATCCCCAAATATGTAGAACCTAAAACCTGCCATAATAACCTGCCTTCAACTTATAAAATTATATTTGTAATTAATATCACAAAAAGAACTTAATTATGTTTATGTAAATAGTATGAAAATGATATAATATATAAAATTTATTTAATTCATTTAAATTCCCTGCTTGCATATTTATCAGTGATCAATAATAGCCCTTTTAGGTATATTGGGTAAATCTGCTTTTAATCAAGATTTAATGAATACTTGCAAAGTACAAGAAGCTGTGCTAAGCACTGTGAAGAATGGCCTCAAAAACAGGACTTACAGCTTCATCTAGAAAGGTTTATAATGCAGTTTAGAAGGAAAGACTAAAACACCACTGGTAGTAGTGAGGAGGAAAAAGACAAAAGAGCTTCTTACCTATTCACACATGGCAGCCTACTTAAAACACCAAATTTAGCAACATGAACTTTAAAAGTCCTCCCTGTGAACTACTCTTGCTTCAAAGACTAAAACAAAATAAACATGGCTAAAAGAGAAATATCCCTCCACCACCCCCACCCCCCAATATACACAGATGACCACTGAATCACCCAACAAATATTAACTATTTACTGAGGGCCAGTTACTGCTGCTGGGTGCTGGGATATAGGATTGAACAAAAATCTCTTCTCCATGAAATGTACATTTCAGGTCAGGAAACAGATAACAAATTAAAAAATCAAATAATTGCCCATTGCTTAGTAGGTGATCTATTTGGCACAGAATTTTATAGACCAGCTTTCTAAACTGGAATAATAAACAGTTATAAAACCTCTCTCTGAAGTGATAAAAGGGTCAAATGGGAAGGTATAACTAGCTCTGCCTGAGAACACGGATAAAGTGTAAATGAGTCTGAGGTGTATAGACAGCACACCTATTATAGATATTGAGCAGGATATAGGCAAAAATCTAATTAAGTAATCTTCTTAGGATCTCGAAAGAGGAATTGATTTGAATTTCATGGAAAGAAATGTCTTATTTATTTCATGGTTTAGTTTTCTTTTTATCTTTGCTTTTTTTTCAGATTGTAATATTCAAAGGATTATAGAGAGGCAAAATGGGAAGTGGAGGATATAAATTGAAAAATGGAATAAGGAAAAGGGAGGGAGGGGAGGAAGGAGGAAGAGATGAATAAAGGTGGGGTGGAGGAGGGAGAGGAAGAGAGACGGAGCAAGCATGAATATGAATAAACCAATCCCTCTTCTATCTCTGCTAATGTGAACAAATCCCCATGTGGGAATACTGTTAACCAATTTTATTACTCAATAAAACATCTGAAACCAACACAAAGTAAATTTTAAGAAATAGAACTAAATTACCAAAAGTTCAGCATTTGCATTTTTTCATTAACTTTTCCCCTAGCCTAAGATGCTGGGGCTGGGGGAGAAAATTTCACTAGTTTTATCTTTAAAATGGCTGCATTATCTTTTTCATTTTTATCCAATAGACTGTGCATTTCCACAAATGTAGACAAATGAGTCTAATGGAACTGTGCACTACAGAAAAAGCAGAAGAAAATTAAATTTGTTAGTTTCCCTATGAATCTGTAAGAACTGATTTGGGGACTGACCTGTAGCAAGTCTGCTTTAGGGTTATGGTGGGTAAGGAAAGTTTATCTTTTCTTTAACCTAAGACTATGGTGGATATATGCCATTTATAGTAACTGAAAATATTAAGGGCTGGAGGAGTCTCCCCCATCTTTTTTTTCCCTTTTAGAGTATAAGATTAAATAGAGAAAGAAGAGAGGCAAACAGAAGGAGAAAGAATTTGCCTCTCCAAACAAAAATCTAAGAATCCTCCTAAGAAGATGAACATTTAACACATTGAGAAATAAAACAGGAATTGCCCAAGACAGAATAACAGAAGTGAAAACTGAGCACCAAAGTCAAAAGAGTAAGAAAGCATAGAGAGTAAGGAAATCACGAATCTTCAGACCCCTGAGAAACTAGCACTGGAATTAAATGCTATCACCTTCTGAACACAACGCATGTGCCAGCCTTTGCATGTATTATTTCCTTTCATGGAAACCCATGCTCCACACACTCATACAATCAGGCTGGAGATTTCATAGCTCCACAGAACATACATCCCTCAAAGCCTCTGTATTCTTTATGAGCTATATAAAGAAACCTGTGTTGCAAGTAATAATAGCTCCTCAGAGAACTAACTAAAATGTATTTGGGGAAAACAAGCCCAACCCATAAAAGCCCCCATACATGCTGGCTACTATCCACAAACCACTTCAACACTCAGAAAATTTCAGGGACCCTTCCTTGCCCTTTGGGAAATTCTGGACCTTCACCTAGAGAATGGACTGGAAAAGAAAAATCTAGAGATTTACTTAGCACATAATCCAAGCATCACTGTAACTATGTACAAAATGACGAATCAGAGGCAGAGTAGTCCAAGTAAACAAAAATATTACAAAAAACGTGAGAAGAATGCTCACCAACAACAGCACAGGAAATGCAAAGGATAATGAGAGAAGCACTTTTGTCTTGGGTGCCAAAACAGGTATGGATATGTATAATGTACGGTCTCAGGGACTGTTAAAGCTGGAAGTGTGTGATTATTTTCACTGTAGAAGCCTGTACTCCAGTTTCCAAATAGCATGAAAGATTACTAATTTCAGCAATACTGGTATAAGAGATTTTGCTGCTAGAATCTGTCATGTGTTAGCACTTTAACACAAGCAAAAGAGAAAGGAAAATAGCAAGATGCTCCAAGTGGCACTATTTGGTGATCTACAGTCTGATGAGCAGACAAGGGCCACTTCCAAACTTAACAGTCTAACCAGGCATTTTAAAAGACACTTCCCTATACTGACACCTTTTGTGTTAGGAGTCTTATGCACTGCTGAAATCCAGTTCTGAAGACTGTCCCCAATCTATATTTCTGCTGGATTAGCAAGCAGGTTGGGAGATGGAGTGTGTGGCAAGGATTTTTTCCCTCCCCAAAGCTTCTCGAGAGTTCAACCATTCATGACCTAGACTTTACTGCTACAGCATTAGTGCTAAGCCAGTGATCAGAAAGAAAATGTCAATCCTTACACTTTTTCAGAACTTCAAAGGAAAAAAATTATGATACGAATGCACAAGAAGTAAAATATGTACTTTGTAAGAGGATTTATTTTTTAATAAACAAGAAGATTCTATTATATTACTAATAGTCACAGCTACTGCTGTAGTGTTTGGACTCCTCATTAAAATAAAACAAAACAAAACTGGCTTAACTATTTCTTTCCCTTCTTTTACATTTTAAAAATAAAGCTCTATGCATACATAGTTTAAAAAGTCAAATAGCCTATAAGGTTTATTATAAAACATATCCCCATGCTCCACTTCCTCCCCTCCCCAGAGGAACCACTTTTACCCATTTTTGTGTATTATTTTAGGATTTATCTCATGTCTATAATCATCATGCTTTTAATGCTACTTCTTCATTTTTCAGTTTTAGGCTTTATCTACCAATCTACTATCACAGAAGACAAGTATTTAGCTATCTCCTCTCTACATGCACTCTTTTCCATGCCCCTGAATTTAGATTGTATGATTAAATAAACATTATTCACCACCAATATATGGAATACCTTCCTTTTCTGTACAAGTTTTCCCCTACTAAAGTTAAAAACAGTCTTGATTTTTTTGTTTTGCTTAGTTTGGTGTATGTTCTACATTAATTCACCTCCTTACTCTCACTCTCCTTTACTTGAACTAAAACTCCTCTCAAAACATTCTGACACATCAGGTATTTCCAGCAATTTCTTCTTTTGAAAAGTCTTCTAGGACTTCTGGCCAGTTTCAATCAAATCTGGTTGCCTTCTAAATGTTACGCAAGCTGTCATCCTGGGTCTGTGTTTACCATCATTCGAGGGGTTACTTTCATCTCTCTCCCATGTTAAGTTGTCCTTATCCTAAATCTCATGCTATCTTCTTTCATTTTGCTAGAAAGCATCTCTCAATAGCTTTTCCAATGGTATCTGGGAGGTAAAAATTTTAAGGTTTTTTTTTTTTTTTTTTTATCTGAACATATCTTTACCTCCGTATTTGACTGGTAGTTTGGCTGGGTACAGAATTTTAAGTTGTAAGTAGCTTTTCTTCAGATCTCTGAAGGTCTTATTCTACCCTCTGTCAAGCTTCTAGTTTTGCTAATGAGAATTCATTATGATACCTGACCTGGTTTCTTTCTTTCCTTCTTTTCTACTTCTTTTATTCCTCATCCCTCTTTTCATCCTCTTCTTCATCTACCCTCCTCCTCCTCCTTCTCTTCCTTCTTCTTTTTAAAACATGTCTTACTCTGGAAGTATACAGATTTTCCCAACATCCCTAATATTCTGAAATTTCATGACAATGTGCCTTAGTGTAGCTCTATTTTCTCCCACTGGGTTGGGCACTCAAAAGGCCTTTGCAATCTGGAAAGCCATGTACTTCGGTTTTGGTCTATTTTCTTGAATTATTGATTTCTTCCCCTGGACTTTTTCTAATCTCTCTTTATAAAACAATTAGTTTTGGACTGAACCTCCTTATCTTCCTTTACACTTTCATAATTTCTCTACCTGCCATCTACTTGTCATTTTGTTCTACTTTCTGGGAGAGTTCCTCAACTTTATCATCTGTGCCATCTACCAAGTTTTTCGTTTTGGTTTAATATTTTAAATTTCTAACTGTACTTGTTCTCTAAATGTTCCTTTTTTATGGCATCTTTTTCTTGGTCTCAGCTGTTTACTCTCTCTTAAGATAGCAATTATTATCATCATTATTTTAGTTTCCATCTCCCCATATAGTTTTCTTTCCTGTTTGTTTATATTAGTTTCTTCAGATGTCTGGCTATCAAGGTTTCCGGGAAGGAACCAAGACATACAATAAGAAATTCTGAGAATATAGCTGCTTGAATGGGTTAATCAGGAAAATCCCACTTTCAGATTCTTTGGCTCTTCCCTCTTAGACTGGTCAGATTGCCTAGGAAGATGTTCTAATCCTCTGCATGGAAGATATGGGCCTGACAACTACAGTTCCAGAAGTAAGTGGTGAAACAAGGCAGGGGTATTTGTCTGTGTGTGTGTGGGGGGGGGGCAGTTGGGGATGGTTGGGGAGACAGGTGTTACTGAGAGGGGGTGGTCTCAGCATATGATGACTTAATCTTCCTATAGTACAACCCTTTTCAACTGTGCATGGTGTCTTTCCTGGTTCAGAGACCACTGTTTTACCCTCACTGAAGAATAAATTTCTGAAGTCAGACAGAGACAAATACTTTATCTCACTTATAAGTGGCATCTGAAAAAGCATAAATTATATAGAAACAGAGGAATGGTGGTTGCCAGGGGCTGGAGGAGGGTGGGAGAAATGTAGGTTAAAAAGTTCAAACTTTGAAGACAGGGAAGGAAGTTGTAAGATGAATAAGTTCTGGGGGTCTAATATATATAGCATGATGACGTCAGTTAACACAATTGTATTTTATACTTGAAAGCTGCTAAGAGGGTAGACCTTAAATGTTCTTACCACGCACACACACATACACAAAAATACTATGTGAGGTGATGGAGATGTTAACTAATCCTATTGCATTTCATAATATATATATCAAATTATCATGTTATACATCATCATGTTAAACTTATACAATGTTATTTTTCAATTATATCTCAATAAAGCTGAGGGGGGGGGCGATAAGAATAAATTTCCAGTTTCCCATCAGAGTGGTGCAGAAGCAAAGTTCTATGAAGTGGGAGAATCTCCCCCATTGTTTCATAAACACATAGTTAACCAATCTGCCTCATTTTAGCCAAATGCTACCAGCACATGCACTGCAGCTTCAAAGGTGCCTGGTGCCTCTAATTCCTAAGACCTTGGGGATTCAGTGGCTTAGGATTCAGTTTTCTTGAGCCTGTTAAATCATTTACCACTTGTTCATCTGCTTTACAGCTTCCTCTTCCACATTTTTACCTCCTCTTCTTATTTTCTTTATCCTTGTAGGTTAATACCCCCAAACAAATCCCTTTACTGTCATTTTAGTAGGGTTTTGTTCTGAAGGGCATGAGAATAATGTGTTCCTTCTGCCATCATTACCTGAAAGCTTAACTATTTTTCACAAGAATGTGTCCATGCCTGTGGTTATTCCTATAAGGATAAAGGTTTAATCAAGGATCTTTTCTGGACTTACTTATTGAGTCTGAGACCTTAGGTCTTCCAAGCTGCTATGGCCACAAAGGTATAACCTCTAAAATTGTCTGGTACTTAGGACAATAATACAGGAGATAATAACTATTCTTCTTCATTTCCTTCCCTGTCTTCAGCCTGAGGGCTACAACTTTTTATTCCTTCTTGCCTTGAAATAACATTTTCACCTTGTTGCTTCTCCTCCATCCTCCACCTTGTCCCATTCCTTCAACTAGGTCTTTGAATGATTATCTCAGATTATTTAGCTACATATCTTCTGAACTTTTTTACTAATTAAATGTCCAGGTGTATGTTCAGACAGTACCATTAATTATCTCCATTCTGCAGAGAGATTCGACTCATTGAGTGATTATGTTAGCCAGAGTCTCCCTCTCTCTAAAAGGACTGTGTGTGTGTTAGTTCGCACTGAGTAAAAACAAAATAATCCAGCTCATCCTCATACTGAAACAGCTGCACAGACAGTACTGGCTACTTTGTTTATCTTGATAACTGTGGAAAACCACCATCTACTCCCCTCCCACCCTCTCCAAAACAATCACCATGCTCCACATACAGATTGGGTGATTTAGACTCTCTGCGGCAGAGACAGGCTTGTCTGGTGTTCTTCCTGCACATCAGCACTGTACCCTTCCTTTGCTGCCGTCAGCACGGCCCAGTTGGTTCAGATAACAGCTGTTGCAGGGGGCCTGATAGATTCAGCTGTGGGGTACGTGGAAGCTCCCTAATGCCCCAGCTCAGCCAGCTGCATCTAAGCAGAGCCACGAGAAGCAAGTGCCAAAGGAGGAGAAAGTACATACTGTATATGCTCTCTAATTCTTGGAGTTACTGCCACAGCAGCAAAGGAAGAGGAGGAGGCAGAAAACAGAAATACCTCACAGACATGGGGAACAGGGTGCCCAAGGGTTCTAAATCAGACTGGTGGACAGCAAGATGCAGATGGAGTAGAAAGCAAGCTTTCAACAATGGTCCATTCAACTTTACTGCTTACTCTAGGGAGTTAAGTAAATTCTCAAATTTTTTTGTTTGTTTTTATTCAATGAGTCAGACAGGACTTAAAGACAATAAGGAAGTGATCTCCAACTGATTTTGTGAGCTTTCTGTTAAGGGAAGAAGCAAAGTTCAGCACTCAGGATGACCAGCTGTCTAGGTTTGCTCTGGAAAGTGCTGGTTTTAGTACTGAAAGTCTCACAGCCCAGGAAATTGCTCAGCCTCAGGCTTACCAGGATAGAAGTTCGCCCTAGCCGCCAGCAGCTATTTCCCTCCCATGGCTTAAATGAAGCTAGGCTGCATTCATATTCCGCTCAGTACCTTTCTTATCTTCCAGGGCTGCTGCTGCCACACAAACACTCTTCAGCCTATGTCATGCACAGTCTAACAGACAAGGGCATTAAAAGGCCATTCTGGTCTTGACTCTCAGTGGAAAAGGGAACTGTGTCATTCAGAGTTCTCTTAGTTTCCTTTCTGGAGTCCCTGTCAGAAGCACAAGCCTTCTAGCCCACACAGCTGAATCAAAGTGATCATGGCAGAAGCTGAAAACACAGTGCCTCTCAGTGCTGGTAAGAAACAGTGCATCCCTCAATAACTTTAAAAATGCCAAACTCTTTAAAAAGTAAAAGAAAACTCAATAATGCAGAGGCTGATAATTCAGTGTGTGCGGATTCCTCTGGCTTATTTCTCTGTGTTCTCCCCTTCCTCTGGCCCTAGTCATTAGGCCATTTCTCAGCTCGTTAGCAGAGAGGAAGAGGAAGGAAATAAGTGGGAAAGTCGAATTAGCCAATTTTTCTATTTATGAGCAGGTTCCTAGGGAGGGTGTTCAAACTATGGGCTCAAGAGGTTCTTCAGGGGGGAGGGAGTATTTTGAGGAGGTGGCAAGAGAATTAAAATGTTAATCAAGCCACAATCAGAGACTGCAACATGCTGATCAGCCCTACTAACAACCTTTTTTCCACTGGACTTGTGCAGGGGAAATAGGAACCAGGAGTCATTCCCAATGGCTAATACCACGTGGAATTTCTGGATTAAAGGCTGGGAACTACCAGCAGGCCTTTCATTCTACATATTCTTACATGCTACATATTCTTCTCCCTCACTGTATGTTCACAGCAAAGGAAATGGGAACTAAAGAATGACGATAAACTAAATTCCTTGAACACTCAGGGTCTCTCTCCATGCCTTTTCTGTCTCTCTCACTGTCCTAGTCTCTACTATCCCTCTGTCTCTCGGCACCTTTACTCTATCTCTCACTGTCTCTTACTGTCCCTTTCACTCTCTGCCTCTGAGGGGAGACCACACTGTCTGTGGAGTGTCACCCCTTTTCTAATTAAGTTTCCTTTGGACTCTAACTTTGGCATGTGTGTTGAATTCTTTCTACACTCTCTGCCAAAGGCCCCTTTCTTCTCTGCCAAAGGCCCCTTTCTTCTCTCGCTGCTGGTCTTGGTCACTCCCCATCACCTTGGGGAAATTCCCCCTGTCCTGCATCAAGAGGATTAGGAAAGGGGGGTTGTGGTACTGTGTGTTAATTTTAATCATTTGGTGCCTTTCATCCTCAAATAGAATGAATTGCTGGTTCTCTATTTTTATTGAAGGGTTAGCAAAAGTATAAAAGTTAGAGAAAAAGAAATTACTAGTTAATCACACAAGACCCATCTTAAAAAAAAAAAAAAGCCCTCTGAAAAACACCAGAGACAACTGGTACTGCTGCCAATTTACGAAATAAATACAATTGGATAACACATTACGCTTTAAAAATTTTTATGGTTAAATTAGAGAAGCCCCTCCAGTTCAGATTAAATATGACATACCAATGTGAGAGATACCAGAAAGAGCAATTCAGTTTTGGTTTATTCACTTAACTTTTCAAAGTCTCGCATTGCCTTATTTGTAAAGGGGGAAATAACAGTACCTAACTTTGGGAGTTATATAATGCATGTGGTTAAGCAGTCAATACTTGACCAGGCACATACGAGGTGCTCAGTAATTGGTAGCTAACAAATAGTAGGTACTCAAAAATGTTAAATTAATATATTTAACATCATTAACTTAGCAATTTTTTTATTGTGGAATTATTATATACTAAGTACAGTTAGGTATGAGATATGGAAACAAATATGAATAAGCCAATTCCCAAAAAGTTCATTGTTTTAATGCAGGCAGGTAATTACAATATATATTAAATAAATGTTATTATACAAATTCTACACAAAATAGCACGGTAGTGCAAAGAATGGCACCTAATCCAGATTGGGAAGATTAGAGAGGGCTTCCCAGATGTGATCTCTATATTATTTTTTAGAAGAGTATAAATTACTCCCAAAGAGCAAAGGACAAAGAATTTTCCAATGGTGTTATACAGAGTATGAAACTAAATGCTTATGTCTTGGTGTGTATTTAAGTCTC
Organism: Eonycteris spelaea; assembly: GCA_003508835.1. Lineage (NCBI taxonomy): Eukaryota > Metazoa > Chordata > Mammalia > Chiroptera > Pteropodidae > Eonycteris > Eonycteris spelaea. The sequence goes on from PUFA01000069.1 coordinate 3,460,692, forward strand.
GATTAGACAGTATTTCATTTTTCAAAACTTTTTATATGGTAACCATATATTGGTGAGACAAGGCACAGCTGCAGGAATGAGGTGGCAGGATTTGATGAGCATAGCAGAAGAAAGTAAAAATACCAGTAAGGTTTCTAAGTGACAACCGTCAGCAGGTTGGAGAATTGCTTACAAATACAATAGAATTAAATAACCATGGTATGATGGCAGAGTTGCTCAAATATCATCACAGAGGAGAGATAAAAATTCCTCCATAGAAAGATGATGATATTGAAATCTGTCTTTCACTCATGGGAGTATCAGTAATAGCAGAGAGTGGCCTGGAAATGACAAAACTGAATGATTTAAGAGAAGACGATAAAGGTAAAATTTAAAAAAATCAAAACTATCCTGATTATTGCTAGAAGGTATATATTGCTTGCTTCTATGGGATTCATTAACATAACTCTAAAAACTCCAATTCCATTGGTGGGATTATATTTATTATTCATTCTCTGGACAAATATAACTGGGAAAAACAGAAAAGGAGGAGATAAAATTATTTATATAATCAGAGAAGCACAAAAAAAAGAATGTAAAATGGCTTGAGAGGTATATTATTAGGAGTAATGGGAAGAAATTAAGAAAATGGTAAAATCAGGTTGCGTATCAAGATATTCTCTCAGCATGCTTTTTACTGCAGTGTGAAAGCATCTTCTGGAATAAAACACTAATTTCGAATGCCCTCTTAATAAAATGCTCAGGTTGCTATAGGTTATTAGGCAGCAATTAAAACCTTGTGAGCTCTGCCCCCTTTCTCAGATTTGCTGCAGCATGGCTGCCACAGGGAATGAGGCCTTGTGAATCCTGGGCACTCTGGGGTTACACTGGCCAGGTAAAAGATGGAAGGCCCATCACTCAAACCATTTAAAATTGGACACAGCATTAGAGAAAATGCAATGGAGCTGAGAAGGATGAACTACAGAACCTAATGTAGCATTAAAAAAAGTCACATTCATTGGTGCCAAGGGACATTTGGAGGACACTGTGTTTAAATTTTGGACTCATTTTGTTGGAATGAGAATTAACTGTCCTTGATCTTGCAGCTGACTCTATACACAGGAACTCCCTCCTAAAAATATTAAGAAAAGCACTGATGACCTGACAGGGAACAGTTTAAATCTTCAGCTCACAAAATGATTTCCTTTTCTTCCTTCTTTGGTTCAGTGATGATGTCATCATGCATCTATGGTTTGTTATTTTTATATGGACACAGAAGCAGACAGAAAACACATTAAAGTGATGTGTAATTTTCCATGCAAATGATTTCAGACTAACAAGAGTTGTGCTTTATGATTAAGTGGAAATTGGTTATTTGCTTTAAATATTTATGATAAAATGTTCAGAATTAACATTCCAGCAATTCAATCCATGAGATAAAAAAAACCTTTGCAATATTCCTTGGCTGACTCCGGAAGCTAATGTGATATGGCACACATGTTACCTTAGCTGTGGAAGGACTTTACTTCATAAACCACATCCACAAATAGCAGTCCGAATGGTTTTATGTCTGGTTCTGCTACCAAGCCCAGGGAACCTAGAGCAAATCTTTCAACCGTACTCTTTTTTTAGCTCTTCTAACTGGATAAAATGAAAATACTGACACATCATAGGCTGTAAAAAAACTAAGCCAAATAGACTGATGAATAAGACAAAGTGCTGTGCCTCTTGAAAGGTGACGGTTTCTCTCTGACTTCTCCCAGAGATTTCTCAAAATCATTCAGTAAGGTACCAGTTTTGTGTAAATGAGTCAAGCCCTAGGAAAACTGAATTCTATGACAACAGAAATTCCAAAGTATGTGAGGGAGAATGAGAATTCAGCTTCCAAGGTGTTTTCAGGACTGTGCTGAACTGTAGCACTTATACCATGAAGGCTAATGTTGGATGACTTGTAATGCTAACCTTATATTTATAGCAAGGAAAAAAGTAGATAACATTTATTGAGCACCAAGTCTATGCCAGGGACTAAACAAAGCATTTACCCATTTTATCTCATCAACTCCTCATAACTTGCGAGGTAGACAAATCACTATTTCCATTTTAGAGATGAGTAAACTGAGGCACGATCATAGTGTTTCACTAAGGTGCTGAAGCTCATAAGCTGGGAAGTAAAGAGCTATGCTTTGAATCAGGCTAAATACCAAGGCTACCTTTCAGAATATTATAAATGCGTTGACAGCATAAACAGCAATGGCTGTTGAGTCATAGTTTCCTGTTTTTGTTTTTTTTTTTTTTTTTTTTTTTTTAAACTTAAACTGCATTTATCCATAAGTCCCTGGCCAAAGACCTGGGAACTAATTTGCATAGCTATGAGAACTGAACTAAAACAAGAAGTAAAAAATCAGACACACTTAGAATCATGCTATACATACTAGCAAGAGTAACAGGCTACTAGAAACGATAAATAATATAATCCCTCAAAGCCATGTGGTCCTTAATGAACAATTTGTAGATAACTTATTAAAAATTTTCAATTTTAATAACAGAAAGGAAAGACTGCTCACAAATTAAACAACTAATAGTTTCTAGAAACAAGGTTCAGAAGAAACAACAGAAAACAGAGATTTGTGCTCCATATTAACTGGATACCTCTCACTCAAAAGGAAGAGGTTACATTGAACTTTGGCTTTCACCTCATTCTTTGGTGGTTAAGGGTGAGAAAATATTAGCTTTACTTCTTCAGAATTAAAAGGAGAATATGACCTGCTTCATAAGTGAATAGGCCTGATTTATCGAAACATAAATAATTTACAAGTTAAATATATATTTTTAAAACCCACTGGACCTGATTTTCACTTGTCGACAAGAGGCTCACAATCTCAATTTGCTAAATAAGCGTCTCTCTTCCTTGCCTCCATTGTGGCAATAAGCACATCCTCAGAATGATGGACAAGCTTTGCTCGGCAGTTTCCCCCAGCTTCTTTTCAAGGAAAACCTTTTCCTATCTACAGATTAATTCTGACAGCTATCTGGAGTCACCAAGGAACCACTCCATTTCCCTAGCACTGCGGGGGCCAGTCCGCTGACATGAAGAGGAGGATCTGAAAAGAAAAGCTGTCCCCCAAGCACGTCATACAAAGCATGTATATACTGTATACTTTATTACGGGGCAGAACCACAGAGTACATATAAAACAGAGGCCTGGCCTTCCCTTCACAAACAGAATTATCAGTTTATAAATTAAAACCAAAAGATGTATTTAAAATAAAATATTTAGTAAGTTGCTAAACACTGAAATGTTCCTAAATAGTTTCAAGCATAGACTTGTGGTTGATCCCATGAAAGAAAGTGGAAAAGAATGATAAATGTAATGGTGATCTATCTTATGTAGTCTTTGAGGAAGAATGCAAAAAAAAAAAAAAAAAGGGTGGGGGTACTTTCAGCTTTAAAATCATTCACTAGGAATGGAAAGAATGATCTTCACTTCTAAGGATATGTGCTCATTTTCTTCCAGCGTTCCCGCATCGTTGCTACCACAGTGTTGCTGCATTTGGTCCTTGGTTAGGTAAGGCAAGCACACACACAGCATGCTCCCAACGTCCTGACTGTGTAGGCCTGATAATAGCTCCATTTTCAGTAATAAGCCTTCAAGATGAAAACAGGTTCAAAGGGCCAAGTTGTTTTTCTTGACATGCACAAAGCAGGCACTTACCCTATGAAAACCCACACCCACACATATTTCAAAATATGAAACACTTTAGAACAAGAGTTAATGCAGATAAATGATTTCTGACTTAATGAACCATAGTGCCCAGAAACCTGCTGATCTTGCTTTCCCCTTCCAAAATTTGCTGCTGTCAGCTCTGGCCCCACGGGTGACCAATAATTTACATTAAAATAAAGGAATGGAAAGATTAGTAAAATTTGGTTAATTTGAACATCTTTTTTCATAAGCAACTTATAAAAGAATTAAGATTAGACATATACATAATACATTATACTGTGCAGTGACAGCCTCTTGCTATTTATAGTGACTCAGGTTTTCTTGAGAAGAAGGGATTCAGAGCATGATTTGTGACAATTACACGGCAGCAATGACTTGCCTCTGAAATGAACTGCTGTTCATTTGAGAAGAGAAGCTCCTCAAAGAGGGAACTAGATCCTTTTAATTCTGTAAAGCTACTCATCATTTAAAACTGGTGTCACGTACATAGGAGGGGCTCAACGGATATTCAGTGCAGAAAATTATTAGCTATATAAGAGGAGATAAGAAAAGACTCAAGGGAGTACAATTCTTGGAAGGTTCTAGCAACCCCAGACCATGAATGGTGCTTTCTTTCTCAGTCAGCAGGTAGGATAAGCAGACATACCTATTAATATGGAAGGCTGGTTTTAAAATGTGCTCTTAACTCTGGATGTTCCTAACAGTCACTACGTGCCTCATCCTGAAAGAGTATTGTACCAGAAACAGCAAAAGACCCCTTCAAAAAAAAAGCAAAATTTTCCCTTTATTCTCTGTATCCTTGGTAAACTTAGCTCATGATAATATAACTCTCCAAAAGGTATACACTGGATATGTTTGGTGGTGGTGTTGACCATGTGGTAATAGGAAGGAGGAAAAGGTGTGGTCTAGAAATATTGCTGTCAGCAAAAAAATTATAGATTTTCTGTCCTCTGCTTTCAGACACTGATATAAACCAGACGAGAATCCACTGCTTCTCTTACTCCACAACGTTTTGCACCCTTTTTTCCATATCATTTCCCTAAGGAGCCTTTTAAGACATTTTCTTTCTAACTATCCCCACGAATTTTTAATACCAGGAATACACTGTACATCTGTTTTTGTACTGTATGTATAGCTGTACTTTATACATAATAGGGGTAAGATCTTTTTGCCCCCTAAGAACCAAGTTTCACCCCTTTGGTGGAAAATATTGCCCCCTTTCAGAATATATGCTCTATGCCAAAGCTCCTTAATCTTTTTTGATTCATGGACCCCTTAGAGAATCTGATGAAAACTATGAATCCTCTCCTTACCACCACCCTCCACCGATATACAGGTACAACATTTTATACACAATCAGAGCATTCAATATGACCTCTGGATCCCATCCATCCTAGGCTGAGCTTCCCTACTGTACATGATTCCCTGGGGTGACTGCTTATGTTCTCATCTCTCTACCAACTAAGTATTCTTGAATCCCGATTCATGCCTTAAGCACTGATCTCCAAGTTTCAGAATCAGATGCTTAGGCTGTTAGAAGTAACTATTTAGATGTCCCACAGACTTCAAGCTCAACCATCCAGTTCTAAACTCACTATCATCTACTCAAACCTACTCTAGGTTCTGACTCAGTTCATCCACCCTTTTTTCCTAGTTTCCCAGATAGAAATTCTGACTATCTTTGATCCTTTTCTCTTCACTCTGCAGCCATTCAACTGACAAGTACCTCCTTAATATTTCTCAAATATACCCCTCCCTTTTACCTCCTTCCCCTTGTTCAGGCCCTATTCTTCCACCTGAGACTTCCATTCAAATGATGTCTCTGTCCCTACTCTTGCCCTTTCTATCCAACTCATTCTTCAAAATTCTGCCCAAGTAAGCTTCTGAGAATGCAAAATCTATCAGTTTTTGCTTAAAATCCTTCAATGACCAACTCCCTGGTGGGATGGGAACAGATAAACAAATACACACATGACCATCAAGATAAAGTCCTAGATTCCTAACAGTTTCCAAATCACTTGTTCTTCAAGTCTAATTTTCAGGCCATCCCTACTCCCCATTTGATGCTCGACTAGTATCAACTTATGCAGTTGAATCAGCACATTGTACAGCTTCACATTCCTGCTGTTTCCTCTGCCTGAAACATCTCCAGTGTCTTCTCTTCCCTTCTGAAACTTGTGAAATAATTGCTCTAAAAGTGTTTTTAATTCTCACAGAAGAATAGATGTAGGTAAAGGGGGAGGATTAAGAAATAGCTTAGGTAAAACTGGCGATTTTGCCCTACTGTCCTGCCAGTGCTGGCACACCCTGTCCTCTTGGCCACAGTTCTTGGGTTACCTGAGCACGCTGGGCCAATCAGATTCTATTTCCAGGAATTTGGAATTAGGAATCAGAGTTCTAGCTAGTTGGCTGGTATTTCTGGAATTGGGAAGTAATATAAATCTGAAATGAAGGCAACCATGGTTGGCCACATATTTTTCACTAAAGAAAAGAAAGTTTGTCTGCAGGAAGAAGCAGTGGTGAGAGACAGGAGTCTGTACAGTCCTAGGAGAAAAAAAAAATGACACCAGCTCATAACGACTTTCTAGTTCCTCTTCTAGTCTGTGATGGGCACTGACCACATTTCCTTCCTTGGTTCTGTTGCTTTCCCTGTACCCTGACTGTAAATTCCCAGCTTTTTTCGGTAGTCTGAGATTTCTGTTCCTTGAAATATAAGGGACCTGATTATGTCAGCATTAGTAGAGAACTGATACCCAGTATGGAATCCAGATCACCGCCTTTTGTTTCACAGCCAGTACTACTACTCGTCCTGCCTCTTTGAATATAATGTATAAATTTCTGTGTAAATGGGAGGGCAATCATATTAAAAGTCATAAATGTACCTCATTTGAATAAACTAGCCAAACTTCAATGCATAAAACAGAATTGAAAACAAATGAATCTGCTTTGGGCTTCGAGGCTTATGAATTAAATCAGCTATTAATCAGACTTGGAAAAACACTGGCTTCTTTCCCATAGTCGTTACTATAGAATTAGTTTAAAGAATCAATAGAACTCACTAACCTACATGACTTTCTGGTATTCACTCTCTAGTTTACTCCAGAACTTATCGCTAATTACTCTAAGTTAAAGGAATCCATACACAAGTGACAAAAGGTATAAATTATTTACAGGGCTTTTCATCTGCAATGGACATCCCATCAGACTCAACCTTGTAAGTGTCACAGGTCTAGTTATTTTTAAATCAGATTGTATTTTATAGGAAATAATAAAGATGCTATAGCAGCACAATAAATTCACACTAACAGCAGATCTGCATTTCATTGCAACAAATGTCTCTACTCTATTAAGCAAGCACTGAAATTTGCCCTTAATGTGCCACAGAGTCAAGAGTTTCCCTCAAAATGTTCTGCAGACTGCAAGTGTCTGAGGCTAAGGGCCTAGTGTGGGACATTTTTAAAATATCCCCCATCCTCCACGATAGGTTCCATATGGGAAATGAGATTCTCTTGGATCTGAAAGGACTTGCTCTCATCTAAAAGGACCTTGCTCCTGGCATTTATTTTTCTCATCTGAAACATTTTTTTTTCTCTGCTGTGATCCATTTTGTCTCTGCAACAGAACCATGTTTATCATCCAGCTTATCACATAGCTCTTGCTGACTGACTGAGTGGTCAGCAAAAAAAACAAGTTGATGGGTCTAGGATGTGAGTACTTGGCAGCCCCCCGCTGCTTTAATGGATCTCAGCAGTATTAGTTTACTGAAAGGCAATCCAGTCCGCCTGGGACAATTTACAATTCCGTGTATTGTGCACAGATGAGTCCTTTTATTTGTTAGTTTAACTTTTTTTTCTCTCTCTACAAAAGACAGAGAAATTTAAACTCTGAAAGTGTTCCAATAATCAGGCAGCAATGAATAAAATCAACCTAGTGTGATTGTTATGTATGCTAAAACCACTCAAAATAACCAGATGAACACTGGCCAGGAGGAGCGAGGGAGACTGTAGGCCCTCCTTTCCAGGATCTCATCCAGCACATGACAGACAGGTCTGTTCTGCCCAGAGGTGTCTGTGAGACGCAGACCTGTGCAAGCATGGGGTGAATGAGATAGATGACTTCTCAAGGTCACTGCCATTGCCATGATTCATTAATGTCGGACAGGCTGCCTCTCTGAGCTGTATGTTTTCCTAAAGCAATAGACTCTACTGTCCCCCTTCTGTAAATAATAAATCTCTCAGTTTCCTAATCTTTCTGTAATCTGCACACTGGCACACTGAAAATAATGTAAACAAGGTTGGCTCACAAAATAAGGCATGCATCTACAAAGAATCCAATAAATATCATGTGGTTGCAGATCTTTCATGTCTCCAAACTGTTATACAGCATCCAACCTGGGATTACAATTGAAAAAATTAATAAAAACTTTAAATTCTTGTATCTTTTATGGCCTCAATGTCTAATTTTTATAAAACCATAGGGGAGATTTGTATATAGTTTTGAACAGTGCAAATAAAACAAAAGAAGACAATATTTTCCACAGACTAACAACAAATCACAACATCTCAATGTAAAGGAAGTAGGTTCCATTAGATGTCCACCCCACCTTACCACCAAGAATCCCATGAGAAATGTAATGCATAAAATTCACCATCACCTGGGCCATCAGTCATGCATGTCAACAATAAGACAAGTGTGTCTGAGCCTTGAATGACAGAATCTTAACCATACCTTTGGCTTACTCGTAACCCCAAATCTAAAATGGTTAAAATTTAAATATTTCCAAAATCTCTTGGAAATTATACCTTTGTAAAAACTGCCAGTTTATTATCTTCCCATATGGATTTACACTCATTATTAAAAAGATTCTAAGCCTAATCACAATATGATGAGGGACACTAATTTGTCACTTCCTCGGGCTATTTTTGAGTGGTGAGCTGGGGGTTTAGTGGGTTGGTGTAGACTGACATAACCCATTTTCTAAAAATCAAACACAGTGCTACAGAAGCTAAAAAAAAATCCTACTCCATCAATCAATAGATCCTTTGAGGAAAAAAAAGAACACTCTAAAGTATGAAGGAGAACAAGATAAAATCCTTTTCATTCATATTTTCAGGAAAAATGAATTTATCATTTTCTGTATTTATTTCTCATTTTGGAAGAATACATTCTTGGCATTCTCAGCACTGAGACCATGGCCCACCAATCTGGTGCTAGGAAGCCCTGGAAGGGCTGTTCAGGCTCCCTAGCTTATCATTTCTTTTTTTTTTTTCTTTATTTTTAAATTACAGTTGACATACAATATTATATTAATTTCAGGTATACGACACAGTGATTAGATATTTACATACCTTACAAAGCAATCCCCTCATAAGTCCCTCGCTTCTCCCTCTGTACTTTCCACTTAGGTCACATAAGTCTCTTTCTAGTCTTCCAATAATTTCCCCAGAGCTCATAATTCCTATCAGTTTCTACCTGTGATACATTTAAATGCCTTCCCTTCTAGCCAAAAGCATCTTACATTTGCCATAAAACAAGTATGGCAAAGGTCTGCAAGATTCTTTGAAAACTCTAAGGTGGACTTCTCTCTCCCCCTGTTTCTTTCTCCGTGTTTTTCTCCATTACCCGCTCTAGGTTTCTCTGTAGGGTTTGCATATGCATGTGTGTGCATTTCTTGATCTTTGGGGGAGGGGTAGTTAGGTCCTTTTATTAGCTTTAAGCTTCAGAGCCATTGGCTATCTGTGTGGTGACCAGCACCAAAAACTTAGGGACTAGCATTTGACAAGGATCATGGTGTTAGTCCTTCCTGGTTACTCTCCTCAGAAGGCTACACAGCCACAAGAGAGCAGGGTAAAATGTGTTATTTTGCTGTTTCTAGAGATTCCCTGGACACTACTGAAAATGATCTAAAATTCAGAAAAATTTTGACTAAGCTTTGGACCCTGTTTAATAGGCTTTAAGTTCACTAAATATAGGAATCATGATTAAGTCATCTTTCTATTTCCCACATTATAGTACATCACTAAAACACCTAATTTCTGTCGAAGAAAGCACTGTGATAGTTTCCTTTTTAAGATAAAAAAAATATGCACTTTCAGAAAGCATTCTGCCATATTTAGATTTGGGAGGTACATATAAACTTGTTAACACTGGTTTAACATTCAGGTTTAAAAGTTAATATTAACAATCAAAACTGGAATAGGAATATACAGATGTCAAGGTAAGTAATATTTAATTCTGCTTCAGTACCTAGCATCTTTCCAAAAAATAAGTTTTTAAAATGTCAACACCAAAACTTAAGGGTGAGGGAGGTACCATAGAAAAGTTACGTTTTATAAACTTTAGAATTGGATTTATTGATACTTAGAAATGTTTAATTATTATAAATATCATTATTTGAAAATCTAATAAATTATTAACTTATTGTATCTTAATAAAAGAATTATTTCTGAGACTTCTCATTTTTAGCATAATCACAAGAATGAACAAACCAATTAATGAAATGTTTTAAAATACATTTGCTTTAAACAAATTTGAAAAAAAATTTATGCATACAGATACCATCCCCGACACCTTCAGGTGCGCATGTGCGCACACACGTACACACACACACTAGATATCTACAGAGAGAACTAACCCTGCATAGAAATCAGCATAAAATCAATACCTTTTATGTGCTTTGAAAGCACTGATAGACCTATGGATATACCTACTGTTTCTCAGAATAGTGTCACTGGCTTTTTTCCCTGACTATAGTGACAAGGAAAAGGATTCAGAGTTAGCAGTGACATTTTAATGATCTTTGGAACACAATGTCCAAAAATCACAAGACAGTCTCCCAGAGCAACTGAGATGTGATAGCCATCACTCTAGAGATTTGGGGGGGGGGAGCTTATAGTTGTCTTTCATATGTTCTTGTCTTTAAGACAGGACTATGGACTACTCATGTCTCAATATTCCTTCCACCTATGGAATTCTAAGTCTCTTGATAAAACCAGCACCAAGGAGCAGTCAGGAGGCAAGATGTGTTGATAAGTACCAGTAAAATTATGGGAAGAAACGCTGTTGAGTTGTCCACAAGAGCTTTTTCTCAGAATGCAAATCATAGACAATGTCATAATAAAACATAAGTTTGGTTAAAATTATGTTAAACAGAAACTGTGAAAAGGCTTATCTGGACAATTGAATTGTCTGTATCTTGCTTTTTATTAGCATCAAATATTTACTGACCAATCATATGATATATATTATTGTGCTAGAAATTGGCATTAAGAAGTTTCAGTGTAAGTTAGAAAGTATGTGACCTGAAAGTACTTACAATCTTCTAGGCAAGTTCTATGATAATCACTGTATCCAGGGATGGGAAGTCAGCAAGCACCTAAAGTCAAAAGCTGAGGCCTGGAACTACAAATTCCAGACTGCTGTCTATCACTGCTAACCATAGCATGAAGGGTTACCAGATATTTGAACTCTGGAAACAATATCAGATCATTTCTTGTTCAGTGGAATTTAACCATCTGAATTATTGAACAAACTTCTTCAAGAAGACAAGGTCTGTGGGAAAGGACAAGTTGGAAAATTTAAGCCTTGCTTGAGTTGCTTGGGATGGACATGCACACACACACACACACACACACACACACACACACACACACTCACTGCACACTGACTGAGCATTCTAGTTCATTTAAAACAGAAATAGTATGTTTCGAACATCAGTTTATACTAAACTAAAAATGTAAATCTGGACTTAGCTAAAACTCTCCCAAAGCAATTAACCTTGAGCCCACCAGAAAAACCATGTTGGAGTAACTATGACAGGAAAATAAAACCAAGTATACCATCTTATATGTCTCGTTCAATACAACCGGAAAGCATACTCAAGATTTGGGGGCAAAAAAGCAAACTCCAAATTGCCCCTTGCTTCTTAAAGGGCATGGGAGGCCACAAAGGAAAGTTATTTAGAAAAAAAAAAAGAGTAAGATGTTATACAAAGTAAATAAAATTCAAAGAAAGCAATGCATGTGAAGAATAGCTCGGAGGGAATGATTCAAGCAGGACTGCAGGAGTTAAGTACACACAGTTTGGTTAAGGTCTGACTAAATAGGGACCTTTCTCTACAAATAATGTTGAAGGGGATTCCAGGGATGAATCTTTTTTTTTTTGGTAACATTTGTTAGTGTGGTAGGAGAAACAGGAATGAAATTAAGAGAAGGAAAATTCATTCTCAGAGTCAGAACTTTCCCACAATCTATGTAATATAAATACCACGTATGGAGGTTACTACATGAAACATACTCATCTCGAATGATTAAGGTGTGTATGCAGATAGACATTTAAGTTAAACAGAATGAAGGCTGTAACAAAATTATTCTAAATGCAGAAACAAGAGCTGTGCTAACTCTCTGATAAAAGGGAAATCATTATGTAAATCATCAACCACTAAGAAACTGCCTAACACCCTGCAATGTACATCAAATTTTATTGCAATTGTGTACAAAGAAAATGGGAGACAAGCTGATATATTCCGATATCATTCATTTTACCCAGTCTATGCACTCTGGGTACTCAATAGCTTTGTATGCTTATTACCTTATAGTTGTCCTTCTTGGAGTGGTTATAATCATAAAAAGCTATCCAGCACCCTGAATGGACTGGATAATTAGAATTACAATGACTTCCATCTGAATATATTGTGTATCATAATTTCCTTTAAGTGCATTATCCTACTTGGTTTCACCCAACCCTCCTACCCTGCTGTGTATAAGGCTGCTCTCCAAGGCAGAGATAAGTTTCTTGAGCTTATCTGAACCAATTTCTTGAGTTGACAGATGAGGTCTCTAATATTTCATCAGGTTCACTTACCTGAACCTACTATATTTCTTTTATAACCATCTTATTCTGTTCAGAGAGTACATAAATTTTTGGTTGAACTTATTACGAGTCTATTCTGACATGTAGATAAATGAAAAGTAAACATTTTACATAATGATTTCTTACTCCTTGGTAGAAGATGCATTTTAGTATGTAACTATATACCGCTGCCTAATTCATTCTTCTCAGGAGAAACCATGTCAGGCAAAACAAGAAAACTACTCCAGGGGTAGGACTAGTGTTTCCATTGAAAACAATTACTCAAAACTGAATGAAATCATCCTCTCCATTTAAATAAAAATGAAAGGGACAGATATTATTTATTATGGCACCTTTTAAGGATATAAGAAACTAATGATAGTACACAATTGTTACAGCTGAGGCTGGAGCAATCAATCTATTGTCTAAAGATGAAGAACAAGATTTATCCTCTACTTTGGATTTTTATTTCTCAATTTACCATATGTTTCATTCTTGGATTCATAAAAAGTAAGAGCATGCACATGTACACACACACACACACACACACACACACACACACACACCTATTAGATTTACCCAGCACTATCTCTCACTCACTTTCATAATTCTGGATTCTCCTGGAAATTTTCAGTTATAATATCTGAGAAGATTAATAAGTTGTTCATCTCTCTCCCTCCATAATCATGTTTAACTAAAATATTATTTTTCCATATACATTTTTTTATTTTAATAGAATTCCTAATTTTTCAAATCCATGAAATGTTATATAATCAACAGGGTGATATAAAGAAGGACTATAGTAAGTTCTTCCTAAATATGAGATCTTCAGATTCCTCCTTGGAAAAGATCTTTTAAAGGATATGGTAAGGACTTCCATTTCCTTACTGTATAACTAACATAACTGACTATATATATAAAAAAATTACTCCTCATGAAGTAGACAGATATAAGAAGACATGCAAAAACAAACAAATGTAAAAGAAACAATTGGAGGAAACAGAAAACCTTAAGATAACTGTTTAAGAACAAAACTGAGCTCTTGAAATTAAAAACGTGATAGCAGAAATTTTAAAATTAAAAATGAAAGTTAGAAAATTAAAATGTGGAAATATAAAAGAATGAAAAGCTAAAAGACAAAAAATAAGACAAAACCAAAAGAAACCATCACCAACAAAGAAGGTAAATAAGAGAAAAAAGATAAGAAAATTAGATCAGTCCAGGAAGATCAACATTCAAATATTAGAAATTTCAGAAAAAGTCATCAGAGAAAGTGGATAGGAGAAAAATCACAAAATTGAAAGATGTGGGTTTTCATATTTAAAGAGCTGAGAACAATGATAAAAATGGAACTAGCTAGGCACATGAATGTGAAATTTTGGAACGTTAGAGCTAGAGAAAGGCTTACAAACTTCCAGAGATAAAAACAAAACAAAACAAAAAACCCAAAGCATGTCACATATAAGAGATGTATTAGATTTTTATTTTTACTTTTATTTTTTGTATTAGAATATTAGAACAGTTTCATTTTTCTCAACACTGAAGCTAGAAAGCAATAGAAAAATGCCTTTGAGTTTCGGAAGGAAAATAATTTCCAATCTAGAATTCTATATGTAGCTAAACTGTCAAACAAATGTGAGGGTAATATAAAGACATTTTCAGATATCTAAGGTCTCAGAATGCTTACTTCTCATGAATCTCATTCAGAAAACTATTGAAGGGTATCTTCTACAAAAATGAGGGTTTCTCCCAAATCATGGAATACAGGAAACAGGAGAGTCAATAAAGAAGAGAATCAAGGGGAATCTTGATGAAGAGAGATGAACACTGTGCCCCAGGAATAGAGGGCAACCCATGTGAACATCAGAGTAGTGTAACTCAAGAGGGATATGGAGGCTCTCATTACCATATCCTTGGCCACTGTAATCTTCGTAATCTGACAAAATTTCTGGAGGATCTGCTCTACTAAAACAAGGGAATGAATCAAGAAATGAGAACTAGTGAATCAAGAAATGAGAACTAGTAAATCAAAGAAATAGGTAACCCAATTCAGCAGAGAGGCAAAGAATTCCAAGGATAACAAAAAAGAAGAACCCTAGAATAACAGCTGTGTATAAGGCTTAAGAAAAGAGGTCCCTGAGAAAAATATTTGTAAGGAACAAAAAAGAAACTTATGGAGTGCTCAAAGAAAACTGCATTTAGAGGCTACTGAAAGGTACAAAAAAAATCATCAATGGCCACTAAAAACTAACTTTAGGGAAAACAAAAAAATAAGAAAAGAAACAATCATATTACATACACTTTATATAAATATTATTTGCATGACAATAAAAACTACTTTAACTACAAATTGTAATATAACTACATTGGGAGGATAGGGAATAAAAACATAGGAGACAGCAATGAAGGGAGCCAAATCTTCATCTACAATCATTACAGAAAGTTAATAGAAACTGACTAGAACTGGTTAATCAAAAGAAATATGCACCACAGAGAAAATTATACATATGTGTAAATGCCCAAAGAAAAAGTTAAGAGTGGAAAAACCTTTAGAGATAGAGCCTGTACTGAACGAGGACGGGTGAGTATGGAACTGCGGGATTTGTTACAGGTGCTTTAACAGTGCTATTTGACCTTTTCAAACTATATGCATGTATTACTTTGATAAAAAAAAAATGTAAGCATATACCAAATTAAAATACATTCAATAATAAGGGTGAAACAAGACAGAAATTCAGACCAAAAAAATGACGAATTCATTACCACAGCATTAAAGGAAATTCTAAATGATATATTTCAAAAAGAAGGAAAAGGATCCCAGAGGAAGATTTGAGATAAAAAAAATGAGTCAAGAATATGAAATATTTGTAGATAATGCTAAACACATAGAGACTAGGTAAAACAATTGTACTATGTCACATTTGTGGGGTTAAAAAATACAAGTTCACGTAAAATTCTGGAAAAAAACCCCAGCATATAGATCAAGGAGATAAGGATGATGGGAGATAAAAGTATTCTAAGGTTTAGATAAAGTCTAAGAAGAGGGTAAAGATAAAGATTTATTTTAGGCTAGTACATTAAAAATGCATATTAAAATTCTCAATCTAATGTAACAATTAAAATGGAAACAGAATATGTAACTTCAAAATAAGTAGAAGAGGAAGTAAAAAAAGAACAGAATGGAGGAAAAAACAGTAAAAAAGTCAACATAAAAGGAAACAAGAAAGGATAAAAGAAGAAATTTCAAATAAAAAAAAATTAGACAGAGAAAATGATGTGGTAGAAACAGACCAAATATATTAGAAATCACAAGGTACAGAGGCTAAATTCAGTATTTTAAAAGGCAAGATAACCAAACTGAAAAAACTTTAAATCTACTGATACGCTGTTTATAAGAAACACAAAATGTTAGTTCAAAGAAAGCCTGAAACTAAAGGTATGGAAAAAGAAGTACCAGATAATTTGCAAAAGTTAAAATAATATCAGACAAAAAAACCATTAAAATGAAAAAGCATTACTCAAGAAAGAAAATAACTATATATTAATAAAATTTTCATTTTACTAGAAATAGATAACAATTCTAAATGTGTATGTATCTAATATAGATTCAAAATATACATAGTGAAAAGTGTCAAACTATGAAAAACGGACAAATCTATTATGGAAGATGTAAAGAGCTCTCAGCAACTGGTAGACCAATTGGACAAAAAGTCAGAAAAAATATAGACTACTTGAGCAATACAATTAAATTAACATGGACATAAAGAATAATGTACCCAATAACTGGAAAATACACATTCTTTTCAAGCACACAAAAGATATTTACTTACAAAAGGAAAAACCAAAGACTATAAGCATCAACAAATTGTAAGGATCTTTATCACATAGATCAGATTCTCTGACCACAATCAATTAACTGGAAAACAGTTACACACACACACACACACACACACACACACACCCTCTCTCTCTGTTTAAAAATAACCTTAAAAATATATTTGCAAGTTGAATGTATTTCCAAACAACCTACAGGTCAAAGAAGGAATAAGTAATAAAAATTAGGAAATATGAAGATAAGAACAATAATGAAAATAACACTAAAAATTATGGGATAGCATCACTGAATATGCTGGTATAAGCAACTCCAGGGCTCCATCTCTCCACAAAAGCAACTAATGAGCTTGCAAAAACTGTCAGAATCAACTTTTGCAGAATTCTATAATCTAGTAAAAAACGTAAAACAATCAAGGGAAGGCAAGGTGAAGAAAAGCTGCTGCTTCAGTAAGAGAGTGCTGTGACTTTTTAAATTGTCCACTTACTATAGCTGACACCTCAGACTGGCAGCAACCATGAGGACAACAGCCTGTACTTTTGGTGTAGATCTCTAGTGCCAGAGGGAACAAATGGACAACCTTGTTCCCAAAGAATTGTGGTTGTGGGTTTCAAACTGCCTGGTAGTGCCCTCAAGGTCTGGTGCAAGGGTCTGCCTTTCTTTTGCCCAACTTGGAACATTCCCAGGTGTCAGGTAGCTTCCTGAACGACTTTTACCAAACCGTCTAAAGGCACAATTACTAGCCACAGTGGCCTAGAATAAGGGACAACAGCTGGGATAAATGATAGACTGAGAAGCCAGAGAAGAAAGAGGTTAGAAAAGGAGATATATGCGAGACTTTAAAAAGTTCCTGCATATACAGGGAAATAGAGAAGGCAACAGTCATTCCAAGGGCTAGCTGCATGCTCAGAAAGTCCTGAGAAGCCCTAAGCTTTCAGCTCTGACTAGTTTTCAGGTTTTGTGTGAGCAAGAAGTAAAGGCTAAGGTAGAATAGCAAAACAGCCTGGCTAATGTTGAAATGGTACCTAACACAGAGCCAATATGGGACAGGTTTCTTTTTCTTTTTAGCTTCAAGGAAACTCTGTCAAAACACAAGCTGAACTCAACAACACTACTCATTTGGGCAATTCAAGTCAAAACCACAATGAGATATTACCTCACACCTGTTAGAATGGTCATCATAGAAAAAGAAGAGATAAGTATTGGTGAGGATGTGGAGAAAAGGGAACCCTGGTGCACTATTGGTAGAACTGTAAACTGGTAGAGCCACTATGGAAAACAGTATAAGAGGTTCCTCAAAAAATTAAAAATCGAACTACCATATGATCCAGCAATTCCACTTCTGGGAATATATCTAAAGGAAACAAAAATACTAACTCAAAAACATATTTGCACCCATGTTTACAGCTGAATTATTTACAATAGCCAAGACATGGAAACAACTTAGGTGTCTATGCATGGATAAAGAAGTTGCGCTACATGTATACAATGGAATATTATTCAGCCATAACAAATGAGGAAATTCTGCCATTTTGTGACAGCGCAAATGAGCTTTGAAGGCACTATGTTAAACGAAATAAGCCAGAGGACAAATACTGTATTATCTCACTTATATGTGAAATATATAAATATTAAAAAATCAGATTTGTGGTACCAGAGGTGGGGCAGGGAGACGGGCGAATTGGAGGAAGGTGGTCATAAGGTACAGACTTCCAGTTATAAAATAAGTAAGTACTAGAGATTTAATGTGCAAAATGATGGCTATAGCTAACACTACTGTATGATCTATATGAAAATTGTTGAGAATAAATCCTATGAGTTCTCATGATAAAGGAAAAATTTGTTTTGCTTTTGCTTTTTATTGTATCTATATGAGATGGCAAATCCCAACTAAACTTATCAAACCATTATGCTGTACACCTTAGACTTATACAGTGATCTATGTCAATTATATCTCAATAAAACTGAAAAAAAATACTAGCTGACCACTAAAAAAACAGAATTCAGACGTCAAAGGCCACACATAGCAAAAAATACATTTTTTAAAAAAGGAGTTTTAAAATGACACCAATAAGCAAACAGTAACCACCTTTAACAAGCAGCAACAACAAACCCCGGGAAGGGGAAAGAATCTGAATTTTAGAATTGTCCTAATATTATAATATTCAGAATGTACAGTTTTCAGGAAAAAAATTACAAGACATATAAAGAAACAAGAAAGTCTGGTCCATTCACAAGGGGAAAAAAAAAGGGAATTGATAGTAACTGTCCAAGAGGAAGGCCAGGCACCGGACTTAGTAGATAAAGACTTTAAAAATTGTAGGCTCTAACTAATGTGGTCCTTGGTTGGAAGTCTATAGTTTAAAAGCTTATATCAGAAAATAGAAAAGACTGATAATTACTGAATTATACATTTAATTTGTTGTTATTACTGTTAAAATTATTGTTAGACAAACAAAAGCAGTAGAAAGAAGAAATATTAAGTATAAGAGCCAAAAATACTGAAGCAGAAGGCAGTAATATACTACAGAGAATAAAAAACAAATTTGGTTCTTTAAAAAGGTTAATTGACAAAATTTCAACAAGATGGATGAAGAACAGCAGAGAAAAGGGACAAATAAACAATATTAGGCATGAGAAACAATATGATTCTAGATGCTTCAGAGAATAAAGAATTATGAATAACTTAAAGTCGATAAATTTCAAAACCTAATTGAAATGGACTAATTGCTAAAAAACATGAATTACTAAAACAGATTAACAAGTAATAGAAAGCCAGAATGGTCCTATAAACATTAAGATATTTAATTAATAGCTAACAGTCTTCTCACCAGGCCTATAAGGTTTTATAGGTGGATTCTATCAGACATTTGAGAAAAAATTTTAATATTATACAAATTCTTTCAGGGAAAAGAAAAAGAGGCAATACTCTACACACATATTATGAGACTGATAAAACTTGAAAACAAAATCAGACAAAGAAAGTACAATCAAATTCTAGTTTACCTGACTCATAAATAAAAATGCAAAACTAGATAAAATTTGGCAAAACAAATCAATGATGTATGAAAAGGTAATTCATCATGACCAAATTAGGCTTATTTCAGAAGTTTCAGTTATGTTCAACATTAGAAATTTTAGAATATTATTCATTAACTTTAAATGAGAAAAACCATATGATCATCTCAACATTTCCAGAAAAAGCACTGATAAAATTCAACTGCTATTCGAAAATTTTTTTAAATTCTTAGTAAACCAGAAACATAAGGCAGTTTATTAAACCTAATAATGGGCCCCTATCAAAATCTTATTAATTGCAAAATAGAAACATGCCCTTTCAAATGAAAAACAAACAAATATGAGAAAGATGACCACCACTGCTCCTTCTGTTCAATATTATCTAAGATCCCATGATCAGAGTAAGAAAAAGAAACGGCATAAGAGGGGTGGGAAGAATGACAGATGAAATTATTATCCATGTAATAAACCCTGAAGAATCTACAAATAAGTATGATATATAAGAGTTTAGTAAGTTTGCCAGACGCAAGATCAAAATCCGAGTCAGCTGCATTTCTACACATTTTGTAATAAATGCGCAGAATAAATATAGTGTATGTATATGATAGCAACAAAAATGTTACTAGGAATAAACCTGACAAAAGATATGCAAGATGTGGAGAAAATTATAAAATTTTATTGAATGACAGTAGATAAGACCAAAATAAATGGAGAGATACATCGTGTTTGTGATAGGAAGACCAAATATTGTAAAGATGCCAAAAGTATTGGTAATGTTCAATCTCTTGAACTTAGCAATGAATAATACGTCATTTTATTAAAACTCATTATTTAAACTGTATATAAACAATATATGTACTCTTTTGTACGTATGGTATATTTCATAAAAATTTTAAAGTCCGGGTAATAATGTTTTTAAGAACATTTTAAAGCAATAGTCTTAAAGTTTAAAAATTTTTTCAGTGAATCTTATAAGTGTATCAAATGGTTAGCCAAACAAAAAAAAATGTATCACATACATACATGTGTCACACACAACACTCAATGATAATAGAAAGACTGAAAAAAAAAAAAACCCAGAAGGTACAATGGAGACAATGGCAAAGATGTTATTGTCCAGCTGAAGGCATAGGTTGGTAACTACGGATATATAAATAGGGAAATGGCCGTGGGTGGAATTTTGCCCAAATCCAAGGATGACTGAGTGGCTGTAGTGGAGACAGTGTCTTCTGTATTGGACAACTGGCCAACTGCACAGGAACACGGCACCCCTCCTCAGTCATCCAGTATCCCCTTTTACAAGACAGGCTGGCATTTTAGGGCTCAGTGGGCAAACTTCAAGCCTAAGGCACAGTAATTCTGAGACAGTTGGAAGTGCAAAATTAAGAGTATATTCTGTCCTTAGATTTCACCTTACACGTTTTCTTTCTCCTTTAAGTTTGCAATTGATTCTTTCTGTAAAGTGTCTTGTAATGCTGTGAATTGGCTATATAAAAATAAAGCATACTGCATCATATGAAGTTTTACTGCTTCTCTGGTACACCATTAAATGTGCTTGATTCTCCAGGCCTACTTTGTATACCTTTAGACTCACTGAGTAGTCGTCACCTTATGAAGAATTCAATAAAATGGTATTAAAAGAGACAA
Source organism: Eonycteris spelaea (assembly GCA_003508835.1). Classification (NCBI taxonomy): domain Eukaryota; kingdom Metazoa; phylum Chordata; class Mammalia; order Chiroptera; family Pteropodidae; genus Eonycteris; species Eonycteris spelaea. The sequence continues at coordinate 3,481,742 of PUFA01000069.1, forward strand.
AGATTGCTGTCAGATATAAATTCCTTTTTATCTTTCTTCTGAACATAGGGTTTTGGCAAATAGTTCTTTTGGATATGCAAAAGGCATCCCACCAGCAAAAGTGTGCTTAGCTAATACAGAAGTTAGATCAGTTAGCATTTACAAACTGGAATAACCTATCTCTAAAATATACATTTAGAAGGTCTTCATAACTAGTATTTCACCTAAGTGATAAGGAAAATCAATGTTTTCAGGCCTCCAAAGATTGGGAACAGTTGACTGGGGTATATTTGATACCTCCTGAATGACTTCAAACGTCAAAAGAAGAAATGCTTGAGTATGGTGGCCAATTCAACAGAAAAGGATTCCTAGGATAGAAGACCTCCAGGCTTCATGGGGAATTAATTTTGTCTCATCTTACATAGAATATACTAACAAAAATACACTTGCTTCATGTCAAACCTAAATGGTCAGGATTCTTTTAGCTTTGACTTAGCTATCTGCTATTTGGCTTCAACCTTAGCCTTTAGAAAGGTATTAAAAGCCTAAGATCTGCTTCATTGTCATTTCTGGCATCCCTGAATGTATTCATGATCAAAGATCATGTGGCATGTAGGATCCTGTGAAATCTAATTAGTATAACAACCAAAGCAGTATGCCGTTAGGACTTACAGTTAATATCTGATTATTCACTTTTAAATAGAGGTAAGCATGCTAGATGCAACTTGGTATGAAAAGCTCTTTCTGTACTTTTTATATTGAAATTTTAATTAGCTGAAGTTTGAATTTGCATTTATTATTTAAGTGTAAATGTTACAAGAGTAATGATGATAGCATAAAAATTATGAATTTTATGTACAAAATTAAAACCAGAATGGTCGAATAAATGAGATTGATTAATATTGCAAATATTAAGAAATAGATTTGCTAGATATCTTTATGAAGAGCATTGTTTTTTAAAAATAAAATATGCCTATAAAATTAAAACAAAATACCAGGCCAACTATTAGAAATTGAATAATATCATACTGCTAAACTTTATGTTATTTGGTAAACTTATTCACAACCTTCAGCAAAAACCCTAAAACTATTTAATTTTAGTTATTTTATCCCATTTAGGATATGAGTTTTAAGAAACAATTCTATTTGAGAACTCTTCATGTCAGGTGAGGATAAATTTAAGGTAGTAGAAACTTTGCCACCTCAAAATTTCACAGGAAGGAAAGACTCCAAAATAACATAACAACATCCACGATAAATTATCTTCAGCTTAAGTAAAATAATTATCAAAAGAAAGAAGAAAAGACTATAGAATTAGAGAAAAGTGAGTTGCTACCAATTATTTCGCTCTTCTTCAGACTTCAGTTGAAACTGTCTACTACAATAATGCAATATGGTAATAACAGGCTCAGTTTAACAGGTGATAGATAGTATTGAGAATTCTGGTTCCTGAATTTTAAAACTCTGACTACTAAAAATGTAATAAAATTATAATAATATTTGTATTTGGGATACATTTTCAGAATTATTTTTATTTGCCAATGTGATATTTTTGGTCTCAACTTTCTATTTGGCTAAACTATGTATCTGATGTATCTCTAAAGTGACATTCTGTATTATTTAGAAAGGATAGAATGAACAATGACACATATAAGAATTTACTCTTGAACATTCTGTTTACTAGGAGCTCAAATTAAATCATCAAATCACATATCTTTTTCAACTACTATTATGTTTCTGAATAAAATGTTTACATATTTGTTTGCTCTAGGGAGAGATTATAGTAAATCTAGAATTACAAGACAAAAGCCATACGAAGGGATCATGTATCTAATATGCATTATTCGGCAGTTAGTATCTGGTCAGTATGACAGAAATTATGAGTAACAGCCACAAGATATAACATATGGATTTGGGAGGAATCTCCTAAAAGTATATCATTTGCTTTGTTACATCTGTGCCCAGAGGAGAAATCAGTCAAATAGATAAGCTATTCCACTAAATTCTTGGGAAAAGAACTTTCCAGATGCCAAACACACAGTGTGTGTCAGAAAACTGTGGTGAAGGGGTCTGAAAATCAAGAGAGAAAATAGTCCATTTCATCAGCATTCCATGTTCTCATAGCTATACAGCATCACTCTGATTTGAAATATACATGCTCACCTCACACTGATAGGATATATATTCTACCTTCTCAGATACCCTCTCTAACCACAACCCACAGGGCTATCATCTAAAGTGAAATATAATCTTCAAGTGATATATTATAATAAAATGATGGAAAAAGTATTTTCCTCACTAAAGTGAAATCTGGTTTTATGATGCTTTTGCTCAAGAGACATCTGTTAGCATATTTAGATTTAAATGTTCAGATGTGCACTTTGTGCCAAGAAAATGTGTCCATATAACTCCCCGACAAAAGTGCCACTTTAGTAAAACAGCTTTGAGGTTCACAGTTTAACTATCTGGAGCCAGGCTGTGTTAGTGGCAACTAGGGCCCCTCTCCTATTTGACTTGTATATGACAGCAGCATCAGCTCTCCAACATTAGGGGCTGCTTTATTTTGCTTTCAAAGAAAAGGAAAAAGATACGGTATAACTTAGTACCTGTATTAGCTGTTAGGGTTACAGGCCATTTACTAGATTTTTATACGATTTGTTTTATAGCTTTATGTTTTTCACTTAGGAAAAGGAAACAAAGATATTTTGGAATACTGAGCTATTTGTGTGTTTTCTGCACGTGGTATATTAGCTTTTTTTTCTATCTCTTCACTGTGTTTCAGTCATACTGACTGAAAGGGAACGAATATACCAACTGAATTTAGTGTGTACAGAGATTTCATATAGTCCTTTTCAAGTGAAGTGTGTTGAAAATGGCACTCCCCATCAATCCTTCACCAGTAGTTCTTTGTATATGTATAATAGCACTATTCTGTTTCTAAACTTTAACCTTGAAGTGACTCTGTTTCTAATAAATACTAATACCAAAAACCTGAAAATCATTTAAGCTGGAACTTAAAATTAAACCTTCATGACTTCTGAAATATTAAAATGTCATTATAAGAGTTACATTTTTAAGGGGTCACATAAATTGTGTTTTATGATACACTGTCTTATCTTTTCTCAAGAATGAAACCTGAGTTGTGTTAGACTACAGGTTTTATACTAGCAAAAAGGATATTTAAACAAAGGGAGAAAATGACAATAGTGCAATAATAATTTATTTTTAGGGACTATGTCATTTACAAAACTCTCCACTTGATCTTTTAACTGCCTTTAACTGGCAGGAAATCTGTGATAATTTATAGTATAGGATTAATTAATAGAGGTGAGGGTTTAATAAAGAATCTTACACTTCTTTTTACCACATTTTAGAGACATGTATTATATCTAGAGCCAACCTTCTTTCTGCTTACCACTGCTAGGAAAGTTTCATTGCTTTTAACTCAATACATAAAATGTGCACCTTTGTTCACCAGAGAGATAATGCTCAAGACGTGGTCTGTTTCATGGCTTGATAAACCACAATAAATTGTTAATGATGCACTACTGCACCAAAAAACAAAAAATGCAATACCATGTAATTGTACACTTCAAATCGAGCCAGGAAATATTAAAATACTCTTCTTTTAACCCTTTGACATCAATATTATCCCAATACACATGTATTAACATTTGCACTATGCTTCTAGCCCTGTGCTGGACATTGTTGGGTGTTCGTATTCATTCACAACTGAATGTACTTTAGAGTGACTTTATAGTATAAAATATTTTTGAAAAACATGCAGTAATCATTTACTGCCTTTTTGAGAACCAATCGCTTTAATACAGAAATAACCAAATTATTGTAAACTAATATGATAAAGCAATAGCATAAAAATCAAGAAGATTAACTCACCTGAAGAAAGAAAATGCTGAATAAAAATTAGATGACTTAATTCAGTATATGATAGCTCTAAAATCCTGGGCAAAATGAACATTAAACTATACCAGAATGATACATTTTATAAGTTATATTTTCTCTCTGGCTTCTGGTGCCTCAAGGTTCATGTTGGTGATTTATGATTTATATTGTCAGTCGAAGCTCTTAATAAAAATACAGCTTTATGTCATTCAGTAGGGAATAGAATTTTTTTTCTTTTCTCTCTCTGTAGAGTCTTACATACATAATAACTATATTCTAGTAATTATAAAATACGCGGTTATAGGGCCATCATTGACTATTATCACATGCCACTCAAACTTCTTTCTGATGGTACAAGGAGGCAATAGGAAATACCTCCCTGCTGGGGCTGTCACATCTGAGGATGCTGGGCTATAGCAACACAGAAGACTTTCATTTTCCCTGAGAGGTAGAGACACTTTCAGACATTTTCACAGCACAATCATATCAGACTCTTTGGACTTGGAAAACCTAGCCTTCCCACACAAGCTTGTCTCACATATGTCAATCTCTACCATGCGGTCAAAAGAGGGGTTTCCAAAGTGGGGTACATGCACTTCAGGGGATTGATTGGAAGATTCTGATTCACTGATTCTGATTTACAAAAAGAAAATACTAGAATTATATTACCACTACTTTATTGTATACTTTAAAAATATCTATGTTTTATAATGTGTATAATAGTACAGTAGACATAATTTATAAGTGAATAAATATGCTTGTATTAAAGGTGTTCACTTGAAAACATTTTTAACAGCCTTAGTAAGTTATAATTCACATACCAAACAGTCTACCCATTTCAAGTATACAATCCAATGGTTTAGTATATTCACATAGGTGTACAACATCACCATAATCAAAATTAGAACATTTTCTTCACTTCAGAAAGCAATCCTGTATCTTTGAGCTATCAGCTTCCTACTTCTCCATTCCCCCAGCCCTAAGCAACCACAAATCTACTTTTTATCTCTATAGCTTTACTTATTCTGAATATTTCATCTAAATGGAATCATAGGACGTATGACCTTTTGTGACTGGCTTTTTCACTTACATAATGTTTAAGGTTTATCCATGTTGTAGCATGTATCAGTACCTCATTACTGATCCTTTTAAATACCATCCCTTTAATGGCTGAATAATATTCCACTGTATACCTATATAGCATTTTATTTATCAGTTGACGGACATTTGGGATCTTTCCACCTTTTTGCTACTGTGAATAATACTGCTATAAACATTCATGTTCGAGTTTTCAAGTAGACATGTTTTCATTTCTCCTGAGTATATACTGAGTAGTAAAATTATTGAGTCAAATGGAAGGTTATATTTAACCTCCTGAGGAACTGTCAGACTGTTTTCCAAAGCATCTGTACATTTTTACATTGCCACCAGCAGTTTATGAGTGTTCCTACTTCTCTTTATCTTTGCCAACACTTGCTTTTATTTTTTTGATTCTAGCCATTCCTCTGGGTGTGAAGTAGTGTCTCATTGTTTTGATTTGCATTTGATGCATAATGATGTTGATGTTTTAACTAATGGTGCACATGATCAGAAAAGTTGCATGACCACTGGTATAAAGTTCTTTGGCAATTTTAGAGGCAGTTATCCAATAAAAACCAGAGGGAACATTCTGAAGTAAAAATAGTAGCTCCTCCTATTCAAGCCATTTAGCTCTTAATGGAAAAGAAAAGAGAAACATCCTTAGGTGACACATAAATCAAGACAAAAAGCATGAAAACCAGTGGGGGAATCGAAGATCAATCAGATATGGAATCTAGAAACCGCTTCCAAATCAAGGATCTTATACAACTCTAAAGAACATGCAGAGAATCACATTCACTGTTACCACTACTTAAGCTGATCTATGTATGGCTCCACTCTTATTATAAAGAGGTGGTGGCAACAATGCTTTAGTTACTTCCTGGGCATACCATCGGCAATCCATGAAACAATCTTAGCAACAACTCTGAGAGAGGACTCTCCAAGGACCAAAAGGCTATTGCCTGTGTCTGTGTAAACAGCTCTCCTGCAGAACTCAAAGAACTACATAGAATTTTTAAAATATAGAAATATAAATAAATTGAAATAACTGCTCTTTTTAGAAAACAAAATTATATATCCACTCTATATTTTGCTATTATGGAACAACAGTGACAGCATTTTCACTTAGTAAAATTACTTTTGGAAATTGCACAGGTTGCTGAAAGCCAAAAGTCTGGGAACACCTGTTTTAGGAGATGCTTTGCATTGTAAAATGACCTATAGTCTCCCTAATTTCTTCTACTGATTCCTGCTTTTAGACACTTATTCCTGCTGATTCCCTAACCCTGGAATATCAAGTCTTCCAATTCAACCCATTTTTGAAGACTCAAATGCTTATTCATCCAGCCAGTCTGTCAGTTTACTCGAATATTTACTGAGCATCTAAGTGAAAGATACTGTGCTTGGCTGAAAGAATTAGGAAGAGTGTGGGTGTGAACCCGATTCTCAGGGTTTTCTACATTATGCTCTCAAGTCTTCAGTGATAGACTGATTAACAATTTCTGAGTCATATCATCTGTTAATGGAATGATGAACGGCCAGACTATTTAAAATCAGAGCCACTTTGGAAAATCTAGCACATATAGGTCACTACCTACTACACAATGCAATCTCTTAGAGAAGGCTTTTTGAGTCGCAGCTTTAAGCAGGAAAGAGGGCAATAATAAAAGTTTGTGCCTTAAGTCAGATAAGTGAAGCAAAGCTTCCTTTCTCCCCAATCTAAGAACTAATGTCAATAAATCTTCTGATAATTTTACCAAGAAAGAAAATGCTCTGATGATTAATTATTTTTAAATTAATCCTTCTCATACCTCTAACTCAACAGTGGTTGTTTCTGAATAAAAGTCTCCTTTCTCTTTCTCACAGCCTTTCTCCTCTAATCCTCACCCTGCTGAATTTAATTGCCTTGGTAATGCCAAAACAATGTCTGATCCTAATAGGTCAGCATTGATCGCTCTAAACCAATTGGTTCCTTCATTAGCAAGAAAATGAAGTAAAGAGAAAAGGCAGGTGGTTCCCCAACAGGCAGCTGGGCTCGTGCTCCTCTTATAGTGCTTCTCTCTCATTAAACAGTAGCTGATCGATTGGCAACTTGCTCAAAAATCCACAAAAACTATTCATCACTTTTGACATGGACCTGTTTTAACAGGCCACTAACACATGATTTGGATACCCCAGTTTATTTGTAGGGCCCATCACATTCTTCCTACACAAATCTCTCTCTCTGAAGATGATATGAAGAAAAAGAAGGACATATTATCCAAACAACCACTTATTGGCAGACCACCAAGTAAAGCCTTCAGGGACTAATCCTAGCTATGAGTCTTGGGAACAAAGGCTTCACAGGAGGGTCCTTCTCCCAGAGTCTAGATTCTATGGCATGATAAAGACAGATGTGGTGAAGAACTAGTCTTGGTAATACCAGCAAGTGGAAGTAAGTAGGGATCTAAAAATATCAATCATCACCGAAGGGAAGGAGAAGAAAACAAGGCAAAAGAGGGAAAGGGAATACAAAGGAGAAAAAAGAAAACATGCACAAGAAAAAGCACACTACATTCAGATGGCATTTTTTGGTTGTCTGGGAGGTAAACTTAGGAAGGGAGTAGACGAAGAGTTTTGAGAGATGGATACCTCTCTGCCAGAATAGAGGAGTCATTTATTCCTGGGGCAACATGACCCTGATCACCATGACACCCTGCTAAGCAATACTTCGAGTTAGGTAAAACAGACAAGGGAAGGGTGGTACGACCCAATCTTGACTGAGCTTCTACTATATGCCAAAGACCACACTAGGCATTTTATGTAAGATACATTACTGAAACTGATGACAACTTTATGAAGGGCTAATTTCTATCCTTATCTTACACATTAAAATAATAAGATTCAGGAACATAAAGTGACACACAGACAGAAAGAGTGGCAGTCAGAATTTGAATGTTGTTCTGTTCAATTCCAAAGCCTCTTGCCCTTTGAATAACCTTTAGTAGGGAATATAAAAATAAAAACCAAAAAAAAAAATTATAAAGTAGAAAAATGAAGAAAGATGTAAAATAAGATAATGATTTCTTTTTTCACATGTACAGCACCTGGTCTTCCCAGGTGGTCTCCCATCCAAGTACTAACCAGGTCCGACCCTGCTTAGCTTCCGAGATCAGACGCGATTGGGCACTTTCAGGATGGCATGGCTGTAGACAAGGCAATGATTTTTAAAGGAAATAAAAGGAGAGGAACACATAACCACACTTAATTTTCTGGGTTACTGCTTTTACCCCAGTTTGTTTCGTGGTAATTTACCCCTGGTGTTGCACATTCGGAGGGGAGGAAGTGGGGCCAGCACTGTTGACAAGCCTCTCTTTCGCCTGCTGCCTTTTCGACATAGCTAGCAGAGTAGCTGAAGAAAAACGGCCCTAAAAACAATCAAATGCCAAAGTACTAGGTCAATTTTCTCCTAAATTTCAAATCCAGAAACAGAAACAATTTATTTCATCTTACATGTCAGCAATTCTTTGTGTTAACAGAATTGAGATTTTAGAAATACTATTTACTTCTCATACAATCTGAAGCTTCACCATAGTTACTCAGTAACAAGCACTTACCAATATGTTGAATTTATTCACCATTGACAAAATATCTTTCATGTTCAAAGTACCCACATAAGCCTGAATGAACCCTGATATGATTATTAAACACAAATATAAATTTTCTGAAATGTTATTATGATGTTGACTTACAGGGGAATACTAGCAATAATTGAAACAAGAAATAATCAGGAGGTGAATTTCTGTAAATAATCAGATTTACCACTAATGATAGACCCATTGAGATGCTGTCTCTCAAAATATTTATTTCATTAAAAAAATAGGAGGAAAGAGAAGGAAAGAGAAAGGGATACATATCAGGGGGCTATCATATGTACTGGATACTATCTTATACCCTCTGGATATGAAAATGGGAGACAAGGGGCATGATTCTCTAGGAGTTCAGAGTCTGGTCGAAGAGACAAGATATCTGCTAAATCATTCATCGACATCTACTCACCATCCTTCTTTCCTTCATCTTCCAACCAACAGCTATTTACTGAGAACCTGTAATGTGTTGCCAAGCATTGTACTGGGCACTGGGGAATACGACAATGAAACAGAAAGACAGGATCTCTACTCCGGTGACCTCAGAGTCTAACAGGGGAAACAGGCAACTATGATAAAATGTGGTAAGTGCTATGACAGGATAAAGACAGGATGCTCTGATAACATGGAACAAGGATGCCACTGGTGAAGGCTAAACAGGAATTAGAAAGGCAAACAGGAAGACAAACAAGAGAGAATTCCCTTGTGGTGAGAATAATATGTGAGACTACTCTAAGACAAATCAGGACATTTTAGAAGGACTTAAAGAAATTCTATAGATGCATCATTCAATGGGAGCCAACTTCTGAAATGGCCCCCAATGGTTGTCTTCTGTTATTCATGCCCTGTGTAGTTCCCTTACATATCAACATCCTATTGGTTATAATAGTGTGATCTTTGTAACCTACAGAATATTATGGAAATGTTGATGCGTGACTTCCAAAGTTAGGTTTAAAAAAACCTGTGGCTTCTATTTTGCTTTCTCTTGGATCACTCTGACGGAAGACAGCTATCATGCTGTGGATACTCCAGCAGACCTCTAGAGATACCAAAATGGAGAGGAACCAAGGCCTCTGTCATGACACTTGCTAGTCATGTAAATAATTTAAAATACTGATTACATGTTGAATTGATTATATGTTGATCATATTGGTTTAAATAAAGTACATTAATTTCATGTTTCTTTTTATCTTTTTTAATGTGGCTACTAGAAAATGTAAAATAACATTTCTAGTGGACAGCACTGTACTGAAATAATACAATAAGTAATTAAGGCAAGAAAAGGGCAGGTAGTTGTTACAATGGAGATATAAAAAACAGGATAGACCTGGAAAAATTTCAGGAGAAAGAACTGTCAAAAATAAAATGACTAAATATGGTAGAGGGAAGAATAAAAGATGGTGCCCAGCTTTCTAGGTTTCTTTCACTGAGATGAGAACAAAGGAAGAGTAACAGTTGGAGTGTAGGATTCATTAGCTTGAGGTATTCTGTTGTAAATTTGAAGTGTTATGCATCCCTCTAAGGAATCTTGTACAGTGACCATCTCAGTGTGCTGGCTAAAAGCACAGGAGACAGAGGCATGAAGTGAAGGTCTTTTGTTGACTAATACCACAGGAGCCCAAGAGATTGCCTGGGGAAAGCATGCACAGTGAGAAAAGCAAAGAACACAAACAAATACATTAAGAATATTGTGCTAGATTGTGATGAGTGTTAATACTAGAAACAGAGCAGGATCAAAGGGCAGTGAGTGATGGGATAGGGCTGGGTGGCTATTTAAGTCTGGTGATAACTGAGCTGGAAGCAAGGAAGACTATTGGACAGAAAGAAAATACTCTATGTAGAAGAAAAATTAAGTGTAAACACAGTGAGTTGTGAAAAGCCTGACAAGTTCAGGGAAGCAGGACGAGGCTGGTACTATTGGAATCTAAAGTATGAGGAATGAAACAGGATACACCATGTGGGCACTGAGTGGGCAGATCATGAAAGACTTTATATTTTAAGCTAAGGCAAAATATAAAGGGGACTTTATTCTGAAGGCAAAAAAGAGTCTTGAAAAGTTTTAAGTTGAGGAGTGATATGACTTCATTTGATCTTTACAATATTCAAGGTCCATGTTCCTAACTACAAGGAGCCCCCATTCATTTGGCTCTGACATACCACTGGGTTCCATGGAACATGATTTGAAAACCAGTGGACTAGATGACTTCTCCAGGCCTTAAAACCTTCTCTAGGCCTTAAAACAGTCTATGGTTAAAGGTTTGGTGAGAAAAGTATAAAAATGTATTATGCCAATTTCTTAAGTCTCTCTCTTTCCTTCCTGTCTCCTTACTCATCCTTCCCTCTCATTTGCTCACTCCCAGGTATTAATATGCATAGTAAGCCGCAATGTTAAGAATGTGAGGGCATACCAAGAAACCAACACTCACTTTGCAGTATCATATCATACATTCAGGCACAATACCCAGGGGGAAAAAGTAAATATCTTCTTGAGGGTTGCCATTGAACAACTCAAATTAAAAAGACACAATGAAAGTCACAATCTGCTTATCCAGCAAAGGCCTCATCCAAGCCTTTTCACCATCCTCATCAACTTGCTCGTCAACAATTAATGATTCCATTGCACACTTACCCTCCCTTCATAGGGAAACAGGCCAGGAAAGGAAATCCCTAAATAAGTAAAATATGACAATGAAGAAGAAGAAAATTAAGCTAATGAATGAAATACAGTTTAACATTATCTGTTTATTTCAAAGTTTAAGGACTTACCATTTTTCTCCTAATTTATTCTCATTCCCATTCTTTAAAAGTCATTATTTTATTTTATGGCTAGAAGTGACTTGTCCAAAGTCACATACTCCCTGTTCTTCACTTCAGAGCCTTTTGTCATCACACTATTTTCACTCCACTGTGGGTTTTCTAAGATGAAATATTTTTCATAGCACTAAGATGGAGAAACATTTGTTTTTAGTAGGAAAGGTTTGTTTTTAAAATAAATGGCATTCAGGAATAGCCTTCACCAGTGTTCCTTATGATATAATAGCAGGTCCCACAGTGGGAAGAACTTGCAAACACTTTGCAAACACTGAGAAATGATTGTGTCTTAAAAGCCAAATGAGTTTCTGAACAAAACTAAATTAAATCCATTATAAAAAGTTTTTCTATGAACCACATCTAAATTCTACCGACTTCTTAATCTTTCTAAACTTTAATATAATGTATATAATACTACCTAGATTTAGAATATTTAGAATATTTGCAAGTAAAGCTCTATCTTAAACTTTTCTATTAGTTGAACTACAAATACTATGCACATATTATCACATGAAAAGCAATGATGCAGGAGAAAGAAAGGGTTTGGGAGTATGAAGACTAGCTTCTGCTACGCTATCTACTCATTATGAAAACTGTGGCAACTTACCTTCCTTAATGATAGTTTACTTGTAAGTAAAATAAAGTTACTGGTGAGTTAGTAAGTAACTTAAATGCCCTTTATATGCTCACCAATCACACTAGATGGGTTTGGCTGTCTATGGCAGAGACTGAGAATTACATACCCCAGGGTTTATTCTCCTCTTCAACCTTAAACAAGCTTGATTGTTTTGTCAGATGAGCACATAGTTGCCTAGAATAAAACCTACATTTCCCAAACGCCCTTGAAACTATCTAGGAGTAGCTGTTTGACTATGCTCTGAGCAAGAGATGTAAGACGGAAGGTTGTGTAAAAGAGCCGCGGAGGCTCCTTAACAGTTGCCACCTCAGCGGGGAAGTGCACTCTCTGCACGTCTTCCCTTTTCCTTCCTGCTATCTGGGATTTTATCATGAAAGTTGGAGTTTTGAAAGATATCTCGGACAAAATGGCTAAGGAAAGAAGTTAGTACTCATGATGGCAGAACAGAAAGGTAAAAAGAACCTAGTTCTTCATGTTTTCATGGAGTCACCATATCAGTCCTAGAATGCCTATAGTCAACCTTCTTTTACATGAGCATATGGACTTGCGTGCTTAAACCATTGTATCTTGGGTTTTCTGTTATACGCAACAGGACCCTTCTTACGTATTCTCATAAAACCATCTATTTCTCCCATTTTAATACTTCCCACACATGTACTGTAATTGTTTACTTGTCTGCTTCCCCAACCAGGCTTTAATTTTGGTGAGGGCAGCACTGTGTCTATTTCACTGCTGTTGAATCCACAGTGTGTGGTTCACAGTAGATAATAAATTTTTATACAATGATCAACTACTTTCTCTGTAAGAAAAAGGAGAAAGAAGACAAAGGTGTGATAATCAATATATCTAGGCATCTGTCTGTTTCATAGGGTTACTCAAGGACAGAATAAGACAGTATATGTAAAAGCACTGAGTAAATTATAACTGTATTATACAAACATGAATTAATATCATATTAAGTAAGAAAAAAACATAGCTATATCAAATTTTGCATGGCTATTGGAGTTGTTCAGGAATTCATTTTTTTCCTGTACGTTTCTCTTCATTATGGGGACCATTCTAAGCCTTTACTTTTCTCCTAAAGCACTGTACCCAACTCTTGCACCACGCACTCTCAGAGGTGATCCTGCCTCCAGTTCATGGAGGAAATGGAGACGATGAAACACGATGTTTTCCAACTCTCCTTCTTTTCAGTTTTCCCCTTTTTGTCACTCTTTCTAATGTATACCTCTCCACTTGTATTCCCAACCCCTGTTTCCCTTACCTCCATGTACTCCATCAATTACTCCTTCTTGCTAATGTCTTTAACAGCTCTCACCACAGCCACTTCCTCTCAGACCAGATCCTTAAACAACATGCCTGTTTGCACTCTATTCACTTTGTAAACAATCACTCCCTTTCTCATCAAACTTCTTGAACTCCAAGTCACACATATTCCTTTCACTTCTTCACTTCACAGGTAGCTTCTGCTATCTTCCTCCTTTGCTCTACCTAAAACTGATCTTAAAGGTCATCCAATGTCCTCCTAAAGGCCAACCCCATAATCTATCTCCAGTCTTGATGTCACTTGACAGGGACAGGCATCCAAGCTGCTAGCATGATCCTTTCTCCTCAAAAACCTTTCCTCCACCTTTACAACACTGTCTCCAGTCTTCTGTTGCCTGTATGACCATTCTTGGGTTCTTCTGCACCCTCATCCTCTTCGATTCACCCCAATGGTCATTCCCTAGGACACCACCCCAGATCCTCTCTTGTTTCAGCAAATACATTTTCCTAGGCAAATTCAGTTTCTCCCAGAGCTTCAACTGCTTTTAAACAATAAGGTTTGTTTGGCTTTCCGATGATAAAAGTATTGATGTTCAATGTAACCACCTTAAAAAAGTTGTTTTTTTTTTTTAAAGTACCTACTTTGTGACAGGCCTAGGTGGGGAATTATCATGTATATTATTTATTTAATCCTTACCAGAATCCTGTGAGGTAGATATCTATTATTCCTTCTGCATGGAAGGCTTCTTTACCCTTTAAGTCAGGCTAATTCCTAGATACTTCAGGTAGGTCACACCTCAAGCATCACTTCCTTCCTGACACCCTTTCTAGATCAAGACCTCATATTAGTCTTTCATAGCATCCTGTTCTTTCCCTCCACAGTATGCATCACTATTGCTATTTATATACTTTGTATTTACCATGTCTGATTCCTTCAACAGATTATAAATCCTATGAAGATAGGGACAAAGTCTGCTTTATTTACCATTACACAATCAGCAACATTTGTTGAATATGTAAACTGAAGAACCTGTAGTGAATGATGAACTAGGATAGGAATCAGGTTGTCTTTCTGCTGTACTATACCCTAGGATCCCAAACCTTTATATTACCAACTTCCCTTTATTGCCCCAATGAATCTACCATCCTCCCCCACCTAACTAATCTATCTTCTAGCCAAAGCCATCATCATTATTCAATCATTAAAGCTAAGCACCTCAGTCATTTTTCACTTTTTTCTTTTTCGTTCCCCACGTATAACTAATTTCTTGACTCTACTTGTAAAATGTCTCTCAAAATCATCTCCTTATTTCATCTCTATGGCTACTTAATCATCTCCTGTCTGTTGAGAGAACTTTCTGTCTCCAGGCTCCATAATGGATCATGAATTCTGCTGAATGATATCTCTGAAATTAAAATTCCCTGAAGGAGGGACAGAATCACCACTGTACAAAAGTAAAATGATCAACTCTGATAAGAAACAAGAATTAGAGACAAGGAAAATATTTCCATGTTACTTAATCTACTGCCTGGCTTCCAGGGGAGAACTATTTTGAATTATTGCTCAAAAGCAGTAAGGTCAAATTGTTAAGATGATAGATTTGGGGGTAAGAGATCTGGGTTCAAGTCCAACTCTACTATTTATTAACATTAGGCTTTGGATAAAGATTTTTCGGTTTAAAATGGAAGGAGAGGTAAACACTAAATGAGAATAATTCAATGTAACATACATAGCTTAGTGCATTATATATAAGCCAACAAAAGTTAGCTATTCATAAATTCGTCTTTGAAAGAATCCCAAAGAAGACTACAGCTACCTTTATCAATTAGTTCCAATATATATGAAAGTATAATATGAATATATTCTTAAAAGTAGCTAATATAATCAACATACAGAAATCGGTTGTGTTTTAATATATGAGCAATGGATATGAAAGCAAAATTAAGAATACAATTCCATTTATAATAGCATCAAAAAGAATAAAATAAGAATAAATTTAAGAAAAATGAAAGCTGTATACATTAAAAACTACAAAATAGTGTTTAAAGAAATGAAAAAAAAAAGACCTAAATAAAAGGCATTTTGTGTTCATAGATTAGAAGATTTAATATTGTTAAGATGACAATACTCTCCAAAATAATCCATAAATTCAATAAAATTCCTTTCGCAATCGCAGCTGGCTTTGTAGAAATTGACAATATAATCCTAAATTTCATGTGGAAAGGATCCAAAATAGCCAAAACAAGCTTGAGGAGGAAAAAGTGTCGGAAGACTCACACTTTCTGATTTCAAAACTTACTACAAAACCACAGTAATCAAGATAGTGCATAAGGATCAAGTAGTGGCATAAGGATAGACATGTATAGCAATGGAATAGAACTGAGAGTCCAGATATTCATATGTGGTCAACTGACTTTTAACAAGGGTGCTAAGACAACTCAACAGAGGAAAGAATAATCTTCAACAAATCATTCTGGGACAAATGGATATCCACATGCAAAAGAATAAATTTAAACTCCTGTATATACATCATATAAAAAAAAATGGATTGAAGACATAAACATAAAAGCTATAACTATAAAACTCTTAGAAGAAAACAAAAATGTGTACCTTTACTACATTCGGTTAAGCAATAGTTTCTCAGATACGAAATCTGAAGCACGAGCAACCAAAGAAAAAATAAATTGGACTTCTTCAAAATTAAAACTTTTGTGTTTCAAAGGACATTATCTAGAGAGTTAAAAGACAGCCTACATAATGGGAGAAAAATATTTCCAAAACATAATTCTGATAAGGGTCCAGTATACAGAATATATAAAGAATTCTTAAACTCAATAATAAAAAGACGAATAATCCAACTAAACAATGGAAGAATAAACAAATAACAAATAACTCAACTAAAAATGGGCAAAGGATTTGAATAAGGCATTTCTCCAAAGAAGACATATAGTACCCAATAAGCATATGAAAAGGTGCTCAACATCATTAGCGATCAGGCAAATGCTAAACAAACCACAAGTGTTGGTGAGGATGTTGAGAAATCAGAAACACTGCACACTAATGGTGGGAATATAAAGTGATGTAGCAGTGAAAAACAGTCTGCAATTCCTTAAAAAGTTAAACACAGAGTTAGCATGTGACCCAGCAGTTCTACTTACGTATATGCTCAAGAGAACTGAAAACATATGTCCACACAAGAAGTTGTGCATAAGTGTTTCTAGCAGCATTATTTGTAATAGCCAAAAGATGAAAACAATTCAAATATCTACAAACTGATGAATGGATAAATATTGTATATCTATACAATGGAACATTATTCAGCCATTACAAAGACTGAAGTACTGAAACATGCTACAACATAGATGAACCTTAAAAACATCATGCCAAGTCAACACAAAAGGCCACTTATCGTATGATTCTATTTATATGAAATGTCCAGAACACAAATAGAGATAAAGTAGATTAGTGATTGTCAAGAGTTGGGGGAGGGGTAGAGGAGAATGACCGCTTATGAATACAGGGTTTGCTTTAGGGGTAATGAAATGTTACAGTAGATAGTGGTGATGGTTACACAACCTCTGAATATAGTGAAAACCATTTAATTGTGCACTTTAAAATGGTGAATTTTATGGCATGTGAAAAATCTCAACAAAAATAATTTTTTAAAAGGTAGCTACTATAAAATCTATTCCTTCAAAATACTAGCCTGTTTTCTCCCCTCAGCAGACTTAGAGAACAAGTATTCTTCATATACCATAGAACAATTTTTGTGAGTCTTTAATATTTTAAAACAGCAGTAGGCCCAGTTGTGTAAACTCACTAGATAAAGGAATGCAATAGACAAATTTGCATCTTTTCCAGTCCAGTATCAAAACAGAGGATGCATTCATTACTGATAGCACAGTTAGGACAATGAGAGAAGAGTCAGACATTTACAAACTGAAAACTTCAGCCCAAAGCAAGTCAATAAAGAAATAAAAAACCCCACGCTACTAAACACACATCCCTGAGCCTACCCAGCATGCAGAGGATCTATTTCTGCCAAAAAACAAATTCAAAACAATACCAAGATACTAGGGAGGGCAAAACTCAAATTGGCACTGGACAGCAAAGCAGGGAATAAAAGTGGGACTGTTTAACTCCACTTGAAAAGGTAAAGCTCAGTTCCAAAGTGACCCTCACTTGAAATCCTTTCTACCTCAACTAATTCTCTCAGGACAGGCAAATTCAGAAATTGCTTCAGATTTAGACCCTGGCTCTTTTCTTTTTAGTGTTTTAAAATTTATATGGGAAGTGACTGAGGCAAAAAATATTGCTATAATCACTGAAGCTTTTAGTGCTTATTGTAAATCATTACTAAGCAATCCTTTTCGGCTTCATACCTCTAAACAATCAAAAAGTATCAAAGTCACAATGTGCATGTTTCATGAACAAATACAAAATTGCCTCATGGTTGTGACTTTGACTTGTACAATTCTGGGAATTACCATGATCTCTGGCTTCTGTCCAGGGCTAAAGAGATAGTCTTTGTCTGCGAAGGGCCTGTCCCCTCACACCTGACCTGTGTAGAACTGTCACTACATGTGTATCACCTGCTTTGGACCTTTTTAAGAAAACAGATGTGCTATAACTGAAGATAATTTGGAAATTGGCACAACGGTTAAAAAAATAAATCCAACTGGACAGTCGTTGTAGGGTTCCTGCCAACTTCTGGTTTCTTGCCAGAGAGAGTAATGATTCCTGTCAGTCACCCAGAAAAAGAATAGCTTCTAAAAAGCCAAATCACCATGACCTAAAAAGAACATAAAAACTTACAGAAAGTTGGTAGTCTGAAAAATCAGATTCAAATGAGAAAGTTAATCTCTGTTCCAATATTGAAGCTATAATGAGAAATAAGTCCCTGCAAAAACACATATTAATCATTTTATTGGTTCTGTTGTTAAAAAAAAAATGGAAAGAAAGAAAACACAGTTGCATTCCAAGGGAAAGTGATATATTATTTTATGACTGTACCTTCAAATTATTTTATCTAGATTTGTTGTATAATTTCTAAACACCAAATATCATCAAATAAATAGAAATCAGTGTAATCAGGAAAAGCAGCCATAAGCCTACTTGAGTTTCCATATTAATCACAAATATTACAGTCATCTTTAAGATGCTAAAGAATTCCACAGTTAGACCAATTTTATATGTCACATGTGTGCAATAGTTAAAAACTAGAATTTTTTAAAGGCTCTGGAGGAGTAAGAGCTTGGTGAAGAGGTTGAGGAGTGGTGGTGAAGTAGGGGTGCTGGAGAGCTCAGTAACAGTGGCGAGAATGTCAAAGGGCTCTGAAACCAGCAGACAGATATATTACTAAGCTACCCTTCAAGTGGCCTAAATTTTAGGCCTCCAACCCAGAACCTGAGCTTAGATCCAACAGGCATTCATAGGTCCTTTGGTAAATGGCAGGGGAAGAAGATAAGGAAAGAAAGTCATTGCAACTCTGTGGGAGGGGAATTTAGCACCTTATAAATCATTGGCTACAAGATAGCTCAACCATTTTAGAGTCCCTGAAAACAGTAACTGTAAGGAGCATCAGCACAGACCAAAGGCAGAATTCTTTGCCAAGTTCTAAGTTCTGTTGAAATTTTGATCTATATCTTGAGAATTGATGAAAAAAAAATCTCCAAAGTCTACTATCAGCAAGTCCCACATCACACTGTACTAGAATATACATACATTACCATCCATTAAATTTCTTGTCAGAAATGGTATTTGGAAAGGCCCCTTAGATTAGGGATTTAAATTTTCTTACAGTAAGAACCAGGCATTCTCAAGTCCAGAGAGTTCAGTGGTAGTAGAAGGATTGGGGAAATAGTTTTCTGATAGCCCTACTCTCAAAAACCATGTCAGAAGATTAAAGGACTGATCCTGGATGTGTGATCTCATTATAAGGAATGACATTGGGAAAAATTAGTTTCTAAATGCATCATATCATCTAAAATCAATAATGAAACTGATGAGAGAGGCAGGACAGGTAATTTTATCGCTTTGCTCAAGAAAGCTCAGTAACCTGTCTGAGAACATTTCACACAACTAGGAAGTGACATAGCCAGGTCCAGAAACGAGGTCTTCAGAATCCAAATTCTTGTTCTGTTCCCGCTACCTATCTTTTGTAAATAAACACACAAACATAACCAAGGGGAGGGAGATGGGAGCAGACAAGAAACAAATAGAATAAAAATCTACATTGCATCTGAATAATTCTCAAACAGATTTTATTTTCTTACAGATTTGGAAAGTTAACTGGTGACCACACTGTTTAAACTTTTGTTCAAGAACAGTTTGTTTTAAACTGTATAAAACCAATTAAACTTTTGTTTTCGTTTTGAATCCAACACATCTGCTGGTCACATAAAATGAAAGTGCCAGAGATTAAGCAATGAGTGTTTTCACTAAATTTCAACATTTATTCCCAGCCCCATTCAAATGATAGCTTTCAGAATGAGACCAAACGGAAAGATCATCTCCGAGCAATAGATCTTTTGATAGGGGATCAATGTTGAATTCTGTTTCTTGGAAATTTTATGTTCAAGACCAATTAATTATCAGGTATGTTTATCCTTTCTGATGACTGTGCACAAGGCTGGCTGTGTGTGAATCAGGACAAGGAGCAGGACAACTGCAGTTCTTTCTGTTTGCAATCTGCACCATCCCCTTGAGTAGCCTGGTTAGGATTTTGAAGAGTTCTGGTCATGCATTTAGATTTTTTCAACATGCTAGACTTCAGTTCTAATTCAGAAAAAAGGGAGATAGGTTGGATAGTTAAATGTGGGGATATACACAGGATAAAAAGAATTGTTTTCAACAAAAAGCAAAATAATATGGTCATGTGTTGCTTAACAAGAGGAATAGGTTCTGAAAAATGTATTATCAGGCTATTTCATCACTATGCTAACATTGTAGAGTGCACTTATACAAACCTTGATGGTACAGTCTACTACACACCTAAGCTCTATGGTATAGCCTCCTACTCCTAGACTATAGACCTGTACAGCATGTTACTGTATTGAATATTGCAGGCAATTGTTAACACAATGGTATTTGTATATTTAAACAAATCTAAGCATAGAAAAGGTACAGTAAAAATATGGCGTAAAAGGTAAAAAATAGTATACCTGTATAGGGCACTTCCATGAATGAAGCTTAAAGGACTAGAAGCTGCTCTGGGTGAATCAGTAAATAAGTGAGTGATGAGTGACTGTAAAGGCCTAGGATACTACTGTACTCTACTGTAGACTTTATCAACACTGTAGACTTAGGCTACACTAAATACATAAAATTTTTCTTCAACAGTAAATTAACCTTATCTTATAACTTTCTCACTTTATAAACTTTAACTTTTTAAATAAGACTTAGCTTAAAACACAAACACACTGTATAACTATAAAATATTTTCTTTAAATTTTATTCTTTAAACTTTTTTCTATTTTTAAAATGCTTTTATACTTAAAAAAATTTTTGTTAAAAACTAAGACACACAGACACACATTAGCCTAGGCCTATACAGGGTCAAGATCGTCATTATCACTGTCTTCTACCTCTACATATTGTTCCACTAGAAGTTCTTCAGGGACAATAACACAGGGAAGGGTCATCTTTCGTGATAACAATGTCTTCTTCTGGAATACCTCCTGAGGACCTATCTGAAGCTCTTCTTGAGAACTGTCACTTTTTTCACAAATATGTCCATGGTATTTTGCTTGCTTTCTTTTATTCATCATAGTTTGCTAATAATGCACCATGAATAGTCTTCTCTATTAATGAAAACCTATTGGTGTTGGGGGAGGCAGGGGCGGTCTATGTTCCCAAACTTTTAAAGACGCTTATAAGGTCTGCAAAAAAGCTTCTGTTAAACCTTCACTGTGGTTTTTCTTGGGAGTTCTTTATCTTTCCTGCAGTTTCTTTTTCTCCTGCCTTTTCCAGTTATTCCTTGCTGTTCCAGTTCCAACAACTCCTCATTAGTCTATTCCTCAGAAACCACTTTCTCATCCACAACCAGATTAAAGTTGTTTGCCATCTCAATCATAGCCCTGTTGATTTTTACAACCTTTGCACTACAACATTAAGATTGTTACAATGTTACTAGGCAATAGAAATTTTCCAGCTCCATCACAATCTTATGGGACCATTGTGGTATATCTGGTCTGTCACTGACTGAAACATTATGCAATGTATGACTGTATGTCATTTCCCAGAATATTTTCACAATGTTTTCCTATGTTCATGCTACAAAGAAAATCAATAGGAAACCTTGAAAAAATATGCAAATGATTATCAAAGCTGGATTCAATTAGAAAACTAACAAAATCCTAACCATTCAGATTGATTCAAGAACTCTTGTATTCAAGGACCTGAATGAGCCAACTCTGATGTATGCTAGACATATTTAAAAAAAAAAAAAAAAAGCTACTTTTTGCTTTCTTTTTTGGAGTAACTGATTTTTTCCCCTGGAAAAGGAGTCCCAACAAAATACTTAATACATAAACTAAAAGTAAGCTTTTTTACTTATTCAGACTTGAAGGGCATGGTTTAAAATTATGGCATCTACATAGTGAGTAAACAGGCTTTCCTGTGGTTGGCCCATAAACAGGAGGGGTGCCTCTTTTCTGTCACTGCCAACTTGCAAGGTCTCTCTCCAAAGACTATCCCTGCCATGGTGCTCTGTTTAAAGCAGCTATGTAGCCTGAGTGACAATACAACATTCTACATATTTTTCCACTTTTATAATGTTCTCACAGCCTCTTATTCTAATGTCCAAAGTTAAATGCTCTGAAGATAAAAGAATCCAAAGCTTTGTAACAAGGATAGGGAGATGAGCCTAGCAAAGTTTGATTTTCTTCTGCTTGGGCTGAAATAATTCTAAGCCTACTACATTCATGCCTTAGCCCTGTGTTAACAGATACAGTCCTTAGGGTCATTACATCTGTACATTAGCTTAATGAGAAATATTCCTAAAAAACCATTTAATATACAAGCTATAAATACTGCAAAGAAAACAGCTTCTGTGCAGAATCTGTAAAGGAAAAAAGAGATGTATACAAAGAAGAGGCAACAGGTCTTATTTCCTAAGTCTTGCTGACAACACTTCCAGATTACTTTTATCTTTATCCTTCTCTGAAACTAAGATTAAAGGTAGGAGCATTTCTACCATCCCCCTCTCTGGTCCATTCTCAGCACACACAGAGCCGAAAGCAAATATTAAAAAGGAAAATTACATGAAATTCTATTGCTTTAGGTACTACTGCAGGTACTGATGCTAGAGAAAAAGAGATAACTAGCTAGCTATCCAACAGAGAAATAGCTAGTGGCCTACAATGTAAGGTGAATTACCTTATTTCTTTAGGCAAGCTTAATCTACAACACCACGGCATTACTTTCCTGAGATGGTCTATAAAGGTTTAACAGGTAAGGTATAAACTAGTTTTTAAAATGGCAGATAATGCAAAATATAGGGTAGCCACCAGTTGTTTAATTCTTATTTTCAATCTATAAAAATATTTCTAAAATACAGAAAACAGATGCTCGTAACTCCTGCATGCTTTACTGATTAAGAATTTCTTGAAAAGGTTATGTATGTGACTTTATGGATGGTTGTATGTGTGTGATTTCCTGAGTATAAAACTAAAAGCAAGGCATAACTCAAGCTAATTCATCTAGTTATCTCCTTATAGTAAACCTATTCCCATAATTATTAAGTTTCAAAGCTAAACTGTCATATTTTCTGGGCCATAGTGCATCAACAAGTTTTTATTAAAAAACACTGTCATTTTCTTTGCTCTAGAAATTGATTACTTAAAAAACACCAAGAGTTTTATTTAAATATTTTTATATAGTTGGTAAAATCCAAAATACTCATCTTTTCCCCTTGGAATTAGAAACAAAAACTTAGTCAATGAAACAATCTCAAAACATGATTTTTTTATTCTTTAAAAAAACTTTAAAACTGTGCCACACGGGATTTTAAAAACAGTCCCAAAACATTTCTTTCATTGACCAGAAAATATAAAAATGTTACCAAGTCATATGTCTACTATGAATAAAATGTCTTCAATGAGGAACGTTTTCAGAGAATGTTGCTGAATGACTAACTTAAAGATAAAACCATTCCTAATGAACCAGAGATTTAAATATAAAAAATTAAAAAATTAAGTACTAGGGGAAAAAAATGGGTAATTTCTATAATTTCTGGAAGTGAACAAATGTTTTCTAAATGATTCAAAATCCAAAAGCATAAAGAAAGAAGACTGATAAATTTGACTACATAAAAAACAAAATTCTATACAGTTAAAAAAAAAACAAACACCTCCATAAGCAAAAGCACAAATAACAAATTAAGAAAAAAAAAGTCTGCAACTCCTATCACACGCAGAGATTAATATTCCCAATATATAAAGAACTCCTAAAAATAAAGGATAAAACTCATGTAGAAAACTGAGAGAGAGCTAAGCAGAGCTCGCAAAAAGAATTGTGAAGCATCCCCCAAACATGAAAATACTCTCAACTGCCCTCCCCTAGCAAGAGACAGATCTCTCATTAACTAGATTTCCAAAAGTTTGAAAAATATACTCTTTTGGCAAGGTTGTGGGAAACACGTCTCACAGGTATTCCAAGTAGGAACTATATCTGAGGCGACATTTGAGTGAGGGGATAAGGTACCACTACTGTGTGACAGGGTATTGTGAAACTAGCAGTCATGAGTTATCTTAAAAACTTCACAGTTGAAAATTTTGTAAACTGCCCTAGAAATTCTCGATCCAGACCACTGAATCTAGTTTGTATATGATGGGCATGTACAATCCCAGGAGGTGACTTTCACGTGGGTTATATAAAGTGGTGCCAACTGGAGTTGTTCAGCATATGGCCCTGCTACCAGCTGCGTAACTCTCAGAAAATCATTTTTTCCTACTAAACTCTTGTTTTGATTGGAATTAAGTCTCTCCCTTCCCTCTTTCTTTTCTTAACTATTCCCTCAGGTAGGACAATAATATCCCATTATTTAAAACTATGCCTTCCTCAAAGTTAGCCTCCTTCCCAGCCACATGGCTTCAACCAGGAATGGCAAGCTAAAAATGTCCATGTGGGTAGCATGAGTGAAGGTTGAAGGCCCGCTGGAGAACAGACACTTAAAGCTTACTGTACAAGGGGAAATATGTATCTAATGTTGACAAAACTTCCTGTTTTTTTAGGAGCAGCTGGTGATTTGGGTTTTTTATGGGAATTCCACCATTTACAAAAGCTAACATCCAGTTCAGATTTCTTTATATATACAGGCCAAACAAAAATGCCACTGTTTAAACCTCTTGTTTGTAAGCTCTAATTTAAATCATTTTTTCAGGGCTTATTTTTTAACCAAGTAATCATCTGGATTGTTCTTCTCCAGACCAGAGTTACTCATTACCTGTCAAAATACAGAGATCAAAAAGGGACATAATTTTCTAATGTGATCTGATTTGTACAGAGCGTGATATCTTACTTTTGCATGTCATTTTCCTGTATAAGCATTCTAGAATCTCATTCTAGAAAGACAGAAAGAGAGAAAAGAAAACAGACGGGGAGGGGAGGGAGGGGAGGGGAGGGGAGGAGAGCACCACTGAATGCTGGAATGTGTCCACAGTCACAAAGCTACTTACTTTTTCAAAAGAAAAAAAGAAGCCAACTCCTTGATGCCTGAATCAGTCCTTCTGTCCCACTGACTTACCGTGTGACCTTCAAGAAGTTCCCCATCCATAAATTGGGAATAATAATATAGTATTTACTTGGAGCTGTTGTGAAGACTGAATGATCTGATATGTGTAGAGTCCTGTACAATGCCTGGCACACAGATAAACTTGTGAGACAAAGTGACTAATGCTGTCATTACAGCTACTATGCCAGCTATATGCACACTGCACATTCATACAATATAGAATACTCTGAAAAGTTTCACCAAAGTTTAGGTATTACATTTATTATCTCCTCTTTTTGTTCATGGCCTGTCTATATCACTGAAGTCATCTTAACAACTGACAAAATCTGCCATTTGCAAAAACACCATCATTGCTATTCAGTGCCTAATGTTTGTCAAGGTGCCTATTTTAAATGGATTGTTTGATGATATGTTATAATGTCTTCTCTGCTATCTGGAATGGAATAGAAAGACATCTATAATTACTGGGGTCATCCAGAAGCTATTCTCTAGTTTCTAAGAGCTGTCTTTTGTGCTCCATGGAATCTCAAAAATAATAGCTAATAGTGGCTCTACCAATAAATTTTACCAATTCTTTTAATAATAGAGGATGCATGTCACAGGGCCCTGCTAATATGAATACATCATTTTCTCCTAATCATTCATTATTTAAAAAAAAATTTTTTTCTCAAACCTATGTCCTCTCTCTGGCTACTCCCCTTTCTCTTTTCTTTCCTTCACATCAATCTCCACTTTCCCTCTTCCCATTTATCCCTCAGTGTGCTGCCATTGGTCTTCTGCACCCACCACTCCAATGGGCCTGTTCAGATATTTTTCAGTCCTATTGATTTTCATGCATTCTTCTGACACTTTTCTTTCCTTTAATTCTTCCTGCCTCTTCCTAAGCATCAGCATCTTTCTCTTTTATGCATGGTACTCTTCCATTATTTTGTCCCTTAAACACAGGTGTTACCCAAGAGTCCCACCTGGCCTTCTCTTGTTTTGACTCTAAACCCATCCCAGGAAATGTCATCCATAATTACTTTAGCTACTATCCTTAAACTAAGAACACTCAAATTAATAAGTACTAAGCTCCAGACCCACACTTCCAACTGTCTACTAGACATTTCCCCTAGAAGTTTCCATGGATATTTAAACCCCAAATAGCTAAGATAATAATCATCACCTCAAAGCTACCACCCCAAACTTTTTTCCATTTCTAGCAATGACACCACTATCTACATAGGCACTTGTGGTAGGTAGAACAATGCCCCATTTCCCAAAGATGTCTATGTCCTAATTCCTGGAACCTGAACAGGTTAGCTCACTGGCAGAAGGAATTAAGGTTAATCAATGGATCTTGAGATGGGGACATTATTCTGGATTATCTGGGTGGGACCAATGTAACCACAAAGATCTTTCAAAGTGGAAGAGGAAGGCAGAAATCCAGAGTCAGAGGGATGTGATATGAGAAAGAGTCAATCAGCCACTGCTGGCTTTGAAAATGGAAGGAGACCATTAGTCAAAGAATGTGGGTAGCTTTTAGAATCTGGAGAAAGAAAAACATTGGTTTCTCCCCTAGAGCCTCCAGAAGGGAACATGACACTGGTTAACATCTTGATTTTAACCCAGTGATATCTATTTCAGACACCTGACTTTCAAAACTGTAAGACAATAATTTGTGCTGGTTTTGAGCCCCTAAATTTGTGGTACCTTGTTATAGCAGCAATAGGAAACTGAACCTTTTGCCTATCCAACACCCAAGGCAGAAGTCAGAGTAAACCTCTACTTTCAATTAATTACTCTCTAAGTATTACTGTATTTATCATCTAAATAACTTTCAAATCCAATTCTTCTTCTTCACCCCCATTAATACAACCTCATCCCATTTTGTCTAGACTAGGACCACAGTTTCCAACTGGTTTTTCTGTCTTTAGTTCAGAACTCTCATTCAACTTTATTCCTATCCACTAATACTTGCTGACTGCTTGAGGAGGGAGGGGAAAGGATGGGAAGGGAAAGGAAGGGAAGGGAAAAGGAAAGGAAACGGAAAACGAAAAAAAGTAAAGGACAGGATCCCTTCCCTAATCACATGTCTTCAAATGGCTCCTCAATGACTTCAAAAACAAGTTCAAACACCAGAGTAGAGCCCTATCAAAAAAGAGACTGGCTATATGGAACTTTAAAGCATTCTTGGAGACTAAACATTGCTGGAATGTAAAGAGATGGAGGAAAACAACACTAAACAGAACTCCAAAGACAAGCACTGTTTGAGTTTGGAAGAAAACCCTGCGGTGTAGGTAGAGGTTAAAGTCCCAGGGAGCATTCTTGAGTGGCACAGATAGGTGTTTAACTGCCATTTAAGAATGGTCTATGCCTTTAACTATAGAGCATGACTGGGAGGCTCTGCAATCTGTGACACAATCATCAGAAAGCTCAGCCCTTTTTCTCTACAGTCCTCAATGTCTCTAGTATTACTAAAGATTATTTCTAGAAAGGGTACCAAATAACTGGCAGGCCCAAGACTTGGGAGCTATGTTCTCTCTCTTGGTAGCTCTGACACACTCAGTTTCTGCCCTTTGCTCAAGCACCTCATCTATCTGTATGGGCAGCTCTTATGAGATAATTCTTGAGTTAGCCCCACCTGGGTGAGTTAGTCGTCCCCTCTGGATTCTTGCACTGCCTAGAACGTCTACTGTTGCACATATCTCACTGAAATATAAGGTTTGAATGTTTTGTTTTGTTTTGCTTTGTTTTTTTTTTTTTTAATTCTATTTCCTCTGCCTAGAATTTGTAACCTCTTTGAGGATGAGACTTTATTTTATTCATCTCTGTGCTCTAGTACCTAATAAAAGGTTCACAAATAACTGGTATTTAAACATTTGTTGAGTAAACAAGTAAGTATAAGAATACAAGTTTTAGTTGTCTTTTTCATTTTCTCACAATATGAGTAACACCTGTTTTGGGTAACTGATCATTACAGCTTTTTTTTTTTTTTTTTTAAATCTCAAAGGGGAAGAGTTTAAAAAAAGAAGAAAAGAAAAGAAAAACCTTTTAAAAGTCATTTATCAGCTTTCTACCATGGGAGAAGAAAGCAGCTGAACAATGTATCCTAGAACTCTTGCCTGCTATAATTGAAGAATTTTTTTTCCCTATTATCATTTATGTCTTTGCTTATGGCCCATAAAGAGTCAGTTTTAACTGCACTGAAAATTTAAGGGAAAAATATAAAGGATCTTGCTGAAACAAAAGTGTTAGTATGAGATGAGCCTTCCAAGGGAAATAAATTATACAAAATCACTCTTTCTGACTCTAAGGAGGGAGAAATATGTACAGGGTTGCATGGCTACCATGTAAATGTGTTAAGATCCAGATGCAGAAATTGGCCTAATTGTATATAACTATTTACAAATCAGACAATCTGGGCTTATTTACCCAAGTGTATTCTGATTCTTTTCTCCATCTCTACTACTCCCAACGTGTCCTATTCCACCCCCCAAAAAGGGTGGGGAAGTGGGGAGCAGGAGACAGTTTTTGTGTCTATGGGTGGAACGAGTGAACTAATGAGTTTCCTGGTTGCTATAAGAGATCCTTAGATTTGAAAATCCCCAAATGGAGACTGAAATTTTCCAAGTACTTCTAGAGCAATAATTTTCCTCTTTATGGCAGCATTTCACAATATGTTTTTCATTACCATCTCTCACTAGGGAGCTTTTAGATTTTTTCCCTAATTGTCCTCCACCCCAATGAAATTTTAGTAGCACAACTATATATTTATGTACTGTATATATATTTATATATCTGTGCTTTATACATAAAAAGAGTAAGATCTTTTTGACCCAAAGAGCCAATTTTCACACCTGTGGGATGACATCCCCCGGACGAGAATGAATGGGCTAGAGCACGGGTCCCGAACTCCCATGCCGCAGACCAGTACCAGTCCACGGCCTGTTAGGAACTGGGCCACGCAGCAGGAGGTGAGCGATAAAA
This sequence comes from Eonycteris spelaea, assembly GCA_003508835.1. Lineage (NCBI taxonomy): Eukaryota > Metazoa > Chordata > Mammalia > Chiroptera > Pteropodidae > Eonycteris > Eonycteris spelaea. Next base: position 3,510,748 of record PUFA01000069.1, read on the forward strand.
TGTTCTAAAATTAATTGTGAAGGTTGCAGAACTCTGTGAATATACTTTAAAAACTGTACATATTAAAAGGGTAAACTGTGTGTTTTTTAATTATATCTCAGTAAAGCTGTTACCAAAAAAAAAAAAAAAGGTAGCGTTTGTAATTCAGAAATGGTTGAATATAGCATTTATGAGACCCTCTGATCAATCTCATTTACTTAGTCTGAAATTTCAAATTCATTTCTAAAAGAATCAGAGTATGATCTAGTTCATAAAAAAGAGACAATGCTCATTTTGGAAGACTCTAAAGTACTGGCTTAGCGATATTAAGGAAAACATTTTAACACTTTTAACAGTACTCAAAGCAAAAGCAAGCTTCATTTTCTACAAAGTAAATGCTCAAAAACAAGAAAACAAATAAATTATACTGCACCTGAAATAGTCAAAACCGAGTTATCCCAGGTAGTCATAAATCTACAATTCTGAAAAACCTCTGACAATATCTCATTTCCCTGATAAATAAAATCTGAAAAAAATTAATCATTTTAAACTTTCAATTATTCTATAAGACTATGATTATTTATAAAACTATAACAGCCAATTTTGCCACTCAAATGAACACTGTTCTACATTATTACTATGGTAATAATATCCAGGAACTTATATGACTCTGTGATGGTATTTTTCTTTAATCACTTCATAAGAGTTACTGTGTACACAAGGACCAGTAGAAAACAAGACAGTACTCAAACGCTATGCTGGGCAGGGACTGTACTCACTGACTAGCTAAGAAACTAAACTCATTCAGCACCTCTAGGGGAACACAGTAGTGACCCAAACTTGTGCCTTGGGTGAATTCCTGGATTGTGGGCCTTTGTGAACACTTCTGTCTTATTATATCCGAGATCACGAAGAAGTCAACTGTTGGGTTTTACCAAAAAGATGGAATTACCATGTAACCGTTAAAAATGGTACCTATGACAGCTACACAGAAAAGATTTAAAAAATAATGTTACTTAAGAAAAAGAATAGTACAAAATTTTCAAATGACTTTATAACTGTTGAAAATGGTAAAAAAAATTAAATGTTGCAGCTTTAAGATTAGATGAAACTTTTAAGACTATTTCCTTTCATAACGTCTTAAAAAGTATTTAATAATAAAAATGTTTTAGAAAACATTTACAGTTTTAGAAGGCAAGATTTATATGGCAAGATTATTTTATTCACTTGATTTTGAATATGTTCTGTTTCAAATTTTCTTATTTTTAAATATTTTCCTTTGTACATATATATGTACATTTAGACGAGACAGTTCATCACAATGAGGTCTGCTTCTGTATCTCAAGATAAAGAATTTAAGTGATTCGTAGTAATATGGCTAATCCTAACAATGTTACACATTTAACATTTGCATCCATGACCAGATAAATGGATAAGCAGTAGACTCTGTTGAATTTTGAGATGACAATAAATAGTAGGCATTAGCTGGCCTTAGGAGTTCTGACTAAAGCTAAATTGTCAATGGAATAAATAAGTTCATCATGACAAATACAGAGTACATTAGTAAAGCAAAAGAAACAAAGGAATGGAAATGAGAAGTATAAATATTAAAACACAGAAAGGTTGGTCTAAAATATGTATGTTTACTTTTGAAAATAATGATCAGTTACCCCCCATTTCCATTAGTGATAATGGACTAAGAATATAGCATGAGGACTTAGACTAAATTAAGGAAACTCTTCAACTGGCTAAACCCAAAAGACTGGTGCCATCAATTACAGCTGTAAAACCTCAAGTTAGTGTTCTAAATTAGGATTTTTTTCAGCAAGGGTTTGGGGGGTGGGGTGGGAGTAGAGTGGGGGTGGGGTATCACAGTAGGGGGCATTCTCGAAATCTGTCTAATCCTTTTTATCTTCCAGTCTAATCCTTTCATTTCTTCTTTAAGCCACGATTACAGCATAATAATGATTTATTCAATACCCCGCCACAACTTTCATTGTGATATGACCAACATACAGAAAAATGGATAAAGTATAAAGGTACAATGCAACAAATGGCTGTAAAATGAACCTCTACCAGTCCCTCAAGTCCCTCATGTACCCCTTCCTTGTAAGTCTTGAGAGCTAATAAAGCTCATCTTCCTACCCTTTTCTTCTCTTTCTTAGGTGACTTGGTTAGTTTTGACCGTTTTTACTTCTTTATAAATTTTAGAATCAGCCTGTTAAATTCCACTAAAAAGCCAGTTTGGGTGATACAGATTTTTTTTAACATCATTTTTGTGGGTAGGTTATACTTTCTATGAATTCTATTTCAGGATGGTAAGGGCCATTACATAATATTTCTTACAAAAAAGGTCTGTTATAAATGAAATAAGTATATGGCACTCTCCCACTTAACAAGGATTTAATATTTTAGGACTATATCTTTGAAAAACAAAATTCATTCATAATGATTACTTAGAATACTCCCATTTGAAAATCTTTCTCAGATGTCATAACTTGCCCACCTAGTTATTCTACACAGGTTTTTTTTGTTGTTGTTGTTTAAGGCATATACCTTGATAACCTATAGGAGTTTAAATGATTTTATAAAAATTCATTAACTAATCATAAGATGACCAAGAGCATACACATAACAGGTCATTATACATAAATTCCTCATTTTTATTTAGACAATTAAAGCCAAAATGGTTAACAAAACTTGAAATCCGTCAGATCAAAGGACAAAAGTTAGTATTGGGATTCTGTAGTTATATCATACAATAAAAAGTGATAAATCAGAAAAGAAAATAGGTTAAAATAATATTGTTGGAATCTTAAAAATTTAACCTAGCTCTGTTGGCCTGTTTATCCAAGAATAAATGATTATATTTTTAAATAGCTCATGACTGTGCCCATGCCATGTTCAGCACTTTCACTTACTGGCTGAATGACCTTGGACAAGTTCCTGGACCTTTCAGAAACTTGGTTTCCTTATATGTAAAATGGAAATAATACTGACATTCAACTTTTTGTATGAATTGCTGGAGATGAGTATGTAAAGCATCTAGGAACTAAGTACCTAAAAGGAAAAAAATAAGTGATAGCCATTCGTATTATTTTTATACTTACTATTTGACTTGTGAATGAATGAATGAGTTTTGGTTGATATGCCTCAGAGACATCTGTGTCTTAAGGTTTTTACTTCCAATTGTGAAATGAAAATCTTTGTCTTTTTTAAAGGAATATCAGATAAGCAGATGGCATAGTCCATTCAAAATTCATCTCACAAAGTTATACTGTCCATTCAGTTTATAAAGAAGAAATTCTGATACAGAAAAAAATGTAATGCTGCCCCAAAATTGGCTTTATAAAAATGCTTCAGCTTACTGTAAATTTTCTGTCAATTGTGGACAACAAATATTTAGTACATTTCCCACCCTACTAGGCTTGAATCTGAATTAGTTACAAAATTTTCCAAAAGTTACTCTGTCTTTAAAATAGAGACATTTTCTACTGGAACTGCAGAATATAGTAGAATTCAGTAGAATACACAGAATATAGTAAAATGTAGCATTCAGTAGAATATACCAGAAGACAATATGATGTGATAGAAAAAGCAATGAACTTGCAGCCAAGAGAAATGGGTTTTCATTTTAGATCTAACACTTAATAACTATGGTGTGACATTAGACAGTATGTTAAATTTCTATAGGTTTCAACGTATCCTATAAAAATGAGGAGGATACTTATCTTTCAAGCTCTTTTCAAGTTCTGAGATTCTATGTGAAAGGTACATCCAAGGCAGGGGAATAAGAGGGGGAGTTTCAGGTTGCCCCTTGCAATCACAATGTATTTAATGGCAAACTCGGTTCAGAATCTAAATCTGATATAATTCTTGGTGCCTATAAGAAGGAGAATCAGCATGGACCTCCAGGAAGAGAAGGGCTGTCTAGAGCTGCTACAAGTCTAGTCTTATGTGTTGCAGGAAATAATAAAGAATGTCTGATGTGGTCTAATGTCTGGACTAGGAGAGAGAACCATTTGGCCTCTATACTCCCTTAAATGCCTGAAATGAAGTTCAATTTCCAATCTCCCCAGATTCCCAGGTGAAGTCTCTCTATGCTCTGCATCCCACACCTCAGGCTGGCATGCCCTTTTAGCCCTCTAACATTGCACCACAGTGCTCACACTGACCATCCTAGGACACACCAAGAAACTACTGTACCTAGATTCTTTTTTGTACAGTGATGTTCAGCTCTAGCTGCATAGTAAAATTATCTGAGGAGCTTCAAAAAAAAAAAAAATCTGATGGCAGGCCCAAACCAGACCTATTTATGTAAACTCTCCATGAGGTGGGATCTAGGCATTGGGGTTTTGTAAAAGCACCCCAAATAATTCCAGTGTAAAGATGGAGCTGAGGAAACTGCACACCAGAGGAACAACAGCAACCACATACCATAGGAGTCAACCAAGAAAAAGACATCTCCTTAGAAGGGAGAAGAGGGAATCCGGCAGCTAAGAGTACTAGTTTTGTTTTTCTAACCTGTGTGTCAAAGTATTTGTGCGGTTTTTTGAATGCACAAAACGATTAGATTATACTAGTCTCAAGAAAAAGTGTCAACAGTAAAGATAATTATAGGTAACGGAGAGCTAACGAAAAGAGAAAACACACAGAGATTTTCTTTCACAATAAAAAAATGCTATCGCATTCTCTTAGGTCAACTGTTCTCTATTTGATAATTACAATGCAGCACAATAACAATTAGGCACGTTATTATGTGTTTTGCATTAAATGGAGTAAGTTTTACTTGATTACAAGATTAAGCTGTTCCTGTATACTTAACCTTCATACTTTGTTACTCCAGAACAGTGTAACGTTTAAGGGAACATTGCTCCTGGGCACTAGGAAGTGTTAATGTTTAATATTTGCATAAGTGAAGGTACTTTTCCATATTTGCATAAAAAGAGGTAACTGGGTCCCTTCAAAGGTATGAGGGACAAAGAACAGCTACTACCAAGGTTAGAGGTTCTGGTAAGGGTGCTCGAGGGTGGTGGTGGTAAGGGTGGGGGGAAAAATGAGGCTACAAAGACTGAAATACATGCCTGACATTTAAACATCGAGAAGTGCATTACAGAGGATCTTTTAAGAAGGGGTAGATCATGATTCTCTGCAGGAGTTGGGCACTTGGAAGAAAAAGCAGCACTGCATGAAACAGGTCCTGGTTAAGCTGACCACTCCCCAACTCAGCCCTAAAAGAGTTTTGTATACTACTCTATGCTTAAAAACTATTCTGTTAAGGCATTCTTTAAGCATACTATGTGGTCCTTGAAGGCAGGGGCCATGCCTCATTTCTCTTTGTTTTCCCAAGTATTCCCAACACCAAGAATAGTATTTGACACAAAGCCCTAGATAAATACCAATAAATGAAGGAACTAATGAATAGTTCTCGAATGACTGTTAAATAATACAGCTCATCCAGTCACTAAGATGACTTATTCCTTTGACTCCATCATCTAGTGCATTAGATATCTCCATGTGCCTATTATGTTTCATTTAGGTTTCTGAAGACCATTGGTCAGGACAGTGCCGAGAACAGAATCCTGTGATATTCCGCTAGAAATCTTTTGAAGGTCACTGATTCAAGAACCAATACTCTGAATATAATTTTACCATGTTATCAAGTGATTTGCACATATAGGTACTTAAATGTTAGCTCATCCTTATCTAAAAACATGTCATGAGAAGCTCCATCAGACACTGCTGAAATCAAGGTACACTGTATCTACAGCATTGCCTTGATTTTCAAAAAAAAAAAAAAACAAAATCTGAAAGATAATCTATTTATTTGAGAATGACTTTTTTTTAGGTAACTCAAATTGGTTACAGGAACTATGCACTTTTCCCTAAATGCTCATAAACCATTAGGTTCTTTGCTAGTTCTAGAATTTTGCCAGGGCTAAAAATCAGGCCTATTTTTATTTGTACATAGATTTCCCTTTTGGGGGCAGGGGGTGGGGTGTGGTGTGGAGAAGATCACCTACAGTATTAGCCTTCTGGCTAGAAATGATGGTAAATGAAAATTCCAAAATCAGATCTGAAAATTCTCTGATGTAATTTAACAGAACCTAGAGATTAGACTAATCTAAAGCAGCTGATACTTTAGTACTCTTTGACCTTCTTACCAAGCCTGGGCTTCAAATCCGTCTTAAAAATGTTTTTGTTTTACTTCCTGTTTGAAGGCAAACTCCTTACTAAAGAAAACAGAAGAAAGATAGAGAAGTTTAACAATTCTGTTTTATCACTGGTAACAAATAATATCAGAAAATCTTGGCTATGTGAGGACTATCCTTTATTGTTCAGAATGTAGCTTTGAAATTTTTTAAAATCAATTTTTGTTGCCTACAGCATTTGTCTAGATTCTCAATTCATTGTGAATACTTCAAGTCTCTCATACTCTCTAACGATTTAATCTTATACTTCATTTAAAAAAGCAATTAAACAAAAAATTACCATCATCACTTTTCCAAATCTACCATCTTACTTCTGGCTCTGTCCATACTCTACCTTGCCTTTGTTTATAATGGTAGGATCGCTGTTCCCCTTTAACATCTCTCTTGGATAATATTCTTTTTTTTTTTTTTGACAACTTAAGGACTTTATTCTTAGAATTATCCCCTTTCTCTCTTATATCATAAAATTCTCCCTCTCTACTGAGTCATTCCAATTAGCATACAAATGTGTTTTAATATTCCATATTAAAATAACCTTCCGAAGACATCTCCCAATCCTCACTCTTCTCTAGTTATGGCTCCATTTCTTACCTGTCCATTCTTTCCAGCCACTCCAATAGGGATTTCATTGCCACCATTCCACGGAAATGGCTCTTGTCAAGGTTATCATCAATTTACCCTTTGCAAAATCTAATGGTCAGGTCTGTCTTTTTTTTTTTTCTTTTTCACTCTTACTTTATTTTAGTATCATTTGATATGGTCAGTTTTTGTCTTTTTTTCCTACACTTTGCTTCCATGATGCCACATACTTCAGGTTTCCTGCCTGTCTCCTGACAGCTCCTTTTCAGTTCTTGCTTCTCCTTCTTCTTCTTGACATCTAGATACTCGAGGGCCCCATTCCTCAGTTCTTGCCCATCTTCTCTCCTCTCTTTTCTCTCCATAGGCAATCCCATCTAGTCCCAGGGTTTTAAATATCTACCTATATGCTGATAACTATAAAAGTTTACCTCCAGTCCTTACTTCTGTCCTGAGCTCTAGACTTAAATATCTTATTGCCTATTCACCTGGATATATACTATTACTGCTATTATTGATAATAATAATGTTAACAACAGCAGTAGCAATAGCTAACATTTACTAAGAACTTAATATGTGTCCAATCCTGTTTTAAGTGTTTCAGGGGTATTAATTCATTCAATTCTCACACCCACCACATGGCACAGTCTATTACCATCTCCATTTTATAAATGAGGACATTGAAACAGTTTGTTCAATATTCCTCAGCTAGTAAATGTCAGACCATGTATTTAAAAATTAACTTGGCCAAAAAAATACTCTTGATTCCCATTCCTCAAACCTGCTCCTCCCCATGGTCCTTCTCAGGCATCACGCATCCACTTGTTCAAACCCAAAATTTCTCTCTTTGCATCTCTGTATCAACAAACTCTGAATATATCCTGAATCTGACCATAGCTCTCTATTTTTACTCTTCGCACCCAAGGCCCAGCTGCCATTCACTTCCCCTCCAGGCCATGGTCTTTGTGCTTCTACACTTGTCTGTCTATATCTCCACTGCAACAAGAATAAAATATTTTTAAAAGTTTTTTTAAAAAGTTACTTCAGATCTTCTAATGGCATTCCATCTCACTTAGAATAAAACTTGAACTCCTTGACAGAGCCCAAAGGGCCCCGTATGATGAGGCACCTCACCACATTTCCAGCTTTACTTACTACCCACCCTCTGCCACATAAACCTTCCTTCTGGTCTCTGAACACACCAAGTTCATCCCAACTTGGTGGCTTTTTGAAAGTACTCCTGCCTCGAATGCTTCTCCTGCGATTTTTACTTACCTGACTCCTTCCTATCATTTAAGCTTCAGCTCAAATTTTTCTTCTCTAACCACCCAGTTTAAAGTTTCCCATTCCTCAACCATATTTTATTTTTTTCTAGCATTCATCATATTTGAAACTGCCATATTTATTTGTTTGTTTGTTTATTGTCTTTCTTCCATCATAAAATGAAAGCTTCACAACAATAGGGACCATATCTGTTGGGTTCAGTGCTGTATATTCTCAATGACTGGAACAGTGAGTGCCTAGCATTCAATTAATATTTGCTGAATGAGGGCATCCAAATTCAAATAGCTTTCTCTTTATGTTCACTCCCCAGTAGCAGTCTGCACTTAGAAAGTCTGTGATTACACATTAAATTTTTTACACATTAAATTTTAGTTGTTTCATGTATGTATGTATGTATGTATATGCACACACACATACATATAGACAGATACATAGATATAGATAACATATTGATATCCATGGATATCAACGTTAATGTAGATAAGCATATAGATAGGTGTGTGTGTGTATGTGTGTGTGTGTGTGTGTGTACACACACATACCACTTAATAGATAAGAATTAAGAATATAGGGGTAGTATCTATTTAACTCTACATAGAACTTTTAGAGAATAGGAAATATGCTTTTATTCTGTATCCCTAAAGTTCTAGGAATATATACACTGCTTAACACAGGTTTGACCTCTTTTGTCAAAGCTAAGGGGATACATTCCTTTGACTCACTGTTAGCCCAGAGAAATCTACTACCTCATGTTGTATATACAATTTTTCTCTCTGTCTTTCACAAGCACAAAACACAGAAGACTATTAAATTTGATCTTAGAGAATGATTAAAGATCTGCTCCTAAAAAAAGTCTAGAACATATTAAAACAACAAGAACAAGAACAACAAGAACTAACCTTTAGAACAGAAGTACTCCGTCTATCTTTCTAGTAATACACTGAGGCGTAAGAGTATTCTGGTATAACTACAGGTCTAAGAGACTGTTCAACATTAACATTCTGAATATAAAGTTAATATGGAGCAAAATCATTAAATTCTATAAATCTCTTAAGAATCTGAAACTGAAAAGAAATCTTAAAACTGAAAGTTATACAGAATGTCTGCCTAGTACTGATAAGTAGATAAACAGAACATACCATTTTATTAAAGGTAAAAAAAAAAAAAAAGTCTGCCATAGGTAATAGAAGCAGCAGTGTGAGGGACAAATAAAAAAACACGTTCTAATGTCCCTCTTTAAATCCAAATCTCCCACTTACTTCCCCCCAGATACTTTACTACCTAATACTACAAGCAAGGAAAAGCTACAGAATCTTCCACAATGAAACTAATGAAGCAGTAGCCATCCAAATTCTAATTGGGACATATGCTAACATCAACATTCTCATTCTTGAGAGTTTTTCATTTAAAGAAAAGAGGGGGAACAGACAAATTTGAATGCCTCACTCTCTAGCACTGCATTTTTCCCTTATCAAGAACCAGAATCCCTATCTGAGTCAGCTGTTGGCATTATTCAAGTCACTGAGTGAGCCCCTCTCTCAGCGTCTATAAACAGGAAGTGCTGCAAATTGTAAGTCTACAATAATAGTTATAATCACAGGAATATGTACGTCTGTATCACTCTTTAAGCATCCAGCTTTTCCCCTGACTTCTTGTGATACCTAAAACAAGCCAGTTTCTTCTACCCTCCCAAACATACAGGATCAAACACGGTATCAAAAAGAGCTGAGTAGGTTACACTGTATACTATGCTAATGTATTAATACAAATTACAATAAATCCAAGGTTTAAGGAGTATGAATATATAAATGTAGAGTGAACTTGCATATACTGCCTGCATATGTTTTAAGATTGAAAGCTCAAATGACAGGAAAATAGAGGGAGAACAGGGACATTAATGATACGGCACCCCTGTTTGTGTCTCACTGCCCTAGGGTAGCTATGGAAGGGTGACAGCAACATAACTCCTTACGAGAGGGGTCCTCGTCAGTATCTTGCTCCATGGCTCTGAGGGTTACCAACTGTAGGATCTGTCAGCTCACAACAGCTGATGGAAAAAGAAATGTAGGAAGATGCAAATACCTTATTTGGATTCATGTTCTTTTGCCATTACTATTAATTTTTACTTCTATTTGCTGAAAAGCGTGAATATAATGTGTCTTTTTCTGGTTATATTGCTATTTCTTTGAAAAAGAATGACATCTTGAGAATAGCTGTGAAAGTTGTAATACGTTTTCCATATATTTTCTGATGCAGTCATCTTTAAATCTTATACCCAAGACATATCTGTCTTACTTTGCAATGCTCATACAGAGAAGATGCCAGGCTTTCTACTCAGTATATAATTCACGTAGAAAAGATGGTTTTATTAATAATAACTAAGGGTAAAAGATCATTCCAAAATGTACAAGATTAACCTAGAATACAACTTTAAAGCAAGGGACAATACTCAAATGGAAGCTCTACATTTAAAGTTTGAAAAATCCAGTAACAGAGTTTCTCCTCTGGGTGGGGATAGGAAGAGAAAAAGGAAAAGGCAAAGGAAAAAGGCAAAGAGAAGTAACCTGTGTTGAAGGGTGACATGTCAGACCCAGTCTGATTTTAAGCGACCTTTTCAAAGTCACACAGCTGGATGAGTGCTGGAGCAAGAATTCTAATCTAAATACCTCCCTCCCCACCCCCCCAAGACTCCAAAGCCCAGTGATCTCTGGGGAGAGAAGAAAAGACATCTTCGCCTACATCAACAGTACTGCCTATAGAGTTCTGAAACATTTATAGAAAGACTATGGCTTTAAGAAGGTTACTACTGTTTTATAGCTATATGACAATTAAGTACATAAATAAACTGCTTTCGCATACATTGGATCCTCATTGTAAGCTTGGGTAGCAGAGAAAGAGTCAAAGTGGGGAAATGATCACTATACAAGGTACACACTGGGAGCTAACAGCCTTTCAGAATTAAGATGGAAAGTAGATAATTTAATTTCTTCTGGCAGGAATATGAGAGTGATGGACAGGATTTGAGTTCAGGCAAAAATAAGTAAAAAGCGTTATATAAAGTATCTCCCATGTACTATCAATAAGACAACATTTCCAAATATTCTTAGGAAATGAACCTATTGGTCATTCAGGCCTCAATTAGATGAACAGTTTCTGTCCTCTGAAAACTACAAAGGAAAAGTGAGCATTCATTCTTCAATTTCAAGTATGCTTATTGAGTACTTACTATGTGTCAAGTTCTAGATCTTGGGGAGCTTCATTTTAGTGAGAAGGAAAGAGAGACGATAAACAAATTAAATAAGACAAAATAAATTAGTAAAATATACATGGCATGTGATAATCAATGGTATGGAGAAAAATAACACAGTGAAAAAGTATTGGCTTTGGCAATTTTAAAAACAGGATAGTCAGGGAAGGTCTCACTGAGAAAATGACATACAACTGCACCCCAAAGAAAGTGAGGAAATGAGCATACAGATATATCTGGAGAAAAAAGTTTCCAACAGCAAGTTCAGAGGTCCTGAGGCAAAAATATGCCTTGTACATTCAACAACAACCAAGACGGTCAGGGTGGCTGGAGTGGAGAAAACAAGGAAAGGAGTAGTAAAAATGGAAGTCCAAAAGGTAATGGGGTGCCAGATAATGCAGGGCCTTGTAGGCTACTACAAGGAGTGTGACTTTTTAGTCAGGTGGAATGGAAAATCACTGTAGATGAGGCTAGGAGTGTTACGAGCAATGACATGATCTGACATGATCTGACACTGGCTGTTAGATTGAGAAAAGTCTCCAGGTAGCAAGAGTGGAAACTCAGTTACTCGGCTATTATAATAATCCAGCAGCAGCTAGGAGGCAGGTGTTGAATAGGGGTGGGGGTGGTTGAGATAGAAAAGACCATGTCCTAGAAATTTTCTGAAGGTAAAACTAATAGGGCTTACTGGCAGACTAGATAATGCCAAGGTTTTGGGCCCGAACCAAAGGATGAAGTTGTTATTTACCAAACTATGGAAAGACTGAACAAGACGAGGGGAATTTTACAGGCTAGCTCAGGAGCGTGACTTTATGTTCCATTTCAGATGTCTATTAGCCCTTCAAGTAAAGGTGTCAAGTAGGCAGTTAAATTTATGAGTCTGCAGGTCAAGGGAGAAATCTGGGCTGGGTATATAAATTTGGGAGTCTTCAGTCTAGGAATGGTTTTAAAGCCATTGAGCCTGAATGAGATCATCAAGTGTGAGTATAAACAGAGAAAAAAGAGAGTCATGGACAGAGTCCAGGGTACTCCAAATTTAGAGGTCAGGGAGACAAGGACAAACTGGCAACACACACAGAGTAGGAGCAGCCAGTGAGGTAGGGGGAAAGGGAGAGTGGTGTCCTGGCGTCAAGTAAATGAAGTGTATCAAGAAGCAGGGTATCAAGAACCGACTGAATCAAGTGCTACTGGCAGGTGAAGGAGGACCAGGACTCAGAACAGACAACTGGGTTTAGCATTGTGGAAATAACAGGTGACCTTAACATGGGCAGGTTGAGGGCATAATATGAAAGGAGACCTATTTGGAACAGGGTTGAGAGAGACTAGGACAGCTTCTGGACAACTTTCTTAATATTTCTGGAAAGTGTCAAACATATTCTGACAAGCGATCTAAATTCATCTCATTAAGTCCCTTGCCTTTTTGTAAAAAGGCAAGCAGTATTAGTGTTAGTGAAATGTTTGGTGTATTAAACATATTACTTTTAGGTTATGTCAAATTTATGGCCTAAAAGACATATTTTTGGTGTGTTGAATGTCTATTTTACAGCGTATTAGGGTCTTCGGTACCATATATACTCTATATTAAATGTTTAGGCATATTTTATAAAACTTTTAAAGGAGAGATAATGTGATACTGTAGAGAGAACATTGATCAGGGAGCCAGGAGATCTGGGTTCCAGTGCTGGTTCTTCCTTTAACTAACTGCATCAATTCTAGAAATCGTTAACATCTCTGGGCCACTCTAATTACCTGTAAAATGAGTGTGTTATACTAGACCATTTGTAAGTTCTTTGAACCTTAAAGTCATAGGACTTTTGGCAATTTTAAGGGCTTAAATATGTTTTATGTAATGTGTCTTTACTTCTCCAATTTAGCATTGGCTGAATCTGCATCTAGAATTTTTTATACTGAGTTCTATGTTAGCAAAGTAATTTATACATATTTTGCTTACAGAAAACTATAATACATTTTATCGTAATTCCCAGAAACATCCTGTGGAGAAGCAGAGAAGCTAGGTGACTGCCTATGAAGGCAATAAAGAGAATTATAACACCAAGAGTAAAAACCACTCTTCTACAGAACTCAGAACTAACACTAAGACAAAAGGGAAACCTCCTGAGGAGCACGAACACTGGGTGATCCAGCCCCAGGCCCAAAGTCTGTGAGGCTGTCCACAGCTCAAAAGGGGCCAGTTTAGAGGCTGGTTTTCATTTCTATTGGGTGCTAGTGGTTCTTTTAGATTTACTGAGCCCCTTCCATTTCTTTACTAATTGACACAATTTTTTTAGGGGGAAAGGAGGTTGCAGGAGCTTTCTGAATACAGAATACTATATTAGATGCTATAGAGAGTTGCAGATAGGAAAATCTATCTCCTCCACCCTGGGAGATACAGGGAAGGCAAAAACAGCTAATATTTATTGAGCTTTTACTATGTGCCAGATACTAGTATAAATGCTTTACATACAGTTCCTCATTGACAAGCCATGAAGGAGATGTTACCAACAGTCCAATTTTACATATAGAACAGACAAAAGTTAAAGTTCTACAGTTACATAGTCCAAAATTATACAGCTAATCCATTCTCTACATCTGTCAAGAGTGATTTTTAAGCATGCAAATCTGGTCACATATCATTTCCCTGCTTAACTGTTTCTTACATCTACAGGTCTCCATCCATGTGATGCTCCTGTCTTTGGTCTGAGTGTTCCGTTCATACCAGACTTCTCCCGGTTCCTCACATGGCCACCTGCTCCTCAGCACTGGGGCTTCTTTTTACATTCCTTTACCCCCTCCTTGTCTGCCTCATCTCTAATGACAAGAAGCCTTCCCTAACCCTCTCAGAGGCCTCCACTAGACTTTTTGTGTTTTCCTTCAATGACTGTCCACTCCACAAAACAAAAACTCCACCAGAACAGGGACCACGTCTACCTTATTCGCTACAGTAAATCCACAGAGCCTAGCATAGTACCTGACACACTCTAAATTTCCTCCTGAATCATAGAGTCATATGGCTGGAAGGAAATTTTGGGTTATCTAGTCCCGTCCCCTGTCAATACTTCAATCCTCCTCTTCTAGCCTTAGGACTCTCCATTATGGTCTAAAGAATAATTATTTAAGAAATCAATTTTCTGAGGAAAATGATCTGGTATGAAAATTTTTAAGTGCCATATTCTGGGGCCAGATTACCTGAGTTAAAATCCTGGCTTTGTTACTTAGTAATCATGCCACTTGGACTTCTAACTTAACCTCTCTGTGCTTCAATTGAATATCTATAAAATGGGGATTAAAAATACCTTTTTCATAGCTATTATAGAATTAAATGAACTAAGATATATAAACTGCTTAGAACACAGCCTGATATAGATTAAGTGCTATGTTGGTGTTAATATATTATTATTACTAGATTTCATACTATGTGTATGCCACAAATTAAATGTTAAAATAGTTTTATTGAAAATCTAGCTTCTCAAATATAGTGCTAAAAAACTAACCTCTCAAGCTCAACACATACACACAAAATATAACTTCACTAAGAGAAGATTTATTAATTTATTCATAATTAGTCCTTATTTCTACTCCCTGATATCTACATCCAGGTCTTCTCCCCTCTGGGTCAACAGAAGGTTGAATTTCATATTCGTCTGTGGTTGGGTGAGGCCATGAAAGTTGTGAGTAGAAGTGACTCGAGTAATGTCTGAGCTGGAAGATTTAACTTCTTGGCATGACATCGTCCAGAACTTTTTCCTGCCTTGATGATCATGGAAACATGTGCTGAGAGGGAGTCTCTGTCAGTCTGGGTCCCTGACTACAATGAGCAAAGCCTTCTGCCACCTCTCACTGAATTTGTAGTATGAGTAAAAAAAAAGCCACTAAGATTTTGGAGTACTTTGTTACTACAGTATAACCCTGTCTATTCTGACTGATACAATAATATCTGCAGGCTATTACTTTCTTAAATGACCCACAGGAGAAGAAACCTAGGAAGGATTCTTTGTTCCTAATAACTCTTTCATTGATCACCCCCATATTGATCAGCAGTCAAGCTGATGAGTCTAATAAAAGGTTAGAGGAAGTCAAAGTCTACCAGAAAAGACCAACCAGCTAGTAGGTATGAACTTAAAGTAAGTTCTATTAACCTGATGTTGAATCAGTATGATCTGACTAGGCTCTCCTTCAAGTCATTCTTTCCAGCATTATCATTTGATTATTCTGAAGTATTATACATTCAAAGAATACTGAAGATTCTATCTCTCTATTAAATAAATTCTTAAAATAGACATTTTAAAAACCTTTTTGGCTTATCTGTATCATCACAGTTACATAATTAATTCCAGACACTTGAATAGGAAAATAAAAAATGTTTGAATGACTACACATTGAAATAAAAAAATATCATCAGATCTTGAAATGAATGTGTGGAATTTACAATTCCAGAAGACATTTATATTGACACTGTTATCACGTAATCTGGTGAGATGGATACGTCAGGAAGGACAAAGAACCATGTGCTTATCTCTTGATTAAAAAATTTATTGAGAGCCTACACATGGAACATCATGCCCAGCATTGCCAAAGAGACAAAAAACTGGAAACTCAGTTCTAGAAGCACACAATCTAAATGGTAGTTGAAAAAGTATATTAAATGTCAGTAATGCAGTTCCTCTCCCACTCTGACAAAGGCCATGCTGGTCTTCCTAGGAAGTTCTCACTATGGGTAAAACTTTAGAGCAAAACAAAAAGCAAGACACGTGGTACGGATTCTACCCACATGACTCAGAAAACTGGGGACTTGCCCCTTTTCTAATGGAAAGGTTATTTGCCTAGCTGAAAACACAGCACATTCAGTCAGTGTAAACCATCACAAGAGACTGACCACAGAAAAGCAACCTCTTTAAGTGCACTCTGTACTATGCCCATGCGCATAATCATAATTAAACAACTACTCTTATTTTTGTTATTATATTTTTTTAAATTATTTTTATTAAGGTAACATTGGTTAACAAAATCCAGTAAGTTTCAGGTGTACAATGCAACAGTAAGGTTTATATATATTGCAGTGTATGTTCACTACCCATAGTTAGATTTCCTTCTGTTACCACATATTTGACCCCTTTAACCCCATCTGCCTTCCCTGCTGCCTTCTGGTAACCACTAGTTTATTGTCCATGTCCACGAGTCTCTGTTTTTCCTGCTTATTTGTTGCTTTTAGGTTTATATGCCACATATAAGTGATATCATGTGATTTTTCAACTTTTTCTGTCTGGCTTATTTTGCTTAGCATGATTATCTCAAAGTCCATCCATATTGTCGCAAAAGGTAGTATTTCATCTCTTCTTATGGCTGAGTAATATTCCATTGTATATATATGAACCACAGGTTTTTAGCCAATCATCTTTTGTAGGACACTTCAGTTGCTTCCATGTCCTGGCCACTGTGAATAATGCTGCTATGAACATTGGTGAGCAAATATCTTTTTGGATATGGGTTTTCAAGTCTTTGGCGTAAATACTCAGTAGAGGGATTGCTGGATCATATGGTAGATCAATTCTTAGTTTTTTCAGGAACCTCCATACTGTTTTCCATAGTGGCTGTACAATTTGCAGTCCCACCAGCAGTGTATAAGGGCTCCATTTTCTCTGCATCCTCTCCAAAACTTGTTATTACTTGTCCTGTTGACTATAGCTATTCTAACAGGTGTGAGACAGTATCTTTTTGATTCGCATTTCCCTAATAGCTGCTATTGAGCATCTTTTCATATACTTGTGGCCATTTGTACATACTCTAGGGAGAAGTGTCTGTTCAGGTCCTCTGCCCATTTTTTGATTAGACTGTTTGTCTTTTTGTTGTTATTGAGTTGTATGAGTTCTTTGTATATTTTGGATATTAGGCCCTTGTCGGAGGCATTGCTTACAAATATATTTTCCCATCTCTTTATCTTGTTGATGGTTTATTTGTTGTGCAGAAGCTTCTTAGTTTGACGTAGTCCCATTCATTTATTTTTGCTTTTACTTCCCTTGCCTTTGAGGTCAAATTCATAAAATCCTCTTTAAGTCCAAGGTTCACGAGTTTAGTTTCTATGTTCTCTTCTATGTGATTTATTATTTCAGGTCTTATGTTCAGGTCCTTAATCCATTTCGAGTTAATTCTGGTGTGTGGTGATAGACAACAGTCCAGTTCATATTTTGCAGGTGGCTTTCCAGTTTTCCCAGCATCATTTATTGAAGATGCTTTCACCAGGAGACAGTGAGGTGACTATATTCATGGAACTCTTGTTCATCACCAATAGCTGCCATTTACTGAGTGCTAACTATGCAGGCACTGAGTACATTTATGATTTCATTTAATCCTGGACTCTATGATATTGGGTCTAGTATTAGCCATATTTTATAAATGAGGAAATTGAGGCTTAGAGAAGTAGCTTACTAAATGTCATACAGTTGAACTTGAACACAGGTTTGTTTTATGCCAAAGGAAACACTCATACTACACTACACTAAATAGCTAGGCAGAGTAGAATTAATCTCTCCAATATATACTGCAAAGTTCTGTCAAATCCTGCACACAAAGCTAGACAAATTAAACTGAGCAAGCCAAATTCCTCTGTACACCTGGCTAATTATAAAGCCTGAATGATCCCTAAAAAGTCCTCGGTTAAAAAAAATCAACAACAATAACTCTTTCCCATGTAATTCATATTTTTCTTCTTTATTAATGGCAATTTTACAACTAATCAAAAGAACTGTCATTGCTTAGATTTTTGCCAAGATTACTTAACTGCAGGTTTTTTAAGTAAATGAAAATTTGTCAAGCTCCATAAAAGTTGACTAGCACTGAGATAAAATACTGCAGTAAAGATTCGAACCTGCTGTTTTGGTAACACTCATGAAAGTATGTATGACCTATCAATTAGAGATAGAGAATTTGGGTCAGTGGATATAGCAATTTGTTACAATTCAGCTGTCAACCTCCTATCAGAAAGATAAGAAGAAAGTCAAGGGATTTTCATCACCTGGTATAACAAGCAGCAAACAAAAAATGTTACAAATAATTCAGCAAAGTCAAAAAAAACTAAAACAGTACTATCTGAAAACTGACTGACCTCACATAAAACCCACTGGCATCCCTATTCTAGAAGAAAATCTCAGCAGGAGAAGAAATAAGAGCTTTAACAGTCATCAACAAATTTAGCATGCTGTCAAAGGGCAAGTAAGTGTAAAAATTCAGGTTGTTAGAGCACAGACTTTGACCAGTCATACTGAACTTGACATAAGAGCTAATTATTAGAAATCTTTTCTGAATAAGATTACAAAACAAGAAAAATTACAAAGGAAGGAAAAAACACTATATCTCTCCCTTCTTTTCCCTACCCACCAGCCTCTTTATTAAAGGACTATATGATATAGTTTACCATGTTGGAGAAGCGCCCCATCTTGAAACAATGAGATTTAAGCTTTTCTGAGGGCAAGTTCAAAGAAGTTGGTGGGATGTAAAAACTAAGCCATAGGAGAAGACTGCAGAACAAAGATCTGTGAATATTCTTTTGACCTAGCTCAACAGCTTTAAAACAGACCTAGAGTTGTACATTTAAAACCAAAAGGCAATTTATAATTTAAATTCAGCTTGTTCAGCTGCAGCTCTGGTTGACATAACCCCAGATTCCAAGCCTAAGAACTTTCTATTGCACTCGGGGTGTGTCAAGGGCCACACAGGAGAAAGAACAGGGATGGAAATAGTTGCCTTTGCTCTGTCCCTCAGCCAAATCCCCTCTTCTACCCACCAAATTCTCCAGGACTATATTACATTTTGCCTTACCCAGGAATACCTGGATAACATGAAACACAGAACCTCTCCAAACCTGACATGCAAAATTCTTAACACATAAGGAAATAAAAGGGAAAGAAAAGAAAAGGGAAGGGGAAAAAGAAAGCCATAAGAGGGAAAAAGGTGAAAGATACATATTTTTAGAAACCAACAGTAAAATTAGGTGTGGGGGGTGGGGCAAGGACAGTAGTCTTTCTCATTTTATTATCGTCCAACACCAAGCACACAAGCCAGTTCCACTCCCTTTCTTTTCTCAGTGGCATACAATCTCTTAATAAAGGTTATTCCAATCAACTCCTTTCCCCCATGTTTCCATTACAATATTTATGAGGACCATATGAGAAAATAACTGATAAAACCACATGGCCCATCTGGGTACTATTCACTTACAACTCAGCGATTATGCAGTAATAATGTTTAGTTCTGGGTGCTACATTTCACAAAAGTCACAGAAAAACTGGAATTCAGAGGCATTCAGAGGCAAGTGTCCAGGACCGGGAAAGGATCACTGGGAAAGGGTCACAAGCAAATGAGTGAGGACCTGGATGTGTTCAGACTACAGGAGAGGCTTCTAATACTTGAAGGGCTCTCACATGGGAAAAGGCCTGTTACTGTTGTCTGTGGCCCAAGGAGGGAGAGTTAAAATCAAGGGATAGTAACAGACAGAGACATTTCAGTTCAATAAAAGAAGAAACTTTCTTAGCAGGGCTAGTCAAAGAAAAAATAGGCTGCCTCAGTAGACAAGAGAGTCCCATTTCGTGCAAAAGCGTAGACAATCACTTAGCAGAGATGCTTGGAAAGGGGTTGTTTGAGTAACGATTGAATGTTTGGGACCAGGTCAGTGTTTTTATAAGTGTAATTCAAGGACAAATGGACTTAGAACCATCCAATGTGCTTATTAAACAGAAAACAGGAATTCAGAAAATAATGCAAGTTCCTGGACCACTCTCTAGGTTTCATGACTCAGAGGGTGTAATGCCTGGGAATCTGCATTGTAACAACCTCTCCAGGTGATTCCAATGTACACTCAAGATTGAGAACTAGACTAGTGGACCTTTGGAGCTTCATCTATTATCCTCTAATATCACTTGGGCTGTCCAAATAGTTTCCCTGTTTTGATCAGTTTTTGTTGCTATTGCCTCTGTCAGAAAACACCCTTATTCAAGTTACACTACCCCATCTCTTTGTCTATTGAAAATCTATCCATCCCTTCAAGATCCAGCATAAACAAATGAAAAATGATTTTTTCTGATTTCCCTATCACATGTGATTCCTGAATACTTTAAACTGTATTCCAACTTTGTACCATACTAATGGAAGTTGTTACTACAAAACAAAGTTAATACATACCTATACACTAAAAATACTTTGAGGGAAAAATCCATGTCTCCTCTATTTTATCCTCATCGCTTAGCACCGAAGTTGGCACACACTATTTCTAAACATAAACTTAACAAACATTTGCTGAATGAATGTCCTATAATGTGGATATTTTGTGCTTACCAAAGTGTAAGCTCTGTGAAGAGGTAGGTGCTCATCTCTAGTCACTGTGGTCCTACCACACTGATATAGACGAGAAGGTTGATAAACTTCGACTCAAACTAACTAATGAGTAACAGCAATTTTCTTCCTGGGTTTTTAAGGGATAAGGCATTTTTACCAACAATTTTCTCATCTAGTGCCCTCCACTACTTCTAGTAACACCCACTAGCCCCAAATGCTACCTCAAAACATGTTTGTAAATGGCAAACATTTTGAGATTCCTCAAAGAGTCTAATGACCGCGAGTTGCAGAAGAGAGGCAAAAGAGTAGCAAGCTCCTTTCTTATATGGTACAAGGACGCTGACACATGAAGACAACAGTGCCAAGTATCATGTAAAAAAACAGTATCAACATTCTTTCCTACTGGTGGAGGCCCCTGCTTCCATGCTTGTCCTCAACACCCTCCTTGTCTTCTAAACACTTTCTATCATCAGCTGTGGTAGAAAAGCCTCCCCTTATCCCAGCTGCTCCCACAGCTAGTGCTCAGTTTCATTCCTTCTTTTCACTCTAAACTTATTGGATAAAAGGTCTCCCACTCTACCTCCACTCTCCTACAATTTACTCTTGGCATTTGTTGTGAAGTTCTCTTGATTTATCTTTGATAATTTCTCTTGTGTCTATCTTTCTTTCTCATTCCCATCCAGCACCTATTGCTCTACATGAAATAACAATCTGCAAAGTCAGCATTAAGCTCCTAATCACCAAAACCAACCTTTGGTCCTTGGGTTTACAAAGAAGTCTTAATTCATAAATCTGAAAAATTACAGTCTGTAGTCTATTTAAAGAGAGAAAACCTAGATATATTTTAAAAATGTGAACATTCTAAGAAATACATATTTTTAAAACCCTCATTCTTTCGGAAACACCTGTCAGTGCAGAAAGGCTCTTTTCCCTTACGCTTTCTAATTGAGGGCATCACCCCTGGTTCTATCTTCTAATCTGTGTTCCTGTTCTCCATCCCATCCTAAATATAACAATAACAGCAATAATACTTCTAGTAATAATAACTATCATTATTGAGTCCACCAAGCTAGGTACTTTACGTATTGTGGCTACTCCTTATTTTCAGCTAAAGAACTTGAGGACCAAAAAGGTCAAGTTAACTCAATCCCTAAGGTCAACCCCTACTAAGGGACTAATCTGAGGTTCCAACCTGTGTCTATTTGTTCCAAAGCTAATATATCTGTATTATGCTATTTCTTAATAACACTAATAGCTTCCATTATTTTTGCAATCATTTCCCAGCTTTCAAACTGGTAAGCATAAGGAAAGTCATGTTTTAGTAAGATAAATCTAGTGGTAATATGCAAGATGGATTGGAAAGGAATTAACTGGAGGTTGGGAAACCAATTAAAAATGTAATAATTTAGGCATGAGTCCATAATGGCCTACACTAGAATGCTGGCAATGGAAATAGAAAAAGAGAGAAATTATGAAAGATGAAAAAAGAACTTGGCAACTGCTTAAACATATGAAGAGAAAAAGAATAGAAGCTGACTTAAATTATAAGTCTGTGTGACCAAGAAAACTCATGCGCTAAAATAGGAGAGACAAGGGCAAGATCAGAGTTTGTGGGGAAGGAAATAATAAATTTCTTGTTGTAATTATTAAAAGTAAAACAAAGATTTGTGTTAATGTGACCACTTTAGAATATACCTATCTTTAAAAGAAAAGTAACAGTCCCTTTCTGCATTCCCTTAAGGTGACACTAGAACTAATGAAAAGGCCTTCAATTCACATATTCACAGAAGAACACTGATCTCTGGAGTAAATACCCTTGTGCTCCTTGCATGCAACCCTTTCTTTTCCCAACCTGTAGAAAGTGCAATGCCTGCAAATTCCAACACCATTCATTCAAAAGAGATGGTTAATAGGTCTCATCTGTTTAGCTGGAAAGCATATAACAGGTCCTTCAATAAGAAGACCACAGACAAGCATTTGAGTGAAAATTTATGCAAAGTAACAGATTAGTAATAGTTTTACACCAGCAGGGTTTCATGTCTCATTATTTTATACTGACTACTAATAGAGTTTAGTATTAGAATTTGAAAAGGAAGAAAATGGAAAGCTCTCCCTGCAGAATTTATTGTACTCTTTCAGCTATTATGGGTTTCATTACAGATTTCTACTCCAAGGCGTTATTCTTTGTTTTATTTTCAAAATGTGGCTCATACTTTAAAAATGGCTTTCTGGGAAACCTCTAGATTTGCATGAATTCAAATGAAACTGTTCTCTGTCTGCTGTCATCATTCTATTCTGCAGCTTGTTATATATTTTATAGGGTTAAGACGTGATTAACAATGGACTCCTCTATAGTGTTACATAAAACAACAAAATCAACAGTAAAGCTCAGTAAACATCCAAAGTGCTTTTAAATATTTGGTTTTATTGTTTTTAAATGGCAAGTTTTGAAAGAAATGCTAAGACACAGATGAGGATGTAGCTACGGTCCAAATCTGTAATTGAGGACAGACTGATAACTGGATAGATCCTGTATGAAGAATGTTCCCTACTTAGCTCTTCAACATTCTCTTATGATATCACTGGAACACCAAATGTCCCCTTGCATATTGCATATCATCCCAAATAGAGAGGAGAGGAGGTAATAGAGGGAATTAAAATGCTACAAGTACAATAACTGTTACATTAACAAATCAAGTTGCTTTTTGGAAAGAGAAGACATCAGAAAATGGGATACATTTCAAATAACACAGGAATATTGCGGATGCATTCCAAGTTCAATCCTGTATTCTACAGACTCATGAAACAGGGCTATACATATCAGGTCACACATCAGCAGGACGAAATGTGGCTTTCTTTTGTTGAGAGAGATAATAGAAAAATAAACGCTAGGAAGATTTTTGAAGATGATCAAAAGGTAGTGAATAATGACTGATGTACTTCAAAATGAAAATTCTTCAAGCAAATAGGTCTGGGTTTCAAGTAATTAACCTAACATTTTCACAATGAATTGCGACAAAATATAATGAAGTTAACGTACAAAACTGATAAATGTTAACTCTATGTTCATACCCTCTGGTAGACACAGCTGTTTTATTAGAGATGAGTACAAAGTATTAAAAACTGGGAGAAACACTATGTTATGTACTTTCTTAGTTTAACTTGTTTTTGAGGATAAAGAGCTTAAAATTCACATATGGAATGCTGGGTCAAAAGCACCGAAAATCATCTGACTCTCTGGTTTTCTTACTGATGTTTTGAGTGTTCTTTATATATTCTGAATACAAATCCTGCATCATATGTGACTTGCAAATATTTCCTCTCCCTTGTAGTCTTTTTTATATATCTTCTCAAATATCAGCTTTTATTTATCACTCCCCTGGCTCAAACAGTTTGTCACAACCTTTCACCAAATTATCCGGAATGACATTAAAATAATCTCTGAAGGAAATAAAGGAAGTGATATGATAAAGACAGGGTTATCAGTAAAGACTCTCTGAGAAGGAAATATTTGACATTCGAATGCTAAGAAAGCCAATGAGAAGAACAGGAAGGCAGAGAGAAGAGCAAGGCAAACATCTTTTGGTTGTAAAGAGTTTGGTAAGTTCAAGGTAAAAAAGGCAGACCATTATGGCTTGAGCTTAGTGAGGGAGGCAGAATGAGGCAGGAGATAAAGACGAAGAAGTAGGGACTAAACCATGCAAAGTCTTATAAGTCTTGGAGGAGTTCAAAAGGTGAGATATCACTGAAAGGTTTTCAAGCAAAGAAAGTAATTCAATCTTTAACTTTTAAATTTGTCTAGCTGCCACTTGAAAAATTAATTGGAGGGGCAAGCAAGGAGCCCTGATAGGGTGCCACTACAGTCTGGGCAAGAAATAACATTGGTGTCAACTAGAGCGGTGGTGGTGCAAAATGACTGTAGTAGATAAATTTAAGATGTACTTTAGAGTTAAAACAAATAGGATTCACCAATGGGCTGAAATATGGACAATGAGAAAAATGGAAGAATAAAACATGACTCCTAGGCTTAAGGACCAAGAAAATGGGTGGATAATAGTACCATTTAATGAGGTAGAAAATGACTGACTGGAGGAGTGAAAATCAAGAGTTCCATTTGGGACATGTTAAGTTCGAGATGTTGAGATACTCAAGTAGAAATTCCAGGTCAATAGCTGGAGAACAATGGAAAGGCCTAGGCCAGAGAGATAAATTGAGAGCTAGAAGCATACACACCAATGAGAAAAGAAGGGAGTTCAGGATAAAGCCCTCCATTATATTAAAATATCAGTTAACGTGCCTTTCTCACCCAACTGACCTGTAAACTTTTCAAGTGTCTGACTTGGAGAGTAGCCTTTTTCACACCTATATTTGACAAATCTTGGTGTGTGATACTTCACAAATGCTTAGTAAGGGCTTGTGGAACTCACATGGGCATAACATATGAAGGAAAATGGCAACAGGATGTCCAAGGTATTCTGAAGTAGTAAAGATGGGCAACTCTCAGGACAGTGTAGTCCTAGAGTGGAAGCTTCAAGTGCCAGATTTTGCAGTGTCCATGGTGGGCAACTGGTATCTCAAGCAAAAAGGAGTCCTAAAAACTGCAGATTAAAATATTTGTGCAAAGTAAAAGAGTTGATTTTCAATTCAAACGTTTGTGAGGATTCTCTTTTCTACTATTTTAGTTTCCTACCCGCAAAATGATGATGATGTCTTTCCCTTTATTACAGTTTACAAATTAATAGGTCAGATGACTGGGTTAAATTGAGACTGAATATCTTTGGATTTGATGATCTGAATGTAAATCTCCCTGACATGCCTAAGAATGCAAAGGGACTCTAACAGTCCCTGGCCCTGCTACCCTAGATTACTTCCACATTTCAGTTGTTCCCCTGCCCCAAAGACTTAGGAAATGGTCTAAATAAAAGCTCAAGATAATTTTATCATGATATAAGAGTCTCCTCATCAATGGTTTAGCTTTCCTAGAGGGAAAAGCAACACAATAAATCAGATAAAACTGGAACTGAGAGACCCCAAAAAGGAGAAAAACCTAACCAAAGATAGTTGAAATCACTCTAGATGTTTTCAAAATATATTCTAAGTTTTCACAGCAGCCACATATTTCTATACAAATATACACACAAAAATCTCACTTCTTGGTCAGAAGCAATAACATTTTGATTATTGGAAAATGGAAACTGGCAATTTACTATTTATATGAATAATGGTAAACTGAAGAATATATTGATTCTCTTTCTCCCCTCCTTATTAACAAATGAGAATACAACCAAAAATTAAGGGTGACATAAAAAGGCCACTTTATAATCATCTTTCCAGTTGGATACTTTAATTATATGACATTAAACTTTCTATTAAGGGTATTATTTCAAAGGTGCCAGGCAAAGCAGAGTTCCTATTATGTAAAAATCTAATGTCTTTCTATGGCAAAGACATTTACTTACAACTGAATGACTATCCTAATTCCCCCTCCCCACCCCCAACTCCACTTCCACCATCCCATAATTCTCCAGATACCTTATAGTTAGATGGAGCCACACTACTGGTTCTGGCCAACGTGTTGTGAGTGAAAGAACATGTCACTTTCATGCTAAAAAAGGCTAATGTTTGACTCTCCAAGTCTCCCTTCCCCTTCTGCAGTAACCAAGGAGGCCACATGTTCCAGATGGTAAAGCTATAAATAGTGGAGCTTCCATCAGCCTCAGTCCCTGGGAGACTATGTGGAATCTCTCTCTGACCCATGGTAAATGTGTAATGTCAATAAGAAATACTTTTGTTATGCTAAGTTACTGAGATTTTGTTTATTGTTACAACATAGCTTAGCCTAACTTATCAATACATCACAGTTGAACATCGCATTTATACTTATGGATAATCTGAAGGAGATAAATTCAGAAACTAATACAGAATCTTTCACATTGCAAAAAGTATATTTAATTTACAAGTATAATTATTTGCATAGACTAATTCTTTTAAAGTAGAAGTCAGCAGGTAGTCTTTGATTTTAAAAGAGTAATTTTATTTCCTATTGGTACCTCCTGAATTGGTTTGTATATCATGGTTTGCAGCATTCCACAAAAGTTAAAGCTCTGTGTTGCCTCACTTGTCATCATCTTTAGGGATCATCTCAAGCTATCTTATGATATAGGTATCAACTAAAAACCCAACCAAAACAGTTTATTTAATAGAGTGGGGAGTCAATGCTAATATAATTACTTCGGAGAGCTGTTTGCTTACACTTCAACACATAAGCTAACAGACTTCTTGTTAAACAGTAAACTTCCAAGGGTCTGCATCTAAATTTTATACACTAAGAAAATGCAAACGATCTTATTTCTACATGAGTTTCTCTGTGTATTTAAGTTTTGTGTTTTCTTTCTTACCAACTTGGTAATATCACAGCAATCGTCAAAACAGTTGGATCTGAGAAATGATAAAACTAGTCTGCCCCTTATGTCACTTCTGCCCAGGAATCTGACAACACATTGCTATATGTTTTTTAGTTGGTAACAACATTAGTATGAACGTCATTATGCACATTGCAGTTGCATATTTATTTCTCCTTCCAAAAGAAAAGAAAAAAGAATTTACTAGTGTAATATAAGAACAATGGGACACTTTAAACTAACAGCTAGTGAATTTATAACAAACAGAAAAGAAATGTTTCTTCGTATACCATATGGGTACCCAGCCAATGCCTGGAATTTGTTACTAATTATTTCACAGTCAGTCCTTTAAAACCTCTGTAACTTAATAATTAGTTAAATCTTTAATTTTTGTCACCTAACTATAAAAGTAATTAAATTTTGTCATTTTTCCAGTCCTGATGAGGACTACTCTTACTCTGTATCCCCTCTGCGGTGAAGGGAATGGATCAGTAAGTTTAAAGGCCACATGCCTGGATGTCTCCATTAGGAATACCTCGGGCAAGATGAACTCACACTCAAGTCCTAAATATCTTTTCTAGATTGGTAAAACTCTCTGAGCTTTGTAATTCTACTCCCTTCTTCAAGAAAGGAAAGTGTTTTTGTTTGTTTTTAACAGCTTTATTAAGGTTTCACTGAACAAACTGCATGCATTTGAAGTGTATAATTTAGTAATTTTTGACATTTAAAACCATCACTATAAGGAAGTTTCCTTGGGCCCCTTCGTAATCCTTCCCCCTCCAATATTTCCCCACTCTCCATCCCCCTGTTCCCAATGTGTAGTGCTTTCTGGCACAATAGATTATTTTTGAGTTCCATAAAATTTTATATAAATTAAATCATATGTACTTTTTTGTTTGGCTTACTTTTACTTGTTAAATTAATTGAACAAGAAGACCAGTAGATTGAGGTGGCTCTAATGCCTTGGTAGCTCATGTCAGCAAAACAAAACCTGAACTAGAGTTAGCTCCTGTAGATGCCTTGAGGTTAGGAAGAACAACCAGTTACAGAAAGATAATTAGGCTTGCCAAGCAATGCGACCGCTTGTGTTATCCCAATTAAATAATCCTCCGGCTTTGCTTCCAGGTCTCCTCTATGAAAACTTTGCCTCTAGCTCCTTAAACCACTTGTGGTTTGGTGATGCCTCACTGGAATCAGTGTTTGCTCAAACAGACTCTTCAAAAATTTAATGTACCTCACTTTATCTTTGAACACACTCAACATTATTTTTTCAAGGTTCATCTGTGTTGTTGCATGTATCAACAGGTCATTCTTTTTTATTGCTGAGTAGTATTCCATTATACAAATGCATTACAATTTAGCCTTCATTTATCTGCTAATGAACACTGGTGTTGTTTCCAGTTTTGATTTTACAAGTGAAGCTGTAAATATTTGTGTATAAGTCTTTGTATGGATATATACTTTCAATTTTCTTAGGTAAATATCTAGTTGTGAAATGGCTGAATCATATGGTAGGTGCATGTTTAACATTTTAGGAAATTGCCAATTTAGGAACTGCCAAACTCTCTTCCAGTGTAGTTACACCATTTTACATTTTCACCAGCAGAGAGTAACAGATTATGAGTTATCATTCCTTCATATCTTCACCAACATCTGGTATGGCCGATCTTTTTAATCTGAGCCAGTCTAGTTAGTATAATGTCATCTGGGTTTCAGTTTGTATTTCCCTGATAATAAACAACAGTATTTTTTCATGTGCTTATCTGCCATTCATATTTAATCTTTGGTGAAATATCTGTTGAAATCTTTTGTCCTTTTACACTTGGATTTTTTAATTAAGTTAAACATTCTTTACATATTCTGAATGAAGTCCTTTATCAGACATATGATTTGCAAATAATTTCCCCCCAGTTTGTGACTCATCTTTTCATTGTCTTCATTGTCTTCATCTTTCATTGTCTTTATCTTTTCATTGTCTTTAGAAGAGCCAAAGTTTTTACACTTGATAAAATCTAATTCATCAATTCATCTAATTCATCAAATCATGCTTTCAGTGCTGTATCTAAAAAAAACCTTTGCCTAAGCAAAGGTCTTCTCTTATGTTTTCTTCTATAAGTTTTCTAATTCTAGGTTTTACATTTAGACCAATGATCCATTTCTATTTAATTTTTATGTACTGTACAAGGTACACATTAAAGTTCCTTTTTTGGGGGGCATATGGATATCCATTTGTTTGGCATCATTTCTTGAAGACTCCCTTCTCCACTGAATTGTCTTTGCACCTCTATGGAAAAAAAGTTATCCATAATTACAGGCGTCTGCTTCCAGACTTTCTCTACAGTCCCATCTGATCTGTCAACTTTTACACTTATAAATCTTAAAATCAGGTAGTGTTAGATCTCCAATTCTGTTCTTCTTATTCAAAGTTTTTTCTTCAAATATGCCTGCTGGGATTTTAATTAGGATTGTGTTAAATTTATTGGTCAATTTGAGAACTGACATTCTAATAATATTGACATTATTGACCCATAAACACAGTATCTCTCTCTATTAATGTCTTTCTCTCAGCATTGTTTTATAGTTTTCAGTGACTTTTACATCTTTTGCCAGATTTTCCCCATTTCAAAATTTTTAACTCTATTATATAAATGGTATTATAATTTTAATTGCTAATTGTTTTAAATATTATTTTAAAATACAGTTGATTTTGTACAATGATCTTGTACCCTACACCCTTGCTAAACTCATTTATTAGTATTTATAGCTCTTTTGTAGATTCCATTGGATTTTCTACATAGATCCATAGATAATGATGTTGTCTGAGAATAAAAGTTTAACTTCTTCCTTTCCAATCTGAATGCCTTTACTTTCT
The DNA here is from genome assembly GCA_003508835.1 of Eonycteris spelaea. Classification (NCBI taxonomy): domain Eukaryota; kingdom Metazoa; phylum Chordata; class Mammalia; order Chiroptera; family Pteropodidae; genus Eonycteris; species Eonycteris spelaea. The sequence continues at coordinate 3,540,643 of PUFA01000069.1, forward strand.
CTTCCTTGCCTTATTGAACTAGCTAGAACTTCCAGTACAATGCTATAAGGGAGTAATGAGAATGACTTGTTTCCGATGTTGAAAGAAAACATTCAGTCTTCACCATTTTTATGTTAACTGTAGGCTTTTCATAGAAGCCCTTCATCAGTCTGAGACAGTTCCTTTCTATTTCTACTTTGCTTATCCTACTAGGAATGAATGTTAGACTCTATAAAATTCTTTTCCTGCCTCTACTGAAATGAACACATGATTTTTCTATTTTAGTTTTTTTATTAATATGGTGAATTACATTAATTACTGAATTCCTGGGACACCCCCTCCCATAATCCTGTTATGATGTATTGTCCTTTTTATGGATTATTGGATTCAATGTGCTAAAATGTTAAGAATTTTTATCTGTGTTCCATGAGGGAAAACTAGATAGTATTGTTCTATAGTTTTCTTTTTATGTTTATGTAATATTTTCATTTGTTTGGTATTAGGGCCTCACAGAGTGAATTGAGAAATACTCCTTTCTAATCCAGTTTTTCTGGAAGAGCTTGTGTAGAATTCAAGTCATTTCTTCCTTAAATGTGTAGTAGAATTCACCTGTTAAAGCCATTTCGGCCTGGTATTTCTTTGTGGAAGGGTTTAGCTGTAAATTTTAATTTCTTTAACAGATATATGGATGTTCTGGTTATTTATTACTTCCTCAGTGACTTAGGTAGTTTTGTCTTTCAACAAATTTGTCCACTTCAACTAAACTGTCCAATTTATCAGCACAAAATTGTCATAATATTCTTATTCTTTTGGCATCAGTAGACTCTGTAGTGATGTCATCTTCCCCCAAGTTGACTGAAACTGAACTCCACACTTCCATTGCTTCTTGAAGAAGGCAAAGTGGCTTTCTGTTTGTTTTGTTTGTTTGTTTGTGGTCTTGAACTAAAACTTCAAAATATTTCTCTATGGGTACAATTCAGTCATAAAAATGGATAAAATGTTTTAGTGGGGTATGTACGTTATGTCTAAATGGTTCAGCATATTAAAAACATAAAAATTGAGGTAGAAAAGCCAAAGGTAGAGGTATGGGACAGGCTAGTGCTAAGACCCAAAGGAAAGGTCATAATGAATTAAGAGAACAGAGCTAAAAAGAAATATCTTTTAAATGCTACTCATTTAAAAATCATCAGCATTTTCCAATCATGTTTTAAAGAAACTAAAAAATCCATGAAATCTAGAACATTTCTCACACCCAGATGAGCTGTATTATTGATAAATAAAAGCACCAAAATTCAACAATAGTAAGAAATCTGTGCATGACCAAATATACATACAGAATCTAGTAAACTTCAGTCAACAAATCAGGTAACACTTACATTAGAATGTGCTAATGAGAAAGCTGATTAAACAAAAATGCAAATGACAGATTTTCCTATGTGTGGGTTTGAATTTTAAAAAAAGGGTTACAGAATAGAAAGTTTTGAGACAGTTCCCCAAACCCACAGAGTGAGAATGCTATAGAAAAGGATCTCATTTCATTTTTGTCCCTCTTGGCTCTGGTTTCTAAAAACTGTCAAGCCCTTCCGTTTCCTCAAGGTTTCTCCCCCTAGATCTAGGGAAGAAAATGCCTGTCATTTTCACAAGAACAAACATAAAACTATTTACCTTTTCTTTAAATTTATGCAGCTCTATTAGCATCTCTGTTATAAATCCAAAGTAGAAGTCACAGAAAATTATCTCCACCCTACCAGCAGGATATTAGGCCATAATACCAACTTAAATATTAATCAGTATTAGGGATAGTTTAACTTAGGTAACAGAAAGCGATACAAGAACTTGCTAGGCAATTTCTCCCATTCACACCCATAACTTCTTCTTGTGTAGTGTCAACTGAAAACCCAGTTTACCCCATGCAACATCACTCCCCGTTTTCACCTGCCTGCTAAAGTCACTTTGATATCTTGCTGGCACTTCAGCTTCAACATGTTCAAGCCATGCATCACCTCATCAGAAAAGCTTTCTCCTCCATACTCTTGACTTATCTCTATTCTGGCTCCACAATTTCTAAAAATCACCCAAGCTTAAAAACTTGGTCATCTTTGACTCCTACATCTTTAATCTCCATCTTCCATTTAGAGAGTTACAGGGGGTGAGAAAGGATATATTTAGGAAATGGCAAGAATAATTGGGGAAGGCTTCCTAAAAATATTTATATTAAGCCTTGCAAGATGCCCAGGATTTTTCACACAGAAGGACCTAGTACAAATATTTTTTAGGAAGCCTTCCCTGATTATCCCTGTAAATATTGGTTCCCTTTCTTTAGACTCCCACGGCATTTTGTACTTCTGTTATCTCGCTTAACACTACTTTTATTAGAGTTATTTTACACCTATCAAATTGCAAGCCCTTTGAAGGCAGAAATCATTTTTTATTCTTCTCTGCAACTCTCTAGGCTCCCTAGAATAGTATTTTAAAATCAACTAAAAAAGATTGAACCCTGAGACGAAATACTTTCATTTGTGACAACATGGATGGACTTTAAGATAATTGTGCTAAGTGAAATAAGTCAGACGGAAAAAGTTGAAAACCACATGATATCACTTACATGTGGGATATTAACCTAAAAGCAACAAATGAACAGGACAAAGAAACAGAGACTCATGGACAGGGACTATAGACTAGTGGTTACCAGAGGGTAAGGGTGGTAGAGAAGGGGCCAGGTAGACAGGGTAAAGGAGGTCAAATATAGGGGGGTAGGAAGAGGGTGAAGTGGGTAAAGGAGATCAAATATATGGTAGCTGAAGGAAACTGGACTTTGGGTGGTAAACACACAATAAAATATAGAGATGTCAAATAATAATGTACACCTGAAAATTATATAATAGTATTAACCAATGTTATCCCAATAAACTTAATTTTTTAAAAAACAAAAGACTGAACCCTCTACTGTGCAGTATACCACCACTGTAGACTCAGAGAATACACTCGAATATTTAGAAAATGGCCGATGAATGAATATCACTCAGTATGTAAAAATTTAATTAAAGAACATATATAGGTAGGAATATAGCCTCCATAATTCTTCTCAAAAGTTATTTGACTACCTTTCTCTGAGCAAAACATCTATTAGCCTTATTTCCCTAGAAACCAACCAAAATATTTAACTATGTCTGATGATGTAGGGGAAATCCCGAGGATGGATTGGGACTCAGAAAATTACCAAGGCATTAAAAAGAATACTATTCCTTAAAAAGGAAATAAAATATCAGTTTTCCAGGCCTACTATTTATGTTTGTATGTTTGTAAAAATCTTTAAAAAAAAAAAAAAGCTTATTCAAAATGCTGAATGAGTGGCCACCACGTAAATGTTCTGAATGAGGCTAAGCAATGGATGGCCCAGACTCACCATATTCCACCGACTTTCAATAGTGCCTACCAATCCCTCATCTCCAAATAAGTCTCTGAGACCTGCTTGACCATGTATCCTGAGGAGTATGGAAAAAGAGAGTCAGGGGTTAACACAAAGTTCACTCTTAAAATATATCGCCTGATTTGTGGAATTGTAGCCTCGTCTTTCAAGAAAGGCGCTGTCAAAAGACTGTAACACAGGCAACATGATCATTTCATCCTGGTGATTTTAATGTGGATTCTACAAATAATTACTCAATATTCACCTTGAAATAGGTCACTTGTATTCCATAGCCACATCTTTACCCTTCAATAAACTTTTATATCTACTTGCATTCATTACATGTGACGTACTCTTTTCACTCTTCTGACACCTGGAAGTCACACTAAATATTTTAATATTTAACTCAAACCTGTCCATGTATACCAGCATTTAGAATTAACTCAAAATTTTATTATTGCAGGAAACACTATGAAATATAACCTTAGAAATCAAGACATTAATGTAATATCCTATGGAACAAATTGTTTCACCCAATACCAATGATTTCCAGAGAGAAAGAACAGAGAAGGAAAATTTATCTAGTGAGTGGTAAATTTCAATCCCTTATTAAAGACATAAATATGTTTTGTTGCCACTAATCTTTAAGGCCTCTGCAGACTGTGTGCTTTGCTTTATTAAATGGGCTTTGTTTTCCTTTCTATAAAAACAGAAGAAAAAATCAGGGGAGGAAAGAAAATGACAAAGTGAAGAAAGAGCCTGGCCATGAGATGCAGTCGCACTTTCACATTTATCATCCTGCCCAGCACAGGCCTGAGCTTAGACAAGATGCCAAGCTTAGATGGAAGGACAACCATGGTCCTGGCCACAGAATTCCATGTAGCAAAAGGGTATCTTAGGCTGGAAAATGAAAGTGCACGTTGAAGATGGGATGGATTATCGCTCAGGGAGTTGCAGGCTCTGCCTTGTCTATAGATATAAATGTTGGTTAGGGAGTGCTAATTTTATTGTGAACTCAGGATAAAGGTCCTTTTTTGAAAACCTTGATTACTCAGATACCATTTCATTTTTTCTTAATGATCCAGTGGTCAACTTTTGAAAAATGCTTCATCATTTTAATGTGAACATTTTTGAAACTTCTAAGTAAAAGACAGCCAACAAGAAAGGAGCTGGTGGAGTCTGTGCCTATGTAGAGTCAAGTAATAAACAGCATGAAAGCACAAGCCATCTAAAAGCATGATAACCAGCACACTGCTAATAAAGCTCCTTTCACACTCACCTCCCTATAGGAGAGATGAGCTCCGGAAGACCTCCTGCCTCGGTCCAACAAGCCAAGCAAAATACCAATGAGTATCAGCTGGAAAGTGCCACCTCAGAGACCTTTAAAGTCACATTCAATTATATGATTCACTGCTTCTTTAACATGCATTGAATGAAGTAGTAAATTAGAAAGGGAACAGTTTTCCAAGATTCATTTGCTACATTAAAACTCTTTGGGAGTTGTCTGTAAAAATCTTCATCACAGATGATGGCTTCTGGAGCTCTGGGGGACCATGTACATACAGGATGGTAAACTTCTTACAACAACATCACTATTTAGGGGCAGAATCAATGGCCTTAATTTTCTGAAAGTGTATTTTAAAAAGTTATAAGATTTTCCATTTATGTAACTGGCTATCAGACCTCAACAGACCCCTAAAAGGTGATAAAAGCTCATCTCTGGGTAGCTTAATTTGCCACTTAAATCAGTCTGTTTTTGAGACACAATCATATTTTCAACTGGTCAGCAAGTACTTACCGACTTTGGGTTCACCAGGTAATTTCCTATATGTATCACAGTGGCTACGCTGTTATCACAGTGGGGAAGATGAAGTCAGGGTATGCGCTGCCTCAGCCAAAGAATCAAACCCATTAGGACATCAGAAACAAAACTAACCCACATAACTAAGATTTAATTATAATTAATCTACTTTCTTTTCTTCAGTTTTACTAGTAAAGGACAGGATTAGCGCTCAAACTGAAACTTTCAGGTAAGTACTCTAAATGACATAATAACTAAAGGTCCAATGATCCTGAGAAACTCTTCCAAAATCTTTAAACTTTCCATCTCCTAAATCATCTCCTCCAGTTCAAGGACACTTAGGGAAGAAAACAAAAATGTTATTCCCTGGAATTATGTTTCTTCATTACCAGAAAAAAAACCAACTTACATTATTCCTGATCCATTTAATAAATAATTTTTGAAAGTAAAAACATAGTCATTAAAGCAATAATGATTGCCTCTTTTGAGATGAATGTATTTGCATTTTCGATCCTTTATTAACCACTTAAAAATATGGACAATACATGAAATAACAGAGCTTCCCAGACATTCTGCAAGATTCCACTTTGCCTTTGCAGAAAATGTAGGTATTGTGCAGAGATTTTCTGCAAAGCATTCTGGAAATTCCATAAATCCCATTCTGCAGGGATTTCACTTCTGTAGTCTTTCCACCATACTTGAGTTCCTATCCCCTCTAAATATATGCTGCAATACCAACATTTCCATAGACAAAGCACTGCACACTAATAAAACACAACACTGTTTACATACAGTGCAAATATATAACATATTTTTAGTGTAGGTTATGAGCAATATTTTAGATGAATGGAGCCTGCAGTGATATTAGTAACAAACTTCTACTGTAAATTAGTGGCCTAAATAGAAATTTATGTTCCATAAAACCCAGCACGCAACAATAAGTTAGAAATATTTAAATAACATTTTACAGAGCGTTAAGCAGCAAGTACCATTGTGCCAGGCTGAGTCAGGTTCTGAAAAAGAGAGCTGGGCACTGTCATAGAAAGGTGCCCAAGCAGCAAAAGACAATGCCTCAGTTTTCTGAATAACTTTAAAAATTTTTATGTATGACCTCCAGATTGTACCTAACATCTCAAAAGATAGCCTCAATCTTGAAAACAAGTGAAAAACTACCAATCAGTCTAAGGATAAAATGTATAACTTCTAAAGATACAAGGCCAAAAGGCACTTACCTGTGTTGGGTTTTGGTTCATATTTTCATTCATTTCTAAAAGTATGTTAGGTCTATAATGTGAACAGATGAGCTTATACCTAGGTTTGGCTTTCTAAGATCTATAATCCTGCTCAAGTCATAGTCAAGTCCATTCGTACATTACTCACATTTCAGAGAGCAAGTAAGATTTCCAGGGAAAAATCAGCTTTCAATTTAAAAATATCTCTAACTGTGCAAAATACCAAGATTTATATTTAAAATCTAATGATAAGCCTGATACTATGGTTGGATCCCAGTAAGTACAGGAAAATACTACAGAAGTTCCCCAAATTTGTAATATATATATATATTTTTTCCAATATAATTGAGGTGGGTGTTTGTGGCAGTTCCTGGGGTAGGGAGGAGGGAGGAAGGTTCCAACTTTCTATTCTCCAAATAGAATGGGGAAGAGTCAGGGCTTCATAATGGAGCAGGCAGTGGGGTCGTGTCTTTGAGTGAAACTAAAATTCTGGCTTTAGTCTTTCTATTTCCTCATCTGCAATTTAGAAGGTTATAATGCAATATTCTAAAAACAAACAAGCAAACAAACAAAACCCCTCCAGAGTCTCAATTAAAAAAAATAAAATAAAAAAGACCTCTGATTTGTGAATAATATCCCCCCAAAAAAGTGAACCACAGTTTTAGATTAAAGTTTTGTTTTATTAAGGCAAGAGATTGGTGTTTGGCATGCTGGATTTTTCCAATGAATTACCTACCTTACTTTGATCCTTAAATTCCACATGCCTACAACTGGATTCATCATTTCTCTCTTAATTTGACTTAGCCTGCCATTTCTGTTAATGACATCTTTATCCCACTGATCATCTAAATGAAAGTCCTTGCATTCATCATTTCTAATTCTTCTTCTTCTCTTACCCCCGGAGCCAAATATGGGAGCTCAGTAAGATTACAGACTCTAAGAAGACTGGGACTATGTCTTATTCACCTTTTATTTATTCCTTTCATGTCTCCCACATGACAAGGACAGTGACAGGTACTGGGCAAACGTGAACAAGATAGTCATTCATGGTCCTTGTCCTCATGGAGCTTATAGCCCAATAGGGGAGTCTTACATTAAATGAATACACAAATAAAGGTGTCACTACAAATTATGATAAATGCTTTAAATAAAAGACCTGGGTTCCATGAGAAGACTTAATTAAGATGGGGGTGGTGGTAGTCAAAAAGGATTCTCTCAGGTAGTGAAAACTGAGCTGAGACTAAAGGGTAAGTATGAGGTTGCTAAGTGAAGACTGGGGAAAGAGTATTCTAGGAATAAAGGTAACATGTGGGAAAACCTTGGGCAGAAAAGATCTCAGTACATTTTAGAAAAGGCAAAAAAGGCCAATAAGGTGACCATATTAAGGCTTTCTGAGTTTTATTCTGGGTATAATGAGAAATCTAAAGGGTTATGGGCATGATCTGATTTATGTCTTAAAAAGAACAGTGTAGCTACTGGTAGAAAATGAAGGGGAGCAAGAGTGTAAACACGGAAACTAGTTAAGAGACTACTACAGTAATCCTAGAGAGAGCTGACAGTGCTTAAACTAATCCAAGCCATCGTCATTCCCAGGGTCCGGCTCAACTAGTTCATAAATAAATGTGGTCAAACAATAGATATCAACATCAGTTCTCATAGCCTTCTTTCATAATACTCTTACCTATCTCAGGGTAAAGGCATCTTCTAGTTTCTTTCTAAAATACAATTACATTTTTTTTTTAAAGACAAATTCTTAGTCAACATCATGATAAAAAAATTCAGATGACATCTAATGTCTACAATGTAAAGTTCAAACTCCCCAACTGCGACATTACATTCTATATGAAAGTAGAAGTATAATATTTTTGAAATCTCAACCAATCAGATAATTTATATATAAGAATAAACAAAATTAATATATATATTATCACAGCATTACTTACAATATTAAAACAGGAACAATCTATATGTGCTTCAATATAGGAAAAGTCAAATTATGATATTTCTCTATAATGAAATAATATACAGTACTGAAAAATGTTTTCCAGGGATATTTCATAATGTAAAAAAAAGGAATACAACATTAAATAAAAAGAGGATATAAAACATATATATGATCTGAAGTTCATTTTTAAAAAGAATACATACACATGCACATGATCGAAAAGAAACAAAGATCAAAGTGATTGATGATCTATAAATTATTAGGCTATGAGTGATTTAAACTTCCTTAATATATTTTTCTAGTTTCTAAATTTTCTACAATAGGAATAGTTTATTCTCGGAAAAATCTCCAGTAATAGTTAAATTTAAAAGAAAAACACTTCAGCCTAGCTCTGTATTGCTCTCCAATTTCCACTCAAAAGTCTGTGATTCCGCTTCCCATGACCTGTCTCTACCACTGCCCACACATGGCATGGGACGGCTCTGCGGCCCGAGTCTCTGAAGCCTCCCTCAGTATCTTAACTCCTGCTCTCAGCATCGTCTACACAAAGCAATCATCTGACACAACATATGTTGCATGATTCACCCATTTCTTTTTTACACATTTAGCTCTCATTTCTCTGTCATATTGGCTATGTTCTTGTTTTGTTTTGTTTTGTTTTGTCCTGCCCCACAGCACCATGCACAGCATCTTCTATAGAGGCACTTAATATGTGGTTGCTCAGGATGAAGCTATTTCATACAGGAGCCACTATTTGGTTCTCAGACTAGCATGGCCATGATCTCCAAAAGCTGCTGCCATACTTTACACTGAATCGCAGCGTAGGGCAGAGAAGAGACATGAGATAAGATCTAGCTCAACCACTGATATTAATAAAAGAGAAAACTGAGTTCTAAAAGTACAGAGAGACTCTGCAGATTCCTGGGTGAGGCAGTGGCAGGGCCAAGCCTGGAAACACAATGACTCAGACTCAGTAGTCTTATGCCTTGTCCGTCTTAAGGCAGTGAACTCCAAGTGCCCTTCTCTATAACTCGTCAAATAATGTAAACTGGCAAGCACGGTTAAAGATGTCCAATTTCCTGAAAGTCCATTTGACAGTCTGGAGGAAATTAATCTGGAATTGCCACTGTGTTTTTTACTCTGTATAATCTGTTGAATATCAAAGGTTCATTGAAAGTACACGAAAGTAGTTTTTAAATTTACCTATAAGGCACTCTAGAAATTGTTCTCAAGGCAGAAAAATACAAAGGCCAGAATAATCTGATCAGGAATTCCTTCAGGGGATAAAAAATTAAAAGCATAATTCAGTGTACCTGTCCTCATAGCCCCACGATGAATGAACGCAGGCCTGTGTGAAGCCAGGGTGTGTGATACGTGCTTATGAACTGGCATGGAAAGGATGCTTTTAACCGCTCCAGGAGGGTATTTTAAAGTCACTGATGAATAATTATTCTGATAAAGTATCAAGATCCTATAAGGTTAGGCTGTGATTTGAGTTGACAGCTTTGCTTATAAACATTGGTTCTAAAAAATACCAATTAATGATTCATTTGAATCCTGCTCTGCTCTGATACCGTCCAAATTCTGGCATTTCATGTCATGCCACTGTCTTTTACCACACAGACTTCAGTTTTATCAAGGCAAAGAGAGTAAAAAATACTTGCAAGTGAAAATAATACAAATAACAAAGGACCTATTCTACTGTTGTGAACTCTGACAATTTCCTCTTTGCATTAAAAAAGATAATAAGTGTCAAACCAGTTATTACAACACATGACAGTTTCAGAATAGAGACAGCACATCCTGCTCTATATTATTCAATATGGACACATGGGAAAAGAGCAAACAGTTTTTCTAACAGATTTCTCTGCCTCAATGCCAACATGGCAAATAACCATATGAAAATGTTACTACTCTACTTAATTTTCCCTTGGAGCTTTTAAATAGGAACTTTTAAAAAATGATTTTAAAAATATGAATAGGGAATGGTGAAAGCAACAACACTATAAAGGGTCCTGCCAATGACACCCAGGCTTAAGTGAGGTGACACCTGAGATAGGTGGGGTTTTTGAAAATGATTAATGAGAACTGAGGATACAGGCAAAGACAGATGTCCTTCCTAAAATGGAAGGACTCCTGAAATGGCATGAATTCCACTGAGGGAGAAGTTGGAGAAAGAAAAAGAGAAACCTTAATCCGTGCTTTCTTTCTCTAATCACTGGGGATGACAGTCAAAATTAGAGGAGAGTACAGCAATTCAGAGGCAAAAGGAACAGAAACAAAATGAAGTGGTTGAAAGGTGACAAGATTTTATTAGAGACTGAGATCAATTCATTTCAACTAACCTGTCTTAGACAGCTTGGCTGTCATAACAAAAGACCATACACTGGGTGACTTAAACAAAAGACATTTAGTTCTCAGAATTCTGGAAGCTAGGAAGTTCAAGACCAAGGTGCTAGCCAATTGGATTCCTAGTGAGAACTTTTTCTGGTTTATGGATGGTCGCCTTTTCACCACATCCTCACATAGCAAAAGAGAGAGAGACAGAGAGAGGGAAAAGGGAGGAGGAAAGTGGGAGGAGGGAAGGGTAGGGGGAGAGAGAAAGAGGGAGAGAGGAAGAGAGAAAGAGAGAGGGCGCAAGCAAGCACACACAAGCACAAGCTAACGAGCAAGCACACTCTGGTCTCTCTTCCTTTTCTTTCAAGGACACTAATCCCATCATGGGGTCCCACGCTCATGACAATATCTAAGCTAACTACCTCCAAAGGTCCCACTTCCAAATATCACCACACTGGAGGTTAGGGTTTCAACACAGGAATTTTTGGGTCAGTAGTAATTCAGTCCATAACACAGCCTTTGCCTAGTACCTGCTATGTACTAGATGTAAAGTCTAAATAAAACTGAATAGATATGGCTTCTTTTATAAGGGCAAATGCTCATCTACAGGACATGCTTATAATAAGATGCTCAAAAGCAAGACTGTATTCCTTTACACCTAAAAAATGCTTGTTTAGCAAAGTTATCTTTATCTGAAATGCTTTTAAAGCCTGTGCTTCGTATTTTATGTCCATACTTTTTAGATAAGCCCTACTTTGTTGCCAGTTCTCACATTTTACTGATCTATTAAGCAGTATCTGTATTTGCCTTTTTATTTTGTCACCCTAATGTTATCATAACTTAATGCTATCAGGGAATAAGAAAAAATCAATGCTGATTATAGTTCAGAAAGATAGAATGAGAATGATAGTAACTGGGGATATCTGTCTTTTTTGCAAAGCCTGGACAGGAGCTCCTCTTGTACTGGAGCCATTTAAGAACCACTAAGTTGACTCAAAAGATGCAACAATACATCAGGTAAAGATGTCAGTAGTTTTCTGGAGATACAGAATGGTTAGTGAAAGAGAATCTATTCAAGGGCTTTGGAGTCAGGCAGATCTGGTTCTGAAACCTGGAGCTACTTTGTTTTTTGTTGTTGTTGTTGTTGTTGTTTTTTGGTTAATACTGTGACCTCTCTGAGCTTCATTTCTTCATCTGCAAAAAAAGAGAATACCTCTGCTGCACAGAGATGCTTTGCAGGATTAGGTGAGACAAAAGTATGTACAAGTACCTAAGAAGTAGTAGCATGTGGTCACCATGCTGTTTCCTGTCTGTTCACTCAAATGCCTTCTAATAGGGAGGGATCAGTGGTTCAAAAAGTTCACTAACAGTCTAGGTTTGAATGTGTATATATGTGAGCGACGGGGCCATGTGCAGAGGAAGGTTATATATTTGTGAGTACTATGCTTTCATAAGCCTTACCATCTTTAGAATATTTGTTTTTACTTTACACATTTGCATATCATATTACTTTATCCACAAATATCATCTGACACCCCCACTTACTGGTCCTTGAGGCATCTCCAGGCATGTGGATGCTTAATAAATAGTCTATTAGTATGATTTGACTATCTCTATCCTGTCTGCCACCCCCCCACCCCGTTTTTTTAGAGAATTACATGTCTGGCAGTGAAGATGGCACCAAATCTTACCATTCATTTATAACCACTTTCTCGCCTTTCTGTATCATTGCATGACTCTTCCCAAACTCTCCTTATAGGACCACCTTTGGTCTCTCTTCACTGAGAGGAAATGTGAACAGGTGGACAAAGCAGAAGACAAAAGAAAAAAAGAAATGTGGGTTCTGCACTTTTGGATGGGCTCTGACCTACTTCAATCACCCTCAAACTCTATGCACATCTATTTCAGAAACTTAAGGGAAGAGCCAAATACTCTTGTTTTCCTTGAAGAAGAGAATGAACAATTACCAGACTGAAAATCAGAGGCGACTTTGGAAATTACCACATTCTGTTACTACAGAATGACTAAGTTGCCTTGGTATGTCTTGTGGGTTAAAATTCCATTTCATTTTCATCACACACAGAACCAGAATTATAGCTCCAAGAAGAGCTACAAGTTATGTTCCCTTTGGTCTATCTGAACATCCCAAGTAATATCACGTTCTACCTGAAGAAGTGCCCATGAAACAGACTGACAATGCTTCAATTATCTCGGCTGTAGGCAAAGACAAAATAAAAGTCTCAGGAGTTCTCAATAAACTTGAAAAGTTCTCTCTAGACTATGTTGTTATCAGCTGGAAACCACAAGCACAAAGCCAAAACTATAAGAGTAGAGATTTCCCTGGGCTTTGTTCTAGCTATAAGATAGTTTCTAAACAGTAATGAAAGGTAGACAGAAGCCCGGGGCCCAATGCACATCGAAGTGGCCAGAGTTCAGACACACAACCCATTCAGCACCATCCCCCCCCCACCCCACTCCAGCCTTTCACTCAGTGTTATCTGAACTCTGGTTAACCTACCATCTACCTTCCTGTTTAAGTTTATCTGATAATCCACAGTGTAGATGGTATTAAAATAGACACACAGAAAGGAAAAAGCAAAACAAGAAAACTATCCTTAATGTTAGTAAAAATATAACTTTGTTAAAAATGTGAGGCAGTACATGGCCAAGTTATTATAATCTTTGCAGGAAGAATATCATTTCTTCAAATTTTCCAACATTTTGAAATCCAGATCCAGGCTTGAGTCACTGCTGTAAAGGTAACACTCCGTTTCTGAACATCATCTGTGTGACTAGGCACTGATGCCGCCATTACTGCTTGATCAACACACCCCAGAACAAGAATTTTCATTTCTGATCCAAGGTTGCTCAAAATCCTCCTGAGGAAGTAAAGCTAATACCTAGGCATATGCAGCAGTGTAAAAATTCTCAACTTACAGCAGTAGCTGTATGATTAGACTCAAAAATGCCTTTCTTCTTGTACCAGCTTCTCTCAGGTAAAAGGAAATGAAGACAGAAACCATGGGCCCCTTGAGTAAAATCCCTTTGAGTAGAGAGAGGCAAAAATAGCAAGATTTAATTTTAACATTACAGAACCCCATGATGATGTGAAAGGAAAAGGAGAGAGAAGAGAAATGGCATATAATCTGGAAGATTCAAGTACATTTATAGAGAGATACTTTTCCAAAGTATGCCAGAATTTGGCTTTCTTTAAGGAGACAACCATAGCATCATGTAATTCAAATTAATTCTTTTCTGAATGAGAGCTGAGTAACAAAGACAGAACTTGGCAAGATGGCACAGCACAGTGAGGGTGAATTGTATTCCCAGTTGATACTTGGTGAGATGTTGTCAGCTTAATGTAAAATGAAATGAGGCTACACATTGGAAAGTGTTTTGAAAAGTAAAATCCAGGGTAAAGATGAAGGCAGCATTATAATAAATTTGGAGAAAATAAACTCTGTGGGATGGGTGGCTGACTGTGACCTTTCTTCAGCTGGTATCCCATCAGCCTCTGGGAAGGGAAGAGACATGATAGAGAGGCCAGTGCCTGCCTTCTTCCCCTACAACAGGATGGCAGAACCATTTGCCAACACCTGGCAACTAAGAGAAAGAAAGAAAGCCTGGTGTGGAGACCTCCCATCCATTAAAGGCAAGAGAGTGAAAAGTGGGAGAGAAAGCTCCCAATATCAATAGCGGTAACCTGGGGTCATGCAGTAAGGAGTTATAAAGGCATAAAACCTTCTTTATTCAGATGATTCTTTTCAAGGCAACTCATTTCATAATACTTAATACAGGCAGTTAAGAGAACAGTTGGGTTGGATGTAACTTACAGTACGTCACACAAATCTGGAGTGCCCATGGAACATTAATTTCAGGGCACATATTAAGATGATGTTCTTAAAACCAGACTCTTTGCCAGGAGCAGCTTGTAACTCAGAAAGTCATGTTTCAGTTAAGATATGCTATATAATACTGAAGGGGAAAGTTAACTATTTTTGTTGTTGTTGTTGTTGTTGTTGTTGTTGTTGTTGTGTGTGTGTGTGTGTGTGTGTGTGTGTGTGTGTTTCTCAATCCAAGTAGAGAAAAGTATTTGGGAAAAACCTATACATGCTAAATTGAAGCCTTCTATAAAGTTGTTCTCACCCATTTTGGCATAAATCTGCTTAGGTCCTATGTCTTTAACATTTACTCTTGTTCTAGACATAGACTTCCCCTGCTACTCTAAGATCTCCACAAGCAAGCTGACCATACTGGGATTTGCTTTTCCTGTACACACTTGGGTCTCACTTTCTCCTGAATGTGGAGCTGTGCTTCCCGTCATAGCATGGCATTAACTCAAAGAGGCTGTTAAAATCTCACCTTCTTCCAAGTGGTAGTGAAATGGTCCTTCTTTTTTTTTTTTAAAAAACCCTTAGCTACTGCTCAGCTCTGGAAATCAGTAACAATTCATTCGACTTAAAAAAAAAAAAGAAATAATATTAATTCTTTTAAGTAAACACTTAATTTTTATTCATGTTTTTGAATTACTGTCCTTCCTACTGCATGCCTGTGTAGCTCTTGTATCTGTACTGATATAGCTGTCATTCCTTCAACTCAGCTCTTGCCTAACACTGAGCTGTGTCTGGAGATACAAAAATAACCACTCTTGTTGAAGAGATGCCATTTTAGTGGGAGAGACGGACATATAAACAGATCTATATGTAAGATATAGATACATATTTGTGTGATGATTTTTTTCCCTCTCTAGGCCATGTAAGATACATATAAGATACATGGCCTAGAGAGGGAGAAAAAAATCATCACACAAATAACTAAGCACAACAGCACACTCATCCTTGCCTAAAGCCAATCTTCCACTTGAGCTCGAGGTCCCAGCCCCTCTCTCAGGTCAGGGACTTTTATCCTGCAAAGATCCACTTTCCTGCATTATCAAGTTGTCTCGTCCAGTAGGATCATTCTGATTAGAACACAAATATACCTTAATATTATGCTCCCGTGACCGCCTGCTTCCATTCCCAGTGATACTCCTTTCATCTCCATTTATTGCTATCTCTATGACCTCACCCTTCACTCTCTCCTCCCACAGACTCAACTGGATTGGCTCTTAGCAAGGTCACTAACAAGCTCCATCTTGGTAGACCCATTAGCCAATTCTCTGTTCTTACCTGTCTTGTGTAGCACCTACTGCCCATCCTCAACTCCCCTCTGCCCATATTGAAAGACTCTTCTCTAGACTTCCATGAAAATTCTCTCCCAGTTTTCTTCCTGCCTCACTAGCAACTCCTTTCCAGTTTCCTCTATTCACTTTTCCAGGCCTAACTTCCTGTCTACTTATAGTCCATTCTCACAGTAGCTACAGTGATCTTTCAAAAATACAAACCAAGTTATTTCATTCCCTGACTTAAACCATCCAATGGCTTCCCATTATCCTTAGAATAAATTTCACACGACTATGGCTTTGTAGTTACTGGTCCTGTCTATCTGTCTGCCCTGATTTCTAGCCATACCTTTTCCCAACACCCCAAACACTCAAATCTAGAATTCCAAGATAATTTCAGAAATGCTATAAAGAACACGATATAAAGAACAACTTAAAGCAGTCCTGTAACCTACCACCAGGTTTCGGACATATATGGCCTTTATTATGTTCCTTAAATACCCCAAAGCCAGTTCCCATTTCACAGCCTTTACCACTGCTATTCACTAATATAGAACACTCTTCTCTTAGCTCTCTGCATGGCCAGATTCCCATAATTCAAATCTAGCTCAACTGACTTCCTCAGATAGGACTTCCCTGATCATCCTGCTTAAGTGCCCCTTCGTCAAACTCTGTCACCTGCTAACTCATTACCCATTCCAATTTCTTCAAAACACTACCAGCAAGTATCACGTTTATTTCTTTACATTTGATTTGCCTGCCTCCCCTTCTAGAATGTAATATGCATGGAGGAAGGGACTTGGTCTTGTCCACTGCTGCATAGCAAGCTCCAGGCATTGTCTGGTACATTGCAGATGCTCTGTAAATATTTACTAAATGGATGAAATGAAAAGATAATGAAATCCTCCTTCAGGATACTGCATCTAGCTCTTTCCTCTTCGACTGCAGAAGGGCACAGTAAGGTTAAGTTGAAACATAAAAATAACTAATGCACAGGGAAATCAGACTAATGGCAAAGGTTAACAGAATTAGAATTAATGAAGAAATAGTTTTTATTTTCATTCTTCAGGGGGTCATTACTAGTTTTGGGGTTTTTTTTAAATGTCTAATGAGGATTAAAAAATAGACTGTGAATTCAGTAGACTGGGTTTAAGTTCTACAGTAGATGAGCTGTGGATTACAATTATGAAAACACTTCCTGGGGTTGACTGCTATTTGAGGTTATAATTAGTTCCGGAGGAAGAACACTGAATATTATTTTAAAACAAAAATGAATAATAGTAATCCTATATCAATTGAGTGCCCCCTATGTGCCAAGAGCTGTGCCAAGTCTGTGTTACAAGTCTGTCTCCTTTGCCACGTGTAGCACCCTTAGATACACACTACTATTGTCCTCATTTTAGAGATGAGGAGATTGACACTTATTTAGCGCAGTTAATTTGAAAAAGCCATACAGCTAATAAATGACCAAGTTGAGACCAAACCCCAGGTCCGTTTGACTGTAAAATCTGTGCTCTTAACCACTCTGTTTAGAAGGGAGAGCTTAAAGTACTAGATATAGCCCTGCTGAAAGCATGAGTGTTAACTTTTTGAGTCTTCACTCAAATCTATAATTCCAAGATAATTTCAGAAATGGTATAAAGAACATGATATACAGAACAACTTAAAGCAGTCTTGTAATGAAGATTACATACTTGAGCTTTTGGTTATAAAGACATTTGATGAACTGGACAAACTAATGTGCTTTTGGTTACCTATTACATAACTTCTTTCATTCTGAAGGATTACTTTATAGTCTGAAGACCTGTCTTAGCAATGTGGGGGGAAAAAATAAGTTCGCAAGCATCATCAGGTATGACAAAATAATTTCTTGTTCCTAAGGTTAAACAGAGGACAGCAAATTATGGCCTGCAAGCTAAGAATGGATTTTACGTCTTTTAAAAGGGTTGTTTAAAAAGAAAAAAGAAGAACATGTCACAGAGACTTTGTGTGGCCCACAAAGCCTAAAATATTTACTATCTTGCCCTTTACGAAAAAAAGTTTGTGTATCCCCAGTCTAGAATTGAAAAATGGAAGCAAAGGTATTAAAAAGCTATAATGGAAAATAAAATACTAGCTTAGAAAAAGTGGCTCTCTAATGGTTTTATGAAGTATCTATGGAGGTTTTTGTTTATTTGTTTTACCATGGACAACAAAACTTCCTAGAGACGGATTTTAAAGTGGGTCTGGCCTCCCAATCTAGGATCAATGAGATGATATGAGGGGATATAAGAAGGAAAGGAGAGTGTTGAAGAGCTCAGGGGGTTAAAACCAGAGCGATCCAATCTTACAGCTGCATGGGGCCTTATAGAAACCAGGGATCAGCACGTTCACTCTGTAAATGAAGAAACACCCCCCGGGGAGGAAGAGTGACTCCTTTAGGCCACAATGTCCACACACAGCACAGTGGTACATCTCAGCTCCTAGGCCAGGTCTGTTCTCATCGTGCTGCCACGTGGCCTTTACCTTACTACAGAGACACAATCCGCAAACCCAGGGATGAGAGACAGCTTTTCAAAAGGTCAGACAGGAACCAGCAGATCTGCGAAGAATGTGTAATCTGAAGGTGAGGTCCCAATCCCTTGTACAAAAAAAAGGTTTTGTTTCTTTTTTAAATTTCAAAAGCAGTACACTTCATTACAGAAAATTTAGAAAATGCAAAACATTTTAAAGAGAAAAAAAATCATTCATAATCTGCCCCATTCAATGATAAATACTTTTAACATATGGTGTATTTCCTTACAGCTTTTTAAAAAAATGCATATACACATATGTCCTTTAAAAAACTAGGATATTGTTTATTTTAGTGTCTTTTTTCCACTTAATTTGTTACATGTTAACCTTTGAGCATTTTTGTATCATAAAATTCTCCTAAAACAGTTTTAAAGTCATAGGATTCCACTGTATATGTGTATCATAATTCCAATAATTAATCCCCCCAGGACGAGCATGTATGAGAGGACGTTTCACCTGGCCCTTACCAACATGACTATGCACATAATTCAAAATATTTTCCCATCTGACAAGCACAAAGTGGTTTCTCTTTGCTTCATAATGAAGTTGATCTTTACATTTATCTATGTGTCTTTTGTGAATTGTCTATTGCCACTGTTATATGTCCTATTCCCATTTTTCTTCTGGGGTGTTCATCTTTTTAAGAGCCAAACTGTAAAGATTCTAACCTTTTTTTCTGTCATAAAATTTGCATTTTTCCCACTTTGCCACTTGCTTCTTGTCTTTTTAAATTTTTTGTTTTTAATTTCAGATATGTAGCATTTCCATCTAGTCAAGTTTGCTTTTTGTTCTTTGTGATTTTGACAGAGACCAGTAACAACAGCCCAATTTGATATGGGGCCACATAAAGGGTGAGTTACTGGAGATAGCTAATGACCTATTAGTCTCTAAAAAGCAGCCAGCATAAGTCTGCCAAATCTGTGCAGCCTGCAAGGGTTCTTCCCAATGATGGCCAAATTGAAGGACTGTGTAGTGGAAATGCCATGGGTGAGACTCAGAGTCAGGACACTAGGATGCCAGTCCTATGTTTGCTGCTCACTTGCTGCATGTTCCAAAGCAAAAAGTCCTCTACCCTCACCTACCAAAATGAGAGGTGTGGAGACTGAAATCTCAAAAGACACGTCTACTTCTATGACTCATTCTTATTTGATATGTGAAAGAAGGGACTTCAGTAGTAGATGTTGCAGCTGGGTTAGAATCCACACCCCAGAGAGACCAGTCAACAGAAGAGTGAAGATGGTGAGAGACAATAAACGGGAATGCCTGACAGGAGAGAACTTGCAGTCCTTTCATTCTAGAAATTCATTTCAAGTAAGTTAGCATGATCTGCAGGGTAAAAGGCACACAGAACCCAAGCTGAATAAGGGCTCAACACTAGTGCATACATCTTTCCCAGGAAGTTGTCTTTCACTAGGGAAGCCTGGTACTAAGACTACTGTGGTTCCACTGAGTCAGTTGGGGGACTTTAAATGTTGGATATGGGTCAAAAGCCAATATTTTTAAAAGAGGGGGACTTGGGTGAGAAAAAGTGGTAAAACTTTTGAGGTAAAAGGGAGAAGTTTATTAAGAGGGTCATGCTGAAAGAGACTCTTGAGGGCAGGCATAAGTTAGATCATCAGAAACGAAAGGAAATTTAGAAAGACAGTGAAACTTAAGCACAAGAGAAGAAATGGCCTCAAGAACAAGATGGCAGGATTAGCAGAGATGAGAGTGATGTCCCTGTCCCTGTAAGTACCTGCAATACAATTTGTGAAAACATAATACATGCTCTGAAGTATTATGATGCTGGAAAGAAACGCAAAGTGTTGATTAACAGTAGCACCAAGAAGTCCCGAGTCCAGGTTACAAAAGAAATCACATTAATGGATTACCTTTATTTGGTCACTAACTGGTATTGATTTACACGTACTTGATATGTAATTGTTTTTTCTTGCATAATATTAAGTAATAACACTGGTTCATTCTCTTCACTTTATTGCTATGTTAGTAATTTATCTTTTTCATCTTAGCACTGATTAAAATATAAAATGTCTTTAGGAAATGTTATATCCTAATTCATGGCTTAATTTAATCTTAGCAGTCAAACATGATAACATTACATGTCTTAAAGAAATCAGTGTATCTATTAACACATACCAGTAAGTACATTAAAAAAAAAAAAAAAAAAAAAAGACCTCATTCCCAAGTGAGAAGAAACTGCAAAGCTAGGAAGCAATAAAAGGAGAAAAATCCAGAGTCCTCCACCTGGCTCAACAAGGTTTATTAAGAAGAATTAGAGATACTTTCCGTGTTTCAACAATAGAGGATGCCTCATCCATCTGTTTACTTCCAGTACTTTGCAAGCTTGTTTACTGTCGTTCATGTAAAGACAAAGAAAAGAGCCATTTCCCTCTTCTAAAACACAGAAGGTAAAAACTAGACTGTAAATAGCTTTTAACCCCCAGGCTCAAAATTCTCAATAAATTAAAACTCTATTATTGTTGATTTTGTCTTGAATAAAACTGGAAAACAACCAACCAGATCCCATTTTAGAGATGAAAAAGTCGACCCACAGAAAGCAAGTCAAGAATACACAGGGAAACCAAAGGCCAGTCTTCTTCAAAGAAGGACTCCCCAGGATCTCTGTTCACAGCCTTCCTTCAGGGTTCACAGCGGCCTTCAAAGGAGGGAGGATGGAGGAGGAAAGGAGCAGGAAACTGAGCTCGCCCCAGCTTTACAACATGCTATTGCAGTTATATTGAAGCAAGTAGTTGTAATGTTCTGATAGTTCCTTTCCTTCACTATGTAATGGGGATAATATTTATATCTACTTTCTAATACAGTGTCTGTAAGGATCAAATGGAAGGAAAGGCTCTTTATAAAGTATTGAGCATTATTGTCATTTATAAATTTAAAAGAGAAGAATGATGCAACTAAAATAATGATTTTTAAACTTGTACCACTCTGTCATTCATGAATTTCATCAGCTCATCTCCTAAAAGTGCTATATGGCATATATTTAAAAAGAAGCATAATTTTTGTTTCAATTATTTTGTTTTACCCAGCTATTAAGTATGTGTATACAAACACACACACAATGTTTAAAAGATATGTGTGTGTATTACACACGTCTAGAATTATAAGAAAATTATGGTGTAGCAAAAATATCATATAAATTCTTTTTAAAATTGTTGATAAACAAGAGTCAAATTTTTGTGCATGAAATTAAAGCTTTCAAGATTTTATTCACAAGATAAAATAGTGCCACTCCACATAAAGGATTCTATGATAATATAAAATAGTAGGAGTTGATTAAGAGACATAACAAGCAAATGTGATATGTGGACCCTTTTCAGATTCTGGTCTGACAATCTAAATGAAAGGATATTTTAAGTCTGGGAAATGCATGGCTGGGTCTTTAGCCAACACCAAAGATTTATTCTTAATTTTGTTTGGTGGATATTGACATTTCTTCAGTAAGAAATGTATGCTGAAATACGTATATATGAAGTAATATAATATGTAAGGTATGCTTTAAAATAGTTTCACAAAGAAAAAAAGGATAGACAAAGTTCAGTGACAGTTTCATGAGTATAGTGTTTGGATAATAGGTATATGAAAATGCATTATAGTATTATTGTCTCTAATTTGTGTGTGTCTGAAAGTTATAATAAATATTGAAATGAGTAACCAGCCTCTACAGCTTTTCTTCTATTAATCCTAATTTATCATAGGTTTTTAAAATAAATTTATTTATTTAAATTAGTTCCAAGTATACAGTACATTGGTTAGGCATCTATAATGTTTTAAAAATCCAAATTAAATTTTCATTTTCTTAATATTATGTTTTTCTAAATTATAGTTGACATACAATATTATATTAGTTTTAGGCATACAACATAGTATTTGATATTTATATACCTTACAATGTGATTACCATGATATATTTTCCTGATATTCTATTAAAATCTTGCCTGCTTTGCTTATCCACCATGTGACCTTGGGCAAAGTAATTATCAGATTTTTTCTATTAACTGGTAGTAAAAATGGTATCTATCTTAGGGTCCTTACGGGGATTGAAAGAGGTATAAATGTAAATCTTTTTACACAGAGTCTAACACATAGTAACCACTCAATAAACTTTAGTTATTATTACTATATAAAAAAACTAGGAGTTGACAAATTCTATTTATAGGGGATTATTATTTTTTTTTAAAAAAAAGACAATTCTAACCTAGAATTTAATTTAAGAATAGAGAGATACTTCTGCATTTTTATCCCTTAAAAAACTTATCCAAGGACAAAACTTCCATAGAGTTCAGAATAATAACAAAGCATGCTGGACCTAACAATTATTTTGAATAAAGGATATTTATCAACAATTGCAGCGGGTAAAAATGTTCCTTTCTCTGGCACACTGAAGGAACAATGTATAGGAAGAAAGAATTATTTATGCCTACAGAGAACTGTAATGGGCAGTTTTAATATAACACATCCCAGCAGTATAAGCAAGCTGCCAGAAAGGTGTTACCTTGTTTTGACTTCTACTGTCTGATTTCCAAGACCAGACTAAAGCTCTGAAAACAGCTGGGGCTTTTGGTTTTGTTTTTTGTTTATTACTGAGAGTCAGTGGCAACTATAGCTGAGTTGATGGGGTCTTCAGGCAGGAATTATGAGGTTCCACCATTTCCTGCTGAAAATGAGTTCTCACCAACTGCCAAGACTACAATGTCAATGAGTACTTCGATCTTTTCTCCCTCTTTTAAAGTGCTTATGGTAATTTAGTTATTTCAATCACGACTACATTCATTTTGAAATAACAAAATAATGTTAGGAAGCTCCTATCATAATATATTGCGAAGATAAGTTTTTAGAGGGGAAACGATCTATGGTTAATCAGTTTTGCTACCAACTATTGCTGTCGGTACACTGAGATCAATTTACCACAGAAATAACAGAAAGACAGTGGAACATGTGAGGAGCAAAAAGCAGGGCTGAGGGGAGGTGAGCACTGAACTAGGATCAGCCTGGGCCAGTGGGAAACCTCTTTACAGTCTGATCATGTGACAAAACAGGGAAATTGGTTTTAGTGTTTTTAACTTCAATTAGTCACATTAATTAATGCTAAAAACAATGTTAACAGTATATTATTTTCATCCAGTTAAATAAAGGATTATACACATTTGAGTAAATTACACAGCATTAAACATTTAAATAATTTGAAATGAAGCCATTACTGTCATTCAAACAAGTTTCTACAGCTAAAGGCTGAATGTTAAGTATGGACTGATTTGGAATTACAGGAATATAAATCCTTTATCTTTTTAGTGAGAAGCACAAATGAAGAGATTTGATGACTTCTGACTCGAATTAGTAGTTTGTAGTAGCACAGCGCCCTCCAGTGGTTAAAGGCTTGAATGCGAGTCCCAAAGGCCACAATCCAGAAGCAATCTTTTCATTTTGATGTTAATATGACATTAGCTTCCACCACCACCCCCTCTCTTTTTTTAATGCAACAATTTATCTCAGCACATATTTTCAATAATATCATCTTTCAATTGCCAAGTTTCCCTCACCAAATTTAAAGTTTTTGATTCAAATCTAATTTGTTCCTAAGAAATGCTCTGGAGAGTAATATAGAAATCAAAGTAAAACGTAACAAAACCTTACATGGACACAGTTGCAATGATCAGTGAACTATTTTCTATAAGCCTAGAATGACGGCTCAGATGCCAGCATCAGAGTAGTATTAACTAATTTTTATGTGTAAAATCTAAATTCTAGAGTGTGATTATAAAAGTTATGGCACTGTTTTTGACTGTTGTGTAAAAAATACATATAACGAGTACAAAATTATAGAAATATCTTTTACTCAGTTTTTCTATATGTGAACATTTGTTTTTAAGTAACAGTATAAAAGATTCATTGTATGTGCATTATTTTTTCATCATTATAATTCCCATTAAAATGGATCCAAAGTTAAGAGCTCCAAATACTATTCCGAAGAACTAGAAAAAGGTTATTTACCCTTACAGGTTATCAAAAAAAGTTCCCTTAGGCCAATCTATAATACTTCTATTCTCGAAAATATATTGATTTGTCATATGCAAAGGGATCATAATTCTATTTATAATAACTGAAAAAAGATTTAAATGATTATAATATTCTTGGGTTTCTACTCTATAAACTGCAAGGTATGAAAGCATTACCCCAGACCCTTCAGTAAACAATTACTAGGTAGAATAAGAATAATATTATATAATAATATATTATTATTCAAAAGAATAACAATGGTTATCTAATTAATTTTTTTCTTCTTCTGCCTATTCAAACAACAGGAAAGTCTGAACGATTTTGAAAGAATCATTCATTTTATTGGACCCAATGAAGCAACTCTGTATAATGTAAAGAGAAATGGCTTTGGGTTTGGATTTCGACTCTACCAGTGCAGAACAATTTAGGCGAATAACATATCTGTGCCTTAGTTTTCTTTATCTATGAAATGGAGATAATCGTTCCCATCTCATGGGAAAGCTGTGAGGATTCAGTGTAATGGTGCAAGTAAAATTCTTGGCCCAGTGCCTGCACTCACATTGGAGATCCTCAAAGAATGCTAGTTTTCTTCTATCCATTCCTACCACTGAATGAATATGATTGCAGAAGACCTAGTCTTCCTGCAAGGAGGACTAGAATCAGAGTTAGGAGATATGAAGTCACATGAATGAATCAAGAAAATTCATTTAGAATTTCACCTATGATAACCCTGTCCTCCTTTACAATCATACATCAGACAAACCAAAGATGATTCTGTAAGCGAAGTCACTGAATTCTGGGAATGGAAGGAAAGGGGACAGAACACACATTTGTTCTGTACTTTATTTGCTTCTCATCACACCAAGCCTATACATTATCTTACTTAAGGCATCACAGGTCTCTCTCTATCCAGCAGAATTATTGCTGTAATGGGAATCAGTGATACTGGCTTCTTCTTATCCGAAGGACTGGAGGACAGAACCCAATTAACCATGGCAGGTAGATCAGGAAGTGGTTAGGAGAGCAAAGAGGAAGAGCAATAACACAGCTTCATGGGGATGGTGGCTGAGAGACGGAGATGTGCTCATGAATAAGAACATCTTACCCATCTTAATTACTTTCATCTGTTTCTCTCTTCGTAGTTAAGTATGTAAAGCAGTGATGTGGCAGAAGATGGTATGGAGTCACATCAAAATCTTTTCTGGGAAAGAGGGGTGCATGTATTATCTGAACATGCATTTTCAGAATTACAATAAAATAGATTCTATTTGCAAAGCAGGCTCTCTGCCCTTTGTAATGATGAAAACAAAGCAGTTAAACAGGCTTGATGTGAAAGTGACCCTATGCTGTGCTTTGCCACTAGCAAAAACAGGAAAAACACTGTGGCAAACAAGCAGACCCCACTTTCACACTGATCTCATGTAACTGAAATTAAAAAAAAAAAAAGCATCTTTCTAAGATTTTCATTGCCTTGATTTTTTTTATTGCAACTCTTTTTAATGGATATTTTAAGTAATATTAAAGAAGGCGTTAGATTTCTATGTTTATCAAAAAGGACATGAATTTTAAAATGTTGAGAAACACTTTTTTTTAAAGATGCAAATCAGCTTCAGGAAAATGAAAGGGTAAAAGAGAGGAAGGGCTCCAGGGACAACTTTCAAAATTCAGGCTTTAGGCTAATGGTCGTGCCAATTAAAATGCAAATGGTTAAGGCTTCTAGCTTTTGCCAGCTTGCCAAGTATCCTGATGACTTACTAGTGGCACCAGCCATTATGACTTCTCTTGCTGTGTCAGTGTCCTTAAACAATGCCCTAAAAGCTTAAGAGAGCTGATGGCAGATCCCCAAGTGGGCAGCACAGGGCCACACACACACACACACACACACCCCAAGATCCACCCCGAGGGGTGAAACTTAACACCGGAGGAGCAAAGATACCAGACACCCATCCACAAGGGAAACATTTTTCTCTCCAAAGGAGTTTTCACTTTACAGAGTTAGGACTATCAAGCAAGCAAAAGCTTGCCAGATGGGTCTAGCTGTATAAGGTAAAGGTCAGAATTGGTTTTGGTGACTCTCTGAATATTCATAGAACCTATAAAAGTCTAACACTTTTAAGATGCAGTCTGTTAGAAATTAATATAAAACTGTACCAAATAAAACCACTGTATTTCTCAGAATGTACACATGGCGGGAACTTCTGCCACATCCCATTGCTGTCATGTACAATTTCTGGATAAAGTATTATCTGAACTTTATATTAATTTGTGACATTCTTTAATGTAAGTGCAAGAACATGTTCTTTTCTTTTTCTTTCACACTGCATCCCCTCTTTTATCATTACACCTATCACAAGAGATGCTACATTCAGTATGATGTTTTCTAAGTATAGCGTTAGAACTGGCTAGCTCTTCAAAATAATCAGGATTCCTGGACCCCACACAACACGGCAGCAGTATGAAGTTATCTTCTTCAAGTTTCCCAGGTCATTATACAGGAAAAAAGAGGGAGAGAAATGGAGGGGAGAGGAGGAAAGGAGAGAGGAAGAAAGAAGAAAAAAAATAAAGTATTCGGTGAGAAAGAACTATTTTCAATACAGATGACTACTCCTTACAATCAGACCTATTACAATGAAAATCATCATGCACTAGAGGATTTCCAAATCTTGTTGCTGTAAGACTCCAGCCAACCAGCTGAGCAACCATCATAGCAAGCAAAGGCTTCAGATTTGGCTATTCTCTCAAGTTCCAGGCAGGGCTGAAGGTATTTTTTTAAGTCTTAATTGAACAAGCTTGACTAGAGTCAAACTACAAGCAACTAACCAAGAAGGCAACAGTCAGATTTACACGGCATTCGATGAAAATAATGTGTGTGAGGTAGGCTGAAAACAAATGGATTTTGTTTTTAATGGAGGCCTCCCTTAGTCTCAACACTGAAGTTACTTCCATATCAATAAAAGTCTATAGTAAGATCAACATTCAAGTGATTACCAACAAAGTATCAGAGACAGAAATCTGATAATTTATAAAAGTGGTTTACTGTATGAGAAGATTGTGCTAAATAGGTATATGGATCATAAGCTAAATTTTTGTCATTATTTAGAAGCACGTATATCTTTCAAAATGTATATGGTTCTATTTTGTTCTGTTACCTAGTACTTAAAAAAAAACAGAGCAGGAAGTATCCCAGAAAGGGGTGAAAGCGGCACACTGGCTTTTAAGTGCCTTGACCGGGAAGTGCCATACATTCCTTTTTTTCAGAGCCTATTGGCCTGAGCTAGTCACATGACCCAAACCTGACAGCAACAGAGGCTGGGTAATGTAAGGGACATGTGTATTAGCTGATGAACACTACTGCTTCTGCTCACCATCCAATTTTAAAATTCTTTGTTTCTAAAAATCAAGTAGCCTCACACTATTCCTCTTGTAAGCTTTGCTCTCCATAATAATGATTCATGTGTATCATCCCCTTCAGTAATTTCCCCCATCATTGATACTGGGCCAGTTCTCAGTTTCATGCTGATTTTCTCACAAAATTGCATCCAAAAAAGAATGGAGCCCTAAGGATATAAATTCCACAGAACAAAAACCTGTACAATCAAGTTAAATCCCCACACATTTTGCTCCATACCAATTATATACCTCTTTAAAAAAAAAAAAAAAAAAAAGCACGCACACAAATGAATGATCTAGCACATTTGGAGTCTAAACAATACCTGTCAGCAACTGCAAGAGGTTCATCTTTTACACTTGGCCTTCTGTCGAGCCTATTCTCTGTCAGCTTTCTTTTTCTCTTTAATTTTGCTAAGTGAACTCTATTTTGACAAGGGGTTAAGCAATAAACAAAAAGCAGAGAAAAATATTATCAAATTAAGCACTTTTGTCTCATCTTCCTCAGAACACTATGCCAAGTATTGCACATTCCACACTGCAGTCTCAGAAAACACTGTGCACAGGGACTGCCTGCTCTGCATTCAGCACACAAAGCACTTTGTCTATTATCACACATATTTATCTTTATTTTTAAAATCTCCTCATTGTTGCCAATGACACTTGAACATTATTATTACTAATCCAGCTACTCCTAATAATAGTATTTAAGTAACCTGTCATCTGGGAACTTAATAGACAATAGCTAATTAATTGTCAAGCATTAATATAACAGGATTCTAATCTCCAACCTCTGAATCAGGGCATTTATTTGTTATAATGGTAAAACTTTTGTTTGAATTGCTTATTTATGCAATATATATTCTCTACCACCTCAATTCTAATTTTTATATCTGCTTTGCAAGTAAAATAAAGAATCACATGCCGAAAGACACAGACAGTACACTTCACAAACAGTAATGAATATCCTGCGACTCCTTTTATTCACACTACAATAGATTCTATATTACCATGCAGAGAAAAACAAAACAAAACACCATAGATTATTTCCCTTGTTTGCAAGACATACACACAGTATTCTGATAGGAACAAGAACTTGAAGGTGCAGCATGCTATATCTTAGGAGTGTGAGTAAATACAATATTCTGTTGACATCTTGTTCCTGCTTTCAAACAACCAGGTATGTTACATATGAACTGTCAGAACAGCTAAATAAGTTTTCCTGACTAAATGTGCCCACATTCTTTTCATAGACCTCATCGTAAGCTGAGGTCTCTATCTTAGTTGAACACCGTGGTAACGATTTCTTGCAATAGTCATTTCAAATCAATATTTAAATGTTATAAAAACCACCACTTTCATCCGCTAACCTTCTCCTCAAATATACCATACATACTTTCCATGTGACAATGCAAATGGTCTGCATTCTGCAGAAAACAGAAAGGTGTCAAAGAAAGAGATAGAATCTCTTTCTTGGACCCTTAATGAGGTCTCCAGAGCCAAAGGCAAACCAATAACAAATTGTACTTTCCACATACTAGGGAAAAAAGAGAAAGGGGGAGAGGGGGTGAACTTGTCATCTGAAATTAATTGAACTTAGCCATGCCAAGAAAACACTGGTAATAAACCCTCCCCATCTAAATTAAGGGTTTTACACCATGAAAAAAAATAAAAATTTATGGCAGTAATTTCTTCTGGGTTTTTCAAGAAGTGCTTGCTGATTTTCTTGTACTCAGTAGAAAAATCCCCAAGGAGCAATACAGACTGCAATAAGGCAGACTTCTAAAAAGATACCATTTAATTTCTCACTCCTCCCCTTGCACTATTACCACATTTCCACTTTTGTCTAACTCAGTCAGTATTAACTCTCTCAACACAATTCTCTTCCATTAGCCCTCAGCAACATCGCAAAGGGCAAGGGTAACGCGCTAATCTGCGAGTGCCCATCCATTGCTCTTGGCAAGAGACCCGAGTGAAAAGAACCGGAAGCCCCAGAAGCACAGGCATTTATTTGTCCTTAGCTTTCTTCATGACACCCAGCCATCCCATTTGAAGGCACCCAAAGTCAAAATGGTTCCAAAATAACTCTATCACTCAACACCTTTAACACTGGTGACAAGAACTGATGAGTGACTTCTGAGGAAAAAAATCACACACAGAACCATGGTTCCTAACCTGTGGATCATATGTGGCAGTACAGCTATATAAGCTAGGCGCACAGTTACTTGCAGTGGTTTCGCAAAACCCCATGGACACAAGCACTGCCTGCAGACCAACTGTATAATGTATAAAAAACAGACACAGTATTTGTTTCCTAATGTCCACAGATACTATTGTGATGATTAAAACAAATTTATTATGAACCATAAGAAAAATCACAGTAGCTTTTTCTCATTTTCTCAATTAATGGATGGTATAAGTAAAAGAGCTCATTTACAATCCTAAAATATTTTTGAAGGCAAAGTGAGTCTTCATGTTGAAGAAGATAGGGAGCAACTGACATGAGTGTTAGCATTTTCAGTGTTTTACATTCAGGCATATGGTAGGCACTCAATATTTGTTGACCACAGCTGTGAATACATCTCTCTTGGCCCTGTTTTTATCTTTTTTTTCTTTTATTTTAGTCCCTAACCATTTACCTCATCAATTTGTCCCATCTCTTGGTGTATAAGACTGCAGCAATTCTCAAAGTATGGTCTGGGAACCCTTAGGGCTCCCGAGACCTTTCAGGGGATCTGTAAGGTCAAAGCTTCTTAATTTTAATAAGTTATTTGCCTTCCATGTATGTACAGTTGAGCTTTCCATAGGCTACATGGTCTGTGATATCAAAATTGAATGAGAAATAGATATGAGAATCCAGCTATCTGCTATTTCTTACATCAGATATCAAGATTTATAAGGCCACTTTCATTAAATTTATTGTTTTGACAAATAGTTATTTCTCATTGAAAATGTTATTTATATTGACATGTAATGGGTTTATTATTGAATTGTTAAATTAATTAATTAATGTTGATGAGATATACCCTGCATTAAAAAAAAAAATTCTTTGCGGTTCTTAATAACTTTTAAGAGTATAAAGGGCTCCTCAAAACAAAAATTTAAGTACTGTCACAGAGATAGTAATGTCCTGATGTCAGTGCAGAACCTGTTTTCTGTTCTCAGTATACTGGCAGATGCTGGACACCAAGCTGGTGGGGATGTTGAAGAGGGGATTGAAATGTTGCACTGGACAGCTGGACCAGCTGCTTTCTACAGTACCTCCTAACATGACAGTCTATAATTCTACCTTAGAGGGACCCTAAGGAAGCCTTCTTCCAAAGATGCGGCTACTGACATGGAATATGAATAATATTTAATGTTCCTTCATTTTCCTACCCACAAAACAATATGAGCATATTAATGGGCATATTAATATTTTTCCACGGTTGTTTGGTCTTCATGTCAGTACAATATTTCCAACATTTTGGAAGCAAGGTGACTTTTTAATTTTGCTTATTAAATTCTTTTTACAAGAAAAGTTCTCCAATTTGAGCCTCCCACAGCTTTCAAACCACACACACACACAGTACCATTTGCTCTGAAGGGAAAGAGTACTAGCACAGCACTATTCACTCAAGACTACAGCTATTTGCTATATTCTCAAAAAGTGTCCTTATGGCCAAATGGTAAGATCAATAATAATAAGGCAAAGATTCAGCTGACAGAAATTTCCAAGACGAATAAATTCATGCCAAACCTGCAGAGACAAGTGGACATCTTAAATCTTCTGCATAGGTCTTGCTCTTGCATAGCATGAAAATAGTGCACCATGCCCACAGAAACTTAGAATGTATGATTTTAGATCAATGAAGAAAAAAGACTATTAGAAAAATAAAATGACCATACTTATATAATTCGATTCAATTCAATGAACATTAATTGAGTGCCTGCTATGTTACAGTCATTATTCTAGGTGATCATGAAGAGAAGATAAATGAGATGTAAGCCTTACAGTCTAGGAACTCACACTTTAAAAAGGAAAACAGGTAAATCACTGTAGCACAATGTGATAAGTGATATAAAAGTAGGTGTTTAATACTATGGAAACACGGATGACAAAGCAATTAATTTAGTCTGGCAGAAAGAGACATGACATATGTAATGGGAAGGGAGGGTAGGGAGAAGTTGACACCTAACTCATTCTCTCCAAACTCAGCTGAGCTACTATCATCTCCTGACAGTCCTTCTGTGTCACTTCCATTCTTCCATCCTCCACAGCAATTTCAAACCTCCTCCATTCCTCTCACATGTCCTACCCAAACCCATACAGCCTCACCCCTCAGCAGCTATTCTTGCCACTTAGAAAAGAAAGAGAAGTACCAGCCTCAGGCCATCTATCCCACAGCCAGGCCTGCTCCCCCTCCTGCTGACCTCAACCAGGAGGCCAAGGCTAATCCCTCCACTAAGACTCTACAGCTCATCTATTCCGCCTTCTCAGGAACTTCTCCTCTCCAACCTCTACTGCACTCCTGATTCCTTATCACCAGCATTTAAACATATTTCCCCAGAAGCCCTCTCAAGAAGTGATGATTTTTTCTCTCAATTCCTCATAAATCCCAAGAGATAGGGAACTTATCCTTGTTCCCCATTACTACTCTCAACCTGCCTCTTCCCATTTTGCCTCCAAATCTCCCTGTTCTTTCAAAGCTCAAGCCCCTCCCTCTGCTGTCATCAAACTTCACACACATTCCACCCAACTGAAAACTTGTATTCCTGGCTCAATTCCCCTCCACTCCAGTTCCTATCAACAATGCTAACAAAAATGTACACTATGCAAATAATACTTGGCCTTCTAGGTCCCTGACAGCCTCTTTCAGAGACCCTTCCTCTACTATACCTCAGTGACCCAAATCCATGGGCAACACCTTGACTTGGTCAACAGAAACTATACCCATGCCAAAATCCTAAATTCAAACAACCAACATTCCAATATCCCTGTCCCTCCTTCCCATTCATTTGTTTTAGTATCCCCACTGCTAAAAATTCTTTCCCTTCATAAAATCTAATCCACTGACCCTGTCACAATCTCACAACCAATTTCTGTCTCCTCTGTTCCCTCCTTTGTTCAGCTAACATTCTGATGATCTACGTATAATCAATCCTTGGCAGAGTACCTCTACTTCTCTTGTCCCTCTGTCTCTCCATCATACTTGCGTGGCTAACTCCAACTCTAGATGATCCTGAGTATCTCCTTTCTCAGAGCACAAACCCAAGTTAACATTATGCGACTACTGAAAAACCACATAATCACACTTCATTTTAAATTCATTACGGCCCAGCAATGTTACTATAACCATTTTCAACTTTTTAGGAATAATTTCATATTTTGAGCCTTCCAAGTTCCTCCTTTTCAACTGATGACTTCATATCTTATTTCATGTTCCTCATGCTGCTCCCACCAAAACTACAAAACTATGGGCATCTCTACCTAAATTCTCCTCCTTCCTCCCCCATTACAATAAAGAAAATGTCCCTTTCCCTATCAAAACTCAGTCCTTTCACATGTACCTTAGACTCCATCTCCTTGTACCTATTCAAGGGTTTTGATCTTCTGTTAGACTCCTTTTCCCCATATTATCAATCTCCCATAAATTGCTGGTGATAATGTAAATTTTTGCTGCCTTTTGGGAAGGTCAGTAGCAATTCCAGCTAAAATTACATAAAATACACATATCCTTCAACCTGTAAGACCATTTCTACAATCTCTCCTATATAAATAAATTCACCAGTGTGTAATGCCGGACACACATGGAGACACACACACACACACACACACACACACACACACACACACACACACACACGTGTGGGGAAAAGGGAGAGAATGCTTATTATAGCCTTATTTTAATGGGAAAAATGAAAACAAAGCAAATGCTTATAAATAGTGAAAGGCTGAATAAATTACGGCAGAACCACACCATGGTTTATCATACACTCCCTAAAAGAACGAATTAGATCAATTCTAACAGAGCGAGTACTTCCTCACTTGATATCACTCTGTCCCCACCACAACACTGAGAATGCTTTTGCAATGGTAACCATTAATCCACATGATGCTAAATCCAAGGCTACTCTTCTGCCCTATTAGGACCATCTAAAAGAGTAACCCTTCATTCATGAAGCACTCTTCTCTCAGTTTCCATTAGACCACCTTTTCCTGAGTCTCCTCCTACTTCACTAGCTTTCTCAATTTTCGCTGCAAGCTGTGTCTCCTTTTTCTGACTTCTAAATGCTGGTATTCCTCAAAGGCTTAGTCCTGCATCCTCCTGTCAGGTGATCTCATCCAT
The DNA here is from genome assembly GCA_003508835.1 of Eonycteris spelaea. Lineage (NCBI taxonomy): Eukaryota > Metazoa > Chordata > Mammalia > Chiroptera > Pteropodidae > Eonycteris > Eonycteris spelaea. The sequence goes on from PUFA01000069.1 coordinate 3,574,788, forward strand.
TCTTATGGCTTGAAACACATCTAGGTACCAATAAATTTTAATTGCCTATCTACAGACCAAACTTCTCCTCTAAGTTTCACATATCTACAAGCAAAGTCAATGCAACTGAATTGTAGAATGTATAAAATGGGAACTTATTCTGCATGTCCTCCCAGCCCCAACGCACAGTGAAAATCTGGGCCCCTTTCAATTTATCACCCCTTGGTAAATGGAGTCACCATTTATGCAGACACCAACCAGATACTTAAATGCTGCCTCTTCCCTATCCCTTGACCCCTCTGACAATCAGCCAAATCATGTTGCTCTATCTTCACAATATATTTCACTGGCCATCTCGTCTATCTTCACCATACCCCAAGTAACCACTAACTGATCTCCCTGCTTCTATTCTTGCTCTACCTCTATTTATAACCCACTCTCCACAAAACAGCCATTATGACATTTTTAAGAACTTAAATCGGATTGTATCATTCTGCTTCAAATTCTCCAACTGCACCCACTATTCTTGAATATTCTTGAATAAAATACAAACTAAAATACCATGCAAATATGCCTCAACTCATACTTTCCCCCAGCTCATCACACTATGGCCACGAAAACCTGTTCCTGCTGCTTTCTGGAATATACCAAGATCCTTCCCATTCCAGGGACTAAGCACTTAATGCGTGCTCTCTATCTCTGTTTCTTTTTCTCCCATCTCTCTCTACCCCTGTCCTTCTCTCTCTCACCCTTCCTCCCTCCCCTCTAGCCCGCATGAAATACTCTTTCCTAGGTTTTTTACACCCTGCTTCCTTCTCACCTTTCAAATCTCAATTTAAAATGATGCCTCCTCAAAGAAGCCTTTCCTGACCACTGTATCTTAAGTAGGTCCTCACTGTTTCTCTCAGCCACAGCATCCTGCTTATTTCTTTCAGAGTGCTTCTAATTATTTTTGTTTGTTATTTAATTATTAAGCAGCTATTCCACTAGAATTAAGATTCATGAGAACTAGGATCTATTCTCAGCATAAAGCACAAAGTCTGGCTCACAGATGGCCTTTAATGAATGACTGCTCCAAAAAGGAATCAACAGACTGATCAAATTTCTTCTACCTCAATAATTCTTCAGCACCTCTACTTCCAGTTATCACCGTCCATCTTATCTCTGTTGTCTCAAACTTCTTGAAACATTTGTCTGCTCATTACTATTTTTTCCAGTTTTATTAATGTAATTTACATATGACATTGTATTCATTTAAGGTGTACAACATGATGATTTTGTTACTCATGATTATTTTACCCCACATCCTTCAACCTACTTCTCTGTATGCCATGCAACAATTGCTCTTCCTTCTAATATAACATTCTTGTTATTAAAGCGTATGAAAATTTCTTACTGACCTCTTTATGACATTTAAACCTGGTGATCACTCCTGCCCTCTTAAAAAGTTCTCTTGCCTGATATGACATTCTCTCTCTTAATGTTCCTTCTACTTTTACCACTCCTTCTCAGCTTCTTTCTAAAACTCCCCCTTTTCTCTCTCTTTCCTAAAATGTGGGTATTTGCAAGGGTTGTTCTCCTCTCTCTACACACACTAAATCATCTCATGCATTCATATAGTTTCGGTTACTACCTATATACAAATGTCCCCCAAATCTTTATCTTTAGCCCAGATCCAATTCCCAAGCTTTAGATGATCTGTCTAAATACTCAGTTGTCATCTCTACCTGAATGTCCAACTGGCACCTCAAACAAAGTATGTTTAAGCTGAACTCATCATCTTTCCCTGACAAGGAGAAGATGCCTTTTCTCCTGTATTCCCACCTTAGCCACTGGTACCTCCATCAACCCATCACCCCACCTAGTCTTTGATACACTGATGTGTCTCACGCACATACCCCACCCAACACATCTACTTTTAACCAAGGTCAGTATATTCTAATGACTAAATATTTCTTTAAATTGTCCACTTCTCTGCAAATCCACTGCCACAACCTTGGTTCAAGCCACTGGTATTTCCTGCCTAGACTTCTGCAAAAGTCTTTAAATTCTATCCTTATCTACCTGAAAGCCATTCTCCATAGAGTAACAGGAGTAATTATATGAAAACATGGTAAATCTTATATTACTCCACTACTTAAAACCATCAATGGTCCCAACTGTCTTCAGGATAAAATTCTTATTTCTTGAAACCTGGCTGACAAAGCCCAGAATGACCCGGACCTTGCATGTCTCTCCAATCTCATCTCTCATTACTCCTTGCCTCCAACCACAATAATACCAATTTCTCATGCTCTCTCTTCTTGCAGTCCATACATATTATTCCCAAAAGTCTGAGTTAGGCGTATGCCTTCCCCTGTGCACCTACACCCTCCTTACCCCTCCACCCACCCTGATCTTCTAAGACTAGGCTATGTGATCTTCCCTAATACTCACTAGCTATCCTTTTCCCTACTTCAGAGAACTGTAATTGCCTATTAATTGTCAGTAATTCTACCTACTACCCACCTTAGAATTACAGAATCAGAATCTCTAGGGTAGGGATCCCAGACTTTGTACTTTTTAAAAGACTTATCATGTCTAGCTTGTGCACAGCCAGAGTTGAGAATAACTGTTGCAGCCTCTCTGAGGACAAGAAGCCATGATGTTTACTACTATAACTCAATACTCAGCAGAATGCTAACACATGGAAGTTACCTAATAACTATGTGGTGAAAGAAAGAAGGGAACAGGGCAGTGAATGGAAGGGAGGAAAGGGATGAATGAATTTAAAATAATCCTCAAAAAAGGTTCAAATATTCTTCCACATGAGTAAAAGGACATATTACCAGGAGTGCAATCTTTAAGAATAAAATTTCTATTCTGCTTTCAGTGTTATTCAGTTTTTCTTTGCTGCAGCTAAACTATATTCTCTTTGCAACATCAACTATAAGTAAAGAATGGCAGCTAAGATATGTTAGGCCTAAGAAGTTCAGTACAAATCGGCTTGCATGTCTTTAACACTACATGCTCCACCTTCTTGACCTTATAAATACTGGCTGGAAAGACACAATACACAGAAAAACGCCAGCCACGTGAGCACCTCTACTCTCCTTGAAATACAGAGTGAGAACTCCTGAAATGAAGCAGTGGAGTAGGTTAAATGGTTCTGAACCTTTGAGAGAGCAATAACTACACAGTGCTTTAGTAGGAAGCATGCATAAAACATAATAAAATGGCACAGAATTAACACTTCTCAAAAGAAAAATCTAATAAAACCTCGAATTTGAGAAGCGGCATTACACAAACAGGGCAGAAACATCTTTATCTCTCCCTTGCTACTCTGAGCACAGCAGCCTCAGTACATATTTGTTGAATGAATGCCTGATGAATGAATATAATTCTTAAAGGATTACTCAGATTTTCCTCCCCAGATCAAAGAGCCAGCTACTCTTAGCCCTATATTTCACCAAAAAAAATATTCATCAAGTGCCTAAACCAGCTTGTAATGTGCTAGTACATAGCATTCTAAAAGAACCGCATCGGCCTGGTTTTGCATTTCAGTCAGAGCTTGCCATATGAATCCTATTGATGGTGTTTTCTCCCAGCACCAGCACCACCAAATAAACCTGCACACTGCACAGTCCAGCCATGTTTCTTACACATGCCATGTTTTCTCATGACACCATAACTTTTGCATGTATATTATTCCCTCTGCCCAAAATAACCTTCCCACCTGAAAAACTCCTGCTCATCCTTAAAGATCTAAATAATACATTCTTTATAAAACATGCCCTGAATTCCCCAGAAATAATTAATCATTTCCTCCCCTGTGTTCTTCTTCCACAGTATTTTGTAAATACCTTTAGTGTATTTGAATCTCCTTTGAATTATGATGATTAACTACATATTCATTATGTACAATTCAAAGAACGAAGGGAAACCATTCACCTGTTTCACAAAGACCTGGAAATTTTTCACACAGAGGGGAGTAAAGCTTTGCCTGGATGGATAAAAGGAAGGCCATAAGGTACAATGCTGGGAAAGACTTAACCTTAGATGTATACAAGTAGAAGAAAGGTAAACGAATGATCTGGGGCCCTCTCCAAAGCTTAGAGTGGAGATTTTGAGCTTGATCCACCAAGTTCTACAAGAGGAAAGAGACAGCATGCTTCACATCACCCATTTAATCACGGAGCAACTGTGGAACATGTGCACACCAAACACCATATGGTGACTACCGATTAGATGCTACCAATTGGGATGACCCATGTAAAATTCATTCTTCCAGTAAAGTGTAAGCTATTTAAGACTAGGGATGTGGGCTCATTCACCATTATCTCTCCAGTGCCATACAAAGGGTGGGAGCTTGCTTAATGAACTGAAATGAAATCTTCTTTAATGAATTCTTCTTTAGCAACTTTACATAACATGTTCTGCAAATTTTTACCAGGTTCTATAACAGAGCAGATATGTTGCAGGGAGGTAAACCACTCTGCCTGACTCACTCACACACATACTCTCTCTCTTTCTCTCTCTCTCTCTCTCTCTCTCTCTCTCTCTTCTCTCTCTCTCTCTCTCTCTCTCTCTCTCTCACGAACAAACCTGAAACAAATAAATAATATTTAGAGGCAGTCATCAACAGTTTAATAAATTTCAGGAAATATCGTCCCTAAGAATTAAGTTTCTAATTCTGCAGGGGTGAATTTTAAAAATGAATCCATAGCATTATAAACAATTCTTTACCTAAATGTCTAACTACTATACTGCCAGAATTTTGTGGTTGAGACTTAAGTATTTTCATGTAGCCCAATGCTGAAGTTTAACATTGTAATACATGTAATGTAAAAATAATAAGGTTTTACAATATGTTTAGTCTAAAAGCACCAAAAGTAACAAAAATATAATAAGATCCAGTCAAAAAGCTATGTTAACAAATGCAGTGGCTCCTGACTGATTTGAACCACATATTCCAAGTATAAATTCTGAAGAATTCATGGTGCTCAACTCTTAATCCAATGCCTAACTGGACCCTATTAGAGCCCAGGGAATCTTGGGTTTATCTGGCTTATAGAATATTTCTTATAAGATTGATTTAATAAAAGCATGTTTTAAAAAGTACTCCCATCGTGGTTTAAAAGCTCCATGATACTTTCAACAACCATGATATAAATGGAAAAGAAGAAATGCTCTTTGGGCTGATGTTAAAATTAAATCAGGAGTACTAATAAAAATGAATCTAAGGAATGATTCTGCTTTCAAGAAAGAGATTACTATGAAGACATACACACATACATATCCATTTACAGACATTCTCAGTCTACTATGAATTATAAAAGTATCAGGGGAGGTGGGACAGAGCAGAAGTACCAATGCTATCACCTAGACATTAGGTGGCAGCTTTTTGGGGGGTGGAAAAGGGGTGAGGGATTTTCTGTACTCACCAGCACCAGTGCAGTGCTCATTCAGATGATTTTTTTGAAGCCTTACTGAAATATCCCATGTTCAGAAATGCAGTATATGATCCTTGACTGTAGAAACAAATTGCCAGTTGTCTCATAAACGACAACCTCATTTAGTAGAGGGCAAATGCCAACATAGAACAAAAGTAAATAAAGATGGGTACATATGCTTTAGTTTTCAAACTGGAAAGTGACAGTGATGAGGAAAGGAGAAGAGGAAAGCAGAAGAGGGAAAGGATTAAACATGAAGAACAGCTACCGTCAATAGCAGACTATCTGAGTATTCAAGCAGTCTAATAATACAATGTGGCAACAATGCTAATGAAAATGGCTGGTGTGAAGATTTAGATCCAGAGATCTTAAGCCTAAAGAAACCATGGGAATCCAACCAAGCCACTCCCCTGCTGTCATATAAGGCCACACTAAACTTAGATGAAGAGTACTTGGTAAACTGCGATGCTCTATAGAAACACATGGTACCGCTGTTATTCCTAATATGGGCCTATTCTTCTTTTAGTTGTAAATGGATCAAAAGTCCCAATTCCTTCAGCATTTTTTCATTTCTGATCAACAGAGTTGTAGTTGTTAATATTACTGTTATTATTTTTATTATTTTACTTTTATTTCCTTGAGAACCTTCAAACAGCATATGCTATCCCCACTGAATCTTGTTGGTATAAAGCATGAATGGATATGTAGTTTATATGAGAAAGAAACATGAACAAGGCCCACCTCACTTCCATCCACAGAATGTAAGTTATACCTATCAAAATTCTCACATGTCCTGGGAGCCTCCACAGCTTCACAGAACCAACCACTCATCAAAGGTTAGAGCAGAAAGAGGAAAAGGAATGGCTGGCCTTTCCTGACAAAGGAGGGCTCGGTGATATGCTTTCAGTGAGTGGAATAAAAGAAAGGGTTTTAAAAGGGTCAAAGAGAGAAAGCACGAAGAGAAGCTTAAATGTCTGACTTCACCACCCACCATAAAAGGACTACTTCATCCAACTGAACTAAAATAGACCACCACTAGCTATTACAAAACCACCTAACAAATAAAGAATTTCAACAAGTAACCTCTGCTTACCTTTCAACACTGCAGCCCTTCCAAACAAACTGGCACCAGAGTAAATGCAGCCAAGAAGAACTTAACATTTATATTTTATGATTTTATTTCAATTTTTCACATAATTTTTAGTCGACCTACTTTGTGGATATAATTTAATTCTAAAGTATTTGAAAAATACATTTAGTCCAGTTGTGCCTGAATAAAGGAAAGAAAAAGTAATTTTCCAGTTTTACAGATGCTTCTAGAATTCTGTCTGAAGATGGATTAATCTACAGTTACTCAGCTGCAGAATATTACTTCAATTCCACAGACTTTGTATATGAACTATTAAATCCATTAGATCGATAGCAATTCCTCCCACCTACTCTTAAAGAGCCGATTTAATGAGAACATCATTTTTTTTATTCAAGGCTTTCTTTCTTAAGGGAACACAGTCCTATGTGAACGCAGTCAACATTTCCTCTTACATCATGACAACCTCATATAAACAGAGCCTGCGGCAGGGCAATGAGGCAAAATGTTGGATGGTAAATAAGAGAATTTGTTTATAATACACCATTATGGAATCTGAGCTTAAAACTGAACTGAACTTACAAAGGTTAAGATACAAAAAAATCAACATTAACTATTTTCTTCTCAAAATATCTTCAAAGGACACAGGTACTAGTGGGATCACAAGATAGGAAAAAGGAAGTGTTATTTTCTTAATACCAAGTGTAGAACTGTTCACTGTTAAATATTTCAATATCTTTCTCTATTCCCCTTCTGTAACTAAAAGACAATAGTGAAAAGAAATTTACCCTTTTGTTTCTCTGGACCTGCATAATAATAGAGATGACAGTGATATTATGTCAGTTGTTCTTGGTTTAGACAATATAAGCAATGGAATCCTCAAGATACAGTCACCAGCTACTAAGCTCTCTCTCCTCTGAGCCTTTATACATGAAAAGTATAGAATAAATCATAAAGTAGTATTTAACACAGCAAAAATTAAAAATGGAGACAGAGGGTGGATCAATGTGCATTGTCTCACAAATATAGTTTCAAAGATAATTAGTAATGTTCTCTTTTTCCAAAGAAGTGAGGGTTAAATATAGTCACTCTGTACAGAGACTGATGATCTTCAGGATGTGTAAATTATACATTACAGTTATATAACTGACTAAATCACAGTCATCAACAAAAGAACATTTGGCACAATTTTTGAATTTTTATGATTCTAGCTCAAAAGAAGAGTCTCAAAAAGAAGGAGGAAAAAAATCTCACCTTAAATCAGCCCTATCAGTAGCCTCACATCTCACAGAAGGTAACAAGTGTCCAAGGTGAATGGAAGAGACATGCAATCATCTTTATTGGACTAAAAAATAGGAGGTTATCTTAAATAAATAATACTTGGTCATTACATTAATTTTTTAAAATAGAAGAGGGTAAACTAACCACATACATATAGAATTGTGTGTTTTAACACCAACAGACTTAATGTGACTTTATGTCCCTAGATTAAGTCTAGACACTGAAGTCTGGTGAAAGAACACAGATCCTTTCAGAACACTTTCAAAAAATCTGGACAGCACAAACCAGAGTGGCAACGGATTCTCATGTTTTCAATGCAGCTCAAAGGGCTACATAGCCACCCACTACAGGCAATTCAGAACAGGTCGGGAGCACTCAGCTAGCAATATGCAGAGAATGTCCAAACATTCTGCCTCAGTTCTTACGAGGACACAGAAGCAGGAAGTTTCCTCAGGCTTATTAGATGCACCCAATTAACATTCATCTCTGACAAGCTTATCCTTTAATCTCCCACACAAAAACAGCTACCATTACTTAGTAATACCTATTAAGCGATCATAGTGATCTGAGTAAAATACACTAATGAAAAAAAAAAAACCCAAAGAGATATTCACCCAAGAAGATGGAAGAAACATGAGAAATGCAGAGACCAAATCAACCCAGAAAGGACATTCTTTCCTTCATTCCGTCAGATTGTGCCTCTTCTGCCACCAATTCAATACAATTCTCTCTCTGCATTCTGAATAAAAAAGCAAAAATTGCTCTTTTTGAAAAGAAGCCGGACTTGTAAAAATTTTCAGAATTCAAAGCCCATACTCAAAGGATTTCCAAGTGTTTAGAGCACCAAACAATTTATCAATCTTGATAAATTTGGAATGACTGGACAATCTAAGGGTGCCCAGAGCCACTCTGCTCTGCCTCGACCATATTTTAAGATGGCTATGAAGAAGTCAATGTTGACCTAGATCCACAACCAATATGACTTGTAGGCTGTGGAACAATGCCAACACTTATAAGAGATTTCCAGACCAGAGAAAAATAAAACATTCCATAAGGTGATTACCTTTAAACTTTATAGCCTTGGATCTATTTGTGCAACTAATGTATTTCCCAGTAATTAAATACTAAAATAATGTCACAGCAAAAAAAAAAATCAACTTCAACCTTCTTAGGCATATTGGGATACAAACCTGAGTACCTTCTCAGATACAACTACTTCTGTGTCTGTTTCCTTTTTCTCCCTGTTAGCACCTCATCCAAGTCACTTTTGGACTTGGATGAAATACCACACTGTAGGGCATGAGATCTAGCATCCTGAGTAACTACAGGGGACCTGAATGAGGCAGCTTGGGAATGCAGAGGAGTTTGTTTCCATGTATAAACCTCCATTAACTAGGAACAGGAGCCAGGAGGAAACCGGGCAGATAAATCTGCCCTTTCTTTTTCTTTTCCAAGGACCACTTTAAGTGTAGTTCCTCCTTGCAACCCTTTCAGAGAAATTCTCTTGGCAAGTGAACATGCCTGCTGAGTGACCTGCTATGTCTCTTCTCAGCTTGTTGTGAAGCAAGAGCTAGCTCTAATACATCAAATCAATTTCTTTGCACCTTTCCATGCTTCTTTTCCTTTTGCCTTTACCCTTACACACCTGGACCTATATCTCTCAATGAAAGCATCAACACTTTAATCCTTGCCTCAGGCTCTGTTTGCCAGAGAGCCCTAGCTTAGACATTAGGTTTAAAGGGATTAATTCCTGATGAAATTAAGAAGAAATCATTAAAATGAACATTTTGAACATTTGAAAAAATATGGAGTCAAAGACATAAATTCTAGGAAGAAGTAGAAAAAAATATTAAGCACCTAAAACTTAAAAGACCAGGGCCAATGTAACATTAAATGTCACTAAGAAAGCATTCAGGCAGCAACAAGGCAAACATAGAATTTCTTCGATGTGTCCCACCACCACCAACTTCAGAGGACAAGATCAAGCATTTTCATTAAGGAACAACACTGTATCATAGGTGCTACCTGTTGACTAACAACATTTCCTCCTTCCTCCCTCTGTTCTTTCCTCCCTTTCTCTTTTTTCCTTCCTTCCTCCCTCCCTAGCAGAGTCCTGATTGTATCAGTGTACATCCACTTCTTTCCCACAGGAAAAGGGGAGGGATGCCTTATCCAAGGGGTAAATCTTGATCAGAAATCACCATAGTTCCACTATCTTTACCAGTAATTGATTTGGGCTTGTTAATATCAATCAATTCTAGCCATTGATATATGGAGGTCTGCTAGGGGGCCCCTATGAAAGGTTTCTTAGCTCTTTTGAGGGACAGAAAGGGATACAACTGGATCTGGATGTGATGCCTGAATCTGTATCTAGCCCTCTTATGACATGAAAAAATACAGTCTGAGTACAAATCTGACATGGAAATTATAAAGCCTAAAGATAATATAATCCTAGGTTCTTGACAATGTGATTAAGTCACAAAGTAACCAACCCCGTAGCTGGCCAATCTCTGTACTTTTACATAAAGAAGTATACTTTCTTATTATTGAAGCCTCTTTGAGTCAAGCACCTTCACAGATGCATAAAGAATTTGACTGGCTGGAGAACAATTTGAGTATCTACCATCATATACCATTATACGAGGGATAAGGTTAGATTTTAAAAGAACTGGTCTTTGCTCTCAAGAGTTTACAATCTATTTAAAATATATATATATATTTACATACACACACACATACATACATACATATATAATATATATAAAGCACATGCTATATCAATGAAAGAAAAAATGGTGAAGCACAAGTACATAAATAAATCGTTACTATGAGATATTACAGGCTGCTTTCTAAAGAAGATGAAACCAATAAACATGCTTTTGCACAGCATAAAGGTATGCTGTCTAAATTCAATTAGTATAATTCAACTTCCAGGAAGCTCTCCCCTGCAATATCTATAGTTCTATCTGTCCATCATCCTCTTACACATGGGAAATGCTGCTTCTTTCACTCTCTGTGCTCAGGGATCGGCGCCAGACCCAAAGTGGGCTATTCAGAATAATTTCCTGGAATTCAAAAAAAAAAATCTTAGAATCATAATAAGTTGAGTCTCATAAAGGTTTGGGTTACAGTGGGGTAAATTTGTCAAAAGTCAGCAAATGAAAACTTAGGATTTGTGCATTTTCTTGGATGACAATTTTACATCAAAAGAAAAAAATGTAAACAGTGAACTTCAGTTAATAATATACATGCTGAAGTATTTCGGGGAAGTGTACTGATGTCTATAATCTATTTTGAAATAGATTTTTAAAAGATGCATTGATAAATAGCAAGAGTGATAGATGGATAGATACGTGATAAAGCCGGTATGGTAATATCCTTGCCACAGTAAAGCTTTTTGTTTGAAAATTTTCAAAAAATAAATTGGAAGGAAAAAGCAAGCCGAAATCCCACTTTGCTGGCAATGCTGTGAGCTACAGCTCAGGAGCTAGCTGAGGTCATGTTTCTCAGTATGGAGGGAAACTGTTTCAGAAAACAAACATGCAGAGAGAACCAGGAAGGAGGAGTGGAAGAGTTTTCAGGTATCTGAGTTGTCCCTGGCTCCAGCTACCCTTGTGGCCCGGCTGCATCTCTGCCATTTCAGCAGTTATCTAAGCCCCCAAATTCTGTTTTCACCTGTTACTTCAAGGTGGGTTCCTATCACTTATAAACCAAAGAGTCCTGACTTATTCACTAGCCTAAGGTAACAATAATAATTGTGGTCACTATAGTACTACTTATAAGAACAAACTACAGAAATGACCTGATCATTCAACAAAGGAGAAATGGTAAAATTTATGGTATATCTGATGACATGAAATAATACTCTTGATAAAATTTTAAATGAAAATCCCACAAAACTATATATGTATAACTATATATACATGTGTATACACACACACGTACATTATGATACAATTTTGTAAAAGAAAAAAGTACATGAAAATATACAAAACTGTCAACATTGGTTATCTCTAGGTTTAGGATTATTATGTTCAAATGTAAACTTCATTTTCTAAGTTTTCTTCAATAAACATATATCACTTTTATAACTGACAAAAAAGATGTCATTTTTTAAAAAACTCACTACCACTAAAGATTTTTTAAAAATATGTTTTCAGTATCTTTTTTAAAAATTAATATAATTTTTTTATTTTTCAGTTCCAGTTGGCATACAATATTATATTAGATCTGGGTGTACAGCATAATTATTAGACATCTGTATAACTCACAAAGTGATCACCACAATAAATCTAGTACCCCTCTGACACCATACAGAGTTGTTAAAATGTTATTGGCTGTAGTCCTTATGTTATACTTACTATCTCCATGACTATTTTTAACTATCAATTTGTACTTCTTAATCCCTTCTCCTTTTTCCACCAACCGCTCCCTAAATCCCTCTGGTTACCTTCAAACTGTTCTCTGTATCCATGAGCTTGTTTCTGTTTGTTTATTTGTTCTTTAGATTCCATATATACATATAATAATATGGCATTTGTCTTCCTCTGACTTACTCTAGTCAGCACAATGCCTTCTAGGTCCATGATGAAATATCTTTTTCCATCCCCTTACTTTTAATTTGTGTGTGTCTTTTAATCTAAAGTGAGTTTCTTATAGGTAGCATATGTAAGGATTTCTTATCCTTACAGCCATCCTATCTTTTGATTGGAGCATTTAATTCTTTTTCATTTGAAGTACTTGTTCATAGATATGTAATTACTGCCATTCTTTATTTAGACTTTTGATACATATTTTTTCTTCTTCTTAAAGAAGTCCCCCCACCCCAACATTTCCTGTAATACTGGCTTAGAAGTGATGAATTTCTTTAACTTTCTCTTATCTGGGAAGTTCTTTATCTGCCCTTCGATTCTAAATGATAACTCTGCTGGGCAAAGTAATCTTGATTATAGGTTCTGGGTTTCTATCATTTTGAATATTTTGTGCCAAGCCTTCCTGGCCTATACAGTTTCTGTTGAGAAATTGGCTAACAGTCTTATGTACGTTCCCTTGTACGTAACTAATTGTTTTTCTCTTGCTGCTTTTAGGATTCTCACTTTGAATTTAACCTTGGGCATTTTAATAATGATGTGTCTTGATGTGGGTTCATCTTGTTTGGAACTCTCTGAACTACTTCAGGTTGTATGTCTATTTCCCTCACATAGTTAGGGAAGTTTCCCATCATTATTTCTTCAAACAGGTTTTCAATTCCTTGCTCTCTCTTCTCCTTCTGGTACCCCTATGATGTGAATGTTGTTATGCCTGATGTTGTCTCAGAGGCTTCTTAAACTAACTTCATTTTTTTTGGATTCTTTTTTCTTGCTCCTGTTTTGATGGGGTGTCTTCTGCTAGCCCATCTTCTATATCACTGATTTGATCCTCTGTTTTATTTATTCTGTTGATTCTACCAATGTACCTCTTCATCTCAGATATTCTTCATTTCTGACTGGCTCCCTATAATGTTTTCCATCTCCAGTTTTATGTTCTTTATCTTTTTGTTGAAGTTCACACAGAGTTCCACTACTCTTTCCTTAAGTTCCTTAAGCATCCTTATAACCCGCATTTTGAACTTTACATCAGATGTATTGCTTGTCTCCATTTTGGTGAATTCTTTTTCTGGAGCTTCTTTGTCTCCCCATTTTGGCTGCCTCCCTATGTCTATTTCTATGTATTAGGTAGGGCTCCTAAGTCTCCCAGTCTCAGTAGAGTGGCTTTTTGTAGTAGGTGTCTTGTGGGGCTCCTTAGCATATACCTGGGAGGGGTCCAGCTGCAGGCCAAGTTCAGCCACACCTCCAGGGCTACCTAATAAAAGTCACCAAGCAATTCACAGATGTATTCTACCTGTGCTGGGCTTATAGGTGCCTTGAGGAGCCAAGTCAGAAACTGAGGCCAGCTGCCACTGGTGCAGGGCTTAGGGCTGCTCAGCAAAAGGTATAGGGCACGCAGAGGCCAGATGCTGCTTTTTTGGGTTTTGTGAGCCTTTGAGAAATCTTATGTCTTGGCAAGAGCCATGACAGCCCATGTGCATGGAAGAGGCTTGGGTGGCCCACAGGTTGGGAGAGGTATCTCAAGAATCCCTGGGCAAAGCAACCTGTTATCAAGGTTGATGGTGCTTGCATCCACAGGCGGGAAGAGGAGAGGGCTCAACAAAGGAACAATGGCTTCTGCTTGCACCTAGGTCTGGAAGCAAGCCGCTCCTCCAGCCTTTGCCCTGAAGTCTGACAGCTCAGTATCTTCCCCCGATTCCCGCACCCAAACAGCTGTCCCAGTGCTGAGGCCAGAGAACGCAAGTCCATTAACAAGTTAAGGCAGCATTGGGCCCTTTAAAGGAAGGTCTTCACTTCCCGCAGCCTGTTTCACTCAGTTCCAACCTCCACTAGTTTTCACAGCCAGACATTGTGAAGACTTCTCTTCCAGACTGGAACTCTGGGCTGGGAAGCTCAATGTGCAGCTAGTACCTCCTTGTTCCTGGCGGTGCAGAGGGCACTGTAGCCGAGATAGCTCTCCCAGTTTCAATCACCACACATGGTGTGGGACCGGCCATTTGTCTCTGCCCCTCTACCATTTTGAGGTAACATGTTATTTGAGGTGACCTAGTTGTAGGGTCTCAGACAACTATCATACTGGTTCTCTGTAGTTTTGTTATAATTGTGTGGTCAGAAGGAGCATCTACCTTATCTGCCATCTGAATCAAGTCTAAAATGTATCTTATGGCTCTCCCTGAGCACCATTCCCATCTTAAGTATTCTCAATGTTCATGAAGTTTGAAATCTCATTCATTCCCCAAGGCCTGAAGTGGTAGCCCAATGGTAAGATCATGATCTACGAAATAATCTCAATTCAAATCACTACACCCTTATTTCGACAGTAAAATAAATGATGTTTTGAGGCAAATTAGTTCATCTTCTTGCCTTAATTTGTCATCTACTAAATGGAGAAATAACTTACCTTACAGGTTTGGGAAAAAAAGAAATACATGTACAACACTTAGAATGGCTTGACATATAGCATGTTAACCACTGTTGTAATCACTTTCCTGAATACCTTGTCTGATTATCTTGTTCCTACTTTAATAACAGAATTTAACTCATCAGGTATTCTAACTCACTTTTCACTTCCTCTCAATTTCTAAATAGTTTTTATACTAGCCACCTTCTTCCTTTCATTCTTGCCTTTGTCTCCAAATACTTGCTTAGGTGTCCAATACTGTCCTAGACACAGATTGCCATTGACCAAGTGTATGGGCCTCTTCCTTCTAAGCTAAGCCCACAGTTCAACCTTATACATCCATCTCTATGGCTTCTTGCCAGTTCATTTCACTTCTTCCCTCAAATCTTAATCTCTCTCTCCCCCACTGGCTTTCTTCTGTTGTCCAAAAACAAACACACCTATCACTTTTTTGGAAAAAAAACAAAAAAAAACAAAAAAACTTCATTTAAACCTACTAAGCCACCAAATATTATTTCTTCTCCTTCCTTCTTCCTTCTCCTCTCCTCCTCCCTTCCTCCTTCTTCTCCAATCTTCTCAAATAAAAATCCCCGAATCTGGTTGTTCATATGCTCCTGAAACTTTACTAAGATTACTAATGGACTCCTTATTGCTGGATCTAATAACTAGTTTAGGCCTCATTTTGTTTGTTCTGCAGCCCCTAATACTGCTCACTATGCACTGTATTTCAAACTCTCTTCTCTTCTGTAATGTAACTTGTTAACACTATCCTGATTTTCTTCCAATTCCTTGGCTACTTTGTCCCACTGCCTTAAACCAGATGTTCCTAAAGTAGAAGGCCCAGCTCTTCTCATTCTCCTTCTCAAAGATCTTGATTCTTCCATGGCTCAAATATTAGCTCTAAGGAGATGGCTGCCACATTTCTAACTCCAGCACTGACTTCTGAGTTTCAGTCCTTCATTTTCAACCGCCTATCAGGTATTTCCTACTGGCCTTTCAATCTAATTAAGCATGTCTGAAAAATCTGATAATTCTATCCACAGACTGCTCCCCATTCTGATTTTTCCTCTGTAATTAAAAACAGCAAATGAGGGAAAAAACTAAAATTCTATCAATTTCTGCTGATTTTGCAGATCTAATGTATCAGGTTAATCTTCCATTCTAACACAAAGGCAAAAATATCTCTTTCATTTTTATTTCTTTTTGAGCGAGAGGGATGGGGAAGAGTTAGGAGAAATGCTTCACTTTGAATTGATATTGAATTTTACGTATGAACAAAGAAAATGTTAGCTATAAATGGAGTGGCAAACTTCCAAAATTACCTCTCTTCTGCAAATTTTATTTGGCACAGAGTTACCCAACTGAGACGATATTTCCCAGCTTCCCTTGCCAGTAGGTATGGCCAGCAAGCAGGTAAGTTCTCACCAACAGAATTTTAGTGAAATTGATAAATAACATTTTCAGGCCTTGGTCTTAAGACATTGGGCATATGCTCCTCTGCAATCATGGAGTCCACCAGAGGAATTACGGAAGCCAAATCTAAAGGATGGCTGAGTCACCTTGCAAATCTGAGTCCCATGAGGTCATGAAAGAGAGCCCGCCTATCAGCCCTAGACTGTTAAATGAGAAATACCTTCTATTTTTATCAGTCATTGGGTTTCTTTGATTCCATAGCTTAATCTTTACCTTTACTGATACAGATATAGATAAAATTAAACATCAGAACTGCATACTAGAATCTATAACCACTCTGCATATTCATAGTACTGATATATCAATTTGGAAGAAGTCACCTGGTATGAATCTATTCCTGGGAATTCATTAGTTTCTTGAGATGAAAAAGCACTGGTTGAGTCCATAGTACTAAACCCAGGAGACAAGAAAATTACAAATTGCTTTGGGAAAATTAAGGGGTTTCTGAGGAGCACAGGCATTGCCAACACTAGTAATAAAAAGGAAATGAGAGTGGGAGGAGTGGGAGAAGTGATAAAAGTATTCATTGTGGTTTTAACTCTGAAATCAAGTACATTTTAGGAGTGACAGGTGTTATCTACATAATATTCTTTTAATATTTCTTATACACAAGCAGGAGTAATTTTGATATCTAAAATCATGATCTTCATAAGGTTTTTAATCTAAATGTACTAAGTCTATGGCCCTCGTTTATCCAATCTTTAATCACTTATACCAACATTAACTAATTTTATGTCTTAGTTCAACTGAATATTACACCATCAGTCTTATTTAAATGTATTTATTCCTCTAACCAAATGAACTCAGGGTTAACACTAATTTCCAGGATGGGCAGAAGTTAAGTAAGGAATCTGAGACTCTGGTGTCTGAACTCTTTTAGGGCAAATGGCTGATCTTAAAAGTATAACCAGATGACCACTGTTCTATTCAAGAATGACACTGTGCCACAGCCAACTTTTGATTATTTATGTTAACTGAAGCACAGATGATCAAAAACAATGCACTAATCACTTCTAGTCAGCTTGAAATATCTAGTGATTTTTTAAAAAGAGATTTATTTGATTATCTTTTTCTCAAGATAATATGAAAAATGACTTGCATTCCCTGGGTATAAGCCAAATGATGAGAGCATAATTGGTAGCTCGACCAATTCAACACAGGTATAAAAATTCACCACAAATAAAATGAAAAGCAGACCAATTATTTATAAGAGATAAATAAGACTTGACTACAGGTATTAAAAATAAGATATTTTAAAACACAATTCTGCATTAGAGTCCATATAGATGAAACTCAGAGATTTAACTAAAGAAAATTTTTGTTCAATATTTGAGTTCACAAGCTCAGGGAAATAAATATTTCCATAAATCTTGGTGGTTGGACTGCCATTCTTAAAGGTTTCTCACAGAATGAAGGGCAAGGATGTTGATATTATTAGTGCTTTCCTCTTAAAAGTTAAAGTTCTTTATTAATACCTACCATGAATAGGACACATGAATCATGAGCATTGCTACATGTACTTCAAATTTTAAAATGGGACTGAAATACGTTAAGAATCAGTAGTATAGTAAGGGCGCAGGCACAAAAACAGGAGGCACACAGAAAAGCAGGACTTTAGTTCCTCTCCATTACCCTGTGTCAGTGTGTCAAACAACTTGTTGGCTTGCATCAAGTTCCATCTAATTTTGTTCAGTGCCTAAGACATTTTTAGCATTTAATAAGTACTAAGTAATAATACACACAGTGGAGCTGTAATAAATTAAAATGAAATGTTCCACAGTGGGGCCTGTTTTATGGATTAGCCTGGTAATCCAAGAGCCATATTTTTGATAAATTGGTTTATATTACAATAAAACTTATTGTATTACAACAGATTCACTGACTTACAGCATGTTACACTCTTGCAAATCCCAAACCTATAAAGCATTTATTTTTTATTTAAGATTTATAAAATCACGTCCAACTTAAGATACCTCCAGGCGCTCATAGGGTACAAAAGCAGATACAAAATTCTAACAAAAAGAAAAGCCAGGCTCTGTTCAGATTTACTTTTTGTTCTTTTTTAAAGCACTAAACAAAAGCAGTATGTCTTATACCTGAAGGTCAACCCAAAGGGCTAACTTTATAAAGATTTATAAAATAAAAAGTCTATCTCAAGAAAATGCTGCTATCTCTGGACACCAAAGACTTGGGCCAACTAGCAGGAGAGCTTCAGCGGTGCCTCACTGGAAGCGAATGTTAAGATACTTAAAGGTTTAACTAAATTTTTAAAAAATAAAATCACTACTCTGAATTTAACTCCAAAGCAAAGCAGAGCTGTGATGTGTATCCTGCTGTGTTCTATGATGCCAAATGCTAGAGTGGCACTACTCTGCACACAGCATCACCCTCACGGAGTCTGTATTGAGCAGGGTCTTTCTCTTTCAAATACACTCACAGCTTGATGAGAAGGATAGCAAGTCAAGAAAACACAATAGCTGCCTTAATGTTGGATGAAGGTGAAATGGTAAATAGAAACTTAATGATAATGTTTCTGGTGGTCTCAGGTGAAAGACTCCTAAAGTGAAATGCATATAATTCATATTTCTTCTGATTTTTATTTTTAGGCCTCCCACACTACCTCCTCTCATATAAAAAGCATGAAAAATCACAAAAAGGATGTCAGAATAAAAGTATGTTTGAACAGATATTACTGATAATAGACGATAAGTTTCATGTTTTTTTTTTTTTTACTATTCTGTTACCTTCACTTATACAATCAATGCCTTGCATATAGTAAGTGCTCAAATACTTGAGGACGAGAGGAAGAAGGACAAGAATGAGGGAAGAATTTAAACAGGAGGAAATTTCATAAGTGGGGCATGGACACAGAGGCCAACTATAAAATTTTCATTCTAAGATGGTCTCGCACCTTGAAATCTGTACTCAAAACTGGTCAAAGCTCTGCTTTCTTCCCAATATAAAACCAGCTATTTCTCTAGGTGTAATATGAGTAACTCCTTATAAGTTAGAATTCCTGAGGTTCCTAGGATCATTGTCACACTTGCTAAAAAGATAAAAGCAGTATTTATTTTCTCGAGTAGGAAACATTTAACTCCATGTTTAACCCATAAATTTATGTAGAGAGAGTATATGGAAAGGGATAGTAGAGATGGTTATCAATAGACTACAGTATGACTGTAAGGCTGGACACATATCCTCTTCTCTCAATCCTTCATCCTAGTTGAGCTCATCTATTCCCATAGCTTCAACTCAAATACATGTCAGTAACTCCCAATTTGTTATCTCCAACCAAGACCTGTTTTCTATACACCAATCTTTACAGCCAATTCTCTCTGTGAATCTCCATTTGAAAGACTCATGAACATCTCAAACCTAAAAAGCCTCAATAGTAAATGTTTGGTCTTCCTGCCCCCACAATATGCCTTTGCCCAGATTTTACTATCTCAGTAAACGGACCACCATTTACACAGCTGTTCATGCCAAAAGTCCAGTGTCAATGAAGAGGCCTTCCTTTCCTGTCTCCTGCATGTTCGCATCCACTCTATCATGTTTGCCTTTATTACCTTCAAAACATATCTCAATCCCATTTGCTTTTCTGCATCACCGTTGCTATCACCACCATTGCTACCACCTGAACCCAGAGATTAGGACCTTATTGTGACTTGCAAGGGTGTTTTGTTTGGCCCACAATATTTTCATAATCTGCTTTGATTATTTGCTAACATTTATAAATTGCAAAGTTTAACAAAACAACTTGGACCCTGGCTTCTCTTGGAAAATGAAAAGACCTAGCAACACTGGGCATATGTTCTACTTGGTGGGGCTCAGGAGAGGCTACAACCTCC
This sequence comes from Eonycteris spelaea, assembly GCA_003508835.1. NCBI lineage: Eukaryota > Metazoa > Chordata > Mammalia > Chiroptera > Pteropodidae > Eonycteris > Eonycteris spelaea. The sequence goes on from PUFA01000069.1 coordinate 3,594,875, forward strand.
TAACACAGGCCCTATGCCCTCTGATTTGTTTGCCAGCCACCTCTCCATGGCTCCCAATACTTAGAGCAAAGGAAAGGTGCCATCTATCAACAGTTTCAATATTATTTTGTTTATATGGGTCTGCTACATACTTTTACACACGACCACTGAAAGAAAATGAGTTTTGACCCCATTCCAGTACAAGTTTCTATGTAAAATTTGAATCAGATTATATTATTTACCTGGTTAAATTTTCTAATGACTTCCCACTGAATTAAAACAAAACTTTTACCTGTCCAATTTCATCTTGCCATTCTCCTCACTCACAATGCTTCATCTGTACTCTTTTGTTTTCTTCATCGTTGCCAAGCTTTGAAAGCTCTTCTCCTAGATATCCACATGGCTGGTTCCTCCTGCCATTCAGGTTTCAGCTCAAATGTCACCTTCTAGAAAAGTTTTCCCTGACCACAGAGTATACAGTAGTATCCCACTACAACCTACCTTCATTTTCTATCACCTTGCCTTATTTTCTTCACAGAAGTCATTGCTATTTAACATTATCTTGCATATATATATGCAAGATATATACATCACCCTTCTAGAATGCAAACTCTACTACAGCAGGAGCCACAATTTGCCATTGTAATTCTACTGCTTAGCACTCAGTAGTAAATATTTGTCAAATAAATCATGTACTACCATAATAGTTCTCGCAACTTTAAATGGGCTCAGTCAACACCCATTCTCAACCCCTTTCTCATTTCTAATTCTCTAGAGGTTAGCCTCTTTACAGTTTGGGATGCCATATATCACAGTTTAGTCACTCAACAAATATGTATTATAATTGTTCAAGGTGCTGGAATCAAAAAGTCAAAAGACTCTGTCCTCGAGGAGTTTATAATATAGTAGGGCAGTACAGACAATAAACAAAATAAGTTAGTAAATTATATACCATATAAGCATGTGATGAAGTCTAAAGAAAAAACAGTGGGAAAGGCTTATAGGGAGTGCAGTGAATGTATGTCAGTGAATGCTTATGTATGAATAGGGAAGGGGATGCAATTTTATCTGGTTACCTTGTCATTCCTCAGGTCTCAGCTTAAACATCATTTCCTCAGGGAGGACCTCTTTTCCTTTATAGCCTTTATGATAAGTGAAATGATACAATTATTTATGTGATTGCTTATTATCTGTCTCCTCCTCTAGAATATAGGCTACTATTGGCAGGGACTTTATTAATACTACCTGGCACCCTGTAGGCTTTTGATAGTTTTTTGATAATAAATAGAAGAATGAAGTTTCTTTCCATTGTAAAAAATTTGCTAAGTTGTAAGAAGTTTTTTTAAAAAAATCATCCCTAGCCACAAATTTTACAGTGTAACTTATATAAAACTCTATTATATTCTTATTTTTGAAATATATTTGGTTACCTCTTATTCAGTATTATATTTCTTTGCAGCAAATCTATAAGTATGCTATCCTCTAGAAACACATCAAAAACATTTATATGTTTTATTTTCAGTAAGGAGTAATAGAATTATTTCAATTTCACTCATTTCCCTCTACCAAAATGTTATAGATTTGCCAGGCTGAAACAATTCATTTCCCTTTCATTTACACACTTATCAGTGAAGGCAGCATGAAGTATGCCATAGGAATCATCTCTCTGCTAAGCCTATTACGTATGCTTTGTAATTTACTGGAAATCGAAATCATCAGTAATCATTTCTTCCTGTTCTCTTGTCAGGCTAGAGTCCTTTTTTAGAGCTTTCTTTTCAGGTTTTGCCAACACATTTTTTAAAGTATTTTCCGTCTTCTTTTAAAATGAAAATGTGCCTACAAAGTTCAAATTTTTTAATAGTGCATTCCTAGATGACACCTTAAAAAAAAGAATAGAGCGATTTCAAAGCAAAATTTCTTTTTTGCCTAATTTAAGCATTTATCTTTCCCTAGAGATGTTTAAATGAGTAAAGAAGTGAGATCTATACATTAAAAAAAAAATAGTATACTAAGAGGTTTAGATGAAGACCACACTATAATTCAAATACTATCAAGGGTTACTGTCAACATGTTTAGGCCAGGGGCACAATCTACCTTTAAACTACTGAAAGCTGATAGAAGTGATAAAAGTTTGACATAGTATCCCCCTAAAGAGAACAGGTTAAAAATGAGCAATAAATCCATAAGGAAGTAGATATGGTCAGGCAGGCATTATAGAAAAGCCACCAGGAAAAATCAATAACTGCAGAAAAGGACAACAGAACGCATGATTAAAAGAGACCTGTAAATTCTAAGGATTTAAGATCTTTTGGATGATTCTCATTGGATTGGGTGGGGTGTTTTCCCAAAATCTAGCCTCTTAGTTAAAAAAAGAAAGTTATCTTCTTAACCAGAAATTCATAATATTTTTTAAAAAGTAACCCACAATGTGACTCCTTTAAATGCCTATATGCTCAGTTCCGTAAATGTGCCTGGCACTTCACAGTCATTCATAAAACATTGCTGGGCATTCCAGTGAGCTACCTAAGTTAGTAAGATAAACCACAATGCTAAGAGGATTGTGATAATTCCAGTTATTTACCTGCAGGATTTTCTTTATGAAGCTCTACACCCCAAGTAGCTATTAGAGTTAAATGGATAATAATACAAAATGCCTAGACTGTGCTGGCACAGAGGAAGCACTCAATAAATATTAACTATTCTTCTTTGGTACATGGCATTGTCCCAAGTCTTAGGAAACGTCATCTCTCCAAATGGACACTCCTGTTAACTTGCTCTGGAGGACAGTATCTTTGTCCCCAGAAGCTGGCTCAGTATTTTTCAATATTTTTGCATCGCATTTGAGGATAAGAAAGAAAGTAAGATTTCATAGGTCCTAACTTAGACACTGTCAATGAGGGAGACAACTCAAAATGACAGCTGTCAGGAGAAGGGAAAAAAAAGGCTTAATAGTAATAACTAGGTTTCTGCAAAAGTAACTTTTCCCAGACAGCTGACACCAGAAGTGAATGTGTAACTAAGCCTCCAAAAAGTAGGGAACCACTGTCCTACTTCTTTCCTTTCTTTCACAGTTAAGCTTCTCAAAAATGTTGTCAAATATGCTATTCCCAGTTCTTCTCTTCTGAAACTACTCCAAATAGGCTTTCATCCCACCACTCATCTAAAGCTACTTTACAAGGGCTTTCAGGATCTCTGTGTTGCCAAATCCAATCATTGATCATCGGTTCCCATTTATTATCGGTTCCCATTTATTGTGACCTCTTGGCAGTACAACACAGTTAGTCACTCCATTGCTTGGCTTCCAAGATACCATCCTTGCCTGACTTCTCTCCCACCTCACCAGCAGCTCCTTCCTGGTCTTGTGTGCTAGATTCTTCCTCTGTTCTCAAATTCAATATTGGTGATCTCATCTAATTTCATAGCTTTAAGAAGTGTCATCCGCTGGTAACTCCTAAATTTATATACCCAGCCCAGACTTCTCCCTTAGACTTTAGGTATGTATTCAACTGCTTCTTCAGCATCTCTACCTGGACATCTAAAAGGCATCTCAAATCTAAAATGTTCAAACTGAGCTACCCTAAAATATACTCTTCACTGTCCTCAATTCAGTTTACTGCAGTTCCATCCTTTCGGTTGCTCAGGCCAAAAACCTTGGTGTCATCCTTGATTCCTCTCTTATCCCATATCAAATCTACTGGCCTGTGCCACTAGCTCTATCTTCAAAATATATCAGAATCTAAAACATTTTCCCTACCTTCACCACTTCTACTCTCATCCAAACCACCACCACCTTTTCTCTAAATAAGTTCTTGCTATCCTTGCCCCTCTCCAGCCTATCCTCTACCTAGTAGAATGATCAGATCAACACCTGCATTGGTCTCCATCTTACTCAACCAAGCCCCACATAATCTGGTCCCATTTCCTTTCTGACACTGTCTTATACTCCTTTCCCTTCCACTCCAGAGACGTTCTCACCATCTGCAGAATGCACCAAGCACGTTCCCAATTCCGGCTGGTTACTATTCCTTCAGCCTGGAACACTCTTTGACCACACTTGCTCGCTCCCTAATCTTCTTTAGGTCACTCAGGTGTCATATTTATAAAATGAGGCCTTGCCTAATTGAAATTGCAAACATCACCCCATAAATATCCCAGTCCCTCTTCCCTGCTTTCCTTATTTTGTTTATTGTCTGTCTCTACCCATTAGAACATAACCTCATTTAAGAAAGACATTTTTGTGCAGTCTGTACTTTGCTGAATCTTTAATGCCTACAGTACTCAGGTTGTTCACATTAGTCTGGGAAATTTTCATTAGGAAGGCAATGCTCGGGTAAAGTGAAGTTCATCCAGGGCAAAGGATATATCACATTTAAAGATACAGAATAATGAACTAGCATAGTACACATTTGGAATCTATGAGCAGTTTGATTTGGCTGGCTTAAGATTTCAGCAAGAAATGAGACTAGAAAAGTAAGCAGAGGTCTAATACTTACTAAGCATTTACTGTGTGCCAGGCATTGTTTTATTTCCTTTATACTGTTTCTAAACAATTTAATCATCACACCACTCCTTCTCTTACAAAGAAGCCACTTTGTTATCTCCATTTAACGAGGGTGCAAACTGAGGACAAAGAAGTTAAGTGACTTGGCCAACGTCACTCAGCTAATAAATGAAAGGTAAATATAAAGCCAGGCAAACTGATTCTAGAATTACACTCTTAATTGTTATAATACGTTGCCTTGTACTAAGGATTTGGGTTTCGTGGTATAGACAAGGAAGAATCACTGTAAGGTTTTAAGCTAGAGAATAACATGATCAGTTTGCATTTTAGGAAAATGACCCTGACAGTGTGGAGAATGTACTAGCAAAGGGCACAGACAATAGCAAGATCGAAGCCAGAGATGTTGAAGGCAGGATTTAGGGCACAGAGTAGAAAGGAGAAGGATAGATTTCAGAAATATCCAGAATGTAGAAGTTTTGTAGAAGTTTTGATAGTGCTGTTACCAAAGACAAGAGTTCCTGCTCTTCCACTTACTATTCTCTCCATATGTATTTACATTTTAAAAAAGAAATCAAGAGCTGAATGAAAATCAAAGTATCACTCTATTATTAGTTAATTTAGCATCCAAATACCACAAAGCAGGAATCTAGTAATGCTGGACTAGAGCATTTGGCTTAGGATCAAGATGCAATTTAGGGCCTCTATCTTTCCTTAAATCCAATTCTTTATCTTGGGATTGTCCCATTTTCAGGCCAACCACAAGGGCAGAAACCTGAAGCAGTCAACATCTAGCACACTTAACTCATGTACTGAGAAGACAAGGGAGAATGAGAATGAGATGATCATGAGATGACCATGAGACCAATGCCTGGGTTACATAATGTGTCCTGGTTCAACTTATTACACTGACTACATGGAAGGAGGAAGTATAAAAGCAGTCCAGAAAGAGAAGTGATAGTACAATACCTCATGGAGGCAGGAAACCTTCAAGAGAGAGAATAAGGTGGCAAGGCCAGCCCAATCCCAAAGATAAAGGAGATGAAAGACAGAGACTCTATGGCTGCATGATTATTTGATATCCACCAATCTTATTCAGTAGTAAATATAGCCAACATCCTGGACTCTGACCACCCGAATTAGCAATATTGTTAATACATTAGAAAAAGTCACCAGACATGAACTGTGATGAAAATGAATGTGATAAAAGACAAATAGAATCACGACACAATGGTCTGTCAATCTGAAAGTCAAATTAATTCCAAGACAGTGGTGAGGGAGCTATAATTTTTACCCAATACTGAATAGATTTGGAGGAGGCGGGCTGGTCACTGAAATCGATCAAAAAAAGCTATCACCTCTGGAACTTTATCTGCAATCTAGAACCTTTGGTCTGACATTTTGAGTGTTAGAAAAATATGGATAGAACTTATACCTCAATTCCTAATATTAGCTGAGGATGGGACACATGCCTCTCTAGAAGATCAAGGACAAAAAAAAAAAAAAAAGTCTGTATGGTTTGCAATAGTTTCCTTGATCTGAAGGTGAAATCCTGACAGCAACATGGAGTGTTTTATAAAAATTAAATTTTAGATTAGACCTGGAGATTAGCAGAACTGCTCTGCCTATAGAGGACAAAGAACTTGGAAGTTCTAAGGGGAAATCCTGAAAGAGAAGAAAGCTGACAAGATTGGGCAACGGCAGACAGAAGTGTCCAAGAAAAAAATAAAGACAGCAGCATTATGGGGAGAGGCTCTAGAAACTTGTTTTTTCTTCTTGCCTCTCACTGCTCTACCCCCATACCCTCCTCAGCCAGATAATTCCTTTTAAACTTCACCCACCCCCATCTCCAATAAGGTCAAACTCTCCATTAAATGTTCTCAAGTACTATGTACACCTTTTTCAAAGCACTTATCACAGTTAGAATTTTACATCAATCTGTGTGCCTGCTTGATTACCTGGCTCCCCTACTGGTCTACAAGTACCATGAAAATGGGGATCTGTCTACTTTTTGCTCATACTTGATTACTCAGTGCCCAGTACAATACTTGACTGATTAAATATATTCCAATAAATAAATAAATAAATAAATCCTAATACAGATTTTTAAAGTCATTAATAGTGGGATGAATGATGTTAAACCTTTCCTATCCTTCCCAGTGAAAGCTTCAAAAAAGTCTACAACAGTCACTACTACTTCTACTGGAGTGGACTCTTCTGGACGAACTGGAAGCTGTGTTGAGTTTCACGTCTGGGACAACATGATGCAGCACAAATTTAGCACATAAGGATTAAAGAGATCAAGGTCAGGAGAGCTGTAAAGAAGTAAGCCCTGGGATATCTCAGATATCTTGAGAGATGTTTTAGGCCTTCCAAGACTACGGAAGTGGAAGCTTGAGGTACTCTTCCCTAGACTGCATGGACTGGAAGACTCCAAGTAATGTCTGAGTTATACATACATAAACTGGACCCTTGAAGGCTCATTTAAAAACACAGAGATCTTCGTAGAAAGAATACTGTCATTGTATAATATAACATAAAACAACATAGTTACAGATCATTCCAACATATTTTCTGAAAATTTATTGTATATATATGCAAGGTATATGTTGGACAGAAAGATGGCTAAAATCTGCCCTAAAGGAGCTATTGCTTCAATATATATATTTAAAAATTTTCTAAAATATTTTCTAAATAATTCACCTTAAGAGATTTATCTTTATTAGCTAATTGGATGGAGGTTTAAAAAAATATATCAACGTATCTAAGTAGTCCCTGCTCTATCTACAATTTTGCTTCCATAGTTTGTTACCTGCAGTCAACTGCAGACCAAAAATATTAAAAGGAAAATTCCAAAAATAAACAATTCATGAGTTTTAAATTGTGTGCCATTCTGAATAGTGTGATGAAATCTCATGCTGACCAGCTCTATCTCCCCCACACCTACCCCTCACATCTCCGGCTAGATAAGAATCACCCCTTCATCCAGCATATCCACATTGTATACAATACTTGACCAAGAGTCACTTAATAGCCATCTGGGTTATCAGATTGACTGTTGAGGTAATGCAGTGCTTGTATTTCAGTAATCCTTATTTTATAAAATTTATGAAATACAATCGTTGGGTGGAACACAGCATTAAAGTCACCTGTATCATTACTGAAGGATTACAACGTCCACAACAACACTGATGAGTTAAAAAGAAGAGAGACAACTTGTAAATTACAATGCCCTTTCAAAAGGTTTCAGCAAAACAAACAAACAAACAAACAAACAAACCTTCAACTACTGACGATCCCCAACCATCAATATCATCTGTTCCTGATATCCAAGTATTGACATCATCATGGCTCAATGGTCTAGAACCACCAAAAGCAGATGACCCTACTTCTGACATATGGTCAGAAGGTCAATAGTAACTTACATTGCCTACATCATTAATCTTACTTCATTTCATCAAATAGGCATTTTACTATCTCATGTCATCACAAGAAAGATGAGGATAGTACAGCTATTTTAAAAGACAGAGACCACTTTCACATAATTTTTATTAGAGTTTATTGTTATAATTGTTCTATTGTAAGGAAAAAACATAGTATATATAGGGTTTGGCATTATCCATGGTTTCAGGCATCCATCAAGGGTCTCAGAATGTACCTCCCATGGATAAAGGGGAACTACTGTATTTACCTGTTTTCTTCTTATAATAAACAGATGGTACAGTTTAACAAAAATACATTCTTGATTACATTAATAAAAAGAAACCATATGGTACTAACCTTTTCAGCTCTAAGAAGGTGAATCTCTGAGTAAAATCCTTGAGCAAATATAAATTAAGATTTATGGTTAGGATGATATATGAGCTACATGATTGACCATAAAATTGAGGAGAAGAAGCCAGTCACACACGTTATACTTTTCAGCGAAAAGCAATCTCACAACTACTAAGAGATTCATGGCATGTCCTTCACATAGGTATTATAGACAACTCCAAATCCTACAATGTTTTGTCCCCAGCTCAAGGGACATACCTAAACCACACAATGACTAATTCAACCCCTCTCAAAGGGAAAAACTTTTCAAATAAAAAAAAAAATTGAAATGCCAGGTACTTCAAATCAAGTACTTAACTAACATGTTGCTATTTAAATTGCACAGATAAATATTCTGGCCTAAGTTCAAAGGAAGCATGAATGTAAATGGGGGTCATAATGAATGGCTCTATTTGGAGAATGGCTTTAAGGTATACATTACTTTGTAGGTCTCAAAAAAACAACATTCTGATTTTGCTTTGAGCAGGGCTTGTATGTTGTTGGAAGTTACCAGAAAATCAACTATGCACTACAGTTTCAACTGACACATGTTCTTTACACATATCTTAAAACCACAAAAAAATACTGAATTCTCTCACAGTGACACCATAAAGTATTCTACAGACTCCACAACAGCAACAGCAACAACAACAGCAACAACGACAACAATGAAAAATCTAAAAAGGAACATCATCTCCAGAAATAATGGGCATCCGGAACCTTGGCTGTAGAGGAAGTGCCAGCAGGGTACATTAGACTCTGCTCCTGCTGCAGCAGCTGAACCTGCCAAGACTACCAGTGGGCCAAATTAAGGGTGTTAAAGTCACAAACATGTTTTTCTCTTCAAACGGATTAGGAAGCTCCAAAATATATTCATCTTGGTGTCTGAGTAACATTAAAGCTACGGCAATGCTACTGAATAGAACAAAGGCTCCGAAAACCAACTGCAATTCCCTTTGACCACGCCCCAAATGGAAATCTTTCTTTAAGTAATGCCTTTTGATTTAAGGAGTGGCCTGAAGTCCTTTCTCTAACATAGAAGTAAAATCTGCTGGATAGCTATTCTTCTAGAAGAAAGTATTGGTCATCAAGATTCTGTTTCTTTGCCTCACTGGTTAAAAGGCAGTTTTACTTAGGATGAGGCACCCCTCTTACTTGCCACACCAGTGTTTGCGCTGCTGTTCATACAGACATAAGTGGAGAGGAACGACACACAGACACATAAAGACAAGTATATAACCCATTACAGGAGGTTCTCATTACTCGAGGACAACAGTTATCTGAAAAAGGGCATTTAAAATGAATTCACTTAAAATAGGGACCAAAATTTCAGTGAATATAGGGGGGAAAAGGTTATATAAGTTTAAAAATTGAGAAATAGAATACAAATTGCATTTTATCTTCTATTTTAAGAAGTTAATAAATGCAACTATGTGCTAACCAAAATAGCAGCAGCAGCAGCAGCAGCAGACAATTGCTAGATACCTTTGGTATAGTTTTTCTAACATTTCCTAACTAGCTTTCCCAGCACAATTACAGTGACAGAGATTTTTCCAAAAATACTTGAACATCACCAAATTTCCCTTAATTTTTAATATTGGATCCTTCTCTTGAAATGCTGAACATGTCATTATTTTGGTGGATTTTCTGTTCTTCAGTTGCTCACTGCCAGAATTTCATTTGCCAATGGCTTTGTATGCAAGTCTGGCTGTTCTTCAACATCACTTTTCTAGATTCCATTAAAATTTTATTTGCTATATTTTTGCAAAATATGCCATTTGACTTTGCAATTGAGTACGATGATCTTACATCTTCACAACAATCAGTAAAACACTATAACTAACAGGATGGGCAGGGAGAGAGTTTATCAGGGATGGGAATGTTTGAGTGGGAAAACATTTTTACACGTGGGCAGTTCATCAGGGAACATTTTTATTATTACGATGGACTTCTGTTTTCCCTCTACAACCCTTGTGACTGCAAGGCATGATATAATGAATATTCAGATAACAAGGGCACACCATATATGAAAGGCCACAGTCTTCATAGAAATGCTTCGTCTTTAGGAACCAGAAAAGTTTCTCAGGGGACTAGAAGTACATCCCAGAAGCATATCCTAACATTCTACATTTTAGTATTGCCTGTCTGCATATTCCATCACCATGATATAAAACAGACTGAATAAAATGATACCTAGTATGTACCTCACTCTTTAACAATGGAAATGATTTTACTCTGGCACCATTCACTGACCATAATAGTAAAATTAAAATCTTGACTTATTTAAGTATTGAAATATAAATCTGATATCTGCCAGGATCAGGATCTACTAATAGTGCTTTTAGAAGATTAAAAAATATGTAGCACATGGATATTATCCTTATCTTAATAAGTGTGTATGTATGTGTTTTGATTACCCTGCAGTAAAAGCTATTACTTCTGAATCCTGAAGTCCAGAATATATTTTTTTTCTATCTTTGAAGTCTCACAAAAAAAAAACAAAGATAATGCCACGAGATGATAAACAGATGGTAAAGACAGCATTGTGGGTTAAAAACATCTTTAGAGTCAGACAGACCTGGGCTTCAATCCCAGCTGTTATGTTCTGGCTGTGTGACTGTAAGTTCATTATGCTAATCTCACTTTCCTCATTTGTGAAAGACAATAGTTGGACAATAATGTTTAGCTCCCAGGTAAGACCAAATGAAATACTTAAAAGTGTCTGGGAAATAATTGGCATTACCTGTGCTGTAAACCATATCTTTGCTAATAAACGATAACTTTCCTCCTTCTTCCAGACATTATGACAGTATGTAAGCCTCCAAAAGTCTCTGATGAGGCTCTACGTGTCTATAAAAACAAGGTGTTAGGATACCATTATGAAGACTTTGTCAGAATCCCTTGATAAAGCCAGTGTTATAAACAAAGCTCCCCAAAACATTAAGGTCCTACACCTATGCACATATTTGCTAAGCCTTACAAATAAAAGGAAAGCAGTTATTTAAATATGTGAATGGGTTCTTTCTCAATGACACTGTATACTATAACTTTGAAGCTAGACTTATCTGGATTAAGAATCCTAGACCTTTCTGGTTTTGAAACCCTGGGCAAAGTACTTAATCTTTCTGAGGCTCTGTAAAATGAGAATAATCAAACCAATCTCCTAGAGTTGTTTTACGAACTGAAGAAAATAATTTATGTAAAAGCACCTAGTATTCAGAAGACATCCATCCTTATTACCAACACTCCACAGACCCCATTTTTAAAATAAAACAACAACGGTGTATTTTAAAAACCTCGAAACCTCTAAAGATCAATATGTGAGTCAGCATCCTTCAGACCCGGATTCTATAGGGTATACTTTAAAACACATTATGACAGCAATAAAACACATTTGTAAGATCTGTTCCAAAGATGTCATATCTATTGGTCATGTCTTCCCTAAGATGACAATATAAATAATGAAGTGATAAAACCAATGGGATAACAGTCAAATAATGAGTACTGTTCACAAACAATGTTCAAAAATCTCAATGGATCAAGCACTGAAATTTGCAAAACTGCACCATCCTTTAAGTACAATGTGGGCAATGGCAATATAAGCACCGTCTAAGCTACATTCTCAGTTTCAATTAAACCTACTACTTTTTCTTAGTTTGCTTCCTTCCAGATTCTGGGTGCACACATAGGTTTACGTAAATTGTATATTTAAAGACCCAGGATCTGTTTTAGAGCTATAAGAAAGCTAGAAAATAGGTCTTTTTCATAGTTAATAGGACAGAGAGCTGTTCTTTACATGCATTTAAAAACAATAGTGGTGGTTGAGACAGTGGTGTCAACATAAACCAAAAGCAGAATGCATAAAACAGTAATGTGAACAAGTTTATTATTATCTGGGCAGCAATTATCACTAGACTTTTCTTTTGGGTCTTTGCAAATACATCATCCACTTCTTGATGCACTACTAAAACACTGCAACCACTGACTTATCTGAACTTTAACCTGAGCAAGAGAATTTCACCAGAGAAAACCATACAAGGCAGCTGAAATCAATATTGGCAGATCAAGGCTACCAATCTCAAACGGACAATCAACCCTGCCTGGCACACCACAGTTTCTCTAGTAAGCTTACTCTTCCACTGTCTGCAACAACTATTTCCTAACTTTCTCCACTTTACTCAAACCCTCAACTTCCCTCTCACTGTCAGTTGATGACTGTGTTCCATATATCCTACAGGAAGTCGAAGCCATCACACTGACACTCGCATCACAGTCTGGAACTAAATTTGTCTTCTCTTTGTTTCTTTCAACATGAAAGTGTCTCTCATTCCATTGGCTATCTTTTTCTATCCTTCAATCTCTCTCTCCTGGATCCTTCTAACCAGCATTTAAACATGCTTTAGTACCTCTCATCTTTAAAATGCACCTCCACTTCTAGCTTCCATCTTGTATCTTTACTCACCTTCACGGCAAAGTGTCTCAAAAGAGCTATCGATTCTTTCTCCACTTCTGCATCTCCCAAGAGCTTTTTATAAAAGTTCAACTCCCTTTTTAATTTAAAAAATGATGTTATAGAAAGTATAACAAAACAAATAAAAATCAAATACTATCTACTTTCCTTGAAAATTTCACATCTTAATTTTCCTGAAGTAATCAATATTAAAGTTCAATGTGTATTCTTTCAGACCATTCTCTATACTTATGTAAATCCATACAAACATTCATATACATATATAAGGTAATTTGCTGACAAAAGATACAGAATTAACATACTATCTGCATCGTGTGATTTTCATCTAACAATTTTGATGGAAATCCTTCTGGGTCAATTCATATGGATACAATTCATTTTTCCCCCTCGGCTCTATTGAAATATAAGACAATTAGTTGCTCCTATTTAAATTGTACAATTCGATGAGTTTTTTCAATTATAGTTGGCATACAATAATATATTCGTTTCAGTTGTATAGTGATTAGAGATCTATATAACTCACAAATTGATCACCCCACTAAATCATCACTATTTTCCTGATGCTACATTTTATATACCCATGCATGTCTATTTTATAACTCTCCATTTGTACTTCTTAATCCTTCCGCCCTTCTTCACCCTCCCTCCAACCCTCCTCCTATCTAGTAGGTCTCAAAATATTCTCTGTATCTATGAGTTTATTTCCATTTCTGTTGTTATTTTTTCTTTAGATTCCAAATATACATGAAATCATGCAATATTTGTCTTTAACTGACTTATTTCATTGAGCTCAATACCCTCTAGGTCCATCAAGGCAATATCTTTTCCCGTCCCTTTCCTTTTAGTCTGTATGTGTCTTTTAATCTGCAGTGAGTCTCTTGTGGGCAGGCTATGTAGGGGTCTTGTCTTCGTATTCATTCAGCCACTCTATTGTTTGGTTGAAGTACTTCATTATTTTCCATTTGAGGTACTTGTTGATAGATATGTAGTTATTATCATTCTTTTTTCATGTTTTTGATACATGTTTTTTCTCCTTAAAGAAGTCCCTTCAACATTTCCTATAATACCGGCTGGGTGTTGATAAATCCCTCTAGCTTATTTTTTGCTGGGAAGCTCTTTATCTGTCCTTTGATTCTAAATGATAGCTTTGCTGGATAACGTATTCTTGGTTGTAGATCTTGGGTTTTTATCATGTTGAATATTTGTGCCAAGCCCTTCTGTCCTCCATAGTTTCTTTTGAGAAATCAGCTGCCATGTCTTATGGGTACTCCTTCATAGGTAACTAACTGCTTTACTCTTATGCTTTTAAGATTCTCTCTTTGTACTCAACCTTTGGCATTTTAATTATGATGTGTCTCAGTGTGGGCCTTTTTGGGTTCATCTTTTTGGAGACTCTCTGAGCTTACTGGGGTTCTCTATTTCTTTCACCAGGTTATGAAAGTTTTCTATCATTATTTCTTCAAATAGTTCTTCAACTTCTTGTTTTCCTCATGTAATCCTATGACATAGATAATTTTACATTTAATTCTGTTCCATAGGCTTCTTAATTAGTATAGTCTTGGCTTCTTTTTTATTGCCGTTCTGATTAAGTGTCCTTGGCTTCTCCAACCTCTATATCGGTGGTTCAACCCTCTTTCTTTACCCACCCTGTTGATACCCTCTAATATAAGCTTCATCTCAGATAATGCATTCTTCATTTCAGACTGGTTCTCTTTTATAATTTCCATTTTCATTTTTATGTTTATCTCTTTGTTAAAGTCCTCACTGAATTCATTTCACTCCCCCTAAGTTCACTGAGCATCTTTATAAACAGTTTTGAACTCTGTATCTGTTAGATTGCTTGACTCCATTTTTCCTGGATCTCTGTTCTGTTCTCTCATATGGTTTCTGCTTCTGTCTTCCCATTTTGGCTGCCTTTCTGTGTCTGGTTCTATGTACTAAGAAAAGCTCCTAAGTCTCCTGGTCTTATTAGTGTGGCTTTGTGTAATAGGTGTCCAGTGGCACAGCCCTGAGAGGGGTTCAGCTATAGGCTAAGTTCAGCACAAGCCTGTGCCCCTCTGGGGCCACCTGTTAAGATTCAGCAAGCAATCCACAGATGCTGTGCTTCTAGTTGCCTCAAGAAACCACACCGGAAACTGAGGCCAGCTGCCACCAGTGTGAGTCCTGGCTCTACTCAGCAAGGAGCACTGGACTGGCCGAGGACACAACTGGATGTAGCTTGGGTAGGGCCACGAGTTGGGGAGGTGCAGTTTCAGGGAATGCTCTGGGCAGAGCAACCTCTGTTATCCAGTTTGATGACATCTCAGCTGTGGTGGCTCTGCATCCACACACTGTAGGGCAGGGCTCAGCAGAGGAGCAATGGATACCACTGGCATTTGCCCGGGGAGAGCCTCACCTCCAGCCCTCACTCCAACAGCTCAGTATCCCCTGTAAGTAAGTCCCTGGTGCCCCTTGTGCCCCTTGTGCAGCCGACCTGGTGCTGGTGAGCAAGTCCATCACTGCAAAAGTCCAGTTTCAGACATGGCCCCTTTAAGAGATCTCTGCAGCTGTAGTAGCCTCTGTCCCACTTTGGACAGGGGCCCCCTCCTATCTTCTGCCATTTCAGATTGATTAATTGATTGATTATTTCTCTCCCTAGCTGACTGCTTCTGTTCATCTAGCTGTTTGCTCCATGTTTCTGTCACAACTTTGATTTGGTTGCAACAGGAATGAACAATGCCTCTATCATCTACATAAATTTTTCCTGACCCTCTCAATTCATTTTTTTAATTTTAATGAATTGTCTTATTGATGAGCATTTTGGTAGTTTACAGTTTTTTGATTCTACAAACCGTGCTGCAATAAGCAGCACTGTTATTTCCTTTGAATGAATTTTATCAAACGTAAAAAAAAGAGGGGGGTATTGCTCCCTCAATAGTATATGCATTTTTAATTTTATTATAAATCACACATTTAAGTACTTAACCAACTCTAATCTGGCTTCTACCCCTACAATGTCAGTAAAACCACACTGATAAGGTAAACTGTGTTGTCTATGCAAACAAGGCCAATGGATACTTCCCATTCCTCATCTACTTGATCTCACAGCAACATCTGGCATCACTGACCTGTCCCTCCTTGAAATCACACTTCCCTGTTTGTCCTTCTCTTGCTGGCTGCTCCTTCCCCATTTCCTTTGTTGGTTTCTTCTCTTCTACCTGATCAAATTCTGGAGCACCTCAGACTCAGTTCTAAGTCCTCTATTCTTCTTCTACGCTCTACTACATTCTATCTCTCTTGAATCTTATCAACTCCCCTGGCTTCAAATATCATCCTGTAATCCAACGAAGACCTCCTTTTTCTGCTACAAGCCTATTTTTTGTAATGACACTCCTTAAAAGTCTCAACAAGCAGAACAACACATCTCATACCTATCCATTTTTCTCTAATTCCCCTGCCACCATTCTTATACAAGCAACTACCATAGCTCTCCTGAACTATATAGCAAAGACCTCCTACTGGTCTCCCTGTATCCACTCCCACCCACCTCAATCTATTCCCTACAAAGGAAGCAGGTTTTTAAAAAACTTCAGTCAGATCACGTCACATCCTTGCGTACACCCTTTCCAGGGACGGCACTTTCGCTAAACTGCAAGCTCTTTAATGTGGCCCTGCCAGTCTTGAACAACCTGGTCATTACCTACCTCTTCCCCTCTATCTCCTCACCACTCTCCAATCATGTCAATTCATTTTCATTTCCTTAAATGTGCCAAGTTCTTTGCTCCCTCAAGCCTTTCCTATCTGTCTCTGCTCTAAATGCTTTCCCCTTCTGTCCTTACCTTCTTAACTCCTAATCATCACTTAGGTTTCTACTCAAATATCACTTCCCTAAAAAAACTCTCCTGACTTGCCCAGTTGAAATTATACTCTTCTGTTATCCCACTAATGCTCACTTGTGTTTTTATTTCTTTGCATTTATATCTAGCTTATAATTCTTCCTTTATATATAATTACTTTGTGCAACACCTGACTCTCCTACTCAGCTGTACAAACCACAAGGGCAGGGGATGTGTATTTAAAGCTCTCCACTATAGAGCACCTAGCACAGTGCCTGCCATGTGGCGGGCAATTGATAAGTATTTATTGACTAAATAAAAAAAATACAATTTCATTTGGGAAAACCAAGGATTCCTGAAATAAACAGCATTTCACTTTGCTAAATAAATAGTCATGAGTCTAGTAGTAGAGATGAAAGAAGAACATTTCAGAAAGAGGAAACTGTTTGAGACCAAAGGTTTGGTAACAGAGATTTTGTAATCCAAAATCAACACAATCCTGGCACCGAGTGTAAAATTAAAATCTCACTATATAAAAGCAAAACAGATGAAATAGCAAAGCGTATTACTATATATTTCTTAAGTAATAATTCTACAACTAGCTCAAACTAGCTTCCTCACAACTTCTACCACCAATGTCATCCCACTTCCCAGCCACCTAGGTTCCAAACTTTGAAGCTCTCTTTGACTCAATTTTTCCCCTCCATATTCAGTCACCAAGAATGACTGGTTTTTCCTTTGAAACTTCTTTCTCAGCTATTCTCTTTTCCCATTTTAAGCTAAGACACCCTAATTCAAGCCTCCTTCACATATAAAATTACTACAACCTGCTCCTAAATCAGGGTTTATCAACCGTGACACTACTGACATTTGGTCTAGATAATTCTTTGTCATAGGAGGTTGTTCTGTATGTTGTAGGACGTCGAGCAGCATCCTTGACTTCTACTCATGCCAGTAGCACCCTGCCTCTCAATTGTGACTGCTAAAAATGTCTCCAGACATTGTCTGGGGGAAAGGGGGGCCAAAATCAACTCCAAGTGAGAACCGCTTTCCTAGATGACCTCATGGGAAAAGCCCTCTAAAATTATCCAATCAATATTCAATCCACCCTTTCAGGCCAACTCACATTTCACCTTTTATATAAAAATGGATGCTTAAAACAAGCAGATACATAGTAACCTTTACAAATAATAAAAAATTTGCACAATAAAACAAATGAGATCATAGCTTATTTATCGTTTGACAAAAGATTAAAAATGATAATTCTCATTGTTGATAAGGATGTGGAGAAATAGGTATTATCATTTACTACTGGTGGACATAAACCAGCACAATGCATTTGCATGGGATTTATCAATGTTTCACATAAGATAATCATATCCTTCAACTGTGCTCATGTGAAAAGATAATCAGAAAAGTGAACAAAGACTACACTGTTTTATAACAGTAAAACTGGAAATATCCTTAAAGTCCCTCAATAGGAAACCAGTTAGGTAAACAACAGTACATTAGAATACTGTGCTATTGTTCAAAAGGATAAAGCAGATATATATGTACTGACATGGAACAAAAGCCACAGAATATAAATACATAAGTGCAAGTTTTCAATAGAGTGTGTGCTATATATTATTTTGTGTAAATAACATGTTTATGTTGGTTACACAAAGAAGAAAAAATTATATGAATGTCAAAATATTAACAAAATTTCTGCACCCAAATTACATTTTAAGTGTATTAGAGGAACTGTTAACTCTTCTTTAAAAATCTCTTGGAAAAGTCCAATTTAAGAATCTATACTTTAAATTTTTCAGCTTAAAAGAGGCTTCTACATTTATTTACCACCTTTATTCAGGCAAATATCATGAATTGGAATATTCTGTTCTGAGCCATATTTTTGCCCTAGAGAAATCAATGGTAAAAAGGAAGTTTACAGAGAAAAATATATTTTGTGCATGACAGCTTACCGGTGTGATGCATCCATGAATCATACTGAAAATATGTCCCTTGAAATCAAAGAAAACAATATGTTTATACAAAGAATGTGCCCCAAAGTTCTCCAATAAAGAAAAGTGTTTAATCAAAATATTTGTTGACAGCTGGTTAGTGCTGATTCTAAACTAGAAAAAGAAAATCAGTGTTATTGTAGTCTTTTGTGTACCAGAGCTGAATATGCAAATTAGCCAAAAATGGAGACTCATTATCTGTTTTACACTTCAAGTGTGATTTTAAGCACTGTAGGTATATATACACACACACACACATCCAGAATACACATATATCTCAACAAACCATGTATTCATCTGTTCAAACTGGGAAACGCATGCATGCTTCTACAACATTAAACGGAAGGCAGATGGTAGGCACTGATCAACAGAAATAAAATAAAATCCTTCTAAATCCTACTTCCTCTAACATTCCTTCTAATTTTTTTCGTTAGAAAATATCAAGCAGTTCTTCATTACTGTTGATTTGCAACTTCAAAATTACAATAGGCAATGCAAAAGAGAATTTCAAAGAAGAAAAAATGTCTTTTGGCACAGATTCCCTTTCATAGTCTTAAGCAGGAGATAACGCTAACTTTGAAACTCATAGCATACTGTAGTTTTATCAGTATCTAATGTGTAAATTAGATCTTTCTATAACTGGAGGTTTAGCTTTCAAAATACATAATTACTGATCATTTTAGTCCGAATCATATTTCTTTTGCAGGGTGAAATGAACTAAAACAGCTGTTACATCCTAATAGCTTCATAATGTGCATAGAATTTCTATGACTATTAGAAATTAAACCCACAGCTTCCTATCAGGCAGAACATATTCATGTGTATATAAGACCCACATTATTTGGAAGAACAATTATTAACTTATGAAATTATAATTTGAAACATAATGAAGTAAGGCTGTTAAAGAAATATTATAGCTCTTGAATGAGGTCAAAGCTACCAGTCCACAGTCATCAGTTCTCCCACCTTTCCTCACATCAATAAAGCACTTTGAGTCAAGGGAAGTCCAAGTGTTCATGCTACCACCATTTCTTGCGGGGACTGAGCCCTCTATTTCCATACCAAGAGATGAATTTTTAGAAGGTGAACCAAGTCTGGCACTCTGCCCAGAATTTCTGGCAGCCGACAAGCAATCTGGTTTCACTTCTGGTCCATTCTCCCCTGAGCTAACCTTGTATTCACAGAAGGAAGCCCTGATCTAGGGAACTTGTACTGTTTATATGATCACTGAGAAAGCTATGATTTTATTAACCACGGGACTTGTACATACAATTCTCTTTAAGCGTATTTTCTGTGGAAAGAAATATTGTAAAATCTTCTTTTCTCATGGTATCTCCTTCTAACACTAGGGATGAAAATAACCGTTAAAAGGATTTTTCTGGAAAAACTGATTATTATCCAGGCACCTGCATTCAGAGATGATAGAGGGCTAAAGAAATTCAACAAGCTATCTGATGAGCAACTACTATCAAAAATATATACAGTGAAGTCCAGGAACCAGAAAATAATTTGAGACACACGCAAGATATATTACGTAATTCATGGCTGAATTGGGTGATTCAAGCTATCAATGCTATCTATGAAAGGTCAGACCAATCACTCCTAAGCAGTGTGGGATAGAATTTAAATACACATAGGTCTAAACTCTCCACTGAGAGAATTTTAACTACTTAACCAATTTCTTCTTCATATTACCATTTCCTAAGTAAACAGAATTGGGAAATGACTAATTCACAAATAAATCTGTGTCCAAGTTTTTATTTTTTTTGACCCCAAGATCTAGATGTCCTTCCCTAGATGTCCTTCCCATCTTCCCAAAAGCAAAGTCAGTGAAACCTAATTCCATTAATATCATGCTCTTATTTACTCCAGAAACCATGTTGAAGGTCCTGGAAAGCCTTTCCCACAATTTCTATTAATTCCTGGATTCCTGTTCCCAGTCCTCTACCTCACCTTTGTTTCTGTTCCCTAGGCAGGAAGCTCCTGCTTCATATTAAGAAGCTTAGAGTCCCAGATGGCTTTATATTGTATTACTTCCTTGTTTTCTAATTGATAGACCCATAGTCCCATGCCCAATAGTACCTGGCTTCCTGGTTCAAGATTTCCTAAGTTCCATAAATAGTTGGGGTAACTCCAGTGTGAAAACAGATTCCAAAAGGAGATTTCCAATAGGAAAGCTGATATAACTAATGTTAATTTCCTTACATACAGCATGTATCCAAAATGAAGTTCTTACGAAAATGTATTATTTTTCTAAGCAAAAGGCACACGAACTCAATCAAATCCTCGTTCCAAAATAAGGACTTTTCTTCACTTCTTGAGAATTTTTACTATTCTCTGAATATTAATTGTGAAAATTAACATAATTTACAGTTCACAGGGAGTCTTCTAATCTTGTTGAAATAAATTTAAGAAACACACACACACACATAACTTTAACTAAAACCAAGTCCAAAATACCTAAAATGATTATACAAGGTCACATAAAGAGAGAACGATCTCTCTGAGCTTACGGACATAGGTAGGAGGCATGAGTAGGTAGATAGTAAACAGATAAGTCTGACTAGTGAAACAAAACAGGGCATTTTAAAAAGAACCAAGGATGAGCTAGTGAAGCAGAAGGACCTATTGGTAGCGAGCTTTGAGCAAAGAGTTTAGATATGGCCAAGTCTGGTGCAAACACTGTCTTCAAGTGTCCTACATACGCAGCACGTCCTTTCTCCCATATTTTGCCTGCTTAATCCGCTCAATCCTTTGGTCCTTTAAGACTCTGTTCAAGTCCTCTCTTCAGTAGGATCTCCCATAACAATGCTCCTGCATACTATATATCTTTATTATTGTACCTATCATATTTTATTTTATCAATCTTTAGAAGGTTGTCATTCTTATTATGTTATGAAATTCTTGAGGGCAGCAACTGTGTCTTATTCTTTCATGCCTGACACCTAAACTAAGTGCCTGTGATTTAGCAAGTATTGAATAAATGTTTGTTAAATGAATGTCTAAATGAATAAATCTTATATGTAACTGAATACTAGTGAGGAAAAGCAAAGCATGAGAAAAAGGATGTCTGAGGATAAACTAGGGAGGTGCTATCTGAACTTAATCCTGGACCTAACTGCTTGGGAAGCAACTGTTAGCACCACCAAATATAGCTCTTGCCCTTCCAGAATGAAAAACAGACAATGGCTATTTGTGATAATAGTAACAGATCATTAGTGTTATTAGCATCATCTCATGCAATGGGCTTATTAAAAGACAATAATTTATATTCTAAAATTATAAAATAAAATATAAAGCAAAAGGGCAACCCTGTTCTATTTTCTTATTCTAATTCTTCCACTACACACAAAAGAATCTCAACATGTGATTATCCTTTAAACAAAATAAAATGAGAAAAAAAAAATCCTGGATTTGATGAGTAACTTAAGCACAAACAGCCATGTCTCAAAAATCTTACTGAATATTAAATATACGGTGACTTTTTTTCAGTCTAATAAGAAGATTCCAGGTGAAAATAATAAAAATGCCTCAACTTAAAAAAAAAAAGAATTCAAGATCTGAAGAGCTCTTGCAAAGAGAAATTCCATAATGTATGAAATTTGTTTCAAAACACAGCTGAAGCAAAACAAATCAGGAGTTAAGAACATCAGGTACATTGTAATGATAAAATCTAAAATGATCTTATGGGGAACCAAGGGACAGAAAAATTCAAAGCTTTATTGACAAACTGACAAAAGAGACCTAGATAAAGGATTGCTACACTTCCTTTGGAGCACTATAAAAGGGAAAAACTTCTCCAATTGTTCATCATCATCTTCAGCATTAGTATCCTTGACGTCTGGGTGCTGTGAGCAGATTTTGGCCACACCACGCCCTCTCAGCATTCCCGGAAACTGCTCTAGCCAAGGAGGCAATGAAAGATTCTTCAGCGCTCCATGTCTCCTACTCTAAAGCAGAGCTATTTCTTTACTTCATATCCTGCACAGGCAATGTAAGTCTGTGATGCTGACTATTTATTAAGACAGACCTGCAAATTTAGCTTCTTTAACGCCTAATTTCCTCATTTGTATAATAAGGTAATTAGTAGTATTTCTCTCATAGAGCAACTGTGAGAATCCTATAAGGTAACGATACGTGTCTGACTCACAGGAGATGCTCAACAAATGTTAGACTGTTCTCTTCCTGTCTTTCCATTGAGGTCCGATAACCCTCTCTCTTCCTTATTCCTCCTTTCTTTTGTTTTCTAATTCCTTATAAATATTTAATGGATCTATCTCCTTTCAGTTACTCTTCTATTTATTTAAAAATTCCAAAGGAAGATTTTTAAAAACTTATTAGTATAAAACTAAATAACTGTACTACAGAAACCCATATATCTGCTAGACTTTGCAGATGACATTTCAAGAGCAGGCTAGCACCTGAATGTACATCTATGGACTTCGGGCATAATTAATGCCCACATGAGGAGAAAGGCTTAAATAGTACAAATAGTTTCACATGCTATTTCACAAATTACAGATTTCAGAACAATTTATATTTAAATATGATTTTATAAAAAAGCAATTTCAACCTCTTTGGCTCCAAGTAAAATTGTAATGATATAGTGACACCATGTGGTTATATTTTGCTTTACAATCATAGAAAAAATGTTTCTCTGCAGGATTGCTCTACTAGTTCAATTATGAAATCAAACCTGTAGGTAGAGGTACAATTCAAACTAAGTATAAACTAAAATGATTACTTTATAAAATTAAAATTTAAACTATTCCTTTTTAATTTACATCTGAATAAGACATTTCTTGAATTCTGAAGATGTCAATAATATAAAGGCTCAACACAATTCTAGCTATGATTCTAAAGCATCCTGGTGAACCTCTGAGTAATGTGAAAGTGCCTACCTTTAAAAGTAAATAAATATATCAATGCCCAGTTATGGGGACAAGGGAGGAACAAAAGAGAAAAGAAAGAAGACTGTGACACATGCTTTTTACAATATTAATATAATATGGTAGAAAAAGAATATTGCCATAAATAGCAATGTTTCTTTTCTCACTTATTTTATGTCTTATAGATCCATACCACTGTGCAGCTACTATAATCTAATGAAGATGAGTTAAAAATTAAGTTGCATCTAATGATGGCAAGAATGAGGGAAAACCTAGAATGTATGGTAGCAATAAAAGAAATGAAAAGTGCCCTATACCAAAAGAACAGTACAGTTTTAGTATTCATCTAATAAGGTCTCTTATAGTAGACCAGATACTTCTGAACAACATTAAATATTCACCAAAGAAAGCATAAATATCTAAAACAATGGCCAGAGGATATTCCCTTCATCCCAGCTTAAAACGACCACCTCCCATCTTAGGGCTTCCCTGAGCACTGATTTAAAACCTCTTGACTCTGGTCACTATCACAGTACCATCTTCACGATACCTATAATTACCTGATGTGTTCTTACTATTTGTGTATATTTGTTCTCTTATATTTTATGAGAGCACAAATCTTGGCAATCTTCTTCAGTGTCATAGGCCTCAGTATCAAGAATAACGCATAGCACAAACTAGAAGCTTATTTGTGGAATGAGGAGTGATGAATGAAGAAACAGATGAGTAAGTAAGGAAAAAATCTACTTCCTTAGCTGGTGAAGCATGCCCAAATTTTTTCTTGTAAGTGAAAGTAGAACCATTCTGGTGAAATGTTTCATCATTTACAGCCTCTAATGTGACCACTGAGACCAGAAGACAGGTGGGCAGATGCTCTATAATACCCTTTCTTTTTTTCCATGACACATTTGCCACATAATAATTTCTTATTCTATAAAAAGAAGAAAGAGAGGGAAGGGGAACTATGATAATTAAAACACTTTGGGCAATAGTCAAAGAAATCAGTGGAACAGAGTAGGGTACACGCTAGAATTCAGTACATGATAAATATGGCCATTCACATTAGTAGGGTAAGGAATAATTATTAAATAATAGGTCTTAGTCAACTGACTATCCTTACTTGAAAATATAAACAAAAAGTATTCTAGATGGATTAAATATTTGATATAAAAATAACAACTAGTAGAAGAAATTATTAAAATATAACATTAATTCTTTAAAGGTGAGGAACATCTTTCTAAACTCACCAGACCACCAGAAATAATAAACAAGACTGACAGAAAAAGAAAAGGCTGACAGATTTGACTACATTTTTTAAAAAGTAAAATTCTATATGGCAAAAAGTACCAAAAAACATGAAAAACTAGTAACAAATTGCTCAATACATGACAGGCAAAAGAGTAATGTCACAACACACATATATATATCTCTACTATACGTACATATGTACACAAATATGACATATATATGATCGATGTGTACATACCAATATACCAATATAAAGTTTTCACAAACCAAAAAGAAAAAAGATAATCAACCCCAGGAGAAAAATATGTAGAAGTCAAAAATAGATTTTCATAAGTGGGAAGTAACAAATGGCAAGTATTAAAAGATACAGTATCTCACTGATGATAAAAGAAATCCAAATTAAAATAAGATGTAATCATAAATTACACTGGCAAAATGTTGACAATGCCTGTAGTGGTGAGGGTTTGGAGAAGGAGTATTTTTACATGCAACTGGGAGAAACTGGGTACAACCTCATCAGAGAGCAAGTATTACCAATATTTAAAATATGTACCATACTACAATTTTATAATAAAAACATCATAAAAAGACATTTCTATTTTGATAATTAAAAAAAACAAGCCCAACACTGTGGTAACTGAGTTTATCGCTCCTGTGCTATGTTCTCAATTGTCAAACTGCACTCTTCTCAGCACGCTTTCTTTTGGGCCTTGTCTTCTGTAAACTGAACCCTCCTAATTCTCCTCTACTCTCCCTAACAGCCCCTGGAATCAACATGTCTACCATCTATACGCTTTTCTTCCCTCCCTCAATAGGTATATCCTCAAGGACTTTGCTTTTAGGTCTGCTATTCTCTCCTCAACTCCCAGATTTGGCACCAAGATCACTTTTGCAATTCTAGTTACCAGCCACATTACAGGCTCTGAAATCAACCTCTACCCTTCAAACCATGTTTTCAAGTCTTCTCATATTTCAGCAACATTATATGACTGTCAAATTATCAGCACCATGTTGAAAACAGCCAGAAAAAAAATTTAAAAACCCCCCAGGGCACTCAATATTTGCCATTCCTTATTAGTGTTCTTTGTTCAGTCCTAGTCTCTACCATCTAAGAAAGCTATGGAAGGACTTGATGAGAGCTTACTAGATAGCCAAGAAAACAATTTGAAGGTTAGAGAATTTATGGGTAAAGCAGAAATTGCCTTTTTCTGAGAAAGAAAAAGCCGATAAGACAACATGGTTCTGAGCGCATGTGAAAGACTGCGCCAAATTGACAAGTTGCTTTTTTTCTTCATCCCCAGTTGGGGTTGGGAAAGGGTATTAGTTTAAGCTTTTGGCTACATAGAGCAGTCCCCACTTAATCACAACACATTCCTTAAAAAGACCCAGAAAGACAGAGCAGATCATTTCCCTTGATTCACTATTATGATTAGAATGATCACTCTGGCTTTGAAGTCTGACGTTATCCTAATTGCCACTAGAGAACATCTACTACCTTTGGTGAGGTGAAATGCTGACTGAATTACATTCCACAGGATGTATGAATGGAAAATTTTACCCTATATCTGTTTTACCACAAAAATAATGCTTTACCAAAACTAAAATATCTAAAAACGGATGGAATACACAGAACATACAGACACAACAAATAGGCAGCTTATTAAAATAAAGAGACCTGTTTAATGTATGTTTAGAATTGCTATATATGGATTGACAATATGGAAATGTGCTGAAAAGGCTAGGCTCCCAAGGTAAGGAACAATTTCCTCATTAGAGCCACCATGGCCAAAGAGGATGGCAGAGATGACTCTCTTTCTCTAAAAGTCAAACACCAGTTGAGAGTCTCAGAAGTTAAAAAAATAATTTAAAAAGTTTAATAATAAAAATAACAATTTTCTAGCACTGATATACATTTTAACCAACACATAGATAAAAAGTAACAATGGATATATATACATATTAATGTTGACTCAATCTCTCTTCATTACTCAATCAGTGCCATGACCCCAAGAAACCTCTGGTAATATTTATGGAGCATATACCCATACGAGATCACAGCCTGAGTACTGTACAAGAATATTAAAAGACAAGAATCCATACTCCTTTCTTCTAAGGGCTTGTAATTTTAATATCAGAAGCAAGACAAACACGAAGGACACTAAAGAACTAAAGTGACATACAAATGTACAAATTAACTAACACAGTGCAAACTGGACGTTTATGTGTTAAGAAAATAAAGAATTTTTTGTGCCCTGTGAAGTTCCTGGAAGAAGTGTATTGAGAACATTGTTTAGGCAGTCAATAAGTGATTGTGAAGATAAGAAACACCAAGAATAAGACATCCTTGGATAATCAACAAAGACTTATTCTTAGGTTCATTTTAAAATACTACCAAAACTCCAACCTATTTATTACAAAAGGGAAAATTTATGAAGGAATGTAGTAATTAATATAAATTTTACCCTATATGTTAAAGTGGTTATAAATTAAAAAAAAATTTTTTTTGCTAATAAGAATATCAAGACTCCTTCCTTTTTTTGTTATTACTATCTCTAACACCACCTTTTCTCAGTTTTTCTTGACCAGAGTTGGGAGCTGGCTATATCAACACGAACACTAGCATCATGAATACAGCCAGCCTTTACAATACATAAAAGCTACACCAACAAAGCCAAGGCCACAGAGGAAAGACAAAATAAAGAAAAGGGAGTATGTACAATTCTCATTAATAAATAAGGGTAAATATATTTTCTAAAAGCCAGAGACCATAACGGTAGGCATATGTCTCCCTTCACACAATGGGAATTTTAAGGTGGGTAAAGCAAATAGACTGCATTATGGCTGGTATTATATTCACAATGATTTGTTTTGGGAGTCATGTTCCTACTGTTTCAAATGAAATACAAACACACAGTCCTTCGGTCCATATCAGATGCATTGGTTGTTACACTGCTTATTTTTTAATCCAATACAACAGAAATAACCTGAGTCGATGCAGACTCAATCACCTTCACTCTGTCACTCTCAAAGTATCCATACGCAGCACTGAGATACAGAATCTTCACTCAATTTCTTGTCCCTCTCATTTTAATCCATTCAAAACTTTTCTGATAAAGGAGCAACCACCAGACCTGAGACACTTTAGTCCTCTTTGGGGAAATAAAATTGATTTTCTTCATTTTCACACAAAAGGATCCCTGGGTAATGATATTGTATCTGGTCATAACCAAACTTAATAAGAAAAAAAAAAAAAAGGTAGGCAACATTCTTCACAGTACCAGAGGCTGAAAGGTTTTGTGGAGTTCCTGTGGAGGAAGTAAGAATTTAGCCCAATGCTGTCAGATCATGAGTTTAATAAGTATAAGGGTGTTTTCTGACCAAGAGAGCAGTACTGTGGGGTACCCCCATCTTCTTCAAATCAGCCAATGGGAGGTCAGTCAAAGTCACAGGTGAGGGAGGGGAGGGGCCTGGTAAGGGGCCACCTTCACATTCTCCCTGGTTTATACCTACCATATGCCTTCCCATCTCTTCTTGCCACACTTAACTAAATAAACCAGTCACTTTCTGCCTTTGATCCCTTGACTCTAAGGTAAAGAATATCTAAAGGCAATTTCCAAGGGGAAAATTACAACAGAAAAAAACACAACAGAATTTGGGGAGCCTTAAACCACCTTTCCCAACTCCCAAATTCATTTTAGGTTTTGCAGAATTTCAGAACCACAGTTTAAAAGATGGCTTATACCTAAAGGAAGAATATGAAGTATTAGACGAGTCGCTTACAGTACTTTTTAAGAACAAACTAGCATGGGGCTGCAATACATAACAACGGTAAAAGCTAAGACGCTCTGATTAAAGGGAGGGTGGAGCCTTGAGTCCCACCAGCTCAGCCTCCCTTGCCCTAAACCCATACCACTAGAAACACTTGCTCTGTCAAATACTATTGATACCCCCTGACCTAGAAAAAGAACACAGATACTCAGAACATGCACACTGGCATCCAAAAATCTCCTTCTGGCCCTAAGGACTGCCAGGGAAAACTCCAGAAAACCTCTCATGGCTTCTGTGGGAAGAAGCCATGAGAGGTATTCCTAACAGTAACTCTGCTTTCAAGGCATAGCATGCAGTTAAAAAAGCATTTCCACTCTAAGTGTTCCCCATCCCTTCTTATTCCTATACATGTCAGGTGCTTAATTTTTCATAGTTTTCCTAAGTTTTTAGCTAGGCTTCTGTTTGGTAGCTGGTATTCTAGAAAATGCTTCAGACAGAAAAGTGTAGTCTGTTTCTCAAAATACAAATCTCTTTTAAAAATATCAAAATTATTTATTAGCCATGAGAACTAACCTGCAGACACGGGCTGGAAAATATAACTTTTGCCAAGAACGACATAGATATTGTGAATGATCAATCACTCTGATCCAGTCAAGTTCATCCATCGACACTTCAATGAAGTATGAATAAGACCTATGAATCAAAAGGAAAAAGGCAGAAAAGTACATTATGATAATAATACAAAGTTATACTTTAATAAAATGTTAAAAGGTACAAAAAATACACTACGCACAAATTACATTTTCTGCAAAACAATCAAATTCAGATGATTCTTCTACTGTAGCATTCACCAAACTGTACTGACATTCTCT
Organism: Eonycteris spelaea; assembly: GCA_003508835.1. Lineage (NCBI taxonomy): Eukaryota > Metazoa > Chordata > Mammalia > Chiroptera > Pteropodidae > Eonycteris > Eonycteris spelaea. Next base: position 3,624,231 of record PUFA01000069.1, read on the forward strand.
GTCAGCATGTCTTTCTGTCTGCCTCATTAGATCATAAGCTGCATAAGAATAAAACCCATGCCATATTTGCCTCCCCTCCCCTCCCCTTCCTTCCCTTCCCTTCCATGGTGCTTGGCATATATGAGGCATGCAAGACATTTGTTCCTTTTCACACAGGGTCAGGATGCCTTACTCATACCATATTAGCAGATTAATAAAGCCATGACAAAAAGAGAACTGAAAATAAAAGTAGGTATGCCTTTTCTCTCTACCTTCCCTGCCCTGGGAGCTCAGCCCTACACTCTCAAGAGGAAAACCAACTCAAATGGTTCCCCACAGAGGCCAGCTTATCGCCTACTCCCTCCCAGTCTCCTACCATCCCACACATACATGCAGCCTGCAGAAAAATAAATGACATGGTGAAGGGATAATATGTGTTTCTCTTGGGTACAACTTAAAATTTTCTAGTTAATAACCTAAGATATGAAAAACAGCCTATCATCCTCCCCTAGTCAGGTACCCTGGACCATTACATGCTGGTCCCATACAGAACAAATCTATATTCCCCTGTCACGAGACAAATTTAAATTTGAGATGCAGTTATTACTTGTACCGTAATATCAACAGAAACAATCTCAGAAGATTTAGGTGACCATAAATGTCAGCCTGCAGCCAACAGTTATGATCAGAAAAGGTCGCTTATTTTGTGTCATCCCCTCATTTTCTGCTGTCCTCTCACTCCTATTCATTTTATTGCTCAATCTCAAACTGGTTATAACCTTTTATTGAACCTCTCTTGGTTATCAGTAATGCAGGATATAATTTTACAACATATGTCAAAATCTTTTTGGCTTAAGATTCTGAATTTTTCACCTTCGTTCAGAATGATAACAACTTCTGGGAGAAAAGAACCACTATGTGGTAAACTTAAGTCCCATGTGAATGTAACGCACATACTAAAACAAAGTGGCCTATAAATATTTAACGTCATGGAAAAAGAAGATAACTACTTTCAATTTCAAACTTATGAACTTTTCTTTTATTATTTTTTTATACTAATTATTAATTAAATGAGTGAATATATGTAAAGATTTTAGAATAGTGCATACCACATAAAAGTAATGAAAAGTGCTATATAAGTATTATTATTACACTATTATTAATCAGATTCTTAGAATATGTGAATTAGCTCCATTTTGCCAACACATTATTATATTATACTATATTATATTATATTATATTATATTATATCCAACAAGCTATGTTTCAGAAAATACATTCTTAATAAAAAAAGAACAGATAACCTGGGGACCTCAAAGACCTATGCACGGAAATTCTGACTCCCATTTCATAAGGTTTCTCTCATATTTGGCTCTAATGTACTAAAAGGCCAGAGTGGTGGCCTGTAGTGCTAACAAGAGAAATAAACATACAGGATTTTCAGGGTGTCATTACTACTACTATTAAGGCCTTCATGTGCATATTCGAAGAGACATTAGTAGGGCCCTAAGAGACTCTGTACATCAGTTTTCTGGTATGGAGGGTTTAAGTTAATGATAAGCAGCAATGTGAGAGACAGTTCAGTTCTTGGTCACCCAGAATGCTCTGGTACTTCAGCTGTCATGGCTGAAGCCTAGAACCACAGTGGGTGAAAGTATCAGGAAGGCAGGCAGAATCTTAAAGCTACTGTAAAACTGGATGGATTCCTAGGCTGGAGCCAACCAAATTTTTTTCAAAAATTTCTTTTGTGTTGAGGATATTTATCCACATACTGAAAAACATCTTTTTCTTCTTCCATAAGATAAAATGCATTTTAAAAGTTATTATAATATCCAAAAGTAAGAAATCAGGTAAATAATGGGAACCCATAAGGTGGAATACCAGACAACCATCAAAAGTAACAGTACAGACAAATATTTTTTAAAGGGTAGGATAATTCGCAATGTATTAACTAAAAAGTTAAGTTATCTTTTCACACATCTAATTTTTATTTCGTAAAACTATGCATGATTTTGCAGGTTTCTGTTTTGGTGTATGTGGGGACAGGGGGAGGGAAGGAGGGCGAGACTATCCATAAGAAAAAGCAATGGTTTGATATATACAGAAATGAATAATGGGTGGTGAGATTACTAGCAATTTTTATTTCTTTGTGCTTTTCTATATTTTCTACACTTTCCAAAATAAACACATATTCATTATTTCATTATTTTCATAAGGAGAAAAAGCAAAAAAAAAAAAAATGCTATTTTTTTAAAAGGAATATACCTTTTAACTCTTCTCCCAGAGCTAAATTTCAAGAGAAATAGCCAAGTGACAGCAAAGAAATAAACCATCAAATCTGTAAAACCAAAGTAGATAACCACAAACTTAGGCCATCTCAATCAAACACATTATCAGTTTGTCTTTAATTTGTGCTAATGACTCACCGGCTATCCCGGTCCCACAGGAGTATCCGTATGTGGTTGATAATGGATGGCTGACCTAGCTTAATCTCGATGCCAGAACGGCAGTCATCATCAATTGGATGCCTAGAAAATCCATGATCCAAATCATAATTTTGAGTATCACCATCTAGTAAGGCAGATTTCAGCTCCCCTTTTACAACCTGGGCTCCATACTTCATAGTTGCAATGTTTTCTTCTGGTACTAGAGTTAAAAAAAAAAAAAAAAAAAAGCAAGGTTAATAGTTACTTATTAAATTATTCTGTTTTGGGGGAAAAAATAAAATTCTAGTTGATTCTAGTATGTGTCTAAAAATAGCACAGACAAGTCTATGAATAGAGACGATATGAAATATCGATGAGGATTAAGATACCACCCAAAGTTTAAATTTAATGACACCATCACTGCCACAAAGTGCTTGAGGACTAACGTTATTAAGAAAAAGTTGATTATACTAAAAAAAAAAAAGTGATAGAGCAAACAAATTAGCTCTGCTGAGGTCCTTCTATTAGTAGCTTTAATTTTATATCTACTAGACAAAACTAACACATAAGATTACCTATACCTGCCAAATGGAGTGAGCACAACATATAAAAGCAAAGCAGACAGGTCAGAGATCTGATAGAACAACAGAGAAGGAAGGGTTCCAGTATAGCACAGCTGTTGGTCATACATGAATGCACTGAATCAATTAATATAGCTAAAAAACAAAAATACGTTTAAAAGAAGATATATTTTTACTTTACTTTTAAAAGTGAAAATTCAGACAGTCTGTCATCAGAATTAATACTATGGTTATAAGTAAAAGCCCTCCCCTCCCAAAAGGTAGATTTACTAAGTGTCAATTGTTTATGGGACTCTGAAATCCTCCAGGAAAATTTTGTTTCACTGATCTGGAACCCAACCTCCAGGTATTAACATTTTAAAACCAACACTCTCCATGGAGAGACCAGAGGCAGCATAAAATAGAGGTTAAGAGTTTGAGCTTCAAAGTCAGAGTTTAAATAGTGGCTTTCACCTTTAACCAACTGTTACTACTTTGGGACGGTTACCTTCTTTGAATTTAAATTTCTCAACAGGGCAATATTTATCCCCCAGTTGTTTTTGCTTGTTTTTCGTTTTGTTTTAAGGATCAAGTAAGATGATGTTTGCAAAGCACACATAGTAAGCTCTAAAAAAAAGACTGCCATTATTATTATTAATTATATATTTTTAAAGCACACAATAAGAAGAGAACTAAGCAAGTTTACATGCTGTAAATAAATACTGAATTCTCACAGTAAATATACATCTGGGCTATGTGATATGAATAGGGGAAGTATGAGCTATAATTAGGCTCTCAGGGAAAGGGGGTAAGTAATTCGTAATTGCAGATTTCTTAGAAAATGTGAGGTTTTAAAAATTTTTTCAAATGAAGAGAATGGCTCCGAAGACAACAATAAATACAAGTGAAATACAGTTAGAGTGGGTTAGTTAACTTGCAAAAGACTAATGCAACTCAGAAGTAAAATAAAACAAAATCTAGTCATGCTCAACTTCTTAACACAAGAAGCTTAAGTGTCACAGATTTATAACTTCCTAAGTTCTATTAGCTCATGGTAATCATATATATTCTTCCTATTTTTCATTTATTTAGCAAACCTTATTAATTCCTTTAATTCATTCCTCATAAAAATCCTTTGAGTGTACTACTACTACTACTGGCGTCCATTTTGCAGATGGGGGAAAGGGGGCAGAGAAAGGTTGAACGGACCTCCTTCCCCAAGGTCGTAGAGCCAGCAAGTATCAGAGCTGCAATCAGAACCCAGGCAGTCTGTCTCCAGGGGCTGTTCTCTACCACTTTTTCTCATGAATAGTTTCTGATGGGAAGAACATAGTTTCTCCCTTTTTTCACCCCTTTCCTTCTAAGATGATCCAGACTCAGAGGAAATAAACAGTCTGATGTATTTTTTAAAAATAATAGTTGGACTTAAAGTGAAAAATACTAAGTTTGAGACTCAGGTTCTACCACCCACTACCCAAGTAAGGCCTTTTAGTCTCTCTCGATCTGTTTTCTCATCTAAAAATAATACTTTATCCAAACCACTCACAAAATTACTGTAAAAATTATACCACAAAATAATATATGCTAAAATATTATAGTATAAAGCATTCTATCAGTCAAAAACATTTACTGAGGACTCATTCTTGTACCAGTGTACTAAGTGAGACATTGAGCTACCTCAGTGAACTAGACAGACAGACCCTATCCTCCTGATGCCGCCAATCTAGAGATGAAGCAATTTATAAAGCAAGCAAGCAAACAAAAGCTTCAAATTTGTGCTCAGGTATCATTGATACCTGAAAAGTAACTACTTGGTAAAAAAATATAAATCCCTTATTGCTGGGAATAAGACATGGGGGTCCCAAGTCAATACTGCTGACCACTAGAACCGTCTTCTTCAGTTCTGACATCACTAGTCAAGGCCAAGATGCAAAAGGCGGGACTTGAACTCTCAGGTTCAGAAACTGCCGCTGCCCTTGGATTTTCTCTAAACAGGAGCTTCTTCACCTCTAAAGTTTATTGAGCTAGGAATAACACACCAAGCTCAAGAGTTTCAAGTGACTGTAACTAAAAGTCTAAAATGGAAATGAAATTTCTACTACAAGTCTAAGTCACCTTTTGAAGTTTATTTCAAGAGCACTTGAGAACTTTTCTAACTGTGCTTGATATAAATTCCCTGAAAGAATCTTTCACTTCAAAATGGGAACATTTACACAAGTGGAATTCTCTCATGGTAACTATAATCTGAGTACTTCATAGGATAAAAATGTAACTCCAAATATTTTTTTGCAAAATCTATAGTCAAATGATTAATTTAAGACAAAATATAATGAGAAAATTCAAGTCATAATAAAATAATTTGAACCTTAAATATTCTTATTGATTATATTTGTCTATCAGTAGAGAAGAACTCTCAAAAATATATAAGGTGATGGGGATTAAACGAGATAGTAGATAATAATAGTTTTATTTACATTTGTCATTTTTGATGCATTAAGGGAAAAAATTAAGCTGTGAAGTTCCACAGCTAGGCAGAACCAAGACAATATTGGGGGGGGGGGAACTGACCCTAGCTACACAATGCCAAAATCTGAGTGAACCTGGGCTAATTATCTTGTGTTTTTCTTTAATTGGTTTACGTTCTTAATCATTCTTTACTGAACTCTCTATTACATCTAGGCTGAGATGGTTGTTCACCCCTGATGGATCATTTGGATTCACACTTAGCTCTCTCTGCCCACTGCAGTCTCTTTAGCCAGCTCTGTTCCCTATATCATCTTCTACTCAACCTGACTTCCCTGAGGAATGTAGGGATCCTCACTTTGAACACATGACTTTCTTGACAACTCTTGTTTTACCTTAACTTTCCCTGTTATCTCCACTCTCTGCAAGCCTCCTTTCCACACTGGACAGTACTGGTACTCAAATATACCACATAATAGAAATAGAAAATAAGGCTGAAGTCTATCAAGGGTCACTGGCCTTGTGAGTCAGATTAGCACTTTGGTCCAGCATGGGCATCAATTTTCCCCAGCAACTTTAGTCAAGTTATTTATAAAGATCAAAGAATGAAAACACATGAGGGCTGAAAGGGACTTTCAACTTATTTATTTAAAGGGAAAAAAAATTCCTAAACTGCCCTTCTATGTGCCGGTCACTGCTGGATTCAGCCCACCAGCAGCTCATCGACTAATGGAGATAAGAGTTCATATCAGACACGAACTGTCGTCTCCTCATAGAAATACCCAGCAGAAATATTTGTGAACCCCTCCCCAATTTACAGATCAAGATACTATAAACTATAGTTGAGAAGATACATGAGTAATGGAACTCGGAGTTTTAAAAGTATTAAAGTCTCACTGTTGTCATTACTGTCTTTATATGATAGATGAGACAAATTATTAAATTCTAGTTAGAAGCAAAAGATGGATTCATTCAGTCACTCACTCATTTTAAAAAGTCTATGTTCAGGCACTGCGCTAGGTGCTGGAAAAACACAAGTGAAAAGACATAATTACAGCCCTGAGGTCAGTGTTGTAGGAGTCTAGGCAAAAAAGGCAACAATTATAATATCACAGTGGCAAGCTCCCTTGGTCTGAGTTACTGAAAACTTTGGGAATAGGTACATGTTACTATATATTTACAGCACAAATTTAAACACACACACACACACACACACACACACACACACAATTAATCAATAACTTATCTTGACAGTCCTATGAACAGACTGACTTTTTTTACATACACTTGAATAGCATTCATTTCTGTTTAATTAATTAATTTTTTATGGTGACATTGGTTAATGAAATCCAGTAATTTTCAGCTGTACATTTTAACAGTAGGATGTATGTATATATATTTACAGTGTGTTTACCTCTCATAGTTAGATTTCTTTCTGTCACCACATATTTGGCCCCTCTTACCACATCTACCTCCCCCGTCTCCCTCTCCTCTACTCTCTGGTAACCACTAGTCTATTGTCCATGTCATGAATCTGAACAGACTGACTTTTATACAATAAGGAAATCTTGAGGATGGAAGTTGTGATATAAACCTTGCTATAAACATGAAGAAACAAGAAATTATTATTCTCTTTCCCAAAGTCTAAAACCTGATATAAGCAAAACAAAGTATAACTCAGCCTGAACAGAAAAAGCACTAACTTTCAAGACAGAAATAAATCTCTCTACAACTAAGGCAAAATAAACATTAAGACAATGGCTTGAGTATAAGTAGCCCAAATATCCTAAGGAGGAAAAAAACTATCATTAAAAGGTAATTCCCTTTTCCCAGGTTTATAAACAAATGCTCATCATTATATACGCACAAAATTAAGTGCGTATATAGTCTAAGCCACCTTCCCAGAAAAACCAACCATCACTGGTAAGTTAAAACATCCTTTTGGTCCTCTTTTTTTTTAAGGGGGGAAAATCATTACAATTTGGTAAAAAGCCTTGGGATATGCAGCTCTAAGAGTTAAATCTTCTGGTAACCAATATTGATAAACTCAAAGGAAAGTAATTAGAAAAAATATACTAATCTCTAGTCTCAAGATAAGAATCTCTCTACATTTCATGAAAAATCCCCAAAGACAAAGAACCCATATCCAGGGAAGAATAGAGAAACAAACAAACTTGCTCAATAATTTTGAAATAAGCAGAACTATCTTTCCAGATCTTCAGCCCAGGAACAGTTCTGAAATTTTAGACCCCTTTTTCCTTAACAATAAAGAAATTTGATGAAAGAAATAATTATATAAATGTTTGGATAATATTTACTTACAAAATAACTAACCTATTTTTTTAGGACCTGACAGAAAAGTGATATGCTTCCTTAGTATTTATGTTATGATTTTACTATTCATATAATTAAAAAGTCAGAAAACTAGCCTATTCGGTAATTTCTCAAGTTTAGAAGTTAGATAAAAGATTCCCAAACATCTGTATAATCTTTTCCTTGAGCTCCCACTGAATTATTCCAAAATGAAAAATTTAACATTTATGAGCAATAACATAGTACATCATTCCAGAACTGAATGTGCTTCAACTAGCTGATTATTCCTTTTCACGGTAATTTCATGGGTTTATTATAACCCAGTTCTGACATCTATACTGAGCAGGTGATCAATTCCAAGCTACCAGTAACTATGTGAAATGTCCAAAGCACCTCCATAATCCTACAGCAATGTCCCAAGCCTAGCCCTACAAGGAATCCAGTTATGGGGCTCTACCAGCACCTCAAATCAAAACTAAGGCAAGAAGAAGAAAAAAGAAGCTTACATAAGAGGGTCTAACAATAAAAATTTAGAAAGCCTAAAACTGTACTACTTGTCTTGCTACCTACCTCTCCCCCTTCCATTCTCCTATACTTTATCCAAAGCTGACTGACTCTCAACTAGTACCATTCTCTAGCACCTCCAATCCTTCCAACACTTCTCCTGACCTGGTCTATCTAATCATACTATTTCTCTACTACACGTTGTATTTACTCTTTTCAAACCCATGGCCTAATTCCCTATTTATCCAAGTTTCTGTCCAGACTCACCAACTCATCACAAATTTATATCTAAAGTTTTCCCTCAATTCTCATTCTCATTGACCTCCCAGCATCACTAGATACCACTGACCTCATGTAAAAACTCTCTCCTCTATTGGCTTCTGTAACCCTACCCCAGTTTTCTTCCTACCTCTCCAATTCTTCCTTCGCTGTCTTATCTCCTAGCTATAGGTCTTCTCTTAATCACAGACTCTGATCTTTACTTCTTTCTCTACACTCTAACTCAGGTTTCAACTTTTATGACCAGCTTTGACTGCTTCCGAAACACCAGTAATCTGCTTCCACTGTTTATTAGACTTTCTCCTTGTATTCATTCACCAAGTGTCTGCTACATGCTTTTCAGTATCTTAAACGCTGAGGATTCAAAGCTCAATTGGCCTTACAAAGATCATCTCTGCCTTCAAGGGCAAAAGACAAACAATCAATTTTAAAACAATGTGATAATTCCTACATGTACATACTGAGATGAAGAAGACACAAATAATATGATAGCAATGGTTTCCTATATTGAAATTACACACATGATCTGCATGCATTATTTCAATTATTTCTTATAACTAGTAGATATAAAACTAAAGGTAAAACTCCTTATGTAATTTTAATACCAGATCATACAACTAGTAAGTGACTAATTCAGGATTTGAAGTCAAATTTGTCTGGCTCCAATATCTATGCTTTTTCTTCAATACCCAATGCAAACAAATCTAAATATGATGAGCCAGGAAGGAAGTCCTGGCTAAGATCAATCAGTATTTCAAGAGTGTCTAAAGCAATGGTCAAGGAAAAGATTGCCCAGTAAAATGACTAACATAAGAAAGAACTTAGAACTTAGATGTCCCCCAAATCCCTCAAACTCAGTAAGTCTAAAAATAAGCTCAGGATCTTCTTCAAAGAACTATTATATTTCATTAATTCTAAAACACGCATTTTTTAAAATTTTAACATTTCTGAAACTGGTACATGAACATAATAGTGTGTCATAGTTCAATTGGCAATACTGTTTCCTTTCTTAATGGTACATAAAACAATGGTGCCTCAGAATTTCTGGTTTCTTAGATTTGATAAAATAAGGTAACTTCCTCCTAAATGTAATCCTCAAATTTAAATCTCCAATACCTAATTTTTTTAAAATAATATCTCCTTTATATATCCATTATTTTCCATTTTCCCTACCACCACTCCAGTTTAAGGTTGTGTATGTATCAAGTGTGCACAGATTAAATACCTTCCTCACTGGTCTCCCTGAATCCAGTGTTTCCCTATTCTAAATTATCAAGTACAGCACCATAGATCAATCTTTCAAAACTACCATGTACTCATGCCCCTCTCCCTCTCTAAAATAGCTTCTCACTACACATAAGCAAAATCCCATGATTTTGCCTGAGCTAACCTTTACAGACTTTCTTTGTCATTAATCAACATAAGCCTTCTACTCTAGTCAAGCTCTTCTGTTCACGGTCAAATGTTCTAACTTCTATTAACCTTACCAATCCTCCCATCTGAAATGCACCCCACCCTGATGCCTTTTATATCAAATGCCAAGGCTCACCCCAAGCTTCATAATTTCCATCAATTTCCCTCAATCATTCCAAGCCATACCCTCTTCTGAAATTGAGCATGAAACCATTTTGAACATTGCTGTATTTAACCTTCATAGAGGTATGTCTGATTTCCACAATAAAATTAAAAGGATCAAAAGCAAAGACTATATTTTGCACTTATACAGCATATTTTAGTGGTTAATTACATAGCCTCTGGAGCCTAACTACATAGGTCTGACTCTCAGCTCCACGAAACTTATTGTGTGACTTTGGGTAAGTTACTTAACCTCTTTGTGCTTCGGTGTCCTCATTTATAAAATGAAACCAATAATGGAACCAAGTGCCCAATTTGTAAAATGGAACAAAATGGAACCAATGTAAAATGGAACTAATCCTCAAAGGATTGCTATGAGAATAAATGATCATGTAGGACTGTACTTGAAACATATAAGCTCTTTCTAATTGTCGATTGCTATTGTTTTTATTAATAAGAAAAGTCACCACATAAGTGCTGGAAATGCTACATAAGTGTTAGCTATTATTATTATTATTTAGAATCTCCGTATCGTGGTACCTAAAATAATAATAAGTATAGAGCATGTATTTAGTACTGATTTGATGGAGGAAAGGAGAAAAAGTCTTCACATGAGAAGCATTTTTGAAAAACATCTATTTCTGATATTCTAGGGAGCAGCTGGAGAAATTTGTCCAGGAATGGCAATAAATACCTATTTTGGGGTCTACAACAGCAATGTATTCTCAGGTGAAATTAACAGAAGAATGATAGTAAAAAGGTGTTCCATAGGGAGCAGAGCTATATGTTCTTAGACCCACACATACCATATATACCTGCACTATAGTTTTTAGCTGAGATTGTCATAAGATGCACACAAAACTTCTTGGTGAGATTAGGATAAACAGGTACTTACTGAGCATGCCTCTATAATTGAGGTCCATATCTCGGCTCTCTGTGATCGAACTTTAATAGCATCCAGAATGGCATCAGGAGACAATAGCCCTGAAGGCCTCACAACATTTAGAAGTTCAGTGAGACTCATCAGAGGTAAACGCACAGCCTGCATGATTTCAGCATGATTCTCCTTTGAGTTGTGCTTACACCAGTTTAACAAAGCTAGGAAAATATCTTTTTCGGGAGCTGCAAATGAATCTCTTAAAACGATGTTTAAAAGTGCGGTCTGAAAAGGAAAAGAAGGAAAAATGCCAGTTATTATGGAGCTCAACCATGTACAGGATCAACCAATAAAATCTTACAGAACTGCAACTATCAGTTATATTTAGACAATTAACTCTTTTTGACAATCCTCTGTGTCCTTTGTGCCATATACTCTCTTACACATTATGGCTGTGTGAACAGTTGTAGGCATCCTGTACCACTACATCAAACATCTAGTCTTTCCAACACATCTGCACCCATCTTCTAATAAAACAAAAAGAAAAGTGGCAATGCAAGAAGCTGTCATTCCACATAGGTTCTTCAGGAGAGTTTTCACTTATAAGTCAGTAAGATCCATCTGCCATTTAAATTTCAAAATCTTTTGTTTCACACTCTTACTGTACCATCATGTTTTTGATTTTCAGATTTTCAGACTGACATCCAGCAAAATAGGTGGAACCCTCAAAGACCCTTGCCTCTAAAAATAAAGTAGGATAATAAAAATTATAGTTTAAACACAAAGATATATAGCTTTTCAAATAGGTATTCACATTCAAAATATCCAGGCCCTAAGAGAAACATAGAAAGAAGAGACAACCACCAGGGTTCAGAAAAAGATTGGAGCAAAATAGTTTTACTCCAGGTATTACACAGTATAAAAACACTATTCTATAATGAATTTTGAGCCAGCAAAATACAAAAACAAAACAGTGATCTAAAGACATCTAATGATGCATCTGATCTCCTTTATGAACTTTCCTTCTTGTAATAAGGAATTATTAGTTGTACTCTGTCAAAGAAATATAAACCAAAAAATATTATGCAACACCACAAAGGAGCCTATATGACTGCCATCACATTGAAAACAACCACCCAGCATCAAAGTCTCTTTTGCATATAGAATGTAGAAGAACTTTAAAAGAAAACAAAAGCAGTCTGCCTCTCTCTTACACGATCTAGAGTCTCAGTAGCCAGAGGCAGGTGGTTAGACAACCTCTTCTACACATGATTTTAATGTTTTATCCTTACTCCACTGCTTTATTTCTACTGTAAGATAGAAACAAAACAATGCATGCCTGTAAACTATTTGCAGACAATGACACACCTTAGAAAGGGAGAGGAAGCCTTCACTTGAGAGCACCTCCTGAGCATTTCTGTCCATAAACATGCAGCACATGCAAGTTAACTTGGGAAGTGAGTAGAGACTGGCAACATCAAAAGTCATACAGACATTCTGAATGTTAAGAATGGTGCAGAGATACTCAGAGGTAGAATCCTCCAGCTCTGGAAATCCATATTTATGAGCCAAGCTCAAAAAGTCCAGCAGCACCTCCTCCTTCTCATCCGTCAGTGTCGCCGCCCGGTGTAGATGTACTTAAGTAGCATTGTGAATGCTTCTGCAGTGGTATCTTGGAGAGGGATTTCTGCTTCGGGCTGAGACTCTCGCATTCCACCATACAGTAATGCTCTGCATGTCAGAGAGGAAACACATGAGAAAACCCTCAAATAAGATTTGCTACAAAATTATGAAATAATGGTTATCAACATTATACAAACATGAAGTTGTTTAATGACACTACGATTCAGGTAAAGAAATGCATAGTAATCATTTAAAATAGTTCTCTAAAGAAACAAAGAGAAATCATTTTAAAACTATGTTGAAATAATTCTTCTATAAACAACTGAACTAATGAAATACTCTGAGAGCTCAAGATATGTAATAGACATTTCATTAAGTAGAAAGATGAAAGTGCTCTTTTGAGAGGAACAGTGAAATCAATATAAACATGTTAAAGGCCAATAAGGCAATTTAAAAAGTAAAACTCTATCGGAAAAGGCATAATCAGGCAAAAACAATTAAACACAATCAGGTGCCATTCTTCCCTGTTAGACTGGCAGGGAAAAAAAGCCTATTAATATTCAGTGCTGCAAAAGCAATGGAGAAACAGGCTCTCATTCACTATTTTCAGAGTGAACGTGGGCACTCCTTTTAGGAACGTAATTGAAGTGACATCTTATTCAAATTTAAAATGCGCATACCCTTCAACTCGGTAGTCTCACTTTTCAGACTCAATTCTACAGACATAGTAGGACATGGTAAAGATTAACATATAAGAATATACACTGAAAAATGGAAACACTAGAAAAGATTTAAATGTCCATCAGGAGGAACATGGTTTATAAAAGCTGTGATATAAACATTCTGCGCAGTGATTAGAAAGATCAAGGGAGATCAATATATACTGTCTTAGAAAGAGGTCTAGGATATAGTAGGTAAGCTACAGACCCATATGTGTTGAGGAGAAAAGTGTATGGCACATCCTTTACATGTATGCACATAATAGGTATATATAGATATATCTATTCATACTGGAAAAAATCAGGAAATTCATATTAAACTGTTAATAGTGGTTGTCTCTGAGGGAATGAGATTAGATAGCTGGTAGGAAAAAAGACTTTCATTGTTATTTTGTAAATTAAAAATGAAACTGTAATGGAATTATGGACAGCGATTTTTTTTGTCTTTTATTATTTGTCAAGATTTTTAAAAATCCCCACATTATTGCTTATCTATTCATCTAAAAACGAAAACCAGACAATTCAGTCAGGTAATGAATTTGAATTTCTACCTCTATTACTCTGTGAGAAATACGAAGCAATTTAAACCTTTACTTCTATTAGAGAAGAAAGGGCAGCCAGGAGGAAAATAAAGGGAAGGAAATGCATAAAAAAAAAAGAGTAAAAAGAGTGAGAAAGAAAACAAGTAAAAATGAGAGCAAGAGAATAAGGGGCAAAAAGATATCCCTCTGGCTCCTAACATTCTCAGAACAGGACTAGTATCTCAAGAGTTCCCTCCATACTTGCCTAAGGCTCCCCCAACCCCCCCTCAGGATCCAGCATTCTTGCTTACCTCAGGAAAATATTGAAACCATCCAATAAAAGATTCATGCTGAATACACCTCTTCACTGGGTTATACTCTGCCTAAAAACACCCTTGAAGGTTTTCATTAATCCAGACATCATCCAATCATAACTTTAAAATTACAAGATTAAAGAACATCTTCCTGGGGAGATCTTGCCATGACTTAGTCCTACACCAGTATGATCCATGATATTTACCTGGATACTCATTGCCTTAAAACTAGTTTTGATGAGATATCCTTGGAACCCTAAACATGAACCACCAACATATGGAAAGTTCCCTCCTGTACAGTTAGTTTAACTTTATCTGGGAATGGATAAGCTCTGTGGCAATACTTAGTAAGGCCTCTCTTGACTGCTGCCAGTTAACTTATGTTTGCACATGAACAGTGTCAGCAATGAGAATTTAAGCACTGGCAATGACTTTGAGTTTAGCCTACTGAGCCATTAGACATTAAAGGTAAAACAACCACAAAGAGACATCAAGAACAAAGTCAATAACTGAGGGAAGTATATTCTATTCACTCAATGTGATCTTCAAATCTCTAAAAGATACCCACATATAGTTGTCTCAAATTATTTTTGAAAGAGGGTAAGGTATATACTATTAGCAAATATTAAACATAAAGCTAAAAAGTTCTGACAAGAAAGGACTCTTAAAAAACACTTTAATAGTAATGAGTGGACTAAAGGTAAGAAAAGGAAAAGAAACACAAAAGAAAAAGTGTGCAAGGACAGAAGCTGGTAACAAATAGTAACTAGACCATGGTCAGCTGCCTTCAGAAAGTTGACCATTACTGAGAGGAAAAAGAGAGTGTCAGGTAGAACTCTTAATAGACTCCCGTATTTTCAGACTCCCAGCTTCATCTACAGTGGCATTTTACATGTACAGGATGGAATGTTCTAAAAATGTTTATAAAGTACTACAAGAGTTCTAGCTAAGTAGTTAAATATTTCCAAGAGACACTTTACTACAATGTGTGTGACTCTAGGTGTTGCTGTTTTGCTGTCAGTTAATTCTGATTCTAAAAATCAGACTGTAGTTTTCACTAAAAGATAACTGAAATTTTCTCTAAGCCGCTGGCATGTCGATTTTAGATATCAAGTGGCCCAGGCAAATCCATGATTTATGGATATGGACTCTATGGATTTATCAAAGATAAATTACATTCTGCGACGATTCCCTTTTAACTAACATTAGGTAAAATGTAGATAATAAGAGCTCAGTTTAACACTTATACCCTGGACATTAAGGGTCAGAATAAAAAACAATAGCTACATATAATTTTTATATTAATTAAATACATAAATATTTTGTTTAGTTCTACTTCTAATATAAGTATGAAACAGTCTCAGTAAATACTTAAGTTTCATTTAATTTGGGGTTATCAAACTGCCTGTCTTAGAGATAGATGGGCTGGGTTACCTACAGATCCTGGTGTCAATAGTCTGAAACTAAGAGGTATTCTATTCACGTTCATTAACAAGTCCAGAGGGCAGTCTGTCTATACAACAAGAAGCCTATCTGCCAACAAATCAGTTTAAGTTCCATTAGTCATCAACATGAAGAGAAGGTAAGGGCAACAAAGACAACCTGAGAAATAATCTGAGTCTTGGAAATTGGTTGACTAGGTACAGTTAGCCAGGGGAGCCTTCTAACTCTATAACTCTAACTCAAGATGGCTCCTGAAGAGAAAGCAATTTTCAAAAAAATAACAAAAAGTCTACAAAGACAAAATTCTTATAGATGCAGAATTGAAGACTGCTAGTATTTATTGTTATGCTTTGTTACATATTTTTTATAGAGTAGAAAATATCAATGTTTCCTACTAGTGACTTGAATCTTCAAAAAATATTACAAACTTACCGAAAATATTGGCACCTCGCTGCTAAAATTACCCTGTGGGCAGGAAAACGTTTCTTTTCCACAACAAATGTGACGTCGCCATATTCTTCTCCAATCAGCAAGGCACCAATATGTTCAGACAAAATGTGCACATGATCAATTTCCCCCACTGCAGTAAAGGGGCGAAGAGGGTGGCTGTTACTCATCTTGTGGAGATGATAGTCGCTGATCTAGTACATAAAGAAAGGATGAGAGTTGTTGGGGAGGAAAGTATACTTAGAAAATCACATACCATTAATATAGCTAAGTAAAAATTTAAAGTACTTAAGAAAATCACATGAGAGAGATTTCATCAGTAACCCGCTTATTCTGGGAAGCAATTTAGCTTGCTTCCATTAACTCCACTGCCTTCACTGCCTTATCACATTAGGAAAACAAAAATAAATGTCAGGGTCTCCAAACACTAACAGCACTTAGAACTATCACAGTCTAGATTGCTATGCCCAAGTACAGGTCCCTCATTCCTCAGTACCTCAGGAAAAGGAAAGCCAACAACCAGAAGATTCCTCTTTTAGCACAGATATATTTAATAAGGTAGGGTACACTAAATCCAGAATAAAAGTCATTCGGGTACAGATCTAGACCTAAATCACAGAATAAACTAAATCATCACATTTCAAATAATTTCAGAGGTTTTTGGTCTAAAATCATCTTAAATATTTTATAAAAAATATAAAATTTCCAGATTCACAAAATAATGTTTTTTTAATAAAAGTTTATAGCAAGCATTCTAACCCTGCTCAAAAAAAGAATAACCCAAAATATTTTTCACAAGACTGTAACTTCAAGTTCAAACTTGCAGCTCTGATGATCACAATGCAGTGTTTACCAGGACATTATTACATTTATTCTCATTTACAGGCACTTCCTTGCTTTTGTATGCAATGCCTTTCTGCAAATGTAATTAAAAAGCAAACAACTAAAACTTGATTAACATCTTTATATGTTGGAAAGGGGAGTTACGTGCTTTGATAGCTAAAAATGTTTATGTTCTTAAATCTGTACTATATTTGCAGGTACTGCTCTTTGTGGTGTAAGTAACCCACCCTTACTAGCATTCGGGTGCCCAAGGTGGAAATGTGGCTAACATCTTAGAGGTGAGCCAGCTACCTTACACTGCACCAGAGACTAGGGAAATTGAGCTGGATATGCTCTCTCCACTAGCCCACAACACTTTCTTGAACTCTCCACTTGGACCAGGCAGGATTAAAGGGCAAGCCGTTCGTAATCTTTCAACTTTCACATCCAGGTCCATTATTAGCAAAGTGTGTGAAAAATGGTCTTTACCCCAGTGACTACAGTGGAAGCTCCTCATGCTCCAGGTTCTCCAGTTACCTGCTATTCCATGCCCACCTCCAAAAGAGGGAGCTACATCAAGGACTGTCATTTAGAGGAACATGGAGGATGTCAGGCAAAGAGACAAGCTCCTGGCCCCCTAGACAGTAGGAGCACCAGAGGGCTAGCAGCATGCTTTCCTTGTCACCAAGGCAAATCTGTTTCTTTCAACTGCAACCTCCATTTGAAAGCCCTAAAAACAGAATCAACTCCAGTCAATTGTGTACGGAAGACCAAATTCAACTTAAGATCAACTTAGGAATGTCAGCAAATCATGTGTGAATCAATAATCTAATGTGTGATATAACAGTCTAACACAGGAGTTGGCAAACTCTCTGCAAAGGGTCAGATAGTAAAATATTATTAGGCTTTATAGGCTATATAGTCTCTGTCACAATACTATTCAACTAAAAGCAGCCACAGATAAAAGTAAATGAATGAGCATGGCTATGTTTCAATAAAACTATTTATAGAAAAGAGCTGGACTTAAACCTCAGGCTATAGTTTGCTAACCCCTGCTAATAACATATGATCAAGGACTGACTAGATAAAAAATCAGACTGTTTTTGGTTTTTGTTTTGGTTTCTGGCTAGGTTACCCAGTCAATGTTCAAAATAACATGGTCACTTCCTATGTCAACCATGAAATTCTGAAAGTGACTCATGCCTGATTTCAAAATCCCTTTCTTCTTTAACACAAACTCTCTCTCACATCACTATCTAATATTTCAATGATGGTGTATAACTCTAAACAAAATAGATGCTTTCTCTGGCTGAAAGGATGCAATACATATACAGCCATACCTCAGAGATATTGTGGGTTCAGTTCCAGACCACCATTGTATAGCAATAAAGCAAATAGTAATCTTTTGGTTGATGGAAGGTCTTGCCTTCAATTTTTAAAAAATGCAACATTTGTAAGGCTCAATAAAAGGACGTGCAATAAAACAAGATGTGCCTATACCCAGTGAATATATTCTCTGGTATAACATTCTCTTTAAATTTTATCTACGTCTTCAGTAAGATTCAAATGATTGACTAAATAGCTCTTGATGGACAATGATTGATTTGGGGTTAACTCAAAAGCAAATTTATAATTCTTCAATTGATACATAATAAACATTAATACTACATCTATAAATATCATCTTAGTAGATTCTCCAGATTCTCCATATAATTTCATTTTGTTAAATTTACATTTTAATTATGCTTTTCCAACTAGAGATATAAAGTGAAAATTGCCAGGTATACAAAACAGCCACTTATATGGAAATAAACACATTTTTTATTGGCATATAGAAAGAATTTTAATTACACCAGTGATTCTCAATGAGCTTGCCACAAACTGGAATCACATAGGAAGCTTAAAAAAAAAAAAAGATGCTTGAGCCCCACCCATCAGAGATTCTAATTTAATTGGTCTGAGATGTGATTCTAATGAGCAGCATGGAAAAGAGGCACTGATTTAGACTCTGTTGTAAGTTCACCACCCTTACATAGGTGCACAAATATGTAAACAAAATATCTGCTGAGAAAATTAGTTTAGGATATGATTCCATTTTAAATCTTATTGCAAAGAAGCAAATGGTGCTAACAAAGTTACCAATGTCACAGCTTGTATGCAGAATACATTTTCACCAGATGCACTAGCTTATCTACAAAGTGATAGTTTGGGTCCACTCACTTGCATTAAAAAAAGCATGTGTTAGAAATTACTTAAACTTAAACAATTAAACTTAAACTTAAACTACTTAAACTTAAACTTAAACAAACTTAAACTACTTAAACTTAATTTTTTAAAACACCAATTTTAATTTGATAAATAAAATTGGAAAAAACAATTTTAAGTTCATGGAGTAAAATTGTTTATTGACTTGTTTCTTAAGCTTTAAGACTTACTCTGTCACTAATGACACAGGTGATTTTGACAAATTTTCTAACTTCCATGAGATTGTTTCTATACCTGTAATAACATGGTTATATTAGGAATTTTTTAAAGTTATGTTTTTTTAATTCTGCCACTGCCTTTTAATATCGCTGTTTTGGCCTATCACATAAAATGGACTCTCATGACAGCATATCGTTGTACTTACTCATGGCTGTGATTTATCACAGCAAAGAATACAAAGCAAAATCAGCAAAGGTTTTGAAAAAGCACATGGAACATAGTCTGAGAGAAACCAGAGAAAAGCTTCCAAGGGTCCTCTCCCAATGGAGATACACTGGATGTATACCCCCAGCAAGATGTGGCAAAATATGTTAAATGTTGCCAACCAGTAAACTTATTAGACACGCAATACCTACAGTGTTTAATGAAGGGGGCTATTAATGTAGATAGCCTTTGTCTGGCGTGTATCCAAACTCCAGTCTCCAAGAATGAAAACAGTACTCAACATAAACCATAACTGTTTGTACAAATGGTTTAAGTGAGCTTATCAATTAATTGCAAGAACCTTTCTAAAATCTGTTTCCTGATGCCAGACAAGAGACAACTTTGCAAGCAGCCCTTTCTAAAGATAAAAGTTCAATACTGCTATGTTAACTCTTGTTTTGTATGTTCCAGAAACAGAGAATCTAATAATGTTAGCAAAGCACTGAAAACAAGGAATCTAAAAGCCTATCTGATACACTTATTTAATCTTAGATTTGGACAGGACAAACTATACTAAGAAAATAATCTACCCCACCTGTCCAAATGTATTCCTGACCTCTGACCTCCCAATATGCTATCTCCAGTTTTATGAACAGGTTTCTTCAAAGCTTCGAGGATCAAATAATTCCAATGTTAAACTATTCCTGTGCAAATAGGAAAAAGTAGTTTTCTGCTTCTTCTTATGAAGCCAATGTAACCCTGACACAAAGATGTGACCACAACCACACACTGAAAAACCAGTATACATGAAAAAATCCTATGTAAAATATTAGGAAATCGAATTAAGCAGAAGGATGTAACAAAGCAGGTCAATTCCAAAAGGATGGATGAATATTAGGGAATGTACCTATCATCAAATTAAAAGGTCAAAAAATTAAAATATCATACAATTAGCATAATAAAAACTAAAATACCTTTTATGCAATCATTAATAAGTTTATTTTTTTAATTTTAATTGAATAGGAATAAAAATGATACTTCCTTAGCTTGATACACAAATACAAAGCCTGACTGTAACAAATGTAAGCATCTGGTTAATAATAAAATGCAAGAAATATTCCTAGAAAGTTCATAAATAAGATGTCTAATCTTATCGCTATTAATGTTTTTTCAGGAACCAAACAATGCAATTAAGAAAACCAAGTTAAAGGTAAACTGAGGAAGAAACAAAGGCAAAATTATCACTACTGCTGATAATCTGGCCACATGACGTAGCTATGAGACTCAATTGAAAAGATGTAAGAGAAAATAAAGGAGGTTCACTAAAGTGACCACATAAAATTATTATATAAAAATATATCGTATCCTAAATTATATAACCATCAGGTATAAACATCATGCTGTATACCTGAAACTAATATAAAATAATATTGAATGGCAACTCTAATTGAAAAATTAAAATAAACATACAGAAGAAAAAACAAAAAAAATTAAACTTTAAATAATTAAAATAGTATCCCTTTATGCCAAAATAACCAGCTAAAAAAATGAGAAAAAAAATTGCAATTTATAATTACAAAACACATGCAATAACCTAGAAATAAACTCATAGAACATGTAAAGGAAATTATAAAACTCTATTGAGGGATTTCAGAAAAATAAATGAAGAGACATTCACTGTTCGGAAATAGACCAATGTTGTAAAGAGACCAATCATCTTTAAATCACCATATTAAAAACACATATTTAATATGTTGTTGTACTTTATATTGTGAACAAAAACAATGCTTTACTAACAGCAAAATTCAACAAAACAATAAAAAACAATAATTTGACAAACTGGCACACATATTAGAAAATTGAGAATGAGAAGTAAGAATTTTATATTTATCAAAAGGTTTTTTTAAGCTAACAGCATTCTAATTAATACAGGAATTAAAAGTAGTGTATATCAGAATCACACAGAGTTTTTAAAGTAAATTGCGATAAAGGAGTTCATCTAGAAGAATAAAAAAAAAGCGATAAGAGGGGGTCAGCTTACTGGATGAGAAAGCAAATGATAAATTAGAGCAATTAAAACAATATCATATTAGAGAGACAGATCATTGGGGCTGAGGAATAAATCCAAGTATATGTAGGAATTCAGTATATATAACTGCAGCATTTCAATTCATGGGAAAAAATAGATTTTTCCAAAGGTTTGGCTAGCCATTTTGAGAAAAGTAAGCTGAATATTTATACAAGAGCATAAAATTAAGTAAATAAGGATATTAACTTTAGCACTTTCTGTAACGTAAAAAATTGGAAAAACTTAAATGCCTATTTAAAGGGAAATGGGTAAACAGATAATGTAAGTCTATACAAGGAATATTATATAATGATTTAAAAGAATAAAGTTAAATGCTACTGACATCGAAAAAAATCTTAAATATATGTATGCATGTGCAAGAAGGGTGAGTTGTAAAACAATATTAGAGTAAAATCATACTTTGTTAATAAATAAAAAGCAATCACCAATTTGTTACCAAGGGTTACCCAATTAATCAGTGTTGTGGAAAAATTTTTACACAGTGCATTACGTATTTTTGTAATGTTTAAAAATTTTATTACGAGTGTGTTTTATTTGTAATAAAACTATATATAAATATTTCAATAACTTTGGCCATTAAAATTATGCAATATATTAAATTAGTCTGTGTATGAGACAGCAAGTGTTTTAATGTGCCACAACCAACAGTGCCTGATTTAGTGACTGAAACAGAACGGTAAGCAAAGGGACTATATATTATGTCCACAGTAAAAATTAACAACTTGAAGGCAAGGACAAAAAGTTCATTACACTAAGACAGGCAAAACATAATGAATATCAGATACCTGAGTAGCATAGTCTACTAGGACACTATCTGATACATCCCAATATAAAAATCTTTACCTTACAGATTTCAGTATGACTTTTTTATAGCCTTAAGGCAGATTTTCTCAGATGCAAACAAAATGCTCAGAAATTTGCTTCTGTTGACAATCCTGGAGCCTAAAACTTGCTGATGTTCACAAGATAGGGCAGGTGTAATCTGTTTACTTAAGCTGTTCCTTCAAGGTGGAAAGAAGGAGAAAAGTAGGAAGCCAGGAAAAACAGGGACTTTCTCTGAGAGATCATGGAAATGTTACATTTCGCAACTGTACACAATTATTAGTTGAGGGTTTGGCACTTCATATGGATTTACCAGGGATGGTGTTATAGAAACTACAGTACTTTTTGTAGTTGGCTAACTTACATGGATTCAAATACATCAAAAATTTTTTTTAAAGACAAAATAAAGTACTAAAATTCTCAGTGTTAGTGACTATTCGTTATGCAATATGAAACCCACACTCATTTGTTCTAACCAAAATAATAAACAATGTCCATCAATAAAGTAAGAGCACTATATGTAGTTCATAATGTTGGAATGTTATAATTACCTATTCAGAAGTTTGAAAAAACCAAGTCAACCTAAATATCAATTTCTTTACTCAAAGCTCACTTTTAGCAGAACTCTTTACAAACTTTTCTTTTATAAGGGTTTACCACATTTTTTAAAATTAAAGTTTATTCTCCAGAGTTTAATCAGGAAATAGACAAAAAGCAAAGTTCTACCAGGTAGAGATGCCAATGAGTCCTTGAATCTCCCCTGGGATGCTATTTCCACCCTGCGTATTTCCTGACTGAAGGCCTTTATGGGAAAAAAGACCTTCTGCTCTTAATTGCAAAATATAAATGATCTTTCTCTTGAGGAAAGAGATGGCATTTACAAGCATATGGCTTAGCAATTTCTTTCTGCTCTTGGTACCCATGTGGTGTGTAATTTGAAGTAGTATTCCTTAAACTTTAAATTAATATTGCTTGGGGAGATAAATGATATCCTGTCCGCATCTCAAACACTCTAAAAAAAATCACATTCTACTTTCTCATGGGAAGGATACCTCACTTCTTTCAATATATACACTACCCACATCATCCAAAAGTTTGAATGAACAGGTGTAGAATGACCACACTAGTAAGTATAACCTTGATCCTGATATTCTGTAAATCCAATTCTAAACCTTACAGAAGAGTAATAACACCCGGGCAGTAAAGTGCTACAGTGAAAAAACACGATGGAATTCATAGGCATTTTCTATCATCAGGATTCCTGAAATGTCTTTCTCTGGGAAAGATTAAATGGTTTCTAACATCCAATCTAGCTGCAAACTCGTCACTCTACAATTTTATACATTTGTAAGTAAATGTTTATAGATATGCTCAGCTTGGAACACTAAAAACTATGCCATAACAAAAATATTTGACAAGATTATTTTATTGAGAGCATATGTAACTCCATTTATCAATTATTACATTGATTCTCCTTCTCTTCCAAAGAACAAACTAGTTTCTGAATTTATATATAATTCATTTGATAAAGATTAAGCTCCCTCTCTACACTACAGGCCCAGTGCTAGGTGACAGAAACACAAAGATCAATAGTAGAGTTGTAGCTACCTTTGAAGAATTCACTGTCTACTAGGAAGGTAGGACCAGATGACAAATAATGTCAATGCTACAACTAGCAAGCTGTAAGTTTATGATTTTTAGAAATCGTAAGTCGAATATATCTTCCATAATACCATGCCAAAATAACCACAGCTATGCTAAACAGAATATTAAATGAATAGGAACTCAGAAAATTGTGTTATACTTTTATATCAGAATAAGAGTTAATATTTAAATAACTGCTACTTCCTCTCCAAAACGGGGTGCTCACAATCCATGGAGAGTATAACACAAACCATAGAAATTTGGGAAGAAAACCTTAACACTTCTATTGCTATGTATTTTTAACCTAGAAAAGGGAGAAAAAATAAGCTTTAGTAATAGTTAATGTGGTTGGACATTCCCTCTCACTCATGATCTGCATGCCAAAAAAGAGTCACTCATAAGATAAACAGGTGTCTTGAGAGAAGAGTAGGAATTCCTACTCACAAAGTGACAGGGCTGAAGGTAGTATCCTAACTTGCTCAATGGAAATATCAGGTTTACCTGTGTGCTTGCTCATGTGAATTTTCTAAATGTTATCTAGTTTTAATTAAATTACCGCTCACAAAATGACAAATGGATTTTAAAAAGTTCTTACAAGGAAACTACTCATTGAAGAAAATGTAACATTGCCAACACAAGCAAACAAGAAGAAAAAGACTGTTATGACAACTCTACTAGTAACTAGATTTTATAAGGTGACTCTGTCATAAGTCCTAGAGATTTAACGCAGAGTATAGTGAATACATACAACAATATTGTATTATAACCATCAAACTGCTAAGAGACTAGAACTTTATTCCTACCACTAAAAAGCAATGATAATTATGTAAAATGATACAAGTATTAATTATCGCTACAATGGCAATCTTATCACAATATATAAATACAGCAAATTAATATATCATACACCTTAAACGTTTACACAAAATGTTAACTGTCAAATATATTTCAATAAAAAACTGATTCCCAAATCTGAAATAATCAAGATCATTTGAAACAAACACTATAACTAACAATGAACATTCATACAAAAGGAGTTAAACATATGTTCAATGAATAAAAATTAGTTGAATATTTTAACCTAAAAAGAAGCTTAAAACAAAAT
Organism: Eonycteris spelaea; assembly: GCA_003508835.1. Classification (NCBI taxonomy): domain Eukaryota; kingdom Metazoa; phylum Chordata; class Mammalia; order Chiroptera; family Pteropodidae; genus Eonycteris; species Eonycteris spelaea. Next base: position 3,649,384 of record PUFA01000069.1, read on the forward strand.
TACAATTTAGTAGCATATTAACCATTTTGCAGTAGGGACACCAAAAGTATTTCTCACCTAGTAATAATGGTGACTATTTATTGAGGATTTACTATAAGCCAGACAGAGTCCTAAGCATTTTACACACATCATCTTACCTAATATTCAAAGAACTGGATTAGGTAGGTGCTATTTTTTATCCTAATTTACAGATAGGAAATTGAGACACAGACAAGATTAGACAACTTGTCCAAGGCCACAAACAATGAAGGTCCCATCAGTGTCCTGAACTTACAAGAGTCACTCACTGTAGTTACACGGAAGAAATCAGAAATGATTCTGACTGACTCAGATTCCTAGACCTGCCAATTAGCTCCTCAGACGAGCAGTTCTCAAACTTTAACACACTTTACTCAAACCAGGGAAAATATGTCATGGGTGATAAGAATAAAGCGTCATTCATTTTTCAAGACAACTTTTGGAGATCACATATACGTGTGCTTTATTAATATGGGGAGAATTCATATTTTAACTGCAATGTAGTTAAACTGTAGTAACCGAAAAGTTATAGCCCAATAATATTAATATGAATATGCATCAACATACATTATAGGGTTAACTGAACAACCTACAAATTAAATTTATTATAAACAGTAGTTTATAATAAAAAACAAAGAAACAACTAAAAAGTACAACCAACTCAACATATTCTGATGCATCTTTACAAAATGTAAAATAATTCTACCTTATGCATGTTCATATGTGGAACAGGAGCTTTGCAATGTTGCTACAGACTGCATAAAAACCAGACTTCTTAGCAGAAAAACAAATCAGAATCTTTTATAAATTGTAGTATTATGCTGATGTGATTTATGAATGCTACATTATGCATACCCTTGATTGTTACCAGTAAGTCGTCAAGGGACACATATAAATAAAATATTACAAGGTCATCTGACATTTGCCAATATTTTTTGATCAGGACCCACCAGTGGCCTTGAGCCATCTTTCTGAGGTGTTCTCTTAAACAAGGCAATGCTCCTGGCTCAGTTTGGCATGATACCTAATTCTGTGGTGGTTGGGAGAAGCTACTCTATTATTCAATCACAAAACATCTAAGACTCTGAAGGCAAAAACAGCACAATATGTAATTTGCAGTATTATTTTTATTTCTATTTAATTCAAGCCTTTTTCAGTTTCTCTGGATCCCATCTCAAATTGAAACAATCTTCCCAAATACCTGCAAACAAACAAAAGCATTCAATCTGGTATCCTAGAACAAGATAAATATCAAATTACCCAAGTGAGCTTCACTGTATTATGTTTTAAAGTTTCCCCAAACACTGAGGTTTGCTGTTTCTTCTTCTTCCCTACAAAGTATCTTCTTAAGCTTATGCTTCAAAAAAGAACTCATACACTGCTGATGGGACTGCAAATTGGTACAGCCACTATGGAAAACAGTATGGAGGTTCCTCAAAAAACTAAGAATTGATCTACCATATGATCCAGCAATCGCTCTACTGGATATTTACCCCAAAGACTTGAAAACTCATATCTGAAAAGATATTTGCACACCGATGTTCATAGCAGCGTTATTCACAGTGGCCAGGACATGGAAGCAACCGAAGTGTCCTATGATAGATGATTGGCTAAAGAAGCTGTGGTACATATATACAATGGAATATCATTCAGCTATAAGAAGAGATGAAATACTGCCATTTGTGACAACATAGATGGACCCTGAAATAATCATACTACGAAAATAAGCCAGACAGAAAAGGTTGAAAAATTATATGACATCACTTACATGTGGGATATAATCCTAAAAGCAACAAATGAACAGGACAAACAGAGGCTCGTAGACATGGACAATGGACTAGTGGTTACCTGAGGGGAGGAGGAAGAGAGAGGGGAGGGAGAAAAATTTTAAAATGGTAAATAATAAATAAATAAAAATGTTTTAAAAAATAGGATGAGTAAAACCTTATCATTAGATTTTATTAACCTAAGTTCTCAATGTTTACCCAAAGACCTACATTATCCAGACACCTCAGCTCCTGTTTGTCCCACTGTGTAATTCCTTCTAAGGCAACCTTCTATAAGATGGGATGACTTCTGGGAATAACAAGTCATGAACTACAACTCTAAAAAGTGGCTATCACTTAATAGGCCTCAGAGTTCATATAACTTTTTTCAGGTTCTCAGCTTTATTGGCCCAAGTCCATTGAAAACTACATGAACTGTATGCTGGAAACAGAAAAATATATATGTACCTAGAGCCAGAAACAATGAAAAAGTCATGAGTGCAGAGGTTATTAGCTGTAATAATATCTGAAAATACAGGACAAGCCATTTCTGTTTAATTTCTTCAGTGGCAACTTATGGTTCTGTAATATTCTTGCCCAAATTTAAATTATATTTTCCTAATTAATAAAGGTTATTATAGTATAAACTCTCATTAAAGCAGTGGAATCACCAATGGCTACAATTTAATTTCTTTGTAGCAAAGCTACTGTGAACATGTGCATTATTGTCTGTGTAAGGAAACTGGCTTTTCATTTGTAGATGTTATAAAAATGTTCCACTGTGCATACTTTGATGCAGTTTGTTAAACTCCGATATCTTGGCTATTTCTGGGAAACTGCAAAATAAAAAAAAGATCAACTCTGAGAAATTAGTCCACCTAAAATCTTAATTTATAAGTTTATCTGTTGACATTCTAGATCATAATCTAAAGGAAATGTTTACAAATTATACTAGTCTTTCTTCTGTTCCTTTTAAGCCCAATATGTAATTTTAGTTTTGTGAGCATTGTCTTTATTCCTCCAACATGCTATTCTATACTCCAATAAAAAAAGAATAAAACTCAGAGATAATCATCTTCATGTAGTCTAGGTGTTACTGTCCAAACAGCCACTGATTCAAATCTATAGGCAAAGTCAAGTGTACAGCCAAATCAAAATCTATAGTGCATACTTAAGAATGAACAAATGAGCAGCACATATCAAGCAAATAACTTTCATTTTAGTAACGGAAAAACTTAGACAATAAGTTCGAGAAACCCATGCCTCTTAAGAGAACAGACTTTTCCTGAAAAAGATCACCCCTTCACATTATCTATCTATCTAGATCTAGATATCTATTTATGCCTACAGCACTTGGTCTTCCTAGGTGGTCTCCCATACAAGTACTAATCAGGCCCAACCCTGCTTAGCTTCCGAGATCAGACATCAGGCTTGTTCAGGGTGGCATACATGGACCATGGCTCCACGAAACAAGGGCCTTTTGTATGTAAAGCAGACGTGCTAACCACTACACTATGGAACCACATTCCCCTGCATGTTTTAAACTTAACCTTACCCCAAATGTTCCACAAACTCCCAAGAAAAAGCAAATATGTAGCATGCCTTTCACCTTCTTCTGGTGCACATATAAACTTCACTTACACTGTGGGGGAATAAAACTCATTTAAAAAAGGAACAATGTAGGTTTTTTCCCCCTCCTCTTTTAGAACAAAAACTCTAGTGGAGGGTCTTCTGTCTTCTGGGCACTAACACCCCAAGATATTACTGAATAATTGATGAGCTTATGATTAGACTGCTATCCTCAGCTGTGAACAACATTCATGGACCAAATTTAATTCATATCTAATATTAAATTCTATCTCTTTTATCATGATCAAAATATGCATCAACTTGGGATGTCACTGACACAAATTCTTATAGTCCACCAAGAAAAGATACTAAGACCACATCTTTATAAGCAAAACAAGCCTACAATGCAGTACCTTAGGAATAACTACATTGACAGAAGAGGAGTAGAATCTATTTATGCTTTAAGAGCACAATACTTTCTTATATCTAAGAGAAAAATAGTGATTAATAATTTTTTAATATTACTAAGTTAGATTTCATTTAGTTAAAATGCCAGCACATTATTTGATAAAATAATCAAATGTAGCAGAAATGCTATATAATAAACAAATGCCTACGGTCAATAGAAATATCTTTCTCTGAGTTTATAAATGAAGCTTATATTTTACTTGGCCAACAGGGTAGGGTCAGCTGCTGATAAAGAAACAAGATACATAAAACACTTTTTTTTTTCTGTGCTATACATATGGGTAAATCTAAAGTAACCCATATATCTTGTGGATAAAGGTGGGTTTTAAATAATGGAAGAGGGTAGCTTATTAAGGGTATTAAATGAAAGATGTTCCATGCAGACAAGATGACAAGGGCAGGAGTCTCACGGTACTATCGGAAAATGTGAGACTGAAAAGGAAGTTTGTTATGAGTAACAACAGAGAAGAGACAATAATAAACAGTACAGTAGAACCTGGCCATATAAAATGTGTCTAAAGTAAAATGTCTCTAAGAGAACATAGATCAGAGACTGAGAAGAAGGCACAGTTCTTCTGGGTAAGATCTAGGAAAATCATTTCAAGTCCCTGACACTCAGTTTTCTAATTTGGAAAAGGGACAGGAAGGATTCAGCTACATTCTGTGGTCCCTGTAAATACTAAAACTCTATTTTAACTAAATTATATATATAGGAAACAATGATCTCATATACTGCTGCAAGTATAAACTGGTTCGGCTTTTTGAAGATTTGGCAGAAGCTGTCAAATTTAAACATACATTTTCTATAACCCAGCAATTGTGCTTCTAGGAATATATAAGGTTATTAATTCGGCATTACTTACAAACTCAAAAAGCTGGAGGGATTAAATGTCCATCAATATGGCAAGTGGAAAATAAATTATAATGCATCCATACAGCACAGCCATTAATAATAACAGAACAGATCTGAATATTCTGACCTGGGCTCTAAAACATAGTAAGTGAAAAGAACAGGACTTGGTACAATAGGATCCATTTATGTAAATGTATGTGAGTATACATATATATTTAAGAAGATACTTAAATATCTACTGAACTAATTAAATAAATATATACCTGGAAAAAAGGACTGCAAGAACACACATCACACTGTTAACAGTAGTAACCTCCAGGGAGGGGAGTGAGAGTGAAGAGAAGAAAGGAAATGAATGGGAAGTTTTATGTTTAAACTCAATGTACTTCTAAGAGTTTCCTTCTTTTAAAACAAGAATTGATTATCTTTTATATAAATGATATTTCAAAAACTTTTAACAACTGAAAATTTTAAAAAGTAATGAGATATTTATGTTTATCAAAAGGAAGCTTAAAAAAAGGATGAAAACACTGATATAGATGATCTCTAAGTTGCTGTACTTTATTGAGAAGCAATGAGAGAAGAAAGGAGCCAATAATGATGTGAATAAATTTTTAGTGAAAAACAGGTTTGTAAAAGTTATATAAAAATAAGCCAAAACACAAATTCCTGGAGAGCAATGACTAGGCCTTTCTCCCTGGTGTCCCACAAGGACAGCATTCAATAATAACTACCACATTGAAATGAAATGATCTAAACATAGCTTGTAGACACAAATGTTAGAGTCGATGTCGTTCTCAAACACTGTTTATAAAAATATTTGTGCTCATCTTCAAAATATCTCTCAACTACTTATAACTGTGCATTTTCATCAAGAAGTTCTCATTCCCCCTAATAGTCAGCAGGTATTTGGTTTCCTAATTTCTACTTTACTAACCAAGATTATACTTTTACATCACACTTTGTATGTTTCTAACATTTTTTCAAATACTTTTTTAAAAAACCAACTAATTTTTAAGCAGCACCTTCTTCATTTTTTCCTGTCTAGTGATTTATTGTTTTTTCTATTATAAAGTCTATAAATACTTCAAAAGTATGTAAATAAACATTAACAATATAATTCTGAGAGTTAACAATCCTGTAAAAATTTGATATGTGATTAGTCATTTTTCCATTCACAAAAATATAAAACTCCAGTTGATGCACTTTTAGACAGTGCAAAGGTTTGAATTTTCAGAACAGGAAGGATAGGACTATCTATTCTTTCCATACACCTATGTTATTTAGTGTGTTAGGATAAGCCTGTGTTTTTCTTTATAAGGGACCTATAGAAAGCAAATGTTTAAGAATGGAAGTTCATCAAGAAAATGATGCAAACAGTTCAGTTCTAGGGATATTTGCTTCTCAGCTAATATTCAACTAAACAAACAATTGGCAAAGGCTTATTAGATGAGCTCCAGAAAGAAGAAAGTAATAGGTAATGAACATTACCTATAAATACAAATGAAAAAGTTAACCACTCTTCTCCCTCTGCTGAAACACCTGTAACTTAGAGATCATCAAGCAAATGATCATCACAATTTCCTCTCCAATCTCACCCCTTCCACAATTAACAAAAGATGACATTTCAAAAACAAGTTATTTATAAGCTTTAGATTTCTTAACCTGTATTCACAGAAACAATGTTACAGTATCTGATGACTAGCCCCAAATGTCTATTTATTCCCAATTGCTTTAAAAAGTGGGTCACTACGGAAACTAACCACTATGAGTAACAATATGGGAAACTGCTACATCTCAATTTGGAAAGAAAAAAGATACCTTTACTAGCTTCAGGGCAATATAAGAGAAAACTCTTCTCCACTAGACCGTGCATACTGGGGTCAGACCCAGGAATCACTACTCTTTTTTCTCTTTCAGTTTGCCTCCTCTGCAGATTTTCAGGGTTTCTTTGTCCTCCCCCACCATCCCCTTTCACAGGGTCTCTTAGCAGTAGAACACAGTCAGAACTTTCATCTACTTTCCTCCCTTTAGAGCTGCATAGGCTAAAATAGTAACCATTCGCCACATCTGGTTACTGAGCATTTAAAATGTGGCTAGTCCAAATTGAGATTTGCTGTAATTATAATATACACATTGTATTTCAAAGACTAAGTAAAATATCTCATTTATTTTTTTCATATTGAGATGCTGAAATTATATTTTAGATATGCTGGACTTAATAAAAATACGTTAAAATTAATCTTACCTATTTTTTTCTTCAGCATAGCTATTAGAAATACTTTAATTACAAATATGGTTTGATCTGTAGCTACATTACATTTATATTGGACAGTACTGCTTTAGAGATTATCATAGCAAAGTCAATGCCTGAGTTTGAATCTTAGAGAACCACCACTTACTACCATGTAATCTTTGATGCATTATTTAACCTCTTTCTTAACCTCCATTTTCTCTTCTGTAAAATGTGGTAATAATAAAATGCTACCTCAGAGGGCTGTTGGTAGAATTAAAAGAGGAAAAGCAATTACCATGGTTCCTGACATAATTAATATGCAATATTAACCACTATTCTCACTACTAAAACAACTATACTATTATTACTATTTGCATGATGAAAAAAGGACAAAGACACAAGCAGGCAGAAAGATGGAGAGAGGATACAAATATAGGCAGTCTAGAGAGAATCCTGTATTTAAATTTAAAGGGGTGCATCCATTAAGGAACATACAGCTAAAGAACTACCTCTAGGCTGTTATCAGCTCCCAAAGGCACAGCCCATATGGAGACCTGATTATTCAATGGCAGCAACTGGGTATTTTTCCAGGACATTCTTTTCATATAAATGTGTCAGAGAGAATGTAGAAATACACATTTAAAGAGTACTGCTGCTCCTGTAGCAGTGTAAAATATCTTAGCCTGGACCCTGGGAGACACAGACTTGCTGACAAAGTATGAGCAAGTCACCTCTCCTCTTTGGCTACTGGTAACATCATTTGTAAATGAAAAGAAATTACCAAAAATTCTCTGAAGTCCCTTGCAGCTATGAATATTCTTCCCTCCTCTTTCCAAAAGGGCTGCAGAACAAGAATGGCTACTGTAGAGTACCACCACCATAAGAACATCCAAGGAAAGCACAGACATTGCCATCCTACTTGTTCAGCCTATCATGAAAGCCAGGGATTTAGAACTGTTGGCTTTTCTGAGACATCATTGTGTTTTCTCATTGCCAGGCTTTTACCACTGGAACTTCTTATATTCTACTTGTCCCGCTAATTTTGCCTCCTTTTTCAAGGCCCAGAACAGGTTTCATGCCCTCCAGAAAAGCCTTCACTGATAGTGTCAATCTAGGTCAGGTGCTGCTTTTTATATCATATCCATCACTGCTCCCTTTATACTATACTGGATTTTGTTATTGCCTTGTCTTGTTGGTAAGCTCCCAGAAGGCAATAACCATGATACAGTGGTTATTGTTGAATACTGTAGGAATTCAACAAATACTGAATGAACATTTACTCGTCTTTATATGCCCAGAACTGAATACAGTGTCTGGCATATTTAAGTCCTCAAAATTAACCCAAAAGGCATATTGATATTAACAGACTTCTATGAATTCCAAGCCCCTTTACAACTCTGCTTGGTTACTTCAAAGGTATTTCAAAACTCACTCCACTACTCTCTACATCCCACTAAGTCTGTTGACATGCAATGTGCCCCAGCTCAGTGAGCCCAGTTATGAAAATCAGAATGACACCTCCCTCAACCTCACTTCCCATACATAATCCATCAGCAAGTCTTTTGATTTTATCTCCTAAATGAGTTCTCAAATTGATTTACTTCTTGGCAACTTCTGTGCTATTATCCTAGTCCACACTGCCTTTGTCTCTCACTTGGATCATCACTTAGCTCCTGACTCATCTCCCTGCTTCCACTGCAAACTGTCACCACACAGCACCCAGACTGATCTCCCTGCTTCCACTGCAAACTGTCACCACACAGCACCCAGACTGAATCTGTCAAATTATAAAACTGACGATGAACCATTTCCCTTGACCCTTTCCTCTATATCCCCACCCCACTTAAAACCCTTCCGTGACTTCCCAAGGCTCTTAAAAGAATAACAGGAAAAACATTTCAGTAGGCCTTCTAGGCTAGAGGAATCTGGCTCCTCCTATAGGACTCCACAGTCATTTCCCCTAACATTCCCTGTTACCTGACAAACACCCTATGCCACTTGACCTTGGCATAAGGTTTCCCTTGCTGGGACCATCTTTCTTTTCACCTTCCATCCCCCAGGTGCAACTCAGGGGCCATTTCCTCAGGCATCCTTCCCTGACTGCAATCTAGGTAGGGTCCCTTGTCATCTGCACTCATATGACTGATTCATTTCCTTCATAGAGTTCATCTCTTTATATTAATACATTTCCCAACCTTAGAGGCCATTTCTCAAACTGATCTTTTGAAAATGTAAATCAGATCAGCCACTCCATTGCTTAGACCATCAAATGCCTTCCTATCTCACTTTAAATAAAAATCATACCCTTTACCAAGGCCTATAGGGTTCTGCATGAGCTGTCACCCAATCACCTCCTTGAACTTATCTTCTCCCTCTCTCCCCTGCACATTCTGCTCCAGTTACCCTGGCCCTGCTTCCTTAAACACAGACAAGCTTATCCTTAAACTCAGGGTCCTTATAATTGCGTTCCCTCTGCTGGAACGTTCTATTCTCAGGGTCCACTACTGGCTACTCACCATTCAAGTCTCTGCCCCCAACTCTACCTAAAAGAACACCCACCCTCCACCCCCACTTCTAAATCTCAACTCCATTTTATCATCTTCACTACGCTTATCACTAGAAAATAACCTCCAAGGGAGCAAAGCCTCTGTCCTGTTCATCTCAGTGCCCAGGAAAGTACCTGGCACACAGTAATACTTGATACCTATATGAATGCTTAAAGTAGCTAGTGTGGTCCTGTTTGAAATTACTGAAATCCACTGACCTACATAAGAGATATAGGTATGAAGATTTGATGCTAGTGGCTGTAGTAGGCAGAATTCCAAGAGAGCCCCATGATTTCCATCTCTAGTTTACACATTCCTATATAATCCCTTCCCCCAGTGTGGGCAATACTTGTGAATGTGGATAGTCACTCATGTGATTAGGGTACCTATATAAGACTCTGCTATAGCTGACTGGAGAGCTTTCCTACTGGGTTTGAAGAAGTTACCATGTTATGAGAGGCCATGTGGTTAGGACCTGAGGGTGGCCTCTAGGAACTGAGAGTCACCCCCAGCTGATAGCCAGCAAGAACACAAGGACCTCAGTAATATGATCACAAGGAACGGAATTCTGCCAATCGCCAATGAATGCGGTGGAGGACCCTGACCCTCAGGCAATCACAGCCCCTGCAGACACCTTGACTTTAGCCAGGTGAGACCCTGAGCAAACAATACAGGTATACTGTATCTGGACTTCTGGCCTACAGAAACTGTGAGATAATACATGACTGTTGTTTTAAGCTGTAAGTTTGAGATAAATTGTTCCATGTTAATAGAAAACTAATTCAATAGCCATCAATCCTATCAGACCCAAAACCCACTTTTTATAACAAACATCTTGTTATACCCTTATTGTTCTAAAATTCATAGATTTAGAAACTATTAAGCAGTTTTAAAAATAGGCTATAATACAAGGGAGAAATCAAAAGAAAATAAAAATAATACATTATCTCAACCACATTGGCAAACAAAAATGGCCCTTTAAATTTTCAAAATGCCCTGAGAGATTCTACATTCATTGAGAACCTCTATGTGCCAGGATCAGAGGCTCCAAATTGGGAGGATATTTAATTTAGTATTAACTTAGTATTTGCTAATATTTTCTTTATCTATCATTGTTGTGATTACATTTTTATCCTAACCTTTTCCAAAATGGACTTAAGAAGGTTTGTTCAAGTCTCATAATTTCCTCCCCCCCCCCCAATTATTAAGTACTCACTGGGCGCATAATACTGTTCCTTAAAATTAATTTTCACAATTAAATAATGTTTAAAGCTTCTAATTCATTTCCTAACTCTCATTTTTCAGATGTGAACAGAGAATCACCATCATCTAGTGGCTCATTATACAAACTATAAAATATTTCATTCCAGCTGTGAAGTTGGCTATAGTAAATACATTTTGTTGCCTTAATCAAGATTTATAATATAATTTTTAAAGGCCACATGCCAAAGTACTTTCTAAATTAATAAAAATACTTAGTACTTAACCTATAACATACTTTAAAATCATCACACAACCTTGCAGGCAGCTATTTGCCCATGTGCCTAAGGCTAGTAATAACTGATGGAGAACCTGTCACCAAGCCTTTTTACTTGATTTATTTTACAGTAGCCTTCTAAGTCCACATACATAATGGGTTCTCACTTTGTGATGGGAAAATAAATTATTTAGTCTGAACAACCTGACAATGTTACTATTAATTATTAATTCAGGAGATGGGAAGGGGAATTTCCCAAATAGCTTTTTTCATGACCAAATAGCAACACTATTAATAAATATTCACAGATTCCTAATTTTACAGATGAGGAAACTGAGATTCAAGGTCACAGCCATCAGTGGCAGACCCTGGGATAAGGAAAGATAAAGCTAGAGAATCTCAATTTACTTATTTAGAAAATGGAGATAACCCCATCCCCATTAGGGTGGCTATAAGGATGCAATAAAATAATATACAATAAAACACATGAAAGGATATAATACAATGCCTGACACTTAACTGCCATTCCGTAATTATTATTTTCCTTCCCAGGGTTTCTTCCACCAATTTCTCCCATCACATTTTTTTTTTTCTTTTTGCCAAAATAGCTCTTAGGATGATGTACTTTGGTGACAATTTTCTGACATTTATATTGTATCAATAACAAATTATAGCAAATTATAGTTCATTTGAGAATAGAAGGACTACTGGGATACTACAGAGGAAGCAACTGACCCCAACTCTCAGGAACTGAGTCTACACTCCTCAGAGTATTCAAAGATTTTCAACTTGGGGCTGAGACCAAGCCAGCTCCCCTACAGTTGAAAGTATGCAGAGTTTAGAGTCAGTTTTTCAACACTGTGCTTCACATATAATAACTGGAATACCGAGAATGCTCTTTTCCAACCTTACCTTCTTGGATCTCTCTGCAGCACGTGACACTCTTGAACACGCCTTTCTTGAAAATCTATTTCCTTAGCCTCTGCAACACTCTCAGTTCCTGGTTCTCCTTTTACCTCTTCTTTCACTACTGTCTCCTTAAGTGTTGTGTTTCCTAAGGCTATGCCTTCCTGGTGACTTTATTTAACTTCTAAATCTCTTTCTGTAAACCAGACTTCTCCTTTGATTTTCAGAGTCACAGGCCTAGAACATGATTCCACTGCATGTTCCCAAAAGCACCGCAAATCAACATACTCAACAGCAACTAATCTTCTTGTAACATATATCTTCCTCCTTTATTTTAATATGCTGTATCACTACACAGTAACCCATGCTAAAAACCTGTAAATCTCCCTTAACTCTTTCTTCTCCCTGACCCCACCTTATCCAATTAGTTAGGTCTTCTAATTTCACCTTCTAAATATTCCTCTAATTCATCCCTCCTATGCCAATCTAATAACTTCTATTCTACTTCAGGTTTCAATCATCTCTCACCCAGACTTCTTCAACAGCTTCTCAACTATCTTCCTGCTCCCATTTTGTCCCCCTCAATTCTGAAATGATTATAATCATGGCACTCCCCAAGTCAGTCGACTTCTCTGCACCTCCATATTTTTACATGTAAATGCCCCAGAGGATTAAATGAGATAACTATAAGGCACTTAATATAGTTCGTGCATTTAGTAAGTGCTTAATAATGGTAGTTATTAGTGATGTGCTATTAATACAATAATGGCATTACAGTCACTGGCCTGGTATACAAGTTCACAGAGCATACACAGCCCTCCTTGAATTGACCCTTGCTTACCACTCTAGCCTACTGTCTAAGATACCCTGCTTCTCACTTTATGCTTCAGCAACATGAAATTTAGTAACCACTTACCATGACACACTGTGATTTCTCTGCCAAAAATACACATTCCCTTCACCCCCTGCATAGGCAAGGCCTTATTCTGTAGGCCTAATGAGGTGTCACCTTCACCAGGAAGCCTTCTCTGAACATGAGAGCTTTTAAGATCTCCTCAGAAGAACTGACAGATGCTAAGTATTCATAGTCTTCTGAATACAATTCTATCACAGTACTTACCACTTAATATTACAAAAAATGACTTCACATCTACCTCACCCACTAGATTATTCTTAGTGGGCAAGGAAGAGAACTGATTCTCCTTGGTGCCCATAGCACTTCACATAACCTAGCAGGTCAGCACAACTTTGCACGGATGAAAGGAAAGTTGCCTGGGAATCTCCTCCCCAATTCCAACTGAACTGGTAAATTCTTACCATAAAGGAGTCACATTATACCCAAATTTAACTTATGTGAATTCAACTATTTATACAGAAGGAGAAGTTAGAAATAGTGATAACTACACACCACTCCACTCAATGACTATATGTTCCTTGCTGTAATCAAGCCTGAAACAGAAGGTATGAGTGGTTTTAGAAGTTTCTCAATCATTGATAAATAAGTGGAGGCATCAAAGAATTAATTTTAAAGGCTCTAGAAAAACACTGACCTCAGAAAGGTAAAGAAGTGGTAGTCCAGAGTATCTCTCATTAGGTGAATTAACCCTTCCTTTAAAAACTCTCAGTGGGTGATTGATCCATATCAAAAGAATTTAATAACCATTGAAATAAATAGTACACAATTGTTTTAGTAATTAACAAAGTGTACATACGCTAATATTTAGATATTAAACCTTAAAGGAGGGATGACAGAACAGTAAAGAGAGCAAATAAATCAATGAAAACAACTGCACACAAGATTATTATTACTACAGAGTAGCACATTAAGTACCATCAGAGAGAACTTAACCAAACCACCAATTACATAACTTCAAAGATTGCTCATTGTGGTGCTTTTGAAGCAGGCCAAGAAATGCCTAGTAATGGTGGCACTCATGAAGTGAGATGTTAAGACAAACTGGGGGAGTCAAATAAAACTTCTGGTAACATTAAATTCTCATAATCCAAATAAGCTTATTTTGCAACATGCCTAAATTAAGCAAACCATGACATGGTACATTGTAGGCATTAAAGGATCTTCTAAAGAAAATTTTGCCAGTATTTGATATTTATATTTTGTACTGACTTTTGAATGTAACTACTAATCCCACTCCCACCCTAACTATATGACTCAACTATAATCTCTTGCTAATACCATCTGTAAGAACAAAAAAACCACTCTGCTGCTAACTGGAGCCAGGGGATTTTATTTGAGTCTCCAAGACTTGACTAGTCACATAGCAGCATTAAAAACAAGAACAATGGCACCTAGCATCCCAAGGAAGAAAGTCCAGTTCTGCTGCAGCTAGCACAGACCAGGGGGCCTATGAGCAAAAGCAGATGCTGTGAGGAAAGCAAGTCAATGAAGTTCTTTCCCATCCTTAAGGGAACCTAAACTTAGCTTTTCCTCAGTAGGTTATTTAATGTCCTTGTACTCTTCATCCGATATCATTTCTACTCTTCCTCCTATAAGCTCCTTGAGAGAAGGGACTAGCTCGTGTTTGATGGAAAAATTATCAAAACTCTCTAATCTATCAATTTCCATGGCAAAGCATCACATAGTACTGCTTCATGATATCATGAATTTTCCTAGTGATTAAAACTGTCTAAAACTGGTATGAGCTGCTTTATAAAGAAATGAATTGTCCATCAAAAAGGTACTTATAGTATCTGTTAAAAGGTAGCTCGTTTAAAAAGTAAAATCATGACACATATAAACACTATAAAACATGTCAAAGATTTTATTTAACTCTAATGGAGCATCCAGTAAGATATTATAATCAGTTCAAAGAGATGTTAAAGAACACACATACATATATATGGGCTATTGGGAATGCTGAAATTGCTTTACAAATAGATGCAAAGCTGATCAATATTCCCAGGACAACATTCAACTGCATTCCATTGGACAAAATCCATTTGTGTTTCCATGGACAAGAATCATCTGCATCAACTGAATCAACTATCAGTTTTCTACAATTTAGAGTTATAAAATAACTGAAAGACAATGAAAGGTACAGATAACCTGGAAGAACATAGTACATAAAACAGTCAGTAAACTTTTGTGTCCATTTCATAGTCTTTCACAATTTTCCCTGAAAATCCCCAGACAATGGACTATTATACAGCTGCTAAAGAGAATGAGGCAGCCTTTTCATGTACTAATATCGAATAGCTTTCAAGATATAACATGAAAAAAGCAAGATTCAGTAATGTGGTAGGTGACATTTATGTTTAAGAATAAACATTAGAGGGTGGAGAACATGCAAGGCAATATGCAAGTAATGTATTATAATTATACACTCTAAACCTATATAATTTTATTAACCAATGTCACCTCAATAAATTTAGTAAAAAAAGATAAAGCAAAAGACAAAAAGAATAAACATAAGAATATGCCATATAAACAGAGAATATTTCTGAAAAGATATATAAGAATCTTTATTACTTTTAATCACCCCTAGTAGAATGAAAGCCTCCAGGAATGGGAGTAGACCTTTGCCTATTTTGTTCACCCCTCTGTCTCCAAACATTAGAACAGTGCCTGGTATTTAAGTGGCACTCAATAAAAATTTGTTGAGTAAATTAATGAATCAGTGGTAATAGTGGCTGCTTCCAGGAGGAGGAACTGGAATCTGTGGGCTAAGGATGACAGGAATACTTACTTTCCACTGTATATCCCTTTGTATTTTTGAATTTTGTACCATATCCATATATTATCACTTCAAAGTGTAATTTAAAAAAAAAAGTTATAAGATTACGTTAGCTGAGATGTTTCAAAGGAGATTTCTTCACTAAGCTGCCTTCTATTTCTAGGACATTAGCAAGGTACTGAAATTATAGTATGAGAATCAGCAGGTTTAACATAAGTGATGCTTAGTGTTAATATAATATCTCAAAAATAAATAGAAATATTTAATTGATTTTGCCACTTTAGAAAAGTTTGATGTTATCTACCAAAGCAGAAAAAATGGACAAAATTAGCTGTATGCAACAAGATAGATAAATCTACAAATGTAATGTTAATCTAAAGAATATATACATATGATTTTATTCACAGGCATATCTCGGAGATATTGTGGGTTTAGTTCCAGACCACCACAATAAGGTGTCTCGCAATAAAGAGAGCTGTAATCCTTTTGCTGGTGGAGGGTCTTGCCTTCAATTTGAGAAAAATAAAACACTTATGAAGCATAATAAAGTGAAGTACAATAAAATTAGGCATGCCCATATAAAAAGTTCAAAAATAAGCAAAGTAACCTGCAAGTGTTTAAAGTGCATACTTAGAGGATGCAACTTAAAAAAAAAAAAAAAAGGCAAGGCAGTAATACTTTGTAAATCGAGACAGTGGTTACTTTTAGGAGAGGGTTTGTGATTGGGAAGGAGCCCTGATGGGTTTCTAGGCACTAGCAGTGTTTTATTTTGTAACCTGAGTGGCAATAATTAGGATGCTAGTTTAAAATAATTCATTACGCTGAACATTTGTGTTCCCTATACTTTTCTCTATGTGTATTACATTGGACAACAGAAACGAAAGTTTAAAGATATATAGACATTCTCTATGCAAGCTGGAATCCAGGAAGGAAAAAGCCTATGAGTTTCAGAATCCTAAGCCAAAGACTATGTGCCCATAGGACATTAAAAAAAAAAAAAAAAAGACAATGAACAGAAGGGAAATGGATTAGTTTTCCACCTTTCCTGAAGCATCCTGTGCCTGAGTCAGCTTGGTTAAATTGTTCCCCACTTTTCACAGCTTGTTTACATCTTGCTCCACTTTGGTATCTCCTAATTTCTTTAAAACCTCCTTCTATAATATTACATACTCAATGTCCATGGTTATCAAACTTTGGATGTACCAGAACCACTCAGATTAAAACACAGATTGCTAAGGCCCAACCTAGAGTTTCTGATTCAAGAGATCTAGAGATCTAGAAGAAATTCCCAAGTGACTCAAATGTCCTAGTACCACTGCTCTATAGTTAATTCTAATGCAACAATCCAGGTGAGAAATTATGAGGATTTCAGTGAAGGTAAAAACAGTAGTATGAATAGAGAGGAGAAAATGGATATGAAGTGTGAACAGACAGAATATGAGGGTGCAGGAGAGAAAGAGTTCAGGACACTCAGATTTTCAACTTAAATAAATAATGTGCCACTCACCAGGACAAGGAATTGAGGGTGAAGAAATGCAAGTTCAATTGGATAAATCAATCTATGGCTCGGAGAGTTTCAATCAGGAAGCTTAAGAAAGGCACCTAACCTTAAATGGAAAGGTAGAGAGGGAAGCAGGAGTGGAATGAGGCAACGAGAGGCAACTCTCTCAAAGTGCTGTGTAAATATAAGAAACCCCATAAAAGTAAACAGGTGGCCTCTTCATAATAAAATTTTATGCAGCTGTAAAAAACAAAAACAAAAACAATAAAGATATCTATGAACTGAGATAGAATGGCTTCCAGAATATATTTTTGGGTGTAAAAAGCAAAATGCAAAAGAACATCCATAGCACCTTTTGCGGAAGAAAGAACAGGAAATAAGAAAATATGCACATCTATGGTTATTTGTGCAAAAAGCAGCATAAGAAGGATAAAGCAGAGACAATGAATAGGTCTTCTACAGGGGGTGGATCCGGAGAAGGCAAAACAAAAGGAATGGGGTGACATTTCTCTGAGAATGCCTTTTGACTTTGGCAACCATGTTAATGTTTCACATACCCTCACCACCACCACCAAAAAAAAAAAAAAGGGACAATAAATAAAATCGACAAAGATGGAAAGGTGAGAGAGTAACATGAAATACAGAGAATCAAATGAACCAACTGTATTTCAAATTAATAACATAACTACACTGAAGGGGTTACATAATCCATGTAACTTTTGAACAAAGTATTTGTACTATATTTGTTCAGGCAAATTTTTAAAAGTTATGTTAAACAAATGTTGAACTAGATCTAGTTAATGGGTTTCATTTTCACAGAAGCATAGGCTCAGAATTTTGAACCTACTTTCTAGGTGCATTAGGAGTGTACAAACAAGGAAATACAGGGTCAATAAGGGGAATTGAGGTGAAGAAATGCGAGTTCAATTGGATATATCAATCTATGGCTCAGAGAGTTTCAATGAGGAGGCTTAAGAAAGGCACCTGTTGGAGAAACGAATTACAAATATGAAAAGGGGAATACACAGAATAATCCCTGCTGTTTAAAACGTGAATTGGTAGTATCAGTGTAAATCTCATAGACAGAGATACACAAAAACATATATAGATGTGTAGGGTACACACATACACCCATTTGCTACAAGGGCCTAGAAGCAACGATATCTCAATAACTGTGAGTACACCTAGCACTGAGATTTCAATTTCTAGATACAGTTTTCCACTAAGTGTTCTCTGGAGCTGAATCCAGGGCAGGGAAAAAAAAACCACACACACACACAAGTTGAACCTGAACTACTTTGTTGTACCAGGAAATAAAGAAGTGTTCAAAGAATAATGGAGACACATCAAAAAGACATAAGCCAGCTTGAAAGGGCTTCCATTGGTTGAACGTGGGACAATTTGTGTAAAGGAAATAAGTAATGATTTATAAATATTTAGAAAGAATTATAACCCATTGGACAACAGAAGGATCTCTGAGTTCATAGTGATTATCAATTAATTAAGAGAGGAAGTCAACTAATAAATGTAGAAGGAATGATGGAATTAGAAAATATTCATTTGGCAAAACTGATTCAGGAGAGGATCATCAATGAATCTTAATTCTAGTAGGTGAAAGTTTAAGGAGCAAGAGGATATTTACATAGTCTCAATGTATTTCCCCAGAAAACACATTACTTACAAAGGAAAAACAGTTTAAAAAAAAAAAAAAAAAGGAAAGGAAAAATAGTAACTTTATCTTGGAGAAAGGATCCATCTTAACTAAATGATCAAAGTTAACATCACCAGTAATGGGGCACATCAACATCTTTGGCCTCCTAAATGACACATTGAGAAAACCGCGTCACGTCTGTGGTATTCTTGCCAAAATGCATCAAATGTGGATCTATTCATTAGGAAACACCAGACAAACTTCAAATGAGAGGTATTCTATTTAAAAATAAAACAAAACGAAAAACTGGCAGAGCCTCTTCGAAAATGTCAATGTCTCACAGACAAGTACTGAGGAACTGTTAAAGATAAAGGAGACCAAAGAAAAACAACTGAAGGCATTGCATGAGCAGTGTTTTGTTTTGTTTTGGGGTGCTGGGTTTTTGTTGTTGCTATAACGGTTATACACAGATAAGCCAACTGGGACAACAAGGCCTGCAGATTACCTAACAGTATCGTATTAATGCTAATTTCCTGACTTTGAAGAAGGTACGAATACTTTTTTTTTTTAAGGAAAGGCACACTAAAGGACTGAGGTTAAAGGGCATTATATCTGCAAGTTACTCTTAAATAGTTATGAAAAAATACACATGGAAAGAGAGAGAAAAAATAAAGCAAATATAGTAAGATATTAATATTTGGGAGAATATGGTGAAGGTTACATAAAAATTCTTTTTTGTCTAAAATTAGGTTAAAATTAAAAGTTAGAAGAAAAGGTAACAAGTAGTTAATACTTGCTGTGGCTAGAGGTGGTGAAGTAAAGATCTGGTTAACATCTAAAGAAATAAAGTGCCGAAATATAAACCTAACTGCAATGTGTTCTGCAAAGTTTCCCTGACTAAACCAATGTTCTATTTACACCTTCTAAAGAATGAGATTTGGAATAAAACATATCTACTTTAGGACCTTATTCAAGAAAAAACAGTTTCTAAAGTATGCAAAGGACTTTAAAATAAATTAACAGACTCATCTGAGCCATGTAACCCAAAGTCATTGTGCTGAATGGAAGGGGAACTGCATGCCTCGGACACTGGTTAAGCAAGTACTTTTCTTCTAAAAGTTTGGAAGGCAAATTAATTTACCTAGAAATGTCTGGTTCCATTTAAGATTAATTATGAAAACTATTAAATACGTGTAAATAAAATCATACAAGAATAAATACACACGATAAACATGAAAGCATTTCAGCTGTACTGGAACTAAAGCTGAAATAGATGCAAAACTTCAAGTAATCACCAACAAATCTGTAATTTATGAAAATTTGCTTTAAATTTTAAAAATCACTACCTTTTCTTCAGAGCATTTCCAGAAAATACTGTGAATACATAAGTCAGAAAAATTACAGCATGTACTACATTGAAGACAATTTCAGCGACAATACGGTTTCATATGACAAAAGATTTATGGTTGTTTTAAAACATTTCAACAAATTCTTTGACAAAAAGCTCTCCCCTCCCAAAAAAGGCGGAGCCTAGTTGTTGCCTTCCCTTGAGTGTGGACTGGCTTAGTGACTTATTTATAACAAATCAAATATAGCAAAAGTGGCAGTGTGTATATATTCAAGATAGGACATATAAGGCATGTGGTTTCCTCCTTGCTCTCTCTGCCATCATTGGCTCTGGGTAAAACCAGCTGACATGTTGTGAAGACACTCAAACAGCACTATGAAAGACCTAAGGCTTTGTGCCAACAGCCATGTGAGGGAGCCACCGCAGAAGCAGATCCTCCTGCCTCAGTCAGGCCTTCAGATGACTGCTACTGCAGTGCTGGTCAACAGCTTCTGCAACACATCAGAAACTCTGAGCCGGAACCACCCAGCTAAGCTATAACTGAACTCCTGACCCACAGAAATTGTTAGATAAGAGATGTTTGTTGTTTCAAGCTGCTAAATTTTGGGGTACTTTGGTACCTAGCTATGATAACTAATATAAGGCTTAATATTTATCCATTTGTATAATTTTATAGAAATGTTTATTGTGAAATTAGCTGAAATTTACTATGCTTTACAAAGATAATCACAGTCAACTTTGAACAATGCAGGGGTTAGGGGCACCAACCCCCATGCACAGTCAAAAATCCACATATCACACGATAGAATTTTAAAAATCCACATATAACTTTTTTTTTAAGTCCTCCTTTTCTTCCTCTGTGTCATTCCTCTTTTCCACCCAATTCTCCTTCTGGAGGCCACTCCTCAATCAAGTGGTAGCACATATGCCTCAGGCTCTGTTTTCTAGAGAACCAGTAAGTCCCTCCCAGGATCAGCTACATAATTTAGAGGACACAGTGCAAAAAGAAAATAAGGGGACCCTTGTTCAAAATCATTAAGAATTCAAGAGAATGAAAGCAGAGCATTAAACCAAGTGCAGGACCTTCTAAGATCTGGGTCCTGTGTGACTGTCATATATCTGTGAGGCTGGCCTTGATTCCTCCCATTTCAGGCCCTCCCTTGTCCCTCAACCCTATGCCCTGTTCCCCTATTCTCCATATTCCCCCTCAAGTTCTCCACTATTACCTATTTCTTGTGTGTACTTCTAGAAATTTTGTCTGTCTGTCTATTACCACCGCCACCGCCGCAGCCACCACTGCCATCGCCATCGCCATCATCCTCTCTCTCTCTCCCTATATATATATACATGGAAAGATGCTCTATTTAAATGTACTCCAGCTACCTGGTGAAAAGCTTTGACTGGTGTATTAGTGAGGAGGAATTTTTAATGATTAAGCAAGTTTATGCTTGTTACATGTGTGAGAAACATGACAGCTTAATTATTTAATAAAGTCACACACAGTTCACCCACTGTGAACTTTTAACTTTTGTCACACATATAACTTTTGAATCCCCCAAAACTTAACTACAGTCCCTTGGCATCTGCGGGGCATTAGCTCCAGGAACCCCGTGTATACCAAAACCCATCAAAGTGGGCTCCAGATCTGACTGTGTTCCAGGCTCGTGGCTAGGAATAGGACCCCAGATTTAGCATGTTACATTAATGTAGTAGGGCACCTATGCCCAAGTCATGTAAGCATGATTCAGTTTACTGTATCACGCATGTGTGGCAGAATGCCACTACTGTTCTTTGATATACATAAAGCCCATGCGGTCCCCTAACAGAGACACTTGCTCTCCACAGTAGAAGCATGTGCTCCCAGCAATAAAGTTCGTGCCTGCCATTTCATTCTCGTGTCAGCTCCTCATGCGTTCTTTCTACTGAATGTCTCACCACAGAAAACGTCCCTTCTCGATCAGCCAGCACTGACAGTCAACGTTCAAGTCCCTTGTATAAAACGGTAAAAACAATGCATACAGTCAGCTCTCTGAATCCGCTGATTCCTAACTGCGGATCAAAAATACTGTTTTGATCCATGGTTGATTTAATCCTTGGAAGTAAAACCTGGAGATGAAGGACCGACTATATATTATTGACAAATATCTGCAAATAAGTGGACTCATGCAGTTGAAACCCATATTGTTCAAGGGTCAACTGTACAGTAGATATTTCCAGGAATGTATAAAATAAGGCCCAAAAAGGATAAATCAAATCAGAATAAAAACAATAAGCCATAAATAGAATATATAGACAAGTATTTAACTTGTAAATTAAAAAACAGACAGTTGGGTGGGTAGGAGGAATAAGTGTTGCAGAGAGACTATGGATGGGAAATCTCAAGTACACATTGTTTGGGGTGAGGAGTAAGATGTTTTCCACTGTGACTAAAAAGGAGTTCTGAATTTACTTTAAATGTCATCAGCCCTGAAAAGTACAGTTCTTCCTCCAGAAGACTTTGCATCTATACATAGAGAAGTGGAGAATCTGAATATTTATGTAAAATCTGTTGTCAGTCAATTGAAAAAATGTGGGTCAAATACAGCATGTCTTCACAGGAGAATCAGCACTGGGGCCTTTAAATGTCCACTTCCATTTCCCTGTCATCCCTAACAATACTATCAAATTGTCTTCAATCATTTAGACGGCTATTAAAATTCGAACTTCCTCCAATAACTCTGCCTAAGTCAGCAGAAACATGATTGGAGGTCTTCCCTGGACACTGGCATGCGAGGGCCCCATACTGACCCTAGGAGTGGTCATAAAGAGCACTGGCTCTGGAGCTCACGCCTGGGACTGAAGCCCTGTCCCGCCTCACTGGCCACAAAATGCAGGCGAACTTTTCTCCCCATTCTGTATCTTGGCTGCTTTATTAATAAAGTGGGGATAATATCCAACTTATAAGGTGGTTGTTATAAGAATTAAATGACATATAAAAAAGGCCTAGCAGAATGCAGCTACTTGATAAACAGCAGCTAGTTGTTAATGCCCTTTTGCTTGCATGTAACATAAGGACATTCCTCAAAGCAAAAAAATAAGGGCACAGACTGCCAGAATTTTTTTTTTGTATCACATAAAGATGCAAAAGGCTGTCCAGGAGATTAATGTGGATTCATGACGTTATAATTTCTGGAACACTACAGTAGCTGATGAGTTGAAATCAAAACTGAAAACTCAGGCCTTCAACAAGCATTGGAGAACCTAGTTTATGGTCAATATTTACATAGCACTTACCACATTTTATGTAGTATTGTAAATGTGTTTTTTTCTCCTTTACCCAATTATATATTCTTTGATTGCTTTAAAAAATTTGTTTATGTCCATATTTTTTCATGGCTCCTTGCATATATATGGCTGAATGAATTTAATTTCAAGTCCCTGATGTCTGCTCATATCAATATATTCTTAAGATTTTAAAATTCAGGCATCATATCTTCCCCCCCATGTGTGCACACTCACGCATACAATATCATACCCTCTAACTAAAGCCGGTGTCAGATGCTCAAAGCAATTACCATTTCTCTATACCTAGCACTTTGCACAGCTCCTGGCATATAGTAAATACTTAATGAATGGCAGTTGAAAGAATAAATGCAAGAGAACAAGAGCCCAGGAAGCATGGTGAACTACTACAATTTAACTCAAAAGTCTCTTAACAATATACTTATCTTTGCACAACTATTGTTTGATTTCCTATACATTGGATGCCCCTATAGCTTCTTATCAGAGATTAGGACAAACATTTGTGCTACATGACAAAATCCTCAGTACATGACACATGTAAGATTCAAAGTATATCGGCAAACAAGGAATAAGCACTTAAATTCAAGTTCTTCTCCATCCACATTTCTGTGATTATATCTCCTTCTGTTTCTTTCCTTTGTGCTCTGACCATTTTGCCCATCCTCCACTAAATCTCCCAGGTATGCTTACCTATAAACCAGTAAAGTGCTTCATACGAAGCATATATTACAATTTTGACACTTACTACTGACAATTATTTTGCAAACTAGGCTATGACATTAAAAAAATAGTGGGGAAGGACAGCTAACACAAAGTAAAAGCACCTAGCCACGCATGAACTATTTGAAAAAAATTTTCTGTAGTTAGGCACGCACACATGTGTGTGTAAAATTGAAAATCATACCTTCTCCATGACTCAGCAGACATATGATGAATGAAATCTGTGTGAAGTACATGCAATCATGCACACAAACAGTATTAAGAAGCTTCAAAGTGTCAATCAAACAATGCTATGTGCCAAGTTCTGGAGAAGACAGAAATAAGAATGAGATGAAGAAAGCAGAGTGGTGGATCTAGAGAGTTTCCAGGCTCTTACTTCCTTAACCTCCTCTAAACTCTCTCCTGGTCTCCATCAACCTCTGCCTCTTTAGTAGTGTCTATCCTGGCTTCTCTTCTTTCATCAACACTCTATAAGTGTGCTCTCAAAATATGGTCCTGGAAATAGCAGCATCAACACAACCTGAGAACTTATTCAAATGCAAATTCCTCAGCCCCACTCAGACCTACAGAATCAGAAACTATAGTGGTAGGAACCAGAAATCTGTGTTTTACTAAGGCCTCTAGGTATTTCTGATGTATGCTCAAGTATGAGAAACAATCAAAGTGTTGATTTCCAAAAGTTCCATTCCTTGTGCTTTCCAGTTCTCAGTTATAGCTTCTTCTATTACCTCTACAACTGTAACTATTACTATTACTAGCAACAACTGTTATTTATTAAGCATTTATAAACTAGACATTGTGCTAATCACTGTGCACATGCTATTTTAATCTCCACAACAATTCTTCAAAGTATTATTAACCACATATTTCAGAAGAAATTTAGGCTTAGAGAGTGTTAGATAACTTGCCCAAGGTCACCCATCCCAACTGGTAAGTGGCATAACACAGATTTGACCTCAGGTTTATGCTGACTCTAAAGTCCATAGTGTTTAC
This sequence comes from Eonycteris spelaea, assembly GCA_003508835.1. Classification (NCBI taxonomy): domain Eukaryota; kingdom Metazoa; phylum Chordata; class Mammalia; order Chiroptera; family Pteropodidae; genus Eonycteris; species Eonycteris spelaea. The sequence goes on from PUFA01000069.1 coordinate 3,674,410, forward strand.
CACTATACTAACTCCTAGAATGGTACTACTTCGATAGCCTTGGAGGCTTCACCTACAATTATTTCTAAACTGTCTCTGGAGTAGAATTTCCAATTACCTAGTTCATCTCTCTAAACTCCAAAAAGGGACCTCAAAATTAACACACCATCATTTCTTCTCTCCACTGGAAACCTGTTCCTCCTCCTGTGTTTTCTAATTTAATGTCACCATAATCACCATTTACTCAAGCTAGACAAATCTTCTTTAACTTCCTACTTTCACCTCTAGCTGGTCATAATGTTTAGAGGCTGTAATATCTAAAATATCTCTACAATCCATCCATTCCCACCATCCCTCTTCAGGTTTTCAGCATCTCTTACCTACATCCTAACTGTCTCCCTACCTCTCTACTCTAATGCCTTCTGCAAATGAACTGTCAGTTAACTTTCTGATCTGATTATTCTACCTTCCAAGGCTCTCCATCACCAACATGGGGGGTAGGGGGGAGGTGCAATGGGAAAAGTCTAGGCTTTTTGGAATGGAATAGTAGTAGGCCCCTTCATAATTTGGCTACAACCATACCTTTCCTGTCTCATCACTTCTGCCATAAAACAAGCCTACAAGAAAGAGCTCAAGGTTTTCTAAACTCCGTTCAATTTTATTATTTGGCCACTTGCTTATGCTCTCCCCTCTGCCTGGAATGCTTGTTTCCCCTCTTATAATTTGGCAAAATTCTACTTAACCTTTGGGGCTAAGTTCCATCCTTTTCTCTTTAAAGCTTTCCCTGACAATTTTTCCCCAAAGTGACATACTCTCTCAGCATTTTATTCATTCTAAAAGTGATTAACTCTTATATTATGGACAGTAGTTTGTCTCCTCTGACAAACCCTTAGTATCTCAGAAAAGTATACTGTTGTCTAATTCTTTGTCTTTTGAGCGCCCAACACAGTTGCTTTGCCACTGCCAGCACCCAATAAATATTTGCTGAGTTGTTAAATAATGCAACATTTAGTGTTGCAACTTTACACATCTTAGGTTAACAATTCAACTTCAGGTCTGCACACCACTTAAAAGAATTTTCACATAAAAGATACTGTAAAGACCAAACGTTCAATATTTAGCATGAGCATATGTAATTTTCTCAAGCCTTTTTGTCAATATTTTTAGTATCCTTTTTTAACTAGTTTCCTTTCCCATCTAACATTATTTGTATTTTTACAGGATCAGCAGTAACTGCAAACCTCACAGGCCCCTAAAGAGATAATCCCAAGCAAAACTGTGTCACTGAGAGTGGCTGGATAATTGCTTTGGGTACATTATTTCAGTAAATTTCCAATGAAATGCCCCAAGCACATCAAGTAGATTTTAGAAATGGGGATATGCACTGCTGACTAAATGCATAAGATTCACACACATTACTGAGGCATTTATTCTGAATTAGTAACTGAAAACAATAGTATATAACTACCCAGTGCTGCTGTAATTATAATACCCTTTCATTTTAAATAAGAATAACACTTAAGACTCTACTCTGAGGAGAACCCCCTCCCACCCAACAAGCAGACACTAACTTGTTATCAATGGGATGCTAATAAGCCTGCCTTAGTCTTGACATTTTCCCTTCCCAATATTCCCTTACCAGAGACCTTCTGCTCCAGTCATGGACAAGTCTCCTCAATATGCCCCAATGATTAAATTCACACTATTTTACTACAACCATGCTACCCTGAACATGCACAACCCTGTCTGATCTTGTAAGCTAAGCAGGTCTGGCCTGGTTAGTACTTGGATGGGAGACCACCTAGGAAGACTAGGTGCTGTAGGTATAAAAAGAGAAGGAAAAGAAAAATTCACACTATTTTCTCAACATATGATTTATCTCTTTGTAATTCAAATTTTATGCTTCTTTCAAAGACCAACTCAAATCTTACCTCTTCCAAAGTGTTCACTAACTCAGCCCACCGTAAGTCTTGTCTTTTCTAAATTTCTACCACACTTAAGAGTAACAGCTCACATAGCACTTGTTTACATACTACCACATTTAGTTTCATAATGATATATACTTTATTCTCCTAGCTAGGCTGTTTGCTCTTAAAGGAAAAAAGCCAGGTCTTCTATGTCATTTGTAATCCCACAATCCTCCTCCCACATGAAGCATAATACTGGGCGGAGGGGGCACATGTATTAACAATTTAAAGGACTGAACTAAATACTTGCTATACAATGATACACCACTTACATAGTGTGATATATATCTATCGCTTGCCTACTCTGTAGCAAGCACTTTGTAGGCACTAGAGATACCGCCAGGATGAAAACAGAGGTAATTCCTGTCCTAAACGCTAATAATAGTCCAGAGAGCAAGAGACATTGAATTTCAAGTACTCTGTCACAGAACAAGGTTATTACTAGTTCCATGATGTAAGAACACAGGCAACATACTTTAAAGATCCTCAGTTATGAAACTGAATCACGTAATTTTATATCTGAATGAGAACTTAGAAGTAATTTCCTTCCATTTTCTTGCACAAATCATGATTAAATTTTAGTATAGTCTAGCTTTCTACCAGTTCTAGGCATTGCCTTAATTGACAGTCAGAAAAGATTGACTTCTTCCCGACCTCCAATTCTCCTGTCTCCCAAGGATGGTAAATACATATCCACTCATGAGAAGTCCAGAGCACTCAGGGGAGAACATTGGGCTGATTTGCTGCACCTTTACACTCCGGCTTTTCCGACCAACATTTTCTAGCCCGCATGCTAAACAGAATCTGTAACTTTCAATCTAGTATATAACAAGCCTGTACTACCTTTAAGGAAGACCAAAAAAAAAACCAGTGCTTCCATACTTCCTTGGCCCTAATGACAGAAGTATGACACGGTTCTGGGAAATAAAATAACTGATTTGCGACTATGAGGAAGTAAGGACTGAAGATGGATATCCGCCCCTTGGCCTCAAAATCTGCAGCAACAATGTGATAAAATGCACAGCAGAAAAAGTTTTAGGTGTGCATTAAGCACGTGCACATACACATGAAGTTGGAAACTCTAGGCAACAGGTTGGCCACCCCCTATCTCTAATGACAGATCGCCTCCCCTAGGTCGTGGGTGTGTCTGACGCCACACGCAAGCACTGATTCACAGCTCTCTCCATAACAACCAGCTTGTCCTCCCAGCCCCGCCAGGGCAGGGGCTGAAGGCCCCAGCGGCGCCAAACTTTCCGAACCCCAACCCCAGCGTCCCCGGTTCCGCCTCCACTCTGTCTCAAACAACCTCATCTTAGGCGGGATGAGAGGCTGCTCCGAGACCCCGGGCTTCTCCAGATTCGACTCGGTTTGGGGAGTCCAGCAGGCCACCTTGAAGCCCCGGACACCTACTTCCCCCTACACCTTTCAGAACTACTGTCTTCGCTGGCCCCTCCTGCCGAGTCCCAGAACGCCCGTCCAGAAACTGACCCTCGTCAGCCCCCGTCCCCGAGAAGGCAGCGAAGGGGCGTGGAGTGGCGCGCGCGGGTACAGTGGGGGCGCGCGTCCCGCGCCCCGGACCCGCGCAGCAGGTGCGGCCAGGCCCAGCCTCCCCTGCGAGGCCCCGGTTACTCACCCCGACGAGGTTCCTCTGCGACCTAGCCGCCGGCACAGAAGCCTCTTCCGCCTGCTCCGCTGCCTGCTCGTAACCACCGCCCCCTCGGCAGCTGCCGTCACCGCCTTCCTCGCCGCCGCCGCCGCCGCGGCGCGCGCCCGCTCTCACGCACAACGCCGTGGCGCGCACGCGCTTCTGCGCGCTGGCGTCACTTAGCAACCGATGGCGGCGAGTAGGCGGGGTCTGAAGGTTTGGGGCGGTGAGGTCGCCTCAGGCAGGTTTTGCGGCTTTTCCTCACCCGCCGCACCCGCTGCCCTCTGGAGCAGGGGGCTCCAGGGTGTGGCTGCCCGGCCGGCACCTGGCTCCGGGTAACTCACGTCACTGTACGTCACTGTATGGCGTCACTGATCTCGTCACTGCGGATGGGATGGTCCCCGCCCTGATCGCCGTGGCGAAGTTACAGGGCGCCTGTGGTGGAGAGAGCAGTGGCTTCGTCCAGACTGGCACTGATCCCACAGGCTACTTCTGCTAAGTGTAGGAAGATTCTCAAAGGAGTAAAGCCGGAAGGAGCTGACAGCGCACTTAATTATGGAAGACTGCTAAGTGACACTTGCTAACTCAGGAGCAAGGGGATGATGGACCGAGCCTTGAATTCCCGACTCTCAGTTTCCTCGTTCTATAAATAAGGATAACAATACCCATTCAGCTTACGTCGGAGAGTTTTGAGGCTAAAGGGAAAGAATATGCAAAGGTGCTTTGTAACGCTTTAATTGTAAGAGAAGGCAGTTGAAGAAAATAAAAGCATGGGCTTTGGAGTCAGAGAAACCTAGGTTCAAGGCTGATCCTGGCTGATACTGGATAGTCACTTCTGCTTGATGCTTGGGCAAACTGGAAGACGGGAGCGTGGCAGTTTGGAGAGAGTTCATGAGTAAATGTATGAAAGAGAACATGGACTGGAAGAGCAAGACCTAAGGCAGGGAGATTAGTTTTAAGGCCATTGTCGTACTCCATATAAGAAGTAATGAATCCTAACCAAATCATTGGCAGTGGGAATGTAGAAGAAAGGATAGGTGTGAGCGCTATTTAGGTGGTAGAATTGACAGCATAGAGTTGGGTATCAATGAGTAGACCAATTTTTAGGATAGGTGCTGGGTAGATGGTGGAAACATTCAGCATGATGCGAAGGAAAATGAGTCCCTTGGTTATCCACAAGTTTCTGATCTACGTTACTAGAAAGTGGTGGTGACGGTCCTAGGAGGATGATCAGATTTGTGGGATATGATGAGTTCAAATATGGATGTTTGTTGGGGAAACACTTATTCTCTACTCATGATGTTTCTTTCCATATGGAGTAATATCCATTAATATAATATTCCTGGCCTCTCACTGCACCTTCCCCTAGCTCACTCCTCCCTGGAGCAGTAGCTTTTTGAACGGTGATTTTTTTTTTTTAAATGTCTACTCATCCCATTCTTTTTCTCTTAATGTTGTCTTCACAGAGCTGTCCTGATGTTCTTGAGCAGGGCTGGGGTGGCATTGAGGGTGCCTGGTCCAGGACTGCAAAGATGGTAAATTTACTTAATCCCAGAGTTTGGCTTTAGGAAGCTCTCTGTCACAGGTAATATCCAATACCAACTGTCAGTTGTAGTATACAGAATAATGTCCCCCAAAGTGTTCATATCCTAATCTTCTGTAACCTGTGAATATGTTAACCTTACATGATAAAAGGGAGTTTTCCGATCTGATTAAGTTAAGGATCTCAAGATGAGATTTTTCTCTGATTAGCTGGCTGTGCTAGAGGCAGGAAAGTCAGAGTCAGAGGAGGAGATAGGATGATGAAAGCAAAGGTCAGCAAGAAAGAGATTTGAAGAATCTCGACTCCTGGTTCCAAGGAATGCAGACAGCTTCTAGGAGCTGGGAAAGGCAAGAAAATGGAATTTTCCCTAGTGGCCCCAGAAAGAACAGAGCCCTGCCAATGCCTTGACTTTAGGATTTCTGATCTCCAGAACTTTAAGTAATAAATTTTTGTTATTTTAAGTTTGTGTTAATTTGTTACAACAATAGAAATTAATACAGTCAGTAGTAAAGTTCATAGTTGGTCTCCAGCTGCATTCTCCTTTATCTGGAAAACAAGGGTAAAATTAATTAGGTTTCCTTGAGGATTACTGCAATGTGACCATGACTTGATAGAGGGAACCTTCATATCCAGAGAGAAATATCCAATAAACAGTCATATTATACAGGTCTATGAAGATGAGAGAAGTTGAGTTAAAATAAAATAGATTTGGAAGATATTAATTTATAATTGACAATTTAAGCCCTAGGCATGGATGAGATCAGGGAGAAAATATAGAAGAAACAATATAGAGGACCAAGGATAGAGCCCCATGAAACGCTCACTTTGAACTGGAGTGGCAGATGAACACAAGCCCACAAAGAAGTCTGAGGAAGAATGGCCAGAGATAAAAGAACCAGGTGGGAAGAACGCCTCTGAAGCCAAGGTAGAAAGAATTGCCAGATGAAGTGGGCTTTAGCAGAATCAGAGACCACAGATAGGTCAAGTATTTCAAGGGCTGAAAAGCAATGACCAGATTTAGTGACAGAAGTGGTTGGTGACTAACAATAGCAACTTTAGTGAAGTAGTGGAGATATACACCAAATCACTGGGGTCTGAAAGGCAGGTCAATATGGTGGATTGGCCTCTGGACTACGTGATGTATGTTGAAATTCTAAACATGAACTAAGTAGATAACCTTGGGCAAATCACTTAAATGTTCCAGGCTTTGGTTTTCTTATCTACCAAACAATGAGAGTCAGTATATTATGTGACAGCTTCTTCTGTCCAGATACCAAGGATACAACAGTTATTCAAGAAACTCCGTTTTGAAAGGGAAATAAACTCATTAGTATGTAACTAATTTCCATAGTTTTTTTTTTTAAAGCAAGGCATGAATTGAATGAACTATAACAATATACTACATGGAATGTTAGAATTCTCTATGAAGTGAAATGAAGGGTGGATAAAGTGATTCAGATGAGGGAGTGATCAGTTTTCCCTAATGGATATCAAGGTATTGTATTTACCTACTCTCAGGTAGGTGTACTGAAAAAATATACATATGCATCAATGCATTTCCAGAGTGATTTAAAAAAAAATGAGAGTTGTGCTAAGCCTATGCTGATCTTAACATTCCAAGTAATTTTTTTTTGTGATTTGAATGAATATTTATGTACAGCTACTTCTAAACTAAGTATACTGTTTAATTGGGGGAAAGAGACGTAAAAATTGAGCGCAAGAGTAATTTACTTTTCCATCAGATCCAGGGGAAATATTTATTTGTTATACATTCCACACTCTGTTACATTTGCTCGTCTAATACTCATGTGTTATTGTTAGTACATACAGACCCAGGGAAAAGCCCCAACTGAAAATCTACCTCCATAAGTAAAGGGTAAAGAATGACTGAAGAAGGAGGCTGGCCACTCCAATCTGGTAATTATAGAGTTTATTCAAGCTTTATACAAGGCCTGTGTTGGGTGGCTGCAAGATGAAATGGATCCCTGCTCCTCTTGGTAGGTGTCAAAAATTATACAGGGTAAAGAGGGGAAAATAGTCATGGATACTAGTACGTGAATGCTACCAGGTACAGGAAGCTTCTTTATATGCTTGACCAGTTCCTGGAACAACTTGTTACAGGAACCAGCACATAGCTAGAGTAAAGGGAGGGGTGCTGATTTATGTCAGAATGATGAGCAGATAGTCTCTAAGTGGGGTTTGCAGAACGCAACCTCCATTCTGGCCTGTGTCCAGCTCACAGGAGAGACAGCAGTCAGACGGTCATGGAATAGTCTCTCCTCCACAATTCTCTCATTTAATTTCGTAAACATCAGCTTATTGTATCAGCGGGCGGGGATACAAAATGTAAGTAATTTGGCCAAGATCATACTAACAGCAGTTAAGTAGTAGACTAAGATTTAGACCCAGCACAGCCATCCTCTTTCCAGGAAACCTTCCCTTAGGCCCTTAGTTGATTTAAGTGCCCTTTCTGTACTATTACATCACGTGTACACCTTTGTTTTAGCACTTACTGTAATAACAACAGTGCTTACTAAGTGCCAGGTACTGTTCGAGGTACATAATGGGCATTAAGTAATTTAAGTCTCATAACATCCCTTTGATGTAGGTGATATTATTAATCATAATACTTTATTAGTCAGGAAACCAAGACATAGAAAGTTAAGTAATTCACTCAAGGTCACACAATAAGTGATGGAGTCAGTATTCAACCAGGTAGTTAGGCTCCAGAGTCCATGCTCCAAACCCCCACACAGCTACCTTGCACCCTCTAGACAACATAGTTTACAGAGCTCATCAATGCAATTATTGTAGGGATGTGTGTGATATCACCTGGTATTCCTTTTTAAATGTATCAGCCAAATCTCATGAAATACTTGGCTACCCTTGAGTAACTGATATGCTTTCTCCTTATAGGCAATGTGAATTATATAACTGTTTTCTCCTTTTACAATGGCTACCAAGAAGCACTGAGTAAATTTATGGCATAGCATTAGTAACTAGGAGGACTCTTGGCCTGCATATCAGTTTGAAAATTTTCAAAATAAAAAGTTGGGGAAATAATCTAAATTGTTCTTACTTTTCTAAATTGTTGAGAGTGTACATTTATTTTACAATTATAAAAGATAAACTTCATTTTTAAAAGAGTATCTGCAGCTTCGAATGATTTCTCAGGCTTTGACTCTGTGGACAAGAATTAGTTTCAGGTTAAGTTCCGAGTTCAAGATAGAATCATAATTCTTATAAAACTTGGCATGACTTTGAAAGACCAGATCAATCAAATTGCTGTTCAGCCAGTACAGAAAGTATTTCAAGTAGAATAAAACAGGCAAGTTGGGTCCCTTCTTGTTTTAACTTGTATCTAAATTTGAAACCACTTTTGGATTATTTGGATGTATGCTACCTTGCTTTGGAGATAAGAAAGTTATCTTCCTTAATGCTGATGACATTTTATTATAATTAACTTTTAATGTATAGTTCATTTTTGTGGTTTGCCATTTGTCAGAAAGAATAGATAAAGGTTATCTATTCTGAAACTAACATAGTTATTTTGGTACATATCCTCAAACTTAATTGGCTTAGATTCAGTATCTAAATACCAGATTCATTTCTACTTAAGTGTATATTTTGCAAGTAATTCTTACAGGTAGATTTACTGGCCAGTCACTTTACTAAAAGCCATACATCTATGAGAGTAGTATTCAGACTTTTCTATAGCCAGAGTGAGTAACTGATCACTTCTTTGAAATTTTTTCAATCCAAATCTTATTCATTGTCTGACAGAACACTCAGATGCCTGAGGGGTGGGTAAATACTCTACAGCCTAGTAGATTGTTTCCATGTGGTGGTATGAGCATCTGGAGTTGTCAGATTTGAAATTTATTTATCTTTAAATGTAGATAACTGATGTAAACTTTGTAAAAAAAAAATACATGACTTGTCTGTGAGTTTACAGAACTTCTGCTCTGTCGGATAGAACTTTATGGACTTGAACACTTAAATTTCTTACTTTTGAAGAGTTGTTTTTTAAAAAAAAATCCTGGATTGTCTGCAGGTGTTCCCTCTGTCCTCCACCATGTGGTACATGTGTATTTGTACACACACACAATGGAATATAATTCAGCCTAAAAAAATAACAAAACCTTGCTGTTTGCAACAACATAGATGGACCTTGAGGACATTAAGCTAAGTGAAATATCAGTCAGAAAAACAAATACCCTAAACCAAGCTCATAGATACAGAAAACAGATTGGTGGTTGTCAGAAGTGGGTGGGGGTGCGGAGGGGTGAAATGGGTAAAAGGAGTCAAAAGGTACAAATTTCCCAGTTATAAAATACATAAGTCATGGGCATGTAATATACAACACAGTGACTATAGGTAATAATACAATATTGCATATTTCAAAGTTGCTAAATGAGTACATCTTAAAAGTCCTCATCAAAAGAAAAAAAGAATGTAAGATAAACAAAAGACACTATAATTTCTGTAATCTTGTTTTGGTATTTCTTAACATACAGGAACCTCAAAAATAGAAATACAACAGGTCTATTTCATATTTCAGTTTTTATCTATTGGGTTCTCTGTTCCAGGCACAGAGGGGACTCAAAGATTGAAGATGCGGTTTTTGCTCTCAAGGAGTAAGTCTAGAACCTCACGGTCCAATAGGGTAGACTAGTCACATGTGGCTATTTACATTTAGATTAAATTAATTTAAATTTAAATTCAGTTCCTCAGTCAGACTAACCACATTTCAGTTGCTCAGTAGCCACATGTGGCTAGTAGCTAGAGAATGTACGTATAGAACATTTCTGTTATTGTAGAAATGATATTCTATTGGATAGTGCTGGTCCAGAAGTCATGTAGGAATCAGACAAAATAGGCATGGTAATTTCAGACTCAGAAAGATCATGTGTCAAGTGCATACAAATGACTTTGGGGGCATGTTGAGTCCTACTTCCAGATATTCTGATTTGAGGGGTACTATGGGAGTCTGTAACAAATATCCTAGGTAGTTGTGATATAGAAAGTGTGCAAACTACATTGAGAAAAATCAATGTAGGATACATAGGAATGGCCCAATAGAGTGATTCTGAACTTCCTGCCTAAATGGCATCTGGACGCTTAAGCCAATTTAAATTTAATTTGGAGAGATAATAGTGCTGGGGCTATCTTTGTACCTTGAGAGTTATGGAGCACCATTAATTTTTAGCTATTATTGCTTCCCTATTACTTTGGACAAGAAGAATCACCATTCTGTCAGGAGTAAGTGACCCCGATCATTAGGAATTTGGGCTGCTGCTGCGCAATGGGTGCAGCCAAGAATATCCATCCATGAGACCCACTTAGGAGACTGTTGGTATTTTCATGTCCAGTTTGATGGTAAATGACAGGTATAGCAACCCTAGCTTGCCTGACAAGGACATGATGTCAAGAGGTTCAGACCCCTCAGGAATGACAGGTCACTCTATCGGTTAGCCACCTACGCTAGCAGAGGTGTTAGCCAAGGATGAAGGGAGTCTAGAATGGCAGTAGACCAGTGGTCTCCAACCTTGTTGGCACCAGTACCCGGTGCTCCTATGAAATCTAATGCCCGATGGTCTGAGGCAGAGCTGAGGCAGTGATGCTAGCGCTGAGGAGTGGCTGCAAATATAGATGAAGCTTCGTTCGCTCACCCACCGCTCACCTCCTTCTGTGTGGCCCAGTTCCTAACAGGCCACAGACCGTACCAGTCTGTGGTCTGGGAGGTGGGGGCCTCTGCAGTAGAGAACAGAGATCTATATCAGATGTGGTCACAAAACCAGCTGCAGGGGTGGGGGTGGGGAGAGTAGTTGGTTGCACTAAACTTTTCTCTTGTAAGTTTCTCCAGGAACCAGGAAACAAAATCAGAATCCTAGAGGAATGGTTCCTTGATATATTAAACTTATTATATAAAGTAAATGGATCCAAGCGGTACAAGGGGTAAACTATATTGCCATAGTGTGCTGCCCAGATCCCATCAAGAAACTCATTTCTCTAACTGCTGGATAGCTAACAATTATCTCTCCCAGGATTTTTCCTTGCAGAAGGAAGCTGCCATTTCCAAGGTTAGTTTGGGGGCAGTTTACATCCAATGACTTTGTACCCCTACTCTGATTTGTTCCCTAGTCAGAGTAGGGGTACAAAGACCAGGCCTAGTCCCTTTGCCTCAACCTGCAACATCTCTAAGAGACTGTCTCAGCTTCAGAGCTCCTCATGGAATTGGCTAAGGCCTCTGTTGCCACTGCAGTACAGTTAAACCTTTCCTCCTGCCCAATTGTGCTTTTTTCAGTTCCTTACAGGCGTTCCTGAAAGCACTCCAGATAAACCATCTGTATATGAATCTCCATTTTCAAATCTGTTTCCTGGCCACCTACCTACAACATTGCTACTGTTTCGCAGAACTACCTTTGTCATAAAGCAAGCATCCATTACATGAGGATCTGTTTCTGGACTTTCCATTCTTCCCCTTTGATCTATTTGTCTATGATTATACTAATGCCACGCTGCCTTAATTATTGTGGCATTATAGAAAAAGTTGTCTAATTTTCTTTTTGGCCCTTTGCATTTCCATATCCATTTTAGAATCAGCTTGTCAATTTCCATAAAAATCCTTCTTTGCATTTGGCTGGTATTTCATCAGATCTCAAGGTCAACTTAGGGAAAATTTATTCCTTGTTATTGATCCTTCCAATTTATAAACATGGTATATCCCTCATTTATTTAAATATTTTAAATTTCTTCATTAAAATTTTATTGTTCTGGTTTATAGAGGTTTTGCATATCTTATTAGATTTATTCCTAGATATTTGATGTTTTAGATGCTATTTTAAATAAAATTATTTAAATTTTGTTTTCTAATTGCTGTTTTATTGAAATACAATAGATTTTTGTATATTGTTGATCTCCGGCAATCTTGCTAAATTCACTTATTAATTCCTCACTGTCTGGTCCCCAGTCCATCTATAAGTATCATATCCATGCAGATTCTGGAAGCAGATGCTAGAAGTCTTACTGAACAAGGAAAACAGGTGAAAACAAAATGCTGAGAATGTGGGAATATATGTTCACAATGGAACAGGATTTGCATGTAGTACACTGAAACAAATAGAGGAACATGCAGGGAAAGCAGCAAGGAGTGTGTCTCAGAACTTTTAAGAAATGCATGGAAGAGAGACTGTCAGGAATAGAGATTTCATTATGTCATTTTTGGAAAAGAGGTTGGCACTAGCCAAGGGACACATTAATGATGATGGTTAGGGCTGCAAGGAAAGGAAAAGGGATATCACGAAGGGCTTTCGAATACATTTTATATTGAGTTTGTAGAATTAAACCTGCAAATCCATGGAGAATGTTGACAGTTCTCAAAGTGTGGTCCATGACCAGCAGCTTCAGTATCATCTGGAAACTTGTTAGAAATGCTAATTCTAGGGCCCACTTCAGACCTACTGAAACAGAACTCTGGAAATGGGGCCTAGACACCTATGTTTTGACAAACCTCCTGCCTGGGTTTCTGATTCGTGCCAGATTTTGAGAACCATCAATTTAGGGATGCACTCTTCAAACTAGTCCTTCAAATGCTATTAATTGCCTATAATATTAATTATTTTAAAAATTTACTCATGTCAATATTTTGCTTTGCCATCGTGTCTTATTGTTTTGTGCAGTTTGCCTCCACAAACTATAATGTCCTCAGAACAGGATCCCTGTCTCATTCTTCTACCTTCTTGCTCTATGGGAATGCTTAATATGATTGTGTGTTCCTAGTCATGCCGAGCACACTTCACTATAATAGAATATAAATCCTCGTATCCTATTATTCATGTGCATGATATTTTGAAATACTAACTTTTCTCCCTGCTTTCTGTAACCCATTCAGGCATCTAAAATATGGGCCTAGGGATGTTAGAAAAGACAAATGGCCTTTGACTTTCAAAAATCTAAACTGTCATTCTTTGAGTTGTGAGAAGAGGAGTTAGGAGAGTCCAAGACCTGGTGAGTCCCTATGAAGAGCCCTACTCCCTCTGCACATGTGGGTTAAGATAAAGGGAAATCTCAGAGTCCTGCGATAGAAGTGTCTAGAGATTTAAAAGTAGAAGGACCTATATCTTGCTTCCCAGGTAGAGCCCCTGGAAATCAGCAAGATCCCTGGGAAGAAATGTTTGTGAGAGATGTCTACCAGATAGGCCCTTATATAAACCTTGTAGAGTTAGTTTCTCATGGTCTCATATGATGTAAGAGCATCAGAATGATCCAGTGCTCTCTGGGTAAATGCTGTGTTGAAGTCTTAGCCCAAAGATTTGCCTAGAACTGACATAGCATGGAAATAGCAGAATGAAGCAGAAAGGAGATGCAAAACCTGAAGTGGCCTCAACAGAATGAATGGTGGTCTAAGAGCAAGCGACATACATTTACAACAAAAGACTAAATAGGATACTTGACATTTTAGCAAATGTCAATAGGATGGTTTGCCTATGGCAAATCAAATGCTCACTTTCCTCCAACCTTTTAGACTTTAGAAAAACTTAAGACTTTACCTCAGAGAAAAGCAGCAGGAGAGAACCTAAATTTACTGAAATTCAGTTTCCCCCACCCTCTCAAAAAATGGGCTTTAAATTGTGTGTAATTAAAAATCCTACTTCTTACACCCAAGTTTGTGGATTAGATACATAGCCCTTATATTCATGACCTCAAAATGAATGTTTTACTGTATTTATAACAGTGAGAGAAAACAATTCCTATTTTTGGATTATATCAGATGTACTCCTCTGTATCTATACTAACATCAGATATGTTTCTCTGATATAATGGCTTTAAAAAGAAGTCTGCTTGAAACTTACTGGATTTCGTTAACCAATGTCATCAAAAAAATAATTAATTAAAAAGCAAAACAAAAAATGTATTAAAAGAAAAAAAGGAGTCTGCACAATGGTGCTTCTCAAACTTTATTATGCACACAAATCACCTGGGATCCTTTGAAAATAAAGATTCTGATTCAGTAGGTCTTTAGTGAAGGCTGAAATCCTTAATTTTTAACTAGCTTTCAGGTGATGCTGGTCCTTGGAATAGTGAAGTGTTCAAAATACTGGTAAGATTTATACCATGTTGGTTTCCAATATAATGACTAACACTTTCTTAAACAAACACAGGGTAGCACTTGTTCGTAAATTGTACGTACCATGGACTCATGGTACAATTTTATACTACAATTTAAAATGCAAAATAAATGTAAGCAATAAAGAGAAAGTTCATTTGGAAAAAGTCAGCTGTGGATAAAAAGAAAATGCTGACTAACTTCCTTCATGGGTTATCACCTTTTTCAACTTTTAAAAACTAAACATCTCTAAATGTTTAAATAAAGTTTGAATATCACTGAACTGGCTCATTTAGAATTTTAAGTCTTTAACCATATAAAGAGCATTAAATAACAATATAAAAGTATCTTCTACTCTTTAATATAAGTTACCATCTGAATATAAGTTTAGGTAGAAAAAAATGTGTTTGTTAAAATACTCATTTTATTCAAAAGGTGAAAAAAGTAAATGTTACCAAATTAGGCAATATTTCTTTTATCCCAGATTATAAAAGTGATACTTGCTCATTTTAGAGAATTCGGAGAATATAGAAAAATCTAAAGAAGAAAATAAAATCATTGGTAATCCTGACAGGGAGAATCATAACTTGGTACAATTTCTTCTGGTCATTTCTTTGTGTACTTTTTTTTTTTTAACAAAATCAGGAACATATTGTACATTAGTTTGTATACTGCTTTTTTTTTTCACATAATACCTCATGAGCATTTCTCCGCATCTTTAAATATTCTTTGAAAACATAATTTAGTGGTGTTAAAATAAATAATATTATATCATGTGGGTGCTGTTATTGTTAACTATTTCTGCATTTGGAGACATTTGTTTCTATTTTTTTTCTATTATGAATAATGATGGAAGCAACAAATTGCATATAATTTTAAAACTAAAATCTCTGATTATTTTCTGGGAAACAGAATTCCCAGAACATAACAATATTGCCAGATAAAAAGATCTTAACATTTTAAAGTCTGTAATGACTCTTGAAACCCCTTGCAAAATTGGTGTATCAGTAGTTTGGATGAAGTCTATGAAGTGCCTATTTCATTTCAGCTACAGCAGTCCTAGATACTAGCACTTAAAAAATCTTCTGTAATCTTTGCTAATGTTGATAGGACTCAACAAATTTGCAGCAAAAATTCTCTTAACCAATTTCTACTTCACTAATTATTGGATTAACCTAACTCACCATTTCCTCAGTAAGTAACTGATGTCCTTGCAGGCTGAAACTATAACTAGTTGGCCACTCTCTGGGATGCTTGTGCACTCTTGCTTCCCAATGAGTCATGTGCTTATCAAGTCAGTTGTGTCAATTACCAACATCTTCAGGACAGTTATTCTCCTAATTATAAGTATATAACTTAATGAAATATTATATAAAACAAATTTATGTGAAGAGAGAGTTGAACATTCTGAAGAGCTCTCAAATAGCTAAGATAAATTACTGCCGAATTAGTGGCAAACAAAAATATGAAAATATGGATCATGAACTTGGATTCCTTTTTAAATGCTTGAAGTTCACTCTAAAGAAACTAGAATTAGATAGCTTAGACCAGTGGTTCTCAGCAGGGCAGTACTGACCCCTAGGGGTTGTTTTGGAAACTTTTGGGGGCATTTTCAGTTGGGTTTCACTACTGGTATTTAGTGGACAAGGGGCAGGGATATGAGACTTCCTGTAATGGTCTGCACAACTTTGCAGAGTCTCACTGAGTATTCATTTAGGTAAAAAGCCTGCACCTCCTCTCAAGGAGGAGCATAGCTCCCCACACCTTGACTGACTAAAACACACCTGTTCTTAGTACGCATTTAAAGTTGTAACATCACAGCTCTCCAGGAGTCATGAATTTGTTGCTTTAAAATATCAAATGTGTTAACAGTGTTCTACTGAACAGGTTTACTTCTTCCATACTTAAGAGTAAGCACCTGACTACTTCACTATTATCAGCATAGTAGTATCTGGGCATTTACATATTCAAATGTGTATTATAAATTGATTTCACTTCTCTTTTAAATGTTACAATAAAGGCATTGGACTCACCCTTTTTTGAAACTGCATATAAGGAAAACATGAATTTCATTTTAGGATAGTGGGTGTGATACATGTTATAAATGTCATTATAATAAAAGGGTTTGCTAAGTCTGATTTGGTTGAGAACCACAATTTTAGACCAACTCTTTGAGGGCAGGAAATGCTTTATGATTTCTTACAGCACCTGCACCAACTAGGTCTTCAATATTTAATTTCACCCTGTTGCAGTTCCTATTTATGCTTACTCAGAAGCCCTTATTTGCTCTTCTATAAGTACTGATTTTGATCCAGTGTCCACCCTCATGCAGGCAACTTGGGTAAATATGATCCATCTAAGTCAATGGTCTCATTTGCTTTGCCAGTGATGAGATACTGGCAAGCGATCCAGTTCTGGTCAAAATGTATTTCTGCTGAAGAACAACAGGTTATTTTCTTTCACTGGACATTGTTGGTTTATGTACGACACCCAGAATGATGGCAGGCATCTTTGTTCACGAGTACTATTAACCCAAAAGAAAATGCTGAGAATGACAGGCTGGGAAAGATGGAAGGAAACTGAGGTTCTTAATATATCTGAACTCTACCCACCCCTTCTAGAACCTCTGAAGTGCTTGTTACATCTGATAAAGTTGGGTCTTTTCTAATTGCCAACAGCAAGCATCCTTACCGATATAACCCTCTTCATAAACAGTTGGGTAACTAAGAAATTTTTATATACACCGTACACCATCCTGGTCAGAATGCTATGTAGGGAAGCAATTAAGTGACTCTCAGCCATCAGTTCCTAATTCAAAACACCTGTTATAACGGTGTACCAGGCTTAGCTGTGTAGGTTTCGTGGGAGGCTGATTTTACATTGACAGTAAGCCAGTTTTGTTGTTCGGTGGTAGAAAACAAGAAATTTCTTGTGCTCACACTGTCACTCTTTCATATCACCACTTCTCAGGTAATTTAATTGGAAGTAAGTGAATTGTCCTAATACCTAGCAAAGCCTGGTGATACAATATATATATATTTCAATGTATATAAACATGAATTTAAAAAATAAGCAAGGGCTATCTTTTGGCCAAGTATTACTTAGCAAGTAGAAAAGGCTCTTTTCTGTGGAAATAAGGTTTCCATGACTGAGTTTATGAATCTAATAACCCTCCGGTTGAGAATTCTATACCCAACATGTGAAAGTAGTCTTCATTGATTGTTTCCTACAACTTGCCTTTGATATTTGGCCTTTCTTCTCTGTACTTTTGCTCCCTCAATCCTTTATTCCTTATTTACTTTCCTCTTCCCACCTTTCCCACTTTCCTTATCCATAGAAGTTATCTGCTTTGCAGGATACACAAAATTACATCTATTCCCAGTTCAGGATGGGTCTGTAAGCCCCTTCAAATCCTTGCAGTACTCTGAGGGCAGCCTTTTTCTTCTTTTAAGAAAAATGCTGGACAGAAGTTTACAAATTAAACAGTCTTATTTAAATATGTATTTTATTTCAGTCTGTAAGTATTACTATTTGAGTTGCTCACATAAGTAAGTCTATTACATCCAAAAAGGAAATGTGAAGTGCTTCTAGCAGTGTAAGCATCTAGCAAAGTAAACAATTGGCATGGCCTATCCAAAGGTCTTCCACTAGAGTCTATGGAAAAACTAAACATAGTTAAACCACAAACTGGATGTTCTCATTCTTTCGGCCATAAGAGATTTTCAAAATCAGTTTGGTTTTTAAAAACCCATCAAATGTCAATCACGGCAGGAAAGACCACTGAGCTAATTTCTGATAACTAAATTGTCATTGATCATAATTTATCCCAAATGATTACTAGCATCTGGAAGACCTGAGGTAGGGTTCTTTGTAAATAATACAAGTACCAACCACACAGGAACAACCAGACATTCCTGAGCAGCTGTGTGCTACAGACTTCCTCCACTGCTTCTTTCTTCCCTCACTGTGGGACTCAGGCCTGAGAGCTGAGAGGATAATAACTCAAACTCACAGAAGGTTTTACAACAGGAGACGAGTGGAGGAGGTATTATGAGGTACTAATTTTTGAGGTACAACCTACATACTAAAAATGATGGTGAAATCATTTTTTTACACGTCTAGCCTGCCTTCTTTCTCACTGCACAGCTGGAACGATTCAGTGAGATAAGAAGGTCTAATCTGGTGTCTGCATACTCACCCAGTAAATAATATTGCCATCCTCTTCCCCATCCCAAAATAAAGAGGTTAGTCCTGGAACTTTGAAAGTACTTTATAAATTAGAAGAAGTTAGTTTTTTTTTTTTTTTTTTATCAGCATCCTTATCAGCACGGTTCTAAATTTCTCCCAAGAGTGACTTCTCTTTTATAAAATAAACCCTTTAAACTATTTGAAGTACACACAAAGTTTCACTTTTGTTCAGAGTTCTTTTTCTTTCCATTGTGAAAAGTCATTTCTGAGGAACTGAAATCCCAGAAGGTAACCACAACAAAAATATGTTAAATGTTTTTTTTTTTTTTTGAAAATGATTCAAAGGTAGACTTGTAGAGAAGTCATACTTAGGAGATAGATGGCAAATGCAGCCTCCGAAGGAACTGTTCTTATTTTTACCTAAAAAAGTCATGTTTACTACATTCAAGGACGTAAGATAAAGCGCTACTTTAAAACTCAAGTGACTGAACAGATAGGTGAAAAACACAGCTGAAAAAGGAAAGGGAAATGGACTTAAGAATAATTTGAATGGGACAATAAGAATCACCATCAGTCCTAGAAGCTTTTGCTATCTAAATATCTAAAATCATATGTTTTTTTCAACTCCCACAATGTCTTCGCTGAAAGCAGTATTCTCACAGAACTAAATAATAGTTGTCATTTTGTTAGGATTCAAAATTTCAATCCAGTAGCCATCAGGATCTTGAATAAATGCCAGGCCTTTCATTTTACCTGTAAAATGAAATGATTTTCATTATTGAAGACATTTTTAAAAACTTAAACATTTAAAATATATTTTAATTTTTTGCATTTTAATGAAGTATATTATTTTGTTTATAATTTTAACTTAAAAAAAATTCTACTGTCAGTGTTGCCTAAATGCATGTTTTCCAGAACAAATAGCTAGAAACCGACTCTACTGAAATAAATGGTGGTACTGGCTACATCTTATAGGTATCAGGTAATTACTTCATCTTCATGACATCACTTCATACAACCCGTTTAGCAGTCAAGTTGTCTTATTTTAAAGAGGAAAAAGAAATAAGGAGGTGCTCAAGGGAGCAGGTAGCATGGCTTACTCATACAGCCAAAAGACCCAGATGCTTCAGTCATACAAACCCTTTAAAGACTATTTAAAGACTATTCTGTATAACCCAAGCTCTGCCACTCAGATTATTTTTTGTAGCAATTCATAACTGGGATTGAAAGACTAGTAGAGACTAGTAGATTTAGTAGTAGAGTTTTTTTGCTTGAATGGAAAAATGTGACCTCAGAAATGTATTATGGGACAAAGTTGCTGAATTAGTTTCATTCCTATCTGTTGCTCCTTTCCCCAAGATCACCCCAGAGAAACAGATGGAAAGTGGGGAAAAAAAAAGTAAGTAACTCTTGGGATGATGGCTAGGGAGAAATGTGGAGATGGGGTAGGGTGACTGTTTTAACCTGTCTATGTGGAGGGGGTTCTTTGAACCTGGACTGGAAGGCAGCCCATCATGGCTATGGGAGGATAAACAAAAGTTTTGTTAGTTTGGCTCTTGCTCCTCCCAGTGCCTTGGGCATCAACACTTACCCCAATACTTGGGGGTTGGGTGGGGAGGGGCGCTACTTGTTCAGATGTCCTCAGGAGTAAATAAGGACACTACAGAAGACTTGTGCCTGTGAGAAACTGAGGAAAACAGGTGGGAACCAACTGATCTTCCCCAGCCTTCACTTTCCACACAACCAGGGTTTGGGAATGACAATATCAGAAGTGTCTCCTACTAATACTGCTAATATTTTGTCCATGAGTAACAAAAGGGGAATAAAATCTGACCTAAAAACTTATTTTGCGGATTGTGAAGTGTTTAACTCTCATTTTCAGGTGCTTAGAGATCTCTGCCCAGCCCATCTTCCTGACATAATTTGTGTTGTTATGGACTGAGTCTGGCCTCCCCCCACCCATTCATGTTGCCTGACAGACCGTAATAGCTAATAGTTGCGGGGTGGGGGGGGGAACACCTCCAAGACCAAAATAACAAGAATTTGAGGAACATAACCATAAAACGAACAATGGATTATAGATTCAAAAATAATGAGATGAGAACACAAAGGATGAATATCAGAACAGATACATTTGAGGAAAATTATCTAACTGGTATGCCAGTTTGAGGAAATCTCAGAGAGAATGCAAAGACAAAAAAATAACAAATATAAAAAGTTACCAGAAGAAAACAAAAGATGACATACAAAGGAACACAATTCAGCAGATTTTCCAACAGTGACACTTGATGAAAAAATAGGAAAACAGAGTTCTATTTTCAAGATTGAAGGAAAAGAAATCTAAGATTTTACATTCAACAAAATTGGAATATATGTATAAAGGCATGGTTCTCAGGCATACAAAGCCTCAAAAGTTTTGTCTCACAAACCCTTTGAAAATAATTTTGGTTGAGGTCTTAATAAAAGGACAGAAAAATCTAAAAGATGCTACATGAGATATATGGATAAGAGGTGATCAAGTACCTTGATATATTTATTATCATAAAAAAAAAGTCAAAGCCAAAGAAAAAAGAAAATAAATCAATAAGATCCCAGTCTGGGTAATTTTAACATGATGGAAGTAAAGGGGAAGTAGTTCTTTTCCTATTGTGGAGGATATCTGGATATCAAATCTTTTGGGAAAAAAAAAAAGACTGAAAAAAAGAAAAGAAAGGATTAAAATGAAACAGTTAAATGTTTCAAATGAAGATTGAAATGATAAATTATGAGGGCAGAAACAGATCTAAGTAAAATAAATTATAATACATGTACATCCAACAAAATCCAGATATATACTATTTCAAGAGGCATACCTAAAACACAAGGACATGCAAAGGTTATAAAAGAAATACCAGGCAATTAATAAATGAAGAGATCTGGTATAGCTACATTAATATCAGATAAAATATACTTTAAGGGACTTGTTTTGGGGTGGCTAGATAACACCTGAAATAGTGAAAACTAGTGGCCAAAGAGAGAATGTGGCAGAGTTGAAGGGTAGGAGAGGGAGCCTGTCTTTGATGGCTCCTCATATCCTGTGTCTAGTCCCTTGTGAAGCCACGCTAGTGCTGTCTTTCACTTCCCTAAAACAAGCAGGTATTCTTCCAATAATTTCCTTCCTTTCTTTAAGATGGCTGACGTAGGCACCTTCAAAGTTACTTGCAGCCAAAAAGGTTTTACCACAACAGTATCCTCTCTGTGGACGCTTAGTAAATGTTCTATAACTAAAGAGGCCTGAAGAAAACAAGTAGCAGACTCACCATCATCAGGTTTCTTCACAAATTTGACTCCCAGTTCTTCAAATCTTTTACAAGCTCCATGTACATCAGGAACAGCAATTCCAATGTGACCTTAGGTGGCCACCCCCAAAACAAGGCAGAGAAAAGAAGAAATCATTGCAACAGGACAGCCAAGTACCACAAGTAGCTTCCCCAACTAGATTTTCAAAACACAAGGCATCAGACTGAATCAAACAAAGCAGATTCAAAACCTATAATATGTTAAAGAACAAGAATCTAAGTCTAACTGGTCAGTATAATAATTAGCTGCTCTGAATTATAAATTATTTAAAGTAGGCCCAATATTGGTTCATATATAGTTCAATCTATTAAGAATAAGTTACATCAAAAAAGGTGTCATTTAGGTTGTGGTTGACATTGACTATGTGGCAGCCAATTTAAGCCTATAATTTTGTTACCTCTCTTGATCGAGAGAGTTTAGATCAAGGCAGAAGTGTATGTTAGCAAAAATCAAGGTTATTATTAACCATAGGGTTTTTTTTAAAGGAAAATGTCTATTGGAAATATAATAGAGACTGAAAAGTAAAATATTGTGAGAGAGTAAATGTAAAATTTAGACTGAGACTATGAGATTAAACAACTCCTAAATAAATTATTTGTGCAAATAAAAATAACCATACTTCTAATAAATGGATTATACTTAATGTTTTAGATTTATTACAATCATGAATAGGTACACAATGCAAAAGTACATAAATCTATATATATTACATACAAATAGGCAAACATACCAAATCCTCGAGGGTCTGAATTGCCACTGTGGTAGCTCTGGGTCTCATCATCTTCAGTGCCCCAATTGCTGTAAAAGGAGGCAAAACATAATTACAAGGGACTTGTAGAACAGAGATTCTGAAAAGAAGGTTCCCACAGTCTGTCTTTGAAATCTTACCGTGTATATATGCTACTTATATACTTAGTCTAATCTCTGCTACTGTAAATATTGTTTTCAACTACAGAAAGGGCAAACAGGCAAAGTAGGATTTTAACTCGACTAAGGAGACTAATCCAAGAATTTGGATAACAATAATAATGATAATAATAGCAACTATTATTTGTTGTGCTAAGTACTTTGTATTTCATTAAATCCTTACAACAGCTCCATGGGCTATATTTGAGTATCTCCATTTTACAAATGAGATTGTTACTTATGGAGTTGATATAACTTATTTAGGGTCTCAGAGCTATTGTCAGAGCCGAGACTCATGTCTAGGTCTGTCTGATTCCAGAGCTGTATTGAATCAGGGGACACACTAAATCATACACCCTGAAACAAATGCTGTTTATTAGTTGTTAACAAGTGAACAGAAACAATATAAGGAATAAAAAGAAAGCGGGGGAATACCTATTTCAACATTTTTAAATGTTGAAATTATAAAGGCCTTAGTTGTAGTACCTAAACATTTTTAGCTACAGTTTGGCAAAAATCTTGCCATTTCAGCCTTAGGATATCTATCTAAAAAGCAAATGATCTCACTGCCCTCCTTACCTATGCCACAAGCACAATACAAAAGATCCATGAAGAAACATTTAAGCATATTGTTACAAATGCAAAGTGACTAGGTAGACATGGTTTCAATTAAGCTGGTAAAAAAAAAAAAAGTGTAAAGAAATGCGCTTTTAAAAATGTAGAATACATAAAAAGATAAAATCTCATACTCACTGTGTCAGTTCAAGTGTAGCTTTTCTGGAGAATACCCATGCTACTTTTTCACCTTTATCTTTTGGGATGTCATTTTTATCCTCATAAGCCAAGAAATACAGTGAAAATTTCATTGTGGGAAAATCTAATTTTTGTATTAGCCTGAAATTAAACAAGCCTGAATCACAAACAAGAAAGGTTGATTCATACCAAAATCAACATGACAATATTCAAGTTCTACTAAGAAAAAGACCTATGTGAGGTGAGGCTATTTTAATAGGAAAAGCAGAAGGATATAAATGAGGAAAGGGGGGGAAATCAAACCCTATTCATCTGTAAATATCAGTGAAATAAAGGTTTTTTTTTTAAAGCAAATTTTAAAAATTCATCAACTCTTCAAATATAATGAAACTTAGCTGGAATTATGGTACACATTTACATAAGGCAAAAGATACCTTCAAAAGAAAATTTAATTTTTAGAGAAAAAATATATTACCTTATTGTTCTTTCAGATATATGACATTCAATGAAATAAAATAAATGTATTGGTTCTTACTATTCCAAAACTCCCAGGAAAAGAAATTGAGGATAGATGTTAAAAGAGAAGGAAAGACATCACTATCACAGAAGACGTGAATGTCAACAATAAAGTGGTTAACGGTACCAAACACTGCAGAAGAGTCAAACAGGATAGAGACTGAGAAACAGGTTACTAGATATGAAAAGGTCCTGTCAGGGGAGTTTCAGCACCATGGGGCCACTGGTGGCTCCAGTCCAGTGGAAGCTGGACTGCCCTGGATTGGGAGAGAATGGGAGGTGAGTAAGCAAGTAAGTTAGCAAGCGTGGTCTACCTACACAGATGGTTGGTGATGATGGGAAGGAGGGCAAGAGAGTAGAGAGCAAAGATTATACTAGACTAGGGAAGACGTTTTTGTGGGTTGAGGGGAAGGAGCCAGCAAAAAAGGAAAGACTGATAGGAGAGAGTGAATGAATTACCACTAATTCTGAGGTTTTAAAAAAGATAATTGACGTTATGGCCTATGAAGTGAGTTTAAAGAGTGTAAGATTATTTTGCAAGGTGTATGGTAGAATGAGGCTGCATAAAATACAATTTTCTTTAGATTATTAAGGATTAAATGGTCCAAGAAGACCTCCTCATTCATAATCAATAACAGGGAATGACTAAAGCACATAGCAAATTAGGTTTCTAGAATGTTGTTCCAAATCTTTTAATTATCACTGCTATGGGATATGCATTGACCCACTAAGATCTTATGCATTGACTTATCCCAGATTTTTCCTAATCTGTTTATAATAAAGTATCAAACACTTCAAACACTCCAATCGTGAAAAACTATCTCTGCACTTACTAAAGCAGACAGCACAAGCCTTACAGACCAATCAGATGAGAATTACAGCCCATGGATCTCTTGTAACTTGCTTTTCTCAGCTGAGCACATCTTTCAGTATAATGTCAAGCCCCCTATTTGGCGGCTCTTTAAAAACAAGGTCAACGTTGGAGTCAACCACACCTAGATCTAAATTCCAGCTCTCCGCGTGCTCACTGTAGAATGTGGGGCCATTAAATTAATGTCTTTAAGCTTTTGTTTCTTCCCTCATCTGTAACATGGGATATAACCTACATCATAGGTATACTGTAAAGATGGAATGAAATAACATGTAAAATGCCTGGCACGTATGCAATAAATATTTTCTTCTGTCTTTAAATGTGCCATAAATATATACAACACTACTTTTTCTGGAAAAAATTATAAAACTGTTAACAGCAGTTATCTTTGGGGAGAAGAACTGAGAGAGGGAGGTTATCACTTTTTTTTGTAGTTTTCTGAGTTGGTCAGATTTTTAAACATAGATATATACTATATTACTTGAATTTCTCAATGTCAATGGAGATTATTATCCACATAGTAAATTAACAATCATTTTATTTATATTATTCAAAACAAAAAAACCTCAAATCAAGAAAAATAAATATGCTTTAAGAATTATGAGATCAGTGGATATTACCTGTTCAGTAAAAGAAAACACATCCAATAAATATGGGACAGATGGTCAGTTTTAGGAAAACTCATTTCCTAAGTAATATCTTTTAATATGTTTCTTTTCTGAAGTAAACAAGAGGCTAAAAGTGGCTATAATGTAAAAGGGTCTGGGCACATTAAGGTTTTAACCCACAGCTCTCAGAGAGGGGAGTTAGAGAAAATGCCAAGTATTGGTGTCTTGTTGCCCAGTGGGCCTGGCTGGGATCGAGGAGAGGAACTTAACAGAAGCCTTGGCCAGGCAGCCTACTCCCAGACTCCTGGCCAAAGGGACTTCTGTGATTTAGCAAAGAAACTTTAACTCATTTTAAAATTACAGATGTGAAAACATTCTGTAAGTTTGCAAAGCTATGTATTAAAACATTGCAGACACCAGCAGTTTACTTACGTCATTCCAAGAATTCTAGTATAAAAATCCAATGACTTCTTAGGATCCTTAATTCGCAGCATGGTCTGCTGCAACAGAAAGTCCTAAGGAGAAATAGTATGTATTAGACACCTTTAACTTTTACTGCTTTTTACCAAACATTAATTGTGTTTTGTAACAAGATTCAAATAGTCTACCACTGCAACATAACAGAAAGCAACTTTGTCACCATGGAAATCACCCAGAAATAGTCCCCATACCTACAATCTATAATTTCCTATGGTTCTCTGCCCAAGGGTATTTTCTGGTCACAAGAACAGGCCCCTGGGCGGAGCAGGTCCAAAGTGCCAGGGAATTCACATACCAGGAATGACTCTCAACTAATAATAATAAAAAAAACCCTGCCTTCCTTGCCCCTTAGTGGGGCAATTCTGAGGCATGTTCCACTCAGTCTCTCGGAGGCTTTACAGCAGAATCGAAGCCCAGCTGCCCTCGGTGGTAATTCACTCTTACACATTATTTATTGTCTCTGTTTCCCACTCCACAGAGCTTTATCTGACTGCATCCCAAATAGACTACTTAGAACCAAGTCATTATTTCCAGTCTGCTTTTGGACAACCCAAACTAAGACAGTGGCATTACAAATAAAGAGTTCAATCACTAAAATTTGAATGAATGCATAAATGTCCTTCTAGAACTATTTATTGTTAGCAAGGAGTTACAAGCTCCTAGACTCCTAATAGGGTAAAAAGTTACTGTGTCTAACACCATTGTGAAACTGTCCAATTTAAAAATCAGGAAACAAAAGGCTTGACCTGACTGATAAAAGGGTAGAGAGTATATTAACTCATGGAGTTAAGATTATTATTAGCATTGATACTTTGCTTAGGGGTCTGGCATCATTAGGGGTTTAACTTAATTAGGTATAATAACTATGAGGTATTATCACTGGTATTAATATCCCCATTTTATAGATGGGAAAAGTACTTAGGGTGATTAAATTAATTTTCCCAACCTTCTAGTCTAACTTTAGGTCTCCTACTACAAAGTACCTTCCAGATCATGAGTCTGTAAACTATATTTGTGTTTCGTAACAGATTTTCTTGTTATACCCATAGATTTGACAAACAGGCATGAAAATTCTGAATTCTTCAGAGCTTTACAGTCACACAGATATCTCTTTCACTTTAAAAGAGTCTAGACAGCTCAGATGCATGGGGTATGATCCCCCTGGTGTGGAAGCCCTATGTACCACAGGAACTAGTATCACTAGTAGCAACTCCATATGCATAGCTTCCAGAATGTTCACAAAGGACACTTATTTCCCTAACAGCTAGAGATGTTGAACATCTTTTCATATATTTGTTAGCCATTTGTATATCCTCTAGGGAGAAGTGTCTGTTCAGGTCCTCTGCCTGTTTTTTGATTGGAACATTTTGTTGTTGTTGTTATGGAGTTGTACGAGTTCTTTGTACATTTTGGATATTAGGCCCTAATTGGAGGCATTGTTTGCAAATATATTTTCCCATTCGGATGGTTGTCTCTTTACGCTGTTGACGGGTTCTTTTGCTGAGCAGAAGTTTTTAGTTTGATGTAGTCCCATTCATTTATTTTTGCTTTTACTTCCCTTGCCTTTTAGGTCAATTTCATAAAAATCCTCCTTAAGTCCAAGGTCCTTGAGTTTAATTCCTATGTTTTCTTCTATGCATTTTATTGTTTCAGGTCTTATACTCAGATCCTTAATCCATTTTGAGTTAATTTTGGTGGGTGTGTGATAGACAACAGTCTAGTTTCATTCTTTTGCAGGTGGCTTTCCAGTTTTCCCAGAACCATTTATTGAAGAGGCTTTCCTTTCTCCATTGTATGTTTTTGGCTTTTTTGTCAAAAATTATTTGCCCATATAGATATGGGTTTACTTCTGACTCTCGGTTCTGTTCCCTTGTCTGTGTGTCTGTTTTTCTGCAAATACCATGCCGTTTTGATTATTGTAGCTTTGTAGTATAACTTGAAGACGGGCAGAGTGATGCCTCCAGGTTCATTCTTTTACTTCAGGATGGCTTTGGCAATTTGGGGTCTTTTGTACTTCCATACAAATCTGATGATTTTTTTGTTCTATTTCTTTAAAGAATGCTGATGAGATTTTAATGGATTGTATTAAATCTGTATAATGCTTTAGGTAATATGGTCATTTTAACTATGTTGATTCTCCAATCCAAGAACACGGAATATCTTTCCATTTCTTTATATCTTCTTTGATTTCTTTTAATAGAGTCTTATAGTTTTCAATTATAAGGTCCTTCACATGTTTCATTAGATTTATTCCTAGGTATCTTATTCTTTTTGTTGCAATTGCAAAAGGAATTATTTTTTCCACTTCTTTTTCTGACACTTCATCAGTAGAGTATAGGAACGCTATGAATTTTTGAACATTGATTTTGTATCCAGAGACTTTACTGTATTTGCTTATTGTTTCTAGTAGTGTTCTTATGGAGTCCTTAGGGTTTTCTATATAGAGAATCATGTCAACCACAAATAGTGACAGTTTGACTTCATTCCCTATTTGGATGCCTTTTATATATCTCTCTTGTCTGATTGCACTTGCTAGGACCTCCAATGCTATGCTGAATAACAGTGGCGATAGTGGACAGCCTTGCCTTGTTCCAGATCTTAGTGGGAAGGTTTTTAGTTTTTCACCATTAAGTATAATGTTGGTTGAAGGCTTGCATATATGGCCTTTATCACAACCACAATGAGATACCATCTCACACCTGTTAGAATAGCTCTAATCAACAGGACAGGTAATAACAAATGCTAGAGAGGATGTGGAGAAATAGGAACCCTCATATACTAATGGTAGGACTGCAAATTGATACAGCCAAATGGAATACAGTATGGAAGTTCCTCAAAAATTAAGAATTGATCTACCATATGATCCAGCAATCCCTCTACTAGGTATTTACCCTAAAGACTTGGAAACACACATCTGAAAAGATATTTGCACACCGATGTTCACAGCAGCACTATTCACAGTGGCCAGGGCATGGAAGCAACTGAAATGTCCTACGATAGATGACTGGCTAAAGAAGCTGTGGTACATACATACAATGGAATATTACTCAGCCATAAGAACAGATGAAATACTACCATTTGCAACAACATGATGGACCTTGAAATAATCATGCTAAGTGAAATAAGCCAGACAGAAAAAGTTGAAAATCACATGATATCACTTATATGAGGGATATAAACTTAAAAAGCAACAAATGAACAGGACAAACAGAGACTCATGGACATGGACAATGGACTAGTGACTACCAGAGGATGGAGGGGGGAAGCAGCAGGAGGTAGATGCGCGGGGTGGGGGGGGGGGAGAATTTAAATCATTTCTTCAATAAATAATAATAATAAAAGGATAATTTTAAAAATCACTGTACTCAGGGAAGCCCTAAGCTATAGCTTCTTATTAGGTATTTATACTTCTCCCTCTTAAATGCAATTTACCACTCGAGTTATTTTTATGATAAGCAATATTCCCAAATAACAAACACCATTTTTAAATTATTTCCTGGGAAAGAGAGCTAGAGTTAACCAAACCCAGATTCTCATCAAAGGAAAAAAGGCTTAATTCTTTACTCCTAGTGTCAAATCTTCTATGAAACAAAAATTGATAAAGTTTTGGGTTTTTTTCTGACTTTTAAAAATCACAGCTGCCTTTTGTGAAAGATCCTTTTGGCAGTACAAGCGTATCTGAGGGGAACAAGATTGTTTTACTACGTGACAACTAGGGCACATGGTTGATGTAAAAAATGGTGCGATATATTTTTTTTTCTATTTCCTCCTTCTAGTGTTACTTCCCTGGCTCAACCTAAGTCAGAATGTAACCAATGTTCCAGAAAATAAGTCAGCTACACCCTTTACATTCACTCTATCTTATTTAAATTGGTTCATGTGGTCCTTTCCTTCCCACCCTCTAACTCAACAACCAACAACATACTTTCCCTACAGATAAGGGAGACAGAAATAGCTAGCCTGGGACACAAAGGGATTTTTTTTTCATTTAAAAATTACCTGTGATATTAGTAAATGCACCTGATAGACTACTCTTACAACAGATAAGGGAAACAGGAAAACCCTAGAAGCCCTCAGTATCATGAGGCCTTTCAAATATCATGCAAAGGGAGAAACAAAACCCACAAGTGTGAGAGAAAGAATTCTTCAGAGGCAATATGGTTCAAATGCTGACTCTACCACTGCTACTTTGAGTAAATCATAACTTCTGTTAAACCTCAGTTTTCACATTCTTAGAATAGGGATAATTAAGTTTTCAGCTCCTAGGGTTGAGTTGAAAAGTAAATGGGATAATGCATGAAAGTGCTTAGCATATTGCCTGGTCCTGAGCAAACTACTTTGCATATTATTGTTCTTGCTGTTATTATTATTAAATACACCCAGGGGTTCCACTACCAACTACTGCTTTTGATTCCTAAATTGCATTCCCCAGGCCATACCTCGACCCTCAGCTCAAGTCGGATACTTGGACTCTCCCTGGATTCCTCCCTGTCTACTCCTCCATAATTTAATCCAAGTGTCCCATCAACCTGATTCTTAAATCTCTCTGGAATCTTTCTCCTTAGCTTTCTAATGATCATTACCTTGCTCAAGTCCTTATTACTTCCTGCCTGGGTGGTTGCAATAGCCTCTCTGATCTCTGCTTCCTGCAAACTTACAATGCAATCCAGAATGATCTTTCTATAATGAAAACCCAATTATGTCATTTCTGGGTTAAAAATCAGTCCTTCACTGGTGCCTCACAGCTTTTAAGAGAAAGTCTCAACAGCAAGCAAATATGGTTGATGCATAGTTCTCTAACTTCATCTTTTGTTACCACTCCCTTAAACTGACAATCTCAAATATTTTTGATTCCAAACCCTTATTAGTTAAATTTTAAAAGGCATGTACCCTAATAAATGTATAATTTATTTTAATTATGTACAAGTACAAATATACTAGTAAATATATATATTATAAACCATATTTACTAAATAGAAATCTTTACAGGGTGAGAAAAAACAAGTGAATAAAATGGAGTGCTCATATTTTCTTTGAGCATCCCAAACACGGTTCTATGTACCTTCCCCCCGACTCACACTGCCTATAATTTCAGTCTCATTGAATTACCTGTAGGTGCTGCATCAGTTCTCTGATGTTATTGTGCTTTTACATATACTATGATTATTTCTGCCTAGAATAGTCACTAGTCCCTCTAGCTATTATCCTTCTTCCTTCCTCCTTTCCATCCTTTCTTTCCCTTTCCCCTACACCCAACTCTACCTGGCTACCTCTTCTGTATTTGTACAACTTAGCTTAAATGTCACCAACACTGAAAGTTTTCCCCAATCATATCACCTACTACCACTCAGATAGGATGAGACTCCAAATTATTGTACCAAAGGACACTGATAGAGTAAAAGAATGAATTTCATAATACCACTTTGGAAAAAAGCATTTGGCTTTATGGAGAAGGTAGCCAAGTAAGACTGTCCAGGATGTGGTACAGCTGTATATTCTTTGGTCTGCCTTTATGACAGAGATGCAAATGATCAACAAGCAAGTTGACTTCCCACCACTGCTGCTGTCTCCTTTCCAAAGCAGGCCCTCAACACTTGTTTCACTTTCTGGAAGAGCCTTTTAGATGTCCTCATCACCTCCAGGCTTGGATTTCTCCAATATACGTAAGGAAGGCTTCAAAACCCTGAATGGTTCCTCATTACCCATATAAAATCCAACTTCCTTAGATCCTTAGATGTGACATTCAAAGCTCTCTCTATGATCTGGCTCTAACCTACCATTCTAGTCTTCTCTACCACTGCTCCTCTGCTCAGATGACCTGAATGCGAACCAAAAACACATAACTCACCCCTCCAGATCATCCACCACAGTGCACCTTTCTGCCATCTCACCACACTTCCTCCACCTAGAATGCCTTCCCATGGAATTCCATCTCCCATGTGGTACTGGAATCCCATCGTTCTTTCAAGGCATGCACCCACCCCAACCTCATGCTTGATGCACCCCTTGATCCCCACAATCTTTAATTGTATCATTTTTCATAGTTTAGAGAACACCAATGCACTTTATCCTCATAGCAACTCTTCATGCTGCTTTTACAAACTCAGCTCAAGTGCCCTGCTAGAATCACTGCAGCCAATGATAGAACTGGGGATTCAAACGTGGGTCTTCAGACTCCAAATACCCCGTGTGTATACACCATACCACAGATGCTACCTTCAAAAATCTCTACCTCCTCTGCTCCCAGTGCGCTTATAATTTCAATAGGACACTAATCCCAATTCCATCTTATATTGGTGTTGGTGTATGTTTGGTAAAGGGACCTCATCTTGTTCATCCAGTAACCCCCAAACGTTCTTTACATATATCGGCATCAGGCTGCATTTAATTCATTTAGGTTTTTTACTTTTCTTCAGGTCAAGTTCCAAAATTAGTGCTGAAGTCAGTACTGCAGAAGCTGAACAGGGTGGAGGCCAGGCGTGTGGGCTCCTCCCTGAGCAAATTACTCAATACCTATGTGCCAGTCTCCTTAATTGTAAAATGGAGATAATTATGCTGTCCTCATAGCTTAAGTAATGTACTTAAGATAACAACGCAGGGCCTGGAACAATCAATACATACCAGCTGCTAGTACAGATTCCATTTCATGTCCCCCACATGGTATGTACTTAAAGGGCCAAAAACTATTAATTTCAAAAAATAACTACTTCAAATCACCAAGAGAAATTTAGATTATGAGGAGTGTAAATTAAGAATGCAAGGAAGTGTATTGGACAATTTTTATAAAGCTCTCCCTGACATCCTTTTTTAAATAACCCAGTACATAAAATCTCCAGTTTTCTGGGAAATTAATTTATACTGAATGACTCTGTATTTTGTGAAATAACTAGATATTACTATTAGAGAGTACACAATGAGATAAGTGCAAGAGGACATATATACACTTTATTTCTTCCCTCTTAATTTTTCAGTGACTAAGATTTTCCCTAAATACCAGGTGTTAGTTAGTCAAAGGCTTTAGCAATAGAGTTTATGACTCTTCGCCCAGAAGGCAAGGAGCAAGAAAGATCCAGTCATTCACCCCTTTTAGGGAAGCTGCATAAAGCACATTGAATTTTCAAGGAATTTAGAAAGTCCCGGTCAAACGAATAAATACAAAGGTGTTTACTGACAGTGATGAATACACCGGAATAAAGCCCCCAGAGGCTGCTGTGTCTAATCCTGATAACGCAGGGAAACACTACACTTGAGTCAGTGTGTTACACCCTTACTGAGTACAGACATGTTAAACAAGCTGAACGGATGAAAGCCCCTTCATACGCAACAGGTCATCCCTCTACTGAATCTCTACTGCAATAAGAAGATCGGTAAAGGAATTTCTAAGATTCCTTTCAGATCTAAGCTCCATGATACTATCATCTCTCCTGGGGCCCACCACGCACAAGGAGGGGAGAAGTGTGTGGCGAGCAACCGTAAAAGCAAAGCAAAATTCTGGGCGCGGTTAAACTGGGAGCGATTAGCTTGGAGGAGGTAAGGCTGGAGCCAGAGAAGTTATCTAAAAATGATCCAGACTGGGAGAGGCCGGCATGGTTAGAGGGACCTTCGAACCTGGGTAGGGAGTTCTGAAACTGCCCTTCTTATCTGCCACGGTTATTGACCCAAGGAACACGAAGAGCCACAGACAAGGGATCTCACCCTGGGTTAGCCTGGCTTTCAGTTACCAACTCAGCATTAGAAAGTTAATGCAAGCTAGGTTGCAGGCTCTGAAACAAGCTAAAGAAATGAATCTTCTCACAGATCCCCCACTGGACAACATTAGCTCTCTTTCCAGCCCACTCTGGCCCGCCCAAGGCGGGAGGAGCTGGAGGCGCGGTAAACCGGGGTTCGAATCCAGCGAAGCTAAGCCCAAGGATCTGCTCCCTCCCCGAACCCCAAATGAGCCACGCTGGGGCCCCAACTCGGGAGAAGTAGGTTCTGTGCCCACCTTGGTGCTGGGGTCCGGGTCCGAGCAGCAACCGAGGGCAGCCTGGTCGGTAAGGCCGCCGGACAGGGGCTGCGGCTCTGCCATGGTCCACCGCTGTTCACGACGAACGTCCCTGGGGAACAAGTCAGCAGCCTGCACTCCGCCCAGCCCCTGTGCTGCCCTTACTAGCGTCGGCAAGGCGGCGGCGCGGGGCGGGAGGCTGCTGACTTCCAGCCAATAGCTGTGCAGAGGACAAGTTAGTTCTCTGCGGGTTGGTCTTAGTGAGTCAGCGCCTCAGCCATAGGGACTACAACTCCCAAGGTGCCATTGCGCATAATGGTGGCCTTCTTGAGCGGAGGAGAAAACCAAGAAAATTGCACCAGAGAACCTGCTGGCTGGAAACAGTGGTTTCTGTGTGTTGCTTTATGACCTAATTTTGCTTCTTTTTAAACTGTTTCTGTTTTAACTGTGAAAGTTCAGTAACCACAGGGAATCTGATGGAAAGAGAATTGGGAATTATTCTTCTCAAAGTATAAATCTTTCTTAGTCTGAGGCAGGACAGATAGGGCTTCGCCCCCTACTCCGCCTCCCCCTCGGCCTTTTGAGGGGAGACCAAGCTCTGCACAGACAGAAGAGGTCCTTTGACAGAGTATAGAAAGAGTTCAGCTCACATGTCAAAGTTAGAATCAAAAGAAAAGTTTTATTAGAAAAAAGGGCAACATTCCATAGACAGAATGTGAGGCAGAGAGTGACAGGGACAGGGCAAGATGCAGAGAGAGAGAGAGAGACAGAGAGAGACAGAGAGAGAGACAGACAGACAGACAGAGACAGACAGAGAACTGAGAGGGACTAAGGCTTGGAAAGATTTTAAGTGGCGGGGGTGCTGAGTGTTCAGGGGATTCGGTTTATTTCTTAGTTCCTGTGAGTTATTGTTTAAAATACTTGTTTAATCCATTTCCTTTGATATGGGCATACAGTGAAGAAGGGGAAGGGTATGTAAAGGGTATGTATGGTGAAAAGGTAAGAATATGTAGAGTGAAAGGCCTGCTTGCTGGCAGTTCCTAGCTTTTAATCCATAGGTTCTCCATGGTTTTAGCCATAGATAATGATGCTTGGTTCCTGTTTCCCCTTCACAGATGTGGGGAATGGGTTGTTAGCAATCCCAGCAGAAATCTTCCTTTGTTCTGAAAGTGTCCTGCCCTGGCTGCAGGCCGAACAGCATATTGCAGTCTCTGAATGTGGCTTGATTAACATTTTTAATTCTCTTGCCTCCTCCCTACTTTAAAAACATGACTTAAATTTCATTTGATCCTCATCAAAATCCTCCAAGGAAGCTCAGAGAGGACTCCATTATTATTCCAAGCTTCTAGAGCTAATATATACTGCACCAAAATTTGATTCTAGGTTTTTGACCCAGTCAGAAATGTTTTAATTATCCTATGCTACTTATAATGTAGGGAAGAGACAAGAGAATCAAAATATTAACCAAGTACATTCAAAGACTGTAATATCGTGATCAGCCATGCAGCCAGGCCAGGACACCTTCAGAATAAAGGAAGATTTCTACTGGGGTTGCGAACAATTCATTTCCCCACACCTGGGAAGGGGAAACAGGAACAACACAGTCCTTAAGTGGTTGGAGAAATTTGCCCTGTCCTGCATCAGTTTCACTATTTATGAGACAAAGGTCCATAAGTTTCTGTGTTTTACGTCAACTTGGCTAAGGCACATATTTTAATTGTGTTCATTGAAAGGTAGTCAACACTGAGTTCCTTGATTACTAGCACACAGTAGATGCTTATAAATATTTCCTGTTGTTAAAAGACTAAATGATCATGACTCGTGTATATGTAATTTAGAAAAGGACTTTATGCTAATAAATGAATGAGGAATGAGATTTGAAAGAGTTTTTAAGTGAATAGGAGGGTCTATGTAAATTTCAAGAAGATGGATGTCAGGAATGTTGGTTAGGCAAAATGGGAGTTTATTGGCTTGCCTAATCAAACTGAAGCTGGGTAAAGATGCACCTGGTACCAGACATCTGGCACCAGGCCACCACCAAGATGCTCCATCTCTCATCTCAGCTTCTTTCTTCATCTCAGCTTCATTTTGTCAGACGTACTTGCTCCACAAATCTAGAATCTTGGAGCTCTCAGCCTCTAACCAGATGGGAGTGAGCCTCTTTCCTGAATTCAAATTTGATAAAATCCAGGGAGAAGGTATAATTGGCCTAAGTTAGCACCTGTGCTTACTCCTGTGGTCAAAGCACTGCCATTGGCAGTTTGGCTTAGAACCTCCTGGTTGGAAGGTTGGAAGAGGTAAAGCAGTCCCAAAGAAGGGGGATGCTGTTTTTATGAGAGTTGCTGGGCTAACTGAACCATAGATGTCCACTGCAAAAAGGTAGACAGGGTAAGAATTTCAACAGAAATTTTGTGCATACCTGATTCTAATTTATTATGGGATATTTCATCAAACTCAATGTGCTAGAACTGCAGAACTTCAACATGGAGACAGACTTTAAAGTTTCTAAACCCAGAAATTGAGGCAACACACAAACTCCACACACTCTGTATTACTACTCAATAGTTACATAGAACAGCTAAAGGAAAGAAATTTGTCTGAGATATTTTATTGAAAAGACATCCCAAACTGTTTTTTCCCCTCTAACCCCTCTGGTGAACTTCCCAGAATATGTAGGAGATAAACCGTGTAAATGGATAGGAAGACTCAGTGTCACAAAACACTGATTTGTTTACAAATTAATTCATGAATGTAAGGCAATTCCAATAAAAAATCTTGTGGGTTTTTCTATGAACTAAATAAACTGATTATAGATTCTATTTTTGGTGCCCCAAATAGGCAAGAGACATTTGAATAATAAATAAGTAGGGGAACCTACCCTTCCAGATAATAAGACTTTATATATAGCTACAGTAACACAGCATGATAATGGCACTGGTGTAGATCAACAGATGGAAACTATGATAGGAAGTTGTAAGATGGCCCCAATGATCCTCCTTGTATTCATACTCAGTGTTATCCTCTCTCCTTGGGTATGGATTTAGTAACTCATTTCTAAGGAATAAAATATGGCAGAGTGATGAGTTGTCTCTTCTGAGATTAGATTAGATTACTTAAGGACTGCAATTCTTGCCTTGAGAGCACTCTCACTTTTTCTCCAATCTCTCACTCAGAAGGTAAGCAAGATGCCATGTTGTGAGCAACAGTATGGAGGGACTCAGGTGGCAAGGAACTTAGATCTTTCATTAATAGCCAATGGGGACCTGAGGCCTGCCAACGGCCACATTTGCAAGCTTGGAAGTGGGCCTTCCTCCAGTAGAGCTTTGAGATAACTACTGCCTTGGTTGAAACCTTAATTTTGAATTTGTGAAAAACCTTAAGCCAGAGCTACCCAGCTAGACTGTTTCCAGAATCCTAACCTACAGAAACCATGAGATAATAAATCTTTGTTGTTTTTAGCTGCTACGTTTTGGAGTAATTTGCTGTGTAGCAATACACCACACACACACACACACACACACACACACACACACACACACACACCTGATGTAGATCAGAGCTAGTACTGAAGATCAAGGGAAAAGGATACATTTTTCAATGAATGGTGATAGGACACTATAGTTTATCTTTATGGAAAAAAAGGTAGATTTTTTCCTATTTTATACCATAAAGAAAAACAGAAGTCCAAGTGTATTAAAGATAACGATGTGAAAAGCAAAACTTGAAAATATATAAAGAATAAATATCAGAGGATACCTTTATGAATTCATGGTAGGAATTTCTTAATGAGATGTAAAGGCACAAAATACATTTTAAAAGTATCTTAAGTAAAACACACCATAAAAAAGTTAAAAGACAAACCAGAGTGGGAGAAGGTATGGGCAACAAACATAGCCCACAAAGGATCAGCATCCACAACATGTAAAAAGTCTTAAAAATCAATGAAAAAGATTAACAATTCAACAACAACTAAAAAAATGACGAGAAAAATGAGCAGTTTACAAAAGAGGGAAAACAAATACCTAATAAGTACATTAAAAATGCTTAGATTCACTGGTAAATATGGAAATGTAATTTAGTATAAAAATGTGATTTCTTTCATCCCCTTCAGATTGACAAAAAATTTAAATTTAGTCTGTCAGCTTGAAGTGTGGATGTGGATGTGAAACAACTGAAATTCATATACATTGGCTGACGTAAACCTAAGTTATTATATACACTTTGCAAAATAATTTGACAGTATCTAGGAAAGTTAAAGATAGTACATCCTAGGATCCACTACTAATTATATATCTTAGAGGATTACTTGCTTGTAACCTAAGTATAAGAGACATGGTTGGATAGAAAAACAATTGGTGAAGCTTAAATCTCCAACAGCAAGGAAATAGATTATGTTATTTTCCTATAGTGGAATACTATGCACAAGTGGAAATGAATCAGAAGAACTTTTCCACCATGAATAAATCTTACAAATGGAAATGAAATAATTAAAAGTTGCAGGAAATCCATAGGGCACGATTCCATTTTTGCAAAGTTTTAAACTGTGCAACAATATAATACATTGTTTAGGAGTACACATCTAGTAATGGGATCAGGAAGTACCTGGGAATAAACAACTCTAAATTCACGAACATGATTTCCTCAAGGGTGGTGGAGGAGGAAGCCATAGGGGACGAATATACTGAGGATTTGAATGTTTTGGCATTGTTTCATAACTTAAGTGAGATTTTGGGTAAATGGATAGTTGTTGTATCCTCTCTATACCTAAAGATTTATAATATACTTTCTTTAAAGCTTAAAAGTAATATGCATCCCATATAGAAACAAAAAGGAAGATAGCAATAGTGAGAAAAGAGTACAGATGTTCCTGGACTTATAACATCATGGGGTTACATGCTGATAAACTCATTGTAAACTGAAAAATCACAAGCTGAAATGAATTTAATGCACCTAATTTACTGAACATCATAGCTTAGCCTAGCCGGAGTCTACTGAATGTGTATCACTTTACCAGTGTCACAAAGTTGAAAAATCATGAGTCAAACCATTGTAAATCAGGGACTAGTTGCGGATTAGAATAGTAACTACTTGAGAAGACAAATTCCACATAGAGTTTAGAGTGTTTCCCTTTTTTTAGAAGGAATATTAGTTTCCTAGAGCTGACATTACCAAAAAACTTGATGGCTTAAAACAATAGAAATTTATTCTGTCACAGTTCTGGAAGCTAGAAGTATGAAGTCAAAGGGTCAAAAGAGCTACTACACTCCTTTGCCTCTTCCAGCTTTTGGTGGTAACTGGTATTTCTTGGTTTGTGGCAGCATAACGCCAGCCTCTGCCTCACTCTACACGTGGCCTTCTTTCTGCATCTGAAATCCCTCTCTTCTTTCTCTTCTAAGGACACCAGTCATAGGATTAAGGACCCATGTAGATTTAGGATGATCTCACCTTGAAATCCTTATCTCCATCTGCAAAGATCCTATTTCACACAAAAAAAAGCCACATTTGCAGGTACCAGAAGTTAAGACTTGGACATATTTTTAGAGGGACACAAGTCGACCTACTATAAGGCATATACATGTTTTCGTTGTTGTTGTTAGTAGAATTAAGATTAGGAAATCTACTCAGAGTATGTTTAAAACAATTTTATGGTTGTTAGTTTTTCTTAATGAACATCATTTTATTAGTTACCTGGGCTCCTACTGTCGATGTTTTAGGTTTCTACAATAGCAGTTTTTTTTTTAAACCAAATAAAATGGACAACTAAATGGGGTATTAATGTGCTATTTCAGCCATAAGCCAATAATCCTGAGAGAAAAAGCTTGAGAGAATTAACTGTGGGTAGTTAGTTATTCAATATTTATATATATTTTACTTGAATGCTTGGCTACTAAAAGTGTTTCATAATGTGATCATGTGGCTATAGTAAGATGATTATAACATAACAAATATTGATGATTTGTGTACTTTTACTGTGTATTCCCTCCAGCATCTAGACATTTCCAGTTGGCTGTCTTAACATTTTTATTTCTGTCAATAGTATCATCTTTCTCTTGGCTGATAAGGCTTGAAAGTCATGGATTTTTGGAATAGAAAGGGAATTTAGTGATCATCTCATTTCCCACATTTCATTTTACAAATAAGGACACCCAGGACTAGAGCAGTTTCACAGTCTGAGTTTCAGAGCTAATTAATTGATAAATCCGGGTACCCTGAATGCCAATTTGGTATTTTTACAATCTTTAGTACATGCACTAATACTAATGCTACCAATAATAACAACTAGCACTGACTAAGCCATTACCATGTACTACTGTGCTAAGTGTTTTCATATACATTGTCTTATTGTATTTTTAGGGACATTTAATTTTCAAGGCTTTGCATACTCTAACCACTTCATGTCATATATGCTGTGTGGTGTTTTATTTCTATTAAACCTCAAGAGAAATCCATGAAAAGTGAACTTTTCCCATATCTCAGGTACTCTCAGGAGTGCTATCATTTGGCAGTATTCCACGAACCTAGTGTTCTGCCAGAGTTAATGAAACTATTGTGTGGGTCACAGTGCTACAAACCTAATAGTGCAATACACATGTTTAGAGCATAAGCTCTGTTTGTATTTAGTATTATTTCTTCAGAATATATTTCAAGAGGAATTTGTAGGTTAAGGCACGTGGATATATTTAAGGCTCTTTAAAGGATATGACATTCTGTAATTTGTTTTATACTTTAGAATATGTAGATATACCTCCGACTGGGAAGATGGCAAGGATTAAACCAGCCATAACTCCACAGGTGCCAAAAATGTACCAGGAGACAAAAGATAGCCCAGAGAGAGTGAGTTTATTATTCACAGCCCATCAAACAGCAGGAGTATCACATGGAAGTCTAGTTCTTCTCCCAGAACCCACTGGTCAACACTATAAACCCAGATGCAGGCAGTGGATTGGGAGGCAGCTGAGTAATCCCGGGTTTAAGGGCTCAGCAAATTTTGTAGTAACCCTTAAACGAGCTAGTCTCCCTCCATTGGGAAGTGAGCGTTTACTCCTTAGTCACACCGTAGATGCTGTCACCTAATTAATTGCCTACACACTAGCTAAGGAAACAACTCAGGGTCAGAGAACAGTTAGGTAATGCAGTTCGGCATATTTAGCAGAGGCCATTGTGGGTCTCTGTAACTTCATACTGTATGATTGCTGCATGGTATTTTTAAACTTTACTTGCGATTTTTATTACCATTTTGTTTTTCAGTTGGCAGATCTCCCAGTACTCTGTTCTACATTCAAAGATTGACTTTCACGCCAGTTAAAACGGACACCCGTCACACTGTCAGGGAGTTATGGGAAAAGCAGGAATGTACTGGAAAGGGGAAAGGGGTAGACTTTGAGAAGAAGTCAGTTTTCTTCAGTCTTTCTATTCTCTATATTACCAGTCATAGGTTTCTGAACAAACGAATGCAACAGAAAACATTTTAGGTTCTCAAGTGAAACACTGGCTTCAGAAAATGTAAAGGTTAAAGAAAACGTTATTTCATATATTTCCGCATTTCCATGCTAATCCCTTTAAGCGTATCTTGGAATCCACCCCAGGCTCCCCTCACCACCCCTCCCCCGGCAAATTTCCGTCTCTTGGCAGCTGTCCTTCAGTGGCCTGGGAGCCCCTAAACAATGTTTCTCTTCTCGGTGGCGGGGTAGGGTGAGCGACCCGGGTCAGTAAGGGCGCGCATGTCGGGGTGCGGAGGCCCGTGCCCCTGCAGCTGGAGCCCCGCGCCCGCACCCTGCGGTGAACAGCACCCTGCGGAGCCCGCGCGAGGCACCTCGGAGCAAACCGGTCTTAGACTCCCAACGGCCCGCCGAGCCTTGGCGGCGGAGAAGGCCGGGAGCAGCTCTCCTCAGCAGCGCGGCCGCTCGGGCGGCCCCGGGTGAGCCGAGGGAGGCGGGGAAGTGCGCCGTCAGGGACGCGCTGTGAGCGCGGGCGCGGGGACTCTGGCCCGGGGAGCCCTCTTCTAGCCGGATTCTCGCCCGCTGAGGCCCAGCCTGCTTTCCTCCCCTTTGAAGGACTGCAGTCGGCGCTACCATTCAGTGCCCTACCTTCCAAGTAATCCTTCCAACCAGTCCAGTTAACACCAGCTACAAATTCCCAGTTAAACCACTGCGCTTTGTAAATCCCAGTCTCTTCCCTGGACAGCTAGGTGACTTCACACCCTACTTCCCCTTCTAATAATTCAAAAGTAAAATACAAAATACCAATCCCTCCGGTCTTATTTTCTGCTCCTCTCTCCTCACTCCTCTACACCTCCAAAGTCTCAGCACTCAATTTTCCACTTCTCCCAAGCAAGGGATGCCCTTTCCTGCTTTCTTGCTTTTGCACCCCACTAACCTCATCTTTTGCCTGTAATACTCTCCTCTCCCATCCTCCCATGACTAAGATTTTTCCATTGCAACTATGTAATGTATTCAAATTTTGCTATAGTTTTTAGGAATTTTTCCATATAAAGCAACATAGTTGTATACATTTTCTAACTTAAAATTAGTTGTATCACTTTAGAAATGGTAAGTTGATATTTTATATTTAGAGTTTATTACATGTCAATTGAGATTTGACATTTGAAAACCATGTAAAAAATTCGTCTAAATGATTTCATTAGAGGAAGAATTCTACAACTCTCTAAAGCAAAATCTCCCCACAGTGACAGTAATTATTTATTTATTTAGACTTACTATATGATGTACTTTGAAAATTTTAAGCCATGAAAATTATTTAGAATTTATTTCTAAGTTATGATAGTGATTGATACTTAGTTACCAGTTTCCTTATATTCAGTGTGCACAGACTACTAACCATAAAAACTATGTTCACAAAATAAGAGTTTATGCTGTCCTTAGCTTGAAATACATATGCCGTTACTCAATAGAGCACAAAATGAACTCTTTACATAGAACGCGTCCTCTGTGAGGAGTATTCTAATGAAGTTGCAGAAATCAATGCTATTTTTTCTTTTCCTTAAACAGCTTTACATAAGTTCCAAGATAACTGAGGTAAGACACACAGGTTGAAAGTATACATATGTTATCCTTAAATATATTTATCTGAATTGAGGCTATAGATTATGGTTTTACGATCTGCAATCAAATGCTGTACCACTGAGCTATACCCCCATTTATGGTGTTCTTAGATTACCATATGAGCAGAGTAACTCTTAATGACCTCTTACAGTGTATTTTATTACAAACTTGACAAATTCTTCATTAGGAGATTTTCAGAAACAATCCAGGAGTGCTGGGGAAAAGAGCACTAGAACTGAACGTATTTCCTAACATGTTAACATTAAGATCCTGTGCTGGTATAAAAAGCACATTATTAAATTCATCCCTTTTTGATTTCTTTTAGCTTTGCATGGCTTTTACCTCTTTACTTTTCTCTCTTACTCTCTTCCTTCTGCTGCTTACTAAATCCTACCTATCCTTTAAGGCTAACAATCATGGTCCAAAACCCATGAAATCCTCTTTGTCTATTTTGTCCACACTAATTTTTTTCCTTCTCTAAATTCCTTTTCCAGCAGAACTCCACAATTTTACACTTTCAATTGATTCATTAAGAATACTTTATATCCCCAATAAGATTGTGAATTCCTGAGGGCAAGAGTCTTTTTTCTGTCTCTCAAAGTGAGCATCATAGTCCTGAGCACATAGTAGCCAGGGGTGGCTGTGGCTAGGCTACAGAAACGAGGGAGAAGTTTTTCTTCTTTCTTCTTTTCCTACTCTCCTTGTCTTCCTCTCAGCTTTTTTCCCATCTTTTCTTTTTCCCTTTCCTTTTAACCTGCTTTCAATTTTCCTTCTCTAAGCCTATGGATTCAGCATGACCTTAGTAACCATATATCTATATCTTGTTTAACCTAACGGATGATATTCAGGCCTAACTTAAGCAATTTTAGCTTTACTATCCTTCTTTAAAAGATTACAAGTAGCTATTTGAGCAAAGGAGGAAACTGGCACCTACAGATGGGTAACAGTTTGTCAATGCCTAAACTGATTCTCTTTTTCACCTTTCTCTTACTTAGTTTCAAAATGTCTGTTCCTCTTCCCGCCCCCGCCCCCTGCTTGATTGGAGGGGAATTTTTCCAAACTAAAATCTCCTGATAGAGTGTCAATAAATTGGTCATTTCCGCTGTGCAGTGTTTATTGTGTTTTCTTTTCATTTTTTAAAATAACATTTTAAAAGTGAGAGATACACTTCACATAACATAAAATTCACCATAGTAAAGTGTGCACTTCAATAGTTTTCATTTTATTCACTGTGTTGTGCAACCATAAGCACTATCTAATTGCAGAACATTTCCATCACCCAAAAAGAAACCCATGCCTATTAGCAGTTAGGCCTAATTCTTCCTTTTCCCCGTCCCCTAGCAAACACTAATTTACTTTCTGCCTCTACAGATTACCTT
This sequence comes from Eonycteris spelaea, assembly GCA_003508835.1. Taxonomy (NCBI): domain Eukaryota; kingdom Metazoa; phylum Chordata; class Mammalia; order Chiroptera; family Pteropodidae; genus Eonycteris; species Eonycteris spelaea. The sequence goes on from PUFA01000069.1 coordinate 3,718,739, forward strand.
TTCTGGACATTTTATATAAAAAGACCCATATCATATGTGGCTTTTTGTATCTGGCTTCTTTCACTCAGTTTGATGTTTTCAAGATTCATTCACATTGTAGCATGTAACGATCCTTCCTTCCTTGCTAGGACTGAATAATGTTCCATTAATGGATATGCCACATTTCGTTTATTCATTAATCATCTAATTGGACATTTGGGATGTTCTCACTTTTTGGCTATTATGAACAATTCTTCTATGAACATTTGTGTATACATTTTTCGTGTGAACATATGGTATCCATTCTCTTGGTGAAATTGCTAGCAGAATTCCACCTGGGGGTGGAATTACTGAATCATATGGATTCTGTGTTTAGCTTTCTGAAACTGCCAATTCCAGAGGCACACTATTTTACATTCCCCTAGCAATGTATGAAGATTTAAATTGGTCTACATCTTTGCTAACATTTGTTTTTTTGTCTTTTAAAAAATACGTAGTCATCCTAAGTGGGTATAAAATACTGTCTCATTGTGGTTTTGATTTGCATTTCCCTAACAGTTAATGATGTTGAGCATCTTTCCATGTGCTTTTTGGCCATTTTTATATCTTATTTTGGAAATATCTGTTTTGATTCTTGCTCATTTTTAAATCACCCATTTTAAATTGGGTTATTTGTCTTTTTATTGTTGTGCAAGTTCTTTATTCTGGATACTATCCTTACCAAATAAATGATTTGCAAATATTTTCTCCCATTCTGTGAGTTGTCTTTTTACTTTCTTGATAGTGTCTTTGATCATAGAAGTTTTTAATTTTGATGAAATTTATTTTTTCTCTGATTGCTTGTGGCTTTTGGGGTCATACTAAAAGATATTGCTAATCCAAGATTTGGGCAACTCTGCCTAATCCAAGGTAATAGAGATTTTTACATGTTTCCTTCCAAAAGTTTTATGGTTAATCAACCTTACATTTAGATCTTTGATGCATATTGAGTTAATTTTGTATATGGTGTGAAATAGAGATCTAAACTTATTCTTTTACATATGTATCCACATGTTTTTCCAGTTGTCTCAGTACCATTTGTTGAAAAAGACTATTATTTCCCAATTCTACTATCTTGGCACCTTTGTGAAAAATCAATTGACCAAAAGTGTATGAGTAGAAATTTATTTCTAGCCTCTCAGATCTGTTTCATTTGTCCGTATGTCTATCCTTATACCAGTACCACATTGTCTTATTGTACCACATTATTGTAGCCTGTAGTAGGTTTGGAAATTGGTAAGGGTGAGTCTCCAAACAACAATTCTGGTTATTTTTAAAAGAAATGAAACCTATCACCTTTGCAGAACATAAATGTTGAAAGACTGAAATAAATTAGGCTTATTAGCAGAAAAAAAAGCTCAAAGATATATATATATATATAGTATATTGAATATATATGTTGAATATTAAATATATTGTGTGTGACTATGACTATACATACATATATATAAGTGTATGTATATATACACACATATATGTGTGTGTATATATATTATATATAATATATATATTATATATACTATATTATATATATATATATATATATAGAGAGAGAGAGAGAGAGAGAGAGAGAGAGAGAGAGAGTCAAGCACAGTTATGTATTTCACCAAGCATAGAACCTGGCATTTAGTTGTTGCCAATTAATGTTACTTTTTGAATCTCCTCCACAGAATTCATAAGTATCCTACAAAGACTTATCTTAAAATACAGCTCCTCCTTAGAGATTTCCTTCTCAAACTTTCTCCTCCGATACTACAGATTCTTGTGCACACTTTGATTGGCTCTGATGAAACTCTTAAGTGTCTGTTGGTATGTTTGCCTTTCTCAGTAGGTGGAGACTCCTTGCCAATGCCTAAAGGTGAGAAAACAGCTTGTTTCAGGAAACTGCTAGAGCAGCTGTGACTGCAGGCAGCACAGAATGCCAAGGCAATAAAAGAAACTGGAGAGAGATTTGAACTGAGTCAGGGAAGCCCAGGAATCCACAAGAGTTTGTATTTGGCATCCAGAGGACTTTAAGTAAGGCAGTGATATGAAATGAAGTTTAGAAAGGTCATTTGTGGCTATTTACTTGGGTAAGGACTGTAACTTTTCTGGATCTTAATTTCATTATCAGCAAAAAGGGAGAGCTGAACTTATGAATTCTAAGATATTTTTTCTTGTTCTGAAATTATGTGCCATGAATTTCAACCATCTAGAATTTTTAAGGAATGAATTACATTGGATAATAATATTTTTCTGAAAATATTATTCACTTAGAAAATAGTAGCCATTTATGGATGAAAAACTCATTAAGAGTTATTGAATACTTTCCTGATTTCTTAAACAAAGTATCATGATTCAGTTTTAACCTTTCCTTAATGGCTTAACTAACAGTGCCTCTATAGAGGCTTAAATAACTGTGTGGCTCTAGAAAGAGCACTGGTTGCCTACAGAAAAGCTCTTCAGTTCTATTGCACTCAGTCATTACCTGTGTTATACCATTATATTGAAATTCAAATAAATTTTGCCTCGGTTTCAGAAACCAGACAACAATGACTACTAATCTTTTGCAAGGAGTCACAATTTTCTTACTGAGTAAAGCAAATTGTTTTGCAGAATTCAAAAGCATAAATTTGAGCGGAGTGACAGGCAGTACTGATATGTGACTTCATTAATAAATCTCATTATACTGTTCATGAGTTATTATAGATAACATGACCAAATCCTTTAGGCCAATTTCAAGTGTAAGAATGAAATGCATACACAACTCCTGGGTATTGTAGATTGTCGTTATGTCCAGTAATAACTCAGACATTTAATTAGTTATATTTTAAGCAAATTTACTCACACGTGAAGAAGACAGACAATAAGTTGTGGCCAAGGAACAGAGACAAATTCTAGGATTAATAAAAGAGAGGAAAGAGGGATGAGAAAAAATGCCTGTAGACAGTCTGGGAGCAATAATTCTTATTTGTACATCTTGGTTATCTGGGAGCTGAGAGATAGGTCTCATTGGGTGTTTCATTCTTGCGCATGCCAATTTAGGATATCAGAGAAAACAATTTAGCTGTTTATAGGCTCTTTGCAAAGCCTGGAGAGGACAGCTGTGGATTGCAGGTTACGGACTGGTTCTGTGTCTTATAAAGGGCTGCCGATGTCCTTCCTAAGAAGTACCTAGGCAAATCTGCACCAGTGTTCTCAGAATTTCTCACTAGAAAGCCTCTTGTCTTCTTTTGAACTACCTGCTTTGAAATTTATTGTTTTGTTCTTCAAGTATTTATTATTATTCTGGTTTCTGGATCTTAGCCATATTCTGAAACTTGTTTTGATGGAGGCTTTGTAATTGTTCCACAATATATTTTTTTCTGTAACTGATGTTTCCTCCCATTCCACTGGTGTTCCCTAATTTTCCTGTTTATGTGCTCATGATAACTTCCAAACTCTTTTATAATTAGAATTTGCCTGATTGGTTAAGTTAGAGTTATACTTTACAGTATACATTCCTTTACTATGTAGTCACGATCGCTTTTTAGCATGAATTTTATGTTTGGACTTTGGATATTCATTTTGGCTGCTAAGAGGATGTTTGATGCTTTTGCTGGGTTCTTGGTTATGCTCATAAAGATAACTGAATAGTTGTGTGTATGGCTGGTAAATCACAGCTTTCTATCACAGCTTTCCTCAAAGAACAGAATATTTCAGTCCGTGTGGTTCTTTACTTGGTTTCTTGGACGAGTCAGCGTCTCTGCGGTATTCACCAGTCGGTCCTCTGATACTGTAGATCTCAACCTTTTTCCAGTCCTTAACAAACCTGAGGACAGGTGCCCTCCCATCTGTTACAGTGTGGAGCAGCAGTCTCCTATTGTCATATCATAATCAGGAGGAGCACTTGTAGTTTGAAAAATCCCCTAGGGAAGTGTGTGTGTGTGTGTGTGGTGTGTGTGTGTGTGTGTGTGTGTGCGCGCGCGCACACACACACTGTCCTCTTTAAAACAATCATCTCTCTAGTTCTATATACTTAGCTCCTTTAGATAACATGGCAAGGGAGAAACATAATTTTCCTACCTGTCTAGCTTCAAGGGTCGTAATAAATGAACACATAACACTCAATTTATTGTACGATTTTAAAATAAAACATTTTATATTCTAGGTTTCGAAGTTTAAGGTGCTCCGCAGGAGGAAAGAGAGGTTAGCATGAGCGAAACAGAAGGTAACCCACCCCCTCCGGAGGAGGAAGCTCCTCCGGCGCCGGAAGAGGCAGCACCGCCTGGTTCAGAAGTTCCAGCGCCTCCGGAACCGGAACCGGAACCGGAACCGGAACCCGGAGACCAGGCCTCGGCCCCTCCTTCTGGCGAAGAGGCCGCGCAGGAAGAGGCCGGGGTAACCTCTGCAGGAGAGGCAGTATCTGGAGAAGATGAGATCCCTCTTGAAAAAGATCGTTCTCCTTCTGCAAGTGATATTCTGAATCTCATTCCTTCTGATGGAAATATAGTTCTTCCAGATGACGATGAGCCGGATTTACACAGAATTCGATCTAGGCCTGCGCCCAGAATGGTTCAATCAGTGCTTTCTGACATACTTTCTCAGGGATCCCTTAGATCATCCAAATATCGCCGAAGTATGAGTGGCATTCCAAATCTACAGGAAACATTAAAAGAGAAACAGGTTTTGCTTATAAGATTTTCCATACATGTCACTTTTATTTCAATTGAAATATTTTGGTAGTTTTTCTTCATACTTAAAATGTTTACATGTTTTATTCTTTAGGCAAGATTTAGAGATGCAAGGGAAAACCGAAAAATGAAAATTGACCCTTCATACAAATATATATTTGAAATTCTATCAGAAAAAGTTGGTCTGGACTTAGTAACGGTTGAAGAATTAATTTTGGATTGCCCATCTGTAAGTTTAAGTCTTATTTTTTTCATTTTTAATTGCTCTTTGAGAAGTGATTGATTAAGAAGATGGAGTCATTGTCATAAACAACCAAACATTAAAAAAGAGAAGGTAGACTTTTACTGACTAGAGAAGCTTTATTTTATATAAATAAAGACAGTTGAATGATGTTTTAGTTAGGCCTACTGATGAGGAGGAAGGAAAGAAAAGAGTTAGCAACTAGAATTTGGCTAAAACTCTAACTAAAAATGGCTTTACAAGTTAGAGGGATAGTCAAGCATAGGTAGAGTAATATTTTAAAAGAACAGGTTATATGAACTGCATATGCAGATTATTTGGTTAGAAAAACAAACCTCATAAATATGAGCTAGGGAACAGTGACTATTGCGTGAGTTATAGTAGAAAACAACAAGGCGGTTACCGTATATTTCAGCTTGCCAGGGACAGCCCTGGAGTATGTGTACTTTCCTGATAATTATCAACAGTACCTCCTTTCACTCCGAAAAAGGCCCTGGTTTTGGATGATGAATTTATATAGCCACTGTAATTATGGTAATAGGTGATAAGCTGTGACAGAAGCAGTATCATAGCTTCCTTCCTGGTAGCTCTGGTTCTCAATTAATTTTTGATAGAATTGCTACTAATAATTAAGTTAACTACTAATCAAAACCTGCTTGAGCTTTTTATCAACTATCAGAGTGGGCTGGGCTGGAGCCCCAGCAAGTCCAGTGAAAAGATGCATGTTGGTAGTGAGCTGACTTCAACTGAATACATTGATGAGAGACATGGGTAAGGGTGGCATGATGGTGAGGTTGTCACCATGTGAGTCCATATCCCCTGCTTTTACAGGACCGTTAAACTTGGGCAAAACTCGTCTTGCACTAGGAGCCATGATTCTGTGGAATGTTTCCTAAAAGAGCCTCTCTCTTACTTGACACAGTGTGTTGCCAAGTTCTGGGAAGATGTCTGTCTTTTATTTCTTCCAATACCCTTATAAAACTTGATAACTGGCAGTTCCTCGACAGTATGAATGTGATTACTCATTTTCCAGATCCCTTAGTGTGTTACATGGGGTGGGAATGTGATTAATGCAGAGAGATCAATTCTTTTTGAGCTCTTTTAATGGCGAAGGATAGAAAAATGCGTGGAGATGTTGTGTACACAAAACAAGAGATGCCACACAAACAAGTAGGATATGGTTTCCCAGGTCACCAAAGTTCCTTATGGGAATATACAGGTGTGGTGAAGGATGGCTTCACTGGATGTACAGGCTGGTAGTTAAATATGCCTCTGGGCTGAAGTGCCCCACCCTTGGTTTAGTGATCTCCTGTCACCATCTTGAAATTCTTAATAATTTTTTAATAAGCAGTCTGCATTTTCATTTTGCACTGGACCCCACAAATTCTGTAGCCTGTTTTGGCTGTGGTCGGTGATACCACCCATATAGCAAGAGGAATCTCTTCTTTTATTCTCAAGTTGTTTTTGTTTGTTTTATTTGTTTGTTGTATTATTTATTATTATTATTATTATTATTATATTATTATTATTGGTTTGCTTGTTTTACTACTCTCCCGGCCTCTTCTCTACTGGCTATTTAGGCTCCTCTGGTACCTCTTGGCCACATGTCTGCCTCTACTCCGAGTAGAAGAAAGTGGTGCAAAACAACCCGATAAACATCACTGAGCAGATGACTATGAGATGAAGGAAAGGCCAATTTCTATAAAAAATGTTTCTCAGTAGGCCCAGGCTTCAGGCCTTTCCCAAGGATCATTCCTGTATGTGGTAAAGGAGGAAACCAGTTGGGTGGTCAACCTTGTATCACCTGAAAATGACAAGCAAGGCCATGCATTTGGCTAACCCACAATTGGAATCCTAGCAGCCCTGCAAAGGGTTTAGGTATAGACACTGGGCCTGGCCAGTGCCTTCAGAAGAGGACAGCTGCTGGGACTAAGTCTGGGAAAGGGTGCCTGCAGAACTGGTAATCTCACCCTTAAATATTTGCCACCGGCTTTCTGGACTGGCATTCTGTGCTTGGAGAAAAAGTCTTTCTCGCTGGCTAGCATGCTGGCCAGAAGTGGGAGTGCCATTTACCTGGAAACTCTGCCATTTGTCATTCAAATGTGTCTCAGAATTTGGGTCTCTGTGGTTAGGTTCTTCTGTTAAGGCTGTCATGGACCAGACCACACACTGTTTAGGCCTCAAGGAATGAGAAATCTAGCTCTTAAGGGAAGAATTAAGCTGGGAATGGTGTTTCCTTAAGAGTTGTTCATGAATTGCAAAGTTACGATGGAGAAAAGATAGCACAGCTGGAAGGGAAACCAGTGTCAAAATGTAGGAGAGATCAGAGTGCTTATTTGGTTGAAGGGACAAGAAAAGGACATGTAGTAAATTGGCATCCAGATTGGTGGACACTTGGGTGAGAAGATGGAACCAGGAACAGGGAGTGGCATGGTTTGGTGTGGTTTAGGAAACTGGGTATTTGAAAAAGTTTTATGTGAAGCCTCGTGTGCAGTCAAAAGTGAACAAAGCTTATTAAAGGCACCACAAAGCAGTGGACAGTAGAGAGTGTGATGGTTATTTTGTTTGCCTTCAGATTCATTCTCCTTTCTGCTCCACTCTCCTCTGTGGCCTGGAAGGCTGACTCCTCTAGCATCCATCTTTTGGGCTCCCTTGCTCTGTGGCTTCCAAGTTGTTCAGCCACTGGGGGGCATCAGCAGTGGAGGACAGAAGAGGAGAGAAGTCTGCTCCTTCCCCACTTAGCCTTGTTTCTGGTCACTTCCTCCTATAACTACAGCTGCTCCTGAGCAGTCCCTCTGCCACAGCGCCAGTTCTCAACCTGTTTCCAGCAACGCCACTCTCCTCCACCCCCACCGTTTCAGGTCTTGACCCTGCTCTGGCTTCTAGAAGTAGCCTCTTTATTATTATAAAGTGTCTTCAAAAACCCCTTTGTTGGGACTCCTTGTCTGGCCAGGACCTTGACCAATACAGAGGTTTCTACCTCATTAGTTTTCATGCTTTTGCCATTTCCCATTTTGCTCTTCCCTTCATTCAGCACTGCTCACGCCAGGTGCGAATGTTGCTTTCCTGACTTAAATGACAATGTTTTCCAAAGTCAAGGCAGCAACAATATGGTTCTGTGGAAAGAGCACAGATCTGGAGGTGAAGGCTGGTATCCGTTTCTGGGCTCTGCTCTGTGGCTGTGCCTTTTGTCCATTCAAATTCTTTTCAGCTTTAGTCTTCTCTTTTGCAAATGGGGCATAGTAATGCTCCCTTACCTAGTGCAAGGTGCGTTGAAGCTCACATGAACTCTTTGTAAAATGTTACTCTGCAGTCATGATTTTGGCCCACGACAACATTTATTCTGTTGATCTCAGGAGTACAATGTGTCTAAAAAATAAGAGTTCATTGCATTCGATGTTGTGATGTCCTTTTATCACAGTCTTGTGCTCTGATTTTGAGAATTTGAATGTTTTCAAAGCCAGTGGGTCATAAATGTCAGACACAGCAAGAAAGTATTTGTGGAACTGGGCAAGAATAGCTGCACTGACAGCTTTTGTATCTTTAAGTTTACAAACTGAAATGATTGTGCAAGAGAGTAAAATTTATGTGTGAGATGAAAGAGTAGAAAATTAAAGGCTAGAATTGTGTGCATCATTGTGGATCTGTTTCTACACATGGTTCTAGTACCAGTAGCATTAGCACCACCTGGGCCCTTTAAAAAATGCAGATCCTTAGGCCCAGCATTCTGTTTTTAAAAACCTCCATAAATACTTCTCTGATGCACACTTAAGTTAAAGAACCATTGTCCTCGGGGAAGAGGTTTTATTTTTGCCAGACCTGGGATACTTCCCACATGTGATCATTGAAGAAAAACCCACTTCCAAAGGGAGACAATGTATGAAATCAGCAAGACTAGGTTAAGTGGGTTCAGTAACTTTGTATTTCTCAAATGATGTGTGAGCGTTTTTGTTTACATGGCCTATTTAGTTTTCTACTTATTAAGCTATTATGCTGACTCATCAGTAATTAAATAAGAACTTTATGCTCATTAATATGGAAGACTCATTGTAATAATTTGTTTTTATATTAGTTTGGCTACAATATGGGCCAAATTACAATTGCTAAAAATATAATTACTGAAATAATTGGTCAAACAAAACAGTTAGTTAATAAGGCAAGTTTTCTGTTCCCCATGCCAGCTTTTAAGAATAGTTTCTTTTAATAATAATTCTTTATATTTGCTTCCACTTGCACTCACCCATTTACTTCTATAAGATTCTGTGGGGAGGGTCAGATAATAATTAATCTAGGTTTGGAAATAAAATTTACCCTATATTCCACGAAAATTTTGGAGTTAAATTAGTTCAGATTCTCATTCAGCCTCTGATGTGCCTGTCACTCTGTATCTTGAATATACTGTTTGAACCTCATTTTCTTTCTTTCTTTTTTTCTTTGGTTTACAAAATGATGAGGATTAAGGTATGTGAAATGCCTACCACAGGGCTTGGTTCATTTTATTGTAGTTTCTAGTTATTTTATTTATCGAAGTCTTTTCTTTTATTTAACAGCTGGAACCATTTGCTCATTTTTTTATGAAAGATGGTTGTAAGACATTGAAAATATTGTACCAGGAAGGAGATGCACCTGGTGTAGGTAAGGATGTTTTATGAGGGTAATATGCTAGTTATTAGTTAATAAATATTAAAGTACAAGATAACTTTTCTCTTATATATAGACAATCCTATATTTATAAAGAAAATTTACCAGAAGCTTATATGTGGAAAAAATAGCATTTAAAAAACAGTACATTTTAAGCTGAAATATGTATTTCAGGCATTACTGTAATGATATAAGGAGAAAACATCCTTGTAGAAATCATTGACCTCTTGTAGGGAATACACATTTTCACTAGAATTTAAATGGATTTTCCTTGAAACAGGTGGAGCCATTCTGTACACACGTTTTCAGATGACTAGAAATGGTCATGAAACGGTCTAAGCCGAGAGCTCAGCAGCTGTTCCTTGTAGTCCTAATCAGCATGTGTCTGCTACAGCTGTCGACTGGAATATCTGGCTTCTCCCACTGTTCCCATTGTTCCTAAACGCAATACCACTTTACCAGGTTGTTAAAACTTTGTTTTAATAACTAGGTGAATGAGCCATCCCTTTGGTCTTAGACTCCTGACCTTTCAAATCAGGTGGATTTTACCTTCAGTGTGTCTCTCCTATTGGTCCTTTCTCATTTTCCTTTCGCTGTCTTTAGGCTGGTCTCAAATTTTATTTGTGTCCTAGTATTCCCAATTGAAAACCAGTATCTCTCTTACCAGGTCCCCCTCTGAAGTTTACACTACTTATTCCTGCCAAGTAAATCTTTCATTGTGCTGCTAGTTATCAGATTAGGTACAATCCCTAATTTAGCTGCTAAGGCCCATAGTAACCTGGATACACAGTACTTGTTTAGTCTGATTTCCTATTCTTCCAGACATGAATGTGTTGCTCCCTTTTGGCCCATCCTTTCATTATTTTTTTTGTACATACCATAGTCATTTCTGTGCACTTTTTTCTCACCTTCCTGGCTCTCTCAGAGAGCTAGCCAAATTCTGTCCCTCCTCTGAGTCATCTCATGTATCCTCTTCTACAGAGCCTTCCCAGAGTGTTCTAAACCACATCCATCACTATTTCCCAAACTCCTATCTCATTTAAAGTGTGCATCATAAAATACAGCACTTGATTCTTCTATTTTCATCTTATTGTTTAGTATATATATAAGTTTTTCTTCCCCAACAAAATATGTATACTCAAGCAGTGACTAGGTCTGCTCTGTGGATTTTCTGTCTCTCATATTTCTTATCTTGGGGCATTATTGTATAGTCCATCTTTTCATAACCCATTAAAATAGCTGAGATAATAGAAAGATAAGAAAATAGCTACAGTTAGAAGAAAAATAAAAACCACTCATATTCCCACTCACTTGGAATAAGCATGTTTAATTCCTTGATGAATACCTCTCTATAGATATATATGTATAGGTATATTTATATACATACATTGAGAGACATGTAAATGTTGAATATGTGTATCTATATATACATATTTAGTTATGTATATAGTTGTATGTACAACTATATGTAGAGTTGTATATATAACCTGAAGAGTCGAATCCCATTTTGTAATCTATCTAAACTTGTCTTAGATCCTCTTGGCCAGAACTGTGCCACATGGCTACCCCAGGACTAGGGAGGCTGAGAAAGCAGTTGTCTCCCTGCTGAATGGGACAAAGTCAGGTTCTCTTATCAAGGAAAAAGGGAAGGGAGGATATTAAAGTTAGAGGTAACTGTGCCAACCTCCATGAATGAGCATTTAAGCTCTTACATTGTGTCAGCATTCTTTGGCTGCAAGCAACTTATTTAAGAAAAACAAATGATTGGGTAGTTCATAAATTTTAGAATTAGTTAAACCACCAGGCCTTGGAAAAGACAGGAATAGAGCATTTCCATGGATTTCAAGGCAGTTCGTTTTAGGATTCATCACTAGATTGACATTGATCTTTGTGTGTCTTCATTCAAGATTTACCTTCTTTCAGAGAGTCTAATTAGTCTAGTTTTCAGGCTACCGATACAGGGCTCTGAGACTGATGTCCTCCAGAGTCACAGGGCAGGAGGAATCCCCCAAACCCAAAGGAAGGAAGATGGCACAGACAAAACATTTTTGTACTTTTGTGATGGGGAATTAAAAATTTCATTTATCATATTTTAAATTGGTTACTGTTTTAAGTAGAAAGACTATAGATTTTTGTGTATTAATGTTACAACCAGCATCTAACAGAATTATCATATTTTAATAGTTTTTAAAATTAAATAAAGATTTATAATTAAATGATTACTTGACATCTTTTTGTAGACCAAAAAAAAAATCATATCAAAATGATGACAATCATATTAAAAACTTCTTACAATAAAGTAAAGCAAGAAGCAATAGTATAGGATGCACAGTAATTTATCACATTTGATCATTTATGTGATTATATGCTAAATTCTTGACTTTCGTTTTTAGAATGTGGTCGAACTATTCCTGGAGCAACCAAAGGGGCAAAAATGATGAGACTGTATGTAGACAATGCAGCCCCAGAGAAACTGAAAGGACTGTGTATATTTTTTGTTCGCTGTCGCAATGATGTTGCTATAAATGCTAAAAATATTCATGAGGTATGTTTACTTTATTTCTAAATATAAAGTTAAACATTTTTTTCTGGCTTTATTGAGATATAATTGACATGTAACGTTGTGTAAGTTTAAGATGTATGAGTTGGTTTAATACACATATATATGAGAAATGATTACTATCATAGCATTAGCTAACACCTCCATCACCTCATATAATTATCATTTTTTTGGTGATGACATCTAAGATTTATTCTCTTATCAACTTTCAAGTATATAATACAGTAATGTTAATTATAATCACCATGCTGTGCATTAGATTCCCCAAACTTATTCATCTACAACAAAGTTTGTACCCTTTGACCAATGTTATTGCCCATCCAAAATTCTGGGCAGAGGGCTAGTTTCGTTACTCTTTCCCTGGTCTGACACAATTTTTCCAGTCCCCTTTTTGGAGTCAGGGGAACTTTCACCTGAGAAGTTTCTTTATGCAGGAGGCTCAGTTTCATTTCCCTCATATTATATAGGCTCCAGGCCATAGCTCTTTCCCTATGCAGAAATTGAAGCATCAGGGCAAGTGTTTACTTGATGAACAAGCATGTGAATGGTTAAAATGGAGGCAGAACATAAGTTTGTTGATTTTAGAATTCTCCTAAACACCTCTCAGATTTTCCTAATAGTTTATAAAATGTATTGTCTATGCTTATTGAAAGATAAAATAGGTTATGATTTTCATTTCTTTATTGGGATCAGTGTATAAAATAATATTTGAACAATGTATAAAATAATATTCTTTCAGGAAGTGCTATTTACTGTTCTTGATGCATCAGAAGGACTCCTAGTTGGGATTAGGGATATGCTGGCAAAGATATTTCTACCGGCTCTTCTTGCAACAAATAATTGGGGTGCTTTGAACCAGTCCAAGCAAGGAGAACATGAAAAACACATTTTTACTGAAACCATCAACAGATACCTTTCATTTTTAGATGGTAAGTATAAAATTTAGTGTTTAATAAATTACTAAAAGTGAACAAATTAACTATAACATCTGTTATAAAAATAAGAAATTTCCATCTTAAAAGAAGATATTAGGTTATCAAATCACTAGAGCCTCTCTTTCCAGGGATCTTTGTAAGATACCTTTTTGCCTTTGTTTTCCATTATAGCAAGAGGATTCTCTTCCTATATTATTTGTGAAAACTTTTATCATATTTAAAATATATACTTTATTATAAAGTTTAAAAAATATATAATTCATATTCAAACAGTTTTACTAACAAATCATCAAGTCACAATCTAATGATGAATTAGAATTATATTTCTGTAAAGTATTAGATCTCAAACATTTTAGTAATTACAGCTTGAAACCACACAGTGACATTAAACACGTTGACATTGAACACTTTTTCTCAATATTATTTTTTCCCCTTTTAGGTGCTAGAATAAGTATCGAGGGAACAGTTAAGTTAAAGAAGATAGACAACGTTGATTTTTCCAAACTTCAAACCTTTGAAGATGTGACAGCAGCAGCTAACAATTCAGAAACTGTTCGTCAGCTGGAGGACGTGCTGATGATATGGTACAAACAGATTGAACAGGTGAGTTGACTCAAGTAATTTCATCAGATATGAATTGTAGTTCTCATCTGTGTCCTACTCACTGCAATTTATCCCTAAAAGTAAAGGGCAGAGGAGTCTTCCAGATTCTCTGACAAAACTCAGCCCTATTCTTGACTCTCGTGCAAAATACTTGTTCTCTATAGAGCATTTAAAATCAATTTTAAGATATTTCTCACATTAAGGAGGAAACCATAACAATGTGGGTTGAGAATGAAATAATGAAGAATCTCTTCGTAAGAGAGAGAGGAAAAGGACACAACAGAGACTAACTGCAGTACTAGGCACTAAATAAGTACGTTTTGATTGATCAATAGAGTTGTTTGTGTAGATGAAGAGGTTTAAACTAAGCCCATACATATCAGTATGACTCTGGGCCAAATAAATTTTTCTCTGGCAGACAAAAACAAAGATAGGAATGGGTTATGTGTCAACATTCTGAGAGGTGCCAACTTAGGTTTATAAACACTACCAAAAATCAGATACTATGTAATTGACCTAAACTGAAAGAGGACTTTAGGAGCCAAGTCATAGGTCTCTAGTTCGTGAGCACAAACAAGACAGTGGAACTAGAAAAGAAAATCTACAGTTAAGTGAGGACTAGGGGAGAAAAGTCTTTACCAAACAAGAGTTAGAGGAAAGCATTTCTGATTTTACTTTTCTTAGAACTATATTGGGAAGAAGAAGGTGTGGTTGGAGTGGACAAATTGGAGAACTTTGGAAATTCCACCAGGGCCTGGAGTGCTGGCCACAGAATTTGTTTCCCTGTGTCTCTAGGAGATCACAGTGCATGATGCCCACCAGAGAACTCCTGCAGCCTCCTACTGTGCCACGGGGAGAAGGGGGGTTGTAACCTATTGTGGGACTCCAGCTGTGTCCTATGCAGTGACTGAGGAGATCCTCTTCAATTATTATGATCAATAATATAGATCTTATTTCACAAAAATGAACAAGCAAAAGAAAATAGTTTGGCAGAGGAGATTTAGCAACTTGAAATATGGAAATCAAGTTGGGGAGTTGTAGCAAATGGCATCCAGTTAAGCAGAATCAATGCAGGAAATGGGAGAGGTCTTTAACAAAATAACATTGAAAATAAATGTTGACCTTGTAATACACAAAAATTAATTCAAGATGAATCATGGACATAAATATGAAAACTAAAACCTTAAAAAGAGACACATGAAACAATGTGGATGAATCTCAAAATCTGGTTGAGTGAGAGAAGCCAGTCTTTAAAAAGTGATGAGAAAAACAACAAAAACTGTAAATGAAGCAGAATATAACATAGGGCTATATTAATATCTTCTTACGCAAGATGCAAAGCCCAAAATCTGTGGAAGAAAAAACTGACAGATTTGGCTACATAAAAAATAGTTTAGTAATTTCTGTGTAGCAAAACCCACCATGAACAAAGTTAAAATATAAATGACCTTCTGGGAGAAAATATCAGCATGTATAACAAAGAGTTATTATTGACTATATGTCCTGTGATACTTTATATCCCCATGACTGTTTTGTAACTACCAATATGTACTTCTTAATCCCTTTACCTTTTTCACCCAGCCCTTCAATGCTGCTCTCATCTGGCAATAAGTGTGCTCTCTGTATCTATGAGTCTATTTTTGTTTTGTCTATTCGTTTATTTTGTTCTTTAGATTCCAGATATAAGTGAATTATGTGATATTTATCTTTCTCTCTCCGACTTATTTCACTTAGTATGATACCCTCTAGGTCCCTCCATGTTGTCACAAATGGTAAGATTTCATTCTTTTTTTTTTCATGGCTGAGTAATATACCATTGTATATATGTACCACATCTTTTTTTTTCCAAACTGGGTATTTAGCTGAAGAGATCTAAAATACTAATTTAAAAAGATGTGTGCACCCTGTGTTAATTGTAGCATTATTTACGATAGCCAAGATATGGAAGCAACCTAAGTGTCCAATAGATGATTGGATAAACCATGGTTAAAATTAAAAGCATTTCATGAATTAAAGGTAGAACCTTCATAGATTTGAAAAATCAATTGTGTTTTACCTTATGTAGATTCTTAAAAATTCTATCACAATTTAAGTTATGTAAATTGTAAGCATTAAAAAAGTACAGAAAATAATATAATGAACACCTGTATAACTGAGATTAAACAGATACTGTTTTCCTTATTTGCTTCAGATCTTTTTTGTTTTTGCTAAAGTCTCTAATCCTTTTCTCTTCCTCTCTTTATATTACCATTATCCTGCTGTTTTCATCTCCTCCCATTCTCTTGAAAGTTTTACACTTTTATTGCATCAAATTTATAAGCTTTATATTTCACATATAAATAAGTTATATATATATTATGTATTTGTGTTTAAAAACTTTCCATAAATAGTGTAATATCATTAAGGATCCTTTTACAGTTTGTTTTTCCTCATTTAACATTAACATTCTCTTTCATTGATGTTGGTACAAATAAATTTAATTGATTAACTTAGCCACTGTCTGGTATTACCCTATGAAGAAATTAGTTTATTATATAGATGTTCAAACATCTAGCAGACATTTAAATGATATCTAATATCTTTTGTTTAATGAGGTAGAAAAGTTTATTCATCCATTCCCAGAAAGATAGTTGTTTCTACTTCTTCTTCTTCTTTTTTTTTTTTTTTTGCTATTACAAACAATAGTAATATAGATTTAATGAATACCTTTGTTCTTGAGCCCATGCTTGAGAGTTTTCCAGTGGAATTGCTAAAAGCAGTAGTATGTGGATCTTTTACTGGGTATTGTAAAGCTCTCCAAATACTTGTTATAGTAACATTTTTTTACAGAAGCATATGAAAGTTCCCATTTCTTCAAATCTGTCATTATACCTGGTATTGTCAGATTTTTCAATTGTTGCCAGTATATTGGATGTGAAATAGTATCTTGAATTATTTTGCATTACTCTGAATACAGTTGAGGTCTCTGAGCATGTTTAATGGCTGTCTGTGTTTCCTCTTCATTGAATTTCCTGTTCATATCCTTTACTTAGTTATATTTCAGATTGCTTGATATCTTACTAAATTGTTGGTATTTAAATAATATTTTCTGAATGTTAATCCTGTCTTGGTTCACATTGTGTCTTGGCATGTTTTTACTTGGTATCCCATCTTTAGTCATGTGAAAGTTTTACATTTTAACATAAATATGTTAGTTACAAGCAGCGATCCAGCCTCAATTTAGCTACCTCCAATGACTAGGAACTTTTGCTTTATGTATTTTATTTAGGAAATCCTTTTCTACTCCAGTGTTATGAAGATACTCTCTTATTTATTTAAATAGTGAAATATACAAAAATGAATACCATAAAATAAACAAATTGCTGCAAAATGAACACCTGTGTAATGATTGCACAAGTTAAGAAGTAGAACATTGCCAGCACCTTACAATCCCCCTATATTTCTCTTCCCATTTTTAACTCCC
This sequence comes from Eonycteris spelaea, assembly GCA_003508835.1. NCBI lineage: Eukaryota > Metazoa > Chordata > Mammalia > Chiroptera > Pteropodidae > Eonycteris > Eonycteris spelaea. Next base: position 3,735,852 of record PUFA01000069.1, read on the forward strand.
TTTTCTTTCTTCTAGTGTTAACCATTTTCTTGACCATTATGATATTCAGTTCCATGCTTTTCTTTATAGTTTTACCCTCATCTCTAATATTTCCTTTAAAGGTTTTACAATTTAGTTTTTAAAATTAGGCTTTTAGCTCTCCTGGAATTATTATTCTGTGAGGGTATAATGTGAAGTAGGAATCTAAGTTATCCCTGAACTGTTTATTTAATAGTTCATTCTTTCCAAACTAATTTGTAACATCACGTCTGATATTCAAAATTTCTGGAACTCTTTTTCTATCCCCTGGCCTACTTATTTGTTTTTATTTTTGTTTTTTATTTTTGTTTTTTGTTTTTGTTTTTTTTTTTTTACTCATACCAGGCTGCTTTAATTTCTGTGGCTTTTTACTAAATTGACATTTGGTACAGAAAGTCCCTTTCTGTATTTTTCTTTAAAATTTCATTGATTATTTCTGATTAATTGTTCTTCCAAATTAATTTTAAGACTAGATTTTAAGTATCATAAAAAACCCTGTTGAGATTTTTTGAAATTTCATTGAATGTGTACATTAATTTAGAGAAAAATGCCATCTTTATATAATTGAATTTTTCTATCCGTGAACATGATAGGTCTCCATTTACTTAAGTCTTCTTTTATGCGCTGAAACTAAATTTTCTGCAAAAAGATCTTGCACATATTTAGTTAATCTCTAGATATCATTATTATTGTTTGTTATAGCAAATGCTATCTTTTATAATTACATTTTTAGATTGTTAGATGGCTTGTAAGGAAATGCTACCTACTAATATTTATGTATACCTACAGCAACCTACTGAATTGTTCACTTTATTAATTGTAAAAGTTTGCCTTTAAGTATTCTTGAAGAATTTAGATTGTGGCCAACGATATCATCTGTGATTTTCTCACCTTTCTTTTGTCATTTCCAATTCTTATTGAAATTCTTTTGTTTGTGTGTCTTGTTCTGGGACGTCCATTACCAGGTTGAACAGAAGTGGTGGTGATAGTGGTAAACAAATCTTGTCCTTGGTTTTAAAGTGCTATTTTCTAAAATTTTATCTTTAAGTACGTTTGCTGTAGATTTTTGGTAGATAGGTACTATTTATCATGTTAAAGAAGTTCCCTTCTAGTCTTTGCTAACAACTTTTAACATTATTCAGTGTCAAATGTTATTTACACTTTTAGCTTCCGTTGGAAATATGAAAGTAATGAGGTTTTAATAAGAAAGTAACATATCTATCTTCTGTGAATTTTTTGATTGCAGGTACTTATTGAGAGTGAGCAGATGAGAAAAGAAGCTGATGATTCAGGTCCACTGACTGAATTGGAACACTGGAAACGCATGTCAGCCAAATTCAATTATATTATTGAACAGATTAAAGGGCCAAGTTGTAGGGCTGTCATAAATGTGCTTAATGTTGCACACTCCAAACTGTTAAAGGTAAAGGCCTTGCATTTTAAAGTTTGGTATACTTCAGAGCAACCAACTGCAATATTACACTTCCTGAACTGCTTCTTTGCTCCATATACCCAAATCATGTGTTTGGACAAGTGTGAGACTTTGAGTAAAGCTTTCTCATATACTACAGTTATTTTCAGAAGAGGAAAATCTTCCTTTCTCTACTTCATTTTAGCTCTCAATATTTTGCACATCAATTTTGACAATACTACTGTAGGGTGATTGCCATTTATTTTTAAATTGTTTTTGAAATTGTAAATCAATAAAGGTTCATTGAAGTAAAGAACTATGTAGAAAATGAAAAACCAGAATGCCCTCTCATCATACATCTCATCCCCACTCTTCCACCTCCTTTCCTAGAGGTCATCTTTATTAACAGTTTGGCTTGATTCTTTCCAGGTTCTTTTCTCTTTTCCTTTTGTTTATTCTTTATAACATTTATTTTTATATATTTTTATTTAAGATGTTAAAAAACATTAATTTCTCATAAAATGAAACAAATAATGCGTGAATTCTCTTATTTTTTTGTAAAAAATTTAAACAGTACAGGTAAAACAAGTCTTTCTTAATCATATACCCTCTCACATCATAACTCCTGTTTCTGAATGATAAGCACATAGAGACAAAGACAGTTCTCTATTTGTTTTTTTTTAATACATCTTCTGTGCCATTTATAAAAGTACACCAAGTATATATGAAATTACATAGTTTTGTTTTGTATTTCTAATTTTTTATTACTTGAATAGTGTCATACTGTATTCTTGAACTCTGTCTCCTCCCAATGGCATATCTTGGAGAGCTCTGCATGTCAGATTGAGCTGTGTAGCTTTCCAAAATGTTAATGTACCAGGTTTTGTCTAATCATTTTCCAGTTTATAGACAGTCTGATTATTTCCTTTCTTTTCTTTCAATGGTCTTGAGATATAACTCATGTACTAGTTATTTTTTCTTTTGTTTAAAGTGTACAATTCAATCGTTTTTAGTATATTCACAATGTTGTGAAGCCATCACCACAATCATTTTAAAACATTTTCATAACTTAAAAAAGAAACCCCATACACTTTAGCCGTTATCTCCGATCTTTACTCATTTCCTGCCTCTGACCTCAGGCCTAAGTAACCACCAATCTACTTTTTATCTCTATATATTTACCTATTTTGGACATTTCGTATAAATGAAATCATATAATATGTGGTGTTTTGTTACTGGCTTCTTTCACTTAACATATTGTTTTCAAGGTTTATCCACATTGTAGCATGTATCAGTACTTCATTATTTTTCAAAACTGAATAATATTCCACTGAATAGATAATACCATATATTTTTTTATCAGTTTATGGACATTTGGGTTGTTTCTACTTTTTGGCTATTGTGAAAATGCCTCCATGAACATTCTTGCACAAGTTTTTGTGTGGAGGCATGATGTCATTTTTCTTGGGTATATGCCTAGGAGGAGAGTTTCAGGGACAAATGCTAACTCTATGTTTAACTTCTTGAGGGAAACTGTTTCTTTTCTGTGTGTTCACAAACATTGCTGCAGTTAAAGCTTCTATATGCATACATGTAAGTATTTCCCTCGGGTGTATATTCCAAAATTTGTCAATACTTATTATCAGTGAATTATTTTTTTGTCAATTGGACATGTGAAAAATGGCTTGTTGTATTTGCCTTTCCTTATCAATAGTGAAGTTGTTCATCTTTTAAAGTTTATTGACTATTTGTATTTCTTCTGTGAATTGGCTGTTTATATCTTTCCTCCATTTAAAAAAATTTGGGTGTCATTTAGTACTGATTCTATGAGTTCTTTATTCTGTGACTATAAATCGGTTGTTGTATATGTTTGTGAGGCAGTCTGCCATGTTCCCTGAGCATCTCTACACGTTCTCACTGGATATGAAAAGTTCACTTAGCTAATAGCAATATTTTCATGGAATAATGCTTTTTTTTTTTTTTAAATAACTTGACCCATTCTTGAAGACCCAGAATAATGTAACTTCACAAACAGCTAACCTAGAAAAGTCACTCAAGGTAGAAGCAGATTCAATTTAAGCCTACAGACAGGATGTTAGTTACAAACAGAATGAGTCTTCAGTTTAATAAATCATTTAAGGTGTTTATAATAACTTTCAGTCTTAAATAATATAAGAAAAAGATATATAAATCATCTTTAAGTATCTACCATTTTAGTATGAGTGTGATTAGGTGTCATAGCTTGACTTCTTTGAGTAAACTTTAGCACACTGATATATTTGGATGTTTCATAGAATTTTTTTAAATTTATTTTTTATGGTGACATTGGCAAATGAAATCCAATAAGTTTCAGCTGTACTCATGTACTCATTAACCAATGTCACCATAAAAAATAAATTTAAAAAAATTTAAAAAATAAAAAATAAATTAAAACAAACTTATTTTAATATGTTTTTTTTCCTTAGAATTGGCGTGATTTGGATGCAAGAATCACAGACACAGCAAATGAATCAAAAGATAATGTCAGATATTTGTACACACTAGAAAAAGTATGTCAACCTCTCTATAACTATGATCTAGTAAGTATGCTTTTAAAAATGTAGGTTAAAAAGTTACTGCATTTAAAAATAACTATATGTGTGTATTGGGAAAAACTCACACTGCAGAAAAATTATTTAAAAGATCTATTTCCCTATTATGTATTTAGAATGAATTCAAACTCCATTTATTATTTTAACCCACACTTAAATATACAGCATTATCGTAAGTATGATTTCATCTGTTAATTAAACAAGACAAATATATTTGTTTCTCACAAGTGACATTCCATCATTTCGGTTGGGTTTTATTCTTTAGAAGCAAGTCAGAAAGTCAGAGCACACTAACAGGAAGGGGATTATATAAAAGTGTGACTACCATGAGGGTGAACATCATTGGTGGTCATTTTAAAGGCTGCCTACCTGGTAGATATTTCTCACTTTACAGTTAGGAAACCAGAACTTGTGATAACATAGTGGCTTTGCCGCATCACTCAGCTAATCAGTGATGCAAGACAAGACTCATCTTCTAGTTTCTAACCTACTTTCCTCATAATATTTCTATAGAGCTCCTTTAAAGAAAATATTAGCACTACCATTTGCTTTTACTTTTCTAAAATTTGTGTTTTTGATTCAAAAATTATCTGACATTTCATAATGTTTTATATATACTTATGAAAACATTTCATAATGTTTTATATATACTTATGAAAACTATCCTTTCTTTAGATAGAGAGGGGAGGGGAAGTCAAGGAAACTAGTACTTTGAGATACTTGAAGGGTAGTTGTATTTTTAAAGATGTCCATAGTCTTGAGAACTCTGGCCTTCTATAGGCATTGTAGGCATTCTCAAATATTTTCTAAATTCACAACAATCTTCATTTTTAAGATTAGGAAACTGAACTTGAGCATCTCTACAGCTATAAGTGATGGGACTGAATCTGAACCCACCCTCTTTGGCATTATGGGTTGTATATTTTCCCATTTCACTATGCCGCTGCTTTCAAGGTATTTTCTAAACTAAAATGCTCTCAAAAATAATGTATATCGGTGTCTGATACACATGTTCAGCATTCTCCATTATAATTGTTAAAGAGATAGTCATATAAATGGCATCATTGGCCATATGGCAAGGTTGACCAACCTTTTTGGGGTAGGGTAAATGCTGGCTTTGTCCTAGAAGCTGAGAAAGGGGAGGCTCTATGTTCCATATCACTTAGATTTGGGGAAGAGGGATGTGTAGGGGCAGTTCGTACCTGTTCCTAGAGGGCATTGGTAGCCAAGGAGTTTAATGTGGGTGAGGAGGGAAAGATATGGGGTTGAGAGTCCTGGGCAGGTGCAGTTCTTACTGCCATGTGAAAATACACCACCCATCAGGAAGTACCATGAAAGAGAAGAAGACTTTTCAATAGTCTTTTTATTGATTCCACAAAGAGATGATGTACTTGAATTTATTTACAATTTATTATTGTTATTTATGAAGAAGAATTATAATTTTCTTAAACTTCACTCTCTGTTCACTTTTACCCTGAGGACAGCACCTGGATTTCTGTTGGGAAACTTTTAAAAACCTGTGTCACATAGAAACATTTTATATCACTTCTTAGGTGTTTCTGTGTATATGACCATGAGTAAAAACCCCCAAATTTATGGTAATAGAGAAATAAGGGTGTTGCTTGGCTCTCTCTAGCTCAATAACTCGATTCTCAAGATTTATAACATATACAATTAAAATTTGTGTCTAAGAAAAATTAGAATTATCCCATGTCACAGGCATTTGGGGTTACTCACAGGAGTTGAAGAAGCAACTGTTAAATGCACATATACCTAAAGCCTCCTCTAGAAGAACTACTTACAGCTAGCTCTTGATGTAAAAATATAGTAGATGAAGTAAATATAGCAAATGTTAACATTTGTCAAATCTGGTGACTTGTATTGGTGGTCATTATACTATTCTCTTCACTTTTCTATACATTTAAAGCTTTTCATGATAAAAAGTAAACTAGGAAGAAAGAGACAGTGTTTTTCATTGTTCTCAGGACCTTTAAATTTTAAGATATACTAATTTCAACTTCTTGGTTCAAAAGACTTGCTTAAATCACATAATTTTGAAATCTTTTGGTTCTCGTGTTTTTATCCTAGTAATTTATAAAACTTTTATTGTTCTAGCCACAGATTTACATCATCATCATCATCATCATCATCATCAACTACACTACTATTATTTTATTATTGAGCTTTTCACATTCTCTGATGTAGGAATATTCCAAACATTATCTTTTGAAATTAGAGAAATACTAATAGTATTGAATCATATAATTTCTTCCTCCCCATAACACCCTCTATTTCTATAGTTTCATGAATTCTTTTTTTTTCTCATTTTCTTCTTATTAAAAGCAACCAGCAATTGCTGTTTAGTTTGTAACTGTCATTTGAGCAGGGAAAGTGCAGAGGACTCATGCTTCCATTTCTCCATAAATTTTATGAATTTTGTGTTTAATGTTTCATTTTTTCATCCTGGTATTGCACTTTAGATGTATCTACTATTATATATTTCACATATAAAGTATCTGAACACTGTGTGTAGATAGGTAAGAACTGTGCACTCAGGGAGCTACTATTGTAAATAATGATGTTTCAAATTCAGATGAAGGTCATTTTCTTGATGGAACCATTTGGTTCCTGAGACTTCTTCATCAGAATTAGGAGTAATTTGTAGACTTGTCTTATTGAGGGTAGCAGAGACTTTCTGGGCATGTTTTTATTAGACTCTTTTTTGATCTACAGGTAACACATATAATATGAATTCTGACATACAAGATAAACCATGAAGTAATGATGTTAATGTCCATAAGCTACATAGGATTGATTTAATTATGTAATAATTATTCCTCATACCTAAGGACATAGTACTTGAATCAGTAGTTGTTTGTCCTGATTTTATTTATTCCATTGCCATTTAAAACATCATATATATATATATATTTTTATTGTCCTAGCAATTGAGAGGCATGCTCTTGACGGGGGGAATGCCATTGACCTTATCTGTTCTTCCATCATGATTTGCATCATGGGTAAAAAGCGGGATATCAAAATCTCAGGCACATAACTGTGGTTATGTTACAGTTGTGGGACATTGGACAAGATATTTAATTTCCCTACCTCTCTATTTTCTCATATGCAAAATGGAAATAATAATAATATTTTATTTTATAAGTCCTAAACCACACTTCCCCTCTCCCCCCATTTTAACACCTCTGTACTCAGATCACACCTTATAGTCAGTCAAGTTTTATGAATCATTGTGGCTGTGATTTGACACCATCTTAGATTACTGGTTTTCTCCTTGAAGGGTGGTGATTGCTCTGTTTTATTTTTAGTAACATGGTGTGAATTCAGACTGCAGTGAATGTGTAACAGTTTGTGGTACAGATTCTCAGGGGAATTTATTTTTCCTCTCTCCCCAAAGAATGGGATTGGGACATTTAAGTTTTGTTCCTATTGTTTTCTTCAGAACACCTTTATTTCATGCTTACCCTTACAGAGGGAGTGTCGCCCACTGGTGGTTTAGTTTTATGTAGAAGTGAGACGCTCTATCTTGGGCATTCTTTTCCTTTCTCAGTATCACATAAAATAATAGTGCAGTCTTGTAATCAGTGATTAGCTCTGATGAAATGAAACCTACCTTAAGTGGTCATTGTCAGCATAAATTAAGATAATATGTGACCTAGTGCTTGGCACATGGTAAGCATTCACTATACATTAGTGATGCTTTTTGTTGTTGTTGTTGTTGTTTTATGTTTGCACTTATCTGCTTTGTTTTATGTTGTTTTTAATTTGTTTGTGTGCATCTCTTCCATTCTGCTGTGACAACCTCTGGAATAGGTTCCTTATGTTTGGATTTTGTGCAATATTTTCAGAACCTAGTGGCATTTGGTAGGTCTGCTGGAAGATGAATTGAATTGAATAAGTAGAAATGAGTTCTAGTCTAATCTCTGTTTTTCACTAGCTTCCTGACCATAAATAAGTCACTCTACCCATTGAGATATCATCTTCAAAAAGAACAGCTTGTTTTCTTGAATGAAGAAGATGTGGTACAGATATACAATGGAATATTACTCAGCCATAAGAAAAGATGAAATACTGCCATTTGTGACAACATGGATAGATCTTGAGATTATTATGCCAACCGAAATAAATCAGACAGAAAAAGTTGAGAACCATATGACTTCACTCATATGTGGGATATAAAACTGAAAGCAACAAATGAAGAAGACAAAGACTCACAGACAGCAGTTTAGGGTTATCAGAGGGAAATGGGGAGGGAGGAAGGTAGAAAAAGGTAAAGGAAGTCAAATATATGACTACAGAAGGGGATTTGATTTAGGGTGGTGAACACACAATGCAGTATTTGGCTGATGTGTTATTGAATTGTATATTTGAAACCTATATAATTTTATTACTTAATGTCATCCCAACAAATTTAATTTAGAAAGTTTTAAAAACAACAACAAAAAAGCTGGAACTATTAATCCCTAATATCAATTTCACCTCTAAAATTTTATTTTTAAATAAACTTTTAAGCAATAGTTGTACAAAATTTTCCTCACCTGGTTTCTCCTATTAACACCTTGAATTACTTTGGCATATTTGTCAAAACTGATGTCTTTTTCCTGTTCCAGGATCCACTCTAGGATACCACACTGCATTTAGTAAAATTTGACTTCAAGCTGAAAATGTCATACTATTTTATGTATATTTAGAGATTTGAATATTATGAGATATTATTTATTAAACCTATAAACATATAATGGAATTCACTTAATACATTTCAATTTTAGGTTTCCATGGCACATGGAATACAAAATTTGATTAATGCCATTAGAATGATTCACAGTGTGTCAAGGTATTATAATACCTCAGAGAGAATGACCTCATTGTTTATCAAGGTAAGTTTTCAAGGGAGGAAGTCACAGGAATTCTGTGAAGTTAATAATGCTTTTCCTTTGCACCAGAAAGGGAAATGGGAAGTTCGAGTCTCTGTTATAGTTCTGGATTTTCATTCTTCCAGTAGACAAGAAAAGAAAGGTGTTGATGAGTTAGTTGCACTTAATTGAAGGGGTACTTTTTTCCTTGTCAGAGGTAGGCTCTCAGGTTTTTTATTTAAATGTAGCTGGTGACTTTATAATTATCCATTCCAAATAGTTTTTTTCAAGAGCTAAGAACTATGCCTTCTGTTAATAATGCTTCTTTAGCTATTTGCCACCAGTGCTGTAGTTTTTGTAAAATCTCTCCCAATAGTGCCATATGGTTAATGATTTCAAATAATTTGAAAAATCATCCAAGAAACATAGTAATTGAATTTCTTTGTAAATGACTCAAGCAGAACGTAAGTATATAAAGTAACAATCTCATTTCAACTTTTTTTTTAAATCAAAGGTTAGATTTAATCATTACCTATGTCCTAAATAAGGCAAGAACCTTAGGATTCATCCCTGTCCCTTGTTCCCTCCTTTTTGTTATCAATGTCTCACACTGAGATTTCTAATTCCATATTAATGTAAGTATTTTTCAACACTATAAATCAACAAGTGTTCGGACTAAAATCTAAGTAGTGCTAGTTTGTTTGATCACCTCTATTTTGTAATTTTCACATCTTTCTCTGTCTTGGATTCATTACTTCTTTTGCTGAAAAATATTCTCAAGTAGTTCTTTCAGAGATGGTCTGTGTGTGGTGGACCTCCTGAACTCCCACCTGTCTGAAGACAGCTTCATTTTGTCCTACCACTCAAATATTAATTTGACTGGGATCTAAGTTCAATGTGATTTTTTCTGGCAACTTTGAAGATACTGTTGTCTGCTCTCCAGAATTTTTAATGAGAAATTTAGTGCTAATCTGATTGTTTTTCCTTTGTATTCTTCCTGGAAGCTTTTAGGATTTTTTTCTTTATCTTTGAATATTTAAAATTTCAAGTTTTGTGATTCTTTTTACTTTTATCTTGTTCTGTACTTGCTGGGTTGTTTCAGTCCAAAGACTTTTGTTTTTCTTCATTCCTGGGAAAGTATCCCTTTTGCCTTTGATTTTTGCCTTACTCACCTGTTCAGTTTATTCTTGCTGCTTGAATTTAACTTTCATTTCTTGGTTCATCTTTGTCTTTTGACCTTTCAGCTCACTTATTTGTTCTTCATTTATGTCCCAATTAATGGTTGGTCCATCAATAGATTTATTTTTGTACAGTGAAAAGTTTTTATATTTAGAATTAGCCAACTGGACTCAGTTTAGATGATTCCAATTTTGTTGGCAACATCCAAAGCACCCTAGTTGGGAGCCAGCGGAACATATGCCTCTTCTCTCTATCAGTCCTGATCAGGGTTTTTGGGTTGCCCTCGTAGCATGGTGTCTTGGGCTGTCTGGAGGAGGTCGACGTTCATATCTTCTTTTCATTGTGGCTCTGGACACCTTTCAGCATGGCTTTCCTTGCCTTCAAAGCTTTTGCTTTTGCTTTGAGAGGGACAGGGTCTTCCTTCTTTGCTTTTGGCACCATCTTTGTGAAAAGCCATCAATAGATTTAAAATATTTTGACAATAAAAATTTCATTTTCCAAGTTCTGTAGTTGTTTTCATGATATAAAATCCTCCTGTATCTCTCTCATGAACTAATTTAGTTAATAAAAGATACTTTAAAATATTTTACATATGTGTGTTCTATATTTTCTGCCTTTGTTGAATTTACTGCCTTTGTTATCATGTGTGTTTTCTTCAATTGCTTGGTGATTCCTGGTTGTCTGGCCATCTTTGTATTTGAAATTCCTAATTTTTCTCCCTGTTATGTTTATTTTAGTCTGTCTCTTGCTGGAGAAGGTTTGGGACTTCACGTTAGAAGGGGAATGTGGATAGCATTTTCTTTGATATGTCCTCCTGGTGTATAGTAGCTACCTGGGAACAGCCACACCTCTCCAAGACCATGGTGCACATTTACAACTTTGTCCTTTCACCATATGTCACTTTTGCCTGCTGTATAAGTTGTTCCACATTCAGTGTTCAGGTTACAATTGAGGGTCCCCTCACATTGTCTCCCACCTTGAAAATTTCCCATAACTGTTCTCCCTTAACAGTAACCTTCTCCAGAACTGAGTTCTGGTTTTCCCTAGTCCTAATTATTATTATTTTTTTTCTGTAGATGCAATACCATATGTTTTCCATATTTTAGGAACTCTCCAACATTTCTGCATGTCAGGCTGTCATCTTGATCTAACCTCCAAACCATTTAAATAGCTGTCTTGACTTTTTTCACTATTTTGGAGGATATGAGAAGTGGTTAACTTTATATTAAGTTTGCTTGTGGAAGGATGGTGAAGAATCACACTTAGACTAGATCAGGATCTAATTAGAAGAGAAATAGACAAGTGGAAAATATATTCCACTTTGAAATTTATGGCCCCAGTTACATTGACTTAAATGCTATAGGTAAATGTGACATTGGTTTTTTTGTTTGTTTGTTTTGATTAGAATGTACATTTCTTTGTGTTTTATATACTGTGATTAATTTATTCTATGAGCTTACTATTTATCATTTTTATGCTTGTGTTAAAATTTTTCTCGAATTATTCTTCTCTTTGTAGTTATTTTGGACTTGTATTTATTTTAGGTAACAAATCAGATGGTGACAGCATGTAAAGCCTATATTACTGATGGAGGAATTAGCCATGTATGGGATCAAGAAACGCCACTTGTACTCAAGAAAATTCAGGTTTGTATATAAGTTTTTATTTTCATAAAATAAAGATTTCATCACCTAGCCCAAGTTTTTTTACTTTGTTCATTCACAAAGCATGTAAATTTTGATAAAACATCATATAGAGTCGTGAGAATATAAAAAGAACTTCATTAAAATACTCTACTTTCCTTTATAATTAGTTCTTCTTTTAGGGTATAATTCAATCCTCATCTTCTCCATGGCTGCCTTTATTAGATACCTACTGTGTGCTATTTTGTATTCCAGCTCATGTTCTTGCCTTTTTGCAGTGACTAAGAGTGCCCAATATCCTTAGATAATATGGTGACAGTTGGTATCTGATTTTTTTTCAGTATCTTTGTGTGTGTGTGTGTGTTGTTGTGTGTGTGTGTGTGTGTGTGTGTGTGTCTGTGTATTATGGTGACATTGGTTAACAAAATCCAGGAAGTTTCAGGTGTATCATTCAACAGTAAGGCATATATATATATTGTACTGAGTATTCGTTGTTAGTTAGATTTCTTTCTGTCACCACATATTTGACCCCTTTTACCCCATCTACCTCCCCTGACCCATACCCTCTGGTAACCATTAGTCTATTGTTCATGTCCACGAGTCTCTATTTGTTTGTCCTGTTCATTTGTTGCTTTTAGGTTTATATCCCACATATAAGTGATATCATGTGATTTTTGATGTTTTCTGTCTGGCTTATATCACTTAGCATGATTATCTCGAGGACCATCCATGTGGCTGCAAATGGCAGTATTTCATCTGTTCTTATGGCTGAGTAATATTCCATTGCATATATATGCCACAGCTTCTTTAGCCAATCATCTATCGTAGACATTTCAGTTTGCTTCCATGTCCTGGCCACTGTTGAAATAATGCTGCTATGAACATCGGTTGTGCAATTATTTTTTTGGATATGGATTTTCAAGTGCAAAAGGAATTATTGCTTTCCACTTCTTTTTCTGACACTTTATTTTTAGAGTATAGGAATACTATGGATTTTTGAACATTGATTTTGTATCCAGAAATCTGTATTTGTTTATTGTTTCTAGCAGTGTACTTGTGGAGTCTTTAGGGTTTTCTATATCGAGAATCATGTCATCTGCAAATAGTGGCAGTTCGACTTCTTTGTTTACTACTTGGATGCCTTTTATAGCTGTCTCCTGCCTCATTGCACTCACTAGGACCTCCAGTGTTCTATCGAATAACAGCGGCCATAGTGGACAGCCTTGTCTTGTTCCTGATCTTAGAGGAAATGTTTTTAGTTTTTCACCATTAAGTGTAATGTTGACTGAGTATTTGTCTTATATTGCCTTTATTATGTTAAGGTACTTTCCTTCTATACTGATTTTGTTAAGTGTTTTGATCACAAATCGATGCTGTATCTTGTTGAAAGCTTTTTCTGCATCTATTAATGTGATCGTATGATTCTCATTTTTAATCTGATTATGTGGTGTATCACATTAATTGATTTGTGTATGTTGAACATACCTGTGCCCCTGGGATGAAGCCCACTTGATCGTGGTGTAAAACCTTTTTAATATGTTGCTGTATTCGGTTCACTAGTATCTTATTTAGGATTTTTGATCTGTGTTCATGAGAGATATTGGTCTGTAATTTCCTTTTTTTGTGTGTGTTATCTTTACCAGGTTTTGGTGAGTTCAGTGATATTGGCCTCATAAAATGAGTCAGGAAGTATTGCCCCCTCTTTGGTTTTTTGGAAGAGTTTGAGGAGAATAGATATTCAATCTTCTTTGAATGTTTGGTAGAATTCACTGGTGAAGCCACCTGGTCCTGGACTTTTACTTTTTGGTAGGTTTTTGATGATTGTTTCAATTTCCATCCTGCTGATTGGTCTATTTAGATTTTCCAGTTCTGCTTGATTCAATCTAGGAAGCTTGTATGTTTCTAAGTACTAATACATTTCTTCTAGGTTATTAAATTTTGTGTTATATACTTTTTTATAGTATTCTTGTATGACCCTTTGTATTTCTGTGGTAACTGTCATAATTTCTCCTCTTTCCTCCCTGATTTTGTTTATTTGTTTATTGGCCTTTTTCTTTTTTCTTTAGTGAGTCTAGCCAGGGATTTGTCAATTTTATTAACATTCTCAGAGAACTAGCTCTTTGTTGCATTTATTTTTTCTATTGTTTTTTTTGTAGTTGTTGTTTTCAATTTTATTTAGTTCTCTAATTTTGGTCATTTCTTTCCTGCTGACTTTATGCTTAATTTGTTCTTCCTCTTCTAGTTTTTTAAGTTGAAGCATTAGGTCGTTTATTTGGGCTCATTCTTGTTTTTTTTTTTTTGAGATAGGCCTGTAATGATATGAACTTCCCTCTTATGACCGCTTTTGCCATATCCCAAAAGTTTTGATATGTTGTACTATCATTATCATTGTTTCTTTGTATTTCTTGATCTCTTTTTATTTCTTCTCTGACTCAGTTATTCTTTAGTAGTATGTTGTTTAATCTCCATGTTTTTGTGGTTCTTCCTGCTTTCTTTTTGCAGCTGATCTCTAGTTTCAAAGCATTATGATCAGAGAATATGGTTGGTATGATTTCAACCATCTTATATTTGTTGAGGCTATTTCTGTATCTCAGTATGTGGTTGATCCTTGAGAATGTTCCATGTGCACTAGAGAAGAATATATAAACAGCTGTTTTGGGATGAAAGGCTCTATAAATGTGGATTATATCCAGTTGGTCTAATGTGTCATTTAAGGATGTTATTTCCTTATTGATTTTCTGTTTCAATAATCTTTCCATATCTGACAGTGTTTTGATCTGTTTCTCTCTTTAGTTCTGTTGCTTTTAATATTTCGAGGCTCCCTGATTGGGAGCATAGATATCAATAAGTATTATGTTCTTGGTGTATGATTCCCTTAATCAGTATGAAGTATCCCTCAGTATCTTTCTTTACCTTTTTATTTTGAAGTCTGTTTTGTCTATTAGTATCATTACTCCTGCTTTTCTCTGAATGCCATCTGCTTGAAATATCATTTTCCACCCTTTCACTTTGAGTCTGTATTTGTCTTTGGAGCTGAGATGTGTCTCCTGGAGGCAGCATATGGTTGCGTGTTGTTTTTTGATCTAATCTGTAACTCTGTGCCTTTTTATGGTGAGTTTCAGTCCATGTATATTTAGAGTGATTATTGAAAATGGAAGTTTTCCTATACAAATTTCATCTTTCGCTTTCTGGTAGTTCAGTGTTTCCATTGCTTCCTTGTCCTTGTGTTTCTGCTTTTATTATTTTATTTTATTTTATTTTATTTTATTTTATTTTATTTTTATTTATTTAATTTTATTTTTTTAGTTTGGTTTTGTGGATTTTCCCTCTGGTCCTTCTTGTTTTATGTTGTATACTTAAATTCTAAATCTTTGGCTTGTGCTTACCATTACAAATATGTAAAAGGTCGTTATATATAGTTATATATGCAGTCGTCCTTCTGTGTGTGCCTTATGTCCTTTTCTCTTTGTGAATTTGGATCTTTGAATCCTCCTCTTTTATGTTGTTGTTGTCTCAATTTGTCTTTATGTATGCTGAATGTTCATTATTACCTTGCAATAGCAAATCTCTTCTTATTGTTTAAGCTTATAATGCCCTGTTCATAATAAGGGTTGCACTAGTCTGCTTCTGTCTGCTTGCTAGTCACCTTATTCACAGTAATGTATTTATTTGTCATTTTGTTTTAGGTGAGCTGACTCCTTTCATTATTTTCTGTAATGCAGGCCTGATAGTGGAGAATTCCCTCAATTTTTGTAGGTCTGGAAAGGCCTTGATTTCTTTTTTCATATCTAAAGGAGAGCTTTGCTGGATACATTATTCTTGGCTGGTAGATCTTTTCATTTAATAGTTTGAATATTTGATTCCACTCCTTTCTGGCTTATAAGATTTGTGCTGAGAAGTCAGATGATAATCTAACGAGTTTTCCTTTATAGGTTACCGTCTTCTTTTCCCTGGCTGCCCTGAGAATTCTGTCTTTGTTGTTATTTTTGATGATTTTTAATACAATATGTCTTGGAGTAGGCCTTTTTGGGTGAGATAATTGGGTGTTCGGTTGCCTCCTTGAATTCCAAGCTCCGGCTCATCCCTTAGATTTGGGAAATTCTTGTCAGCTGTTAGTCTGAAAATGCTTTCTAATTCTTGTTCCTTTTCTTCCCCTTTGAGAATTCCCATTATTCTTAGGTCTCCTCTCCTTTGGTATCAGCTAGTCCTTGTATTTCTCTTTCATTATTTTTTATTCTTTGATTTTCTCTTCTTCCTTCTGATTTATTTTTAGATGTCTGTCTTTGATATTACTGATCCTTTCCTCCATTTGGTCGACTCTATTTCCCAAGCTCATTATTTCATTTCTCAGCACTTGCAGTGTGTTATTCATCTCCAGAAGTTCTTTTTGGTTCTTTTTGAGAATTTCAATCTCCTCGCTAAGGAACTCATTCTGCTCATCTAGTTTTTTAAATTTCTGAAATTGTTGATATGACTAGTTTTGGAACTCACTGAGTTTTTTCATAAGTACCATCTGGAATTCTCTGTTATTTAAATCACTTATTTTCATGTTGTAAGCTCATTTTTTTGGAGATTTTTCTCTTTCTTTCTGAGCTGCCTTGTCACCTTGGTTGTTCATGGTGTTTAATGGATTATTTCTCTGTCTGGGCATTAGTGGAAGTGGATTCTGATTCCTACCACCCCCCTCGCCCCCCAAAAGAAGATTTATTATATAAATGTCTTTCTTTAGCCTATTGCAAAGAAGACATTTTTCTTTTGGCTTCTAATCCTCTTGGATCCCTGCTTTATATAAAGTCTTAAAATGCCTTTTTTCCCCTTATACATATTGTATCACACTCACTACCCTCAGTTTCAGTCCCTGTCAGTGTTAGCAACAGTTTCAGTAGTGTTTTCTTAGATTCCTCTGGTGCTCCATGGTGTTGTCTTGGAGGATATGGGGATAGGTGCCCTCTGGGCTGGAGGATGGTGGCTGCGGCTCAACCTGGCATTTTGCAGTTGCAGCTGATAATAATTAGCTTTGCTTCTCTGCTGTCCCCACTTTTCTGCTTTCTGCTCTGATGCCTGGGCACTGCCGATATGTGGAGCTCACAGCTCTCTCAGGCAGTACTCTTCAGGGAACCCACCCTACCTCTTCCCTTCTTCTTCTTTCTGTGGGAATCTCCAGCTGCAAGAGGCAGCTTCTTTGTTTCTCCCATTCTACTGCTCAACTCCCATGGTTCTGATCTGTAGTAGTTCTTATATGAAGATCCCATGCTCAATTATGCTGGTGTGCAGGTTGGGTGTTTTTTTTTTTGTGAGTTTTAGGTGTTCAGCTTATTGTTGTTTCAAGGGGAGAGATCTGGGGACATCTTTCACTCCACCATGCTTCTTGGCATCTGATTTTGACCTTTTTTTTTTTTTTAAAGAAAATGTTTTTTAGCATTTTTCTCATTTAGTCTGATGCTTTTGTAGGTTTTCAATACATTGTTGATTAGAGTAAGGTAATTTTATTCCTAGTTTTAGTACTAGTTAATGTATTTTGATGTTGTGAATAACAAAATCTTTTGGAACAAATTTTGAAAAAAATTTCTGCACATATTTTTTGAAATGCTGATAAGGTTTTTCTCCTCAGTCTGTTGATGTAATGGATGACATTTTAGGTTTTCTGATATGACGGAATCCTGATATTCATTGGATAAGCTCGTCTTGGTCATGGTATATTTATCTCTTTTTAAACACTCAAATTCACTTTCCAACAATTTTGTTTAGGATTTTTGCAACTCTCTTCATGAAGGAGATAGCTTGTAATTTTCTTTTTTTGAGACTGTCCTTGCCAGTGTTTTTGGCACTAAGGTCTCAGAACGAGTAGGGGTGGAGGGGGGGAAGGAAGTATTTCTCCCTTTTCTATTCTCTGGAAAAGTCTGTAGAAAATTAAAGTGATATTTTTTTATGTCTGAAAGAAATGACCACACCAGGAAAGCTTCACCTGGAAGTGTTTATTGGCTGCCTTTATATGCTGGTTACTGAGCTTTGCAGAGCCACTGAATTAAAAACTGCTTGGATAGCTAAGGAGAAAGAAGAAGAGAGAATTAGACAAACATTTTTGGCAAAGAAAGAAAAAGATATTGAGGAAAAAAAAGCCATTGAAAAGGAAGGCAATATCAAATCATTGTGTTGTACACTTGAAACTAGTATAATTTTATATGTCAATTATATCACAATAAAAAAAGGAAAGGCAGCAAAAACTTGAAAATTTGTGGAAGACCTGGAATCATCTTTCTGATACTGAGATGGAGAAGGTTAAAATGATTATGAAGTGGAAAAGCTTTGAGATCAGCTCAAACTAGCCTGCTTACAGCACTTAAATGAAACACATTTTGATCTACAAAAGAAATAGGGATGACCACTCTGATAAAACAGAAGAAATAAATGAGCAAATTAGGAAAAGAAAGAGGAAGCAAAGCTTTATTTGACAAACATCTAAGAATGTAAAGAAATCAACTGTCAAAGGTGGAAATGGCAGTAAAACTTGTTTAGAAGAGGATAGATCTGCACCTACTAATTAAAGCTGTGAACGTCTTCCTTGCTGGAACAAATTCAAGATGGGAAGTTATAACCAATTACCTGAGCACACATTCTTCTTCTTCTGGAGTGAATAGAACTGCCAAAGATGTTTTGGCAAAGAAAAGAGTCCCTAAAACTCAAGCCTCATCAAAAATATGACACACTACATGGAGTAATGTCTCAAGCCAACAATACAACACCTTCAGAACCATTTGAAAGTCCATGCGTAGATTTCACCTCTTGGACAACAGAAAAACAGAAGCTTTTGGAACAAGCTTTGAAAACGTATCTGATAAATACACCTGAAAGATGAGGGAAAAAATAGCAGAAGCAGTGCCTGACAGGACAAAAAGATCTACCTGAAATGACAATAAGGAGCCTGTTGAGATGGTAAAAGCAAAGAAAGATGCTCAAGATAAAATGCCTAATTCAAGCAGACACAAAATGACTTAATGGCAATCTTTGTTGTGTGTTCATTTAAAAATTAAGCTTAAGATAAAATACCTAGGGATAAATTTTACCAAGGAGATTAAAGACCTGTACTATGAAAACTATAAGACATAGTTGAAAGAAATTGAAGAAGGCTGAAAGAAATGGAAAGATATTTTGTGATTATAAATTGAAAGAATGAATGTTGTTAACATGTCTATATTACCCAGAACGATCTACAGATTCAATGCAATCCCTATCAAAACCCAATAGCATTTATTTTTTACAACAATAGAAAAAAAAATTCTCAAATGTATGGAACTACAAAGGACCCAGAATAACCAAAGCAATCCTGAGGGAAAACAAACAAACAAACAAACAAACAAACAAACAAAAACAAAGACAGAGTTAATCACCCTCCTGGACTTCAAACTATGCTATAGAGCTATAGTAATAAAGACAGCGTGGTATTGATAGAAGAATAGATACGCAGACCAATGGGGGAGGACTGAGAACCCAGGAAGAAAACCCACTGTATAAGGACAACTAATTTGCAATGAAAGAGCCAGAAATATACAATGGAGACAGGAGAGTCTCTTCAAAATAGTGTTGGGAAGACTGGACAGCCACATGCAAAAGAATGAAATAAGACCAATGTCTTACATCATCTTACTTGAAAATTAATTCAAAATGTAGGACCTAAAACCATAAAATATATAGAAAAAAACATAGGTGCTGAGCTCCTTGATATTAGGGAACAAAAACAAAAATAAACAAATGTGTTACATCAGACTAAAAAGATTCTGCACAGCATAGGAAACCATCAGCAAAATGAAAAGACAATCTACTGAATGAGAAAAGATATTGCAAATTGTACATCTGATTAGGGGTTTATATTCAAAATACAAATACTCATACAACTCAACAATAATAAACAAACAACTTAATTTAAAAAATGGGTAGAGGGTCTGAATAGATATTTTTTCCAAAAAAGATATATGGCCAACAGGTACCTGAAAAAATGTTCGATGCCACTAATAATTAGGGAAATACAAATCAAAATCAATGTATCTTATTCTTGGCTTGTGATTTCTCTCTTTCATTATTTTAAATATTTGATATTACTCTTTCCTAGCTTATAGGATTTCTGCTGAAGATCTGTTGATAACCTAATAGAGTTTCTTTTACAGGTTACGATTTTATATTCCCTGGATGTCCTGAGAATTCTTTGTCATTAACTTTTGAGAACTTAGTATAATGTGCCTTGGAGAAGGTTGCATTGAGATAACAGGTGTTCTGTTAGCTTCTCAGATTTGGGCATCCGGCTCTTTTCGTAGGTTGGGAAATTCTCATTAATTATTTGTTTAAATAGGCTCACTGTTCCCTTCTCCCTCTCTCCTTATGGTATACCTATTATTCTTATATTACTCTTTCTAATGGTATCAGATAGTTCTCGCAGAGTTGTTTCATTTTTTTTTTACCCTCAATTCTGTCTCTTCTTCCACCTCAGTCATTTTAGATTTCTATTGTCAATGTCACTAATTCTTTCCTCCATCTGGCTTGCTCTATTTCTTAAGCTCACTAATTCATTCTTAAGCATCAGAATTTCTGTTTGGTTCTTTTTTATTGTTTCAGTCTCTTTGTGAAATATTATTTTGTTCGTTGATTTTATTTCTGAGCCTTTTGAATTGCCATTCTGAGTTTTCTTGTAAATCTTTTGAGTTTTTTTAAGAATCGCAACCTTGAATTCTCTGTTATTCAAATCATAGTCTTCCATGTCTTTAAATTTATTTTCTGGAGATTTAAAATTTTCCTTCTGAACTACTTTGTTATCTTGGTTATTCATGGTACTTGATGTATTATCTCTCTGCCTCAGCTTTTGAGAGAATCAAATTTTTTTTAAAGTACTGTCTCTTCACTGTTTAACAAGTTGATAGGTAGCGGTATTTCTTTTGTTTTCAGTAGGTGGTGTGATAGCACAGGTTTTTGTTTTCTTTTACTTGCACTACTGGGATTTTCAGATTTCTGTGGGGGCAGTGTCGCCTTGTTTGTGGAAAGTGCCTCCTATTCTTGGAGGAGGTGGGTGTCATCTTTTATGACCCAGTTGCCTAGACCTTAGGGCACCATGTTTGTGGTAGGATGTGGCAGACTATGGGTCTCCTGGCCTTTGTGTTCCTGGCACCGCTTTCTTGCAGGTGCCATCAGCTACCCTGCTCTTTCTGGGGTGTCTCAGCTGCCTCTACCAGGCTCTGCCATGATTGGTGGGCGAGGGGTAGGTGGGAGTAAGCAGGTTCATGGGTCTAACTGCAATGAGTACAAAACACTTAGGCTGGAATGTTGCTTTTACCCTTTCAGGATCTGCTGAGTGAGGGTTGTAATGCCGGGCATGCCACAGGAGGGTGGGGGCGGGATGTAGATTCCCACGGTGGTGATGGTGTCTTGTTGACCATTGCCACCCTTTTTACCTGCGTCTCTACCCTAGACCCTGGGCTCAGCTTCAGTATTTATCTGCCACTCAGGCTGGATTGCTGCCTCTGCCCCTTTGGTCTGCCCAGTGGGGGCTGAACCTCTACCCTGCTATCACATGGGCTGGGGTTTTGGAAATCATTGGAATTCTGCCTCTGTCCTTCCTTCTATCCTTCTTCCCATTCCGGGCTCCCATATGCCCACCTTTAGCTGTCTCAGTGCATGGATCTCTCAGACATGTTTGTGTTGAAAAGAGAATCCTTATTGAATTATAGATTTCGAACTTGTTGTAACTTAAAGGAGCGAGACTTGGGGTCTTCTCACACTGCCATGATGCTGATATCACTTCTCAAATCACAATGAGATATCACCTCACACCTGTTAGGATGGCTATTATAAAAAAGGCAAGAAATAACAAGTGTTGAGAAGATGCAGAAGACAGGGAACACTCAAACACTGTTGGTAGAATTATAAATTGGTACAGCCACTATGGAAAACAGTATAGAGGTTACTCAAAATTTTAAAAATTGTACTACCATATGATCCAGCTATTCCACCTCTGGATATTTATTTGAAGAATATGAAAAGACGATTTGAAAAGATATAGTACTCCAGTGTACATAGCAGCATTATTTACTATAGTCAAGATATTGGAATAGCCTGAGTTCATCAATGGATGAATGGTTAAAGAAGATCTGGCATACATACAATGTAATACTATTCAGCCATTAAAAAAGTTGAAATCTGCCATTTGTGACAAAATGGTTGAATTTTGAGGGTATTATTTAGGTGAAATAAGTCAGATGGAGAAAGACAAATATTGTATGATTTCACTCACATATGGAATATTAAAAAGACCCCAACAACAAAAGAAACAAAACTGAAAAGAAACCATAGATGCAGATAACAGAGTGGTGGTTAACAGAAGGGAAGGAACTAGGAGGTAATTGAAATGGGTAAAGGGGGTTAAATGTATGGGGATGGATGGAAACTAGACCTTTGGTGGTGAACATGGTGTAGTGTGTACAGATGTTGAATTATAATATTATACACCTGAAACATAACATTATAAGTCAGTTACCTCAATCAAAATTAAAATAAAAACAAAAAAACTGAAAATATTGCACATAAAGGTCTGATAGAGCCCATCTATTAAGTCACCTGGGCTTGATGTTTTCTTTGTGGGAGACTTTTAAATTATTGTTTCCTTTTTTTTTAATAATTAAAAATTTTAAATCATGGTAAGATATGCATAACATAAAATTTACCATTTTAGCTATTTTTAAGTGTATGGTTCAATGGCATTAAGTACATTCACAATATTGTGCAACGTTACTGTTATCCATTTCCAGAACTTTTTCATCATCCCAAACTGAAACTCTGTACTCATTAAACAAATAACTGCCCAATCTCTCCTTTACCCACTCCTGGTAACACCTGTATTCTACTTTATGTCTCTATGAATTTGCCTACTCTAGGTACTTCATTTAAGTGGAATCATATAGTGTCTGTCCTTTTGTGTCTGGTTTATTTCACCTAGCATCATGTTTTCAAGATTCATCTGTGTTGTAGCATGTGTCAGAATTTCATTCCTTTTTATGGCTGAGTAATTAACATTTTATTGTATGAATACACCACATTTTGTTGATCTATTTGTCTGTTTCAAAGATTGAGATAGAAGAGGGTTGTGTTGTAGTTAGAAATAGGTGTGAGATCAGTTATTCACAAATCTGAATGTTCATAGGAATTACCTGAGAAAATTGTTAAAAATATAGATTTCTGAGTCCCATTTAGATATTTTGATTTAGCGGCTGTGATAGGTAGAAATAATGGTTCCCCCAAAATAGCCACATGCTAATCCTGGTACCATGAATATGTTAGTTAGGTGACAAGGGGGAATTAAGGTTATGGATGAAATTAAGGTGCCAGTCACCTGCCCTTGAGATGGGGAGCTATTGTGGATTATCTAAGTAGGCCCAACCACTTAGCATAATGTTTTCAAGGTTCATTTATGTTGTAATCACAAAGATTCTTATATGGGGAAAACTCAACCAGAGAGATGGGATTATGATAAAGATTGACTATCTATTGGTGGCTTTGAAAAAGTTTAATGTTTATTGAAATAATTTTTTTTTTTTTTTTTAGGAAATGTTAGCTTGGTATGCTAATGAATTCCTTCTGGAGCTTAGTAAACATGTCCTATTTTTTTATTTCCAATAGGTTCGCTAGCCTAATCGAACCAGCCAGTGATATGACTCTAGTCAGTATTAGGATTTCAGCAATGTGCTCATCAAAGACTTTATAATCTCCTTGTGGAGAAATGATGTTTGGATGATAATTTAGTATTGCAAAATATTGGTGTTTTATATATTTATTAAAAGACAAATGCCAGCTAAATAGATAATTGATAAAAGATAGAATTGATAGATGATGCTGGCCTCCTGGGAGTTTAATTAGTCATGAAAATGTAGAATAATGTATATCATACTTTGATATGGATAAAAGTTAAGGGAAGATAGAATGGAGAAGATGAAAATATTGTGTAAATTAAAAAAATATATTTTTACAGGCCTTTCAACTGTAGACAGAGAACTTGAGTTTCCATATTAATAGTCCTTGTTGAGGGACTGATGTGACCAGCTCTGTGTGAAGATAGAATTTTTGAGTTTTTGACTCCTGAACAAATGTTTCATCTCTCTTTTCCCCCTTCTTTTAATTTTTTTCCCCCACAGGATTGCATTTTTCTATTCAAGGAGTATCAGGCATCTTTTCACAAAACAAGGAAACAGATTTTAGAATCCTCAGGGGAAAAATCTTTTGAGGTTTCAGAAATGTATATATTTGGAAAATTTGAAGCTTTCTGCAAAAGGCTGGAGAAGGTAAGCATTGTGCAATTGCAGGACCCACCCTCAACCATGCCTTTCTGATGATTTTGTACATTATGTATCATTGTTAAGTTATTATTCCAGACCTCATCTCACTATTGATGTGATTTGTGCGATGTTACCCACTGCATTTTATTATAATTTATTTTTTTTATTCCTGATGACTACCTTCTGCCAGTCAGACAAAAGTTATTGCAAGCTTTGACCTCTCTGAAGACTTCAATTCTACCTCCACTCATAGAGCTTCAACTTAAAAGCCTCTGCTCTTAATCATTGTATTAGACTGAGAAAAAGTGTGAGATTAAATACCTACAATACCTGGAAGAACCAGGTATTTGTGTCATATCTGGATGTATGGACACCTTCTCTTTCTAGGCCAGTATATAAGGTGTATACACAGACATTCGTGGGTGATGACTTTGCTGGGCAAACATGGGTTAGTAACTTCTGCACCTTTGAATCATTTATTAAGACTGACTGGAGAGGTATGATATTTTTTTCAGGGCATATAGGGCAGCCTATACCAGAGGCTTCTTGGAGTCAGCCTTTGAAAGTCTATAAAGATATTATTTAGGGACCACCCCCCACTCCCCCACTGTCAGCTCCTTAGGTTCTGGTGATATTTAGGATCCTGTTCATCATTTGTTGGAAGTTGCTGAGGGCATTACATAGGTTAAATGGCATTTTATTTTTCATTGGTAACTCCCTGACACAGCCAGGATAGGAAAGTTACTGAGCGGGGTCTTTTATGCATACTTATATGGGGCCGTTTCTTTGTTTGTTTAATAGCTTTATTAAGCTATAATTCACATACCATACAATTCACCCAGTTAAAGTGTACAGGTCAGTGCCGGAGCCAGCCGGCTAAAGTCGAACAGCACCTAAAAGAGTGGGGTGAAGCCTAAGGAAAAAAGAAGAAGACAGGAAAGCTCTTCGGGAGGGCATACAGTCAATGCTGCAGCCCCATCTTTATTTAGCTCAGCCTTTATATATGTTTTAGGATACAATAGCAAAGCACAACATATATCATTCGAATACCAACATTCACACAAGATCATAAAACATTCTTGTTATCTGGGTACAAACATTCTGGCTTTTAAGGCTGTAAAAACATTTCATTACCTTAAAAAAGTTTCTTAATGGGTGAATCTCCTCACTAGGGTCAGTAATGTTTAACTTTTAACTATTTGGTTCTTTTAATCAATGATAACATAGTCTCAGCAGCTGTTTTATGGCTCCCAAACTACGTGACACCTGCAGTGCCTTGTAATGGCTCCTGACAGGTCAGCATTTTCTAATACATTCAAAGGGTTATGCAACCATTACTACAATCTAATTTTAGAATATTTTTGTTCCCACTAAAAGAAACCTTCTACCCATTAGCATTCACACCCCATTCCCCCCTCTACCAAGCCCTAAGCAAACACTAATTTTTCTGTTCTGTAGATTTGCCTGTTCTGGACATTTTGTATAAATGGAACCCTGTAATATGTGCTCTTTTGTGACTGACTTCTTTCATGAAGTATAATATTCAGGGTTTATCTGTGTTGTAGCATTCCTTTTTATTGTTGAATAATATTTTATGTATGATATCATGTTTTACTTATCTAATCATTAGTTTGTGGACATTTGGGTTCTTTCCACTTTTTGGCTATTATGAATAATGCTGCTATAACATTTGTGTTTGTGTTGTTGGGTGGACATATGTTATCATTACTCTGGAGTAGATGCATAGAAGCGGAATTGCTGGGTCATGTGACAAGTCCATGTTTAACTTTTTGAAGAACTGCTCAACTATTTTTCAAAGCAGTTGAATCATTTCACATTCTCATAAGCAATTTCTGAGGGTTCCAATTTTTCCACATCCTTGTCAACACTTGTTATTATCTGTCTTTTTCAATGTAGCTGTCCTAGTAGGTATGAAATAGTATCTCAATGTGGTTTTGATTTGCTTTCCCTGATGATTAATGACATTGGATATCTATTCAAGTGCTTATTGTCCATTGTGGTTCTTCTTTGGAGAAATTTCTGTTTAAGTCCTTTGCACATTCTATATTTAGTTATTTGTATTTTTATTATTGAGTTGTAAAATTATTTATATATTCTGGGTATAACTCCACTATCATGTGATTTGCAAATATTTCCTCCCATTCTGTGGATTATCTTTTTACTTTCTTAATGGTGTCCTTGAAAGTATGATAGTTTTTAATTTTGATGCAGTCTGATGTATCAAGATTTTCTTTTGTTGCTTATACTTTTGGTGCCATATCTAGGAAAACGTTGTATGGGGCTGTTTTGTGAACAATAGGGATTTTTTGTGGGCCAATTAGAAGGATTATAGCTTGTGTCAAAGTAATAAATAGGTCTTACTGGTTAGGACTCATTCCACAAAGGTGCTGAATGTTTATGAATTTACTAGAGCATAAACTTGGAGGTGTGGGTCCTGGTTACCCTTAATTTTTCAAGGAGCCAGACCCTTGCCAACTTGGGTACAGTTTTATTTGCTAGAGTTTTAGGGCTGGACCTTAGTGGTTAGCCCACTAGCAGTAACGATCTTTGGTGGCAGGTCTTATGCAGGGCATCATGAGCATTCATTTGTGATGCAGCAGTCCAAGCATTCCTGATGTTAGAAGGAGTGCGCAGTCATGGGTAACTGCATTAGCTACTCCTCCTACCACACCTCTGGAGAGGCCCTACCTTTAGTCTTAAGAACCTCCTGACACAAGGGCTCAGCAACCAGAGCTAATGCAGCATCCCATAGAGGCTGTATGGAAGTCTACTCTAATTATGTGTTATCCCAGCTCTCCTGCAGTAAGAATCCCTTGGCTGACTGGCATCTCTCCCAGATGTGATAGATAGATATTGGTGTTTGGGCTCTTAAAGAATGGGCTGTAAAACTTACCCTGAAGTGTGGCCATGATTGTGTGTAATACCCTAGAAATGGTTACTAAGACACCTGAATGGACTTTTCCTGATGAGTGAGGCACAGTAGGGGTCACTGTGAGGGTACCCTGTGAGCTCTTAAATGGTGAAGAGGAGAGTCAGAAGGACAAGCTAAGTCAAAGCCTATTTGGGCAAGGTAAGATTCAGATGTCAGGATGACCAAGAGGCAAAGTCAAAGGACAGACGACTGAGATTGGGGTTGGAGAGCCGAAACCTCAGATTAAGGTGGAGATGTTGGGGATCTTTGATGAATAAGTGAAAGAGGTTCTAGTGTGTCAGCTTAGGGTGACCAAAATGCACTCTTCTATGGTGGGTGGAGACTTGAGGTGCATTGAGTGTTAGTCTGTGCTAAAGAACCGAAATTAAGTATGTACACTTTTTTTTTTTTTTTTTTTTTTTTTTGCTATTTCTTCCTCTTTCTTCCATGGAAATTTTGGTTAATACAGGTGTTTCCCAGAGTTTAGTTCTGTTTTCTTCTCACATGAATGTTAGTGGAGAGAAGAGAAGGGGTGTGAAGTTGGGGGAATATTTAAAGAACTAGAGCTAGTAGGTGGGATAGGGTCTTTACTCATGGTGACATGGAAATTAGGGAATCTTAACGAGTTGAGAACTGAAAAGGGTGACAAGGTCAGTGAGCAGAAAAGGGATTATAAATTGGTTGTCCATACTAGGGGGTTAAAAGTTGTTAAAGAGAGAGCTGGTGAAAAAGCCAAGGTAGGACAAACAAGCAGGAGCATGATCATGGTTGATTACCATGATTGACTTTTATAATGCTGCTATGTAGTATGGGAGTGGGAGATGCACTGGCTAAATTTGGGATCGACTGCTTTCTTTGCTTGTGGATGACCCTTCATCCACCCATGGACAAAATAGAGGACATGTTAGTGTCAAGAATTTTGTCTCAGTCTCTGGCTGTTGGGGCAGGTGGTAGGGTAAGGGATATAGGGCAGAGTCTTAGCAGGCTAGGATAACAGCAAGTTTGCTTCTTCAGTTCATTTTTTTAAAGTTTTTTGTTTTTTAAGGTGAGTGCAGTGTATGTAGTAGTAGGAGGCCCAGCTATTTCTCATGTTATATAGAGCATATACAGCATGCTATAAATTCCAGATGGTCTATATTTCCTCAACGTTTTGACTGGCTTCTAGGATGACATGGTTTTTGGAAGTGTACGGAAATAGTGGCATAAGAGTGATGGTTGCTCAGAAGATGGTCATTCTGGGTTGACATGCACAGGGAATTCTGCTGGTTCTGTAGAAAGACCAGTAATTTATATGCACTTAGGCTTTAGTAGAGCTGAAATGTCAACAAGATCAGTAGTATTGTCTTCATGGTGTGTAGTATTTGGAGAACTCTCCTGAAAATAGGTTTATTTTTGTTTGGCCATTGGACAGATATGCCTATCCTGGAGCACTCTATATGCATTGTTCTCCAAAGCAGGAATAAAAATGGGGGATCACTGATGAAAATTAAGGAACTAAGTAGCCTGTGAACATGAAAGGGTTTTTGTTTGTTTGTTTTTGTTTTTTGTTTATTTTTGGTGAAGTGAGTGGCATTGATACGTTGAGATGGAGGCAGCCATTTCTGCAATAAAATCCATTTTGAGGATTTCCCAGGGCTCTTTAAGGGTTAGAATTGACTGTAGTCATTCTTCTTGGGGCTTACCTTTACCTGAGTTCAGGGGAAAGAGAAAATATGTAGATTTCTGCTAGTGTTACATATCAGAACTATAGTGAAGGGAGAGCCAAGAAAAACTGTAAAGCTTTCGAATCCAGTGATCCAGTGAAATGGTATTCAGAAAATTCTCAAGAATAAAAGGATGAAGTTATTTAGACATGTGCAAGGACTTTTCCTCAAATTCTTTTTTTTCCTCTCCTCTTGAAAGAGAAAGTGATCAAATCTGAGAGAGGTTGTAAATTCTCTCTAGATATGCTAGAACACCATCTGACTTAAATAGTTTAAGAGGAGTACTGATTAGAGACAGAAATTTGTCTTCTATTTTGTCTCCTCTGATTGGTTTTAGCTAAATGATTCTAGAGCCTGTTTATTGTTTTTTTTGTTTGTTTGTTTGTTTTTAATCGATGATCATTAAGAGCTTATACCAGGGAAGGGTGCTAATATCTTGTTTTTTAAAATAAAATAACAATTCTCTTTTTAAGATTACAGAAATGATAACTGTTGTGCAAACATATTCAGCCTTGAGTAATTCTACCATAGAGGGAATAGATATAATGGCAATAAAATTCAAAAATATATATCAAGGGGTTAAGAAAAAGCAATATGACATTCTGGATCCAAGAAGGACAGAATTTGACACAGATTTCTTAGAGTTCATGTCAAAAATCAGTACTTTAGAGGTAAGTAATTATACATACTTTTACCTTAGTAAAGCTGAAATGTAATAAATAACACTGGAATTTACATATTTACTACTTATTATGTTATTTTTGCAAATTTATCAAAAATATTTGCTAGTGTGAATAATTTTTTAACTAGTTCACAAAATATTTTTCACCTTTTAAAAAAACGAAAAATAAGCATATCCAATAAAAGATGTCAGTGAATAACCAGAAGCCTAAAGACTGTTGTAGCAAGGGTTCATTTTTAATTTACATTAATGTTTGTATTCAATTTTTGTTGTGACAGGGAGCCCATGTCATTTTTCCAGTCTGAGGGAAAAGTTGTCATCCTTGTTCTTTGTTTTAAGTGTGAAATGGTTTGAGGACAGATTAGGAAGGTGGGTCACTCTCCATTTGGTCCTGCCCCTTATGGCCACATTTTCTCTGCAACTTAGAGTAGAGCTCTGAAGAGGCCCTCGTCCTGTTTGTCCTACCTTAAGGGGCACCAGAAGAATGAAGAGTGGTTAAAAAGTATGTCTAGTGAGATTGTAATATTTTCTCTCTTACCTTTTGGGTTTATGTAACTTCAGTTACTCTTTTACTGTAAACTCCTGTAAACTCAGTATAGCCCTGTGAAAAGGCCTCCTCTTTGCTGCACTAGATCCTGGGGACACAGGGAGGGACAAGAATATACTCTGTCTACTTTCTGAGTCTGAAATTTTTGCTATGAAGGTGAGGAAAAAATATGTTTTTTTTTTTCTCATTTATTCTTTCAAGATTCTTTAAAAACTATATTACATATAATCTGGACAATATGAATAAGAAAGGTCATAAAATTCTAACAACAATACTTTTTCTTTTTGGCATAGATTTCCTTTCAGTTTTTGAACATTAGACTATGATAATAAGATATGTTTTAGTTATTGCTTTTAGTGCTTGACTGTTTCGTGAAAGATAAAGTTTGCTTCTAAAAGGATTTGCAAGTTATGTCTTTATGGCAATGAGAATTTGTGGATTTTAAAACAAATTTATTGCTTAAAATATTTTAAAGTTAAATTTATTGGGATGACATTGGTTAATAAGATTATGTAGGTTTCAAGTGTGCAGTCTTATAATACATCTTCTGTATAGTTCATTGTGTGTTTACCACCCAAAGTCAAATCTCCCTCAGATGATTTTTATGATTACTTAATAAAGATTATATACTGTAAATGCTTTATTGTGGTCTTAGATATAAATTTTAGCTTTCGGTATATTTAAAGACCGTATAAACTTTTAATATTTTAAAAGAGGTGTCAGTGTTGTAACTTTTTTTGCTTTTCCCAATGATAGGACAGTGGATGTGGTATAGATTAACAGACCATAACAATGTAATCTGTAAGTGAAAGTAATTTACAAAGAGTACTTTCATCCCATTGGTTGGGTACCGGGAGTTTAGAGTCCACTGCTTGGGATGGGGGGTGTCTCAGAAGAATATTTTCTTCTTATTGCTCCTCCTTAGCATGGCAAAAAAGTTTTTCTGAGAGCAGTGGTGTGGAAAATGACACCTGTTGATCATGGGTGTCTATAGTGTCATTACATTGCTCTACCAATATGCTTAGAAACTCCAAATATACCAAACAATATTCTTGGTAAGGGACATTCACACCTTTCATAAATTCTCTAGGTCATACATATCTAATAAATAACGGGCAATGAATGCAAGCCACATATGTAATTTAAGATTTTCTCACAGCCATATGAATGATAGTTAAAAGAAGCAGGTGAAATTAATTTTATTAAATAATGTATCCCAACATATTCAAAATATTATCATTTTGACATGTCATCAGTATGAGAATCATTGAGGTATTTTACATTCCTTTTTTTTTTGGTTCTACATCTTTGAAATCTAGTGTGTATTTTATACTTGCAACATATCTCACTTCCAAGTAGTTTGAAACATTTTGAGTGCTCAGTAGCTACATGAAGCCAGTGGCCACTGTCCTGGACAGTTCAGTTTCTAGATGTTTAGATGGTAGGTGTGTTGAAGGCTGTTTTTGATTCTGTAGGAAAAAATTGTTAAATGTGTTAAACAAAACCAATTTCTTTCTTAATATAAAATATCATTTAAATATTAATATTTTATTTTAGATACAAATACAGGCATTTATGAACAGTACTTTTGGAAAGATTTATCTTCTCAGCAGGCTCTTCAGTTGCTTCAAAGTATTTATGATTTTAGCAGTAGTATACTTTCTAGCTGGGATAACTTTATATCTGAAAATACAGTTTCAAATAAGATGTTAGAAATCTCTCCTAGGTAAACTTTACAACTCATAAAAATCTTTCAATCACCATTAAATAGACTGGTAAAACTTTGAAATATATATATTTTATTGCATTATTTTGGTAACAAAGTCTTTTTTTTAAACTTTTACACTTATTGAAATTAGGTAGTTTACATAATGTAAATTGGACCTACTCTAACCTTTTTTTTCAGTTTTTTTTAAAAATGAATTTATTGTTAATTTTTAATGTCACCACATATTTGACACCTTTTACCTCAAAAGGCTGCACAGAAACCGAGGCCAGCCGCCTCCAGTGTGAGTCTAGGTGCTGCTCAGCAAGCAGCACTTGACTTGCCGAGGATACACCTGGATGTGGCTTGGGTGGGGCCCGGGTTGGGGAGGCGGGGTTTCAGGAAATCCTCTGGGCAGATGGGCCTCTGTTATCCAGTTTGATGACATCTGTGCAATGGCGTCACTGTGTCCAGTGCACTGGAGGGGCGAGGCTCAACAGGAGCAATGGATACCTCTGGACTTCTGTACCAAGCAGGTCTCGCCTTGACCCTCACTCTGCCAACATCTCCCTATAAATCTCTCGTGCCCCATGCGCGCAGCCGATTGGGCACTAGTGCTCAGAGCGAGCAGGTCTGTCACACGAAATTCCGCTCGCGAACGTGTCCCCTTTAAGAGGCTTCGCCGCTGCTGCAGCCTCCATCTCACTTAGCCGCTTGGACCGGTCACCTTGCATCATCGCCCCATCCTACCTTCTGCCATTGTAAAGTGCTTTCTTGGACTTCTCCATAGTTGTATGGCTTATTCGTCTAGATCCCAGGTGATTTTTTTTGCTGCTGCTCCTTATTTCTGTCACAACTTTGATTTGGTCGCCAGAGGGATGAACAGAGCCTCTGTCACTACGCCATTTTTTCTCCTCCAATGCCCACGGGATTTTGATGGTGATTGCATTAAATCTGTATAATGCTTTAGGTATTATGGTCATTTTAACTATGTTGATTCTTCCAATCCAAGAACATGGAATATCTTTCTATTTCTTTGTGTCTTCTTTGATTTCTTCTAATAGGGTCTTTTAGTTTTTTTTTTTGGTCCTTCATATGTTTCATTTGATTATTTTAGATATTTCTTCTTTATGTTGCAATTGCAAAAGAATTATTTTTTTCCACTTTTTCTGATGCTTCATTTTTAGAGTATAGGAACGCTATGGATTTTTGAACATTGATTTGTATCCAGAAACTTTACTGTATTTGCTTATTGTTTATAGTAGTGTTCTTGTGGAGTCTTTAGGGTTTTCTATGTAGAGAATCATGTCATCCACAAATAGTGACAGTTTGACTTCTTGTTTCCTTTTGGATGCCTTTTATATCTGTCTCTTGCCTGAATGCACTTGCTAGGACCTCCAATGTTTACTGAATAAGAGTGGCGATAGTGGACAGCCTCGCCTTGCTCCTGATCTTAGAAGAAAGGTTTTTAGTTATTCACCATTAAGTATAATGTTGGCTGAGGTTTTGTCTTATATTGCCTTTATTATGTTGAGGTACTTTCATTCTATACCAATTTTGTTAAGCGTTTTGATTATAAATGGATGTTGTATCTTGTTGAAGGCTTTTTCTCATCTATTGATATAATCATATGATTCTTATATTTTAATTTGTTTATGTGATGTATCACATCAATCAATTTGCATATGTTGAACCTACCTGTGCCCCTGGGATGAGACCACTTGTTCGTGGTGTATAATTTTTTAAATATGTTACTGTATTCAGTTTGCCAGTGTCTTATTTAGGATTTTTGCATCTGTGTTCATAGAGATAATTGGTCTGTAATTTCCTTTTTTGTGTGTTTACATTTTCAAGGTTTTGGTATCAGGTAATATTGGCCTCATAAAATGAGTCAGGAAGTATTGCCCCTCGTTGGTTTTTTGGAAGGTTTGAGGAGAATAGATAATCTTTGAATGTTTGGTAGAATTCACTGGTGAAGCCACCTGGTCCTGGACTTTTACTTTTTGGTAAGGTTTTGCTGATTGTTTCAATTTTCCATCCTGCTAATTGGTCTATTTAGATTTTTCAGTTCTTCTTGATTCAGTTTGGGAAGGTTATTTTTCTAAGTATAATCCATTTCTTCTAGGTTATTAAATTTTGTGTTATATACTTTTTCATGGTATTCATGTATGAACCTTTGTATTTCTGTGATGTCTGTCATAATTCTCCTCTTTCCTCCCTGATTTTGTATATTTGTGGCCTTTTCTTTTTGCTTAGTGAGTCTAGACAGGGATTTGTCAATTTTATTAACCTTCTCAAAGAATTAGCTCTTTGTTGCATTTCTTTTTCTTTTTTTTAAGTTTTTTTTTTTCAATTTTGTTTAAAATTTCTGTTCTAATTTTTATTATTCTTTCCTACTGCTGACTTTAGGCTTGTTTGTTCTTCCTTTTCTAGTTTTTAAGATGAAGCGTTAGGTTGTTTATTTGGACTTGTTCTTATTTTTTGAGATAGGCCTGTAATGATATGAACTTTTTGTCTTATGACTGCTTTTCCCGTGTCCCCAAAGTTTTGATATGTTGTACTATCATTATCATCCTTTTCTATGTATCTCTTACTCTCTCTTTTATTTCTTCTCTGACCCAGTTATTTCAATAGTACGTTGTTTAATCTCCATGTTTTTGTGGTTCTTCCTGCTTTCTTTTTGCAAGCTGATCTCTAGTTCAAGCATTATTATCAGAGAAATATGGTTGGCATGATTTCAACTCTCTTATATTTGTTGAAGCTATGTCTGTGTCCCAGTATGTTCCATGTGCACTATTTGAAAAATGTATAAGCAGCTGTTTTGGGTGAAAACTCTGTAAAATGTCAGTTATGTCCAGTGTCTATTACTTTGTCATGTAAGGATGAGATTTCCTTATTGATTTTCTGTTGGATGATCTGTCCATATCCAACAGTGTGGTATTTAGGTTCGCTACTACAATAGTCTCTTGGTCTGTTTCTCCTTTCAATTTTGTTTGCAATTATTATATATATTTGGATATCCTTGAATGGGAGCATAGATATTAATAAGTGTTATGTCTTCTTGTGTATGATTCCCTTTATCATTATGAAGTGTCCCTCAGTGTCTTTGCGTTTTTTATTTGAAGTATATTTGGTCTAATATTAGTACCACTACTCTGGCTTTTCTCAGAATGCTATTTGCTTGAAATATGATTTTCCACCCTTTCACTTGAGTCTATGTTTGTCTTTGGAACTGAAATGTGTCTCCTGGAGGCAGCATATGGTTGGGTTTTGCTTTATGATCCATTCTGCAACTCTGTGCCTTTTTATTGGTGAGTTCTGTCCATTTTATTTAGAGTGATTATTGAAATATGAAGTTTACCATAATCATTTTATGTTTGCTTTCTGGTAGCTCAGTGTTTCTATTGCTTTCTTGTCCTTGTGTTTCTGTTTATTATTATTATTATTATTATTATTATATTTATATTGGTTGGTTTTGTGGTTGTGCCTCTGGTTCTTGTACTTATATACTTCAATTCTGAATCTTTGGTGTGTGGTTCCATTACAAATATGTCAAGGATAGTTATGTATAATATATATAGTAGTCCATTTCTTCTGCATGTGCCTTATCTCCATTCCCCTTTGCGAACTTGGATCTTTTATCCTACCCTTTTCAGTTATTGTTGTCTCAATTTCTCCTATATATGCTGAATGTTCATTACTATCTTGCTATAGCAAATCTTTTCTTATTGTTTAACCTATATACCCTGTTCTTAAGAAGGGTTGCACTCCTCTGCTTCTATCTGCTTGCTAGTCGCCTTACTCCGTGTGTGTGTGTGTGTGTGTGTGTGTGTGTGTGTGTGTGTGTGTGTGTGTGTGTGATGTCATTTTGTTTTAGCTGAGCTGACCCCTTTCAGTATTCCTATAATGCAGGCCTTGTAGTGGAGAGTTTCCTCAATTTTATATGTCTGGAAGGTCATTATTTCTCCTTCATATCTAAAGGAGAGCTTTGCTGGGTACATTATTCTTGGCTGGTAGTTCCTTTCATTTAATAGTTTGAAAATTGATTCTACTCCTTTCTGCTTGTAAGGTTTTGTGCTGAGAAGTCTGATGATAATCTAATGGTTTTCCTTTACAGGTACTGTCTTCTTTTCCCTGACTGCCTTGAGAGTTCTCTGTCATTAATTTTTTGAGAATTTTAATACAACGTGTCTTGGAGAAGCCTTTCTTGGATGAGATAATTGGGTGTTCTGTTACTTCTTGAATTCTAAGTTCATTCCTTTGATTCAGGAATTCTCGTCAGCTATTTGTCTAAAATGCTTTCTAATCCCTGCTCCTTTCCCTCCCCTTCGGAATGCCCATTCTTCTTATGTCTCCTCTCCTGATGGTATCAGCTATTTCTCATATTTCTCTTTCATTATTTTTTATTCTTTGGCTACTCTCTTCTTCTGATTTCTTTCTTGATTTCTGTCTTTTGATGTCACTGATCCTTTCCTCCATTTGGTCGATTCTATTTCCCAAGGTTGCTATTTCATTTTTCAGCTCTTTCAGTGTGTTCTTCATCTCCAGAAGTTCTATTTGGTTCTTTTTGAGTTTTAATCTCCTTGCTAAGAACTCATTCATCAGGTGTTTTTTCAATTCCCGTATTGTGATGTGAATTAACTTTGGATCATTGAGATTTTTCAGAAGTACCATCCTGAATTCCTCGTCATTTAAGTCACATATTTCTATGTCTTTAAGCTTATTTTCTGGAGATTTTTCTCTTTCTTTGTGAGTTCTCTTGTCATCTTGGTTATCTCATGGTGTTAATGGACTGTTTCTTGGCCTGGGTATTAATGGAAATGTATTCTGCTTTTTTTCCAGAAAGATTATTATATAAAGGTCTCTCTTTAGTCTGTTGCAAAGAAGGCATTTTTCTTTTGGTTTCTTATAGGTGGAGTCTAAGCTCTTGGATCCCTGCTTTATATAAAGTTTTAATAATGCCTTTTTTTTTCTATTAGATATTCAATCACACACAGTACCCTTTGTCTCAGTTCCTGTCAGTGTTAGCAACAGTTTCTTTAGTGTTTGCTTAGATTCCCCTGGGCTCCGGGTGTTCGTCTCAGAGCTATGTGGGAGGGTCCCTCTGGGTTGGGGGATAGGGGCTGTGGCTCAGCCTCATGGTTTGCATCTGTGGCTGGTAATAATCAACTTTGTTTTTCTGCCATCCCTGCTTCTCTGCTGTCCCCACTTCTCTGCTTTCTGCGTTGATCCTTGGGCACTGCTGCTACATGGAGCTCACAGCTCTCCCAGGCAGGCATTCAGAGAATCTGCTGCACCTTCTCTCCTCCCCTCCTACTGCAGGAGCTCTGGCTGTGAGGCAGCTTTTTTGTTTCTCCCAGTACCGCTGGACTTCTGGGGTTCTGACCTGTGGTACCTCGTATGCACAGTCCCATGTTCAGACGTGCTGGTGTGCAGTCTGGATGTTTTTTTTTTTTTGAGTGTTAGATGTTTAGCTTATTGTTATTCAATGGAGAGTCTGGAGCACATCTCTTACTCTGCCATGTTTCATCACATGATCCAGAAAGTCTTTCAATAAGAAAACAAAGTATTTTACATGTTTTCACCCTAGCTGTGTAATATGGTTGAAGTTAATTTCGTAGTTGTTATTGGAGAGGGAGCAAATAATATTTAATTCTGCATACTACAGGGATTTTAAAAGTGAAATTATCCAAGAGTAGCAGATCTCCAAACTTTCCATTTTTTCTCCTGAGAGCTCCTGCAGCTTCCTTTCCCTCTATTCCTCACAACTGTACTCCTCTAAAGGGAAGGAAAACTAGATTTGGGGGATAAACTCAGGGAGGGCTCATGACTCATGTTAGGGACCTTTTGGGAACTCTCTCCTGAGAGGTAGTAGATCTGGGCATGGACCCACGTTTGCTATGGTTCCATGTCTCTCTAATGATGGATAATACCAGTGAGACCTTACCTTATAATACCATCATAAGAGTCAAAACAGACAAAATGATTTTGATGAGTGATAATACTGTACAGACAGATGGCAGGTACTGTTTTCTTGGTGATTTCTTTTTCTACCTCTGCCTTTTTTGTTTTTTAACCCTATAGTATGCTGGTGTTACTTCACTTTATTATTAGAACTTTCTGGTTCTAGTACTTCCTGTGTAGCACTTAGTCTCTAAGTGAAAGTGATATTTGGCTGACAGAATTTATTATTATTATGGCTATCTGGAACCACGGGAGCATTAATATTGGCAGAGGAGTAGTCAGTGTGCTCCCCTCCATCTTTGTTATGTGAGCTCCCCATTCATCTTTTCAATCTCAGTTTAAATGTCACTTTCTCAGGGAAGTCTTTTTGACTCCCCACATTTGGCTGGGTTCCCCCTTATATGTATTTCTGGTACCCCTGTAATTTAAATAAATTATTTATGTAATTCTTGACCAATATCTCCCTTTTCCATAAGGTAACTGTAGGCTCCAAGAGGGATAGAACCACACCTGTCCTAGGAATTGTATGAAGTCTGATGTGAATATTTGTCATATGAGTAAATGAGTGGATTTTTAGGATTGCAGCAATTCTTAAGTATGTTTTTCATTTACTTTTTATTCACCTTCAATTACTTTCAGATTCCAAAAGTTGAACATTCCCTGTCTTCAATTGGAAATAAATCACACAATTGAACGTATTCTTCAGTGTTATGTGGCTGAACTTGAAGCTATTAAGAAGGCAAGCATCACGTTTATGAATAGAATGGTACTTTAGTACAAAAAGAAATGTATTCTGAGAGCATTTTCATCATTATCCTGTGTCAAGCTTTTCAGGGCAATCCCTTCACTGCTAAGTCCCTCTGATGCTCCCCTCTCTATATGGGAAGTGCTGACAGTGTATGTCACTGAACAGCCAGATTTATATCCCTGTGCTCTTAAGAACTCTTT
The DNA here is from genome assembly GCA_003508835.1 of Eonycteris spelaea. Classification (NCBI taxonomy): domain Eukaryota; kingdom Metazoa; phylum Chordata; class Mammalia; order Chiroptera; family Pteropodidae; genus Eonycteris; species Eonycteris spelaea. The sequence goes on from PUFA01000069.1 coordinate 3,774,357, forward strand.
GTGTAACAGCATTTATGCATGTATAGGGAAGTCCATTTAAGTTAATACTTTTGTGTATAGACTATTATAACAAATATAATGTAGCAATGTGCTTCCTCTTTCGAAAACCTCCTTAAAATTTGGAATAAAAGGCAGAAAAATATACATGTAATAGGAAATAAGGGTTAAGAGACGATTAAGTGTCATATATTGTAAACATCATAGTTTCGGAACCTCTGAAGTTATTTTATGTATTTACTGTTTACCTCCCTGGTATAAGACATAGGAATAAAGGTGAAACCTCAGTACAGATAGAGCTTTATATTTTTTTGTCTTTTCCATTGTATTGAATTTCAAACATTAATACCAGACCTTTAATTGCAGCTTTATCATTCTCAAAAAGATGACCCCCCTCTGGCTCGCAACATGCCCCCAGTAGCAGGAAAAATACTTTGGGTGAGGCAGCTCTATCGCCGGATAAGTGAGCCCATCAACTATTTCTTTGTAAGCCAATGGTTACATTTCCAGTTTGTGGATTATAGTGGTTTTTAATATAAGGAATATATTTTTAAAAATAAGTTATTTTCATATTTGTGTACAAGAAAGTAGTTAGAGCTAATTTTACTGGGTGAAAAAATCACTTTATAAATATGCTTGCGAGACACTAAGCCAATTCTTTCATGTTTGGTAGATAAACCTGTTTAATTACAGTTATCTCTAAGGGGGCGAATCTTATAACTTCATGACTTTTAATAATAGAGGACACTTTGTAAAAGCTCTTTAAAAATAATCATTTTGAAAACAATAAAGTATAGGCCAAGTGCTAAAGCTTACCTCTATGTAGACAGATAGGTCACTGATATATATTATTGAAGGTGAAAATACCCTTAGAGAGTCTATTCCTGTATGAAGAACTGAGACCTAGAGCAGGGAATAATAAAGTACGTTTATCCTCTGTGTCCTTAAGAGGATTAGATTTCTGAAAAAACACCAGGATACTCTTAGACCTGTTCACATTTTGAAATTGCCAGTTTGTCTTCTCTTTGGATTTTTTGTTTTGTTTTGTTTTGACTTTGCTTTTTTTTTTTTTTTTTAAAGACAGAGTGCCAAAGTAGAGATGTTTGCTTGGTGTTGTGTCTTAAGCCTAAATATAGGAAACAAAACAAAACAAAACAAAACACTACCAAACAACAGTCTTGCAAGTAACATTTTTACTTACACATTAAATATTAAGTTTTTAAGGTTTCTGTTTGGCTCCTATCATTTACTATTCTCGATATTAAGAAAAAAGACTGGCTTTAGGCAAAAGCCAGGGTGAGGACTCAATTGCTCATGGACTCTATAGTGGCAGAGCAGGGAGTGCCCTGTTTTTGACATGTGTGAATCATAACATAAAAGATTGATTTCTACATAAAGAAATTTGGTATAGGGTTACTTTTTTTTTTTAGTGCTGGAATTTAGGATTTTGCCCTAAATTGATAGACCACAGTTCATGGAAAATCAATCCACTGTATCTCGCCCAGAAAAGTAGAGAGAGAACAGAGAGCTGGAAGCAGCAACTCTCAATGCCTGGGGCTGGCAGCAGGGCTAGAGACCTTTCTTTTTCAACCTTTGGTTTCCTTTTCCAATCTTCCCTTTCTTCTGATAATGTTTCCCTGTGACCCTCTCTAGCTTGTATAGCTTCCTCATTTCTGTTTTACTGAGGCAAAATCTAAATGGTTATTTAATGTCATTTTAAATATAGACAGCTTTCTGATTTTGACATGAAAACAAACAACAGTCTTTTAAAAATAAATTCTTTCTTTTCCTGAAAAAACAGAAAAACTCAAATTCTGTCAAGTGTGGAAGGCAAAGCTGTCATTCGTCAGTATAACAAAAATTTCCTATGTTCTGGTGGAATTCGAGGTGGTGTATCACACAGCCTGGGTCAAAGAGATCTCGCAGTTACAATATGGTGTGTATTAGACTGCAAACTTATGTTAGGTGATTTTGAACGAGTTCGTGGTCTGGAGAAGTTTTTACATCTCTCTTACGTAACCTTATGATGGTTAAATTTAGATTTGGGGGTGATACAATTATTTATGTCTTTATAGTTAGTAATGATATTCTGATTTTATAAGCAAAAATTGTCATGACCTTAAAGTTGATTTACTTAAATTATGACTTCCTCCCTGAAAACAGTATTTAAAAGTAAGTATCAAGACTCTTTATAGATATTTCTTCATAGAATTAGGAAAGTTTTCCTGTTTAGTTTTATCATATTATAGATTGAAATCTCAGTCCCAATCAGGGGAGAAAGAATTGCAGCTGTCTTCCTCCCTTTCTCCCTCCCTCCCTTTTTCCTTCTTACCCTCCCTTCGTTCCTCCCTACCTTTTTTTCTTTTTCTATAACCGAATTTAACTTCAATTTTGAGCTTCAGTAAATTAAGAGTATCAGGGCTTCGTCTAAGTACCTCTGAGGGGTGTTGAGGCGTTGAGCAGAGTTAAGTGTGAAGTGGGGGATGGATGATTCTAAGCCATTATCCAGCTATGCTGGCCTCAATCGTTGGTCATGCTTTGTCCCACCTTAACCTTAAGCTCTTAGCCATAACCTTGGTGGAACTCTGACTATGTCCCTTGGTAAAAGTTTCTTCCTCCCACCTCAGAATTGCTGGCAAAAACAAATTCTGTGGTTGGGTCACTGGGAGTGAGTGAAGGGCCCCTCCTGCTTCTGCCTCTTGGTTCCAGACCCATACATTTTAGCTATTGGGGACACAACAAAATACAGACCATTGATTCACTGCACTCCTTCGCTCTGGAGGACAGGGCCCCAACCCTACAGGGTGTCCTCCCCAATTGGCACTTTAATAGGCCACTTCTATCGGGCAGCTGTTTCTGGATAATACAAATGGTGGGACCTTATGGATCCCAATGAAGGCCTGCTAAATGGAGCAACACTATCAAAGGAGCATCAAAAGAAGCTTAAATTCACATTACGGAAAATGGCAAAAGAGAATTTGTAACAACTGACACATGGAACATGTACTATTTAGCTCCTACAATATCATGCACTTTTCTACTCTTTATTTTGTCCTGGTTTTTTCCTTTTACTTGTACATGTTTAAATACCAAGTTCAACAGTTATCTGTCTCAAAAGCCCTTCTTTATTCTTCCTGGCAGAAAATAATGTCCTCCTCTTCTAGAATCATCCACACACTTTATCAGCAGTTCTTTCTCATGACACTTATTGCTTTATAGACCTGTCTTATCTCCTCTATACATTCCAAGGATACTCTCTATGTCTGTTATACTTTTCTATCCTTTAAATAAGTCACAGCTGACATTTATATAGTGCTTACTGTGTGCCAGGCTTTGTCTGAGCACTTTACATGTACAACTTCCTTTGATCCTCATGGCAACTCTATGAGCAACTATTATTATCTTCATCTTACAGATGAGGAAATTGAGGCACTGAGAGGTTAAATGACTCACCCAAGATCATCATACTTGGAAGTGGCAGGGCCAGGATTCAAATCTTCATTTCATGTGAACACAGGCTAGTGGGAATGAATTGCTCTGGAAGTCGTCTTGTTGTTATAGTGATGAGACAAAATTAAACTATACAGGAATTCAGAATAATAATTGGGGACCCAGTATTGGACTCTTTTAGTTGCTTTCTGCATAAATTATCTCTGATGATGATTTACCCAGGATAAATGTTCACTCAGTCCTGGAACATACTTCCTGGCTATTGTTATTGTTTGCGGTCTTGCTGTCTTTTTAAGAGAGTTCAGTGCAGCCTTAAGGAAGGCAGATTTTATTAAATGAATGTTCAAAGGTTATTTTGGAGGTTACTTGGGAGGATAAATGATTTCTAGCCCAATTTTAAAAAGATTATAAATGAATTGGGTATAATTTTATGTTGAAATCTTCATGGAACCAGCATCATTAGGAGCCATGTAAGATAATTTTTTTCTGATGGGTAAAAGTCCACTAACTTCAAAGGAATATACAGACTGTTTTATTTTACTAGAAATTTGATGCAGCCATATTCTGTGCAGTAATGTGAATATATTTGGGAAATTCTCATGTTAGTAGTGTTTGTTAATATAAGATATAATTCAAGCTAGCACATACTTGTCTGTGTGTTGTTATTATGCCTCTAGAGGTAATTCATGTTAAGATAAAATAATCTAAGCCTACTCAGCATGAACCATTGGGATTATGTGTTTAAATTTATAATAAAAACCGTGTCTGCAAATGCCTATTTGTATTAATGCTATTCATGTAATAGTTTAAATATTGTGTAAAAAAATCTTCTTCTACATTCCAGGAGTTCACAGTGCAATGGTGTTTAATAAAATATCTGATATTGAGCCTAGTTATCAGAAATTCAGGATGGAGATTTCATTCAGATAAACCTCTTTAAAGGAGCTAGTTTGGGGTTAAGCATGGAAAAGGGTTTTGAAATCTATGAGGTGTGTCATACTTTCTAGTTGTACACATCTTTCAGTTCTCTCCCAGGGGTTAAATCACCATCTATAAAAATAAATAACATTGTATTACACAGCTCTCTTAGACCCACTCAGGAAAGTGTTGCAGCTCATATCACAAAGGCTATCCATTCTTGATCCATTTTTCTCTCTCTTGATCATAAAAATGGCCTGATAACTCCATTATTTATTAAGTTTTTGTTACGATCCAGTGTCAGATGTTGTGCCTTAGAACCTGGATATCTAAAACTATTGTTTTGCCCCTAAGAAGTGAGTGATCCAGTGGGGAAGACAGGCATGTGAACAGGGCTGGAAGCACTAAAGAAATCCAGTATAACTAATGCAACAATCGTTTCTTTTACAGCTTTACAAGCCACACTTTTTGTGCGACATCCAGAATCAGGAAAGTTGTTGTTGGTTAATTTTGATCCCAAAATTCTGGAAGTTGTTCGGGAAACTAAGTGCATGTTAAAAATGAAGCTGGATGTGCCAGAACAGGCAAGGAGATTGCTAAAATTAGAAAGTAAATTGAAGGCAGACAAATTGTATTTGCAAGTAAGATATATTTTCTAATTATTTTCATAGTTTTTTTTTTTGAGAAGAAACTGCTGTAGTTGTGCTAATGTGACATTTAAGAGAAGTTATGTTGAGTCTTTCTTTTCAGCTTTATTGAGGTATAATTGACAAAATTATAAGATATTTAAAGTGTACATTGTGTGATTTGATATACATATATATTGTAAAAAGATTTCTCCCACTTAGTTAATTAACACATTTCATCACTTTACCTATGTGTGTATACATATGCGCTTTTTTTTAGTGAGAACATTTAGGTTCTACTTTCTAAGCAGATTTCAACTATATGACACAGTGTCATGAACTACAGCCACCATGTTATATATTAGAACCTCCGACCTTATTCATCACATACCTGAAAATTTGTACCCTTTTACCAACCTCTTCTATTTCCACTCCCACCCCCCACCCCTCTGGCCCTGGTCCCTGGCAACCATTTCCGCTCTTTTCTATGAGTTCAGCTTTTTTAGATTCCCATATAAGTTATATTGTACACTATTTGTCTTCTCTGTCTGACTTATTTCACCTAGCTTAATGCCCTCGAGGTCCATACATGTTGTTACAAATGTGAGAATGTCCTTCTTTCTCATGATTGAGTAATATATCATTGTGTATGTGTGTATATATGTGCACACACATATATATGTATGTGTGTATATACACATATATGGGCATATGTGTGTTTATATATTTGTGTGTGTATCCTTCTTTATCCATTCATCTACGACAGACACTTAGATTGTTTCCATACCTTGGTTATTGTGAATAATACTGCAATGAAGATGGAGTGCAGATATCTCTTTGAGATCCTGATTTCATTTTCTTGGATAATATTCTCAGAAGTGAGATTGCTGGATCATATGGTAGTTCTATTTTTAGTTTTTCGAGGAAACTCCATGCTGTTTTGCATAGTGGTTGCATCAATTTACATTCTAGCAACAGTGCACAGGGTTCTCTTTTCTCCATATCCTTGCCAACACTCATTATTTCTGATCTTTTTGATAATAATCATTCTAACAGATGTGAGGCGATATCTCATTGTGATTTTGATTTGCATTTTCCTGATGATTAGTAATGTTGAACACCTGTTGGCCATTTGTATGTCTTCTTTAGAAAATGTCTATTCAGTTCTCTGCCCATGTGTTAATCGACTTTTTTTTTTTGCTTCAGAGTTGTGTGAGTTCTTTATATATTATAGATATGAACCCCTTATCAGATATATGATTTGCAAATATTTTCTCCCATTTCATAGGTTGCCTTGTCATTTTGTTGTTGGTTTTCTTTACTGTGCAGAAACTTTTAGTTAGATGTAATCCTTCTTATTTATTTTTCCTTTTGTTGTTTGTACTTTGTGGTGTTAAATCCAAAAAATCATTGCCAAGACTGATGTCAAGGAACTTACTCCTTATGTTTTCCCCAGGAGTTTTACAGTTTCAGTTCTTAAATTTAAGTGTTAATCTATTTCAAGTTGATTTTTGTATGTGGTATAAGGTAAGTGTCCAATTTCATTATTTAGCATGTGTCTATCCAGTTTTTCTCAACACCATTTATTGAAGAGACTATTTTTTCCCCATTGTTTATTTTTGGCTCCTTCATATAATCTTGCTCCTTTGTAAATTAATTGACCATATGTGCATGGGTTTATTTCTGAGCTCTCTCTCCTGTTCCATTGTTGATTCTTTACACTATTGAAATACTGATGTGCAAACAAAAGGAAAAGTGGAGTTAGAAGCAGAAGATGAAAAGTTTATCACAAATCAGATTTGGACTTCTGGATAATGACAATGATGAATAGCAACTTTAAAAAATTATTCTTAATATATAATTTTATAGGTTAAGTACATTATAAATTTATAATATATTTAATCCCAATACTAATAGGATATTAAATTAATAAGGTAGGATGACTATAAAATGACATGAGTGGAAAACGATTCTTAAACATTATGGGGTAATATGGAGGAACAAAAAAAATGATTGGAGTATTAGAATAGAGTGTCTCAAAACATACTTATCACTGATGCCACACTCGTTTTCTTGAATCAAAATCAATGTACACACAATCAGAATTAATAAGCTTTTCTGTTTTCTTTTAGATTTTTTAGAGATGGAGTGTAAATGATCAATTTATGATCATTTTGTAATTTATTGCACTGTGTGATAGGAGATATGGATTCAAGTTATTCCACCTCAAATTAATAATATTAAATCGTTTCAATATTTACTTACAAGTTTCAAAGTCATTAATTCCATTCCTCCTTTTCTGTTACTTGGAGTTAAACTTTTATGTATACTTGACAGGTGGTAAAGGACTTAAACTTTCATAATACCATCCATACTAACTACATTCTGTAAGATGCAATGCAAGTGATATTAACCTCAGTTTATAACAGCACTTTGACAGTCAGTTCTCCAAAGCCATAACTAGCCAGTATGAAAATCTAAGGCTTTTGATCCTGAAGCCAAAGTTTTGACAATGCCAACACTCCTCTGAGTTTTTTTAAATATAACAATTAAATACTATTTTGGCAAGAGCTAAAATTGTAAAAAATCTTAGAAAAAGGCATATGCATAAATTTTCATGATCTTGAATTAGGCAAAGATTTCTTAGATATGACACTAAAAACACAAGGGACAAAAGCAAAGTAATATGAGTTCTTTATATATTTTGGATATAAGCCCCTTATTGAAGCTTTCGTTTGCAAATACCTTCTTCCATTCAGTTGGCTGCCTTTGTACTTTGTTGATGGTTTCTTTCACTGTGCAGAAACCTTTTAATTTGATGTAGTCCATTCATTTATTTTTCTTTTACGTCCCTTGCCTTTGTGGTCAAGTTCACAAGAACTTCCCTGAGACCAAAGTCTGTAAGTTTAGTGCCTATGTTTTCTTCCATGTATTTCATGATTTCAGGTTCTTGTTTAAACTATTTAGTTAATTTTGAGTTAATTTTTGGGTATGGCGTCGGCAGTCTAGTTTCATTCTTTTGCATGACCTTCCAATTTCCCCAACGCCATTTACTGAAAAGGCTTTTCTTTTCTCCATGTATGTTTTTGGCTCCTGTGTCAAAAATTAGTTGTCCATATATGTGTGGGTTTATTTCTGGCATCTCAGTTCCGTTCCATTGGTCTTTGTGCCTGTTTTCCTGTCAATACCATACTGTTTGATTACTGTAGCTTTCTAATATAATTCGAAGTCAGGGAATGTAATATCTCCAGCTTTGTTCTTTTTTCTCAGGACTGCTTTGACTTTTCATGATCTTATGTGGTTCTAGACAAATTTGATAAGTTTTTTGTTCTATTTCTTTGAAAAATGTCATTGGGATTTTTACGGGGATTGCATTAAATCTGTATACAACTTGACAACAAAAGGAAAACAAACAATCCAACTAAAAATAAACAGAAGACCTGAACAGACACTTCTCCCAAAATGACATACAAATGGCCAACGGATATATGAAAAGAGGCTCAACTTCACTAGTTATATGGTAAATGCAAATCAGAACCACAGTGAAATACCACCTCACACCTGCGAGAATGGCTATTATTAATAACAAATCTTAATAACGTGCTATAACATTCTTAATAACAAGTGTTGGAGAGGATATAGTAGAAAGGTAAATTGGTACAGCCACTGTGGTAAATAGTATGGAAATGCCTAAAAAAATTAAGACAGAGCTACCATATAATCTAGCAAATCCTCTTCTGGGTATTTTACCCCTCAAATTGAAAATATTTATTTATGAAGACATATGTACTTTATGTTCATAACAGCATTATTCACAGTGGCCAAGACAAGGAAAACAAGGCAAGGAACAGAAAAAGGAAAAATGTATGATAGGCATCATGAAAAGATTAAACTACAATAGCATAAATATAGAAAGATAATTAAATAATAAATATTAAAGGTACAAAACTAGAAAGGTTTATTGATTCACTGTTTAAAGGAGATGCTCAGGTAATTTAAAGGTGAGGAAGAAATATATTGTTAGTAGAAATTTAAATGAGCACCTTCCATCTTGGCAGGACTGTGAGGAAACAGGTATAATGAAACCTTAGTATGAATCAGAATATGACTGTTGCTTTAAAATTAAAGTAAAACATGCCATTTTGACTTTTAATAGGGTCTTCTGCAGTACTATGATGAGTTATGTCAGGAGGTGCCTTCTGTGTTTGTCAATCTGATGACCCTAAAATGAAAAAGGTGAGTAATAGTGAAGGTTTATATTGATTTCCTTATTGTGTCTAAAATTAGATTGGTTCTATAGATTATAGATTTTAGAACATCTATTCTTGCCTAAACCCTCTATCTTAGTTCACTTTATAGCTCTATTATTCCTACAGAATGATTCCTTGTTTAAGTGTTGTTGCCTTTGGAAAAACATCTAAATCTAAATAATGAGCACTTCCTAAGAATTCATGATTGCTTTGTGGGCAGCCAAAGATGATTTTAAAGACAAAAAGTCACCTTTGCTAGGTATAATGGAGGGGAACTCTAATTAAGGGTATATGACCTGTAATATTTTCAGGTAATAAAAGAAAGTCTTTTTCATAAATGCAGATGCTCCTGTTCAAAATGGAAACATATATTTTTCCTTTTTCTAGGTGGAATCTGTGTTGAGACAAGGGCTTACGATATTAACATGGTCATCTTTAACACTAGAAAGTTTCTTTCAAGAAGTTGATTCAGTTTTGGATATGTTCAATCAACTTTTAAAGAAGGTATACAGATACATTTTTAAAAACAGCTAAAAAGACATTCATTAAGTTAAAAAACACTTTATGTTTCTTTAAAAATGGATAATTTAGACTGTGGAAGATGGCGGAATAGAGTGATTAAGCGTTAATGTATCTATTAATTAAATGAGGCAGCCATCTAATTGCAGACTGTACTGGCTTGTGACATGTTCGCTTTTTTAGAATGTGCATATCTTTTTAGCTGTCTGTGCTAGTCTGTCTGTGGTGGCAACATGTTGTAATAGATAAAATTCAGAGGCTTAGGAGTTGGATAAACCTAGGTATGATTCTCTGCTATGTGTTCCTCCCTAGGTTACTTTATTTCTTTGAGCTTTGATTTCTTTAGCTGTAAAACAGGAATAGTAACAATTCATGGGCTGGAATGAAGATGAAAGGAAATAACACATATGTGAGGTTATGCACATGTTGCTGCTGTAACCTCATAGTTAGTTATGTCATATGTTAGTTCCATGTCAAGCTTTCTTTTGCAGGTGTACTCCTAAAAATTTCCACCAAATTCTTATTGGTTCTGGATGCAAGTTTCCAGATATTTAGATATTTCCAGATATAATTTAGCTCTCTAAATTAATTTATAACTCAAGTACATTTTGGATGAAAGAAGAGTTTCTTCCACAGTTTCTTTTTTGTTGATAGATCAGTGACTTGTGTGAAATGCATATTGATACAGTTCTAAAGGAGATAGCCAAAACTGTGTTAATTTCCCTGCCTGAAAGTGGAGCCACAAAAGTAGAAGACATGTTGACGCTCAATGAGGTACGCATTTATGTATTATGTTTAATTGTGGAAATACTGGCTCATAAACATAAAATGTGAATTTACAATCTAAAAGTGGGAATCTGTGTCAGTAGCATTTAGATATTCTAGGTTTTTTTTGAACATCCTCAGTTTTAAAGATTTTCAAGTTTTCAACAGCTCAAGCTGATGGACACACCCTAGACATGTCCTCAATCTTGTGCTGGAGTTCCTTAGGGTTCTAGCAGTGGCTCACTGCTCTTCTTCCTCTGTGCACATGCCTAGGGCAATATTATCTATTCTCATGGTTTTATCCACTCACAGACTTGCCCTTTAAGTCACCTAGAAGTCCAGGAGTCATTTGCAGTTCGTTTCTCACTCGCATTTCCTAAATCCAGTCAGTCTCAAGGTTTAGCCAGGTTTTACTTCTTACTCAGATTTTGCTTTAATTGCCTCTTCTTTTCCATACCTACTACCATCTTCTTAAGTCAGGGTCTTAAGGCTCATTTTGAGTTTAGCAATCAATGCTGTGGTCTGACCGGTCTCCCTGTCTCCACGTTTGGCCCCATCATATCCATCCTCCACATTGCCACCAAATCCATTATGAAACTCCCCAGATTAAATCATTGAATATCTGGTCCCTACAGGAAAAACCGAGCCTTCTCAGCATCACATTGTATTGAAGTTACTCTAATACCTATTTATCCTGCATTGAAAGCACAAAGACAGGAACCTATCTAATCATTTTCGAGGCTTGGCACATTTATAAAGTCTCTCTCAAAAGCACTCACTATGTCTTGAACTGAGCTCTTTTTTCTTTCTTGCCTGCCTTTTACTTCAGCTACACCCACCCTGCTGGTTTAGGTCACCTTGCTAGTGTCCTTTTCAAGACAGCCAAGGGTGACTCCATCTCAAGGAGTCCAGTCTGGCCTATGAAAAAACAGGTTCCTTTCCCCCTCTTTCTATGGAAATGCAGCTTCTTCCCAGGACACCTCTTCCTATCTTTAGGGGTTTGGTGCCCAGTCAGCCTCTTCTCTCCTGTTATACATGGGTCAGCCCCACCATCCCCAAATTCTAGAGGACATGTGAAAGGATCTCTGAGTAGTTCCTACATTTATTTCTACCCAGTCTCTACCAAGCTTCCCTCTGTAACCTCAAGGTGGGCAGTGGGCTGAGGGTTGCTTCCCCCGCTACCTTTTAAGAACTGCCTTCTTCATAATGTGTAGGACTTAAAATCATTTGTTCTCAGCATTGGTGGCCTTGGTTATAACAGAGACAACACTAAATGCCCCATTTTAACATCCTGTTCTTGGAGCATGTAAATTTAAAATGATTATATCTTCCTGTCCATTTGTTCCTTTGTCATTATTAAGCCTTTTATCTTTGAAGTCTATTTTGTTTGATATTAATATAGTTGTACCAGCTTTTTTAGATTATTATTTTTAGATATATATCTCCTCTCTGTTATTTTCAACCTTTCTTGATGCTTCTATTTTAGATTTTGTCTTATAAAGAACATTTAGTGGATTTGTTTTTAATCTACTCTGAAAAATCTTTTTAAAAATTGGTAATTTTAGTTTATTTACATTTATTCTATCAATATATTTAAATATACTTCTCTCTACCTTTTTGTGAATTTACTTACCTATCTCTAGAAGTTATTTTTTATTATTTTTCAAAGATGTGGGTCTTTTTATACAGTCTTGTTCCTTTCTCATGTTTTTTAAATTCTATTTTTTATTTAGACCTTTAAAATATATTTTGTAACAACTCTGTTATCTGAAGAAATTGGAGGGTCAATTTCTGTTCTTTGCCTTTTCTGCCAGCTCTTGTTCAGTGTGGCTTGTTTCTCTCTGTTTTTAATATTCTGGATTGTGACCTAATGCATGCGTGTCCATTTGGTTGAGAACCTGTCCCTTTTATTTGCTCCTGTGTGGTGCCTAGGAGTTTTATAGACTCAGAATAACTTGTGTTAGTTTCCCAGAGGGCAGAGCTGCCAAAACTATAAGGAGTGTAAACTCAAGTCCTAAATCTATGTGAGTGAAAGCCAGTGGTTGTACATTCCCAAGAGAGAATTTGTCCCTCCTCCTCAGAGCCTCAACCAGGATAGCTAACTTTCCTTTTAGTTTACCCTTTCCTTGAGAGTGTAACCATTGATTTGCCTGATATTAAGTGGGAGAAGGAGATGAGTAGGTCTCAGTTCCCGCCTCCTATACTTGTGAGGAATCCAAGCCTTATTTGGTGTTTTGGTTATGGGGGGCGGGAGGGAAGGTTCCCATAGAAACTGTGGTTGCAGCTTATTTTTCATTTTAGACCCACATCTTTTTTTTTTTTTTAAAATTAGTTTCAAGTACACAGTACATTGGTTAGATATTTATATAGTTTATAAAATGTTCCTTATTATTTCTCTTTTTAAAATTAAGATATGTGTATACAGCAAATTGTGCAAATCATACGTGCACCGTTCAGCGACTTTTACATATGACATATCATTATAACCATCTCCAAGATCAATGTGTAAAATATTTCCTTTAGCACAAATGATTCCCATGTGCTTCATTTAGGTAACAAATACCCCTCTCCTTGAATTCTATCATTGTATATTAGTTTGCCTATTTTTGAACTTCATATAAATGGAATCATGTAGCATATATTCTTCACGTCTGGATTGTTTTGTTCATTGTTACATCTGTGTGATTCATCTATGTCATTGTTATTTCATTCTCATTGCTGAATAGTATTCTATTGTATGAATTTATTATAATCTCCTTATCCATTGTACTGTCGAGGGTATTTGGATGGTTTATGGTTCTTTTGATTATACACTGAAAGAATTCTTGTACATTTTTTTTGTGGACTTGAGTACTTTTTTTGGTGGGTATATGCCAGAAGCGAAATTGCTTGGGTCGTTGGTTATGAATATATTTAGCTTCAACAGAAACTGTCTTTAATTTCGAGTTGACTGTGTGAATTAGGAGCCAAACAGGTTCACACATTGCATTTGATCGATATGTCTCTTAAGTTTCTTTATATTGTCCCCCACTTTTTTTGCTTGAAACCTTTTTTTTATTGTGGTAAATATACATAACAAAAATTTACCATTTTAACCATTAAAAAAATAAATTTTCAGTGTGAAACATATGTACAGTATTGTGTAAACATCACCAATATCTATTTCCAGAACTTTTCACCATCCCAAACTGAAACTCAGTATGCCTTAAAACAATAACTGCCCAAACTCTCTAACCCCACTCTGGTAACACCTGTATTCTACTTTATGTCTCTATAAATTAGCCTATTCTACATACCTCATTTAAGTGGAATCATACTTGTGAAGTATTTGTCCTTTTGTGTCTGGCATATTTCACTTAGCATATTGTTTTCAAGTTCATCCATATTGTAGTGTGATCAAAACTTCATTCCTTATTATGTCTGAGTAACATTCCATAGTATGTATGCACCACATTTTGTTTATCCATTCATCTGTGGATGGACATCTGTGCTGTCACCACCTTTTAGCTGTTGTGAATAATGCTACTATGAGCATTGGTGTGCAATTACCTGTGTGAGTTCCTGTTTCCAATTCTTTTTAGTATATACCTAGAAATGGAATCGCTGGGCCATATGGTATTTTATGTTAAACTTTTTAAGGAAAAGTTTAATGAGAATAGTTTTTTCCACAGAGATTTCACTGTTTTACATTCCCACCAGCAATACAGGAGTGTTCCATTTTCTCTACATGCTCGCCAACACTTGTTCTTTTTCATTTCTGATTTTTTGTTTATTTCTATAAATGCCATCCTAATGGGGTGTGAAGTGCTATCTCAATTGGTTTTTGATTTATATTTTCCTAATGACTACTGAAATTGAGCATCTTTCATGTGCGTCATTGGTTGTTTGTGTATTTCCTTTGGAGAAATGTCTTTGAGTTTTGCCATCTCCTTTTTTAATGCTTTTTATTTAATTTCATTTGTCCTGTAGAATTTTCCATCTTCACATTTTGCTGATTGCATCCTAGTAGTATGATTTAAAATGTTAACATATTCCTCTATCCCTTGAATTTCCTGTTAATTAATTAGATTCAAAGACTTAATTCAGTTCATGTTCAATTTCTTTTGATTTTTCTGACAGAATGGTTCACAAGTGACACTGTTTTTATCCTACTGCATCACATCAGGAGGTGCACAATGTCACATAGTTTCCCTATTAGTGATAGATATTAAGATTGATTGGTGGGCTCAGAAGTAGTCAGCTTTATCCATCATTGTAAAGTTTCACACCAACTTTTCACCTAGTAGTTTTCTAAAGGTTTTAGCAGCCTTGATTATTGTTGCCTGGAATTGTTATTTCATTGGAGTTTGCAAAAACGTTGATTTAAAAAATTTTAGCATTTATGGATAAAACATTTTTATAAAGAAGAAATTTCCCTCATGAACTGATTAGTAACTCTGAAATAGCATTGAATAGAAAAGTCAGGTTCAATGCCTCCAATTCCCCTTTTATGTACCAGTTTTCAGAAAGTGTAGGAAGAAGGAAATTTCTATGTTAAAAGGAAGAGTTGTCAACCCCATCTAAAATAATCATCAAGTTTTAAAATTTTTTAAATATTGTGAATTTATGGACTATTTTTTGAGAGATTCAACCTATTTTTGAAGTTTAAATTTTCCCATCTTTGTTCCAGTGGAATCCTTAAGGCTGACTTCTGTGTTTTCAATAAGAATCCAGCAGTCTTTGAAATGCTTCATTACTTTCTGGAGCTATATATCTTAGGCTCTCTATATATTCCTCATCCCAGATCTGGGACCACCCATTGCTCCAGTGAGCCCATTCCTTTCAGGATAGCAGTGGCAAACAGTATTTGGTGGCACAACTGGGCATCTATTTTTAACTTTAGCTATTTCTGCACCTCTAAGTAATATACTTGGGGTACTGTTTCTTGAGCGAATTTTACAAATTATTTTCTTCCTGCTTTAATAAGTAAGCATTTAGCTTTTTTGACCCCATCGTCTATTATTCTTCCTTTGTCTTCTCAATACAGTCATAAAAATTATTTTTAGTTAATAATAGCTATAAATAGCAAGACCTCATTATGCCTATTAAAATATTAGCCAATGCAGAAACATGTAGTATGCATGTAATAATATCTTATACAATTTTTATTTTTCATGGGATTTCTAATTGCCTTTCTTTTCTTTTCACATTTTCTTTCAAAAACACTATTATATCAGAGTTCCATTTTCTTCTCACCCCAAGAGACCTCCCTTCAAAGCCCTCTGAATCCCTGTTTCAGTCTGGTTGATTACTTTCCTAGTCAGATGCAAAATTGTTAATGCAGCACTCTGCTCCTTTTCCTTAATTCCATGTTACTCTAGGACAGAGAGCCCTTGGAAATACTGTATTGTCTTTTCTCAGCAATTAAAAATTTTCCAACAAAGGCTCCTGTTTCCTGCCAGGTCAAGGGATAATTTTCTGCCTGTTGTTTTCTTCTTGCTCATCCTAGAATCTGACTATATGCACTTCATACCAGATCTTACTTGTAAACAAACAGCATACAAAGGAGTAGGGAAATTTCTATGTCTGTTTCTTTTGTCTCATTTACAATGAAAACCACCTTATATTGGTATGTACCTAAAACTGTTATGACACTGTCAACTGCTCAGTGGGGGAAATTTATACTACCAGAGAAAATTTGTTTTAACATACAAATAACTTTTATATGCATGGAAAGAGAAACAGGTCAAACAAAATTGGGATAGATTAAGGGTGACGAGTGTAAATGTGGTGGCATACAAGAGACACTGTTATTAGATAAGTGGTAAGTCTCAAACTTACCACTTGTAAATCAAGAATACATGAGGTGGAGTTTGAAGCATGCCTTTGCCAATCGATATGTCCCAGTCACTTGCAGCAGAGGGCTCTAACGTCTGGTTACAGTGGGCTGTCTTCCACAACCTGTCATCAGGCAGCCATTATAGTGAAGGCAGATAAGATTTGTAATGTCAGGAAAAGTCAAGTAGCAGTCTGGGCAGAAGTCAGTTTTGGAAACATGCCACACATAACGTTAGTTCAGGAGGAAGAGGTTAGTTTGGGCAAGCAGTGGTTTCGGATTGTATTTGGGAACCTGGGCTATTTGCAGTCAGTGTAGTGTTCCTTGGTGTGGAACATCTAAGCCCGGTTAGGACAGATTAATTAATTATTAAAAAAGCTGTTTGTCCAGCAGCTTCAGATTGGACCTTCTGTTCTATGATGCTGGGACTTCTGCAAACTGTATCCTTGGTGAGCTGGCTTTGCCGATTGTGATGCTAGAAGGAGGGGTGGAGGAGAGAGACGAGACTTGTTTGTTTCCTGTTTTTGCCTGCTTTCCTGACATGGTCGCATGGGCAACAGCTCTTTACCTTGACAGCAGCAGTTAGTCCGAGGCTCGAGCTTTTCTCCTGCCTTTACAGAACCTGCCTCTTGTGCCCCTCAGACATAGTAGCACCATGAGGTTGTCTCTGAGCTCCTGAGGCAGCAATGCTGGGCAGCTACCTCACTTTCCAGCTCTGTGTTCTAATAACTGCATCCTCCCGTCGCTTTCCCCAGGCTCCCCAGTGGTAGCTACTTTCTGCAGTTATCATCTTTCTGTGATCTCAGTGTCCCCTTTTGCCATTTCTGTCTTGTAACAGTTGTTTAACCAACTCTTTATATTAAATTCTCTCATCGCGTTAGTTAAGAAGCTGAGTGGTGGCATCTGACTGGACCCTGACACATATTTGTATCTGGATACACACAGACACACACACGCAGAAATGTTAAGATCCAAGCTATGATAGGAGAATGCTGGTAAATAACATTAAAGCATATTAAAAATTATATCAATAAAATCAGCCTGGCTCTATGGAGTCAGAAAGTAGGTTAACTGTTGCAAGAACCATGGAGATGGGGAAATGGGGAGCGACTAGGGATGTGGGGCTTTTTGGGGGGATGATGAAAATGTTCTGGAATTAGATAGTAGTCATGATCGCACAAGTCTGTGAAAATACTAAAAACCAATGAATTGTACACTTTATAAGGGCAAATTTTGTGCATAGGAAATATATCTCAATTTTTAAAATATGAAAGAAGTCCAAAAAATCAATTTTACAGTCTTCCAGTATGTCCCTGCCACTGCCCCTCAGTATTTCAGTCTGTTCTTCACTGGGTTTTAAGAATGGTCTTAATTATCTAGAGCTAGTTAGTCCTCTCAAAAAGAGATGCAGTCCTTGCCAGGAAAGGATGCTTTACCTCATGTAAGTCTCAACTGGTAGTGGCATGTTATAGAGGCAGTTTTTTGCAGCGGCATATTTTGCCGCTTGTGAACAGAAGATGGCTGGGCCATTTGGTTGACAGCTGACACAGAAATTTCTCGCAGTGGTAATGCATCACATCTAAGTTTTTTTGTCCCTGGCATTTTTGGCAGTATGAGTTTTCATGGTTATTCAGTATGATCCTATTTTAGCAAGGATCAAATGTAAGTTTTTCGCAGTTGTTCTTTGGTTAGGTTAGGCACTAGGATGGAGTTTGGGATATTGAGTATAGGACAGTACCAGTGAAGACCTAGCAAAGTGAGATACCTCAGGAGTCCCAAGGGTGAAGTCATTCCACTGCTAGGAATGAGGAGACCAGGGGAGGAAATAGTGCTCTTAGAACCCAGTAAAAGCTGGAGCCAAGTAAAGGCTCGTCCTATAAGAGCTGAATCTGTGAACAGTCTCTATCAGAGATGCAGCCTCCAAGCAAGAAAGGAGTAAGGAAAAATACCCCACTTTTCTCTCCTCCAGCTCTTCTGCTTTTGCTGGTGCTTCCCATTGGGTCAAAACCCATCTGGTAATCTTAGAATAAATGAGATCCAGGGGCTAGCTCCCTCTGCACAGAGCAGGGCATAGAAGAGCTGAAGCATGCGCTGGTAGAAAGCAAACACAGGAATAACAGCACCTGGGTGTTTGACAGAATGACTTTGACAGAGGTTCGTCAACCGGTTATTTATAGTTTTCAAAATTAAAGTCATGTAAATAATTTTCACAGTCAGAGCTCTTGCTAACATTTAATTGACACACTTCTGCATCATCTCTTCCTTCCTGCTTGGTTCCATGAGAGAGGTACCCACCTCTTTAAAAAATCTAGGTTTCCCCAAATGGTTTCTAGATCTTGTGCTGTCTTGCCTTCTTGCCAGCCTTGTTCCACTAAGCTCCCCATTATCTTCAAAGTTCATCTTTATCCTCTCCACCGGACCCCTCCCACCAGCAGCAGTCTAATACGTTCTCGCCCTTTCCAACAAACAAAAACCTTTCTTCATTTTCTATCACTTCTCATTCACAACCAAGCTTCTCAAATTTCACACATGCTGCCTTTACTTTCCCATTTTCTCATTTTCCATCTCCACTTTTCTTTCCCCAATTCCTGGTTCAAATTATTGCTAGCACTAATAGTTATTTTTTTAAATAATTTTACTGAGAAATAATTCACATACTATACAATTCACCCATTTAAAGTATACAATTCAGTGGTTTTAATATATTCACAGAGTTGTACAAACCATCACCAAAATTTTTAGAAACATTTCATCACCCCTAAAGAAATCCCATACTCATTAGCAGTCACCCCCATTTCCTCCTCAACCCTCCTAGCCTTAGGCAAACCATTAATCTGTTTTCTGCCTTTATATATTTACTTATTCTGAACATTTTATGTGAATGGAATAATGTAATATGTGATATTTTATGACTGGCCTTTTTTTCACTTAGCACCATATTTCAAAGTTTTATTCATATTGTCTGGTTTATTAGAGCTTTGTTTCTTTTTGTTGCTGAATAGAATTTCATTGTATGGATATACCCCATTTTGGTTATCTATTCATTAGTTGATAGAGATTTGGGTGTTTCTGCTTTTTGTCCATTACAGATAATGCTGTTGTGAACATAATGTACAAGTTTTTTGTGAGGATACATTTTCATTTGTCATGAATTAATATATCTAGGAATGGAATTGCTAGGTCATATGTTAACTCTATGTTTAAGCGTTTGAACAGCGAGCCGTTTTTCCAAAGCGGCTGCATTATTTTACATTTCCACAGCTGTGTTACCAGGGTTCCAATTTCTCCACATCCTTGCCAACACTTACTATTTGTCTTCTTTATTATAGCCATCCTGGTGGATGTGCAGTGGTATCTCACCTGGTGGGTGTGAAGAGGTTTTTGCTTTACATTTCCCTAATGGCTAGTTGCATGTTAAGTACTTTTTCATGTGCTTATTAACCTTTTGTATACTTTCCTTCAAAAATGTCTATTCAGACCCTTTGCTTTTTTAAGTTGTATTATTTGTTTTTTTCTTTTGAGTCGTAATTGTTCTTTATATGTTCTAGATACTAGTCCTTTATCAGATATGATTTGCAGTTTTTTCGCCTATTCTTTGGGTTATCTTTTCACTTTTCATGATGGTGTCCTTTGAAGCCCCAAAGTTTTTAATTTCAATGATGTCCAGTTTATCTTCTTTTTCTTTTGTTGCTCCGTTTTTGGTGTCACAATCTAAGAAAATTTTGCCTAATCCAAGATTATGAAGATCTATGCCTATGTTTCCTTTTAAAAGTTTTATAGTTTTACCTCTCACATTTAGGTCTATGATCATTTTGAGTTAGTTTTTATGTATGGTATAAAGAAAAACTCAGTTTAATTATTTTGCAAGTAGATATTCAGTTGTCCCACCACCAATTGTCAATTCCCATTAACTTTATTTTTATATGCTATTGGAAACATGGAAAAATTCATGCGGTATCCTCTCATTTATGCTTGTGGGCATATTCATTTTAAAAGATTATTTTATGTTATTTGTTGAGGTTTTTGGAGATATCAGGGGAATGCCGAGATAAACGTGTGTATTCAATCTGCCATGTTTAAGTAGTAGTTCCTTTCTTAGGAGATTTCAGAGCAGGCGGGGTTTGGATAGGGTGTTGACATGTGTTCATTCTGCCAAGATCAGCTAGCTGGTAGTGTCCACTTGCTTAACACTCGTTTTCCTTGCTAGACTGAAGTGGCTCTCAGCCATCATTGTCATTCCAATGGTTACCACTATGTGGAATACATTAGCAAGGATGGAAAGAAGGAATAGGAGCAAAGTCAGAAGAGCTGGGGCTGGAAAGTTCAGACAATTCAGGCAGGAGGAGGGATGCCATTTCCCCTGTGAATGGGAAAAGGTGAGGATGGTTTCAGATGCAGATGAAGTGGTATAAATGGGAACAACAAATTTAGAAATATCTCCCTCAGTCCAGTAGCCAGGAAAGGAACACATGAGGGCCGTATACAGGGAATGTGGGACTGCCCAAGGTGCCCCAGGGAGGGGTTTGCATAGAGAGGCTTGAGTTTCTTTATAGAAGTGGTTTTTAGGTGAAGCTGGCTGCTCCCATTTACGTTTCTGTTTCCTAAAATGGATGTTGTGAACATGTCAGAGAACTATTCAGTTTTATAAGCCTGTTTTCTTTTCTGAATTTAAATCATTCTCAACTTCTTCCTAAAGACTTTGCTGACTGTTAAGAATTCAGACAGGTAAAACATAGGCTTTTAGAATCAGTCAAAGCTGGTTTTAAACTCTCTTTTTACACCCACAAATTTCTTATTCATTCTGAGCCTAATTTTTCTCATCTGTGAAATGGGGGAAATAATTATTACCCATTCCCAGAGGCTGTCATTTAATTAAATGAGTTAATACACACAAGGTCTTAAATTGATGCCTGGCATACAACACCTGCTCACTTAAAAACCTCATCTCATTTGAAACTTAAAGCAACGCTTTGGATTGTCCTTTTTTAAACCAATCCTTTTTCAAATTTTGACATCATCATCTCTTTGCTCCTTCAGCCTTCTTTATTTTCATCATTTAATGTGACTATAGATGTCTATGTGTATGTAATTGAGTCAGATAAAAGTCAAAGGCTTTGAATTTTTCTACTTTCTCCTCCTTTTCTTTGTGTGCTCCTTAACAACTGTGCCTTTAACCATTGACACTTTCGGATCTGAAACATCATGCTATTGGCAACGATCTCCAGTTATTTTCAAGTGGTGTTAAGTATAGTTTTATAAATTAATGTCATATTAATAATTTTCACAGTATTTTAAGTATCTGGAAATTAATAGTCATTTCTTTATTTAATAGACATACACAAAAGAATGGGCTGACATTCTAAACCACAAAAGTAAGCATGTGGAACAAGCTGTCAAAGAACTTATATCAATATTTGAGACTATTTATGAAGTTAAGTACAGTGGGAAAACAACAAAACAGGTACCAGGTAATTTCACTAGCTATAATGTTTGAATCACAAGAGTTACAGCTATGTTCTCAAGCAGCCTTTCCACGAATAGTGTCTCAGGTTTGCTATGTTATCTCTCTCTCTCCCCACCGTCCCCCTCTTTCTCTGCCAGCATTCTAAAATATCTGGAGACATTTTTGGTTGTCACACAGCATGGGGAGGTGTTACTGGCATCTCCTGGGTTAGGGTGCTGACCAGGAGTGCTCCTGAACATCTTAAATGCTCAGGCCAGCCCCCAACAACCAAGAATAGCAATAGTGCTAGGGATGGGAAACTCTGAGCTTAAACAAGTATCTGTAGCATGTCTTCTTCCTCTTAGAGTTTTTCCATTTAATTTAATCAGTTTTCTTCAGAAGTGTCAAATATATAAAAATATGAGCCCATTAAGGTAGAAAACTAAAAAAGTTTAGAAAGATAACATGTAGAACCCTCCTTAAATGTTTCTTAATTCTAGATACTAAAACATGTATATTTAAAGAGGGTATTTCTCAGTAGAATGAGGATTCTATTGAGATGGGCGATTTAAATTGAATTCAAAGATGATTCCTGCAGGAATAAGTTTTAAAAATTTAAATTAAGAACTTTTTAAGAAAGTGTTTTTCTGAGAAGATTTGGCCAAAAGCTCAACATTAAATGTTATATATATATTTTTGTCTTATATCTGTAGAACAGAGGAAACATGTTGTTTTTGGAAGTGAAACAGAAGAGGGTGAAAACGTTGATTATGAAACTAATATTGTGACTGAGGTTGCTGTTAATGATAAAGAAGATGAATTTAAAAAGGTATTTATTGTGAAACAACTTCATTGAATTTCACAGAATTATGATTAATCTGTAAATAACCCTGGATGGTGCTTTGTCCAAATAGTTTTGCAACCATCCTATGTGGATTTATAAGTAATTTAGATTTATAACAGAATTCAGAAAATATAATTTTCAATTCTACACTGTAGACTCTGGCAAGATATAGCAATCTTTACAGTTTCCCCAATACCATCAACTTTTAATGTGATCTGTCAACTGTTTATAGAGTTACTTTTCCCTATTGTGATTGACAGTGTTTTCTTATATAGTGAATGTCACTTCTGGGATTGTAGTGACAATCTGTTTGACTCAGGCTGGAGAACTTTTTTCTCAGTTATTGTGTTTAATAGAGTTACCTATATTGCAAGCCCAGATTCTGGTTCACTTGGGGGCCAGGGATCTGCATTTTTAACTAGCATCATAGTAGATAGCCTGTGTACTCTCCCCCAGGAGAGATCCTAGGTGGGCAGCTTTTCACAGTGTGTTCAGATGTTTTGAGAATGAAGGTTGAGAAGGAGGCACAAGATTTCTTTCTCCTTCTTAGGCATTACTCTTCTGGTCATGCATTGACTCTGAATGCCACTCTGACAATCATACTAATTCTTGCTTTCTCCTGCTCCTGTCAGTTTTCTTTTAATTCATGATTACTGATCTTTTCATTCTTTTTCTATTTTATGGTCTTTTACCGTTTCGAACATATGTTCCAATACATACTGTTTTGGAAATAAACAGCACACATTTGTCCACTTTCACCTTCTTGCTCAAGGACAATATCACCAATGGATGGGAAGCACTTTCTTGCTGATCTAGCTGTAGAATTTTTCTCAATACCATGCCCCAAGCAGGGAGTCAGCTGGAGAGATAAAATGTAGTCCCATGTCAGCAGTTCTAGTCTTCAGTCACATTCCCTTTGACACTGGCTGGGCTCCCTAGAGTAAGACGAGTGCCATAAGTGCCTCTTGACCTGGGGCATCACTTGGAACTGCATTAGTTCAGTCACCTCCTGAACAGCCTCTGCCTCTCAAATCCACCTTCCACATTGCTGTCAGAATGGTCTAGCGTAAATATCTGCGCTTTAGCCTGATAATTCATGGACCCTGACCTATTTCCTCTTGTTCACAGCTGATGAACCTCCCTTCTGATCCAACTCAACCTGACTCACCCAGTCAGTCTCAGAAGGGCAGGGTGTAGAGTGGAGAGGAATAGTATGACCAGAGACTGGCCCTGGATGTGTGACGCACTGTGCAAGCAAGACACGGTGCCCAGATCACTGTCCAAGCTCTATACCTGTCCCTCACTCTGACCAATAAATTTGCCACTTCTCTGTAAGGAAAGAGGAGCTTGGAGAGAGGGGCAGATCATGGTCAAGATGGTGGAAGTTTCTCCCATATATTTTGGTATTATACATTGTAAAATATGTTTATCTACCAAGCTGAATACTTTGAGGATGGAGACTAAATATCCTCTTATGCCCACACCTCTAAGTTTTGAGAAATGTACCACATTTAATAGGTGCTTCAGCTTTGTTGATTGAATTATTGAATAATATAGAACAAACCACTATTATTTTGAATAAACCATATTCAAATTTTGGCCTTTCAGTAAGTCTTTATGGTTTGCTAAGGTGTTTATGAAAGCAAACCTTGCATATATTATTTTGGAAAATAAATAAGTAATTTAGGATTGAACTTATTTCTACAATATAATTGGAATAGTATAATTTATTACTTTTTATCTTTCACATGACACTTCCAATATTGTTTTCTTGCTTGGGGATGTGTGTTAGAGTTCTTAATTTTTGTACCAAATGTAATATGATTTCTTGTTACAGGAATGTAGAGAGGTTTATGCTTTCTTCTCTCATCAATTACTAGACAGTCTTCAAAAAGCTACACGGTTGTCTTTGGACACAATGAAAAAAAGAATATTTGTTTCCAGGCAAGTTCAAAATATGCTAAATATGTCTGGTAAGACTATTTTAACATAATACTATAATAATGCCTCTTTTTAAAAGCAATTTACTACATATTGTATCCCTAATCAATGTATCATTTAATTTTGCCTATTTTGGTCTATATTCAGTATTACATTTTTGAGATTCACCTGTTAATGTAATTATTTTCATTTTTATATAGTTGGAGCATACACAATCTTTTTATCTGTTCTATTGATAATGGTTACTTGAGTTGTTTCCAGTTTGAGCTATTGTAAATAAAGCCTCTGTGACCATTCTGGTACCTGTCTCCTACTGTACCTGCTGAGAGAGGAATGGCCGGGCCCTGGAGAATGTGCATCCCTCACTTTACCAGGCAAGGCCTAGCATGAGAGGCCCCATGGCTCCTCATCCTTGCATGCAGTTGGTATTATTCAATTAAAAAAATCTTGCCAGCAGAAGGGGTGTGAAATGGCATCTCAAAAGGATTTAAATGGTCATTTTTCTGGTTACTGATAAGGTTGAACATATTTTTTTTGTTGTTTCTGAGCTATTTGTGCTTTATCTTCGTTAAAATTTGTTCCTTTCCTTTTTTCCTCTCCTCCCCTCCCCTCCCTTCTGCCCTCTCCTCAACCTTCCCTGTCTCCCCTCTTCCTTTGTTTTTCTATTGGATTTATTCATTGATGTTCTCAATGTATTATTAACAAATGATCTTAATGTATCATTTGTCAATGATAATATAGCAAATATCTTCTTTCAGTTGTGCCCTTCTTTTCATTCTCTTTATGATATCCTTTGCCAAGTTTAAAAATATTCAAATTTATCAATCTGTTCTTTAAAATATTCAAGAAGTCTTTTTCTTAGTAATATATGATTTTTTTCTTTTTCTTAGTAATATATGATTTTTCTGTCTTTTAAAAGAAATCTTTCCCTACTTCATAATGTCTTCTAAAAGTTTTATAGTTTATCTTTTACATTTAGTGATTTAATCCACATGATATTGATTTTTGTATTTAGTGTGAGGCAGGAAACCAATATATTTTTTCCCATATGGTTAATTAATCAAGCAAAAGTTGTTGAAAATTTTATTTTTGGAGGCGCGGGGAGGGTTTATTTAAATTACATTGAATCTATAATAAATTTTGAGAGAATTAGCATCCTTCCAGTATTGAGTCTTCCATCCAGAATCATGGATTGCCAAAATCTGGATCTATTTAAATATTCTTTAATGTTTCTCAATGAAGTTCTATAATTCTCTGTGTAAAAGTCTTTCACATTTTTATTAGATTTGTTCCTTGGCTAGTAGTTGCTGAATTTTAATTTAATTGCACTGTTAAAATCTCTCTATTTGATTGTAAACTTGTCAAATTTTCCTTTTGCTTGGTCAGTTCTATTTTTATGTATTTTAGGGCTATGCTATTAGGTACATACAAGGTCATAGTATTTAGATCTGCTTAAAGCACTTTTCCTTTTATTTTTATTTGGTGAAACCTCTTATCCATATATTTTTTTTTCAGAGAAGAGATACTTTATTAGGTAAATAATATTTAATATAAGAAATATGGGAAAATATGGCATTTTGAACATCAGTTCACGCAAAGTTAAATTTACTACAGACTAAAAATTAAGTCTCAATAATGAATCCATAAAAAATAAAAGCAACAAAAGAAACAGGAAAATTTTTCAAAAAGACTATCTAAATATATCTTAAGTAAATAAAAAATAATAAGTAAAATTATGAGAAACATGACATTTTAGGAAAATGTTATTTGTACATAATAGGCTAAGCTTGATTTCTTGTATTTCTAAATAGATAGATGGGTAGATAGATAGATGATTTATCAATAAAATACATACATGTCAGTAAGAAAACAGGTTTTTAATAAATATGTGCAGATGATATGAGCAAACAATTTATAAAAATTAAGCATATAAAATTTATTATATCTTGCTAATGAGAATTATACGAAGACAAATACCTTCTCTTTTTAATATTTCAAATGGGCAAACATTTTTTGGAAGGTAATACTCAAGGCTGAAGATGATCTACTGAACTAAGCATTCTCACACAATCATGATAGGAATGTAAATTGGTACAGACTTTCTAGAGTGCAAGTTTTTATTATGTATTAAGAATCATAAAAGTATTAATCATGATTCCTCATATTTTTTTAGTCTATCATTTATTTTGTTTTCTCAGCTTTTTTGCATATGTTTTTCTATCCTGTCATTTAAATCTTACTGTGCAGTTTTACCTCTCAAAAGTATCATATTCTTGATTATTTTTATTCACTCTGATTATCTCTGCTTTTTAAATAGTTTAGTCTGTTTATATTTGTTGTGATTTTTGGTATAGTTACACTTAATTTATGATATTTTATTTTGTGTTTTCTTCTTACAATTCATTTTCTTTGGTTCATTTTATTATTTCCATTATCATTGTGATGGGTAATTTTCTCCCTTTTATTCTCTTTTAATTCTTTAAGCAGTTACCCTTAAATTTAGAGTACACATTTTTGGCTTCAGGTTTAGAAATATTGGAGATTTTAACAGTGCAATTAAATTAAAATTTTAATGTTTTAGTCTTATTTCTAACTACAAAGGTATTGGCATGCATTACTGACTGAACTGTACCTACCTTATTATTGCTATTTGATGGTTTAACTTTACCTTTTTTGAACACTCAAAAATAATTTATTTACTGGCATATTTTATTAAAATCATTAGGTTTCTGTGTATTTTTTAACCCGCTGGTTCCTTAGTGAGAGTGTGTGAGAGTATGTTTAAGTCTGAAGATGCCCTTTTTTGCTCTCATACTTTCATGACAAGGTTGGCTGCATAAACATTTTTTGTTTGTTCTCTCAGCACTTTGAAAGTACTTCATTTTTTTCTGACTTATCTGTTGCTAATGAGAAGTCTGCAGTGAGTCTAACTGAAGATTGTTTTTTATCCTCGATGTTCTGCAGTTTTATTTTTCTTTGTAGGGTTGTCTTTAATCCTCTTTTGTTCTAGGTGTGCCTTTCTATTTGAGGGCTTATAGTATTTGTTAATCCTGGAACACCCTCGGCAATTTCCTGTTCAGTTATTGCTTCTGGGACATTGCCTTTGTTCTCTTCTTATGGAACTCCCGGTAGCTGAATCTTGCTGGATTAACCACATAATTTATTGTTCCAACTAGGACAAGGGGCACTATTTAGATGAAGTGTCCGGACAGACCAAACCAGGAACTACCCTGGGCACGCTGGATGTGTGGTCATCTCAAATACTGAGGCTTCTCCTCCCTATCTTCTAACTGCTCTGCCATATATTTTGTCTCTTTTTGCATTTCTGGGCTGCATTATGGGCAACATCTCTTTATCTAGTCTAAAGGTGATCTCATCTATTGCACCTTAAATATTTCAATGAATACTTTTTCTTATCCTTCAGATATTTGATCATTTCTGCCTTTTTAGTTTAGCAATTCTTTATTATTTTTTGGGGGGTGGGGTGGGGGGAAGATAGCCTTCATTTACCCCTTTGAACATTCTCGGTATACTTGTTTTAGAGTTTGTTATTGAATTTTATCTTGAGTGAGTGTCCGGTTCAATTACTAGTTTCTTTAGTTCTCTTTCTTACTGTTAGATATATTCATGCTTATTGGGATTTTAGTTTGTAGTCCCTCTTTGAGCAAGAGATTTTTGTTTGTTTTTGTGTGTTTCTTTCTCCTTCCTCTCTCCCTAACTAGGAGTTTCACTTTTAAACCCTCACATGACCCTTGTAACCTTGAATATAGAACCAGGTTTTATCAGTTCACAGTTACTGCCCCTTGAAGAGATTCTGGGACATTGCAGGTTCAGCTGGGGAGCAAACAAGTGGCCCTGCTCAGTTGCTTACTGGGAATGCTGTGGATTTGCTTCTGTCACCCCGGACTCATAACTTGTGGAAAAGCTATAGCTACAAGTAGTAGGTTGATGGACTTAATTTTGTTGTTATTTTGCCTCTCTTTACAGGTGGGGGTACATCACTTTACTCGCTGCTTCAGTTAGCAAGCTTGGCTGAGGTCCCATCTCACATGGAATGCTTTCAGTCCCCTGTAGACCATGGGAGCTAGCCTCCCACTGTCACTGTCTCCTAAACAGAACCCTGGTCAGGCTGTTTGTTTCTGATCCATTTCTGATTCATGTTGATGCTTATCTTGTATTTGAGCATATTCTCACATCCTTTATATTCCATCTGTGATTATGATGTATTTGGCACAAGGAGTCATTTTGAAGTCTGAACTCACTATGCCACATCGATTTACAAGTGCTACAGCACTTAAATAATTTTGGAAGAGGTTTACATGACTGTTATACTTCGAAATTCTCCTTGTCTCAAATGTCTTTCTCTTACTCTCACACAGGAATGCTAGTTTGGGCAACTTGGATCACCATCTCTCTCATACTCTTTGAAACTGTTTCATTGGCTTCTTTCGTTTCCATTTCAGATTAAAGTTCTGCGGCTAATTGGATTTTCTTTTTCTAAGTAACAGTCTGTTGTTCTATGCTTGCAGGATTTCTCACCTTATTCTGGAAATTCATAAATTATATGTTTAGGTGTAGGCCATTTTCCCCATTCATTCTGTCGGACACACAGAAAAACTTTTCAAGATGATAAAACAAGTTTATTCTTAAGATTAGAGAAGGGCTGTGCTTTAAGTTTTTACATGTAGGGATTGACACGCTGGACCTAGGTAGTAAAGCATCTCTGAGCTGAGTGACCTTCTGTAGGTTACTCTCCCTGCCTTGGTTTCCTCATCTACAAAATAAAAATAATAGTCACAGGATCTGCCTCACAGAGTTAATGTGAGCATGAAATGTGTTAATACATGGAAGTGTTTGGAAAAGTGCCTGGCATACATGAATCATTACTTATCAGATAATTTACTGACTAATCTAGCTCATTATTTACTGCCTGGTTTATTTTAGCTTTTTGCTTACACTTTACAAAACTCTATCTTGTTCTCAGATTGTGCCCTTTTCAATACAGTCTATACTTTATTGCTGCATCTTGAATTTCACAGCAAGACTAAGAATGAGAAGTTTTTTCCTTTGTTTGTTTGCATGCTTTTAGTTCAAAGAGTTTCTTGCAATGATATGTTTATCTGGGAACCATTGTCCAGAGTGCTGAAGTTGGGTCTCTGCTTTGAACTGTGGAGGCTTCATGTTTCTTGTCGTCTCCCCTCCCCCCCCCATCTGCTTGTAAATACAACTGGAAGCATAGTTTTTCAGTAATATCAGCATTTCTTGCTATGGAAATTTTACATTTATTATAATTTTATCTGGTATGGGGACATAGGTCAAGGCAGAGAGTGATAACCAAATAATTTGCAGCTTTAATATGTGTCCTTCATTATTTACACTCGTATGTCTGTATGTCTGTATTTCTGTCTGAACATGAGTGATATTGTTTTAAAAGACAGTTTTTGGAAGACTTTGACCAACAATGTTTTGTTTAATCTTCCAAAAAAGTATATCTAAAAAAATATATGAAGGTATATGCTTTTTGTTGGTGATCTCGTCCAACATCTGTTATAGGGCTGTGAAAAAGTAGTGCTTTTGGTAAACATTATTAAATGGTTATTGCTGAGAGTGAACTATAAAATACTAGAAAATGTATATGAGACTAATATTTTACTTCTAAGAATATTAAATCACTATTTTCTTAGTTCTCTGAAATTATGGTTCCATTATAAATAACATTTTCTTCATGTAATTCAGCATTTTGAAAATGGCCTTTATTTTCCACATTGAGTGTTGTAGCATAACAAGTGATTTATGAAATTATAGGTTAAATTTATCAGCTAAATGTTCATCTTGTTATAGCCTTTATGGACGAAAGCGGTCAGAAGAAGTTATTTCCTTTATACAAACTGAAGTACATCTTGCAATTCCTAATGTAGTAAAGTATTATTAAATAGTAAACTTCAAGCATGATTTTTGGTAATTACTTGAGAAGGATAGCATAAGAACTGATCTATCATGATAATCTCTTAATCCTATGTATTTTTTGACTTTACCTCAGTATTAAAAAATCAAAATATTACATTTATATCTATAATAAAAAGATTGCAGCAATCTTTTATCTTCATTTTTGAAAATAATAGACAAATTAGTTAATTATATTGATTACATAGTACTTCCTCAATTCTTCTTAGTGACTTGAACAATTAAATATAAATATTTCCTATCCTAAAAGAAAAAGATTGCTCTGCAGAGCTCAGCTGGCTAAGGAAAAGGCTGTGCTGAGATCGGTGTAACAGTTAAGCATCTGTTCAGCCATCAATTAGGAAGTATTCTAAAAATCTTGCTTTTTCTTATTTCAAATATTAAATTATCTAAATAAGACCATTTTAGAAGTTTAAATCCCTACCACAAACACAAGCTCATGAGGCAACCACCTAATGGTGGCAGGAAGAAAGACAGAGAGGGAGGGAGGGACTGGAGGAGGGAGGTGGGAGAGAGAGAGAGAGAGAGAGAGAGAGAGAGAGAGAGAGAGAGAGAGAGAGAGAGAGAGCGTGCGCGCGAGCACGAGCATATGCTCTGAGTACTGCAGATCCCTTGCACTTTCCCCATGAGTCTCATCTCTACCACTACCCCAGCTGCTTATTGGCATCTGCAACCCCAAGTCACGGAGGATGACTGAAGTGCACTTTGTGAGCAGCCAAGGGGTAAGGCCAGGTGGGACTATCTATGACTTGCCTAATATCACATCTACCCAGTCTGGCCTCCTGGAGGACACCTTCTTTGCTTATTTGGCACATTTCAAAGAATTGAGGTCAGAATCTTGGTGGTATAGCTTCTTCAGTTATTTTGCTTCATGGACGTCTAACATATAGTCCACAATTTTGGGCTGCATCCAGCCACCCTCACAGGGAAAGGATGACAAGTACTATGTTTGACTGTTTTTCCTGCAGGAATTGATAGGATGGGAAACCTTCAAGATAAAGTTTGGATGCAGTTTGTACTCCTGTCACATCTCTCTCCTGAAAGCAGCCTTTTCCTTAGCCAGCTGGGGCTTGCCTCACTCAGTGAGGAATGGGATTGGTGAGAATCAGAGGTGGGGGGTGTGCTGGCAGTGCTATGCCAGGAACTTGTTTCTTCTTTCCACAGGTAATGATTCCTAGTTTGGATGACATTCAGCAAGCCATTAACCGCATGATCCAGTTAACCCTAGAGGTCAGCAGAGGAGTGGCTCACTGGGGGCAACAGCAGACCCGTCACATCAAGCCTGCCATTTCTAGTAGCCCCTCCTGGACCACTGCTGACCCTACCCATCCAAGTATAGGAAAACAGAAGAAGGAAGAGAGTAAGAATGTTAAGACAAATCTCAGATCAATAGAATCTTAGAATTATAACAATTAATAAGTGCTTTTTCTGATTCTTTCTGGGTATGATGGCAAATACATATTTTTAAAAGTCATTTTTCTATGTTTATTTGTTAAATTTTGTATAAAAAAACTAGTGTTCTCCATCTTCCATCTTGAACATAACATGCAGACATTTCTTTCCAGATTTTTGTCACAAGTGAACAAGGATTTTTATCACAGTTCTGCTATCATAATTTTAGATTCAAAGTTAAAAATTCAAACAAACCTTAGTATTAGTACTACTTTTACCTTTGTATTTGGTCTGATAAACCTAGTTTGCTAGAACATGGTGCTTAGTATTTTATGTATAAGTATTTAATGTATAAGGAACACATGGGTCATGTGTTTCTTATACATAAAATACTTATAAGCTATTCCCTTAAGTAATTATGAGTATGATATGACACTGACCCCAAATTCCAGGAACATTTTTGTATACTTTCTTGTATAGAAAGCTAATTTTTTTTCTTCTTTTTTCTTGCTCTTTTGCCACATTTTTAAAAAATTTATTTTAGACAAAATTTTTTATATATTTAAGGAATACAACATGATATCTTGAAATATATATATACACTGTGAATGATTGCCACAATCAAAGTAGTTATCATACCTACCTTCTCTCATAGTTACCATTTTTTTTTGGAGGGTGGTGAGAACTATATACTCTCTTAGCACATTTCAAGTATACATCATTATTAACTAGATAAGCATGCTGTGCATAAAGTCTCCAGAACTTATTCATCTTGGAACTGAAAGTTTGTATCCTTTGATTGATACCTCCCCTTTCCTCCACTCCCAGACTCTGGTAACCACCATTCTACTCTGTGTTACTATAAGTTCAACTTTTTTACGATGGAATATTATTCAGCTTTAAAAAGGAGTAAATCCTGCCATTGGTGACAACATGGATAAATCTGGAGGACTTTATGCTAAGTGACATAAGCCAGAGACAGAAAAAAAAATTGTATAATCTCATGTATATGTGGAATCTAAATAAAAATGAAGTCAAACTATTTTTCTGAAACTATATGACCTCTATTGGTAACCAGGAAAATGCAACTTAAAAATAAGATACCATGTAAGTTACATGAACAGGTAGTCTAGACCCCCATGCCACCTTTCTAAGTTGCACCAACACTGCTCTCTCAGCTTACATAGTCTCTCTCACGGGGTGTTCCCTACAACCAGCTAAAGGAAGACAAAAAAATATCAGGCCTGGTGTATGATGACTTGGTTTTGATATTTTGGTGTGAGCTGAAAATTGACTTCCACTGCACTGTGCCTACTCCTGGATCTTGGTTTTAGAGAGATTTTATGAGTTTGACCTCAAAAGCAAGGGAAGTAAAAGCAAAAATAAGTGAATGGGACTAAATCAAACAAAAAAACTTCTCTACAGCAAAAGAAACCATCAACAAAACAAAGAGAAAACCAACCAAATGGAAGAAGATATTTGCAAATAGCACCTTCAATAAGGGGCTGATATCCAAAATAAAGAACTCATATAACTCAACAACAAAAAGTCAAACAGACTAATTAAAAAATAGGCAGAGGACCTGAACAGACACTTCTCCCAAGAAGACATACAAATGGCCAACAGGCATATGAAAAGATGCTCAGCTTCACTAGATATTAGGGAAATGCAAATCAAAACCACAAAACCTCACACCTATTAGAATGGTTATTAACAATAAGATAAAACATAACAAGTGTTGGAGAGCTTGTGGGGAAAAAGGAAACTTCATACATTGCTGGTGGGAATGTTAATTGGCATAGCCACTGTTCCTCAAAAAATTAAGAATAGAACTACCATATGACCCAGAATTCAAAATTCAAAATTCAAAAATGACAATTTCTCCCAAAACAGATTTATAGATTTAATGAAATCTCTATCAAAGTCCAAGAAGCCTGTTTTGCAGAAATTGGCAAGTTGATCCTAAAATTTTAATAGGCAATAAGGAAATTCAAAGGATCTATAATAGGCAAAAACAGTTGTGAAAATAATTTTGAAAAAAGCTGGAGGACTTGTACTACTTGATATCAAAACTTACTGTTAAGTTATACTAATCAAAATAGCGTGATACTGCCTAAGGAGAGATATATAGAACAATAGTGAAGAATAGAGAATTCAAAAATAAACTGTTAGAGTCAATTACTTTCTGCAAAGATATCAAGTCAAGTTAATGGGATAATGGAGAATCTTTTCAACAAATGTAAAAGAAGAAATTGGACCCTTACCTCACACCATACATAAAAATTAACTCAAAGTGAATTTAGAAGAACTAAGACTATAAAAAATTTAGAAGAAAACATAAAGAAACTTTTTACGATTTAGGTTTGGACAAATATTTCTTAGATATGACAGCAAAAGCATGGTCCCCAACAGAAAAAAACTGCTAAACTTCATTCAAATTGAAAACCTTTGCTCTTAAAAAGACACCATTAGAAAAATTAAAAAGCGAAGCCATAGACTGGGAGAAAATGTTTGTAAATCAGACATCTGATAAAGTACTTGTATTCAGAATATACAAAGAATGCTTACAACGAAATAATAAGAAGATACCTTCCCTTGTCCCAAATGGGCAAAAGATTAGGTAATTCAACAAAGAAGGTATATGAATTGCTAATAGACACATGAAAAGATGTTCTACATCATTGATTGTTAGGAAAATGTAAAAACCATGAGGAGATACTACTATACACCATTTCAAATGGCAAAAATTTTTAAAATTGATAATATCAATTGTTAACAAAGAACCTGGGACTGATGTGTTGCTGGCTAGAATATAAAAAGTTACAGCCACCCTGGAACCAGTTAGGCACTTCCTTAAAAAGTTAAATATATATTTACCGTTTGGCTCAGCAACTCCACCCCTAGGATTTTAAGAGAAATGAAGTCATATATCCATGTAAAGACTTATATGTGAGCGTTCATAGCTGCATTATTCATAATAGCTCCAAATTGGTGAATGATAAACAAAATGTGGTATATCTACACAATGAAGTATTTCTCTGCAGTAAAACACATAGAACTACTGAGATATGCAACATTGGTTAGTTAATTAAGCCAATTCCTTGTATTTTCTTTTGCTTTAATTGTGATTAAATACAATTCAAAAGAGCAAATAAATAACTGGCCTCAGAGAATACTGTGGTAAATTCAGCTGGAATACCCCTTTTAGAGACATTACTCAGCTTTAGCTGATCATTGTCACACAGTAATGTGGGCCTGTACTACCAGATTAAACCATGTAAAAAAAGAAGAAGGAAATCTGGAATTTTGCATGAAATGCCATGATTTTTAATTGTTAACAACTGTTTTAAAAAAGTAAGGCACTGTTTGGGCCAAACAATAGTATTTGTATGGTCTCTGATGGAGAATACTTGAGAATTTCGATCAAGGCAGTGACATGACCAGATTTTGACAAGAGTTGTTCATACTGGTGGTTAATAGTGATTGGATGATCTCTATATACAAGACGCTGAGCTGAAGATGAACTATAGTGTCTCATTTAATTCTCACAAGTATTTCCATGAAGATTAAATAACAGGCCTAAGGTTATTTGGGTAATGAATACTGTGCCTCCCCTTAACCAACATGCTATTCTGGACAGTAGCAGTTTCAACTCTTGACTTTTCCTTGGAGGACTTAAAAAAAATTTTTTTTGGAGGGGTTTAATCAGTGTCTTTTAGTTCTCTCCTCTGAATAACAGTTTTTTCACATTAAAGAAACCTAGATCTCAAAATAGCTTAATAAGAATAAGTGCACATAGCAAGAGAATAGCTTTTAATTACTTGGAAGGAGAGTCTTTTAAGAAAATACAGCTTGAAAGAAATCTGTAAATATTAAAATTGAATATTAATATATTAATACGAATATTAACATTCAAGTTATCTCTATATAAAAACATTTGTTTTTCAGGATCTTTTGAAGAAATAATTCCTGCAAGGAAGCTGAAGAATTTTTATCCTGGTGTAGCGGAGCACAAAGACATTTCCAAGTTGGTCCTCCTCCTTTCTTCCTCTGTGAATTCTCTAAGAAAGGTGGCTCATGACGCCCTGCAAGGACTTTCAAAAATACAAGACACTCTGGACGGAGGACCGAGATGTGAAAGTGAAGGTGCGTTTCTGCTACTTCTGATGCAGTTTGCGTTTGAATTGTTTATATCCAACGTATGCGGGAACACCAAGAAAATATCAGTGATGATGACGGGAACTCATGAGCAGAGGTCAAGAGCCTATAAATGCCAAGCAGCTAACATATTATATCATGTGTAGTTCTCACATGGACACTTTGAGGCAATTGATAATAATGAGGCTCAGGCAGATTGTACTTAATTAGCTTAAACAATTCAGTATCGGTGATGTTACAGACAGGTCTGGAGGCCAGGTACTCAAGGGTGTGTGACACTTACCTAGACTTGGTTATATTTTTGGTTAGAGACTCAAAGTAACTTGAGAACTCTGAATAACCATTCATGCTATTTTGTGAAATTCTCTCACATAGCCTCCTCTTTTAGCACTATAAATTTATCCCTTTCCGTACTGAGCCATTGGCCTGATAGTACATACAAGTGGAGAGTGTATAAGCGAATGCGATTTTCTAACTTAACTATTATAAGTGTCAGATTTATACTGTCAAAAAGCTAAAGAAAATATTGTTTCCTTACTACAGGAGTTTTTGGCTAAAAACCCCTCTCTGACCGAAATCAGATCAGAAATTCTGCACTATGCTACTTTTGAACAGGAGATTGATGAGTTGAAACCTGTTATTGTTGTAGGAGCACTCGAATTGCATACAGGTACTTAAAGAATATTCTGTAAAATCTGTATTTTCACATGAAATGTTACTTTAGAAAGCAGTTATTAAGCTACCTTGGTAAATATTATAAATATTAAATATTTCAGGACCATCGATATTGTTTATATATGCATTATGTATGTATGTTATATATTATTATATATTTTACATATAATATTATGCCAATGTGGCTTAATACACTTAACATTCTGCACAGTTCCTCTATTGGCAGTAAAATAACTAAAAGTACGGGCAAAACTCTTTTTCATGTTACTGTGAGGAGCGGGTTGTATACCTGAGATAAGAGTCAGTTTGAAGTCTCCTAAGAAGTGAATCCATTTGGGGTTAGAGTACAAAGGATGTTGGGACAACCACTTAATGTCTGAAATAGAAAACCCAAGGTGACTTTATGGCTTACTGTAGTGAAGGAGAGGTTGGTCAGGCACAGCGCTGCCAACAGAGCAGACTGCCAGTCGTATACAGGGTGGCTGGGCAGCATGGAGTCTAAGGATTGTGTGCCTAAATAAGTTAACATCATCTGTAGAAGGGTGCTTGCTCAGGTGACACTGTTTTCTGTTGGTTGGCACTTAGATGGAGGCTTATTATATTCCTCCTGACTGGTTTCCATTCAGAAGAAAGGGGCTGACACTGATTGGCTTGCAAAAGTTTGTGAACTAAAGTGAATTGGTCTATGGTTTAGGTTTAAAACTGGGTGTGGTGGCTACTTATTGCCATGGTATGAAGGTACAATCATTCTTATCTTAAG
This sequence comes from Eonycteris spelaea, assembly GCA_003508835.1. Taxonomy (NCBI): domain Eukaryota; kingdom Metazoa; phylum Chordata; class Mammalia; order Chiroptera; family Pteropodidae; genus Eonycteris; species Eonycteris spelaea. The sequence continues at coordinate 3,811,874 of PUFA01000069.1, forward strand.
TTTCTGAGAAGATTTTATTCTCAGAAGATATTTGAATGACTATTTTACATTAACTATCCACCTTAAGCAGATTTTCAGATCTGTCCTCATGGAATCAGTGTAACTGTGGCTCTCACATTTGACTACCAAGGTTACTTGATCCCTCTTCTGCAGGAGACAATGACAGTGCCCACCTCGTGAACTACTTTATATGAGACACTTAGCATGGTGCCTGGTAGAGAGTTGATGTTCAATAAATATTGAATACTATTATATCTGTCAATAAGGGATTTAATTTGGAGAAGAATCACAAATACTTGAGGAGATTATTAGCTAGCAATCATAAACTGTATATCAGGGACAATAATTATAAGAACTTCTGTAGCATTTTAGAAACTGTACTCTAGTATTTTAATGTCCTATTTATTTCCTTATAGTGGTTAGGACTATGATCCTTAATAAAAAAAAAAATCACCAGTATCACAGTGTTCTAGTTGGCCAGGTACTTGATTTTAGAGAGAGGAAACTAAAAAATGTAATAGGTGACAATGGTTATAAAGAAAGGGGAAAGTGGACTGAATCCCTGGGGTCCAAGGAAAAGGGGAAAAGAGACTCAGGAGATATGGACCTTATGAGATAGAATCTCACAGCCTCAACCAACAAGTTGGCTGTGTGTTTCTTCTCAGGCTACACTGTCCTCAGCTCCCTAGTCCTTTCTCGTTAACTGTTGGGAGTTGGGAAGGGAGCAGTTATGTTTCAAGCTTGTCAGGGCTGGGGAGTTTAGGGGTACCGAGTGTAGATAAAAGGGACGAGTAGGGATTAATAAGGTGGAGTTGACTAGTTAGAGCTGTTTTGTTTTCAAGAGACAGAAACCCATTTGAGCTATGTTAAGGGGAAAATGGTATATCCCAGAATCCAAGATGCAACTGAGCTTTAGGAATAACTAGAACCAGGGACCGTGCAGGAAGCTGAGGAAATCCTTTCTCTCTGGCTCTCCTTTCTTCTTCCCTCTGTGCATGTCCTTTTCTGCTTCCCAGGCCAGAGGGCTCTCCCTTAAGTCTCATTCCAAACTCTCAAGAGGATTCTAATTAGTGCATAAAAGGTCAAAATTGACTAGGACAATCAGCTAGGCCCAGGTCAAGGGTCAGGTTATATGTATTCTCTAACCATGTAGATGAGGTAGAGAGTGGAATAACAGAAAATGGGCAGGTTTGGCAGATGAAAAATATATTACCCTCCACTGCGTGGGGTTACCTAGACAACAATGAGATGACTAAAAGCTGCTAATGGGATGACCAGAAACAGAGCAAGGTTCATGTTGGACAGTGCTAGAAGTAATTTCTGATATTCTTCTCCATAGACTTTTAGTGTCCTCATGCACAATTTAACATAATTCATGGGGATAGAAGCGAAATCTTCTAAATCTAGTAACTTCGCAACATATTTAATTCAGACTAACTTCTTTTCAAGTGCTCTGTAGCCATATGTGGCTAGTGACTATTGACTGGGACAGTGCTGTTATAAATGTTCAGATCACACATAAAATGAATCATTTCAGAATGTCAGTTTTATTGCCATTTTGATTTTTTGTCTTCACCAGAGCCTATGAAATTAGCCTTATCAATTGAGGCTAAGGCATGGAAGATGTTACTCTGTCGATATCTGAATGAAGAATACAAAAAGAAAATGTCAGATATGATAGCATTTATTAATGACTACTTGAAAAAGTTATCTAGACCTATTCGTGATTTAGATGATGTCAGGTTTGCAATGGAAGCCTTGTCTTGTATCCGTGATAATGAAATTCAAATGGACATGACTTTGGGACCAATTGAAGTAAGACATTGCATTTTTCTTTCTTGAAATGCTTTTTTTTTTTTTTTTTAAATAGAGACACACTATAAAGTTGATTCTGTTAACGTATTTCTCCATTTATTTTATGGCACAGTCTGCTTATTTCTCCTTTCTGATATTGGTGTTCTTGAAGGTATTTGGACAATTATCAACAGTGAACAGTATACAAAGGAATATTAATATATTAATGATGCTGTACTAGTCCAGACAGTTCATTTTTTTTGCTAGCACCAACATTTTATGGTAGGGAATGGCTGCAGTTTCTCACATCAGTCCCAACATGTTAGGCAGATTCCTCACATGTCCTTGTCTTTCCTTAGAAACCAGTTATAGGTCTCACTCATGACCAGTGGCATATCATGGGCAGCACAGGGGGAGCAGTCCCCTTAGGCTTATAGTAAACTGTTGGAATGTAGATCAGCAGCAGAAGTTTTTAGGGGAGAGTACTATGTTCATTTTCTACTGCTGATGTATCAAATTACCATAAACTTAATGGCTTAAAACAATACAAATTTATTACCTAGTTTTAGAGATTATAAGTCTGAAAATTAGTTTTATGGGGCCCAAATCAAGATGTCGGGAGGCTCTAGGGAAGAAGACTTTCTTCAGCTTCTAGAGGTTGATTGCTCATGGCCCCGTTCCAGGAATGGCATCGCTCCTACCCCTGCTTCTGTCTGACTTCCTCTCTCCTGCTCCCCCTTTCCCTTATATGGACCTTTGTGATTACATTGGGCCCTCCCAGATAATCCAGGATAATCAAGTAATCCTTCCTTCCTCCTTCCTTCCTTCCTTCCTTCCTTCCTTCCTTCCTTCCTTCCTTCCTTCCTTCCTTCCTTCCTTCCTTCCTTCCTTCCTTCCTTCCTTCCTTTCTTGAGAGATCTGTCCATATCCAACAGTGGGGTATTTAGGTTCCCTACTATGATAGTGTTTTGGTCTGTTTCTCCCTTTAGTTCTGTTATATATTTCATGGCTCCCTGATTGGGAGTATGGATGTTAATAATTGTTAGGTCTTTTTAGTATATGATTCCCTTTATCATTATGAAGTGTCCCTCAGTATCTTTCTTTTTTATTCTGAAGTCTATTTCATCTGATATTAGTACTGCTACTCCTGTTTTTCTCTAAATGCCATTTGCTTGAAATATAATCTTCCACCCTTTCACTTTGTCTTTGGAGCTGAGATGTGTTTTCTGGAGGCAGCATATGGTTGGGTTTTGTTTATTGATCCAATCTGCAACTCCATGCCTTTTTACTGGTGAGTTCAGTCTACTTACATTTAGGGTGATTATTGAAAGATAAGGTTTTCCTATAGCCATTTTTTTTTTGTTTGTTTGTTTTGTTTTCTGGTAGCTCAGTGTTTCCATTGCTTCCTTTCCTTGCATTTTTATCTGCTTTTATTTTGGTTGGGTTTTGTGGATTTTCCCTCTGGTCCTTCTTGTTTTATCTTGTATTCAGTTCTGAATCTTTGGCTTGTGGTTATCATTACATATATGTAAAGGAAAGGATAGTTATTATATATTATATATATAATATATATATATATATATATATATAAATATATATATATAAATATAAATATAGTAATCCATTTTCTTCTGCATGTTCCTTATCTCCATTCCCCTTTGCAAATTTGGATCTTTGAATCCTTCGCTCTTCTATTGTTGTCTCAATTTGTCTCTGTATGCTAAACATTCATTAATGTCTTGCAATAGCAAATCTCTTCTTATTGTTTAAGCTTATAACGAATGCCCTGTTCTTAATAAGGGTTGCACTACTCTGCTTCTGTCTGTCTGTCTGCTAGTCACCTTACTCATACTTATGTATCTTTTTGTCATTTTGTTTTAGGTGGGCTGATCCCTTTCATTATTTCCTGTAATGTAGGCCTCATAGTGGAGAATTCCCTCAGTTTTTGTATGTGTGGAAAGGTTTTTATATCTCTTTCAGATCTAAAGGAGAGCTTTACTGGATGCATTATTCTTGGCTGGTAGTTTCTTTCATTTAGTATGAATATTTTATTCCACTCCTTTCTGACTTGTTAAGTTTGTGCTGAGAAGTCTGATGATAAACTAATGGGTTTTCCTTTATAGGTTATCATCTTTTCCCTGGCTTCCCTGAGAATTCTTTCTTTGTCATTGGTGTTTGATAATTTTATTACAATGTGTTTTGGAGAAGGCTTTTTTGGGTTGAGATAATTGAATGTTTTGTTGGCATCTTGAATTCCAAGCTCCATTTCATTCCTTAGATTTGGGAAATTCTCGTCAACTATTTGCCTGAAAATGCTCTCTGATCCCTGCTCCTTTTGCTCTCTTTTGGAATACTCATTATTTTTCTGTTTCCTCTCCTGATGTCATCAGCTAGTTCTTGTATTTTTCTTTCATTATTTTTCATTCTTCAGTCTCTCTCTTCTTCCTTCTGAATTATTTCTAGATTCCTGCCTTTGATGTCACTGATTCTTTCCTCCATTTGGTCGACTCTATTTCCCAAGCTTGCTATTTCATTTTTCAGCTGTTTCAGTGTGTTATTCATCTCTAGAAGTCCTATTTGATTCTTTATGGGGTTTCAGTCTCCTTGCTAAAGAACTCATTATGCTGATCTAGTTGTTTTTTCAACATTTGGAATTGTTGATGTGAATCATTTTGGATCTCATTGAGTTTTTTCAGAAGTACCGTCCTGAATTTTCTGTCATTTTAGTCTCATATTTCTATGTCTTTAAGCCTATTTTCTGGAGATTTTTCTCTTTCTTTCTGAGCAGCCTTGTCACCTTGATTGTTCATGGTGTTTAATGGACTTTTTCTGCTTCTGAACATTAATGGAAGTGTATTATGATTATTATTTTTTCTTTCCCAGAAAGAAGAGTTGTTATATAAACGTCTCTTTTTAGCCTGTTGCAAAGAAGGTGTTTTTCTTTTGGTTTCTTATAGGTGACGTCTAAGCATCTTGGATCCTTGCTTTATATAAAACCTAAATAATGCCTTTTTAATTTTCTGGTAGATATTTGATCATGCTTGCTACCCTCAGTTTCAGTCCCTGTCAGTGTTAGTGACAGTTTTGGTAGCATGTGCTTAAATACCTGTGGGGCTTCGCAGTATTTTATCTTAGAAAATATGGTTGGGGGAGGCCTCTGGTTGGAGGATTGGGTTGTTGTAGCTCAGCTTCGTGTTTTGCAACTGGAGCTAGTAATAATCAGCTGTTGCTTCTCTGCTAATCATTCTTTGCTTTATGCTCTTATCTATCGACTTTGCTTCTGCTTGGTGCTCACAGATCTCAGGCAGGGATGTTCAGGGAACCCGCCACAACTTCTCTCTCCCCCTCCTCCTGCAGGAAGCTCCTACTGTAAGAGGCAGCTTCTTTGTACCTCCCAATCTACCATCGGACTCCTGCAGTTCGACTTCTGGTAGCTCTTATGTGCAGATCCCTGGCTCGCATGTGCTTGTGTACAGGTTGGGTGTTATTTGTTGAGTTTTAGATGTTCAGCTTATTGTTATTTCAAGGGTAGAGATCTGGGGACATCTCTCACTCTGCCATGCTTCTGATGTCACACACCAATAATTAAATTTTTTAACTTGATCATACTTGCCAAGCCCCTTTTGCCATGTAAGATAACATATTCACAGATTCTGGGGATCGGGATGTGGACAACTTTGGGGAGGCCATTATTTTGTCTACTACAAATATTTTACAACTACTTTTAGAATTTCTGGCTCATAGCGATAATAGAAATAAGACTCTTAATCCATTTTATTACTTTCGAAATTCTCTATAGACAATGAAATCATTTATTGTCTGTACCTGGAGAATTGGCGCTTCCACTGCCTCCTTTTGGCACCCAGTGCTCATAATTAAGCATTGCTTTCTTGAACCCATTTAGAGTTTATACTCTTTGGTAGCTAATGCACTTTATACCTTTACTACTTTTTACAATCTTAGTTTTTGGGAATTTGGGATGCTGACCCATTCCTCAAGATTTAACGAATTATCATATCATTGTTTTCCTGACTGCAGAAGCTCAATTTTTTAGCATAAATTCTTTTGGTAAAGCCAATTGCCAGTCTATTGCTTTAATTATACAAGTTTCTTTTTTTTTTTTCAGAGTATCTCCTGCATCTTCATGTCATTTCATTCTTTGTATAGCAAGCCCATATTTTAATAGAGCATGAGAAAATATTTTGCAAGGTGTTGACACAGGATCAAGGAGGAGAGAGAGGAGAAATGATTCTAGGGATATTTTCTAGGATAGTCTCTCAATATGATCTGCCCACATTTCCATCAGAATCACCTACACACTCATTAAATGCAGATTTCAGGGCTTGGCTATAGCATCAATGCTGATGTCAGTGAGAACCTAGAGGTGCTTCATATACATGTTTCATTTTGGAAACAACTCTTCTGGAATATGCTCTCTTCTATGAGATAGGAGTGTGTTTCTAGAAGACATCTAAATCATTTGGCAAGTTGCTTTCCTTGTGATGTTTCTGAACTCCACCTTCACCCCACAGGAAGCCTATGCTATTTTAAACAGATTTGAAGTTGAAGTAACCAAAGAGGAATCAGAAGCAGTTGATACCTTGAGATATTCTTTCAACAAATTGCAGAGCAAAGCTGTAAGTACAAACTTAATTCTTATTTTTTATTTATGTTCTTATTTAATTTTTATCTTATAATGACTTACTTAAATCATTGTCTCCAGAAAAATACATTTCATACTTTTTAAAAACTTAATATATATTATTTTAATAGCTTTATTGGATATAATCCACAACATAAAATTTACCATTTCAATGTATACAACTCAGTGATTTTCACTGTATTCATAGCTTTGCACAGACACTACCACTATTTATTGTTAAAACATTTTCATCACCTCCAAAGAAATACCATACCCATTAGCAATTATCCTTGTTTTTTCCCCTCGCAAAGCCACTGGCAACCAGTAATCTACTTTCTATCTCTATGTATTTGCCTTTTCTGAAAACGTATATAGATAGAATCATACAACATGTAGTTTTGTGACTGGCTTCTTTCACCTACCATAAGGTTTTCAAGGTTTATCTGTTTATCAATATCAATACTTTATTTTCTTCAAGACTAATGACGTTGAGAATTTTTTCAAGTACTTATTGGCCATTTGTATATCTTCTTTGGAAAAATGTGAATTTAAAATTTTTGCTTGTTTTAAAACGTTGGTTGTCTATCTTTGAGTTGTAAGAGTCTTTAACATATTCTGGATAAAAGCCCCTTATTAAAAGATTGCAAATATTTTTTGTCACTCTGTGGGTTGTCTTTTCATTTTCTTGATGCTGTCCCCTGAAGTAAAAAAGTTTTTATTTGGTGAGGTCCAGTTTGTCTAATTTTCTTTCATTGCTTATGTTTTTGATACCATTTCTAGGGAACCATTGCATAATCTAGGGCCATGAAGATTTACTATGTTTTCTTAAGGGAGTTTTATAATTTTAGCCCTGACATTTAGGTCTCTGATACATTTTGAGTTAATTTTTGTATATGTTTTGAGTTTTGGGTCCGACAAATAAAAAGCATGTGAATATCCAGTTGTCTCAGTGACATTTCTTGAAAAGATTATCTTTTCACCAATGAATTATCTTGACACCCTTGTTGAAAATCAGTTGACCATAAATGGAAGAGTTTATTTCTGGACTCTCAATTCTGTTCTCTTGATCTGTATGTCTATTCCTTTACCAGTACCATATTGTCTTGATTACTGTAGCTTTGTACTGTTTTTTTTTTAATTGTGGTAAAATACACATAACATAAAATTTATCATCTTAACCATTTTTAAATGTATGTAATTCAGTAGTGGTAAGTATATTCTCATTGTTGTGCAATCAGTCTCTAGAACTTCTTCATCATGTAAAATTGTAACTCTATACTCATTAACCAACAACTCTTCTTTCTCCCTTCCTTCAGCCCCTGTCATTTCACTTGCTATCTCTATGCATTCGACTACTCTATGTATCTTAGTGGAATCATACAATATTTGACCTTTTGTGACTGGCTTATTTTAGTTAGCATAATGTCTTCAAGGTTCATCCATGTTGTAGCATGTGCCAGAATTTCCTTCCTTGTCAAGTCTGAATAATATTCCATTATTAGTATATACCACATTTTATTTATTCATTCATCTATTAGTGAACACTTGGGTTGCTTTCACCTTTTGGCTATTGTAAATAATGTTGCTATGAACATGGGTATATGACTATCTTTTTGAGTCCCTGCTTTCATTTTTTTTTTTTCTGATATCTACCCAGGAATAGAATCCTGGATCATATAGTAATTCTTTTTTAAAATTTTTTGAGGACTGTCATATTATTTTCCATTGCTGCTGCACCATTTTACATTCTCACCAACAGGGCACACAGTTCCAATTTTCCCACATCCTTGCCAACACTTGTTTTCTGTTTCCTTAATAATAACCATCCTAATGGGTAAGGTGGTATCTAATTGTGGTTTCGGTTTGGATTTCCCTAATGATACATGATGTCGAGCATCTTTTAATATTGACCATTTATTGACCACTTGTGTATCTTCTTTGGAGAAATGTCTATTCAAGTCATTTATCTATTTTTTAATTGGATTGTTTCTTTGTTGCTGAGTTGAAGGAGTTCTTTATATATTCTGGATATTAACATTTTATTAGATACATGATTTGCAGTTATTTTCTCCCATTTGGTAGTTGTCTGTTTACTCTGTTGATTGTGTCCTTATAGTTCTTTTTATTTCTGTAAGGTACGTAGTGATATACCCTCTTTCATTCCTAATTTTAGTAATTTGAACCCTTTTTCCTTTATTCTTGGGTAGCCTAGATAAAGGTTCCTCAATTTTGTTGATCTTTTCAAAGATGAAACTTTAGGTTTATTGGATTTTCTCTGTTGTTAGTCTGTTCTCTATATCATTTATTTGTGTCCTATTTTTTAAAATATTTTTTTCCTCTGCTTCTATGGGTTTATTTTGTTCTTTTTTGTTTAGTTTGTTAAGGTGGATGATTAGTTACTGATTTGAGATCTTTTTTTCTATTCATGTATTCATTTATAGGTATATCTTTCTCTCTAAGCATTTTAAGTTATTTTGTGTGTGTTTGTTTATTAAAATTATTGGGGTGACATCGGTTAATAAAATCAATAGGTTTCAAGTGTACAATTTAATAATATGTTATATGTATATTGCATTGTGCGTTCATCACCCAAAGTGAAATTGCCTTACGCCACTCTCTAATCATTTTTGAACCAGTAAATATTTACACACCACAAGTTAAACATTAAAAATGAACTCCAAGGGAGAACACAAATTATTTAATTAAACTGAAAAATTTTATTGAATATTAATTAACAGTGGCTTATAATTTCTTGTTTATGGAAAAATTTGTCACTGAGATTAAAGCAAGGCATAGTAGCAGGGACACAGAGCTTAAAATTGGGGTCATAACTGTGACTTCATCTTTGCTGTCAGCCAGTTGGGTGATCTTATGCAAGTTAATAACCTTTGTTTCTAAATGTCTTCATTTAGAAATATTTTAGGAATATTTTATCTAAATATTCCTAATATTTATCTAAATGGGGTCATTTAGAAATATTTTAGGAATATTTTATCCACAGTTATGAAGCTCACTTGAGGTAATGTATATCAAATATTTTTAATATACATGTTTATTTATATTCATGTTAAGTGTTGGCTAATTGCTTGTTTTGAAAAATGGTTGCTGGTTAGTCAGGAGAGTGACTCTTAGGAAAGAAATGGGGAATCCTCCATTGAGATTTGGTGAAACCCAACTTTGTCTTGTTCAATGGAAAAAAATCATGTGAGTTATTCTTTCTCTTCAACTATTAGTGTTGAAGCCATAACCTATCCTCCAGTAGAGAGAGATAGTTCAATACTATAATCACTATTAAGCTTAAAGTAGTTCTAATCAAGACAGATGTTACTGTTGAGAGCAATTAAAAGCAGGGGCCTTAGAACCTCACTGCCAAGTTTTGAATCTTGACCTTACCTTGTACTCGTGCTAGAACCTTGAATAAATTACTTACCCTCTCTATGCCTTAGTTTTCTCACCTGTAAAATGGGTATAATATTCGTATTTACCACACAAAGTTGTTGTGAATGTTAAATAAGTTAACATATAAAGAGCCTGACAGATAGTAAGCATGAATTAGGTGCTAGGTATTATGACTGAAGGTTTAAGCAGAAGCTTTCTTTGAAGACCATTGTGGAGGGCATTTGTTATCATTTTTTTATACTCTGAATAATATCACTTTCTTTTAGGGAATAGCTTCAACCACTACAATCATGTGAACCTTCTAGAGATTACTAACTGCAGACCTTGGCCTGGCTCTAGAGACAGCAGGTGACGCAGACTGAGCCTGTAGAAGTAATTGTTTCTGTGGCCACAGTGATGGCCTGAAATGGATCAGACAGGAAACTTTCCTAACTGCATTTAGAAAAGGTGGCTTTGCCTCCTGGGTCATGAAGTAGAATGATTTGAATCTCCTGTTGGTACATTTGTATTGTTTATTTTATTTTATTTTTTTTTAAACAAACAACATTGCAGAGACATCTTTGTTCATACAGAACATTTGTGGGATAACAGACTTGCTGGAATAGAATTGTAGTTTTCGTTCAATACATTATTTTCACTCTCATGTTGAATATTCTTTTTTATTCTAGGTTTCCGTACAAGATGAACTAGTTCAAGTGCAGCCACAATTTAAAAGTAATCTGCTCGAGTCTGTGGAAGTTTTTCGTGAGGATGTAATGAATTTTGCAGACGCATATGAGACGGTAATTTAAATATTTGCATCCTGTGTGTTAAAATGTTTGCTGGTATGTTTATATTAAGTGAAAGCAATGAACCCTGAGAACTATACTATGATTTGTACATTGTATGTGAGAGACTGTATTTACATATTCACAGTTATCAAAAAAGGGAATAGCTACTCTTTCAAGCATGTTTTATGGAGTTAGAAGATTTAACTATTAAAAGGAGCAAGAACTTTGAAGATCACTTAAGGAGCAAAGGGTCTGGTTTTGCTCTTTCTCAGGGCCAGAAATCTTATAGTTGAAAATGTTATACAGTTATTAAAAGGCTCTAAAAATCTATAAACTCTGTAATACCAGGGCATTATGCAACTGATTTCCTTCCCACTAATGCTTAGAGAGCTCTTAGAGAAAAGTTTCATGGAAGATAAATAATAAAAGTCATTCTTGGTTATCCTGATAAACTACTCAGTCTGGTATAATGACTGATAATGGTCGGCCTCTTGATGTTAAACTCAGAAGTTGGATATATTCCCCTAGAATATTTTTTTTTAGTGGTCATAATGGATCTAGATCCATAAGATATCTATGCCCTTGGTGCTACTTATATGACATTTTTTTTTTTACATGTACTAAACTTATCTCTTTTAGTTGGATCAGTCAACATTTTATTGCCCAGTTATTCCATTATACCAAAAATCTGGCCTATTATTTTGCCCATCCATAATATTCATGATCATACAGACTATCTGGGGTCCTTTTGGCAACTATTTTGTGGCTCACGCCACCAGAGACTATTGCTTCTTTAGAATTTTCACCCTATTTGTGTCTCTATTTCTATATTGGGTTGAAGAATTAGTGAAAGGAGGCTATTCTCAGGATAGAATAAATAATCATATCAGTTATTCTAATGCACAACCACAGCATCAATATTTATAATCATAAATGAAATGAAGCAGAGCTCTGGTGGTACAAACTTCATACAGGATGAAATTTTGTCACACATTTTATTAGCTATATCAAGGTCCTTAAAAAATTAATGGAAGTTGGAGTGATGCAAATGTTCTAAAATGATTGTGGTCATGGTTACACAACTCCATTACACAAAACCATTGCATTGTACATTTTCTTTTTTTTCAATTGTTCATTTTAAATGATGGATTGTATAATATGTGAATTATATCTCAATAAAGCTGTTACAAAAAATAAATGAAAACTTCATGTATAGTACAAAATTAGACCATTTAAATTAAAAATAATGTTTATTTAAAAGGAAATAATAGATAAACCAAATAAATTAATAAATAAATATGATTAGGAATTAAAGTGGAGATTATATTATTTATTACAGGAAGGGCCCATGGTTCCAAATATACCACCCCAAGAAGCTAGCAACAGGCTACAGATATTTCAGGTAAAACTACATTACAGATTTTAATTGTATTCTAATCTGCTAAATAATGTGATTGATTCCTTTTTCTGTGTCCCTCCATGCTCTTTTCTACAGAATATCTGTATTTTTAGAGAATAAAACTTTGATTTTGAACTTAAATGTATACCCTGTTCTAGTTCTAAGCATCTCATTTGTATGTAAAATGAGAAAAACTTACAGAATAATAAAATATATCAAATAAGATTTTAAATGTTGGCAAATGATTTCCCTGTCTTCCCTCTGTATCCACTAATTTTCTTTCTTCTGTATTCATCACTTGCAACTTCTCTGCTCCTTTGTCTTACCTCAGACATTACAATACTCATTCGGTCAGGAGAACCATTCACCATTTTTTTCCTACACTCGGTTGCTGAGCACACCTAGAGAAAAATCACACACTCATTTGGATGAACGTTTTGTAGATTCATGAATTCCTATGTAAGCTAGCTTTTCAGGAGTATCAGGCAATTTCGTGTTTGTTTCTGTTCTCTCTCCTGTTTCCTGCAGTGGCTGTACGATATGTTCATGTTATCTTTATGTCCCCTATCCTTCTTGCATTCTTAGTCATTAAAAAATATTTATCAGATACCTGCTATGTGACTTGGTCAATAGAGAGGTGATTAAGAAATGGTTCTTGCCTCTAAGCTGCTAAAACCTGGTAGGGAGGCAGAGAGCTAGAGAGATAATCACAACATCATGCAGTAAACACTGCTTACGGGAACTTGTGTTATGGAAGAAGATGTAAGGAGATCCCAACTCAGATGGAGGCTGGTGGGATAGACAGAGAAGGCTTCCTGGAAGAGAAAGCATCCAAGTTGCATCTTGAAGGACTACTTAGAGTTAGTCAGGGGAAGAGGAAGAAAAACAAGTTAGGCAGAATTTGCGGCTTGTACAAAGGCCCCAAAATGAGATAAGCAGGGAGATTTAGGGAGATGTAAGGAGTGTAGTTTAGGGTGCGATGGGCAGAAAAGATGGCAATGGGGATGGGGCAGAAGAATGGGCAGCAGTCACTAATGGGAGGGCCTTGCAAGCTATGCTGAGGAGTTCATAGTCTATCCTGAGGGCTGGAGGACTCTAAGTAGGAAATGATAGGGTCAGGTTTGGATTTTTAAAACAGTCGTGTTTTTAAAAGATTTATCTGGCAGTAGTGTGAAGGTGGTTTGGAGCGAGGATAGTTGGACCAATGGGAGTTTCAGTAATACAAGAAATTGTAAAGATTGAGACAAGCAAGTTGCATTTGGAATAAAGAAAACTGGATAGATTGTGGGTTTAATAGAGACTGACTGGAAAAGCTTGGAGCCTGGTTTGGGAGCAAAAAATTAAGGTTTTCAGCTTGGGCAAATAGGTGAAAATAGAGCTATTTACTTAATAACAAATATGAGAAAAAGAGTAGATTTGGGATTTTTTTTTTGAACAGATGGTCTTGTTTCCAAATTTACAGAGGAAATTTAAGATCTGTGATTTGAATTACGGAGAGATGTGTCCTGATTCTTGTCCCTGGGGACTCTTTACTTTGCCCCTTGTCTCTTCTTAGGTCAACCTTTTTCTCTACTTTTAATGTTTTCCTGTTTATTAAGTCTTTTCGATTAGCATTTTTAAAACTGTTTGTCTTTCCTTCTTAAAGTACAGTAGCATTCTCTGTTCTGTGTTCCCTTCTAGACTTGACTTTTTCTTTACTCATTTCTAATTTCTTCCTGTGTTTATACTCATTTGATAACTGAGTTATTCACCCCAAGCAAATAAATGGAGGAGTGAAGTTAGTAATTTTTTCCTTGCTGCTTTATATGTAAGTTCCGTGGATGGTTTAGGCTGGTTCTATGCACCCTTTTGCCAAAAAGGTTCAACAAGTTAGATGGAATCTGTCAAGTTGAAGGTTCTCCTGAGAGTGATGGGAGCAGTTCAGGCTTTTCCCACCATAACCGACTGGAATTTATCATATGATATCTAACTTTCAAGTCTTTCCCTTGATTTGAGTATTTTCAAATAGAAAAATCTATACTCTGATAGAAACAGTTTTGTCCCAGGATCATTGGAACAATCAGAAATTGCTGCTGGTCCTTAGTGGAATAAACTTGTGCAAAGTAAGTAGACAAAATAATCTGTCATAGAGCTCAGTGTCTCTGTCTCCTGATTCCAGGGAGGGTAAGTCTAGCCCAGTAACTCTTGTGGATTTTTATTAAGTAGATTGCATGTATTGACAAGGATTTTCCTGGGTTGCAGCAGGCATGAGCCTTTCATTTAAATGTGATGTCCTCAGACAAAAAGTCTAGTCCCTTGTTATTGTAAGCATTCGTCTCTCCCCAGAACTATGACAGTCACTTTTGGACTAAAACCAGCTCCTCCCTTCACCCTTGCCAGGACTTTCTGCTGGACCCTGGAGGAGACTCTGAGGTTTTTTGTTACCCGAAGTCCTCAGGTTTGGATCTGAAGTCCCAGTGAATGGCTTGCCTCTCTGGAGGAGCCAGACTAAAACTGATCCACTCATCTGGTGGCTCCCAGTAGAACCCCTCAGTAATAAAAACGAGATGTATAATGAGAAGAGATAGTAATGTTGGATGGGGATAAGTGCCAAGGACAAAAAATAGCAGGAGGGGACCATAGAGTGCTGGGTGGTATGTATGTGAAGTGGAGATGAAATTTAAAATAGGTTCTGCAGAGAAGGCCTTCTTGAGAAGGTGATATTTGAGTAGAGACCTAGAGGATTATGGGAATGAGTCAGGCGGATATCTGGAGGAGCAGCTTTCCAGGCAGGGGAAAGAGCAAGTGCAAAGGCCCTGAATAAGACCATATGTGAGAAGCAGCAAGGGGGTCAGTATGGCTGGAGCAGAATGATCAGGGAGAGAGTAATAGCAGTAAGATCAGAAGGTAAGGAGAGGACAGACTGTAGAAGACTTGCCAGCCTCAGGAAGGGCACTGGCTTTGACTCTGAGTGAGAAGAGTGACATGATCTTGTTTGTGTTTTCAGTGAATCACCCTCCCTACTGTGTTGAGAATAGATTATTGGTAATCAAGGATAGAAGCAGGGGGACTAAGTAGGAGGCTATTGCAATAATTTACATGAGTGTGATATAACTTGGACTAGAGTGGTGGCATTGGAGATGAGAAGTGGTTGGAGACTGGGTGTATTTTGAAGGTAGACACTCCTTGTCTTTCCTCAAGAGTTACCAAATCATGGGTCAGCGCCTGAGACTTTAATCTGTCACCCTTTTATTAAGAGTGTGGTCACTTTGTTGAAAAGGCAATGCAGGGTCCATCTCTTGCCTTCTTGTATCTTCTGTTCTACTTATGCCTGGAGGTGTGAGCCAAGCAGGCTATTTACTATGCATCTGGCTGGATATGTGATTTGGGGTCAGATTTTCAGACTCAACTCTCCTCAAAAACAGGTGCTCCCCTCTGCCCTCCCCAAAACAATTGCTAAGATCTAGATCTCCAGAAGAAGTAAGACTTTCACATTGGGTCTCAGGCCCCAGTGGTGATTCTAGTGCAACTTTAATCTGATTTCGGAAGTTTCCAAGCACTCCTTGGCCTGTTGATAAAGCTGATATTTTGTTCCTCGTTTGTCTGGTACTGTGGGTCTGTTTATATTATTTGGGACCCAAATAGAAAAAGGGGTGAGTAATTGGCATCCATTAATAGTCTTCACCACATTAACAAGGTTTTAAACGTCACTATTTTAATGCATGCTAACTTTGATGTTTTCATTTCTCTTTTGCCAATGTTCACATAGTCCCGTAAACTCTGTTCAGTAAGTATATTGAGTAACCACTAAGGAGTATAAAAAGTGCAAACTTTGGTCCTTGCCCTCTAGGAATGAAAAGTACTTTGGAGTTCCTCCAGTGTCTTCTTCACACCTTCTTGATCTGACTGCTGTAAAATATTCTAATATGTCTGTCAGATCTATGTCACTATCTGAGCATTTTGATGCCATATATTTTCAAGGGCTGAGAATTTAGGATTTTTACTGATATGTTACACCATTTAAATAGAGCCCACATATCTTGTTATAGGCAGATTATTTCTATTGGCTTTTGTGCTTTAATTCTTAGCATTCTAACTATAGGAGATTCAAATTCCAGTTCAACTTTGCTGATTTAAATTGTTAAAATGGACTCAAATGGTGTTAAAATGGGATCCTTCATTTTATAGACTCTTTATTGCTTATAGAGAAAACAGAGTTAGGTGGATTATGCTAACGCTTCACTCATTTGAACCCTGTAGTAGAGATGACCAGTTTAAATTAATGATAAAGCCTGAATTATAGAATTTTTGAAATGTAGTTTTATTATGTTCAGACATATTTATGGGAACTTGAACTGTGGATTTTCTGGGGACTACTTAAGTTTATTAAGGAAATAATCTGATATAAAATAGATACTTTTAGAATGCTTGAAATTTAATTTTCCTAAGTGCTTAACTGTTTCTCTGATAGCTTGGTATCAATATAAATTGGCTTCACAAATACTTGCTTCATAGCATTAAATAAACATCAATGTAGCTTTTATTTCGATTATAATAAATTCTACTTTAATGGGGAGTGAATTAATTATATTTAACGACAATTCAAAAACCCTTTATAGGCCAATTTTGATGATCTGTGGAGGAAATTTGTTACATATTCATCTGGTGAACAACTTTTTGGATTGCCTGTGACTGACTATGAGGTTTTACACAAAGTCAGGTAAGTTTAGAAATTGTATAAGTGTTACATGCAAATAATTAAATACTGTCTACTTGAAGAATCATGTCTTCATAAATCCTTTATTATATGGAGAAGGGCCTCCCTTGCAACACTTCTAAAATTTCCCTCTATTCCTGGCTATTCCTGACCCATTGTACACATAGTCTCCATACACAAAAGAAATATTCTAGAAGAGCAGAAAATACATTGCAAAAATTCTGGGCGTTCAATAAAGCCTGCTTTATTTTTTTTCTTTTCACCATTTTTGAATAATGTTAATGATTGTGCAGAAGCACTGCAGTTTGGGATGATTTTTGTTTATTTAAAGGAATAGCCATCCTCAGCTCTCAAGCCCTTCTTGCTGCATTTATGCTAAGTGTTCTTCCCCATTGAGTAGAGTAGATTGAAGACCAAGAAACTTAATTGATTTTTAAACAGTAACAATTTATTTTAAACAGTGGATCTAGGATTTAAACATGTGTCCTTTAATAGAATTTTAAATATAACTTTCCTCCAGGGCAAAATTAAAACAGCAGTGGTAGTTAGTTAAGGATCTTGGCTAAAAATATATATATACTTCTTTCAAAGTCACAGCATGAAAATGTCATGACAAAATAGACATGTGATTATCTGAAGATAAATTAATGCTTCAGCTGCTTAGGTTGTATGGTTTGTATTCTTTTTTCTAAAGTAGTCATTCACCAAGCTTAACGCCGTGATCAATTGTGTTAGAATTGCATATGTCTGGTCCTTGCCCCTGACTTACTGAATCAGAATCTCTGGGATTGGGTCTTGGAAAATCTAAATTTTTATAAATTCTCTAGTTAATTCTTTTACATACTCAGTCTGAACTCAATGTATTATTTTAATCTTTAGTGTTCTAAGAAAAATAATCATCTTTATTTACCATTTGGACCAATAGACCCTTTTTATTTTTATTTTTTAATATTTTAATTTATGAATAATTTACAGAAGCAATTTTATTGAAAATTTAGTAGGAATTTAAGTAGTGAAAACCCAGGCTTTTACTCCATAATCTCCTGGTTTAAAAATTTATATACATGAAATGGAGATCGACCTTTGTATGCTGTCGTTCATGAACCTGGAGCATACCCATCCTGTAAACACTAATTCCAGATTTCGAATTCATTTCCAATAGCTTCTAGCTTATAATTACTTTTGGTTTTTCTTGCACTTGCATTGTTAAAACTTAAGACTATTGAAACCTGGGACACTCATAATTTTGTTGAACGAAAGATTATCATCTTTGCAGTATAAATATAAAAATCTTTACTTTTAGGGTTGAATGATCAATTCAACAATTTTTTTCATATCTGTATCATCCATTTCCTTTGAATACACATCTGTCCTCAGCATGTGTCTACTTAAGGAATATATCAAATAAAACTTACATAAACATTATAATATATGAAAGAACATTGTCATTTATCTTTTTCACAAAATGGTACGGTCTCGGCTCTTGTTGCAAAATATTGCATGGAGAAGCCCTTGCCTCTATTCAAATACATTATTCATTCATAAATTAATGAGTTTAATAAAATTCATCAAGATTGTGGTCATCTAAAGACTAATAGTCTGAGATTTTGCTTAGACAATTAGTTTCACTATCAAAATTAGAATCTAGAGTTCTGCTTTCTCTTTTACGTTTAATACTTAGGAAGTACCTTCCTTTGTCAATTTTCTTCCCTGCTGTTTTAGGTAGAAAATGAAAAATCAATTTCTTAACTATATTAAATGAAAGCTAAATAAACAAAAAATTAAAAGATCACAAAAATGATATCTCCAGAGAACTTTTTAAATACTTTCTTGAAAGATGTTATACTTTGGGCAGCACAGTAAGTAACCTGGAGGATGATGCAATAGGGATCTTTTTCATTATTGCATCATCTTTAGAGATTTCACCGTTCTTCCCTTTTCTTATTATTTTAGTCATTTTTAGCACAGTAGGGAATAATCAGTGATTAATAATGAAATAATCCCTAGGATGATGTATTAGCAAAATGAAACAAGAAATGGAAAAACAAGATAACTAGGATGCAGAATGTGTCTTAGATTTATAAAAAGGGCCAGTGTGCTCAATAAAATGAATTTTGCTCCATTAAAAACATAACAAATTTTAGCGTTACCTAAATAAAACAGTTTTGAATATCAGTCCTTACAAATGGTTAGCACTACATAAGAAATAAACTCAAAAAACTAAAATTGGGTGTATTGAAACACTCATAGTGTGCTAACATTTGAGGAATTCCTGGGAGAATCCAAAAACTGTCGAGTGGTCAATTTTTGTTGTTTTATACAGTAAAAATCTTTTGCTTTTCTTAAACCTGGAATCCCATCTCTTTATTCTTGCTCTGGATAAAACTCCATTTGGGCCATGAGGGAAAACTTTTAGTAGGAAAGTGATATTTAATGTCAGACTTAAAAGGCAGACGTTCTCATAAAATTCAGCTTGCATTTGAAAGAAAAAATCAAAATAAAATCTTAGCCTTAGCTTTGATCTTGTTATGAAGTTTGGTCACATTGTTTGCAATATTTGTATGAATAATAATCAAACCATTTGTTAATACCAAGTCATTCTATTTTTTGGAACATTTGAGAGCTATAAACTTGACATAATTTATGGAGCTTTTATAAAGTCTTTGTTTGGAAACCGACAGGATTGTAAGCATAAGCATGTTGGTGCCTATAAGACATTCTACACATAATGTATGAAGTATTTAGATGAATTCTGCTTATGCAATAATGATATTTATTTTAAAAATATACATTATGTAATGACAAATTTTTGGTTTCCCAGGAAGGAACTCAACTTGCTGCAGAAGCTGTATGGACTGTATGATACTGTAATGGGCAATATTAGTGGTTATTATGAAATACTTTGGGGAGATGTAGACATTGAAAAAATTAATGCAGAACTGCAGGAATTTCAAAATAGGTGAGTTTCAATGGAATTAAGCTTATCTTTTTATAGTGCTTATCTTCTTAGGATCCTATAGGTATTTCACTAATGAATTTATCCTCTGATAATTGCTATAAATGCATAACAACTTCTTCAAAGAAATGTGCAGATGAAATAAATTTTCCTTTTTTTTCCCCTGAAAGATGTCGTAAACTTCCAAAAGGACTTAAAGATTGGCAAGCATTCTTGGATCTGAAAAAAAGAATTGATGATTTCAGTGAGTCATGTCCTCTACTAGAAATGATGACCAATAAAGCAATGAAACAGAGACACTGGGATCGAATCTCCGAGTTAACTGGAACTCCATTTGATGTGGAATCTGATTCTTTTTGTCTTAGAAATATTATGGAAGCACCACTCCTTAAAAATAAGGATGACATTGAGGTACAGTGCACAAGGGTTCCTTTTTCCACATTCTCAACACTTATTATTTCTTGTATTTGTGATGTTAGCCATTCTAATAGGTGTGAGTGATACCTCATTGTGGTTTTGATTTGCATTTCCCTGATGATTAGTGATATTGAGCACTTTTTCATGTAAATGTTGGCTATGTGTATGCCTTCTTTGGAAAAATATCTGTTCAGATCCTCTGCCTGTTTTCTTAAATTGTATTATCTCTGTTTTTGCTATTGAGTTATATGAGTTCTTTATATATTTTGCATATTAAACCTTTATCAGATTTATGATTTGCAAATATTTTCTCCTATTTGGTAGGCTGCCTTTTCATTTTGTTGATGGTTTCCTTTGCTGTGCAGAAACTTTTTAGCTTGATGTAGTTCCACTTGTTTATTTTTGCTTTTGTTGCTTTGGCTTTTGGTTTCAAAAATCCTTGCCAAAAAATCACTGCCATTACTGTCAAGGAGCTAACCACCTATGTGTGTTGTAGGAATTTTATGGTTTAGTCCTTTTATATTTAGGGTGATTATTGAAATATGAGATCTTCTTATAGCCATTTTAGGTTTTACTTTCTGATAGCTCAGTGTTTCCATTACTTCCTTGTCCTTGGGTGTCTTTTTTTTTTTTTTTTTTAATTTTGGTTATCTTTGTGGATTATCCCTTTGGTTCTTCTTGTTTTATGTTATATACTTCAGATCTGAATCTTAAGCATCTGGTTACCATTATGAATATGTCAAGGATAGTTATATATATATACAGTCATCTATTTTCTCTGACAGTGCCTTATCTCCATTCCCCATTGTGAATTTGGATCTTTGAATCTTCCCTTTTCAGTCATTGTTGTCTCATATTGTCCCTATGTATTCATTACTATCTTACTATAGCAAATCTCTTCTTATTTAAGCTTATAATGCCCAGGTTACACTACTCTGCCTTTGTCTGCCTGCTAGTCACCTCACTCATAGTTATGTATTTTTTTATTATTTTGTTTTAGGTGGGCTGACCCCTATCATTATTTCTTGTAGTGCAAGCCTCGTAGTGAATTCTCCATTTTTTTATATGTACGAAAGGCCTTTATGTCTCCTTTATATCTAAAGGAGAGCTTTGCTGTATACATTATTCTTGGCTGGTAGTTTTTTTCATTTAATAGTTTCTGGCTTGTTAGGTTTGTGCTGAGAAGTCCGATGATAATCTAATGGGTTTTCCTTTATAGGTTACCATCTTCTTTTCCCTGGTTGCCTTGAGAATTCTGTCTTTGTCATTAACTTTTGATAATTTTAATACAGTGTGTCTTGGAGCAGGCCTTTTTGGGTTGAGATAATTGGGTATTCTGTTGACTTCTTGAATTCCAAACTCCAGCTCATTCCTTAGATTTGGGAAATTCTCATCCACTATTTGTCCGAAAATGCTTTCTAATCCGTGCTCCTTTTTCTCCCCTTCGAGAAAGCCTATTATTTTTATGTTTTCTCTTCTGATGGTATCAACTAGTTCTTAAATTTCTCTTTCATTATTTTTCATTTTTCTGTTTCTCCCTTTTTCCTTCTGATTTCTAGATTTCTGTCTTCGATAACACTGATCCTTTCCTCCATTTGATCAACTCTATTTCCCAAGCTTGCTATTTCATTTTTCATCTCTTGCAGTGTGTTCTTCATCTCCAGAAGTTCTTTTTGGTTCTTTTTGAGGGTTTCAGTTTCCTTGCTAAGGAACTCATTCTGTTCATCTAGTTGTTTTTTTAATTTCTGAAATTGTTGATATTACTCATTTCGGAACTCACTGAGTTTTTTTCATAAGTACTATTTCTCTTCCTGGGCATTAATGGAAGTGTATTCTGTTGTTTTTCCAGAAAGAAGATTTATTATATAAAGATCTCTCTCATAGCCTGTTGCAAAGAAGGTATTTTTCTTTTGGTTTCCAGTAGGTGGCATCTAAGCCTTTTGTATCCCTGCTTTATATAAAGCCTTAAAATGCCTTTTTTTTCTTATAGATATTCAATCACACTTGCTATCCTCTGTGTTAGCAACAGTTTTAGTAGCATTTGCTCAGATTCCCTGGGCCTCCGCGTTGTTTCAGTCTTGGAGGATGTGGAGGGATGGACCCTCTGGGTTGGGGGTTGGGGGCTGCAGCCCAGCCTCACCTTTTGCAACCACAGCTGGTAATAATCAACTGTTGTTTTTCTGCCATCCCCGCTTTTTGGCTTTCTGCCCTGATGCCTTAGCACTGCCGCCGTCTGTGTGGAGCTCATAGCTCTCCCAGGCAGGGCTGTTCAAGGAACCTGTTGCTCCTTCTCCCCTCCGCCTCTTCCTACAGGGAGCTCTGGCTGTGAGAGGCATTCTTTGTTTCTCCCAGTCCACTGCCCGCTGAGGTTCTGACCTGTGGTAGCTTTTATGTGCAGATCTCACCCTCAGATGTGCTGGTGTGCTGTTTGGGTGTTTTTTGTTGAGTTTTATATGTTCAGCTTATTGTTGTTTCAAGGGGAGAGATCTGGGGACATCTCTCACTCCACCGTGTTTCTGACCTACTCTGTCTTTCCTTTTGAGAATTTACTCTATTTACATTTAAGGTAATTATCGATAGGTATGTACTTGTCATTTTGTTCATTGTTTTCTGGCTAGTTTGTAATTCCTTTGTTTCTTCTTCTTTGTTCTCTCTCTTTGTTATTTGATGATTTTCTATAATGGTATGCTTAGATTGCTTTCTGTATCTTTCATTTGTCCACTGTAGGTTTTTGTTTTGTGGTTACCATGAGACTTACATGTAACAACTGATATTTTAACAGTCTATTTTAAATTGATAACGACCAAAATTTGGATGAATTCTAAACTCTACAATGTTCGTCCTCCATCATATATTATTTTGATGTCACAAATTACATCCTTTTATCTTGCATATCTATTAATAAGTTATTATAGTTACAGTTATTTTTACTACTTTTTGTCTTTTAAACTTCATGTTGGTTTTATAAGTGATTAACCCATATATAACTTTACAACATTAGATTTTTCTGAATTTTACTATATATTTACCTTTACCAGTGAGACTTATACTTTCAAATATTTTTCTATTACTAATTAGTGCCCTTTATTTCAGCTTAAAGAAGTTACTTTAACATTTTTTGTAAGTACTGTTTAGTTGTGATGAACTCTTTTAGCTTTGCTTGTCTGGAAAACGTTTTATCTATCCTCTAATTCTGAAGGACAAGTTTGTTGGGTAGAGTATTATTTATGGCAGTTTTCCCTTTTATCGCTTTGAATATACTATGCTACTCTTCTCTGGCCTGCAAAGTTTCTGCTAAAAAATCTGGTAAAAAGTCTTATGGTGTTCCTCTGTATGTAACGTTATTTTTCTCTTGCTGCTTTTAAGATTCTCTCCTTGTCTTTAACTTTGACACGTTAATTATAAGGTGTCTTGGTAAGTGTCTGTTCAGAGTCTTTTGATTAGGGTCTCTGGATTTTCTAGATATGGATGTCTTTTTTCCTTATCTAGGTTAAGGAAGTTTTCAGCCATTATTTCTCTGAATAAGTTTTCTGCCCTTTTCTCTCTTCTCCTTCTGGAACTCCTATAATGCAAATGTTGGTCTATGTGATCTGTCTTATAAGTCCCTTAAGTTATCTTTGTATTTTTAGTCTGTTTTCTTTTTGATGGTCTTATTGGGTAAGTCCCACTGTTTGAGTTCGTTAACCCTTTCTTCCACTTCATCTCCTCTGATGTTGAACCCTTCTATTATATTCTTCAGCTCTGTGACTTATCTTTGGTAATTCTTAATATTTTCTTTGTTGAAATTCTCACTTTTTTCATGCACTATTCCCCTTAGCTCAGTGAGTATTCTTATGACTGTTATTTTGAATTTTTTATCAGGTAAGTCACTTATATCTGTTTCAAATAAAGTCTCATGTAGTATATAACCTTATTATTCATCCCTATTCTAACTCTTGTTTTTTCTCAAACTTTGTTATTGCCCAGGTCAGTGGCTCCCAGTAATTGAAGGTGTCCCAAAATGGGGGATCTGATTTAGCACCTAGATTCAGGCTGATTGGAAACCAGACCCTCAGGCAGAAGCTTTTATAGTATGAAAATACACCTCTTTTAGAGAAACACTGGAAGATGGGCATTTTCTGCCTGCTCTTTCTGCACCAAACCCTGGAGTGATAACCAGTTAAGAACTGCTTCTTTGTTTGCTACAATCCTGTTGGAACCATGAACACAAGCCCCGTTGGCCACCAGAATCAGGCTACCAAGGGATATGTACTCTTGGTGGCAGCAACAAAATTTGGGTACCAGTTGTGTAGGTCCTTTCTTGGAGACCCCAGCACTCTAGAGCATAGCAGAAGGAGAGTCCGAAGAGCACTCACCCTCTGAAGAGAATTATTACAGTTGGGCCTTAGAATTATGTTTTAATTAGAAGCTTGCCCTTTAGGCCACATTGATTAAGATAAGCTAATAGCCCTCTTTCACAGAAGGTTGATTACATCAGTCTGCTGCCTCTCTGCTATGCCCTGGAGATAGCTGATTAAAAACTCTTTCTCTGTTTCTTATAGTCCCTGTGTGACCCCCAAACATAAGCTCTGCTTGCCACCTGAGTCAGGTGATTTAGAAGAATCCCTTGGGTGGCAGCTGCAAAAAATAACCACCAGACATATGCACAAGCCCCTTTCTGGGAGATACTGCTGACTTGGAGCAAGACAGAGGGAGAATGCAATGATGACACTCACCAGACTCTGTCTTTGGAGAGTATTCCAGTAGGCCTCTGGTTGTGTGTTAAGTTAGATCCCTACCTCTCGGGCTGAAGCTTTAAGATAAGATAGAAAGACTGGGGACTTCTCAGTTGGCTGGCTCTGCAATAAGACAGATGAGTTCATGTGAGCTCATTAAGAGCTGTTTCTTGTTTGCTATAGTCTTTTGGGTCTTGTGGATGCAAACCCTGTTGATGTTTTGGGGGCTCATCTCTGCAGTGCAGGTCCTAAAAGTTGAGGTGCTAAATGTGAGGTTCAAACCCTTCATTCCTTAGGAAAAAGCTTGGGTTTGTGGGTTCCTTTCTGATTCCGGTTCACTGTGCCAGAGGTAGAGTTTATGGTAAGTTGTGTCTCAGCTTCTCCTACCAGTTTTGATGTAGGGTTTTTCCCATTCACCTAATGAGTAGGGGTTGCTTGTTACATATTTTTTTTTGGTTTCTCTCAGAAGAAATTGTTTCATATATAGCTTTAGATTTGGTATGTACATGGGAAAAGGTGAGTTCAGGATCCTTGTAAGTCACCATTTGAACTAGAACTTGGTTCTTTTTCTTTTGTGGCCACCTGTTTTTGTTGTTGTTGTTGTTGTTTTTATCATACCTACATTTGTTTCATTTTTTTCTTCTTTTTATAGGATCTTAGATTTGTAGATTCTTAAATTTTTCTTTATATATTCTCAAATATTTTATATAGTCTCAAACCCATGAATCTCAAATCTATAGAATTCTTCATTTATCTCTTTAAGCCTACTAAACATAATTATTTTTACATTTTTTATTATGGAGAATTTCAAACAAAAGTAGAGATCCTCTTGCTTCAACAATGATCAACTCATGGCCAATATTATTTTATCTATTCCTCCCATACTCTACCACCCCCAGATTAAACATAAAGATTTTTTTTCAGATTGTTCTGTAAATTTAATTTCACCTGATGAGTTTTTGCTCCAAACGTTTTCCATGTTGACTATCTCTCTGAGTATTCATTTTTTTCATAGGTTTTGTAATTTTTATTTTTGAGGGGATTCATTTTGAATGGTAGGCTTTAATAAATGTGGCTTTTATTATTATGTTTACATTGTTTCTCTCCTTTGGTATCTTAGCCTTCCTTGCTTAGTAGTTTTGTGGTTTCTTTCCCTACCCTCTATTGCCTTTTACCCTCAAGTCCAGATCCAGGTGTTAAAACAGCAGCTAACATCCCTTATTCTGCTATGATGTGGGAGATCCAGGCCCAGCTGATCTGCTTTAGGTCCTTTTGTGGGTATGGTTCATGTCACCTGATCCCCAAGTCCATAGCTTCATTTAAGCTAGATGCCCAGGTGGCAGCTGGAGGCAGCCTCCTTCTACCACGGGAAGATCTAGACCTTGGCTCTTACACTCCCTCTCATATAGGCCACTTTCAGTCCCCTTTACCACACAAGAATCAAGTGCTGGGCCCCCACAGGCCAGAGCCCTCAGGCCTGGACCCAGCTGAACCGTTTTGAATATCTTTTTCACTTCTGGTTCATGGAGATGTTTATCTTATTTTTAAGCCTGGCCATGTTTGTTTTTTAGTTTCTCTTTTTGTATTTTAACCATTATTTATGTTTTTGGAGGTGAGGAACTGCACCATGTAACCAGAAATTCATATAAATGATTTCGTGTTTTTTGCCTTCCCCGTTTCTGTTTAACAACATATGTACACCAAAAGTTTTGTTTTCAAAGATTTTTTTTGTTATATTTATAAATGTCATTGAAATACTATTGAAGGAAACAATTAAAGAGTTAAAAAAAACGTTGGTTACTATGTAATTCTTATAAGTAGGTATTTACATTTGAGAATTGAGCCATTTTTAGGCTGTGCTTTGAAAACATTTTACAATTCCAAGGGATTCTAGTATTGAATTATTAACCACTGGTACACCAAAACAGACTCTCAGCCCTGTCTTACCAGATACCTCCTGTTGTTCGGCCCCACATACCTTATGCCCTGCCATTAGCCAAGCCAAATTCCTACTGTTACTGGATCTACGGCCTCTAAAGGAAGTCTTTCCTCTCCCTATAGAATGTCCTCTCTTCCCCTTTGACCCCCCGTTGGAATCCCACTTAACTCTCAGATGCACCCTCCTCAATGAAGTCTTTCCTCCTCACTGAAGGCAAAAGTCATTTCTCCCTCCTTAGCGTTCATAACAGTTCATACACTCTTACAACATTTATCACATACTTATTTGTATTATATTTGCTTGTGGCAATGCCTTGCACCCTTAAATTCCTTTCCATCTCTGTGATTCTAATATAAAAATAAATTAAGGCATGATGGGGAAATACCTTACTTTTATTTTCTCTTGTGAAGCCTCAATATCAAGGATTCTCAGAAAAACAGGAAAACCATAAAAGAAAAATAGAATAGTAAATGAGATGTTCATTTTAGGGCCAGAATAGACAGGAATATAATAATGTTTATATGTTACTTTCAAGAGTTTAAAAGATGCTCACATAAATTCTCATTCGTTTATTATAGCAAGCCACTGAGATAGAGCAGCTGTGATTATCTTCATTTTGGCCAAAAAACTCCAATTAAAAATATAATTTAAAAAATGATGATTTAAGTTCCATTATCTCATATGTGCAATACAGTAAAATAATTTATAGTTAGAGTCTGAAAAAGTTCTAGTTTGAACTTGTGACACAATAATCTTAAGCCTCAGTTTTCTTGGCCATAAAATGACTAAATGACTTCTAGGTTACGGCTGAAAAATGCTATGATTTTACAGTGCACTTAATTTGTAATGGAAAATGTTGTGACATGTTCTTTGATTTTTCTCTGAAGGATATTTGCATATCTGCTATTAAGGAGAAGGATATTGAAGCCAAGCTGACTCAGGTTATTGAGAATTGGTCCAACCAGAACCTGAGTTTTGCAGCGTTTAAGGGAAAGGGAGAGCTCCTGCTCAAAGGGAGTGAATCAGGGGAAATCATCACATTGATGGAGGACAGTTTAATGATCTTAGGTTCCTTACTAAGCAACAGGTAATTTTGTAATTTGCGGGGAAAGGTTTTAACTTATTATTTCGGGTTATAAAATACTATGTAAAAGTCCAGTTTTGCAGTTGCCGCATAACATGAGATTCTGACCTAGAGTGGTACCTTTTGTTTGTTCCTCTATGAACTACCTTTCCCCCCTAATAATCGTGGCCTCCATCTCTCATACTATTCATCTCTCCTTTCTGTTTTTTTTCTGGTGGTCCCCATAATTATTCTCCCCCAGATTGACAGCCTATTTCCTGAACATCTGGATTCCTCACTGAGATGTACTCTTCATTTTATCTTCTCTGTCCTTCATTCCTCTGATTTTCCATCATCACTTAGGTGTTCACCCAATGGGTCAGAAAAAAAACATGCTAGTAACACATGAAAGGAATACATCATCAGGGGCTTGGCACTTATCGATTTTCAATTTTATGCTGAATAATGGCTATATCTGTGCTGGGTTCTCCATGTCCTGAATGAGGCAAACTGTCCATCATTGGACTGCTGAACCAGCTCGAAGGTGATGTGATCTCATGCAGCTTTAGGAAGTTCCAATGGGACTCAAATTAAATATACTGACAGGTCTTGGTCTGGGCATTAGCAACCTCTAATTCCCATCATTAACAGGTCAATGTACATGGGGAGTCTAATACCCATTCTCTACGTTGGGATCACTGGTTAATGAATGGCATCCTGCATGCACTCTGGCCCCAGAGACAGTCTTATATTTGGATAATGCAATAACCTACAAAGCTCCTAGTCCAGGGAGCTCTGGGTTGAATTTAGTGGGGTTAAGATCTTAGGGTTCACCCTCGGCTTTCATAGAATTTGAATTATCTTGGCAAAGGCGACCATAGCATATTTGTGGTTCTCAGACTTCACTGGCTACTACTTTCTCATAGTTCATTGCAAATTTTCCCATCTTGATTTCCTAGATGATGACCTCCTGAAGAAACACTGTGAATTAACCTGAACAGTCTCTGTTGGCCAAGGAATTCAGGATTTGAAGGCTTTCCTTATTTCTTGTATACTTGCATATAACCTGATTAGCATAGTACCTGAAGAAAGGCTGTGAATTAACCTGAACAGTGTCTGTTGGCCAAGGAATTCAGGACTTGAAGGCTTTCCTTATTTCTTGTATACTTGCATGTAACCTGATTAGCATAATACCTGTTCATAGTACTAGTAAACTCGATGTCGAGGCCTTGCTAAGAAAAAGTACAAGGATAGCTAAGAAGTCACTACATTCTGGAAGATTGTCCTGAGAACTTTGCAGCATCAGTGGATCTAGAAAGCTTAACTAGAACTAACCACAGGCTGATATTGTAGCAGGCAGAGCCTGTTGGAGCTCCAGGACTACCTGGATGTGACTTCAGAAGGAAGTTGTATATCTCCATGGGTGAACTTAACTCTAGATATTGACTGGATTGTGACACTTTTCTGGTGTATCCCTAATTCTATGGAGCTTTAATGAGTATTCCCATTCATCATGACAGAGTCTACCACATAAAGCTGTACAATGCAGGTACCTGGCCAAAGGACAGAAACTAATTATGCTAGATTTTATTTCAGATTTCCCTTTTTTATGTTGGGAATTTATACATAATCAAAGATAACTATTTTTTCCTCTGGGCAGTACCATTTTTGTCCCCAAATATTTAGGTATTTGAAGTATTGATGGCCTTTTGTCTGTAGACCAATGGCCAGATGGGCAATATACATTGGACATTGAGAAAAATGTCTCTTACTGCCTGAACAACTCACTTACCTCCTGGGAGCAATTTTTATATAACTCTCATTATTCATCTATGCATAACAAGGCTTCTAGAGAAGTTATAGGTTGCACTCAGGCATCCTATTATACCCAGAAGAACTCCATTTTA
Organism: Eonycteris spelaea; assembly: GCA_003508835.1. Classification (NCBI taxonomy): domain Eukaryota; kingdom Metazoa; phylum Chordata; class Mammalia; order Chiroptera; family Pteropodidae; genus Eonycteris; species Eonycteris spelaea. The sequence continues at coordinate 3,841,571 of PUFA01000069.1, forward strand.
TATGTGAGCACCATCAAGTCACCCTGTCCTGGATCAAGAAAATTTTTGAGACTCTAGTCAACCACTAGGACATGCCACTACACCAAAACTAATTGCCATTGCCACAAACTGAAGTCAGTTTCTTAATCCAACTGTAGGTAATTGGGTCTTTACTAAGTAGCTTTTCATCACTTCCTCTATGGCATCCACTCTATTTTTGTCTTTTTTTGGTATGCTCAGGTTTCTGGACATTTTATATTCTCTTAAACCCTTTTGCTAGTCCTGATTGTCAGAAAACAGGAACCATGCTATTTGGGGGTAGCTAATGGAGGTCTCTAGCACTGCGGAAGGCACAGCACTCTCTGGGTAGGAAAAGCACACTTGTAAGTGGACAAAAGGACTCAAGCTTGACCTTGGCTTGTAATAGTTCCACAGACTGGTAACAAATAGTGGTTCTATGTATTATTCTCACAGGTGGTCTTCACTTGGATTTGTTTCACAAAAGTCTTGGAAAACCATTTTGTGTCTTATTTTCCCTTTACCCCCAGAAGCAACCAGCACAATTCCTTTATTGGACCTCTGTGGCATAAAACTTGGCTCATTTTCCTTCTCTATTACTGACACATGAGAACAATAAGTGAAATCACTATGATTATAAGAGTTTTATTCACAAAAAAGTAAACATCTTATTAGCTAGAAGAAATTTATTAAGGACTGCCTTTTAGAAAAAAATGTTCATTCCTAAAGGAATGTTATTTCTGTACATTATTTTGTTAGGCAATACTATTTTCTAAATCTTCATTGAAATGTAATATTGTATCTTTCTTTCATTTTAGATATAATGCTCCATTTAAAAAAAATATACAGAATTGGGTATATAAATTGTCTACTTCCTCAGATATAATCGAAGAGTGGTTAGTAGTCCAGAACCTTTGGGTTTATCTTGAAGCTGTCTTTGTAGGTGGAGATATTGCCAAACAGCTGCCTCAGGTAAATGTGGTTTTTGTTACCAATAGAATAATTTGGTGTCTGTTGTCTATATGTCTTTGTAAAAGTCTTCACAAAGACATATGGTCATGTGTTGGTTATTGTGCCAGGAGTTGGCAAACTATGGCTCACTTATCTATTTTTGTAAATAAAGTTTTATGGGAACACATTTATGTTCTGTCTAAAGGCTTTAGCATTACAACAGCAGAGCTAAGTAGTCATAACAGTGACCATATGGTCTACAAAGCCTAAAATATTTATTATCTGGGCCTTTAAAAAAAATTAAGTGACCTTTGACTTACATTAGCAGAAAGAAGAAATTCACATTTTTTCAGAGTGAAAAATCTCCAGATTGTCTGAGGATATGAGGTATAGTCAAGTATGGTACTGTTAAATTATAGTAGTTCATCTCTTTCAAGAGTTAACCTTATAATATCCTGATGAGAGTAGTATTAAAATTAATCTGTATTCTGTAAGTACAATTAACTATTAGTAAGTCAATTAATAGATCAGAAATACACCATGGGGTAAGGAAACTGCCTTAGAAGGATGTAACAAAATCATTAAAATAGCTCTATCAGGGCCTTTTAAATAAATGCCAAAACTAATAGCTTTATTCTGTGATGGTAACCTCCCTCTTATAAAATTAAGCCTGCTCTCTCTGAATTTCCATACTTACAAACAGGATCTGTATAGATTGAAAATCAAGGATAAAGAATTTTGAAAATGACTAATTTCTCTTTAACATATTTTTTTGAAACAATTTTTTTAAGTCAAAATTGCATTTTTAAAAATGCACTTAAAAGTTTTACAGTAGGCAAGACCATGACAATTGCTAGAGGTATTTTTGCAACTGAATGCAAAACTTACTATCATTCATAGTAAATAGAAAATTTTCATTTGCAAAAATGTAAATGAAGCTTTGTTTGGGGTTTTTACTGTGTTCTCCTTTCTTTTTCCTTGGATATTATTGAGCTGTAATTATTCCAAAGATCCTGAGATCAAATTATTTTTCACGCTTCTTTAGTTTTCTCATCAAACCAAAACACTCAGAGTGCTGAAAGACTAGGTTTGAGCTTGAAGTTGATAGCCGTGAAATTAATCACTTTGAAAACATATGAAATGTAAGGAAACAGGCAATAAACCCTATTGTGATAAAGCAGTATTTCGATAAGCAGTTTAATGACTTTGGATTTTTGTTGTTCAGAATTAATTCAGATGAAAAAAGAGTCATCCTTTTTAAATTATGTAGCTTGAGACTAGTAGAAGCTGTTTTGAAGAAATACAGGAAATTCTAAAGTGAATACTTTGCTTTATTCAAGTATCCAAATGCTAATTTTTGCTATGGATTTGTTTTTAGGAAGCAAAACGTTTTCAGAACATTGACAAGTCATGGGTAAAGATAATGCAGCGAGCTCACGAGAATCCCAATGTGATTAGCTGCTGTGTTGGAGATGAAACCATGGGACAACTTTTACCTCATTTACACGAACAGTTGGAAGTATGTCAGAAGTCACTTACAGGGTAAGAACTTAATTTTTAAATTACCTATCATTTTATACATGCTGTATTATATCTCAAGCAAGTTAATGCTATTATCAATTGTGTTTTGGGTTTGGTAGTGATGGCCAAAATAGTGCTGGGAAGAATTTCACATTTCACATAAATTTAATTTTTCTGCAAGAAAAGATACCTTCAACTTGGGGTGGACAAATTAAGGCATTGTATTAGTTTCCTAGGGCTGCCATACAAATGATCACAAATTGGTGTCTTAAAACAACAGAAATTAATTTTCTCACCATTCTGGAGGCTGTAGGTCAGAAATCAAGTTGTCAGCACCTTCTGAAGGCTCTTAGGGGGAAACTTTCCTTGTTTCTTTCTGCTTCTGGTGAGTCTAGGAATTCCTTGGCTTGTGGCTACATAACTCCAATCTCTGTCTCTGAATTTACATATCCTTTTTTTTATTCTTGCGTGTCTCTTATAAGGTCACTTATTGGATTTAGGGCTTATCTGGATACTCCAGGATGATCTCTTCTTGAGATCCTTAACTTTAATATATCTGCAAAGATCCTTTTTCCAAATAAGATTCCATTCACAGATTCCAGGAAATAGAACATGGACCTATCTTTGACGTACTTCCATTCAGCCCACTACAGGCATGGAGTAGAGATATGCACTACGAGAACAATTTACTAGACAAATTCATGGATAATTTTCTTAAAAAGCAGTTCATTCTCAATTTCTATTTGAATAAGTGAACATATATCCTGGTTTGTCTAAGTTTATGCCTCTGTCCTAGCTTAATGGTTAGTTGTGTCCCCTTTCACTATCAAAATGGGCTGGTTTGGAGATACGTTATGTGTTCACTTTGAGTTTAAGCCATGAGGTTCAAAATACCCTTAAAAGCTCACAGGAGAGCTCTTAATGAGAAAGAAGATGATGGATGGAGTAGGCTATGCATTCTTTTCTTATTTCCACTTTTCCCAAGTGACATCCATGGTATAGCATAGAATTTGAGTCTAACCAAATATTTCAGAGGCAAGTGGGAAATTACAATAGATGTTTGCTATTATCTTGTTGAAGATGTTAGTGATTATGTCTTGGCTAAAAAGATAAGTAAATAATTCAGAAAAAAATCATTTGGTAACGTGACTTTATTTAAAGATATTTGGAGAAGAAGCGATTACTATTTCCAAGATTCTTCTTTGTATCCGATCCAGTTCTCCTGGAAATACTTGGACAAGCCAGTGATTCCCATACCATACAGGTATAATCTAAGTATCTGTTACCTAAACCTTTAATTTTTTCCACAGCATACATAATTAGTAATAAAAATGAAGTTAACACCTTAAAAGTGGACGCAGGAAAGAAGTGTATTAAAAATTATGTTGATTATAGAATATCCTTTTTTTGTGTATATTTGGAGCTCATTAACCTGAGGCAGGGATCATTGATTATGCCACTCAACAGCTCGATGACCTTATTAGCCAGCTTCTTAATTTTCTTTTACCTCAGTTTCCTCACCTATAAAATCAGGATATTAATGAATGGTTCCCAGCTCATAGGATTGTCATAAAGATTATGTAAGCTAATGCATTGAAAAATATCTGGGACTAGTATGCGCTCACTAAATGTAATTCATTTTATATTTTAATCTAAATATTTTTAGGTCAAAAAGAGCTTGTGGTTTATATTTGTCCTTTTTTTTTTTTTTTTTTTTTTTTTTGGTCCAGAATGCTTCTCAAATGCTTTTAGCCATTTCCAAGGGCAACATTTCCAGGAAGAAGAGAAAAATTACAGAGAACTTGGAATGGGAGGCCCTGAAACACCCCTTTTAGGGCCCTTTCTGGTTTGGGAATCTGGGAAGCAACTAATAGTATCTTCCTTGTTGGTTTCCAGGAAGTTGAGGGGATGAGAAAAGAGAAGAGAGAAGTAAAAGCTATGTAAAAAAAGAGAAGTAAAAGCAGAGATATAGCCAAGAGAGAAGGCAGGACAGAGCTGGGGAGGGTCCATATGGTTCAGTCTCCATCTGGAGGATGGTGACAGTCATTAGTCCAACCTCCATAGTCTAAGAGGGGCATTTAAGGGCTTGGAGGAAACATCCTACAGGGCTGGATTTTTAAAAGTTGGCCTCCAAGTCAATCAAAACAGTTTTTTTTTTTAAGACAATGAGGTAAATTCTTAATTTTTTACAAAGATTAAAAAAAATTAAGGCTTTTGAAAACACCCCACAGCCTCATGTATGTTTTCGCTGTCTTGTGCTTCTTTCAGCCACATCTCCCTGCAGTATCTGACAACATAAATGAGGTGTCATTTCATGCGAAAGACTATGATCGTATGCTGGCCGTCATATCAAGAGAAGGAGAAAAAATTATTGTAATTTAACTTGGTTAAATTTTTGTCATTAGGATTTCTTTAAAAATTTTAGTTGAAGAGAATGCTGTTCTCTTACGAAGAAAAGGGGGTGGGGTGGACTTGGCTTCAGTTCTGTAGCCCTGTGACAAAATGGTTTGGATAACTCATGTAACTTCTCTGAGACTCATTTTATCACCTATAAAATGGAAGTTTTAGATCGGATGACATTTATATTTCCTTTCACTATAGTATTAGTTGATTTTACTCATGTTTTAAATGTTTTGTGTAAAATGTAAAGCTATTTGCTTTGCATTGAGTAACCGTGATTTATTAACTGTGTGACATTTGTGAAAAGCAAATTATTATCAATTTTTAATATATTTCTAATATTTTTTTAGTTGGATGTTCCTGTTATGGCCAAAGGTCCTGTAGAGATTTGGCTTCTGGACTTGTTAAAAATGCAGATGTCATCATTACATAACATAATTAGATCTGCATTCTATCAAATCAGCGATACAGGATTTCAACTCTTACCTTTCCTCAATCACTTCCCAGCACAGGTGAGAATACACAATGTTTAAATAATGGTTATAATAAATGGAAATAAGGGAGAAAGATACTCAGGAGGCAGTCAGCCTGATAGTGTGGAGGCTGTTGTAGCTTTGAACTAGTTAGGGAGGTCTGCCCACCCTCAGCACCCAACCACCTGCTTCTCCACCTATACCACTTGAGGCCCACCTATCCCATCCCCCAGAAGAGGATTTGCCATTATTATCTCATCATTCAGGATATACACTGAGACTAAACCCACTTACAGAAAATTTCATCTTCTATATAAAAAGCATAGGTGAATATAGATACAGATATAAATCTGAGTATGGATATATATTAAAGGGATGAGCATATCCTTTCTTGAAATGAAATCCATCCTGCTTTTGTTTATTTTTCCTTCAAGTGATTGAAAATTGGCATTATCTGTTAAAGGAGGGCTTCTCATGCAACTAACTTTTTAATGAGAGAAGACCTTGAAGAGGTTCGGGTTGGAGCAGGTCTTCTCTTGAACAGCTCTCAAGTCCTGTGGCTACTAGAAGTGCATTGTAATGTGTCAAGTATTATTAAAACCAGATATAGAAAATGAAAAGCCAAGAGTTTCATTAATTTTCATCCAAGATAAATGAAAAGTGATGATTTGTGCTCTGGGTAGAGAGTGTGGGATAGAAGGCAAAAGATATCCAAAGAAAAATAGGCAGTTTTTGCTCAAACTGTGGTTCTTCGCCAACTGCTCCTACCAAACCACACTCCAAACCTTGAATTATTGTGCATGCAGTGAAGACAAGCGAAGTGGTGTGAAATTATTTATTTTAATGACCTGAGTACAGATATAGAAAAAGCCTGTATTGGAGAGAATACTTTAATATTGTGATTTTTAAAATATTGTATAAGACCCTTGGTAAGCTTTAGTATTTTTATTAGCATTGTTACCTTTATGATAAATCTTTATAAAACTTTATTTGATAAGCTGAGAAAATAACTCCTTAGATTAAATCAACATATCTTTCCTCTCCTGGGAGAAAGCTTGATCACCCTGCAGTTTGAAGGAGAGGCTCAGTCTAATTTAGACAGAAGAGTTAGCATTAAAGGTGGAAAAGCTGAAGAGCAGGTTCAAAGCAATGGTGAAGTTGAACAGGATATAGCAGGAAAGTTGACTGTCTTTCAGGATTTTGTTTAGCTTGCATACATACACATATAATCAAATAAAGAGATAAAATTTGAAACAATTTTAAATAAAAATCTTAACATTCTAGTGGGCAAATTTAAGTTATTTGGAAAAAATTGATTTAAGGAGTAACATAGTGAATGAGTATATGTTGAATATATATATTGAATAAATATATATGTATCCTTTATTCTTTAAAGCATTTTTTTCCAAACAGCTGAAATTTGCCCACTACAATGTTAATTTAAGTTTTTATTTATTATTATCTCTGCTTTCTTCTAAACACATTTTTAAGATTATACATGTAATGGATCTTTGTTGCAAAAATTTGGAAAAATTGGAAATATATAAAAGTGAAAGTAAAAACTTCCCATATTTCTACTACTTGGAAATGATTACTGTAAATATTTCAATGTATTCCCTTCCAGTATTTTTTAATGTGTTTATTACATTCTTATTTTGTTTTTTATTTTAATAAGCCATCCTCTGTAGTTTTCATCATTAAGTCCTCTGCCTTCTTACACAAGTAAAAAGCATAATTTAAATTTTTCTTGGTGAGTTATTTTAAAGGTTAGTTTTTAGAATATACCACTATGCAGTGATTTTTCAGGATCTGAGGGTCTGTTTGTCTTTAAATCAGACAACCTCACACTGCTATTTCTGTGTTGTTTCTCTTTGCTTTTGCTATCTTGTGCTGTCTTCTGCTGCCTCAGGGTCAGCATTGGCGGCTTTTGGAAGCTTCCTGACACCGGCTATTTATCCTGTATCCCGTTGCTCATCATAGCCAGGTGCTTTCATTTATCTTCACCTGCAGACCCCAGTATTGGCTACTGCTCTAGCAGGAAAAACAAGTTCCTGAGAGACAGAGATTAGGAAAGGGTTTACTTTTTAACCCCTTGCTTTACCCACATTGAATGCCACACCAAGTAGTATCACATGCCACTCTGCTTTCAGTCCTCTGCCAAATATGAGGTTCATTTTTGGTCCAAATGATTTTGAATCTGTTCCTTAACTCTGCGGATGAACAAAAGCTCCCAAAGGGACAATTGCTGTGTGTGTGTGGGGGGGGGGGGAGGGTGGGGGCATATTCTGATCACTTTCACTCCCTTTCTTGGGGCAGAAATCATAGGTAAGGTGACATTCACTCACAATTTCTCTATGCCTTCATCAGGAGACAAGGGCAAGCTTCTCTCCTTACTTTCTGTGTCTCTGCCCTTAGATAAATATATAGACAGAGAAGTAGATGTAGATAAAGATATGGATATTAGAGAGTAGAGATCAAGAAAGAAGATAGGCAGCAGCATATCTTTTTAAAAGTTGTGAAGAAAAAAAAAGTTGTGAAGAGACCTTTGGAAAAACTACTTTTGGGAGTGGAGAAATGCATGTCCCTGTTTTAGTTTGACCACCAGATTTTATTGTAGGATCTGTTTTAAATATTTGGCATATTTGTCTGCTGGATTTGTAGGTTGGGCTTCTGGAATTCAGATGTTGTGGACACATGATTCAGAAGAAGCTTTGAATAATGCAAAAGATGACAGGAAAATCATGCAAATGACCAACCAGAAATTTTTGGATATTCTAAATACTTTAATTAGTCAGACAACACATGACCTAGCAAGTTTGAAAGAGTGAAATTTGAAACTCTTATTACCATCCATGTGCATCAGAGAGATATTTTTGATGACTTGGTAAAGTATCTTTTTTTTGCTTAATTTAAAGTAATTTAGTGTACTAGTTAATAATTTAGTGTTCTAATAATAAACAAGTATTACACATATTAACTAACTTATGAGAATTTTTTATCTACCTGATACTTTTCCACAATTGCCTCCATATGCTTCATCTGTTAAGAGCATGCTATTGAGGCTGTTGTCTGTACATCTCTCACTGACTCTTAAAGCTTAAGTCTCATGGAAGAAATTTCTTTTAAGTGCTGAGCAAAGCTTTACTTTACATACAGAATGGACTAAAAAGCCTATACATGATTAAAACTATGAAAGTGTTTTCTTTTGTCTTAATTGCTATTGAACTCATGGTCAGTTTGCATCCCAACTAGAATGAGATTTCATGGCCAGAATATTTGCATTTTATTATGTATAATGCTTAGAACAGTTCTTAATGCAGTAAGAACTCGATAAATATTTGCTGTTCTTTCTTCATCCCCTTTCATCTCCTCCTTACCATCTTAATGGATTGTTGAAAGTAGCATTTCCATGGTTGTGGGTCCTATGTTAGAGAGCAGATTATATTACCTGAAAGTAGCTCTTTTAAGGTGACGAGTACAAACTGCTTTAGGAGGGAAGCCAGAATTCTTAACAGGAAGGGAGGCCAGGTCATAAATTATGAAACAAAAACAACAAAAAACAAGATTATAAATAGCACAGAAACTTAATTAGATGGAGAGCTGAACATTGTACAGTTGCCGGAGGTCCATTTTTTTGTGTCACCTGAATGACCTGGAAGTGGTCACTGGTTTAAGGAGCAGTGAAGGTGACCATTTGCCACTTTCTTATGTTGATTCCCTTGAGTGGGCAGGATGGGGTTTCTCCATGTTTGCCAATGGAGTCATGAAGCACCCCGAGATGTGGTCATGGTGGGACATTGTTCCTAAATGTGCTTACTTGGTTTCTATCTCTTGCATCCATGGCAGTGGGAGCCCAGTACTACTTGCCCCATAGGTGTACACCAATGCGGCAGGTTGATTGGTTTAGCCATAGTGCTGATGAAGCAGCATGTGTGCATATTTAACCTTACATCTTAGTGTTTAATCCCTTCAGGCTTCCCATTTGCTATGAGCACAAGCCAAGCCCTTTCCAGGCTCTGTGAAGCCTCAGTTCTTACTTTTTCTTCAGAATCCTGGATGCCTCGGCTGTAGTGAACTTTTTCAGTTTCTTGAACATGCCACCCATGAACATACCTTTGCCTAGAACATTTTACTCTTCCATGCCTCCATCACTCCCTTTGATTTATTTCCCTGGTAAATTCCTAGTATTTATCTAAGTGTTAATTTAGATGTTTTGTTTTTGAGTACCCTGCTTGGAAGCCCTATACTAACTAGATTAGGTCCTCTTGCTACATATTTTTATGAACCCTGCATTTTTTTAAATACTTTATGGCTATTAGTTTTTTTATTTGTTTATCTTTTGTCCTTTTTTGTCAGCTCTGAAAGGCAGAAACTACGTCTATCTTTGTTTACCTATCAGTGTCAGGCCTTAAGAGGGACTTAATAAACATATGTTAAATGAATGAGAATCAGTTCATGAATGAGTGAATAAAACTGCCCATATGCTTATGTTTTATGCTATTGCAATTCGGTATGTAATCTCCTTGTGTTTCATGTTCTTAAGGTTAAAATGCATATCAAATCAGTTACTGATTTTGAATGGCTAAAACAAAGTAGATTTTATTTTAAAGAAGATTTGGATCAAACTGTGGTGTCTATTACAGATGTCGATTTTATTTACCAAAATGAATTTCTGGGATGCACTGATCGTCTTGTTATCACCCCATTAACAGACCGGTAGGACACTCAGTTTTTGTTATTCCATTTTGTAATTAATGTGCTTCAAATTATTTTAAAATTGCATTGGAAATATTACTGAAAGCTTATTGCTGTTGTGTTAGGTCTATGTTAGCTCATCAAAGTCAGTCCAATAGTGAAAAACCATAGTTTTTTTTAAACATGCATGTACTTTAAATTTTTTATGATGTAGAAAAAGATAACAGAATGAAATCAAGTGTGAATGTTGACTATGAGTATTTAGTAATAAATTTTAGATTGCAAGATGGAAAAAAATCTCCAGAACCATAAAGAAATGTCATTTGAATTGCAAAGAAGAAAGGGACCTTGGAGATTGTCTTAGTCTCTTGGTTTTTCAAATGTGTAAATTGATACCTAAAGTGAAGTTTCTTGGCCAGGCCTGAATAATATCAGTTAATGGCAGATGCCCTCATATTTTTTTCCAGTATATGACACTCAACAAAAACTGAGCTCTCTCATTTTTACACATCCCACAACACTCAGTTCAGTATGCTGTATATAGAAGACACTCAATATATGTTTGTGGAATTGACTTAAATGGGGTCATAGAACAATTCTGTCATTACTTTAAATAGGGCTGCCTCCACATAAAATTATAATACAGTCAAATTTCATCTTCATTTTTCTCTTGATTTATTAATCTCTCTTTATATGCCCAGTGCCATTGCAGCATACATTTGTCTATGTTTTCTTTTATTGATGTTTACATATAAAGCTTCATATCTCCTGTTTTAGATATGAAACAAATATAACTGAAGCTGAATCAGATACAAGGAGATTCATTAGATTATTTTTTACACTTACCTAAATGAGTGAAATATTTCAGAGTAAAACAATTTTTTTGCAATGGTGTGCTGGAGTTGGCTTGTAGCAGCTTTTGAGAACCAGATACATGCATCTTTTCCCAGTTTTGTGATATCACATTGGTAGCTTGTCATCGGCCATGGTGGAAGTATTTATACCACAGAAATCAGCAAATATGAACATTAATTTTTTTTTCCCAGAGAGCCAGTTGTTAAAAATCTTCCAGCCCACCACTTCTTAATTGGTCCTCTGTCTTAGGATTTATCCTGACTACATTGGAAAGAAAGCATAAAATTTTAAGTCAGGGTTGTGGAGTTTATAAGTTCATTTCAAGAAATTTTTGCAATTACTGTATTACTCCAGCTTTGTTTGGTTCCCTATTTCTTTCATGAGGGTTGCTCAAATTCTAAAATAAACAGGCCCATTCCGATCACATTGGACTTCTGCTTGTAGCATGTTATCTCATATTCACAAAGTTTTATCTGTTTAACATTTGCAGATGCTATATCACTTTAGCACAGGCTTTGGGAATGAACATGGGAGGTGCTCCAGCAGGACCTGCAGGAACTGGCAAAACAGAAACCACAAAAGACATGGGAAGATGTTTGGGAAAATATGTGGTCGTGTTTAACTGCTCAGATCAAATGGATTTCAGAGGACTAGGAAGGATTTTTAAAGGCAAGTGTCAAAAGCTGTTAAATTTATTTTTGGTGAATCTGTTTTTATTGTGCTTTGATATTATCTTCTGATATAAATCTAAAGTGATATTTTTCCACATAACCAAAATTAGTGTAAGTTGATGCATATGATAATGTCATTTTCCTTGGTCAAAAATCACTGGATATTATCAATTTCATATGGTTCAATACTATTGCTGATATACTCCAGGAGTTGAATGTGCATTGGATTATGAAAATGGAATCAATTTATTATTGGCTGAAACAATGGTAGAGGAGATAAGATCAAGATAACAAACCAGTGACACATATGTCTTCCCTTTCTGCATTAAATCCTACTGAAATGAAAGATTTTTTAAAAACATAGTGAATGTAAGGAGAACTTTACTAGAAAATAAGAAGGAGGGCTTTCAGCAGATGGGAGATGCTGAGAAAATTCTGAAAGATAGGTAAGAGGTGGTTTCAGATAGACAAAGAAGAAGGATGAGAGAGCATGTCAGTCTTAGAACTCAGAACTCAATCTTTGGTGTTCCTTTCTTTTTGATCCACATGCATTCTCTTGGTGATCTCATGCAGACCCAAACTTTAAATACTATATATATATGATCAAATTTCTATCTCTAGCTTGGACTTCTTGAAATTCCAAGTTCATACATACATCTGGTATCTACTACTTGATATCTCCACTCAAACATCTAATAGGTCCAAACACCTGATCTCCGTCCTCAGCCTTATCCATCACTCTAATTTCTCCTTCATATCTACAGGAGAGCTTAGCAGGATACATTATTCTAGGCTGGTAGTTCCTTTCACTTAATAGTTTAAATATTTGATTCTATTCCTTTCTGGCTCGTAAGGTCTGTGCTGAAAAGTCTGATGATAATCTAATGGGTTTTCTTTTATAGGTTACTGTCTTCTTTTCCCTGGCTGTCCTAAGAATTCTGTCTGTCGCTGATTTTTGATCATTTTAATACAGTGTGTCTTGGTGAAGGCCTTTTTGGGTTGAAATAATTGGGTGTTCTGTTGACTTCTCGAATTCCAAGCTCCAGCTCATTCCTGAGATTTGGGAAATTCTCATCCACTATTTGTCTGAAAATGCTTTCTAATCCCTGCTCCTTTTCCTCGCCTTCTATAATGCTCATTATTCTTATGTTTCCTCTCCTGATAGTATCAGCTAGTTCTTGTATTTCTCTTTCATTATTTTTCGTTCTTTGGTTTCTCTCTCTTCCTTCTGATGTATTTCTAGTTTTTGTCTTTGATATCACTAATCCTTTCCTCCATTTTGTTGACTCTATTTCCCAAGCTTGCTATTTCATTTTTCAGTGTGTGTGTGTTTCTTTACTCTCAAACACACTATTGCAGTGTGTTTTTTATCTCCAGAATATATATTCTCTTCTTCTTGAGGGTTTCAGTCTCCTTGCTCTGCTCATCTAGTTGTTTTTTCAATTCCTGAAATTATTGATATGACTCGTTTTGGATCTCACTGAGTTTTTTCAGAAGTACCATCCCAAATTCTCAGTAATTTAAGTTGTATATTTCTATATCTGTAAGCTTATTTTCTGGAGATTTTTTTCTTTCTGTGATGCCTTTTCGCCTTGGTTGTTTATGGTGTTTAATGGACTATTTCTCCACCTGGGCATTAATGGAAGTGTATTCTGTTGTTTTTCCAGAAAGAAGATTTATTATATAAAGGTCTGTCTTTAGCCTGCTGCAAAGAAGGCGCTTTTCTTTTGGTTTCTAGTAGGTGACGTCTTAGCCTTTTGGATCCCTGCTTTATATAAATTCTAAACAATGTGTTTTTTATTTTCTTGTAGATATTTAATCACATTTGCTACTCTTAGTTTCAGTCTCTGTCACTGTTAGCAACAGTTTCTGTAGCATTTGCTCATATTCCCCTGGGACTCTGTGGTGATTGGTTGCGGGGTGAATGGGGGTGGGGCCCTCTGGGTTGGGAGTTGGGGCTAAGGCTCAGCCGAGGGCTGGTAAAAATCAACTGTTGTTTCTCTGCAGTCTCATCCCGCTTCTCTGCCTTCTGCCCTGATGACTGGGCCCTGCTGCTGGCTGCATAGAAGTCACAGCACTTCCAGGCAGGGCTGTTCAGGGAAGTTGCCACACATTCACCACTCCCCCTTCCCCTGCAAGGAGCTCTGGAGTTTGCTCTGGGAGGCATCTTCTTTATTTCTCCCAGTCCACCACCCGACACCCAGGGTTCTGACTTGTGGTAGTTCTTATGCACAGATCCTACACAGATGTGCTGGTGTGCAGTTTGGGTGTTTTCTGTTCAGTTTTAGATGTTCAGCTTATTGTTGTTTTAAAGGGAGAGATCTGAGGATGTCTCTCTCTCTCCACCATGTTTCCCAGAATTCCCTCAGTGCTAGATTTTTAAACAAGGAGAGTAGATACTCAACAAGACCATTCTTCAATGCAAGGGTCAGCAAACATTTAGTTCTGGAGGCTGGTGGTCCAAGGTCAGGATGCAAGCATGATCAGGTTCTAGAGATGGCCCTCTTCTTCCAGGATTCTGGATCCCTATCACTCTATATAGCTACTGCATTGTTCCAGATACTCAAACAAAAATACTTGACTTATCCTCTACCCTCTGTTTCTCTCATACTCACATCAAAACTCTCAGTAAACACTATTAGCTCTACCTTCAAAATACACCCCAATTCTGATCACTGATATCCATTGCTGTCATCCTGGTGCAAGCCAATCATCTCTCACATGTACTATTCCAATAAGCCTCCTAATTGGTCTCCCTGTGTTTATTTTTTCCCCTCCATTCTAGTCTCAAAACAGCACCACAGCAATTCTACATGTAAGTCAGATCATGACACTCTTTTATTGAAAGCTGCCTGGGGGCTTCACTCAGAGTTTAAAAGCTGAAATCCTTACAATGGTTCCATATTGTCTTACACAATCATACCTGCTCCTCCTCTGCCCCATTGTATTGTTCTTGTATTGTATTGAAGGTCATTGTATTGACCTTCTGACCTCATCTCCTAATACTCTCCCTTCTCCTCATTCTCTCTCTATAGCTATATTGACTTTTCTGGTATTTCTCAAACATTGGAAGCACATTCCTTCCACAGATCCCTTACTTTTGCTGTTCTTAGATTCTTCCCCCAGATATTCATCCACATAGCTCACTTGATAAAGGATGTCCACAACAAATATCATATTGAAAATCTGAAAGCATTCTCTTTGAAATGAGGTATAAGACAAGGATTTCCATTATTATTTCTTCTATTCATCATTGTACTTCAGATCCTACCCAGGGCAGAAAAGAACAGCAGCAACAACAAAAATACAAAGACTGGTGAGAAAGAAATACAAAATTTCATTATTTACAAATGATAGGGTAGAGTGTAAAGAAAATTCAAAGAAATCTATAGAAAAATAGAATTTAGCAAGTTTCCTAGAATATGATATCAATATATAAAAGTGAATTTTATTTTGATAAACCACAAAAAAAATTTAGAAAATGAACACTTCAGGAAGATATAATTTAGAATGTAATTTGAGAGTGTGGTATTAGTGCAGGGATTGATAAATAGGCCCACAGAAAATGATAGAGAATGCAGAACTAGGCCAAGGACACTTGGCATATGGCAAAGGTGATACTGTCAATCAGTGATGAGGAGATAGACTTTGTAATAAGTTGTTCTGGGAAAAGAGTTGATTAATATTTAACAAGGGAAATTGCCTCCCTACATATATAAAAATTGGATGCCTAAACCAGATATAAATATCAGTTCTGGGGATTAAATGCTTAAATGTGGCGGGAAAAACTATATGGCTTTTAGAAGGTAATAAAGGAAAATATCTTTGTTTTTGGAATAGAAAGTGATTTTTAATACAAAAATCACAAACCGTAAAGAAAAGATTGATACATTGCCCACTCTAAGTTAAAAACGTAGGTACCATCAATAGATACCAAAAAGAGAGAAAAGTCATGCCCAAAATTTGAAAATGGCATTCCCAACATATATTACCTACAAAAGATTAGTATCCCAAATATGTGAACAATGCCTGTTAACCAATGAGAAAAAGATAATTCAATAAGAAAAATGAGAAAAGGTCTTGAACAGGTATTGCATAAATGAAGAAAACCAAATGACCCGCAAAGAATTGCATATTACAGAAAGATTACATTTTTTATACACCAGATTAACAAAAATTTGTGTGACAGTTTTGACCATTGGCAAAGTGTAGAGAAGCAGAAACAATCACCCACTACTAGTAGGAATGTAAAACTTGTTTGGAAAAAAAAGATATACACGTGTATTCTCAGCTATCCTATCTCCTGGTATACATTCAGATAACTGCACCTAAGCACTGGGAGTATGTGTCTAAATGTTCATGGCAGCATGGCCTATACAAGCAAACAACTGAAAGCAACTCGAGCGCCCCCTATGGTGGACTGGATAAAAAAATATGTAAATTGTGAACATATAATATATCATGCATAAAGGAAAGAAGAATATAATATATCTGAAATTCTGTATAACAATGCTATATAGTGGTAAAAATGAGTAACTACAACACAATGCACTGACATAGAGCTGTCTCACAAAGACAATTCAGAGGGAAAGAAGCAAGTCTCATAAGAATGCATGTAGTATAATTACATTTATTTAAAATGTATTCAAATGCATAGTATATAAATTATTTAAAATTTATTCAAAAATAGGTAAAACAAAAAATATGTTACTTAGATATGTATATATAGTTAGTAAAAAATAAAAGAAAAGCTAGAGGATGATTATCACAACGTTCAGACTAGCAGTCTCTCCCTCTGGGAGGGAAGGAAGGGGACGTCATTGGGAAAAAATTCACTGGGGCTTCCCTCTATTAAATATCATGACTTCATTCATCCAGCTCTTTCTTTAAATATAATATGTCCCTGTCATAGATATCATGAGATTGCACATCCAGCTCTTACCTTTAATTACCTGACCGATGGTTTTATATGTGTATATATAATTACACAGTCTTTATGTGATATTTTTCCACTTAAGAAAGAGAAAAAAACATAAGCTACAGACTAGGAGAAGATATTTTAACATGTATAGCTGACAAAATATTAATATCCAGCATTAAAAAAAAGATTTTCTTCAAATCATTAACAAACTCAAAACAAAACAATAATGAGATACCAGTGTCATACCTGCCAGATTGGCAAAAATGGATAAGTCTGACAAAAACCACTGTTGGTAAGGATGTGTAGAAATTGTAACTCTTAATAATTCTTATATGTATGTAAATTGGTAGAGCTGCTTCAGAGAACAGTTTGGCAACAGATGGTGAATGTGAAGGCGCATATACTCTTTGACCCAGTATTTCCACTCCTCACACAGATAGCAAGAAGACATAAGCAAGACTGTTATTACATTGTTATAGCAAATTATTAGTAACAACCCAAACATCCATTGAGAGTGGAAGGAATCTTTAAACTGGCATATTTATGCAGTGGAATACCATGCAGCACAGTATTTTAAAATAGTGAATTACATCTACATGTATCTGCATAGATAAATACCAGAAAAATAATATTGAGCAAGTCATTCAAATTTCAGGAGGATATATACAGCATTTTATAGATAACTAGATAGGTGTAGATAAATAGAAACAAGCATATAAATTTTGAACAAGCAAAATAAATAGAGCTCATGAATGCGTAAGAGCAGTAGTTTAAAACCATACATAGGAACCATTGGCATCAAATTCAGGATAGAAGTTACATCTGGAGGAGGAATTGTGGATCCAAGAAGGACATACCTGGACTTGAACTATAGTTATAATATTTTATTCTTTAGAATGAAATCTGAAGCAAATTGTTACAATTTGATAGGTGAGTATATGGGTATTTATTATAGTATTCTTTATGATTCTGTTAAAACATTTTTGAACTGCAAGGACCATTTTCTAAACAAAGAGAAGGGCTCTTCTGTAGATCACTCCCTGCCTGAGGATTGAAGATGGTAGAAAAAGCAGACTAGAATGCAAAGTAAACCCCACAATGCCAAAATTATAGCAGAAGGCAGAGAAAAAGAAAAGGAGGTGGCCATCTTCATTGTCTTCCTCCATATAAAAGTCATAGCACAGCTCTCTGAAGTAGGAGTTCTGACAGGGATTAAACCTGGGGCCAGGGTGGGAATGGGGTGTGGAGCTTGTGCCAGAGAGACTAGCAATGCTTCAGGTCAGATATGCTAGCCCATGCATACTGCAAACAGGAATTTACATTCAGGATAAGGAATAACACACATATACAGACATAACAAAGTCTCATAAAATATCTGATGGAATTAAGGAGTCACCTCAAACAGCAAAGAGACCTACTAACCATTAAACCGATTAATACAGGAAACAGAAGAAAACTCAAAGTAAATGAAATTAATAACTCAGATTCAAGAATTTATCCCATATGACCAATTAAAGAAAAACAGGCTGCTATGAAGTACTTGGAAATTGAAAATGTAAATTAAAAAAAAACTTGAAATAGAATATCTAGCCAAGAGAATACATTACAAAAAGAAATGGAAAATTTGACAGAAAAACTTAAGGGGCATGAGGATAGATATCTAAGTTTTAACATCTGTATAAAATAGAATTCCCAAAGGGGAGAGAAGAAAAACTGGAGAAGGAGGTGGCAGTAATAAAAGAAAGAAGAACATTTTGTGCAGCTAAAGATAATGAAGGTTTTCATCCTTAGAGATTAGACAGAAGCTATGTTCACAATATCCCAGGTCTTTCCTTGTGCTAGGTTTTGTAAGAAATAAATAAAAACGCTTTGGTCATTCTCTGTCTTATCCAGCCTCCTGATAGTTCTCTC
Source organism: Eonycteris spelaea (assembly GCA_003508835.1). Lineage (NCBI taxonomy): Eukaryota > Metazoa > Chordata > Mammalia > Chiroptera > Pteropodidae > Eonycteris > Eonycteris spelaea. The sequence goes on from PUFA01000069.1 coordinate 3,859,966, forward strand.
ATTTTAACAAGAAAGGAACAGAGTGATCTGACCTAGATGTGACATCCTTTATTTTGTCAGTTTCCCCAAACATTATGGCTCCTTCTACCCCCATCCCCAATGGAGGTGGCATTTCCAGACTGAATCAAATTTTATCGCTCTTCAGCATCCCTGGGTGTAATGACATCTATACTTTCATTTTGGCAGTGTGCTCTTTTCATTATCTTGGTGATGATGTACAAATAATGAAACTTCTTTATATCACTGGAATTAAATATGTCTTTCGAAACAGCCAGATATGAAACTTGATATAAATTGTATTTCAATATATAATTGTTTGAGAACACTTTGGAGAAATGATTGCTGTTAAGAAGTAAAACTTTTCACATTAATTGTTTTTCATACCAGGCCTTGCACAGTCAGGTTCTTGGGGCTGTTTTGATGAGTTTAACAGAATTGAATTGCCTGTCTTGTCGGTGGCAGCCCAACAAATTTATATTGTTTTGACAGCAAGAAAAGAGAGAAAAAAACAGTTCATTTTTTCTGATGGAGACTGTGTTGATTTAAATCCAGAATTTGGAATCTTCTTAACAATGGTGAGAACATAGATTTTAAATGCAATTTGATTGGTTTAATTGCTATTAGGCTTAAATAAAAGAAAGTGTCTATTAGGGTGAATGAATATCTAGAGGTCAAGAGCTATTCACTCTTATAATGTTAATTTTTTTTTGAGAAAAAACAATAGCCTAGACATAAGATAAAATAATGATATGTTAAGGATAATAGCTACTATTTATTGAGCACTTATTATGTATAAGGTGATGGCTAAATGTTTATGTATTATATCAGACATGATAGGTATAGTAACAATTTCCAATTCTTAAAACCTCAAAGATTTATTTCTCTCTCATGCCACATGACCACTGTGGGTCGATGGGGGAGGAGTGGAGAGGGCAGGTACTGTCTTAATCATTGCTGTTTGCTGTAACAAAGGAAAAAGAACACGAAGAATTATGCTCTGGCTCTTAGAGTTTCTGTTCAGAACTGACACAGTCACAACCATTGGTTAAAGTAATTTGCAAGGAAACAGGGAAATGTAATCTTGTACTGTATTTTGGATATTTTATAACTGAAGTACCTGAGGCTCAGGGAGATTATAAAACTTGCTGAAGTCACACAGCCAGAGAAAGATGTTATTGTCAGTTTAACACCAACACTTGACTGTTTAACCTCTATACTTGATTTTTCTCTGAAACTTAAGATGTAATGATGCAAGTGATTTACAATTTCCAAGAAAGCCCTATACCAAACTCATACCACGTGATGGAGAGTAGAGCTTTGAGATAGAAAAAAAAAAGGCATGAGTAAATAAGAGTTTTTATGAATTAGAAAAGTGAAGTTAATTTGAAACAGTTTTATGTAATGTTTTTATATGTTCTCAGTTAAATCTCTAATTTCAGGATAATACCAAGTACTCAGAGTTTTACGTGTCCCAGTGGATAAATCTTAGAAAGCCAAATCAGAAAATTTCTGATAAGTTTTATTGTAAACAAACATTGAGTAAAGCAGTTGGTGGTACATAATAATCCTGATGCGATTAGTTATAACTTAGAAAATGGGATGAAGAAATTTACTCAGTGTGATAACTGTGGTTTAGAAGAATTTAAAAGAAGTTTAACATTCTCCCTGATTAAGAATAATATTAGAATATCAATTAGATACAGATTAGGCTGTGAATATTGAGACACAAAAAATAGTGGCTTAATGTGTAAGAATTTTATTCTCTTAAAATTCTTCTTTGTTTCTGCTCCATTATGGTTTCCAACTTCAGAAGCATCTTATCACCTAAGATGCGACAGTAGCATCTCTATTTTGTTGCAGTCAGTTGATTGAATCACCTGCCTTCAAACAAACCAGGGTATTTCATACAGTGTGCCCTTTGCATCTCATGGTGTAGAATTTAATTACACCAGCTTCAAGGCAAGCTGAGAAATGTAGTTTTTAATCTGGATAGCGATGTACCCAGCTTGCAACTGAGTTTCTTTGGCTAAGGAAGAAGGAAAGAAGGAGTATTGATAGGCAACCAGAAATCTCTGTATTCCCAGCACTTAGCAAGGTATCTGGCCTATTGACAGTACCCAGTAAATGGTCAGGGTTTGAAAGCTTCTTCTTGTATTTCCCTAAAATGAGTGACCTCTCTTTCCTTTACTTGTTTTTGAACCCTTAACTTACCCTCTGGACTTTTGGGTCTGACTCATTCTCAACCTGTAGCTGAGGCCTTGGCTACCTTTCCACTTCTGTTTGTCCTTTCCAATATTTTTTCTCGTCATTTCCATCTTTATTTCCTTTCACCCCCATGAGTTTTTAAAATGGTACTTGTCAGCCAAAGCACTCTATAATTCTGACTGAAAAGAGTAATTGAAGAGAGGAAATTAAAATTATTAAGTAGATTAATCACTATGAAATTCTAAACTAACTTTCTCTTTCAATAACACTTTGATCATAATTCTCTGTATTTATTTGGTTTCCTTTTCTTTCATTTTCTTTTCTATTTTCTTAACCAAAAGATAAACAGATGCTTAATTTTTGCCACACAAAGTGGTGTTGTGTTGTGTCTTTGTTAGTTTAAAGAAAATGGAAATGTGTAAAAGCGAGTGATGTGGCCTTAATAAATATTCATGGTCCAATATACATTTTGAGAAAGGAGGAAGGTTTTATGAATTTAATGTTTCTCCAGTATACCTTAGAATCTGAATTAGGGATTTGAAAGGTATTTATAGTCATGAAATGAAATTTATATCAATAATCGGAAATTAAATAATTTTAACTTTTAGAACCCTGGATATGGGCGCCAGGAACTACCAGAAAACTTAAAAATTCAGTTTAGAACGGTTGCTATGATGGTTCCTGATAGACAGGTATGCATTGGGATTTTAAAGCCGAGTATAATTTATGTTCTTTACTTGTTGTTCACTAAAGTTGTTGAAAAACCCTCACTATATTAATTTTTCAGATCATTATGCGAGTTAAACTTGCAAGCTGTGGCTTTCTTGAAAATGTTATCTTGGCTCAAAAGTTTTATGTTCTTTATAAACTCTGTGAGGAGCAACTTACTAAGCAGGTAACTGTGTGAATTTCTTCTTCCCCTAGCTAGAGAACTCGTTTTTTGTTTTGTTTTGTTTTGTTTTGTTTTGTTTTTTTTTTACTTTACAATTTTAACTTGATAAGTGCTGATCAACAAACTTAAAAAAAAATCTCATTGACTCTTTTCTAAAATGTATTTATAAATACTTTGACTTGTTGGTTACGTATTTTTAAAACCGTTCATTTTGAATAATTATAGATTCAAAGGAAGTTACAAAGAAATGTGCAGAGAGGTCTCGCGTTTCTTCCTCTGCGTCCTGCAGTGTCGATGTCTTACCACTGTAGTACGATAGCAAAACCAGAAAATTGATATTGCTGCAATTCACGGAGTTTAAGATTTCACCAGCTACACACGCACTCATGTCTATGTGTTTGCGTATGCATGTGTTTCAGTGCAATTGTGTCGCCTGTGTGGGTTCATAAAACCACCACCACAGCCAACATGTGGAGCTGTTTTATTACACAAGGTTCCCTCGTGCCACTCTTTTATAGCCACAGCCACTTCTCTCTCAAATCTCTAACCCCTTGAAGCCACTAATCTTTTCTCCATCTCTATAATCTTATTTTAAGAATGTCATGTAAATGAAATCACATAGTATAAAACCGGTTGGTTATGCATTTTAATCTGTATCAGACCATCTTATTCTCAAAGATATTTAAAGTGTGAACACTGTATCATACAGCTTGATCTTTCCAATGGAATGATCATTTTTCAGTCAAAGGAAAAGTGGAAGAATTGAGCTAATAGAACTTTACAGCTTAGCCACTCCAAAACTACAGTATATATGTATCAGAATATCTACTTATATGTATATAGTGGGTCTACATTTAGAGCTTTTCAATTAAATAATCTTTTTTCCCTCTTTTCCCATCTTAGGTCCATTATGATTTTGGGTTGAGAAACATTTTATCTGTGTTGAGGACACTTGGATCTCAGAAAAGAGCCAGACCAGAAGATAGTGAATTAAGCACTGTCATGAGGGGACTAAGAGATATGAACCTTTCTAAATTGGTAACTTTCTTCTCTAAATTCACTTCTCTTTCAAGATTTTTAATTTTTTCTTTATTTCATTTAACAGTTTTTTCTGTGTTTTATTTTATTTCATTTAAATTAAATTTATTGGGAGTGGCATTGGTTAATAAAATTATATAGGCTTCAAGCATACAATTCAATAATATGTCATCTGTATATTGCATTGTGTGTTCATCACTTAAAGTCAAATCTTCTATTGCCTTATATTTGATCTCATTTACCCCAATCTACCTCCTCCCTTTCCCTTGCTTTCTTTCTACTTGGATGACAAGTGGGGGTTGGCTCATGTTAAGCTATGAGCGTTAATAATTGGTGGGACAATGGGTGTGCAAAGCGACCACTGCCTCCAGAAGGCAGAAAAACCATGGCCTTGTATGACCAACTTGGGCTGGAAATTCAACCTCCTGTCAGTTATGTGCTGTAAATTAGGCTTCAGTGGGCTCCGTATTAATGGTCCTTTACCATTGTTCATAATGTAATACATAATGTTAACTATTCATAATGTAAATATGAAAATCTGGATTCACAGGAAATCATAAGAACTTTTGGTTTTGTTTTTATATGATTAGCTTATATGTCTCTCCCAAAACATCAACATTATTTCTGTTTTCAAATACGCATGGAAAGTTTGCTGTGGAGATTATAATAGCTATTTCACTGCTTTCCCCCTTGACATGATGATAGCCAGGTTGTGTTGAATTAGCTGATGGACAGGTTCTTGTGGTATTTATTGTAGTGCCTCTCTAGCCTACATATTGTGTCCCTGCCGTGGGAGAACAAGGTTGAGGAAGAAATGGTTCTCAGGAAATTTGCATTCTAATTACAAGAGCTAATAATTTACATCTGTGTAGTTCATTACTATTAGCCTTTGCAGGGGTATAGTCTCGTTTGAGTCTCACAGCCACTCTGTGGAATATGGGTGGCTAATGCGCTTGTCACCATTTTACTTATGAGGGAATCAAGACTCAGAGAGTTTGGAGAACCTATCCACAGTCACGGTTGGTTGAGAAGCTGTAACAAAAATCCATAGGACTTTCAGATGCCAAATTCTCTGCTCCTTCCAGTACACTTCACTGCCCTTAAATAGTAGTATTCTCGAAACTCCTAGACAAGAATTCTAGAAACCATCAGGGAAACCCACCAAAATAAGGAGAAATCAGAAGTGATCAGCTGTTGGGAATGGGGTGATCTAGGCATTAAAGACATAGCTAATGAGGATTAGAATCAGTTTACTCAAATCTACTGCTTATAAGAAGCCAGAACTCTGTTCTCTTGGTTTTCTACCTGGCAATGGATGAGGCAGTCATGCAGGGTTATGGATATTTTTCTTATTTATATGAAATATTAATATTCTATTTTCATGGGGTTGGGACTATTAATTGCATGTGTTTAAGGTTAATGTGTATGCCTGTGTGGGAGAAGCAGAACCTTCATATGATAAAGGAATGAGATCAAACCTTGGAGCAGTAAACTATAGAAGACAAATGCCAAGGAACTTTGGGTGCAATGCTATAGGTACAGTGGATTCAGCAGTGGTGTTCAGGAGAAAGTTTTAGAGGATACAAGTCTCATTAGGAGAGTAATAAATGAATCTCTAGTCATAAAATGGTAACTGCTATGTGTTTGCTAACTGGTTGATAAACACGTGTTGACTAGAGTAAATTTATTCTGGCTATCTTAGGTTGATGAAGATGAACCACTATTCCTCAGCTTAATCAATGACCTATTTCCAGGATTGCAACTGGATAGTAGTACTTATGCGGAACTACAAGCTGCAGTGGCCAATCAGGTCCGTATAGAAGGTTTGATTAACCATCCACCCTGGAACCTCAAACTTGTGCAGGTAAAGAAATTTTAACTTATTACTAGTATAACGATAAGCGTGTGTTGTTAAAGATCACTGTGTGAAGAGAAGAACTCATGTTATTAGTCTTATTTGATGTAAATGTTGAAACTAAATTAAAGTGCATCAAAGCAAGAAGAGTCTTGTGGAACTTTGGATTTACCCTGCCTCACAGTAAACAAGTAGTAGTTTACTGAGGTTACTTCCACTTGGTGAGAAGGTTGGGTAACCAGAATTTCCAGAAAAATTGGGAGGGGATATTAAGTTCTAAAACCCAGAGAGATGGAATGATCCAGCTGGCTTCTTGTGCCAATTTGGCAGTATTGCCCATGGCTGGGTGCCTTTGTAGGGAATGGAGCCTGAGGAATCTGGTAGTGTTACTTTGCTCCTACTTTATGTGTAGACATGTTCACACACACCTACACTAAAAATTGAATCTTTATCTGCATTTCTTTGTGTCTTTCTATCACATTTCACCTGTTGACAACCACCCAGTCATTTTATCAGCAGAGTCAAGAAGCTGTAGCAGAAATGCAGGATTAAATCTGTACGAGCTTGATGTTTGGGGTTATTTTCCAGGGATTTCGGAATATGAATGAGCTGAAATTGTGGAGAGTATTAAAAACTGCATTTGAAAAAAAAATTCTTATTTTAGCTTAACTGTTTTTGCCAGATTATAAGAAGTACAAGTATATGAAACATATCCAAATCTTGCAAGGAAATATTTATAGTTTAAAAGTTTAAGTATTTTTCATCATCCATATGGAAACCATTAAAAAAACTTTTTTAATTTCTGGGAAAACATTTTATGTAGGATATGCATACAGTATACTGAGAATTAAAATCCTAGTCATCTAGGTGGGTAAGGACTAGAATATTGTATTCTTTTTCGATGTCAGATGTTATGGCTAGTGCCTCTGCTGCTTTTAAAATACGGGTTAAGAACTCAAATTCTACCTCTGATTAGCTGTGAGACCTTTGACTTCTTATTTTTTATTAAGAAAACAATAGACAGGATGTTGTGATACTGTTATGTTCTTGGTGTGTCTCCTTGAATCTCTTTTACCTTTTCTATGTGTGATTCTAATACATTCAAATTCTGTGTGATTCTAATATATTCACCCACATTCACCACTCCCTTTTGGAGAACTGGAGCCACTCTGTTGTTGGCAGGCACAAAGAGCGGGCAGTGTTATTTCCCACCCACCTCTAACCAACACCTTCTTAGTTAAGGACTAATGGGCGACAGAGTAGGAAAGATAAGCTCCCCTGCTTCCTGATGGAACAAACACTGAGGTGACACATTCTAGAGTGTCCGAAAGGGCCAGTCTTAAGTCTACCTTCTACCAGATTTTGTCCTCAGTTACACCTTGCTTGGCTTCTCCCTTTTCCTGTTCTGCTTCCCCCACCCTCTTGTCACCCCCTGGATAAATCAACTTGCACAAGAATCCTCATCTCAAACTATGTTTCTGGGGAACCAGAAGGCGAATGTTTAACTTGCAACTTCCTGATGATGATTTGTGTCACGGCTTTCCACCACGAGGGGGCGGTATCATCACAATGTATCTTGAGAAAAAGGAAAAAATGCTCGCAAAGCAAAATGTATCCGCAAAACAAAATCACAAGGAATAGTAGTTTGAGAAGCAAAAACTAGATCCTGAATCAATTATTTCCAAAATGTAATTCAAGTTCTACATTGTCATTACTGTATCACTTACATTGTTTTGTAGTGTGGTGCTAATTTGCTATCCACGTCTAATAAAACAAAAAAAACCCTCCACATTTTTTATATATTCTCACCTTTTAAGTAGTAAATTAGTTACTTTATTGAAGCGCTTATTAAAAACCTTTTAAATTTCAATACACCACTTCTATGAGTGTCGCAAGAGACTTATAAGTTACATTTTTAAATTGATTTTTTTCATTTCATTGCGTAGTTATATGAGACATCACTCGTACGTCATGGCTTGATGACTCTTGGGCCCAGTGGTTCAGGGAAGACAACTGTGATAACAATCCTGATGAAGGCATTAACAGAATGCGGCAGGCCTCATAGAGAAATGCGAATGAATCCAAAAGCTATTACTGCACCTCAGATGTTTGGCAGACTGGACACTGCTACCAATGATTGGACAGATGGGATTTTTTCTACTCTGTGGAGAAAAACATTAAAAGCTAAAAAAGGTACACATAAGCTCTCCTTTGTGATCAATTTTTTTTCCTGGCAGTTTATTAGTCATGGTTATTCACTTAATTTTCTGTTTAATTTTTCACAGGTGAAAACATTTTCCTTATTTTAGATGGCCCTGTGGATGCCATTTGGATTGAGAACTTAAATTCTGTGTTGGATGACAATAAAACGCTCACATTAGCTAATGGAGATCGCATCCCCATGTCCCCTAGTTGTAAGCTTCTGTTTGAGGTCCACAATATTGAGAACGCTTCTCCTGCCACGGTTTCTAGGATGGGCATGGTCTATATCAGCAGCTCTGCTCTCAGCTGGAAGCCGATATTACAGGTGGGGATGAGAGACCTGCAGAAGCGTGCTCGGTGCCTTTCAATGTTTCATTTTCTTCACAAACAGAGATTCTGTTTCTTTGCTGCAGGCATGGTTGAACAAGCGCACTGCACAGGAAGCTTCTGTATTCCAAACTCTTTATGATAAAAATATTGAAAGATATACATGTATTTATGAAACTAAACCTCAATCCAAAAATGAATCTCTTAGAGTGCAACTATATTGTGCAAGTAAGATTTTTTTTGTACACTTGCTACTCAGAGTTGAGATTGTTTTTCCCACTAAGTTGCAGTTTAGAGACATCTGAAATAGAAAATTCGCGCAGTCCTTAGAAATCTTATCATGTGGCTGTAAGGGCCCAAGACATTGGATTCCTAATAAAGAGCTTGTTAATGCTCTTACTGTGATCTCTTTCTTATTTTCACTTCCCAGGAAGTTGTTGTCAGGGGAAGAGGAATGAACAATCTTTTCCATTGTCAAGCTTAGCAACTTTCCAGAAAGTATGTCCAATAATGAGAGTAGACAACATAAATAAATAAAGCTGGCAGTGCAGAAAAGAACAAAAAATGAGCTGGTGGCAATCAGGAAAACTTGGATGGCAATCTGGGCTTTGCAAATTTCATACACATCACATGAGGAACTTTTAAACAATTCTCCAAGTAGTTTGTAGTATTTCTTTTTTCCATGCTCATTCCTTATTAGTCTTTAGATAAAAGGAAAAAAAAAAAACAGAACTAAGCATAGGTATTTAAGGGCTCACCTGATTCAAGTCTATAAGTGATCTCTCATCCATTTAATGCTTTCATTCTCTCTTAGTGTAAGGGACATCAGTCAGGATGGGTAGGTTAGAAATAATACATAAGACCAAAATCAACAAATGTTTAGCCATTACTTTAAAATGCATAATATAAGTGAAAGTCCTATTTTGAAATAATTTTATTTTGAAAGACTGAGGATATCTTACTATAGATATATTTCTCTCTGCTGTTGGCAGACAGCAAATATTTTAGGTTTTTCATAAGTAAATATTTTAGGCTTTACACAGCTCTGTGTCAACCACTGAACTCTGCTGTTGTATGTCAAAAGCAGTCAGACACAATGCCTACGTGAATGAGTGTGACTCTATTTCAGTAAAACTTCATTTGCCAAACAGGTGGCTAGCCCTGGGCCACAGTTTCCTGAGCTCTGCAAAATGTCAAAAATAAGTAAAATCTTTGATCTCAAAAATTTGGAGTAACCAAACTTCAGAACCAGAATTTATCTTAGAAAACATCTAGTCTAGGCTTTTTGCTTTTCTGATAAGAAAACTGAAACTCAAAAAGTTTAGAGGCGTGAGCAGGGAATAAGTAGAAACTAAACTTCCAGATTATCATCAGGTCACCATCCTTTCTGCTAGAACTTGCAGCCTGTCAAAGCAAACATGACTTTTCTTTTAAATGCTGATGGCTGTTGGGCAGTGACCAAAGACTATCTGGAGATATATTTGTTTTCTTTCCTTTTTCCCTCCTTCTAAGTTTATTATCATTTAAAATTTTTTATTTAAAATTTTATTTTCTTTTATTTGAAATATTTTCAGTCTCTCACTCTTCTGGAAGGTTTAATTCCCTCCAAAGAAGAAGGTGGTGTTTCATGTGTCGAACATCTTCATAAATTATTTGTGTTTGGCCTAATGTGGAGTTTAGGAGCCCTTCTGGAATTGGAAAGCAGAGACAAGCTGGAAGCCTTTTTACGAAATCATGAAAGCAAGTTAGACTTACCATCGATACCTAAGGGCACAAATCAAACCATGTATGAGTTTTATGTTACTGATTATGGTAAGCACAGTGACTTATACCTGAAATGGAATGACATTTTTTAATGGGAAAAATATAAATTTTCATAAACTCTTCTATGGGGACATATTAAACGATTATGAATAACATAATTGCTAAAACACATTTAAAGGACATATATGCAAAGCATTGTATAATTTTGCATTTTGACCATGCTGAGAATTGGTATAGAGACTCTTGACTTCTCCTCCTTTTTGAGTGCCTAAGTGAAATCTGGCATAACCTAGTTAGCAATACCTCTTACATTATCTACTTTCTAATGCCTGACAAGGAAAGGTAGCTGTGTAGAGAATGCAGGTTCTTCATGATACAGGAACAGATCGATCCCAAAATTTCCCCTTTGGAAGTGTCAGAATAAGTGGAGAAAGAACCACACATATGGGTCCTACTTGCATTTAGCCTCCTGTGCATGGTAGGGCTCAGCTCACCTCTCAAAAGAAATGCCCTGAGCTTGGTGCATTTATGCAGAGCCTAGCTCCCAGTCCTTCTAAGTCCCAGAGAAAAAAATATCATGCTTCTTAAAAATTGTATTTACCTCTGAAACCTAAAAAAGAAAAAAAAAAAAAGAGCAAGAGTTTTTTTTAAATGCATAAGCTCAAAAGAACAGGAGAGTAGACAGCAATAACTACATTTTGAAAGCAAGAAAAGCGAAAAGGTAAGTCACAGTTGATTTTGCACAATGGGCAAAGGTAAGCTCTGAATAAGCAGTGGGAAGAGTTGAGAAGCAATGTAGCATACATCACAGAACCTTCGAAGGTCTGAGGCACTGGAAAATGGGGTGAAGGTTACGGTAGAAACCACAGGACTGCTTGTAAGTATGCTTAAGAAACACACCTCTAGTTCCTCTTTCCAAAGCCACACTGCTAGACAACTACACCTACCCAAGCTGGCAAAGATGGAAGAATTATTGTTCAAAGAGTGCAAAGTAGGGTTTCTTGGACTGGGTACATTTGAGGGTAGGGAGTCATTTGAAATGGGGATTAAGTGGAAATTAGTGTTTCAAAGAGCCTTTATAAAGAGACTGAGGTAAATAAATTTTTTCAGCTGGCCCTCTTTAACCAGAATGACTAATTATTTTACAGCATGTGATTAGATGCTATTAAAGATTTGGGATGATAAAAGAGAACTCTAACTCATAATACAACTAAAGTTAAATGCATCCTTAAATATAGATATGAATTCTCTTTGAATCCAGAGCCAACCAAAAGACAGTTCCTTGAAAAAGTCAGTAAAATTGATAGTTTTTTTTGACCAGAGATCTCAGGGGTAAAAAGGAGAAGACATAAATTACCATTGTCCAGCATAAAAGAGGGAGCATCTGTACACACCCTACAGACATTAAAAAAAAAAAAAGAAAGAAATGAATATTAGAAACAAACTTGTGAAAATACATTTGATAGTGTAGATGAAATGGACAAATTCTTTGAAAGATACAAACTATCAAACATTACCAAAAAGAAATAGATAACCGAAATATCCCTATATCTACTTAAAAAATTGAATTTTTAGGTAAAAACCTTCCCTCCAAAAAAACTCCAGACCTGAATGACTTCACTGGTGGATTCTACCAAATACTTAAGGAAGAAATAATACCAATTCTACATAAACTCTTCCAAAATATATAAAATGTTTAAGGAGGAACCTCTACTCAGCCTGTTTTATAAGGACAGTATTACCCTGATACCAAAACCAGAGAAAGCCATTATAAGGAAAGGAAACTATAGACTAATATCCCTCAAGAACACTGACACAAATTTCTTAATAAAATTTTAAATTTTATTTAACAAATCCAATAGTATATAAAAAGGATATATTAAGTCCAAGTGTATATTTATTCTAGGAGCGAAGGTTGGATTAACATTCAGAAACTAATCAGTATAATTTACCATTTTAACAGATTAAAGGCAAACCATGCAGTTATCTATAGAGATGCAGAAAAAAACATTTGGCAAAATTTAACACCGTGTCATGATGACATTCTCAGTAAACTGGAATAAGAACTTTATCATTCTGATAAAGAACATCTACAAAAAAGCTAACATTATATATTTAATGGTGAGAGACTGGATGTTCCTTACCAAAATTAGGAACAAGACAAGGCTGTTCTTTCTCACCTCTATTCACTATTAAGCTAGAGGTTCTAGCTAGTGCAATAAGACAGTAAACAAACAAATACCTACAGATTAGAGAAGAATAAGTAAAGCTTTGTCTATTTGCAGATGGTATTACCATTCACAAAATCCTCAAAAAATTGCTGGAACTAGTAAATGAGTTTAGCAAGGTCACAGGATGAAAGGGTAATACGCAACAATAAATTATATTTCTATAAGCTCACAACAATGAGAAACTGAAATTTTAATATACCATTTAAAATAGTATCCAAAAAATGAAATACTTAGGGATAAATTTAACAAAACATGTGTATGATCTGTGTATTGAAAACTGTAAAACTGCTAGGAGTAATTAAAGAAGCCCTAAATAAATGGGAGAGAAATAATATTTATGGACTAGAAGACTCAAGATAGTTAAGATGTTATTCATTCCAAATTGATTGATAGAGTTAGTGTAGTCAGCAAAAATTGCAATAGGCTTTTTGGTTGAAATTTAGAAATGAGTTCTAAAATTATATGAAATTGCAAAGGACCTAGAATAACAAAATTAGTTTTTAAAAAACTCACATGACTTAATTTTAATGCTTATAATAAAGCTATAATAACAATGTAGTATTGGTATAAGGATAAACATAGATTGGTGGAGAAGCTAAGAGTTCAGAAATAGATTCACATATATATGGTCAATTGATTTCAGCAAAGATGTTAAGGTAACTCAGTAGAGGAAAGGATTGGATTTTCGGCCAGTGGTGCTGAAAATCTAAATCTAAAAGCTAAAAGCTAAATGTTTAAAAAAAAAATGAAACAAACAAACGAAAACAAGTACTTTTATTTTACACTGTCTACAAAAATTTGCCTTAATTTTTAACTTGAAATAGATTATAAACTTAAGCACAAGAGCTAAAACTATAAAATTTCTGGAAGAAAACAAAAGAGTATTTGTGTCATGATCCTTAGGATCAGAAAGAGCCCAAACTATAAAAGAAAAAATTGACAAACGTGACTTCATCAAAATCAAAATCTTTAGCTATTTAAAAGTCACTGTTAAGAAAATTAAAAGTCCAGCTACATAATGGGAGGAAATATTCGAAAAAAATATATATCTGATAGAAGAATTTTCTTCGGAATACATCAAGAACTCTTACAATTCAATAATAACGAGTAAATAGCCAATCCAAAAAATTTTAAATAGGCAATAAATTTAAATAGATGTTTCACCAAAGAAGATGTAAAAAAGATTTATGTGAAAAAAGCACATGAAAAGCTATACGATATTGCTGATCTTCAAAGAAATGTATATTAAAACCACAATGGGATATTTAGCCACTAGGATGGCTAAAATTAAAAAGATTAATACCAAATATTTGTGAGGATATGGAACAAGTGGAATTCTCATATACTACACCGTGCTACAGCCACTTTGGAAAATAGTTTTGTGGTTTCTTAAGACTTAAACATATAGTTATATGACTTGATTATTTTGTAAGGAAACTTCGTAAGAGGTTCCAATGATGAATATTTGCTTTGCTACTATCAAATGTTATCCTTTGCTCTCTTTCCATGCAGTCTGTGTGCACAGTAACTTTTTTGGTAGATTCCCACATCATAGCGTAATCTTTTTGAAGACATTTAAACTGACAGTTAAACTCAACAGTGAAATTACAACAATGCAAGTAATTCAATTTAAATTGCAATAATTTGAATAGCTCTGACCAAATTTGCCTAGCTAGCAGTGTTTATAAGGTCCCATTCATGAAATGCTAAAATAGAAATAAATGTGTTTTTCTTAGAATTGATGAAATGTGGTAATAATAATTATTATTATAACAATAATATCCATCAGTAAATTAGTAGTTACTGAAATTAAGAGTCTGGGGACTTTATTACACTGTTTTAGGGACAGATTTGTTTTTCTCATTTTTTAATTTTCTTTATTAAAAACTATTAGGGTGACATTGATTAATAAAATCAAGTAAGTTTCAAATATTTCATTCAATAGTAAGGTGTGTGTGTGTATGCATATATGTGTGTGTATATATGTGTGTGTGTGTGTGTGTGCATACATACATACACACATACATACTGCATTATGTGTTCACCACCCAGAGTTAGATTTCCTTCCGTCACTAATATTTGACCCCTTTTACTCCTATCTATCTCCTCCCTCCCTGTTTCTTATGGTAAACATCCTGCATCCCATAATGAGTATTCTCTTTTTGGTCATTCCCATCCTTTCAGCTGATGTGACTTTCCTACTAGATACTGAACTTGTCATTGGTTTTACCACTAGCTGATTCTGACTGCATTTTAGGCCAGATCTTTCTAGATGAATGATTTAGCAATGGGAAAACTTGGTAAAGAAGCAAAACAAATTTAACTATCCAATGCCACATATATTAGATAAACTGATATTAGATTAGGTATTAGATTAAATAAACAGAAATGTTAACATGTTTTAAGAAAATATTCAAAATGTTTATATGATTCTGTTGTTTATAGCACTTGCATTTTTGTGTTCTGATTACTTTCGAAGAATGCAGTTTTATTAAGATCATTTGTTTGATCTTATTGTATAGGTGATTGGGAGCACTGGAATAAGAAACTTCAGCCATATTTTTATCCAACTGACAGTATTCCAGAATATTCATCAATTTTGGTTCCAAATGTTGACAATATTAGAACAAATTTTTTGATAGACACCATTGCAAAACAAAATAAAGTAAGTTTGATAGTTTTCTTAGATGATTGCAAACCATGTAAAAAACACATCCCTTTCACACACTACAGATAGAAAAATTAAATTACAGCACAACAATCTAGGAGTAGTGTCATATTTGGAAAATGGATCCCAAGTCCCAGGATATACTCCAACTCAGTATCTTCTAAATTTTTGTCTCCCAGCTTGCTAAGGAAAGTGAGTTTCTGCTTACAAAGTCCTTCCATATTCCTGTGGTCACATGAGCATTCACCTGTAATTTCTTCTAGCACTTTTTTAATATACATTTTACATTGAAATCTTTAATTCAACTAGTTTGTTTGTTTCATTTTTTTTAATTCAAAATTGTGCAGCCTGCTTTCATAATTCTTGGTGATGCCAATACCTATTTTGATGTAGGTATAATTCTAAAATATCCTTAAAAATTAGTTGTATTAATTTATAGAATAAAAGAATGGTACTAGAACTATATTTAAAACTAAATATTTTATAATACCTTTCAATATGATTATCCTGTGATTGCAGGCTGTTTTGCTTATAGGAGAGCAGGGAACTGCAAAAACTGTAATGGTTAAGGCCTATTTGAAAAAATATGACCCTGAAGTACAGTTATCCAAAAGCCTAAACTTTTCATCTGCCACAGAACCAATGATGTTTCAGGTAAAACCCATTATTTGCTGTAGTAATCAATGTATTAAATACTTAAGTGGTTAATGTAAATGCATATAAAACATTGATATCTTAAAAGAAATGATACTGCAGTTGACATCATTTGAGCTATTAACCTTCCTAAGGCTGAGATTAAGGCCAAATCCAAATAACATATTTGGGTTAATAGCCTAGTATTTATTAATAGCCTAAAATTTGGATTAACTGCCTAATATTGAGGCTGAAGCTGAACGTTTGAGTGTCTGTCTTTTAACATAAATTAATGATTAATATTTTAGTAATCTAGTTTTAAAATTCACTGTATACTTTAATAATGATATTTATACATATTAAATAAATTATACTCTGCTCTGGAAAACATGCTCATCATTTTTGGAAATATAGATTGAAATCTAATGCATAAGACAAACCATTTCCTTTTCTCTAGAGAACAATCGAAAGCTATGTGGATAAGCGAATGGGAAGCACTTATGGGCCACCAGGAGGCAGAAAATGACTGTATTTATTGATGATATTAATATGCCCATCATTAATGAATGGGGAGATCAGGTATGACTAAAATATCACCTGGAGGTAATATTTAATTGGTATTTTTTGCTATAGATAAAGATGTCAATAGCTTTCATCTTACTAAGCCTAGTAATAATTCTCAGCCTTTTTTGACTTCTCTGTTATGGTTGACATTCTCCTTTCTTGAAATCCCTCTGCAGTTTTCAGGAATACCCTCTTGTCTCTCTGGCTACTTGACTTCAATGTCCTTTCTGGCTCCTCTCTTCCTCTTCCTAGGATTCCATCATTGCTCTCTTACTCTACAGACTCTCCAAGGAATACTTGATTTAGAAAACACTTTTGTTTTTTATAACTGCCACACACCACTGTTCTAGTTGTGATCATCTGTCGGCCCAGACCTCACTGATGCTGCCAAAGTCACATGTTCCTTGTGGGATCTCCAGTGCCTCTTTCCTACCACTGTACACTGCCTCATCAGCATCATTGACCCGGAGCTGCCAGAACATCCCGTTCTGCCCTTTATCCTGGTTCACCTCAGACCTCACCTGGAGGTCAAGACTCCCAGGTCTGTGTTTACCCCAAGACCAATCCCCAAACAGCTTTGCATGGCCTTTTCCTGACCTCATTTCCCACTTTCCCACTCCTGAAATTTCTCTGTGCCTGTGGAAGCCATGGTTCTTCACAAAATTCCATTGTCACTTCAACATCTCTTAACTTTCCCTTCAGCTCTTGCCCTAATGGAAACCCAGAACACTGCTTTCCTGGCAGACTTCTCCACTGGATCCCTGGGCCTGGTGGTGAGGGGGTGTCCTCCTTGCTTCTCATTGCCCTCCTTCTGAAAACCAGTCAGTCTGATCTATGCTTGCTTCACTGTTGCAGTCATTTTAGACCCTCAGATAACAACCCCTTCTTTCCTTGAAGATTTTAGTCCCTGGATCACTGTTGCTTTCCTGTACTGTCCTTGTTACTAGAGCCAGCTTCATGGGAGTGTGAACTGTGCTGTCTCATAGGAACTCATACTTCAAAGGGTCCTGCACGTGGTTTAATGCTCTGTTGTCACTGCCTTGAAATTCTTAACAATTTTGAATAAGGAGCCTTGCATTTTCATTTTGCCCTGAGCCCTGAAAATTATGCAGCCTGCTTTCATAATTCTTGGTGATGCCAATACCTACATATGTGATCTTGGCCTCTCAGCTCCTCAACCTCACCTCCTCCGGCGATCGTGTCTTCCACCCTGTCTGAATGACTCATTCATTCAGTCATACCCTACACTTTGTCATTATCAATGTGACTCCTTCATTATCTCAACTTTGAGCATTTTATTCTTTGATTACCATGTTCATTCTTCATAGCTCATTTCCTCTGCTAACCAGACTCCAGATGGAGCTACTATTTATTTTTCCTACTGTCAATAAGCTCTCCCCAATTTCCTCTCATTTCCTGACTTCTTTTCTCAGCTAAAATTCCATGATCTGTTATTATAATCACTGTAGCATACACACTCTGCTCATCTGTCTTAACCACAGTAAAGCCTTGTTAAAATTTTCTGTCTACTCTCCATCCACCTGCACCCATGCAGCTAAACTTGGTTGGAAAACCACACAATCCTAATTTACTTTAAAATCATGATCATGGACCTCAGCTGAGCTCTTACCAGTGCCCAGCAATCATACTGCATGTCTCATGTGTTTCATCTTTGTCCTGTCTGTTCCTGTGCTGCACATCCATTCAGGCTCCTGCCCTGGGCCATGACTACTTTCTTCTTTTTCCCATCCCAGACCTCCAACACCTTCATTTCTTTGCCCTCAGCTGAGCATGAGTGTGTTGCAGCTTTCTTTCTATTTCCCTGAGGAAATTAATTTTTTGTTTGTTTACTACTATATACTATACTCAATTTCTATGTTCTAGTGGTTGCCCTAGACAGTACATCCTGCATACACAGATAATAAAAAATAAAGGTAATCAAACCATTTATTCCCATTTTGTATATCCAATGACCTTTGAAAACTTCAGTTTCTTTTATCTTTCTTTTAACTTATTTTATTGCTGATTTGTATTTTAAGTCTATATCTCTCTTTAAAAAACATCTCCAATGGGGTTTATTTTTACTATTTTATACATTCACTCTCCATTTGCATTACTTACATATTTACCACTTTCTTTGCTCCTTATTCTTCTTTCTGGGCCTTCTTTCTGGTGTCATGTTCCTTCTGCTTGAGAACTTCTTTTAGAGAAGGTCTTTAATGACGAATTCTTAGTTTTTTTTTGTCTGCAGATGTCTTTATTTCATCTTCATTATTTGAAAGTCATTGCTGCTAGATGTAAAAACTAAGTTGGCAGTTATTTTCCTTCATCACGTTGTATATGTTATTCCTGTCTTCTGTTTCCCTTGTTGCTGTTGAGAAGTCAACCACTTAAAAATTACACCTCTGAAGTTAATCTGCCTTTTTTCACTTGCTACTTTTAAGACTTTTTCTTTACCTTGCTTTCCTATATTTCCTTTTTTAAAAAATGGTGTTTCTTGGTGTAGATTTATTTGTGTTTATTTGCTCAGGATTCACTGGGACTTGTGAATCTGTGCTTTGGTGTCTTTCATCAGTTCTAGAACATTCCCAATTCTTATCTCTTCAAATACTACTTCTGCCTCACTTTCTCCCCTCTTTTATCAAGCTCCAGAGACTTTCTTTTGTGGACTCTGTTTCTTTAATTCTCTTACATACATCTCAAGCTTTTCTCTCTCCAATGCTTATGTTCTAGATAATTTCCCTTTTTTGTATTCTACTTTACTAATTTTCTTCTCTGCTTTGTTCAACCTATTGTCAAATTATCATTGATTTTTAATTCTAGTTACTAATTGATTCTCTTTTCTTTCAAATATGTTGTCATTTTTATATAACCTTATTTCTCACATATATTTTCAAATTTTTGTCTATTTCTTTAAACACATTGAGCACAATTGTTTTAATCTAATTTCTGCCTGTTAATTCCAGCATATGAGTCTATGTGGGTCTGTTTCTGTTCTCTATGGTTTTAATAGTTCTTGTTCAGACTCAAACTGTCTGGTTTTCTACATGTATCTTTGACTGATTGCCAGGACATTGCCCTTGAAAAATTATCTGTGGCTATTTCTTGAAGGCTAGAATGGATGGTCCTCATTCAAACAGATTTAGAGTTTTCTTCTGCCTGATTTAAAGAGCTTAATCAATCAGGATCACCTCAAAGCAAAGTTAAGACTTGAAAGTCTTTGGACCACTTAGGCTATGCAAACTCAGGGTACAAATCTATGCAAATGTCATTCTTAGGCCACAACCTCCCAGGGGAAGGCTTCTTCGCCTCCACCCCACTTTTCTCTTCCATTCAGCAGCATTCCAAGGCAGACAGACTCTCAGCAGTTCCTATAAGGTGAGGAGAGTGGAGGCATATTGAGATATCATCTATCAATTGAAGAACTCCTGAATTTCAGGCTCACTTATACATTAGGGTTATCTCGTTGGACTTCAAATTTAAATGTCCAAAGCCAAATTCCTGTTACTCCCTTCTCCAACAGTGTTCTCCATCTCAAGAAATACCAACTGCACATTCAATCGGTCAGGAAATCATATTGGCTCTATTTTCAAACTGTATTCAAGATTTGACTACTACTTATCACTTCCATTGCTAATACCTGTGCAAACCACCATCTCTCTTCTTGATTATTTCAAATCCTCCTCATTACCTTCATGTTTCCTTTGCCCCCCTCAATGTAGTCTCAAATGAGCAACCAGTTAACACATGAGTTGTGTCATGACACACCCCTTTGCTTAAAATCCTTCCATGAGACTTGTAGAATATAAATGCCAAAATCCTTACTGTAACCCAAAGACCCTACCCTATTTAATCTCATCTCTCCGTGACTGTGTTCCAACCACATTTAATAAGTCTTGTACACACTGGGTGTGATGTTCACTAAGAACCTCTGGATTTGCCATTTACTCTTCCTAGATATGTCTAAATGGTTTCCTTTCTCACCTCCTTCACGTCTTTGCTTGTATGCCATGGGAGGTGAAGCCTCCCCTGCTATCCATATTCAGTTATACTCATAAACACTGCCTATTCCCTTTCCCTGCTTTCTTTTTTCTCCAAACATGTACAATGTACCATTTTATTTATGTACATACATACATGTGTACATACATGTGTGTTTTTGTCTCTTATCACTATTATGTATGTTCTTTGAAGACAAGGAATTTCGTCTATGCTACCACAGAGCCAGACACACAGTAGACATTCATTAAATGTTTGTTGAATGAAAGATTGCTTTATCTGAGGTGTTTGTGTGCTATCCACTATGAGATACCCAGAAGAAATTTGGATATACAGGTGTGAAGCTTAGAAGAGAATCCGAAGCTAAGGTTACAGAGTTGAGATTCTTTGGATTGAGATGGCAATCCCTGAAATAGTGAGATGAGAAAAAGAAATGTGGAACCTTGTAGAACAGTTATATGTGAAAGATGGGTGGAGAAAGAGTGGCTTGAGATGCTACCCAGAGTCACAAGATGAACCTGGAAAGAATTAAGCTTCTGAAACCTGGAGAGAAAAAATTTTCAATAAGGAGGGAGTTTTAGCAAGTTAGAGGCTGCAGAAAAGATAAGATGAGGACACAAACCCCAAAACTAAACATTTAGTAATATAATATTGAAAGCTCAGGAGTAAAACTATCCCATATTCTAATTTAAAGTATTTCAAATTGTTGAATTTTGAGTGTGAAAGATATCTATAGTAAAACTGGTAACTCCTGAATACTGTTATAATTGTAGATATTCTATAATTCACCGATGTAAAGTTATCTGGAAATTAGTGTTATCAATTTGATGAAGAGTACATTGGACTTGCAGCACATATGTTTAACTTATAGTTTAGAGTTCCTGGGTGGCATCATTTAAGTCAAATTGCCTTGAAGGTGATCATTGACATTCACATACACTTTATTGATAATAGTTGAATATTTTTTCTTATCTAATTATACTATTTTATGGGAGCTATGAAGGAGTATGATCATGATATGTTACTAAAATATCACTGTATAACATTTCAGATAACTAATGAGATAGTGCGACAAATGATGGAAATGGAAGGAATGTACAGCTTGGATAAGCCTGGAGACTTCACTACTATTGTTGATGTGCAGCTCATAGCAGCAATGATCCACCCTGGAGGTGGTCGAAATGATATTCCACAGCGTTTAAAAAGACAATTTACTGTGTTTAATTGCACATTGCCTTCAAATGCTTCAATAGACAAAAATTTTGGTATGACTATTCTAGATGGTGAATTTTTTTATTGCATTACGTAATGGAAATAAATTATGAAAAACCTTATTTAAGAGATAAAAAGACTCAGTCTGAAGTAGGGATTAAATATTTGAAATAGAGAGCTGAATACCAAAAAAGAAGGACTAAATACCAAGAAGACATGTTTATCGCCTATTTTAAGTCTCAGGAATATTTAGAAACAGCCTTGTTGAAGGTCAGGCATTGGTAAGAATGTGCAGCAATTGTAATGCTTATTTCCTATGAGTAGACCTGTGAGATATTGCCAGCCCTCTGGGTACTGATTGGACATTATTACTGGTTAAGTAGAACTTGTGCACCCCTACATAAGTTCCACTTCTAAGTATATACTGATTTATCATTTTTTCCTTTCCTACCCAGAGGTCATACAGATGGTCTCCAACCATTTTCTTCCAAACATTGTATAGTTTGCCTTCCATATATAAGTCCTTAATTCATCTGTAGTTGATTATGCATATGTGTGCCAGAAGACTTCTACAACAGTGTTCATAGAACACTGGTCATAATAGCAAAAAACTTGAAATAACCCAAATATTTGTCAGTAAAATAGGATAAATAAATTGTGGTATAGGCACACAGTATAATGCCATGCAGCAGTGAATAGGAACAAACATAGCTACACGCTTCAACATAGGTGAAGCCTAGAAATATCATGTTGGGCAAAAGAAGCAAGTCACAGAGAAATATATGATTCTGTTGAATTCAATCTCAAAAATGAAGGTTAAGTAAAGGTAAAGTTCAGAAACATAAGAGGCAAAGCTATAAAGAAAAGTTAATTAACAATTTTTACCAAGTCAGAGTAGTGGCTACTCTGGAGGAAAGAAGGATGTGGATAGGAATGGACAAACGGGTTTCTAATACTGGTGCCGTGTTGTGTTTCTCAATCCTAGTGGTCTGTATGTGAGTGATTGCTTGTTAAAGTATTTTATACTTGCTTCTATATGATTAATATTGAAAATTAGGTATGGAAACAAACCAGAAACTGAAGCTCAGAGAGGCCCAATCAAGGTCATTTACCCAGTTGATGGCAGACGAGTGGTGCTAATTCCAGAGTCCATGCTTCTTAAGTAATACATTCATCCTGCAGGAGCTGGAGATCTAGAATTACAAGATTTCAGGAAGCAAAAGGGCCTTACAGACATCTAGCACAATAAGCCATACCTTTGGAGGACAATTTCATGTTCCTTCAAGACTACTCTTTGGTCTATGTAAAGAAGCCCAGTTTTTTCAGCTGCCACCCTTCGTAAACCTGCTCTGCATCTTCGAGCAGATAATCATATTCATATTCCTCTGAAAATACCATGCTCAGAACTGAACGTATTTCTCAATATATAGTCTTACCAGAGTGAATCGAGTAAGTCTGTTTTTGCAGTGTAAAACCAAAAACATTTTGAGAGCTGAAGAATAGTTCGTAAATCTACAACTCCACCCCTCCTGAGTGTGGTTATGTCAGACTGTGCCTGCTCTGGATGTTTCCTGGGAACCATTAGTTGACCAGCCCTGGCCAGAGTGTTGTCTGACTACGGGTTAGGAGATGTAGTAGGTCTGTGTTCCGATTTTGTTAGCAATCAATCCATGAGAACTTGAACAATTTGCTTTACCTGTCTGGGCCTGGTCTCCTTATCTGTAAGATAAGTTCTTTTCCAGCTCTCGAACTTCGGGGTGAGTGCTGTTTCATAGGCTCTAGAGCCAGGCTACCTGAATTCAAATCTGAGATCCACCCATACACAAAAGCTGTGTGACTGTGGGCAAGTAACTCATATTAAAATGAGAATAATAATAATAATAATAATAATAATATAATAATAATAATTAATATCTACCTCAGATTCTTTCTCATAGGATGTTGGAGGATTAAATGAGTTAACATATAAAATGCTTATCACTGCATACTAAGCTTCTTAGGCCCCACTGCTGACTTCCGGTCTTAGCTAATTCCTTAAGAGAAATTCTTGACGTCACCTAGTCAGTCTTGTAATGATTTATTTACAAGGATAAATGTAAATCTTATAATATTTTAGTAAGCTTGTGCCTCAATCTTGTTTATTTTTTAGGAGTTATTGGCTGTGGATACTTTGATCCTTGCAGAAATTTCAAACCTGAAATATGTGAGATGATTTCAAATTTAGTTTCAGCTGGCAGAGTGCTGTGGCAGTGGACTAAGGTACAGAATCATCTGTTGTCAATAATAATAATAATAAAAGTCAACCATTCTGCTTAATTCTCACCTTGTGGCTCAAAATTATCATCACATCATATGTGGTGGTGCTTTTTTGGAAAAGACAAATTAGGTGCTCAAATAGATTTATGACACCTTTTCCTTCCAGGGAGCAAATATTGTGACTGAATGATGCTTTCCATATGCATGAGGTACTACTAGAAACCAGACAAAACATCCATGATAAAGTAGAATTTTGATGAAATGAAAACACTGCTTTTCCACTTGTTACTCTGATTTGTAACTCTTTGTATGTCTGTCTCCCCTCCCCACCAAATTTGTTTGACACAAATGTTTCCTGACTGAGCGATTACGTCTTGGATTTCCAGATATTCTTAGCTAACCAAGACTTAAAATCTAACTTGTGTTTCTGTAAAATGGAACATGAGTTAGTAAATAGATGGAAGAGGACTTGAAATAGGCTAGATTTTAATATACAAGTCAGCGCCCTAAAAAGCTCAGCAAACCTGTATCTGTCACCAGATAGATTAAGGCAGACTCATGGAAAAGCAATTACATGCAGATATGATATAAAAATGAGGTTGACAGATTTGCCCCCCCCAAAAAATAGCAGAAGATAAGGATCAGTTGTCTTAGTTCCCTAAACGTTCATTAGGCCAGTTACACACATGTGGGTGGAAATTTATGTCATGGAGAAATCTTAAGTGTGCCAGCCTTTCAGATTCATGGGCAAATTGGGGGAATTCTAGATACGGAATTTTTGGAAGAGGAATTGTGTGTTTCTTATGAAATGCTCTTCCACTCAGCTCCTTACCGATCAGTGATCGGTTCCTTGCATAAGACGATGTCCTTGTCAACACAAGATCTTAAAGAAACTCTTAAAGAAATTGCAAAATGAATAGCCAGGTCTGAGTATCTGAGGTAATTTCTGTGGTAAGATACATCTGTTTCCCAGTATTCTATTATTGAATTTATGTGCCATTAGACATATTTTTCTGAAAAGCTTTGGCCTTCCTGTTGTTCTTCTGTCAAAGCTTCTTTTGTTCAGTGACTGTTTACTGGCTCCACTTTCTCAGCTTTTTTTACCTCTTTAACTCATTTTGCACAGACTTTCATTTCCACTGGTCTCATCAAAGTCACTAACGACCTTAATCTTGCCGAATCCAAAGGTTGATTTCTTCTTCTTACTTGAGTTTTTAGCAATATTTGACATAAATGATCCATCTAAATGCTTTCTTCACTGAGTTTCAGAGGTGCCTCATCCTCTTAGTTTTCTTCCTATATTATTGCCTACCTTTTATAAGCCCTTTCTTCTCCCCATCCTCTAAATACTTGAGTGCACCTGATCTCTGTGCTGGGACTTCTTTCCTGTCTCCATTCTTTACCCAGGTAGTCTCATCCAGCTTCAAGGCTCTCCATCCCAGACCTCTCTGCTTGGCTCCAGATGTATTTCTAACTGCTTAGTAGACATCACCATTTTGATGTCTAATTACCAGCTCAGAGTAACACATATCCAACCACACTCTTAATTGCCCTTAAATATGATCCTTTCTCAAACTTTAGCATCTTAGTTAATAGCAACAACAATTATCCTGCTTCTCAGGCTAGCTGGGTGCCATTCTTGATTTGTCTTTTTCATCCCTTATATCTAATCCATCAGCAAGTCTCAGTAACCATGTTTTCAAAATATATTCCAAAGCTAAGAATTTAGTGTCGTGTCACTGTGAACCCTGTTAGATACTTCCATCGCCTGTCCTCTGGACCATGCAATGACTTCCTAACTGAGCTCCTTGTTTCTTCTTGTCCACTGAGAGTCTGTTCTTTAACAGTCCTAAAATGCTTTTTTGTTATAGTCAGTTTTTTAAAAATTAAGTTTATCGGGGTAACATTGGTTAATACAATTATATAATTTTCAGGTATACATTTATAATTTGACATCTGTATATTCTCTTGTGTGTTTACTACCCAAAGTCCAGTTTCCTTCAGCTACCATATATTTGATCCCTTTATCCACTTCACTCTCCTCCTAAACACCTATATTTGGCCACTTTTGCTGTGTCCCAAAAGTTTTGATATGTTGTACTGTCATTATCATTCTTTTCTATGCATCTCTTGATCTCTCTTTTTATTTCTTCTCAACCCAGTTATTCTTCAGTAGCATGTTGTTTAATCTTCATGTATTTGTGGTTCTTCCTGATTTCTTTATGCAGTTGATCTCTAGTTTCAAAGCATTATGATCAGAGAATGGTTGGTTGATTTCAACCATCTTATATTTGTTGAGGCTATTTCTGTGTTCCAGTATGTGGTTGATCCTTGAGATTATTCCATGTGCACTAGAGAAGAATGTACAAGCAGCTGTTTTGGGATGGAAAGCTCTGTATATGTCAATTATGTCTAGTTGGTCCAACATGTCATTTAAGGATGTTATTTCCTTATTGATTTTCTGTTTGGATGATCTGTCGATATCTGACAGTGGGCTGTTTAGGTTCCCAACTATGATAGTGTTTTGGTCTGTTTCTGCCTTTAATTCCGTTAGGAATTGCTTTATATATTTTGGGCTCCCTGATTGGGAGCATAGATATTAATAAGTGTTATATCTTCTTGGTGCATGCTTCCCCTTATCATTATGAAGTGTCCCTCAGTATCTTTCTTTACCATTTTTATTTGAAGTCTGTTTCATCTAATATTAGTACCGCTACTTCCGCTTTTCTCTGAATGCCATTTGCTTAAATATCATTTTCCAACTTTTCACTTTGAATCTATATTTGTCTTTGGAGCTGGGATGCATCTCCTGGAGGCAGCATATGGTTGGGTTTTGTTTTTTGATCCATTCTGCAACTCTGTGTCTTTTTATTGGTGAGTTCAGTCCATTTATATTTAGGGTGATTATTGAAATATGAGGTCTTCTTATAGCCATTTTATCTTTGCTTTCTGGTAGCTCGGTGTTTCCATTGCTTCGTTGTCCTTGTGTTCTGTTTTCTTTATTTTGGTTGGCTTGTGTGGGTTTTCCCTCTGGTTTTCGTTGTTTTTTTATATACTTCAATTCGAATCTTTGGTGTGTGTTACCATTACGAATATGTAAAGGATACACACACACACACACACACACACACACACACACACACACACATATGGATTGAATATATACAGTCATCCATTTTCTTCAGTGTGGGCCTTATCTCCATTCCCCTTTGCGAATGTGGATCTTTGAATCCACCCATTTTCAGTCATTGTTGTCTCATTTTGTCCCTATGTATGCTGAATGTTCATTATTATCTTGCTATAAAGAATTATCTTCTTCTTATTTAAGCTTATATTGCCCTGTTTTTAGTAACAGTTGCACTCCTCTGCTTCTATTTGCCTGATAGTCAGTTTACTCATAGTTATGTATTGTTGTTGTTGTCATTTTGTTTTATGTGAGCTGACCCCTTTCAGTATTTCCTATAGTACAGGCCTTATAATGGAGAATTTCTTCATTGGAAAGGTCTTAATTTCTCCTTTCTATCTAAAAGAGAGCTTAGCTGGATACATTATTCAAGGCTGGTAGTTCCTTTCACTTAATCGTTTAAATATTTGATCCCATCCTCCTTCTGGCTTTGTAAGGTTTGCACTGAGAAGTCAAAGGATAATTTAATGGGTTTTCCTTTGTAAGTTACCATTTTCTTTTCCCCAGATGCCCTGAGAATTCTGTCTTTGTTGTTGATTTTTGATAAATTGAATACAATGTGTCTTTTGGGTTGAGAAAATTGGGTGTTCTGTTGACTTCTGTGAATTCCAAGCTCCAGCTCATTCCTTAGGTATGGGAAAGCTTGTCCACACTGTTTGTCCGAAAATGCTTTCTAGTCCCTGCTCCTTTTTCTCGCCTTCAATAATGCCCAGTATTCTTATGTTTCCTCTCCTGATAGTATCAGCTAGTTCTTTGTATTTCCTTTCATTATTATTTCATTCTGTTGGTTTCTCCTTCTCCATTCTGATCTATTTTTAGATTTCTGTCTTCAATATCACTGATTCTTTAATCCAATTATTCAAACTCTATTTTCCAAGCTTACTATTTCATTTTTCAATCTCTTGTAGTGTGTTCCTTTATCTCCAGAAGTTCTATTTGGTTCTTTTTGAGGGTTCCAATCTCCTTGCTCTATTCATCTAGTGTTTTTCAATTCTTGAAAATTGTTGATATGACCCATTTAGGAATCCACTGATTTTTTCAGAAGTATCATCCTTAATTGTCTGTCATTTAAGTTGCATATTTCTATGTCTGTAAGCTTATTTTCTGGAGAACTTTTCTGTTTCTTTCTGTATTCCTTGTCACCTTGGGTTGTTCGTTGGTGTTTAATGAATTATTTCTCTGCCTGGGCATTAATGGAAATGTACTCTGCTCTTTTCCAGAAAGATTTTATTAAAATTAAAGGTCTGTCTGTGAGTGTGCTGCAAAGAAGTCACTTTCCTTTTGGTTTCCAGTAGGTGGCGTCTAAGCCTCTTGGAACCCTGCTTTACATAAAGTCTAAATAATGTCTTTTTAATTTTCTTGTAGATATTTAATCACACTCGCTACTCTCAGTTTCTGTCAGTGTTAGCAACAGTTTCGGTAGCATTTGCTCAGGTTTCCCTGGGGCTCCGCGGTGTTCTATCTCAGAGTGTATGGAGGATGGGGCCCTCTGGGTTTGGAGACGGGAGCTGCACTCAGCCTCAGTTTTGCAACTGTGGCCAGTAAATATCAACTGTTGTTTTTCATCCCGCTCTCTTCTGCCTTCTGCCCTGCTGCCCTGCTGACTGGGCCCTGCTGCGCGGCTGTGGGGAGCTCACAACTCTCCCAGGCAGGGCTGTTTAATGAATCACTGTAACTTCTCCCCTCCCCTTTTCTTAAAGGGAGCTCTAGCGGGTGCAGAGGCAGCTTCTTTATTCTTTCCAGTCCACCACCTGACACCTGGGTTCTGACCTTGTGGTTGACCTGAGCAGATCCCATGCATGACAGACGTGCTGGTGTGCAGTTTGGGGTGTTTTTTATTGAGTTTATCTGTTCAAGCTTTGTCGTTTCAAGGGGAAAGATCTGGAACCGTCTCACCGTGCCATGTTCCAAAGAATAAAATGCTTTTTTTAAATGTAAATCAGAGATCATTAGCTTTTCTTAAAACAACCAGTAGCTTCCCATTACACTTACAATAAAAACCAAAGCCTTGCTGTGGCCTGTGAACCTTGAACTGAGCCTGGCCCTGCTTACCTTTCTTCCCTTCCATCATTTCTGCTTCAGTTATGCTGCTCTTCTGATGCTGCTGCTTTAAAACCCCAAGTTTTTCATGCCTCTCAGCCATTATACTTCATTTGACTAATTCTCTTCATTTTTACCTTTAGAAGTGGTTTCTTGGATCATTTTCGCTAAAATAACTTCTATGGCCCCCTCTCTGGAATTATCTGTCTCCTGACCCTACTTCATGTTTCTAAACCATGACTTACATCATTATTATTTGCCTATATGTTTGTTAGCAATATGATTCCTATTTGTTATTAATTTGATTCCTACTTATTATCAGGCTCCTCAACTGGAATAAAAGCTCCCTGTTGACAGCAGATTTAGCTGTCCTATTTACTAAGTGTAGTGTGAGGTACTCAAAAATAGTCACTGAAAAATAAATGAATCTTCTTCTTATCCCTACCCCCAAATAAGCAGCCTTTTTAATATTTTTTTTCAAATTGCCTATCTTTACAAAGCACTGTTTTAATCCACTTGCCTTGTAGATCACTTCACTTTTATAATACATAGCTTTAAAGCAGAAGCAGGTGAGAAAATAAAGCCATTGACGAAATATTAAAGGGAAATATTAGAAGAGCAGGAGAGAAGCAGGTTAATAATGAGAAGAAGATGGAAAGAACGGAATTTAATTCTGTTTAATGATTGCTTCGGTTGCCAATGGCTGCCATCGGGCTGCCATCTTTTACAGCAAAGAAGAAAAAGCAGTATTCACATAACTTTGACCCTTTATTTTTACATATTTGTAATATAAGTGTGTGTTTTACATTTTGGTGAGTAAAATGAACATTTTAGCTTGGCATGGAACTGAGTGCAGAGAGAAATAACACTTCATTCTCTCTCCCTTTCTGCCTGCCGTTTTAACTTCCACTGTGAATTAGGCTATAAAAATTACTCTACAAACTCAATAGGGTACTTTTTCAATACAGAAAGGACATGTTCCGAATTGGTACTAAAGAAAGCATTTGCTTTCCTGAATTAATCATTTGGAGGGTCTGCTCTGTATCTCCAGAATTACCATTGTTTCATTTCAAAAATGATACTAATGATATCAATTATAATCTTTATAGATGGCCAGCAGTGCTTCCAAAACCTAGTACACCTCGTTTATTTCTAACTGGTATCTCTCTGTTAGAATGTGTCATTGTAATAAGTTTGCCTGTTTGGATTCTAGAAGTTGGTAAGAATAATATGTAATGTTCAAACAAAGAAAACCCAGGAAAACCACCTAGTACTTAATAGCTGCATGTCAGACCTGCCTCTCAATTTATTATGGATATACAGATATATGAAAGCATGTTGACTGAGTTTGGATCCCCTCAATGAAATCTAGATTATGGTATGCAAATATATTTGTGGAACTCTAGACACATGTAGGACCTTAAAGCAATCTATAGAACATAGCCATTATTGATTTTAGAAGTGAACATCCATTGTTCTTAACTGCATGACAATGAGCTCACATTCAGTTTTTTGTTATGACATATTTCCATGCAACACTAATATGGTTAATAATGATTAGGAATTCTTATTCTCACAACTCACATAGTTTTTAAGAACTCAGGGGAAAGTGAATCATTCAAAGCCAACTAATGGTATTAGAACAGGTGTTGGCATCTGTATTTAGTGCATCATATTTGAGTCCATCCTATTCAAGGGATTATGGTCTTTAAATTCTATGTTGGTTTGTTTACAACATGAGTTTTTTCTGTTAGTGCTGTGACAAAAATATAAACTTAATCTTTGTTTATTTGTTCAGCCTATTTTACTTAAAATAGGATTTAGGAAATAAAGTAATTCTATCAGCAATTCCACTTTTAGTTTTATCTGAAAAAGGAATTGAATCTTTTTTTTTTTTCATCTCTAGGTGAAGATGCTGCCAACTCCTTCTAAATTTCATTACATTTTCAATCTTCGAGATCTTTCCAGAATTTGGCAAGGAATGTTAACCATAAAAGCTGAAGAGTGTGATTCGATCTTTGTTCTCCTGTCACTTTTCAAACACGAGTGCAACAGAGTAATTGCAGACAGGTAGATATTACAGTGTCTGAGTTTAACGTACTATACAAGAAGTTAATACTATTAGATTAATTCCTGCATTATCGCCTCAAATTAGTAGAATAGGAAGTAGTGTCTTCATTTGCTCTGGGGCTTGTAAAGCATTGTTGTCATTTCCCAACTGCTGGTCATCTTTAAAAAAAGTGCTTCACCAATTTACTTGAGTATTATTTTAGTGGGACATCTTTTCAAGTCACCATATTATCAGAGAGTTTATAACATTCAGAGGCAAATTTTAGTTACGTACTTTTACTAAAAAAAATTGAGCTCT
The DNA here is from genome assembly GCA_003508835.1 of Eonycteris spelaea. NCBI lineage: Eukaryota > Metazoa > Chordata > Mammalia > Chiroptera > Pteropodidae > Eonycteris > Eonycteris spelaea. Next base: position 3,891,404 of record PUFA01000069.1, read on the forward strand.
GTGTTGGTTTTGCATGGTGAAAGCTGGCACATAAACTCAGTCATCTTTCTGAGTCTGTTTCCTCCTCTATAAAATATGAATGGTAATGCCAGTTTCACAAAGTTGTGAAGGGACTACTAAAGGACTACTACAAAGTCCCACACATAGGTGATAGATGTCAAATATTAGTCTCATTCTTCCTCTCTTCCCCCTGATACTATAAGTCTGAAAAGGACCTTTGTGCACCATGTGCCCACACACCCAGAAAGAGGACATCTGCCCACTATTGGCTGTCAGTGCTACACTCCTATTCCAAGTTTCAGGGACCTTTGACCTCACCTCAGTGATTCATCTGTATTGTTCAAGAAAAAAAAATATGACACTTGTTAAAACAAAAAGGTCCACAGTCTTTATTCAGACTGTCATGATGGGTATAGGGACTACAGCAATGGAGTTTTGCAGTAGAAGAGAGAGATGGGCTCAACTCCAAAAGCAACAAGGAAAAAGTAGAAATTTATAGCCAAGGAAAAATATGGGGGAAATTGGTGGATAGAAAATTACCAAGGGGAAACATCAGAGTTACAGAGAGATTCTGGCTAAAATGACCTGATAGGATTCTTGCTATAAGCAAGCTAGGAGATTTGACATTACTCCAGGGGATGATGGAGAATGAGGAATTTGGTCAGATATGGAGGATGATCAGGTATTAGGGGATTCTGGCTAAATGGACTTGACAGGATTCTTGCTAAAATTGGGTGATGCAAAGAAGGACATGGAAGTTCAAAAGTCATAGTTGGGGCATATTGGGAAGAGGAGCTGACTACGTGTGTCAAGAAGAGGAGTCTGTCAGTATTTTCTACAGGTCAAACTACTGATGTTATGCTTTTCTTGGAGGGGCTATGTTTTGTTGTCAGAAGGCAGAACATGTTGTTTCCCTGTTCCAACATGATGGAGGTGCAGGATGGGGGCTGAAAGGAGGTGGAGGGTGGTTGACGCTATGTCAATTAGAAAAGATGCCTTCATATTTCACATTTTTACTCTTGTATTTTCCTATCAGATTTATAACTCCTGAAGATGAGCAGTGGTTTAATGTACATCTTCGGCAATTGAAGAAAGTACTGGCTCAGATATGACATCATATATTTCTCCTGAACCATACTTTGTAGATTTTCTTCGTGAGATGCCTGAACCTACTGGCGATGAACCTGAAGACACTGTATTTGAAATACCCAAAATCTATGAATTGGTATTTATTCTCACCTTTGAAGAGTTTTTTAGATCACTCACCTACTATTTTCCTCTGTGCCAGAGTCTCGCCATGGAGTTTCTGTAACTTCTACATTAGTTATGTGTTGTGATTCATGTCATCATACACCAAGTAAAATATTTCTTTCAATGAAATTTAGCAGCAGTTCCATTAAAGTCAGGTATAAAAAAGAATGCCTGTATTATCACAATTATTTAATACTGCTTTGAAAGTTCTAGGCACTGAAACAAAATGACAAAAGAAAATTGATGTATACACCAGAAACTAATGTAATTTTAAATATCAACTGTACTTGAAAAATAAAAAATTACAAATAAATAAGTAAATGTAATTATCAGATAGAAAAAAACAAGATCATTATTTTCAGATAATGTGCTTATCACAATATAATCCAAGAGAACTTAAATCTCTTTTAAGTACTAAGAGTTCAGTAAGATAACCAAGTATGATGTAAATATAAAACTCAGTAATTATCTTCTGTACCAGAAGTTGGCAAATTATAGTGGGTGGACCAAATCTATCCTACTGCCTATTTTTTGTTAGATTTATTAGCTCAGAAAGGTTTTTCACATTTTTAAATGAGTAGAAAAAAAATTAAAAAAAAGAATAATATTGTGTGACATGTGAAAACTATGTGGAATTCAAATTTCAGAGTTCATAAACATGTTCTTATTGAAACACAGGCACACCCATTTGTTTATAAATTTTCTATCAGAGCTTTCACACAACAACGTCGAGAATATCTGTTCCAGAGACCATACAAGCCACAAAGCCTAAAATATTTAGTATCTTGCACTTTACATAAAAAGTTTGCCAATTCTTATCAACAATCACAAGATAGAAAATATTACATAAAATAGTTTATTCAATGGCAAAAATATCTAAAATATCTAGGAAAAAAACAATAAAACTTCACTTGGTTAAATGGCAACACATCATTCTTCCTAAATTAATGTGTAGGTTTAATGAAGTTTGAATCAAGATCCAAAGGGATATTTTAAAATGGGTCACATAACAAAGTAATCCTTAAGTGCATGTAGATCAAAGAGTTAAATGGGGAGAAACAATTTGCAAAACAAATGTTTATATCAGAACAGTTTGACTACCTAAACAATCTAAAACTTCTGTATATTTTTTAAATCCACAAGGTTAAAAAGTGAATAAAAACTTAAAAAGACATTTGTTATATTCCGATCTCAATTATCATGGGTAGTGGGTAGGAGTTGGTGCTGGAGTTCTTGAAGAGAAACTTCAGTAATAATTTCATATTGGAAAGTTAGGTTTCAGGCCTCTGAAAATGGAATAACTAAAACTCAACTAATCCATGACAAGTTTTTGGAAATCCATTAGTTTTTTTTTTTAATTAGAATTACTCTTGAGTGTCTTTACGATTTCTACTTTCATAAATTTTGGATCTTAAATATTATTTTTTTCTCTTTCCCTACCCATAGATACCATCCTTTGAATTTCTGTGTGAAAAACTCCAGTTTTACCAGAGGCAGTTCAATGAACTCATTAGAGGAACAACTCTTGATCTAGTGTTCTTTAAAGATGCAATGACTCATCTTATTAAGGTTCTAACTATTGACTATTGTTACTATAAATAGATCATGTAAATAGTAAATTTCACAGTTAAACTTTTTGAGGGAATAAATACATAGTATCAGGTAATGTATAGAAGAGTGTCCATAAGTTGGGTCAGTTCATTATCTCAGAAAACAAAGGCTTAGTCAGAGATCCCTTGTTTGGATTCACCAACATGACAGCAAATGTTTTCCAAGGGCAAATTGTTGGGTTTTGTGTTCGTAGTTTTGACACGCAAAGTCAGTTTTATCTTCCTAGAAAGTAAGGTGGAGAACCCTATGAAGAAATACTCCTCCTCAAATTATAGTTTTACAATGGAGGAATAGTTGATGCTTTTAAAAATGTCAATTTCCTCATTGGCTTACAGATCAGGGGCAAACCAATGGAGAAGGAGTAAGGTGAATGAAAAGGACTGGTGGAAAAAATGAATTCATTTAGAGGTAGTGCCAAAAAGGAGTATGGTTTGAACCAAGTCTGAGAGGCTACGGAAATGAGTTATTTGTATAATTTGTAGATAAAAAAAGGTGTTTCTCCAGGAATTAGAGATTTGATAAACAGGGTGGTTAGCTCTTTGTTTATTACATAGTTTTTTTGTAAAGTTGGTGAATATCTAAATGTCCTAAGCCCGTTTCGCATTCATCCATTCAACAAATAATTATTGAGTACCCACTATGGCTAGGTCTTGGGGGCCTGGACCCTGTTCTAAGGTGAAAACCCATATAAGTGAGTAACACATGTAAAAATGTAATAATAGAATTAATACATATGAAGGTGTCATTGCTAATGTGTAAAACTTGAACTTAGAAAATATTTTTTTAGTGATGATAGTAAATTTAATGATCCATCTTCCTCTTCATTCGGCCTGCCTAAGATTTGAACTGAAATTTGAGCCTTATCCTCACTGAGAAAATCGACCATAGAAAAAGCAACACAAGACCATACAGGCTATTTCTCAATATCTTTTTCTTTCTACCTCTATTGCAAGTAGAATTTTGGTACTTTGAGAGAATTTTCATTGGGAAGGATATGATAGACATAGGATTTGCTGTAGAGCTTGGTGTCTGTGGAAGTCAGTGTGTTAAAACTATGGATAGTGAGCTAATAATTCTGCACTTCTTTCTACAGATTGGCAAGAGCAGTTCCACCATTTTTTATTGAAAAATAAAAAATCACACACACACACACACACATACACACACAGAATAGTTTTGAAATAGGTGATAGGAAAGACAGTTTGATCTGTTTTTCATGATGTAAATATAGATGAGCAGGGAAAGAATTTCAATCCATACAAAATTTAATTTTTGAAATTCTGAGATTTATCAGTAAAGGAAAAAGTTTAATATAGTCTAGAAGCACATAATCAAATCTTAGACCCATCTAGTGCAAGAAAATATAAACAATTGGATTCTATTTTCAAATAAATACTATTTTATTTTAAAACAGATTTCACGAATAATTCGAACATCATGTGGAAATGCATTGTTGGTGGGTGTTGGTGGTTCTGGAAAGCAAAGTCTTTCGAGATTGGCCTCTTTTATAGCTGGATATCAAATATTCCAGATAACGTTAACCAGGTAAGCTAAAATAAAACAACACAATATGTTTTCTATAGTTAGTTTCTCTGGGGTAAAATGTTTTCTTAAAAAAAATACAACAATTTAGTGTCTTTCTTTTTAAAGTAACCTCTTTATGAGTAACAATATAAGAAAATGTACACAAATTATAGGTATCACAAAGTAAGTACACCTATGCAACTAGCCCGCAGATGAAGAAATAAAACATTACCAGCACTGCAGAAGCACTCTTCATGTCCTACCCTTTTGTAACATTTCTGTTGCTTGCGTTATATTCGTGAGATTCATCCATGATGCTACATACATCAACAGTTTGTTCATTATTACTGCTATATAATCTTCTTTATCACATATTACCACAATTTGTTTATCCCTTATACTACTGATGAACATTTGTGGGGCTTTTTTTTTTTTTTTTGCAAATAGAACTGTTATGAATATTCTTGTACATGTCTGAATATACTCCTGGAGGTAGAGTTGCTGAATATAGAGCATGTATGTATTCAGCTTTAGTAGATCTGCGAAGTAGCGTTCCAGTGTGGTTCTACCAGTTTACACTTCCACCACACCAACAGTTTGTAAGTTTCCATTCCTCCACATCCTTACCTGCCTTTGGCATCGTGAATCTTTTTCACTTTAGCAAATCTGGTGGTTGTGCGGTGATATATTATTGTGGCTTTGGTTTGCATTTCTGAGATGGCTAATAATGTTTAGTACATCTCTTGTTGGCCATTTGGACAGCCTGTTTTGTGAAATATTCGTTTAAGTCCTTTGCTCATTTCTTTTCAATTGAAGTGTGGTTCTTTCCTTCTTGATTTTTAGGAATTCTTTCTGTATTTTGGATATAATTTCTTTGTCAGAGTATGTATTGTAAATATCTTTTCCCAGTAATGGACTTGCCTTTTCTCTTAGAGGATCTTAATTTTAGTGAAACCTGTTATTAATTTTACCCTTTAGTTTAGTCTTTTTGTATGTTAAAATGTTTTGTTTATTTCAAGTTCATAAAGATATTCTTCTGTGGTTTCTTTCACTTTTACAGATAAAATTTACTATTTGTTCCTTTAGAACTATAACCCATCTAGAATTAATTTTCTCATAAAGTCTGAGGTTAGAGTTAAGATTATTTTTTCCAATACACATATCCAATTAATCCAGCTTCATTTATTGAAAGGGTCACCCTTTTTTCTGCTGCATCACAGTGTCATTTTTCCCCCTAAATTAACCGATCACATCCTACTGGTTTATTTATCTATCTTTGCACCATTACTCACTGTTTTAATTACTGTAGCTTTTTAATATATCTGAAACAAATTTTTGTTCTTCACCATTGTCTTGAATATTTGGTCTTTTCTATTTTCATACACATTTTGGATCCCTTTTTCAACTTACACACACACACACACACACACACACACACACACACACACACCATCCTGCTGCCAAATGGATAAAAATTTAACAAGGTACAATTTTACAAGAGCATTTAAAAACATAAACATCAAATATCTTCAGATATATTTAATCAACTGTCAACATTTAATAATTGGGAAATTTCAGTGGCTAATTAGGGACATATCCCAGACCAGTCCCTGTCTATCTCCTGCCTCATTTGTTGTTTGTGGAGCATGACCACAGTGGAGCAGTTCTGCTTTTCTGATTTAATCCCCGTGTATATTGGCAAAGATAATGGTTTATTAAAACTACAATTGTCATCTAAAAAAAATGATAGATTTTACATAAAAAAATATTTCTGACTTCTCTTGAAATAATGGAAAGATTTGGCAACACTGGGCCAACATTCCCAGGTGGCTTGAGCTGAGCAGCAGCTGCCTCCTTAGATGAGACATGCAACCTTGCAATTTACCAGGGACCCCACTAGCCCTGCGTTACTTATTGGCATCACCTGCCTGATTCCTTTAGGTATCTGACTTTGTGATCTGGGAGCAGGTGGCATTGCAGTCATTGGAGTTAGTAATGACACAGGCTTAAATTAAGGCAGATGTGTTAACTATATTTTCTTGTTTTCTGTATTCTTGATGCTCTGGCCCTGGTACCTTGTTGACTGGGGAAAGACTGCTCCTCCCAGGGCTAACTCAGAAAATGTGCCTTTCATATGTAAAACAACCAAACCAGAGCTCGTACTCTGAACCACTGCCTCTATCTGGCTTTATATTTTAGGAAGCCATATTCCTCTGTCTTAATCACCCCAGGTGAAGGACCCATCAACTATGGATGGCATTAATGCCCCAGAACCTGCTGAAATTATTCAAACTAGCCAATATTAAATCTGCTTAGCCTTCTTGCCTTTGCCTTTCTCACAGAAACTACAGCAGAGGCTGTCGTTGCCCGTACTTTTCTCTCACTTCTGCTGCCTGACCTTGTGGCCCTGTGTGGGGATCTGTATGTATACACTTCTTCCTTCATGACAGTACTTTTCAGGTCTGCATGTGTTACTATACCTGAGTAAATCGACTCCTGGGTATATTGTTAAACATCAGAGAAAGTGGGAATAGAGAGATAGAGTCAGCATAGAGTCAGCGGGGACAGTCGGGAGGACTGATAAGGCTTAGCAATTGATTGGATATGGGGCAAAGACGAGGAAAGAAGGAGTCTAGGATGATACCCTAAGTTCTCTAGTGGCATTTATCATACTGCGTTAAACAAGGGCTTGTTCACATTTCTGTCTCTTTCACCAGGCTGTAAGCTCCCTGAGGATGGACCATTAAAGCCTTTGTCTTGCCTTTTACTATTAAAGTGGGTACTTTTAATCAACAGTGTAAAAAATACATGTTGAATGAATGGATAAATGGCCAGTTTTAAATGGATAAAACAAGAATTCAGTTCAGTATATGTCAAAGTGTGAGATGTCTGCAGAACACAGTTTCCATAGGCAGTTAGACTCAATGGACATAGTGTTCAGGGGAGAGTTCTAGAGTTGTAAGTATAAAAAACACTTTTAAGGTAATGTGGAGCATGAATAGGGTGCATGGTGAGAAGAAAAGATGGCTGAGGAAAGAACTCTAGGGTCTCCTGGCTTAGAAGAGGGACTTGCAAGGGGGGTAAGGGTAAGAAGGACAGGCTGGACAGAGGAGAAGAAATCCAGAATAGTTTCCAGAAACCAAGGAGGTAGATAATTAGCCTGAAAATATTGATTTAAGTTGACACAAAAATTGTTAACAGTCAATGTGTAAAAATGTTCAGTAGAGTGGATGGATGTGAAAGGCACATCACATTAAGGAAGTGAAAAAGCAGAGATAAGTTTAGAAACTCCTCAAGAAGCTTAGCTATGAAAGAGGAGAGAGGGGTCAAGACCTAGAGAGGGGCATGTTCTGATTGTGTCTATATATCTCAAAAACAACACAGAACAGTCAGTTTAATTAAAAACACAAACAACAACAGCCAAAATGGCTCTGTGACCTCATTGCCTCGTCGATTCAGAGACCAGTGAGTGAGCAGATTACACTAAGAGCACTGGGCCACACCACCCCTGCAGGAAGGATGTGGGCTGTGTTGCTCTCACAGGTGTAGCTATGTCTCAGCAAACCATCTTACCAGTTTCTCTTTTTAATGAATTTCCTTCTTGGGAATTATTTTGAAAGGAACATATGCTCTATTTTTGATGGAGTTCCTTTTGCCAAGATCTAGAGGACTTTTTACTGTGGTGCCACCCAAAAGGAGGTAGCTGATGTTCCTTGTTTAAAAATAAGTATTCATTTATTTAAGTTTACTTAAGCTACATCATCTCTAATGCCCACAACAATCTTTACAAATAGGTATTATCTTCATTTTGCAGGTGAGCAAACAGGGCTGAGAAATGTGAAGGAACATTTCTCAAGCTTCAGAACAGAGATTTGAAACCAGGTCCTTCTGGTTCCAGTGCTGATTACACCCTGTGGTGTATATGAAACACTCTATTACTTGCACTGTAAAACCTCTTTTAAGTGAGGGTTTCTTTACAGTCTTTGCCAACTTACTCATGAAGATTTATATACAACACTTCAGAAAATGTCTGTTTTATCTTTACACATCATATTAGTTCTGGTAGCACATACATTTAGTAGGAAACAGAGGAAACAGAAAAACAGAGACCAAGACCTTCTTTTCATAACCTGTAACCACATAATTATAGCATTTCTATTATTTACACTACATTGCATAATGGAACTTTTTATGTAGCCACTTAGTGAGATGCACAAATTACCACTATATATAATTTATTACTAATTTTATTTATAATTCATCTTGACTCTTTTACCAATTCAAACTCGTACAAATTTTAGATTAATTTTAGATATTATACATATATTCCCTTGGGCACAATCTCTTGCTGAGAACTGTCAGATTGCAAGAAATAACAGTTCATTTCCTGATTGCTCTTCATGAGTCACTTCTGGTAAATTCCCCATTTCTCACTTCTCAAGTTAAAATAAGACATATGTGTTTTGAACTGCAACATATAGCTATTTCACTATAATCTCTGTGGTTTTTTTATAGCAGGCCTTAATTACTTAATATTTCCTGGAGCAGGCGCAGATTATGCTCTAATCATCATGGGTTAAATTGTATTTTGAGATAAATTATGCCTATATATATTTTTAACTTGAAATTTTCTACCATTTCTCTTTTTAGGTCTTATAATGTGAGCAATCTAACAGATGACCTAAAATTTTTGTACAAAGTTGCTGGTGCTGATGGAAAAGGCATCACCTTCATCTTTACTGACAATGAAATAAAAGATGAGGCGTTTCTAGAATATCTTAACAACCTGCTATCGTCAGGGGAGGTAGGTCTCAAAAGCAGAGAAAAGCTCATATTTCTAAAATGTAAATTATATTTGAATAGAAAAACAGCAACACTTCAACACCCTTCAGCATTTTAGAAATAATTAACATGTAAGATTTGGTAAATTTTTTGAAGTTCCTGTGAAATTAATGCTACCTACCTCCAGATTTTTTAAATGCTTTGTTCCACTTCAAATATGATTGCTTTTTTGTCTCTTCAGTCTTCAGTTTGATCTTATAATTTATTTTAGGAGAAGCAAAGTATATACCTATATCTATCTATCTATCTATCTATCTATCTATCTATCATCTATCTATCTATCTATCTATCTATCTATCTATCTATCTATCTATCTATATCTATCAATAGTCAGGAGTACAGAAGGGTTGAGCAAGTTCTGCTAGCTTTAAGTAGATGTTGATGTCACCACTTCTGACATCACATGCTTGGTACTTCATTAGAAGGTCTCATGGGACTTTTCATATACTTGTAATCATGGCTAAGATTTATTAAAGCAACACCATAAGGATTCACAGCCAGATAAGTAAAGAAAAAGGCACATCGGCATGGAATCTGAAGAATCCATGTGCAAGCTTCTTGCATTCTCCCCAGAGGGTCCATGCAGAACATGCTTTTCCTCCAGTGGTAAAGTGCCATAACACGTGCACTGTGTTTCTGTTTCAGGTAAGCCTGTTTGAGGCTAAGAGTTCAGTGGTTTTATTGGGGGCGGTCATGTAGTCATTCTCTGCCTAGCCACAACTGCCAAAATTCCATATACCCCAATGTTTGTATAAATAGTCTAGGCACACTGGAACAATTTTATCAATTGCAATGGAGGAGTCATTCCAAAAGCCAAGTTCCCAGATGCCAGCCAAGGGCCAGCCCTGCAAGCAGACCCTTCTTGAAACTGGCCTGCTGTGTTAATTCTTCCCTGTGCAATGGTCTCTGTGGATGCTTATTGGTGCATGAGCTGGTTAACTAACTTGGAACTAGAATTGAGACTATGAGTCATAGAAGAGAGGGCATTACTGGACATTTTGAAGAGATGATTGGAATGATAGAGAAATAGCTTTTCAGTGATAGCTGTTTGAGCAAAGGGAAGAATAATTTGCTCTTAATTAGACATCCTATCTGTTCAATAAATATTTGCACTCTTGGTAATCTCTGGCAAATCAGAGATTTAACTGTGGAGGTGCAGAAAGAAAATATGAAAAAAGATGACATGTGGGGGAGGGGAGGAAGAACCAGACTCTGGCTGTGAATTAACTGTGGAGAACTCTTAAAATACAGAACACTGTCTTGCCTATTCCTCAAAGATCTCCAATTTGTTTGCACGGGATGAGATGGATGAAATCACCCAAAGTCTGATATCGGTGATGAAAAAGGAGCTGCCTCGCCACCCTCCTACCTTTGATAATCTGTATGAGTACTTCATTTCAAGATCAAGGAAGAACTTGCATGTTGTTCTATGCTTTTCTCCAGTGAGTTATTATTTTACTTATATCTATGTAGGAGGAGTTACGTATTAAAAAGTTTGTTGACCTTCTCTGATGAGATGATTTGCTCACAAAGTAACACTTGTTACACTGAAATAAAATTAACACTTTACTATCACCAATCTCCACTGACTGATATCTCATGCCAAAGTATAATAATTCGATAATTTAACGTATTCATCTTATAATAAATTATTGTATAGCCTACAACTTTCAGTAATTACCTAGAGACATAGATTATTTGAATTGTAAGGGATTTGGTGATGCAATCTTGTTCAGATCTACCTCCAATCTAGACATACCATCTAGAATGTCCCTGATGTATGTTCGATTATCTGTAGCTCACTGCATTGTCCATATAGTGGCCATTAGACATGGATGGCCATTTATATTTTCATTATTTAAATTAAGTAAAAATAAAAATCTAATTTCTCAGTCCTATAACTCTATTTCTAGTGCTCAATAGCTAGCTACCACACTGGAAAACACATATATAGAAAATTCTATTGGTCAGCACTTCTCTGACAACTCCCTCACTAACTTACAAAGTACCTGCTTAATTTTTAGATAGTCTAATAGCCAGAAAGGTCTTCTTTATAAGCAATAATATTTTGTCTCTCTGTCTTTTTCCCTGTGATTCTGTTTCAGTCCTGTAAAATGAACCAAACCATTTCCCATATACAGCACCTCAGATATTAGGAGAAAGTTTTTGCAGACTCCCTGAACTGTTTCCTTTTTAGACCAAACATCTCTCATTCCTTCTGCCATTCTAACTTGTTCTAGCATCCAGGCCTTTCATTTTCCTGATCATCATTCTCTAGTTTGTCAGTTTCCTCTTAAGAGGTAATCAAATTCAAGAATGCAGATATAGCCTTAGGACAGGGAACAGTGTGGAAATATTACCTCCCTTCATCTTTATTTATTAATGCAGCCCAAGATTTTTTTAAAAAGTTGTCCTGTCACACTGTTGGCTCACAATACATAAGTCTTTCTTAAGCCGATTTCTAATCTGCTTGTTTTTCTAATGCTTTCTGACCTTGCTGTCCATAGGTTGGTGAGAAGTTTCGTGCCCGTTCTTTGAAATTTCCTGGCTTGATATCAGGCTGCACTATGGACTGGTTCAGTCGCTGGCCCAAGGAGGCTCTGATTGCCGTGGCCTCCTATTTCCTTTTAGACTATAGTATTGTCTGCTCTAGTGACACTAAAAGACAAGTTGTAGAAACAATGGGCCTCTTCCATGACATGGTTTCAGAGAGCTGTGAAAGTTATTTCCAAAGGTAAGTGACATTACATAAACATGATAGCTGCAGAACCACAAAGCTTGCTCCAAAGAGGAATTAAATGGAATAGCCAGTAAATAACTCTTCATATTGATTGAGCATGAAGTCCCAGCTACACTTAATTTTTTTTTGCTTTGATTTTTTAGAAATACATATTGAAAAAAAATGATAAGTAAACAAGATTTAAAAATTAACTCGTGTCCATGCTTAAGTACCTCTTTCGTTTCAATCTTCAAAGTAACACATGCTTAATGGATCACATAATTTCATTTACTTAAATTTTTTTGAGAATGACTTAATTTATGCGCTGTTAACTTTAAAATTAGTTTCTTATTCAAATGGAGTATTTATTTTGGTTAAAGAAGTGTACCATTTTAAAGTTTCATCATTGCCTTTTGTTAAGGAAACTTTTAGGCTTTGTATTTGCATCCCTTAGTCTTTTCAAGTCATGCATGTTTTTACACTAAATGCTTATGAAACAAAATTTTAATTGATTGTAGGAGAGCCTATTTACTAAAAGTAGCAATGGTGTTCATATGTGAAAACTGGTGTCAGCAGTTCAAAGATATTGCTTCACCCTCCCCTCCACCCCCCACGCAAAAGCATGATAGTAACTGTGTACAATCGTCAGATGAGTAGAGTTGAGCCAACGTGGATTTCTGGAACAGTAGGTTTCTCCCTTAAAGTTAATAGATGGGCTTGAGGAGGTGCTGAACCTGCCAGAAAGACAATGCCTATTTTTCTATATAAAGATTTTGGGTGACGGGCACTTTCACTGATTTTCCAGGGGGTCCCTATCTCACAAAAGTTTGTTTATCCGGTCCCTATTCCTTACTTAAAACTATACTCAGACCACACCTCTTGAATAGTTCTAGATAATCTCCCAATTCTCCTGGTGAATTTGTGTGTATTAATTCTTACTGTTAGGAAGATTTTATTTCTACTTCACTTGAACTCCTGCTACCATCAGTGGAGAGAAATTTTTACCTCCATATAGCTACAAAACCCCGTGTCTTTTTTTTGAAAAAGTTGGTGTGTTTTTCAAATTTTTCATATCCTCTTAGGTTGTAGAAGTTTATTCTGAATGTAATAGTTATATAAAACACACTTTAATGATAGTCTTGTATATGCCCAAATCCTTAAAAAAAATTTTAATACAAAAAAATCATAAGAACTCTCAAAGTGAAAAGTTAATATGAGGTAAAATGATTTTATTGTATGAGGACTTCTTTTACTTGAGCTTCTCCTGTATAAAATTAGTTTTTTAAAAATTTATTCCAATCATTAAATATAAATACTATATTAAAGGCCATAGTGAGTTGAGTGTTTGAATCAAATGTGGCTGTCTTGATTTCAAGGACAAAACAGGAACTCAGTGGGAGACGGTGAGCCATCCAGCTGGTCCCTAGCAGTGAAGATATTTGTAGCTAATATAAGTTGAATGAAAACAGATTGCAGTACAAATTCACTTTAATCACGTATCCCTAATATTTGTACAGAACCTTAAAGTTTGCCAAGTATTTACATATACTATTTATATATGTTTTTTGTCTTCACAAAATTCTAGCGGGTGTAGAGCAGTGATTCTTTTCTCAGTTTTCCAGATGAGGAAACGGAAGCCGAGAGTAGGGTAAGGGTGGATCCAGTTAAAGACCCCTAAAAGGTCAAACATCAGATATTTAGTGTTCTTTCTACCTCTCCTCTAGGGAAACCATTCATAATTCCTGCTTTCTGCTAGGGACTCAGTTCTCCAGAATTACACTGATTTCGCAGTGGGGAGAACATCTGTTCTGACATTTTATGGGAGTGCGCCAGAATGTTAGAGATGAACATCATTTTTATGTTCTATCTTCAGATACCGCCGAAGAAGCACACGTGACTCCCAATCTTATCTCTCATTTATAAAACGGTTATAAAAACATTTATACTGAAAAGGTGAAATATATTAACGAACAAGCTGAGCGTATGAATATTGGTAAGTAGAATGGAATTTTTTAAGGCTCATTTAATAAGGGTTCCAGCGTTCTGTTTGTGGATATTGTCATCTTTGAAAATGGACTTTATTGTTAGTAATAGATTATTTTGAGAAAATGCCCGTAAGGGTCTTTTGATCTGTCAGGAAAATCTGGGCAGAAGAAAATCTAAACAAATGTGGCTTGTTTCCTTTTTAGAACCATTCCTCCAGTTCTTTAACTTTGGGTTACCCTGTTGAGTAGCTGGTCACTGAGTCACCAGCGGCTGCTGGCAAATGGGGAAAAGCCAGCTCTCAATTTCAATATTTGCTTTCATTACAATTTCCCTCAATTTTTATAAACTTTGCCATGTTAATGCTTCTCAAAATTTAACAAAGGAAAAGGCAAAACAGAAACAACACACACACACAAATAAGAAGAGAGAGTTTATCTGAGTGTGCAGTATATGTAATATAAGTAGGAAAAGTGCAAATTGGAATCGATTATTTGTCTAGAAAACATTGGTGCAAACAGTCCAAAACACCCAGTGTTTTCTTTTCAATTCTCCTACACAAAACTTGGTCACGCAGCATAACTAAGCAAGGTCGAGGAAATTATAGTGATGATAGAAACATAGTGAAAGAAACCATCTTCTGTTTTTTTTCAATTGCTCACCTTCTTGCAGCTTTTCTACATGATGCTCCAGATTCAGTGGTGTGCTTAAGCTACTTTTTACTGGCTCATGAGAGCTGATTGTTTTAAGAATTTTATGATCTGGTTGTTAAACATAGCCATTATTAAAAATTAAGTCATATAAACTTACAAGTAAGTTATATTAAAAATGAAGGCAATAAATATTTAAAAACTTACCACTTTTAGTTTTTTTTACTCTATTTTACTATTATTAATTTTCTGAGGTTAGTTCCATTCTAATCGGTATAGTAGAAATAATTATATAAATGGTGTGCTACTGAGAATCTGTTGGTAGCTTGCAATCAGCCATGGTGGGATTATTTATACCATGGAAATTGGAAAACATATACATGAGTGCTCCCCTTCAAGAGACCAGATGCTAAACATTTACTAAATACCTCCATCTAGAACTCAGTTGGAAGGTGAGAAATTCAATTAGTTATTTTGCTGTACGGTACTGAAAGAGCCAGTTGCACAGAGCCAGTTGCACAGGCTTTAGCAGTTATTTTCATTTTTATAGCAAAGAGAATGACAAAAATGTTAATAGATTTTGTGTCTTATTTGCAAACTCAGCTGCTACATGATTCAGAGGCAAAAAATGATAGTTGCAGTGTGTTGGCAAAGCCGAGGCATTTGTTTGCCTTGAGTTTGTCAAGTAAGTTCCTTGACTAAATTAATCTTACTCAGTATGGCACTGTGGCTTTCCTTTGAATGTGTCTAGATGATAGTCTTCTTTCTAAAATTTTATTTTTATTTATTTTTTGTGTAACAATATATATTTTAATATAACGTTTGTGTAGTAATTTAAAACAAATATCACACAGTGAAAAATTTATCACAAACCAAATGAAATAACAGAAGGAAACAAAAGGCTTATATACACATTAACAAGACCCTTACAATAAATTATAGCATACATTTCCATCAGAGCATATTTGTATACAAAGCTGCTTATGTGAATACTGAAAAAAATCTGTCATGTAGGTCTTTAATCTTGATTTAGTAATGTTTGTACAGTATCAAATAATATAAAGAGTCTAAAAAACACTGAGTTTTTATATAATGTTTATAAATTATTATCTGTATATCATAAAAAATAAGGTCAAAAGTGCAGTTTAAAAAATAAGTGAAAGTTGTTATTCTTGGTAAGAACTAGGAAAATGTATTGTCTGAAATAATAAGCAATCTAAAAGCTTATACAGTTTTTTAGGAATTTTCCTTTAACTCTCCTGCAATCTTGGTTAACATATGCTATAATGTAAACTAAGACAAAGGGAGCCAAATACTCTTTTTATAAAATTAATAGGAAACACATTGGTTATGAGAAACATTAGAAATAAATATAATTACAGGCCTCCCCCAAAATGAATTAAGTGACTCTTGATGATATTCTTTACCCTCCACCCCCAGTGAAACTCTCAGATATATAATTAGTATTGTTGCCCATAATATAGTGTCTTTTTAAACTCTTTGTCCATAAATAATTACCCAGTGTTTGTCATAGTACTTATATGGTGCCCGATAAGTAGTAAATATTGAATGAATATTTGATGGAGGGATATTCATATGCTCATCAAGAGTATGTACATGTGTTTGTAAAGGTCTTGATAAGCTTATGGAGGCAAGTGAATCCGTCGCGAAACTCTCTCAGGATCTTGCAGTGAAGGAGAAGGAACTGGCAGTGGCTTCTGTAAAAGCAGATGAAGTGAGTTTGCATTTATTTTATCGCTATTGGTGAGGAACATTTTCCATATTAAAAAAAAAAGCATTTAAAAATATTCCTAAAATGTAAACGGTATAAATGTACAGACTATTTCTGGTAACGTAATGTTCACAAAGACCATTAGATATTTTTGTTTAACTTATACCAAGACATATATAAACGATTATATCCTCTATCTGATCTGAGACGATTTTTCCTTCTTCGACTCTGTTTCTCGTGTTCGCTCTCATCTGTTTATGAAATTTCTGTTTGATTACAAGTTACATTTGGTCCCTGCATGCTCTAATTTCCTAAGATGGCCCAAGTCTCATCTGAAGATTGTGTCAGGAAGGGAAAAGAATAAGAGAAGAGTTGGTAGAGTTAAAAAAAAAAAAAAAGCAAAACAAATTAAACAAAAAAAGTCCTCCTAAGGTGGTAGGAATGTATGTGTGCTGCTCTTTTATCTCCCACCCTCGCCTCAATCTGCTTTCAGCTTCCACTCAGAGAAGTAAGAATAGCTTCTTAAGCCCTGATCCTTAACCAGTTGCTGAAATGAGTGAGATAGCCTAGGAGAGACACTTAGCAAAGTCCTGGCAAATTGAAGGCACTTAAAAAAAAGGAGCTTTTTTTTTTTTTTTAACATGAGGATTAATATGGTTTCTGACCTTATTCCATCTCACTTACTTGAATTGTTTTAATTTTCCAGATATTACACAGGGTAGAAATACCATTTTTCTGAAAGCTTAAAATGTTTCCTTATGTATTCTAAGCCTGAGGAGAGCTTAGGAGATAGAAAACTGCCAAGAACAGCTCAAATGAGTTACTTTGATAAACACTTTAAAATACAGATGACTTAATTGGAGAATAACTTTGCTCTTATTCATATTTTATATTATTTTGAATAAATATTCTCTCAGTACTCAAATCTAAGTTTTACTCAAAGGTTTCTATTTGCTCTCACGCGTTTTCTCCATTTAACAGGTATTAGCCGAAGTCACAGTAAGTGCTCAAGCTTCAGCCAAAGTAAAAAATGAAGTGCAGGAGGTAAAAGACAAAGCCCAAAAAATTGTAGATGAAATCGATAGTGAAAAGGTCAAAGCTGAGACCAAACTCGAGGCAGCTAAACCTGCACTGGAGGAAGCAGAAGCAGCCCTCAATGTAAGCGGCGCATTGTTGTCCCTCCCAGCACAAGTCCTGGCAGGCCCTGTGTTTCATTACATGAAATAACTGGGGGATTTTTGTAATGAGAAAACTGAACTGAATTCTTTTTTAAATTAAGTTTATTGGGGTAATGTCAGTTAATATAATTATATAATTTTCAGGTGTACGATATAGTTTGAGATCTATATATTCTATTGTGATTACTACCCAGAGTCCAGTTTCCTTCAGCTACCATATATTTGATAACCTTTACCTGCTTCACTCTCCCTCTCCCTCCCTATATTTGACCCCCTTTACCCCGTCTATCTCTCCCTTCCTCCCTTACCCCTTATCCTCTGGTAACCACTAGTCCATTGTCCATGTCCCTAAGTCTTTGTTTGTCCTGTTCATTTGTTGTGTTTAGGTTTGTATCCCACATATAAGTGATATCATGTGATTTTCAACTTTTTTGGCTTATTTTGCTTAGTATGATTACTAGAGATCCATCTATGTTGTCGCAAATGGCAGCATTTCATCTGTTCATTGCTGAGCAATATTCCATTGTATATATGTATCACAGCTTCTTTAGCCAATCATCTATCATAGGACACTTCAGTTGCTTCCATGTCCTGGCTGCTGTGAATAAATGCTACTATAAACATTGGTGTGCAAATGTCTTTTTGGATATGAGTTTTCAAGTTTTGGGGGTAAATACCCAGTAGAGGGATTGCTGGATCATATGGTAGATCACTCTTAGTTTTTGAGGAACCTTTAAACTGTTTTCCATATTGGTTGTACCAATTTACAGTTCCACCAGCAGTGTATGAGGGTTCCTTTTTCTCCGCATCCTCTCCAACATTGTTATTACTTGCCCTGTTAATTATAGCCATTCTAACAGGTGTGAGATGGTATCTCACTGTGGTTTCAATTTGCATTTCCCTAATAGCTAGCGATGTTGAACATTCTTTATATATTTGTTAGCCATTTATACATCTTCTTGGGAGAAGTGTCTGTTCAGGTCCTCTGACCATTTTTTCGTTGGATCATTTGTTTTTGTTGTTATTGAGTCTATGAGTTCTTCATATATTTTAGATATTAGGCCCTTATCGGAGGTGTTTCTTGCAAACATATTTTCCCATTTAGATGGTTGTCTCTTTACCTTGTTGACAATTTCTTTTGCTGAGCAGAAGCTTTTTAGTTTGATGTAGTCCCATTCATTTATTTATCTTTTACTTCCCTTGCCTTTGAGGTCAAATTCATAAAATCCTCTTTAAGACCAAGGTCCTTGAGTTTAGCTTCCTGTGTCTTCTTCTATGCATTTTATTGATTTCAGGTCTTATATTCAGGTCCTTAATCCATTTTGAGTTAATGTTGGTGTGTGGTGATAGACAACAGTCTAGTTTCACTTTTTTGCAGGTGGCTTTCCAATTTTTCCCAGCACCATATTTTGAAGAGGCTTTCCTTTTATCCTCTGTGTTTTTGGCTTTTTGTCGAAAATTATTTGCCCATATAAATATGGGTTTACTTCTGGACTCTCGATTCTGTTCCACTGGTCCATGTGTCTGTTTTTCTGCCAATACCATGCTGTTTTGATTACTGTTGCTTTGTAGTATAATTTGAAGTCAAGCAGAGTGAAGCCTCCAGCCTCATTCTTTTTCTCAGGATGGCTTTGGCAATTCTAGGTCTTTTTGTGCTTCCATACAAATCTGATGATTTTTTGTTCTATTTCTTTAAAAAATGCTGATGGATTTTGATGGGGATTGCATTAAATCTGTATAATGCTTTAGGTAATATGGTCATTTTAACTATGTTGATTCTTCCAATCCAAGAACATGGAAATCTTTCCATTTCTTTGTATCTTCTTCGATTTCTTTTAATAGGGTCTTGTAGTTTTCATTATATAGGTCCTTCACATGTTTCATTAATTTATTCCTAGGTATTTTATCTTTTTGTTGCAATTGCAAAAGGAATTATTTTTTCCACTTCTTTTTCTGACACTTCATTATTAGAGTATAAATGCTATGGATTTTTGAACATTGATTTTGTATCCAGAGACTTTACTGTATTTGCTTATTGTTTCTAGTAGTGTTCTTGTGAGTCTTTAGGGTTTTCTATATAGAGAATCATGTCATCCAAATAGTGACAGTTTGACTTCTTTGTTTCCTATTTGGATGCCTTTTATATCTTTCTCTTGCCTGATTGCACTCGCTAGGACCTCCAATGTTATATTGAATAACAGTGGTGATAGTGGACAGCCTTGCCTTGTTCCTGATCTTAGAGGAAGGTTTTTAGTTTTTCACCATTAAGTATAATGTTGGCTGAGGTTTGTCATAGATGGCCTTTATTATGTTAAGGTACTTTCCTTCTATACCGATTTTGTAAGTGTTTTGATCATAAATGGATGCTGTATCTTGTCAAAGGCTTTTTCTGCATCTATTGATATGATCATATGATTCTTATTTTTTAATTTGTTTATGTGTATCACATTAATCGATTGCATATGTTGAACCATCCCTGTGCCCCTGGGATGAAGCCCACTTGATCGTGGTGTATAATCTTTTTAATAGTTGCTATATTTGGTTCGCTAGTATCTTATTTAGGATTTTGCATCTGTGTTCATGAGAAGATATTGGTCTGTAGTTTTCTTTTTTGTGTTATCTTTACCAGGTTTTGGTATCAGAGTAATATTGGCCTCATAAAATGAGTTGGGAAGTATTGCCTCCTTTCAATTTTTTGGAAGAGTTTGAGGAGAATAGGTATTAAATCTTCTTGAATGTTTGGTAGAATTCACTGGTGAAGCCATCTGGTCCTGGACTTTTACTTTTTGGTAGGTTTTTGATGATTGTTTCAATTTCCATACTGCTGATTGGTCTATTTAGATTTCCAGTTCTCTTGATTCAGTCTAGGAAGGTTGTATATTTTCTAAGTACTGGTCCATTTCTTCTAGGTTATTAAATTTGGTGTTATATACTTTTTCATAGTATTCTTGTATGATCCTTTGTATTTCTGATGTCAGTTGTAATTTCCCCTCTTTCATCCCTGTTTTTGTTGTTTTGTTCCTTCTCTTTTTCTTTAGTGAGTCTAGCCAGGGGTTTGTCAATTTTATTAACCTTCTCAAAGAACCACTCTTTTGTATTTATTTTTCTATTTTTTGTTTTCAATTTCATTTATTTCTGCTCTAATTTTGATATTTCTTTCCTTCTGCTGACTTTAGGCTTCATTTGTTCTTCCTTTTCTAGTTTTTTAAGATGAAGTGTTAGGTTGTTTATTTGGGCTCATTCTTGTTTTTGGAGATAGGCCTGTAATGATATGAACTTTCCTTTATGACTGCTTTTGTGTGTCCCAAAAGTTTTGATATGTTGTACTATCATTATCATTCTTTTCTATGATCTCTTGATCTCTCTTTTTATTTCTTTTCTGACCCAGTTATTCTTCAGTAGCATGTTGTTTAATCTCCATGTATTTTGTGTTCTTCCTGATTTCTTTTGCAGTTGATCTCTAGTTTCAAAGCATTATGATCAGAGAATATGGTTGGTTGATTTCAACCTCTTATATTTGTTGAGGCTATTCTGTGTCCAGTATGTGGTGATCTTGAGATATTCCATGTGCACTAGAGAAGAATGTATAAGCAGCTGTTTTGGGATGGAAGCTCTGTATATGTCAATTATGTCTAGTTGGTCAACATGTCATTTAAGGATGTTATTTCCTTATTGATTTTCTGTTTGGATGATCTGTCATATCTGACAGTGGGCTGTTTAGGTCCCTACTATGATATATTTTGGTCTGCTTCTCCTTTAGTCTGTTATTAATTGCTTTATATATTGGGCTCCTGATTGGGAGCATAGATATTAATAAGTGTTATGTCTTCTTGGTGCATGATTCCCTTTATCATTATGAAGTGTCCCTCAGTATTTTCTTTACCTTTTTTTATTTTGAAGTCTATTTTCCAATATTAGTACGTTACTCCCGCTTTTCTCTGAATGTCATTTACTTGCAATATCATTTTCCACCCTTTTCTTTGAGTCTTATTTGTCTTTGGAGCTGAGATGTGTCTCCTGGAGCAGCATATGGGTTGGGTTTTGTTTTTTGATCCATTCTGCAACTCTGTGCCTTTTTATTGGTGAGTTCAGTCCATTTACTTTAGGGTGATTATTGAAATAAGGTCTTCTTATAGCCATTTTATCTTTTTGCTTTCTGGTAGCTGGTGTTTCCATTGCTTCTTGTCCTTGTGTTTCTGTTTTCTTTATTTTGGTTGGCTTTTGTGGGTTTTTCCTCTGGTTCTTCTTGTTTTATGTTATATACTTCACTTCTCTATGGTGTTGGTTACCATTATAAATATGAAAGATAGTTATATATATATTATATATAATATATATATATATATATGTATATATATACAGTCATCCTTTTCTTCTGTGTTGCCTTCTCTCCTTCCTTGTGAATTTGGATCTTTGAATCCTCCCCTTTTCAGTCATTGTTATCTCAATTTGTCTCTATGTATACTGAACGTTCATTACTGTCTTGCTATAGCAATTCTCTTATTATTATTTAGGCTTATATGCCCTGTTCTTAGTAAGGGTTGCACTCCTCTGCTTCTGTTTTGCCTGATAGTCACTTTACTCCTAGTTATGTATTTTTTTGTATTTTGTTTTAGGTGAGCTGACCCCTTTCAGAATTTCCTGTAGTGCAGCCTCATAGTGGAGAATTCCCTCAATTTTTGTATGTCTGGAAAGGTTTAATTTCTCCTTCATATCTAAAGAGAGCTTAGCTGGATACATTATTCTAGGCTGGTAGTTCTTTTCACTTAATAGTTTAAATATTTGATTCCATTCCTTTCTGGCTTGTAAGGTTGTGCTGAGAAGTCCAAGGATAATCTAATGGGTTTTCCTTTATAAGTTACTGTTTTCTTCTCCCTGGCTGCCCTGAGAATTTGTCTTTGTCATTGATTTTTGATAACTTAATACAATGTGTCTTGGTGAAGGCCTTTTTGGGTTGAGAATAATTGGGTGTTCTGTTGACTTCTTGAATTCCAAGCTCCAGCTCATTCCTTAGATTTGGGAAATCTCATCCACTATTTGTCTGAAAATGCTTTCTAGTCCTGCTCTTTTCCTTGCCTTCATAATGCCATTATTCTTATGTTTCCTCTCCTGATGGTATCAGCTAGTTCTTGTATTTCTCTTTCATTATTTTTCATTCTTTGGTTTCTCTCTCTTCCTTCTGATTTATTTCTAGATTTCTGTCTTCAATATCACTGATCCTTTCCTCCATTTGGTTGACTCTATTTCCCAAGCTTGCTATTTCATTTTTCAACTCTTTAGTGTGTTCATCTCCAGAAGTTCCATTTGGTTCTTTTAAGGGTTTCAGTTATCCTTGCTCTGCTCATCTAGTTGTTTTTTCAGTTTTTGAAATTGTTGATTTGTTTGGAATCTCACTGAGTTTTTTCAGAAGTACCATCCTGAATTCTCTGTCATTTAATTGCATATTCTATGTCTGTAAGCTTATTTTCTGAAGATTTTTCTATTTCTTTCTGAGAGATATCTTGTCACCTTGGTTTACATGGTGTTTAATGGACTATTTCTGTGCCTGGGTATTAATGGAAGTGTACTATTGTTTTTCCAGAAAGAAGATTTATTATATAAAGGTCTGACTTTAGCCTGCTGCAATGAAGGCGCTTTTCTTTTGGTTTCTAGTAGGTGGCGTCTAAGCCTCTTGGATCCCTGCTTTATATAAGTCTAAATAAGTCTTTTTAATTTTCTTGTAGATATTTAATCACACTCACTACTCTCAATTTCAGTCCCTGTCAGTATTAACAACAGTTTCTGTAGCATTGCTCAGATTCCCCTGGCTCCGCGATGTTAGGTCTCAGAGGGCATGGGGGCAGGGCCCTCTGGGTTGGGAGATGGGGGCTGCAGCTCAGCCTCAGTTTTGCAGCTGAGTTGGTAAAAATCAACTGTTGTTCTCTGCGGTCCCATCCTGCCTCTCTGCTTTCTGCCCTGATGACTGAGCCCTGCTGCCAGCTGCATAGAAGTTTGGCACTTCCGGGCAGGTCTGTTCAGGGAAGTCACCAAATCTTCACCCCTTACCCCTCTTCCTGCAAGAAATTCTGGACACTGTGAGAGGCAGCTTCTTTATTTCTCCCAGTCCACCGCCTGACACCCAGCGTTCTGACCTGCAGTAGTTCTTATGCGCAGGATCCATGCTCAGATGTGCTTGGTGTGCAGTATGGGTGTTTTTTGTTCACTTTTAGATGCTGTGCTTATTGTTGTTTCAAGGGGAAGATCTGAGGACGTCCTCCACTCTGCCATGTTTTCCCAGAATACCTGAATTGTATTCTTAATGGATTTAGAATCTCTGAGTCTGGAAATAAATATTTTCATTTGATTAAGTTTTCTAAGTTCTGATTTTTTAAAAGTCTTCACTCCCATAACTTACTATTTCTATTCTGTAAATCCATGAGAACTTAGAAGTATGCTAGTGTTTAATGGCCTAACTGTAGCACAGGGGACTCAGATTATATGAAAGCTTTCTCAGTTCCTCCCACGTCTTGTTAAGATTAGGTTATTTGCCTTTTGGAAATTCCATGTGGTCCTGTTGCTCTTAGGATAAAGTCCTGAGCTAGGCATCCACAGGTGTGAGGCAATGGGGGCACAGTTTCAGAGGCATCGCCTCTTATGACCACCACTTCATAGCTATATGACATGACGTAAATTTACTTAATTTTCTTGGCGTCTCCATGGGGATTATAATTTCCTCATTGATCCTTGAAGGATCAATGTAAGTATAAAAGTAATGGATACAGTTTCCTGGAAAAAGTACTCAATAAATAGTGCTGCTGCTGCTAATAACCTGGCTTCTATTTACTCCCTGAGCTCTTATCATTCTGGTCCATACACACATATGAATTGACCATAAGGAAACACCTGTAGGCTTCTGGAGAATCATAAGCTGTTTAAATGTGTTTCTCCTCTGCCAGAAATGATTTTCCTAACCTTCATCACCAAATAAGAGAACCATTCTTCAAGACTAGGACTCAGACTTCAACTCTTTCCAGAAGGGTTTTATATCTTCTCTCCTTTATGTCCTATAGCCCCTATGCTTCTATTATCGCAGATAACCCTAGTTTGGAGTAGTTGTGTTTTCTCTTTCTTCCTTGGAAAACTATGAGGACAGGGCTATTTTTGATTTTTGTTTGTTTTATATGAGAGAATGCCTGTAGTTGTTATATGAATGGAAAAGATTTATGACAATCATTTAATAAAATTGTGACAATAACTAGGATACATCACCATTCCCTTTATGGGTTCTATGAGAGAGAGAGAGAGAGAGAGAGAGAGGAGGAGAGAGAAGAGAGAGAGAAGAGAGAGAGCGAGAGAGAGAGAGAGAGAGAGAGAGAGAGAGAGAGAGAGAGAGAGAATGAATGAGAATATGAGAACTGAACCAAATGAGTCTTAGGAGATTTTATAGCTGATGTGATATCTTAGTCTTTCTTGCCTTGAATGTCAGGTAATGACTTATTCCAAACCCAGCTTGCAGATTGAAAATTGAAAAATATTCTTATAAGCCATATGTTTATAACTTCTCTCATCTTTGAATTCCTCACCTTTTCATAGACAGGGTGGCCCTCAAAATGAAGACTGAAGGTGAGGCTTCTGATATTCAGGGCCTCGCTTCTCTTTTAATATCTGTACATAATTTAGACTCTGTGCTTCGAAGATGCAAGTTATCTAAATATTATACATCAGTGAGGTTTGTTGCTACAAAGGTCTGGGGTGGTAGGCAATGAATGGAAGTGAGATTCTAAAGAATTCGTTGAGGACAACAGAGGGCAAAAGTATTAAAATAAACAAACAAAAATCCAAGAATAACCATGGAAGAGCCATGAAGAAAAATCTTGGAATGCAGAACCTTGAGGGGATAATGCTAAGGCTTGGGGAGAAAATACAGTAAATTCAAGTTTTCTACTTGAATTATTTTAAAGTTTTAGATTTCCATACAACTGTGAATACTAAGTAAGAAAATATGATTTCTAACCCCACATGCAGACTATCAAACCAAATGATATTGCCACAGTCAGGAAACTTGCAAAGCCTCCGCATCTTATTATGAGAATCATGGACTGCGTCCTGTTACTATTTCAAAAAAAAAATTGACCCTGTTACTATGGATCCAGAAAAACCTTGCTGCAAGCCATCATGGGGAGAGTCATTAAAAGTAAGTGAAATCTACCTTTGAAGCCTTGTGAGAGTGCATCAGGTGTCCTTATCCTAGGACACTCAATATAGACCAGACAAGCTGGCGGACAAAAATCAATCATTGTGTATTTAATAGTTTATCTTAATCTGCATCTCCCAAAACGTAAGTAGGGAACTATTTTAAAACTGAATGCTTTCTCTTTATAGAACCTGTTCGGAACCAGTGGCTAGTATCAGCACAGTCTTGATGCCAATCCAACTCAGTCTCCAAAAGGGAGCCTGTGTGGTTGGTGGCATTTAGATGCACTAACTTGATAGGAAACTTAGGTAGCTTTTATTTTTACTCTTTCACCATGGAAATGGGAAGATAGTCTACAGTTTACAGATTGAGGTTGACTACTGCCATCATTTTGATTTGTATGTTTAGAGCAAATCAGTTGTTACTTCTTTGAAAAAATTCAATTTAGAAGTACACACTAACTCGGAGAGAATTTATTTTTTTCAACTTACAGGTTGTAATAACTGTTTTTCAGTTGATGAGTGCAACAGGATTCCTGTGGAGCCTTCAGCAGTTCCCAAGGACACCATAAATGAAGAGACTGTCGAATTACTACAGCCATATTTTAATATGGATGATTACACTTTTGAAAGTGCCAAAAAAGTCTGTGGAAATGTGGCTGGTCTGCTATCTTGGACACTTGCAATGGCAACATTTTATGGTATCAATAGAGAAGTGTTGCCTCTGAAGGTAAATGTTTCCCTCCTTCCCCCAGTAAATCAGTGTTTAATAAAACCAGTCATCAGTATTACTGCTATTAAAAGACAAAGCATAATTTCGACTAATAATGGTAGATGTCCCCATTACCAAACTCTTCTTTTTTCTGTATGTCCTCTCACAGTTTCTCATTCTTTTTACATGTTACATGTTTCTTGGCATCTCTCAACAAGAAATGGAAACCAACTTGTTAATTTAAACAGGGAATGAGTTTATCAGGAATAATAATCCAGTTTCATAAAAGGAAACTAGCTATATCTTTAGTTTGGAGATGAAATTTAGAGACTGAATTTGGTTGCTATATTTCAAACAAAATTTATAAAACTTAGGATCAACACCTAGGACTGTTTCAAATTTCAAAGAGAAAAAGAAACTTATATGCATCAAAGAAGCAAACAATCTAACAGAATTTAAAAAGGATGCTTACAAAGGGAGAGAAATCAGAATGTCACAGAAGTCTCACAATCCTAAACACTAGAAAATAATGAAAAAACACATACAGAATATTGAGGAGGAAATTGCTGGGATCCAAGAATTCAATAACTGCCCACGCTGCCCTTTGTTTATAAGGGAAAAAAAGACATTCTCAATGATGCAACTTAAGTATTGAAGGACAAACACACACACACACACACACACACACACACACACACACACACACACACACACACCTATATTGGTCCAGACTGTCCTTCATGTCTGAGGGGACAGAAAGACATTCTCAGGAGTGCAAAGGAATCATAAAATAAACTACCCAGATGAACACTGCCCTCACTGCCCACCCCAAGCCCCATAAAGCTAGTAGTTGCTCTGTGGCATGGAAACTAGTTGCTCAGGTGGGCAGGTTACTGGTTTTTATAATAGGCTTACAAGATGATTGCCTTCTTAAACTCTGTGCTTTGAGACAAATAGAAAATAAATAAAAAATAAGAAAGGTTTAACATTGGGAAATGATAAGAAAATGTATCAAGTACACCCAAACAAAAAGATACCAACAGAGAAATGTTACTACAAATGTCGAATTCAAGAAGAAAAGCACTTGTAAAAGCTGTTATTTTTTATTGATAAAAATTGTGATTCATGATGAAACAATTGTAATGTGTTATGTAATACATAAGATATTATCAAGTTACATAAAGCAAAACCTATTAACATTTTAGGTGTGGATTAATAAAAACACTATTGTAATTTGAGATTGTGGCACATAATATCAATCTACCACCATCTGCTAGACATAGTGGCGACAGGTGTGCAACCTGTGCACGCAGAGTCCTATGTTTGGAAGGCCCATGCTTGGCTTAATGCTCTGCTGTCACCCTCTTGAAGTTCTTAATAATTTTTTAAGCAAGGCATCCCACATTTCTATTTTGCACTGAGCCTGCAAATAATATAGCCAGTCTTGAGTATGCATAAATTAATAATTATTTAGAAATTTTATACTATATTATTTTTAAGGTTGAATCGCTACAGCGAACTCACTTCATTATAAACAAAGAATATGAAATTATTCCTAGTGTCCAAGAAACAATTTACAAGAATCAATTATGGTCAATGTTAAAAAGAAAACTTTGATTTAATTCCCCAAAACAAAAATTGCTGAGGCCTCATTCTCTGACAATAAGCAACAAAACGATAACGTTCACATTAAAAAATTAGTCAATTTAATTCAGAAAATGATGACAAAAAAACTAGTTACCAAAGCTTTTGTGATGTGGCCAAAATGGCACATTCTTAGCCCTTATATAAATCAAAGAAACTAAACATTCCAGTACATATTTACTTATAAG
This sequence comes from Eonycteris spelaea, assembly GCA_003508835.1. Classification (NCBI taxonomy): domain Eukaryota; kingdom Metazoa; phylum Chordata; class Mammalia; order Chiroptera; family Pteropodidae; genus Eonycteris; species Eonycteris spelaea. The sequence continues at coordinate 3,919,610 of PUFA01000069.1, forward strand.
AACACATATACACAAAATTTTAGGAAAGCAGAATAGGACAATAACAAAGATAACATTAAAAATTACAGAAGAGAAGAGTAGAAGAATTAATGAGTAAATCTAAAAACTGATGCTTTGCTAAAACAAAATACATGAGATATGTTCTTGGAAAATCTAATCAAGAAGAAATTGTAGAAGAACAAATGAGACTAGGAAGATTAGACCATATAATCACAGATGTGTAGATTTAAATAATGAAAAAGCAAATTTTACACAGTCTATGTAAATATGTTAGAAAATCTAAATTAAATAAAAATTTCCTGGGAAAAGGGGCTAAATTCAAATAAATGAAATATCAAGAAAGAGAATGAGAAAGTTATCAAGAATCTTCTGCCCCAGAAGGCTCTGGGGCTACCTAACTTGGCTGATTAATTACTTTAAATTTACAGGAAACATAATTAACATGTTGTAGGACTGAGACAAAAGATGAAAAACTACTATTAAAGTAGTAATTTTACTTCAGAGAATCTTTGCTAAGGAAACCATCCAAAATGTTTACATACCCAAAAGTATTTGTCACAGCAGTATTTATAATAATTAAAACTGGGAGGGAAAAGGAAATGTCTAAAAGTATGGAAAAGGTTAAATAAATTATGAGACATCCAAATTGTGGGTGTTTTGTAGCCACGTAACTAATGTTTGTGAGAAGGTGTTTAAGGATGTGGGAAAATGATTAGACTATATTAGGTGAAAAAAGAAATCAAAATGCCAGTTATTACTTCTTGACATAATACTCACAGACTACCTCTGGTAAAAGCATGGGTAATTTTTGTTCTTCCTATATATCAGTGCATTTTCCATGTTTTCTATGTTGAACATTAATAATTAAAAGAAAAAAAGAACTATGTATAGGACCCTCTACCTCCCCAGTTGAAAACTCTGAAAATGGGTGACTTCATGCCATCTAGAGCAAAAATTATGTAATTTATGTCATTATTTCCCAATTAAAATCACAAATGTTTTGCAGCACTAATACAGCTCTTCACTAATCTCCTCTTCTTCCTTTTAAGGCAAACCTGGCCAAGCAAGAGGGCCGTTTAGCGGTTGCTAATGCTGAACTGGGGAAGGCACAGGCACTGCTCGATGAGAAACAAGCTGAGCTGGATAAAGTACAAGCAAAATTTGATGCAGCAATGAATGAGAAAATGGTGAGATTAAATACACAAAATCGCTGAAAGGGCATACTGAAATTTTACAAAGTTTGTGCTGTATTAGAAATTAGGCAAATGTTTATGATGCCAATAAGATTTACCTGAATGCCCTTACTCATTGGTTATGTCTACTTATTTCGAATTTTTGACACTTCACATTCATTTTTGTGTTTTTAATAATCATTTTTATATTAGGAGGCCGTGATGTCATACACAGAGTACTGACTCTGGAGTTAGAAAACTGGGTTTGATATCCAGCCCAGGCACTTATTAATTATGCAACTGAAGGTGTTATCTGTCAAATGGGGATCCTAATATGAACTCGCGGGATAGGTTGTAAGCATTGGTGGTCTGGTAATTTTCAATAGTGGGCTTGTGGGGAGTGGAGGCCATGGAGAGAAGAAAGCTCTGATTCACAGGGTTTGTTGAGTTTGTGGTCTAGGTATTCCCATCACTGCCAATTTTAAGCTATCAATATGACAATACTGAATGCAGATTTGGAAAAGCATTTGTAGCAGCAAAACATTATAGACTATTTCCACCATGCAAGCACAGTAGACTTAAATAACCCCACATAGTTTTAATTAATTTTTTTTGGTGTTAACTTGCATGAGGTTTTTATAAATTTTGGATATTAGCCCCTTATCAGCTGTATCATTTTGCAAATATCTTCTCCCATTCAGTAGGTTGTCTTTATTTTGTCGATAGTTTCTTCTTCTGTGCAAAAACTTTTTAGTTTGATGTAGTCCCATTTGTTTATTTTTTCTTTTGTTTCCCTTGTCTGGGGAGATCTATCAGGAAAAAAATTATGACTAAGAGCAATGCCAGAGAGTTTACTGCCTGTTTTCTTCTAGGAATTTTATGGTTTGGGGTCTTACAATCAAGTATTTGATCCATTTTGAGTTTATTCTTGTCTATGGTATAAGAAGGTGGTCCAGTTTCATTTCTTTACATCTATCTATCTGTTCAGTTTTCTCAGAATTATTTATTAGACTGTGTATACCCCATTGTACATTCTTGCCTCTTTGTCATAGGTTAAATGACCATAAAGATGTGGGTTTATTTCTGGGCTCTTTTCTGTTCTATTGATCTATGTGTCTATTTTTATGCCAGTACCATGCTGTTTGGGTTACTATCACCTTGTAGTATAGTTTGATATCAGTAGAGTGATACCTCCAATTTTGTTTTTTTCTCAAGATCGCTATAGTTATTCAAGGTCTTTTGTGGTTCCACATAAATTTTAGTATTATTTACTCCAGTTCTGTGAAAAACGTCATTGGTATTTGATAGAAATGGCACTGAATTCTATAGATTAGATCACACACACACACACACACACACACACACACACTCCACTCCAATTAAAAAATGGAAAGAAGACCCGAATAGATATTTCTCCAAAGAGGACATACAGATGGCCAACAAACATATGAAAAGATGCTCAATGTCACTAATCACTGGAGAAATGCAGATTAAAATCACAATGAGATATCACGCGCACCTGTCAGAATGGCCATCATCAATAAATCAACAAACAACAAGTGTTGGCAAGGATGTGGAATAAAGGGAACCCTCGTGCACTGTTGGTAGGATTGCAGTTGGTGCAGCCACTATAAAAAACAGTTTGGAGGTTCCTCAAAAAATCAGAAATAGAACTACTTTGGGGGTCCAATCAAGATAGCACAGAAGGTAGTTTCTGTGCTCATTTCCTCTCATTACTACACCAAAATTATAATGAAACTACAGAACAACCATCACTGTGAGTCCCTGAGGTTTGGTTGAACAGAAGTCCTACATGGGAACATACATAAGAGGTCACTTTAGGACTGGTAGGTGGGTAGAGACACGAAATGGACCGGTCCCACAACTGCATGTGGCAGTCAAGAATCAGGAGGGCTATCTTGACTGCAGAACGCTACCCTCAGAGGAGTGAGGGGACCCGGCTCCACACTGGGCTCCTCAGCCCAGGAGTCCAGTGCTGGGAAGAGAAGTCCCCACTGCTACTGGCTGTGAAAAAAACAGTGGAGATTGTGGCTGGGTGAGACAGAGGGCTGTGGGAGTTGCAGACATTCCTCTTAAAGGGCCTGTGTGTGGACTTACTTGGTAACAGACTCACTTGCTGTGAGCTCCAGCACTGGGGCAGCTGTTTTAAGAGTGCCAGGGATACACGGGGAGGGAACTGAGTTGTCTGACTTCACAGTGAGGCTGGAGGGGTGGCTTTCTCCTGAACAGAAGTGCTGGGAGAGTCCATGGTTCCTTTGTTGAGCCCTACTCCCTCTCAGTGTGTGGACCTGTTAACACAGGTTGCTCTGCCCAGGTGATTCTCTGAGACCCTCCCTCTCCCAATTTGTGGGCTGGCCCAAGCTGCCTCCAGTGATTTATTCTATACAAATACATGTCTTGGTTCATGCTGTGGACTTTCCTAAAATCTCTCAAAGACTCACAAAACCCAAAGAAGCAATATTTGGCCTCAGCATGCCTTGTACCTCTTGCTGAGCAGCCTAAAGCCTGGGACTAGTAGCAGCCAGCCTTGGTTCCTGGCTTGGACTCTCGAGGCAACTATAAGCCCAGCATGGGTGGCAGCCATCTGCGGATTGCTTGGTGACTCTTACCAGGTGGCTCTGGATGTGCACAGGCTGCAGCTGAACTGTGACTAAAGCTGGGCCAGCATACCCAGTGGCTTGCTTCGACCAGCACCAGAGCCAGAGAACCATTCAGGGAAGCACTGGAGAAAGACATGTTAAAAGAGCAGACTGGCAGACACCAGAGCCCTGCTAAAGTGAATCCTACTCTGTAGGGTTGGCCCTCACCAGTTAATCCTCAAAACCAATCAGCCTGAGGGTCAATCCCTCCCACTGAAGTAAAAACAGCAACCAAGGCTAAACCACAACAAGAGGGCACACACAACACACATAAGGGGCACATTTGGAGCACCTGGCTGAGGTGACCATGAAAGACTGCTCCACTGGGCCCACAGGCACCTACTTCATAAATCCACTCTACTAAGACCAGGAGACATAGGAGCCCTACCCAAGACACAGAAACAAACACACGGAGGCAGCCAAAATGGGAAAACAAAGAAACATGTCCCACAGGAAAGACAGAGCAAAGCTCCAGAAAAAGAACTAAACAAAATGGAGACAAATAATTTACCAGATGGTTATAAGGAGGCTCAGTGAACTTAGGGGAAGAGTGGATGAACTGAATGAGAACTTTAATGAAAAGATAGGAAACATAAAAATGGAGATGGAAAACATAAAAAGAAACTAGTCAGAAATGATGAATACAATATCTGAGATGAAGAGTACATTAGAGGGAATCAGTGGATTGGATGAAGTGGAGGGTTGAATCAGCAATTTAGAAGATTGCAATCAGAACAGCAATGAGAAAAAAGAATCCAAAAATGAGGTAGTTTAAGGAACCTTTCGGACAACATTAAGTGTAACAATATTCGCATCATAGGTTACCAGAAGGAAAATAGAGAAAGGAATTGAAAAACTATTTCAAGAAATAATAATGGAAAAAGGAAATAGACATACAATCCCAGGAAGCTCAGAGAGTCACAAACAAGATTAACCCAAAGAGGTCCACACCAAGACATATGATAATTAAAATGCCAAAGGTTAAAGACAAAGAGAGAATCTTAAAAATAGCAAGAGAAAAGCAATTAGTTACCTACAAGGGAACTCCCATAAGTCTGTCAGCCAATTTTTCAACAGAAACTTTGCAGGCCAGAAGGGATTGGCACAAAATATTCAAAGTGATGGAAAGCAAGGACGTACAACCGAGATTATTCTACTCAGCAGAGATATCATTTAGAATTGGAGGATAGATAAAAATCTTCCCCGATAAGAAAAAGGCTAAAGGAGCTCATCACCACCAAACCAGTATTACAGAAAATGTTGGAGGGACTTCTTTAAGAAGAAGAAAAAATGTATCAAAATATGAATAATAAAATGGCAATAGCTGCCTATCTATCAACAAGTACTTCAAATGAAAAATAATTAAATGCTTCAATAAAAGATAGGGTTGCTGAATGGATAAGAAAAGAAGATCTTTACATATGGTGCCTACGAGAGACTCACTTTTTATAAAAGGCACACCCAGACTGAAAGAAAGAGATGGAAAAAGATATTTCATGAAAATAGAAATGAAACAACAACAACAACAAAACAAACCTAGAGTTGCAATACTTATATCAGACAAAATAAACTTTAAAACAAAGGCTATAACAGGAGACAAAGAAGGATCCTGTAATCCCGCTTCTGGGTATTTATCTGAGGAAACACCAAATACTACTTCGAAGAGACATGTGTATCCATATGTTTATTGCAGCATTATTTACAGTAGCCAAGATATGGAGGCAACCTGGGTGTCCATCAATGAATGGATAGATAAAGAAAAAGTGGTACATATATACAATGGAATATTAGTTGACCATATAAAACAAACAAACGAACACATAAAAGAGCTACCTTATGACCAGTAGTTTCACTTCTGGGTATTTATCTGAAGAAATCCAAAACACTAATTGAAAAGATATATGCAACCGTATATTCACTGCAGTGCCATTTACAATGGTCACAATAAGGAAGCAACCTAAATGCTCATCAATAGAGGATTGGATAAAGTGGTGGTACATATATACAATGGAATATTACTCAGCCATGAAAGGAATAAAATCTTACCATTTGCAACATGGAAGAACCTAGAGGGTATCATGCTAAGTGAAATAAGTTGGACAGAAAAAGATAAATACCATAGATCTCATTTATATGTGGAATCTTAAGAACAAAATAAACAAACAAAAAAAACAGAAACAGATTCATGGCTGTTGAGAATAAACTGGTGTTTACCAGACAGGAGATGATTTGGTGAGGCTATGTGTAAAAGGTGAAGGGATTGAGAAGTACAAATTGGCAGTTTCAAAATAGTCATGAGGATGTGAAGTACAGCATAGGGAATATTGTCAATAATATTGAAGTAACTACATAGTGTCAAATGGGTACTAAATTTATTGGGGGGATCATTTTATACATTATACAAATGTCTACTTTGCTGTATGCATGAACTAATATAAAGTAATATCGAATGTCAAAAAACAAATAACATAGGTGATACAAAAATGGTAAATAATTATGAAGTGATGAGCTTGGTTTTTGTTATCTTTTCTTTTAATATGACTTGTTTAACTGTAAGTCCATATAATTTAATGTTTAATAATTTTCCTGAAAATTTAACAGTTGGCTCTTTTAAGCTCATACAAGCTGGCTACAGCACATTTCTGTTGTGTAGAAGTTTTCTGGGGGAAAAATACTTTGTAAACTGCAAAGAATTCAGAATTATTATTAAATAAAAGACTTAATATGGTATATTTTATTAATTTGATTCTGTTTTGAAAATATTTACTAGAAATACTAATTTTATATAATTTAGATTCTTTCTTACAAAATTTCTTTTCTTGAAAATAATTATATTCTCAATGAATTATCACAATTTAATATGTGAAGTTTCACTCATACTGTATGTTTAGATTACATTTATTTTGCACATTAAGAAATTCCCCCATGTGAATATAATGGATGTTTGATTAAGCCAGTTTTTAAACAGTTCTTTGAGACATTCTTCCTTTATGAACATAGGATCTGCTTAATGATGCCGACATGTGCCGGAAGAAGATGCAGGCAGCTTCCGCTCTCATAGATGGACTGAGTGGAGAAAAATTCGATGGACTCAGCAAAGTAAAGAGTTCAAAGCTCAGATCAATAGGTATACATTTTTTTGTTATAATCGTTCTCCATCTTAGTCACCACCCAAGTGCCAGCTCTTTGTGACATTCGAGAAAAAAATCTCTACTTGTGAAGTGGTTTTCTCCTTCATTTCCATATATCCACCTCTCATCATCTAAGAAAGTGCTTACATCTTAAGTTACTCACTCTCAGTAAAACAGAGAGGGAAGAAAGTTTCATAAGACATTCTTAATCCAATTTTGGTTTAGCAATGTGAGTTTTCAGCACAAGAGTGCTCCTGATACAGTGGTTGGATTTGCCAGAAAAATCTAGATGGTTGCTCCAGATGTCTACTCTTCACTTTTTGGTGTCTTTGGAAAACTTAAAGAGAGTGTAATGAGAAAGGAAAAATAATTTAACCAAGTCTGACTCTGAACAGGACCAGGCAACAGCATACTTTCCTCCTCTGTGTGTCAAGACCCTGGACCTGCAGGCTTCAGGGAGGAGCCTTCTCTCTTGCTCCCTCACCTTCCCCAAGAGTGGCCACTCCTAACCCCTATGGGGCTTGGGGACTCCTTTTAGCATGGTCTCTCTAAGGCTTGCTGCCAAGTGTTAAGCAGGGAGCAAAGAAAGATTTCACACCATAACAAAACGAAATGGCACTGTGGCTTTTCAAACTCCTTCATGGGAGAGTTTAAATTGGGCTAGGCGACTCACTGTTTTTTCTTAACAGACTTGTAGGTGATATTCTGCTGTGCACCGGATTCCTTTCCTACCTTGGTCCTTTCAATCAGATATTTAGGAATTTTTTGCTTAAAGATCAGTGGGAGATAGAGTTGAGAGCACGGAAGATTCCTTTCACCGAAAACCTGAATCTTATTTCAATGTTGGTGGATTCCTCCAACAGTAAGTGTTACAGTCTCATAATGTCATTTGAATTTCAGTCTCATTTTATTTCTTACCAAGAAATCAAGGCACACTTAATTTGTTTTGTTTTTCATTTAGCTGAAAAGATGGTTTTGAAAAAGCTTAAGAGCTCAAAAAATGAATTTTCTTTGTTGTATAAATATAATAGTTCCTTTGCATTTTAAGAAATCTTGCTTTCAAATTCATGCCAGTTGCACTGTTATGAACAAAAAAAGATCGTTTGAGTTATAGACATGCCGATACTAAGCTCTTCTTATAAATCCCATTATTTACACAAGTCCTATTAAGTCACACTCTCAAACATTTTAGGCAAATGTAGACATTAACTAGACTAGAATACTGGTATTAGCCTTTTTTTTGATCATTAGCCATCTTTTTTTAAGTGTCCAACAGCAGTACACAACAGCACGTTCTGGTGTCCCTGAGTAATAGTGTGTCCTACTACACTAACCTTCCTTGCTGGGAATTTGACATCTCTGTCAATTTCTCAGTTTATCTTGCAACTCTCCTGTGGTATTAAATGCTTTCCAGGCAATTTGTATTCATGAGCTGCTTTCTGATTTGTGAATATGCTCCCCTTGCTGTTTCCTTAGAGAGGCCATGCTATTAATTTCATGTTATCTCATTTTAAACGTTTAAAAAATTAATCTTTTCAAATTTAAACAATGTTGAAACTGATCCTGACAGGGACTAGAAAATGTATGGGAGATACAATGGGCCACTGGCAAGGCAAAGTGGGCCAGGATATTCTTTATTAGTTACAGGCTCTAGAGATGCTAGTATAATTTAATGAAAATGCAGGCTGGTTGGTTCATTGGATCTTGCATGATTTTATTGACCACGTGGAAGCAGGCTGGCAATTTGGAAAGGACATTTAAAAATAACGTCATTGATGAGCCCTTGCCAATGTAATATCCCCTAATTTCTCTGCCTCCAGCTAGGCAATTCCCTTGTACCCCATGTAAGCAAAACTAAAGGACAGGCAGGGGAAGTTTTGAGGCTTATACTGGGGCTTATCTTCTCTGTCATCTCATTGTGTATATTCGTTATCTCTGCTAACTCCACCCGTTGGATCCCACTCACTTACTCAGTATCTTTGTAAAAACCCTTATGTTCTCTGAATGTTCAAAATCCATGCTTCAGAATCCCAAGTCAGATTTAATTTGCAATCAATTTAACCATATTTCCTTATAAATATGAAAATGCAACATAGAGGATTATACCTAGTCTTTGTTATTAAGATTTAATAGATGATAATTTTTTTTTAATTTAATATTATTTGGTTCACATTTACAGGTTTGGTTTTTTTTTTCTAAGTGATCTGTTGCATAGTCTCAATGGAAAAATATGTTTAAAATTTTAAATTCTTTATATTATGGTGCTTTTAAGTACCAAAGAAAGCATTCTTGTTCTTTGAATGTCCATATTTATTTCCTGTTATTTAGATTGGTGAGTGGGGCTACAGGGATTACCAGGAGACGACCTCTCAATTCAGAATGGTATTATTGTGACAAAGGCCACCAGATACCCACTCCTTATAGATCCACCAAACTCAAGGCAAAACTTGGATTAAGTCAAAGGAAAAAGAAAATGACTTGCAGGTATGTACCATGTGGCATATGGGAATCTTGAAATCATGAAGTTTTCCCAAAATTTCAATTGAATCTGCCAGTCATAATGTTGTCATCTCTACGGCTGTTTGCTAATTTACATTCTTGAGTTTCATAACAGGGTTTTGGGGCAAAGACTTGGATATTTTGTGCTCTCTCTCTCGATCTCACTCTCCTCCTCTCTGTCCATTTCCCTGGCTCTGTTGCTTTTTGCCAATGTTGGATATGGCTTTTATCTGGGCTTGGGTCTTGTCTTACAGAAAATCAGCAAAAGAACTTGTAAATTGGCCGCTTGTGCCAACCTAGTTCAGGCACTTGGTACTACATAGCATACTAGAGTCCAATATTGAACTTGGAGTCTAATAAGTATATTAAATTTAAAGTAGGGGTGGACAAAGGCAGGATGCCAACATTCCCTGTTCCCCTAAGGATCTTGTTACCATTAAATATTTCAGTTCAACTACCAATATGGACTAGTCATTGTTTCCTGGACACTATTCTCAGTTCTAAGCCTCCTGGATCCATATTTTTTGCGTGTACTGTTTCTACACATGACAATCTTTCTCCACCTTACTGTTCACATCTTGGATAAAATTCTTAAATATTTTTTAAAGTCTACATCTAATGTTACCTTCATCAAGACTTTTTGTGTCCCCAGCTTAAGTCAGCCTGTCCCGAATCCTCACAATGTATTGTTTCTATTTCTGTTGTGGATTTAAAGTCTCTTTAATTATTGTTCTTTCATATTCGTCTTATCTTTCTCTACCATACCATAAAATTCTTGCTGATGGGTTTATGATTTTACACCACCTTTATATTTTCCACACAGTTCCTTATTATATAGAGTGAAAACTCTAATATTTAATGAATTTTTTTCTTGTCCCAATTTTTTATTATAATACACCCATTCTGCAGTGATTTTCACCATCAATATATATTTCTTACTGACATTAGAGCTGACTTGGAAGACACATGGAAGCAGGTGAATGTCGTTTCAAGGCACCATTTTGTAATCCAACTTCCTTCCCTCAATTCTTGAATTTATCTCCTTTGCTAGTCTCTGGCTGTTAAGTTTAAATTCAGTCACAGTGAAACCAAGGTCAAAAGTTGGTTCTCTGGAGTACCTTTACCTTTGCTGCTCTCTTTGATAGCTACACTTGAGTCTTTTAGGCGTATCCTATTTATAAGAGAGGAAAAGTAGGAAAGATCATGAAATCAGGGAAAAGCTATTTCACTAGAAATAACTATTAGTTATTTCTTCACTAAGAAATAACTCAAAACACTGGTCCAGTCGTAAGTTATTTATGCACATATGTGGCCACTCTCCTGTTTAGGAATCACTAATCAATTATGGCTTTCCTTCTCTCCAATATTTATTGAATTTAAAGAATTGGACCAAAGTGTGTCATCATTACAAGAAAAAAAATGAGAAGAATCAGTGGTCATCTTGATAAATGCAGCAAAGGCACTTGGTTAAGATCAATATCCTTTCAGAATAGAATTTCCAGTAAATTAAAAATAGAGCATCCAGAGAAAGAATAATTAACATAGGGCCTACCAATTAATACCACATTTAATGGTGAATTATTGAAAGATTTCCTTCTTAGATCAGTGCTTAGCCGACAAGTGGACACTGCCTAGTGCTTAGGAGCACCCCAAAGTTACTCCCACCTCGCTAATACTCCAGAACACAATGCATTAATTTATATTTGTTAGAAAACCCAGAGCAATCATAGTAAGGACCAGAATGTAAATGGAGGGGAAGAATTAAGAGGAATGGAGGTAAAGGAAATGTAGCTTTTGAGGAGCTGCGTTCACAGAGGAGTGCACTGCGGCTCCTTCTTTGGGCCTCGCTTGGCTAGTAAGTTCGCTGCTCATCTTGTTCTTATTTTTCCTGATCATAAATTTATCTCTCCATTTTGACATTAAACTCATTGATAGTCTTCAGTAATGTCCTTCCTTATGCAACTGAGACCCAGGAACCCTCTTGAAGAGGTAACAAATATGCTAGAGACACTTTCATATTTTAAAAACTATTAACTCTTGGAATGTAAGCAGATTGAACTATATTCTCCTCGCTCAGAAGACACTATTTTTCTGAATATATGGACTAGCATACGAACAAACACATAAATGAAAACAAAATGAGACAAAATTATATGTCTCAACTTGAGAAGGAAAACAAAATGAAGCACTTAATAAATGAAAAACAAAATGCACTTTATATGTCCAGGGCCACATTTCATCTTGACAGCTTTTTCCAAGGCCATTTTCAATGTCATTTCCAGGACCTAGTTCTGACTTCTGGAAGAGAAGGTACTCCCTAGGTTTCCCTATAAAGAATTCACTGATCACCTTGTAAAGATCCAGCATTTGAGCATCTGGACAGATGACCCAGGCTCTGGTAGCAGCTACCACATAGTGTTTTACACAAGAAAAATCAAGTGAACTTAACCTATAATTGTGACTTGAAGATATGATTTCAAATTTATAAAAGATACTGAACATGGTAAAAGATAATCTTAAACTGACAATTTGAAAATTATTGTTTCTTTATTTGGTGTATTAGAGTACTCCAGAGAAACAGAAATAATAAGATATCTATATATAGATATAAATATATAGAAAGAGATTTGTTGTGAGAGATTGCTTCATGGTATTTTGGAAGCTGAGAAATCCCATGATCTGCTGTCAGCATGCTGGAGGTCCAGGAGAGCCAGTTGGTGTAGTTCGAATTTCCAAAGGCCTTTGAACACCCACGGGGAATGGTCTAGTCCTAGTTTGAGTCCGAAGGCCCAAGAATCAGGGGCTAATGTCTGAGGGCAGAAAATGGATGTCCCAACTCAAGCAGAGAGCAGATTTGCTCTTCTTCCACCTTTTTGTTCTTAACAGATTGGAGGATTTCTACCCAAATTGCTGAGGGTGATCTTCTTTACTCAGTCTACCAACTCAAATGTTAATCTCTTCTGGGAAAATCCTTAGAGATACAACCAGAAATAATGTTTGCCAGATATCTGGGCATCCCTTAGTTCAGTCAAGTTGACATATAAAATTAACCATCACACTAGTGAAGGAAATCACAAAAATAGAATTTACTCTTTGAAAGAGAAAGCAGGACAATTACATTTAATCTTATTAGAACCTTGTTTCATCTTGTTTCATGATCTTTGTTTAGATTCATTTCCCTTATCAACTCATAGTAAGGCCTTTCACAGCATAGCATTTGTATAAAAAAAGCTATTCATCTAGCAGTGTTCCCCAGCCTTTTTGCTAGCAGAGACTGGTGTTTCTATGAGAATCTAACGCCTGATGATCTGAGGTGGAGCTGAGGTGGTGATGCTAGTGCTGAGGAGTGACTATAAAAACAGATGAAGCTTTGCTTGCTCACCTGCTGCTCACCTCCTGCTGTTCCTAACAGGCCATGGACCAGTACTGGTCGGTGGCCCTGGGGATTGGGGACTCCTGATCTAGGGGAAAAAATTCTTTCATGTGCAGGATTTTTTTGCTTTTATTATTTTCTTTATAACCAAAACAGGACAAAGGTGGACTTATTTAAAGTTTCAATTTCACATCTTTTTTTGATAGCAAGTGAGAGATAATATTTTTTAATTCCACTCTCCCAATCACTTGCTTTCTCGGTGGATCTTCCTTGCCTCTGAAGATCAGCATTCGTAGTAGCATGAAGACAGTCATTAAATTCAGAGGACTGAAACTTTGGAAGTCCTCGCACTTAAGCAGGGAGAAGGATCATAGGAGAAGAGTTCAAAGCCAATTGGCTCATGCAAAGCTCAATCAGCCTAGGGTGCCTATTATTAACTAATCACAAACATTGATCTACAAATGGAGTCTGCCAGGCATTCAGAATTATAATTAAAATTTTAAATTATATTTTACAAGAATATAAAAAGTGAATGTATAGTTTTTTAGGTTGATTTTATGGAGAGTATCATATTCTTTTGTTGTGCCACTGTTAAAATAGAATATGTGGATGGACCCTTGGTTTAACTCAATATATCATTTCTGACACTCTTACGCTTATTTTTTATCACTTATTTATCAAAGGAGTCCTGAGAAGATAAGTGAATATCACTCATATGCAAATTAGTTTGTTTTCTGTGAGTGACTGTAGCTATATAAGTTTAGAAAGATTAGTCTTTGATTACTGCTCTTGCATCTGTTATGTCCTGCTAAGGAACAGAGCCTGATTCTCCTCTTGATCAGGGAAAGCCTGTTACACATCCAGTCATGACTTTGTTAAAGTTTTGAAAAGCAATTTTTGTTTGTTATTTTTATTTTTATAAATAAGGCTTCCTATATAGTCCTTAAAATTCTTAGTTACCTCTTGGTTTCCACTTAGGAAGAGGCACATTCTTTGTAACATTTATATAGTAATGAACTCTTTATTTTTAGGTGACATCTCTGAACCATAAATATTTCCGCACACACTTGGAGGACAGCCTTTCCTTGGGCCGACCCCTTCTCATTGAGGACATTCGTGAAGAGCTGGATCCAGCCCTGGATAACGTATTAGAAAAAAATTTCATTAAATCAGGCACTGCTTTCAAGGTGAGCTTTGTAAGAGAAAAATGAAAAGAACAATGGTGACATCTACTTATTTTTTTGAGCATAGCAGTAAGGACAGTTTCTTTTAGGTGCTAGTATTTGGTACACTGGAAAAAAGATAATTTCCAAACTCATATTTAGTGTTTCCTTAAAAATATATATAGTATTTAAAAATCCAGGGGGAGGGCAGTATCTTGGTAAGAGCGTTGTAGCCGCCAGCCCCCGAAAGACGCACAGACCACCAGAACTCAGTGAGTAATAGGAAACACACTCTTTATTCAGCCAGCTGGGTCTGCCAGGGATACGCAGACCCCAAATTAAGCAGCCCCAAAATGTAGAGGTACAGAGTTTTTAAGCCCCAACTCCCATTCTTCATTCTGTCTAAACACAAAGGTCTATTTTTCTTCTATTCTCTATCTGACGACCCACAGGTCGGGTGTGCAAGCGGGGGTACAGAAGCAGAAAGCTTATTGTTAGATGTTATGTTCCTATGGGTGACAGCCTATGTTCCCATGGGCATAGCCAAGCAGTAATTTTCCCAGCCAGCACGAGAGTGGCCATTTGGCTGGAACTAATAATATATTAAAGAAAGACATTGTCTGGTCATAATAATAAGACGTTAGTGTTATGTACAAATATATATATTTTAGCAATTCTGAGAAAATTGGTTTTGTAAACATATATACATCTATACAATTAAACCTGTATTTTCTCACTAGAGAAAATGGCATTTTAATAAAGTCTATGGACATTGATTTGTTCATTTCTCTCTTTATTAACTTTCAATCTAAACTCATGGACTTTGCTGGAAGCTATGAAATACTGTTCCTGATCACTGGTTAAAATTGTTTTCAGTGTTTTGTTTTTGTTTTTGTTTTTTTAATTGGTGTTATTCTCTACCTTTTATGCTTATTTGGTTTTATTTTTAGATGAATGACAGTATTTCCGATTGGGTTTTTTCTCTTCGGACAACTTGATTTTATAAATATCAGTAAATAAGTAGAGAATGCAAATTTTCTCATTAAACAAAGATAAATTTACTTAGAAAAAACTTCTTCATAATGTGAATTCGTTTATATGCTGTAATTAACATGCCAAAGGAGGTTATATAATTGCCATTCCTGAAGGTCTTTTAAAAGACCCCAGATTCTTCTCTGCAACATGAAGGCATGGTGCCTGAGAAGGAGGTGGTTTCTTAGCAATGTGGTTTTCAATCACAAGTAGGATTAAGATTAATTAAAAATTTAAGTCATTTAAAAATGTTATAATTTCCACCTGGTTTTTAGATGGCAAAACCTATTGTTTTGCAATATACTGCAGACCGTAGTGTTTAAGATACGTGTTGTCTTTCTGAAAAAATACATTTTTTGTTTGAAAACTTCATTAACCCTTTCTGTTTTCAAATATACTTCAGAGATGACTATAAAATGCAAAAAGAAATAATACTTTCTATTAAAATAAATTTTCATAATGGGAAACAATTTTCTCAAGTGGAAAAAAAACAGTCAAATCTTTGACTGAATTTTCCTTTATTCAACATGTGTTTTGAATGAAATAAAATTTTCGTTTAATTTGCTTGGTGTCATAGCTAAAAATATCTTAAAGCAGGACCACAAATCTTAATTATTCTAAAGGAATAGGCTTTATTATTTAAGAGCAGTGATTAAAATTTTACAACTTTCCTTTGGGATTCATTCAAGTTTCACAGCATTGACCTTTGGTAAATTCTTTCCTGAATTGAACCTATATTTCTTGTCCTGTCCCTTAAGCTTTTTTAAACTTTATATTTGAATTGATGTAGGTGAAAATTGGTGATAAGGAATGTGATATCATGGACACATTTAAACTTTATATTACTACAAAGTTACCAAACCCTGCCTTTACCCCTGAGATCAATGCTAAAACGTCAGTCATTGATTTTACTGTTACGATGAAAGGACTCGAGAACCAGTTATTAAGGAGAGTAATTCTAACAGAGAAACAGGTAATAAATCTCTCAAGGTAAAGAAGTTTAGACTTATAATAAACTATACTAAATGTTTAAAGTATATTAAGAAATTGTTAAGTATATAGAAAAGAAAAAAATTAAGCAAAGCATGTTTACCTTTGTTAACATAAATATTTGTTTTACAGTCTCAAGTCCTATAAAGAAATCGTGTAACTAACTTACCTCTCCTCCAACTTCAGACGTGAGCACACATGGACACATGCACGAGCACACACACACACACACACACACACAGACACACACACACACACCACCACTCTTTCTTCTTCCTCTTCTGTCTTTAAACTTTGGGTATATTGACTTTAATCTTTGTAGTCCTATGAACGCGTGGATGGTTTGGGGTACACCTGAAAAACTGAATAAAATAATGTTACTGGAGAAAGCGAAATTGCTCTGAATAAATATTATTATCACTGTAGTAGTTTGTACTATTACAATCTAATAATCTAATGATATAGGAAGCCATACTTTAGTTAAATAAAATTTGCACTAAAGCAGGGAAATTATTTTATAAGATCGAACTAATTTTTAGGGTAAAGCTCAGAAAATATTAAATGTTACACATAAAATATACTTGCATAAATTATAATCATATGTATTTGCACATATAAAATAATTTGCATAAAATCTGAGAAAGTTTATATTTGCTTAAATATAATTAATTTTAGTAGTAAGGGTTCAAGGAAAAGGTAAGATTAGAAATAATAAGACCAGAGAAGCATAAAATGGGAGAGTGGGAAAAAGAATGGCAGGAAAAGACTGGACAAGGAAAGGAAGAGAGGTGAGATATAAATACAGACGCAGAGGAAAGTCATTCAGAAAGGGAGAGAGAAATGGTAGAACAAAGAAGTAGGGAGGCTCAGTAAAACAAAAAGTAAAATCCTACCTGGTTAATGGAGATGGGTAACGGGGCAGGCCCCAGAAAGGCGGCCAGTCTGGTGGAGTGGAAAGGGCACAGTCCCAGCTTCCATTCTCATTAGCTGTTAGATCTTCAGTAACAACAAACAATCCGGAAAGAGAAAATGTTGCACTTCCACAGCCAGGAAGAGAGAACATGGGCCCCGAAATTCATTGCCTCCATCACCTCTTAGGGCCACTGTTGGTGCCAACTGTTGAAAATTAGTCCTGCCTTCATGGTCTGCCTGGTGCTGTTGGTCTGTTCTGGGAAGAATCCTCACTGGTCCAGATGCCCCACGCAGGCTGCACTAACTTCTGTAAGGTGGGCCACTCCACTGTATAAGGTAGAACGAGGAGATGAGTTTTGTATCTGCAAGTAACTAGCTGTGCATATTATGTTGGGATGTTATTTGGAGTTAATAGTTCTGTGTCCTCAGTTTCCCCAAATGTAAAATGAAGTTGCTGAACTAAGTTCATCGCACTTAAATTTAACAAATATTTATTGGGTTGAGTCCTTCCTCTTCAAAGCCTCAAGAATACAAGCATAAATAGGAGTCCTTGCCCTCTAGATGCACAGAATCTAATTGGAGAGACATAAACTACACACAAATTGTGGTGCAAGTTATGGTAGATATACAGATAAACGCTGTGCTGTGGCTTTTGATTGACAAAATGGTTTAGGAAGACTTTCTGAAAGTGGTAGAATTTCTGAAGCAGTTTATCAAGAAACTTTCTCAACTAAGTAGTTTAAAAACACCTGTTGACATAATTCTAAGTACAATATGTGATTTTGTATAAGATCAGAAAAAAATGTTTTAAAGAATGTTATTGACACCATTTCAATTTACTCTATATTCAGAAAGAGTATTATATCCATGTTAAATTTTCTGAGTTTGAAAATTCCACTATGGTTCTGTAAGAGAATGTCTTGGTTCTTAGGAGATTTGCTAGCTTTTAGGGAAAAAGTATCATGATATCTGCAAATGGTTCAGCAATAAATAATAATAATAATAATAATAATAATAATAATAAGTATTATACACAGAGTGATAAAGCAAGAAGGTGAATCTAAGTGATGGGTATATGAGAGTTCATTGTATCAGATCTTTTGGAAAGTTTGAAAATTTTCAAAATATAATTTAAAAAATACATCATTTATGTAGGAAAAAAATACCTTTCACACATCCAATTTAGCCCCCTTGGTAGAAGGAGCTACAAAACAATGGAACGTGGATTTGTATTGGCAACTGGCTATGCTGAACCAGATACCTGGAGTACCTATAGGCAGGTCCCAAGCCAGGAGCTCACATTTGGCTTGGGTAGCCTCTTGGTTTCTTGCTATTGATTAATGCCTCTTTCTTTTTATGACTTCTTACTACAAATAAAATTAGCATTTCTCACAGAGGCAGTGTGGGAACAGGGCCTAGAGAATGGGACACCCTGATCAAAATAAACTGAGAACTGGGAACAGAGCTGGGAATAATTGGGCAGAAGTATTTTAGTAGGGTTATCTCATGCATTCCAGTGTAAGCCCTATGGAAACTTAATGCTAGTAGGCATAATTTTAAAAAACTGTCCAGAGAAATGAAAATACAAAAGATAGATTCAACAGATAGTTTCTCCTGTCATGCAAAAGGCATTTTGGTTTAAACTTTTAAAAACTGATAATAAACACTGGTAAATTTGATTTGGCATAATAACTGGTAATTAAAGTTCTGATGTTATTTTTATTTCTTAATAACAGGAGTTAGAGTCTGAGAGGGTTAAACTTTTGGAGGATGTGACTTTTAATAAGCGGAAGATGAAAGAACTTGAAGATAATCTTCTCTACAAATTAAGTGCTACAAAAGGTATTGTGTTATTAAAAAGTAATCAAATAATGGATTCTGAATAAGGATTTCTTATTCCCTCTTTTCAATGCCCTTGTGATTACAGGTGTTAGGAAGTAGTTGAGTTATCAATGCAAAAAACAAGCTAGACAATTTCCATCTAGACATTAAAGAGGGACAGCAGAGAATCTGATTTTTGAATTAGCAAACAGAGTCTGGCATTTGAGAATAACAGTTTTCTTGATATAATCGCTCTCTCCTGAGGAAATAAGGACTCACAGTATAGGCAAGTAACTCATAATAGGCTAATTTGCTTGCCCAAAGGAAACTAATGTGCTCAATCTATTTCTTTTTTTTAGATTGACTCTTTCATTTGGTATTGAAATGCAATACCCCACAGTGGGTTATGACATGTGGAATCTGTCTGTGTCAGAGTTAATAGAGCACCCAAGGTCCAGCTTCCTCTTGATTTGACTTGCCCTCCCACTTAGGAGCACCTATCAGATTCTGATTTGGGGATGTACTCTTTCTGAATGTGTAAAAATATTTTATCTAGAATAAATAAAATTAAAAAAAACTGTATTGTTCTGTAGTTGACAAATTACAGCAACCTAAATTCCACCATTTATTAGGAATCTAATACTGAATACTTTCCAATAGCACTTTAAACCTTGGATAAAAAAATCTTAACCTCTTCAAAGTACATTACACATTACTCCCACAAGAGTCTCTAGCACTACTCTTAAGGTGAACTCAATTGCGCTGCTTGTGCTGGTGGAGTTATCTGTCTCTTAGTCCAGAGACTTTCCCCACCATTTGGATTCCTCTAGGTGTTCTAAATATTAGCAAAGAATGCTGAGGGCTTCTCCTTGATCCAATCAAGAGTGTGTTGGATCAAGGTGTCTTTCCTGTGAGGTTAATCACAATTTGAACTTTCGTAATAGACCCATCAGAGTGACTTAGCACCTTCCCTTCGCATTCACCTGCCACCCAGAATTCTAGGGTAGGCCAGAACACTGCTATGTGCTCAGCATGTGTGAAGTGTCTTTCCATATCTTAAAATTGAAGTTATTGTCATAGATGTGTTATCTCCATTAAAAACAACAATGAAGGGTAAAACCGAAAATTAAATTAGGATTTTTCTTCCTGGTGAGACACTTCTGCCACACCCAATTTACTCTTGTTAGAGACATAGAGGCACCGGAGTTCTCAGTGGTAAAGACTATTCTACTAAAGCAGGCGTAGAAAGTGTGCCATGTAGCTGCATGCTGGTGTGTGACATTTGGATCAGCTCACACTGTTGAGACAAGCTGGATGGACAAGCTCATGACACTCTGAGGGGAACCATCAGGATGCTAATGGAGGTGAAGGCTATGTCATAGAAGGAACAGCTGAAACCACTGGAAGTGGATGAAGATATGGTTTTGTCTTCAGACATTTGAAAACCAGTCGTGTGGGCTGCCTTGTGAAAGCCTTTTTGCAGATTTCCAGGCAGAGTGGGGGTAACCATTTAGCAGGAATGTTTAGAAGAATTCAGGCATCAGATAGTAGTTGGACTAGAAAGAAGCCTTTTGGTGTCTTGATATTCAGCCCTTCTACCCTGCGGGCTTTGAAGAAGTGAAGTTGAATATTAATGGGATGATTTCAGAAGTGAAGCACTTCGCTTCTTAGCTTCCCCATCTTGTGTTCTACGTACAACCTTTCTGTTGGGTTTTTAGGTTCCTTGGTAGATGATGAATCTCTCATTGGTGTCCTTCGAACCACCAAGCTGACAGCAGCTGAAGTAAGTGAAAAGCTGCATGTGGCTGCAGAAACAGAGATCAAGATCAACACAGCTCAGGAGGAGTTCCGGCCTGCGGCCACACGCGGAAGCATCCTCTACTTCCTCATCACAGAGATGAGCATGGTCAACATCATGTACCAGACCTCACTGGCCCAGTTCTTGAAGTTATTCGACCAGTCCATGGCCAGGTGGGGCCATGCTACCTGTCCCCTGAGCAGTAACTTAAAATTTTTGTTTGTGTTTCTACTCTCTTAGAAAAGGATTTTTACCTCTTTCATTTTTAAAATGTGTCACAGATCTGAGAAGTCTCCACTACCTCAAAAGAGAATTACAAATATTATTGAGTACCTGACATATGAAGTTTTTACCTACTCCGTCAGAGGACTGTACGAAAACCACAAATTCCTCTTTGTACTCCTCATGACCTTAAAGATCGATCTTCAGAGAGGAACAGTGAAGCACAAAGAGTTTCAGGCTCTCATTAAAGGTGAATGGTTCGGAATATGGATATGATACATAGAGGATATTGCTTTTGATATGCCCTTTGATGTACTGTAGACCCATTTTTATAATATAGTAAAGTAATTATGTTCTCATGAAAGTGAAGTTCTTTATACCTCTTTTTCTCTGATTACCAGTCATTTTGCTCTGGTTACTCAAGATAACTATGTCAGGTCTGTATTGACTCTATGATTTAGTTATAGAATTAGATGAAGTTTGATCATTGTTGCCCATGATAGGGACCCCTGATACCAAAGGGAGGAAAAGTGATGCTGATAATGAGCTTTCTATTACAAGAGAGCAGTTCCTTAAGCAAGGGAGTATAAGGACTTAAGACTTTAAAACAGGCACACTTGTATTTCATATTTGAAGTCAATTCTATTCATTGCTTATCTCCATGTTAAAAATATAATTAAAAAGACAAAAGTATTTTCATTCAATTCAGTTAAGCAAGTATTTATTGAGCACATACTATGTAAACCCACCATGCTAGTGTTTGGGATGCAAGAATAAAGCAGACATTGCTTTAAAAGAAATAACATTCTCATAATAGGGATAAAGATAATTTTAGGAACCACTGCAAAACAAGGCAGAATAACCTAAATGTTATGAGAGCTAAAAACAAAGCGTTACATGCAAAAGGAGGGAGAGATTATGTGTGGTTGATGAAATCAATGAAATCTTGGAAAATATATGTTTGCAGGTTAACCCATTAATTCTTCAGGTTATTTGACACATGGGAAAAATGTCCCAATGTTTTTAAAAAATGTTTTTTGCTCTTTGTATTTGTTTAATAAATCATTTTCTGGCTGCCCTTTCCCCGCAAAGAAGAAAGTGGCATTTGAAATGGACCCTGAAAAATAGGTAGAAATGGAGGAAACATTACTTGCTGAGACAGAACAGCATGCGAAAAGAAATGAGGAGAGTATGTAAATGTGAGCCTTGATTCCTAGAGGAAGGAGTTTCTCCATCTGCTAAGAAACAGGAGTTGTAAAAAAAGAAATGAAAAGAAAAGACACAAGGAGACAAGCAGTTGTATAAGTTGGTGATGTGGTCCTTTAGGAAGCTTTTACTATCCTTTAGGAAGATTACTCTGGCAGACATATATAGGATTAGAGAAAAGAGGATCAAGAGTGTGTATTTCAGTCTTCCCAACTATGGGTAACGCCTTTGTGCCTAAAGTAAAGAATAGAACTGGATGTAAGAGCAAAGAGAGGTCAGGAATGAGTCTCAGGTTTCTGGACTGTGCAAAGATTTTCCGTCTGGTTGGTTGAAAGAGGAGCTAGTTTGAGGAGTGTTAGAGGAAAGGGATAATGAATACTATCTGGGAACCGAGCCTAGTCAGGATAGGTTAGGTTTTGTGGCCATAAAAACGATCCCCAAATTTTAATGGCTTAACACAACAAAGACATACTTCTCATTCACCTCCTCTCCAACATGCTTATCATGGTTACCCAGAAATCCAAATTGTTCCATAATTACTGTGGCAGAGGAATGGGATATGGCAAATTGTGTGCTGGCTCTTAAAAGTTACCCCATAAACGACACGTGTCACTTAAGCTCATATTTCATTAGCCAAAGGAAGACATGTGGTCACATCTAACTTCAAAGAGAGCAGAGAAATGCAATCCCCTACAATGCTTGGAAGAAGGAGAAACTGAATGTTTTGAAAAGCTCTGGTGATGACACAGACATGTTGAATTTGAGATATCCAGCAGATAGTTAGAAAGGATAAGCCAGACAATTTAAAAGAAGCCAGACAGCTGCAAAAATAGGGCACAGAAATAACAACCAAAGCCATGGGTACAAAAGAGATCATATAGGAAAAAAATGTCAAATATTTCTAAGTTCGTACTACAAGGTGATAGGGCATGATACGCTTTTATCCTTATCATCCAATTTTTAATAAGCAGGCAATAACCTGTAATTTCTTATTACTCTATCATTCTTCTTACTTTACTTTAGTTAATTTCTTTTTCAGATCCAGGTTAGATTGCTGCTTTTGAAAACTTTATAAACAATTTTGTGTAATCACTGAAATGTCTTCTTTGATTTTTTATTTCTTGTAGTTCAAAGGCAATTGGAATATATCATCTGGTTCATATTTGCTTCTCAGGTCTAATACATCTGGAGAAACTGGTGTCTTAAAGTGTATGTAGGAGTAAGACAGCGTCGTACAGTAAAGTGTGAGCAGGACTTGGAATCAGGGAAACAAACCAGACTGCCACTGACTAGCAGTGTGTTCTCAGAGAGCAGTCACCCCGTGCCCCTGTGTACTAGAGCTGTATGGGCCCCAGGGGAAATGATAAGTACCACCTGGAGAGATGGAGCAGGCGCTACAGAACAGGGTCCAGATGAATGAGCTTATCGTCTCTGTGACCCCTAAATACAATGAGCCTGAATTTATCAAATCTAGAAAGCTACTTTTACTCACTTCAGTCACCTTGGAGCTCTCGCTTGGACTTGGAGCCACATCCTCAGTGTTTGGGGCACTGGGCAGTGGAGAGGAGGGACAGTGAAGCATGTGGGAATCTAGGCAGCAGTGGGAGCAAAGCAGGGCTCACCACTTAGGAAAACCTCCTATCGGTGGAATATAAGTGGTATGGAAACTATACTTTTGGATCTTTCCTTATCGGTGAGCTGGCTTTGCTTCCTGGATCCCACCTGCCAGTATGACCCATGGGAAGCAGATATGACATAGAAAGAAGTGAGAAACATGGCCCCTTGGTCATGGTAAGGACAAAGGAGTCAAAGAGGGAGGAGGTCGGATGCAAAGATCCCTTGTCTCTTCCCTGTCTCCTAAGGCAGAATCTCAGGTGGGTGGAGGAGGGTGCTTAAGAAACGTCCAGATAGAAGATGCCCCTGTATTCTGCCCAGAGCCAACATGGAAGCTTCATTGCAGCATTGGTGGAGGACCTGGCTAGATGGATAAGCCTGAGGTTTGGCAAGCAGGAGTGAAGACTTAGAAATGTTGAGAGGGCTGGTATGTAGCAGAGGCCTGGGGTCCACACCAAGAAGCTGCAGGGGAACTTTGTAAATGGAGAAAAGGATCAGTCTCTGGATAACAGCCCCATATCCCAGTAGGCCAGACAGGATTCGCTCAGAGGATACGGTACAGGGATCCCAGCCTGTGACTGAGATAAGTGGAGCCTGGAGGGCAGCCTGCAGATCTGAGGCATCCTCCTCACCAAGACACAATCCCACCCCACCTCATCGCTTCCTACCCAGCAAACCCAGCCAAATCAGAGCTATTACCTGAAAGAGACTAGATTCTTTGAGACAAAGGAGGAGACTGAGAAACACGGCAACACAGTGGGGAATAAAACTGTGAAGAGAATTAGATTTGGCACAGAAAAATTAAAAAGGCTGCACATTTGAGTTGTGGTAAGAGCACACCTGTGACCCCATTTCATAAAACTAGAGAGTCTTGGAAAACCAGATTGTACAAGGCCAGGAGAGCTGGTGAGAGGAGTTTGGATCTAATTTAGTTGGTAATAGGGAGCCACTGAATGCTCTATGAGCAGGGGAATAGCATGACAGAGCAGTGCTTTAGGAAGATAAATTGGGATTATATGATAGGTCGATTGACAGAAGTACAGTCAGCTCAGCAGTAAAGAGATTTTTTGTCTTTTTTTAAAACAACCCCAACCCGGTTTATTGTACAGTGTGTATTAGTTTCAAACTGGCTTACATTTTGGCCAAATTATTTTTTAAAAGATGATATGACTTTGTTTATAATGATTTTTACAAAGTTAACAAAAATGGTCCTTAGACTGTTGATTTTTCTTTTTATAAGTCATTTTGAACTCAGTGCTTACAGGAAAAAGAAGAAAGACTTATCACAGGAGAAATGTTTGATTTCCCAAGAGTGACTATCCCTTTGTATCAACTCCTCCTTGTGTTCTGAGATACTTGGAAGGTGCCTTTGACTTTTTTCTTTAACTGAGAATGTCAGGACACTTTAAAAAATGAGAGAGATACCAGGGACAATCCTGCATTACAGAATAATTGATAGACCTGTTTCCCCTGCCTGGTTATTTTAGAAAGGTATCATCTTTCTTTTGTCGTGAACCATGGACAAAAGACGACAGCTTAGGAGGTGCACTCTTGCTTTCCAAACAGAGAGGGTTAATGTCAAAATCACAGCTAATGATTGTATGGCATTTACTATGGACCACGACTGTCCTATGCTTTCTACATACAATAATATATTTAATCTTCACAGCAACCAACCTGGTAGATTATATTATTGCATCCATGTGACAGAAGAGGAAACAGAGAAATTGATTTTTTGTCCAAGTTTATGCAGCTAGCAGGTGTCAGAGCCAGGACATGGGGGACCAGGATGGACTGGGACGGCTCCGGATTAGTTTAGGTGCACAGCATGTTTGGAAACGTCAACGTAGCTTGAATGTCCTCTTCTGATGCCTCTGAGGCTTATGGTCACATGAAAACTTTTTTTTTTTTTTTTGAAACAACCAAGAAGAAAAGGGATGACTTTGTCTCTGTGTTAGAGAAGCAGAATTTCTTAAGTCTGCAGGTGACTCAGTGGTGCTTCTGTAGTAAATTCAGCATTAGCAGAAATGGTGCAGAATAAGCCTTTCTCTTTCACCAGGTTGCACGGGGCGGGCTGGTGAGAAGGTTTACCACATTCTAAAGGTGTGGCACTCAGAATCGCTGGCCCGACTGGTAGAGCAAAGGGATTTACACGAAACGAGTACTTCTGCTCATTTACCTGCTCAGGAAGATGCTAGAGGGGGGTGCAGAGCCCTGTAGTTCTCCACCCGTTTTTTTATGCAAGGGTTGATAGATGGAGTAAAAGGATTCGATGAGTTCTTCAGGAAGATTATAGGATTTAAAAGTTTCGGAATCACTGTTTTATATGCATCTGAATTAACAACAGAGCTGGAATTATTATGATAAAACATTACTAAAGACATGCAATAAAGGGGTTTTGAAATTGTAAATACAGTCATGTATCTTGGTGACAGATTGTCACACTGGATGTGTGTGCTCATTTGACTGGTGATTTGCTTCAAAATATGATCCAACACTATAACTCACATTCTCCACTAGGCTCTGTGAGAGCGGGAACTTTGTTTGGTTTTTCTCTGCTTTATACCCAGTGCCTGAAATATGCCAGATACATAGAAGATGCTCAATAAATATTTGTTGAATAATTGAATGAAGAAATTATTTGAACATTAGTTACCCCCTTAAAAACCCACAGCTGTATTATATCAATCTATCAATCTACCCATCTTTTTGACCTGGTAACAAATAGTATTGAATATCAGTCTTCTGGAAGAGTGATGACTAAAAAGTGATTTTTAAAATCACACATGAAAAGATTGACCTATTTATTGATATCAAAATTGTACATTTCAGATTGTTAAAAAACAATAAAAGTCAAACAACCACAACCACCTGAGAACAATTCTTTGCAGGCAAAAATGACAAAGAATTGCCATAAATCAGTAAATAAAACACTAAGATTTGAAGGAAATGTACCCCAAAAAAGATAAACACATTTTCTGTAATAAGATTATTCTCCAATTTTCCCATTCTTTTTTCTGTGATATGGTTATCCCATGTTTATTATTTGGAAAATAATTTTTAAACCACTGGCACAAGCTGACCTGATTCCCACCGATGCCTTTCCCCAGGGGGAGCGCTCTGGATCTGAAAGCATGCCCTCCCAAGCCATTTCGCTGGATTCTCGATATGACCTGGCTGAACCTCGTGGAGCTGAGTAAACTTCCACAATTTGCAGAAATTATGAACCAGGTATGAAAGAGCTGAATAAAAGTACAGATCTGTAAACCCAAACACACCTGGGCCATTTTAAGAGGGGCCTCCTGGTGACAAGTCCTTCACCCAAAGAAGTCAACACAGCTTTCAGGCTATATGGCTTTCTGGGGAGATTTTGGAAAAACAGGTGTTGAAAGGAATCTTTCCATAAGTACAGGCTGCTGTCTTTTCCTTCTGTGTGGTAGGCATGGGTCATTTATAAGCCTGCCTAAATGCTGTCAGGATCAGAAGCAGTGTAGACTGCTTGTTGTAGACTGTTGATATTTTTACATTTTTACTTCTGCCTATTATTAAATAATTTGTGCAAATTTGAATTTGAGGCAAATTAGAGGTTGAGGTCCTTTTTAAAAAAATTAATCATTTCACCAGTAAGAATATAAAATGGCAAAGTATAATAATAGTGAAAATGGTAAAACGGGTCCTGATTTGCCTGTTGTTTTTCTTATTTGAAAAAGTTATTGTGGATTAGTTGTTGTTTAGCTATCACTGGAAAACAATTATGCGACTCGTATTAAAGATAGTTGTTTATTACTGGGGTCTGATGGTTATGTCTGCCTGTCACTGATGGAGGACCTGCCATTCCATTGTCAAAGCTGATTATCATCTTTTTTGAGATTGCTGGTGATGGACAAAAGAGGTAGTAAGTAGACTATAAGTTGGCAGAAGCCTCATGCTGTCTTCATGTGACTTTCTCCCCTCGACTGTCTCCCACCCTATTGTAAACTAGGTGTGTCCATTTAGTGGCATTTCTGGAACACTATGTAGAGAGTCTTTACCTATTTAGCAGTGGTTGGGTCAGAGTCAATTGGATAAAGTCCCTGGATTCCACCTGTGGTAGACAGTAAGCTTTGTTTTATAGTACAGCCACAGGTGAGGCCCCCAAGCCCAAACAAATACTCAGAAAAAAGTCTTAGCTTGCTGGGAGACTGGGTAAGGGAGACCTTCAGGGACCTCTGGAAGTCACTCAAAACCCTGCCCCCTGCAAACGAGTTATATCTATATAGGGACATGTGTTATTGTTTGCCTCTGTCAATTAGAGTTTAAATACCCGTGGTGTAGAATCTAGTAGCTACTACTGCTTACTATGGGATAAGTACTTTGCAAGAACAGTCACTGTACAAGGGAGATATGATTGACCTCACTTTATAGATGAGAAACCAAAGTCAAAAAGGTTAAATAATGCTCTTTCCCTGACAGCATGTGTTATTTCTCTCCAACTCCTTTCACACCATTTGATGGGCCAGATGTAAGGGAAGGAGTCATTCTCAGGAAAGTTGCAGAAGTCCACTGGGGACCTGCCATCAGGTGGCCATTAGTTTGGCTGGCTGTGGGGAGGAGGAATAAAAGGAGATGAGTCTCCCAGCTGAGCGAGTGTCAGGGATTGAAACAAAAATAGCCTTAAATTGCAGTTGCCCTGCCTTGGCATCTGAGGCCAAACTGTTTAACACCTGGAAGTGATTTTGCTAACAGGGAGGACCAGGAAATGGAGTGGGAAATGGAGGTGGGTGACAAGGGGCTAGAAGTATCTCATTGCCCATCACAGATGCAGCTCACTCAGGAAGCTCTATTGTGGTAGAGTCAAATTCAGCAAATGAAAGGCCGTAGTCTGGGGGTAAAACACCTTTATTCTTGTACATCTTTCTCTCTAGCTGCTAGTGCAGAGGAGGCCTGCAGGGGGCGCCGCGGGTAACTGTGCAGTACCAGTTCAGTAGGGTAGGGCTACAGCAGCTCCTGACCCTCCAAGAAGTATGCCAGGAAGATTCTCTGGGAGCAGCCAGCTAGGGAGAGCTGTTCCAAGTTTCAGGAGAAAGATGGAAGTTTTGAAACATTTCAGAAATTCTATTCCATCTTTTAGTGTCCCAGGGACAATATTGGAGCAAGTAAATTACAGAGCAATTGTTTCATTATAAATTTGCACCCTGTCTATATCCTATACGGTGAATTGTTTGCATGATGTGGACTTTGGGCAGTTGTTTAACCTCTCTATGCCTCAGGAGAAAGTGGAGATAGTAGAAGTACAATCTTTGGGTCTGGTACATAATACCTACTATATAAGCATTCGCTATTTGCGCCTACCACCGCTTTTAAGACGTGCTTGAAAACACCGTCTCGATAATCCAGCCTGATTGTTACTGAGGAGAAGATTCAGGCTCACCAATCTGTAGTTTTTGAAATTGGTTTTGACGGTACTTGTGCTTCACAGAGAACCTTTTAATGCTTCTGAAAACCTTCAATTCTCTCTATGCTTCTCAAAGAACACATGTTTGAGACAAGCTCTTGGAGAGAAATTATTCATTCTTGGGCTTAAGGTCTCCAGGCATGGGATCACTAGGAAAATAGAAATTATAACTTTGTCATTTATTAGTATTGTAAGTAGAGGTCTGGTAATCAGAACAGTCTCAGCCAAGGGCAACTTTGTGCCCTCCCCCTCGCCCCAGCCCTGAGAGCACTTGATAATGTCTGAAGACATTTTTGATCATCATAAACTTGGGAGAGGAGTGTTGCTGGCATCTAGTGGGTAGAAGCCAGGGATGCTGCAAAACATCCTACAATGAACAGGACAGCCCCCATCAACAAAAGATAATCTGACCCCAAATGCCAATAGTGCTGAGGTTAAGAAACCCTGGGCTGTTTTTTTCCTGCCCAATTATTTAGTGTAATTAATACATGGTCCTAATTTTAGTGAATGATGTAGAAATGCAATGGTAAAACTAAAAGAGGACTAGGAATAGTAATATTCCTGTTATCTGAGTCATTGTTTCTGAAGAAAAATGTAAACTATATGGTTGTTTGAAAAATTATGTGCCTATAAAGAATAAATCTCTAAGGTTATTCGAATCCTCTCCATTCCAATTGCTTATATTCCTATGGCTTGCAAATTGTCTTGTTTATTTTAGATATCTCGTAATGAGAAGGGATGGAAAAGCTGGTTTGATAAAGATGCTCCAGAGGAAGAAATTATCCCTGATGGATATAACGATTCTCTGGATACCTGCCGCAAACTCTTACTTATCAGGTGAGAATAGGTATTATCAGAGCTGGAAGTGTCACTCATCATAATGTCAAATTATAGCTCTTACCTCAGTGAGTTTACTTCACTGTGTCCCAGTAGTTATTATAAGAAATGCATGTGCTTCCAAATTGCAGTTTTGGATGGCAGTTTTTAGTTCCTTGACAAGTAAATAAAGTTGTGATGGTGGCAGGGAATGGTATGTTTTGATGATGTATTAATGATAGTGCTTTTAACAACAACAACAAAAAAGAAAAAATATGCTTTAATTATTCACTTTATTCATTAGTTAGTGTTGAATTTACTTCTTTAAAAAATAGATATCCCAAAGGTACAAAGCAATTAGTTTATAAGCTGAAATTCAATTTCATCTGAAAAAAAATAAAATATAACTATCACACTATTGATATGTATAAATGCTGTTTTGACTATTAAAATGGAAGAAAACATTGACGTTAAGGAAGAACATTCTTTTTAAAATCTTTTCTTTTGCTTCTCACTTTTCACATTTTCTCAATATCTAGTAGCTTAGGAAGGCTTCTATATTAGAAGATGTGTGTGTGTGTGTGAGAAAGGGAGAGAGAGAGAGACAGAGAGAGAGAGAGACAGAGAGTGGTTGGTGGGCAAGGCAGGAGGGTGGAGTTGGGGGAAAGTGAGACGAGACCACCAAAAGAAAAACAAAAAGATGTTGGATTAATTTAGAGTAATTTTTGTTTTTACTAACGTTATATACTTGAGCTTGCATTTCTTACAAAAAGTTGTTTCCTGGATGTTGTCACTCTTTGAGAGTGATCACAGCAGTCAGTAATGGTGACCTCACGATCTACAGAGGATGAAAGAGCTGGCTGCTTGCTTTTATTGGAATAGATGTGTCTGTCTTTTATCCATTATTTTAAAATTAAATCTCTGTCAAATGAATAGTGTAATCTGTAGAATTTGATCTAAACTATCAAATATGAAATGACATTATTTAATGTGTCACTGTTTAGAACCCACTACAGTGCAGGCTATACAGATGGTGTTAAATAAATGCTTGCTGATCAAACTACTTCTGATACCTTTGACATGTTAATGCTCCCCCTGAAAACTTCAGGGCTTCAGAGTGTGCAGCAGGTGGCCCCCACCGTGTATGGAGCTGGCAGAGGACACCTCCCCTTGAGTCCCTGCTGAGTCCCTGGTGCCTAGAGCAGGGCCTGACGTGTAGTAGGCACTTGATAAATATTTGTCTAAGAATAAATGTACTCCCGTGTATCAGTTTGAATGAGGACTTGCTTCCCTGAAGCTGATTGCCTCAGTTACTAGGGATAATCACTGATGCGTTTTTAAAAAATAACCATTAAAGCTTTAGAGTAGTTGCTGCTGCTTCTGAAAATGAGACAGTTGGATCAGGTGACTTCTAAGTTCCCCTCAGACTGGCAACAGACAATGTTGTTACTGGCTCTGTTCTACCTCTTGCCAATGCTTAGCCCCAAACCTCATGATTAAATTTGCAATCATCCAAGGATAGAAAACTTTGGCATCCCTCTTACATAGATCTGCATAAGGGAGAATTATCTCTTTTGTCCTTTGCTAATTAGATATGTTCTTTGCAGGCTTATAATTAGATAGAATAAAAATGAACAGACTAAATTTTTTCCTCTAATTTGTATTCATTTTAGGTCTTGGTGCCCAGACCGTACTGTTTTTCAAGCAAGAAAGTATATTGCAGATTCTTTGGAGGAAAAGTACACAGAACCAGTTATCTTAAATCTGGAGAAAACTTGGGAAGAAAGTGACACACGAACACCTCTGATATGTTTCCTGTCCATGGGATCTGATCCCACAATTCAAATTGACGCATTGGCCAAGAAACTGAAACTGGGTATGATCAGCAATCTATGAAATTTAACAAAACCTCTACTTTCTGCCTCAAAATTTGCCTTTCATAATTTCATAACTGGTTCTAGAAATATATCCATAAAACTGAGTTAAAAATATATTAAACTCCTTTCTCTTCCTCTCTTCATATCTCATAGAGTGAGGGTGTGATAGATGTCTTTGTGCAGAGAAGAACATACCATATATTTCTTTAAGTTGTAAGCAGATGACTATTACATGGATAGTAGACTAGCAAGGATGAACAAACAAGAGCAAATTTCGTTGGCATGGTTACATAAAAAATTATTATTAAAAGTGTATTTTGTCACCAGTTAAACTATAACCATGATTGTACTGCATAGTAGTTGGGGATTCAGTCATTCATGCTTTCATTCAATAACCATCTAGTATAGGCAGAATGATAGGTTCTGTGAGTACAGAGATGAATACAACATAGCTGGGAACATGTAATCAATAACATGTGATGGCTCCTCTAACAGAGTTACATAGACATGCCTGATTACAAGATCCAGAATTATTCAGACTGCATAGGGTATAAGAGAGTGCATCACATTTATGACATTTTGAGTAGGATCTAAAAAAATAGATCAAATGTTACCAGATGAGATAGTGAGAAATAGAAGGAAAGTTATTCCAGGAGGAGGAGCCAGGGTGAGGAGTTAAAGCAGCTAAGTTGTGAGAGCAGTTGTAAAGAACAAGGACCTGCAGAGCCCATCTTGATAGGATTGAGCCATCATCATATAAGATGGCTGTTTACAGGAGGGCCGTTTATCTGTTCTTCATCCTTTGAAAATCTGAATGTTGTTGGAACTGCCATTTAGGATCTTCTAGGTTCAGATCTCTATAACTATACCTTTTTGGGTTAATTCATTCACGTCTTCATAAAGATTATAAAGGTGATTGATCAAGAGTCACTAAACCTACCCCATGAAAGAAAACTTACATTGAGTTTATTATATAGTTAGTATGAACATGATAGAAAATCAATTCAGTCACCTCCAAGTATTTGTCATATGTCCCCTATGCTATGAAGTTACTGAAAACCATTAGCTTATGGTAGCATGGTCTATGTTCATTCCCACTTTTCTCATTTTCAGTTTGTTCTGTTCACTGTCACCACATCATTCTGTGTTCTATAAGGATCCATGTTTGAATGGCTCTTTTGGGAATTGCCCATGGTTAAGTCTCATTAACCACCTTTAAAGTAGGCTATTTTTGCTCTTGTGTTTACTGCAACATGCTAGTCATTTGCATCGGTCTTAGAGCAGTGCCTCTGTTGCAGCCTCATTGCTTGCAAATCTTCTTTGGATCTATTCCTCCATGGGTCTTTGTCCCACTGCTTCTATGCCCCACTTCTCTCTGCATATAGGTTCCTTTTCTTCTATGTTGCCACAAACCAATCTCTATGTGAGAGAACTCATGGTCTCTGGTGGCTCTTGGGCTTGCATGTTCAGTAAGTTCCTCACTCCCAGGGAATCTTCCCTTACTATCTTGGTATCAAATTCAAATAAATATCTAGGGAAGAAATTAATTGGTTTTGCTTTGGTCATGTGCTTCTTTCTGGGCCAGTCAATGAACTGTTGCTGTGGAGATGGGTTCACAGGAGGAACCACATATATGGAGCTAGAGCAGGAGTCATTTCTTAGAAGGGGATACTGCTTCTAGAAGAAAGGCATGTTCCACTAGCGTTAACATTTAAAACGTTAATAATACTGTGGTCTTGGACAAAGGTTTAAGAATACAATTAAGAAATTCAAAGTCTCCTTTTGGGAGAAATTATAACTATGACATTAAATACATACATAAGGCCAGAACTGTGCTATTACTTTTCCTGTTATCACATGTTATCATACTGCTTTGCTTGGCCATTTGATGATTTCCATTTTTTCACTACTACTTTGTTTTTCCAACAATTGTTCAAGTTTCTATTGATTACTTTGTTAAGACACTGAAACAAAATGATCTGATTTTGACACTGAAGGACCCAATGAATTATAAAGAATTCTTTGCTAGATCATTTTTAGGAATGCTAGGAAGACATATTCTGTTCATTGCTTTGGGTTGCAAATCCTCAAAATATCTGTGAAAATGAAACTTTATGTAGACACAATAAGACATTAATCTAGTCTCAACTAGAAATATTTCATTTGGATAAATGGATAACAGATCACAAAATGCTCAAGGTAAATAGGACTCTGGAAATCTTGAAATCTGCCTACCTTATTATACAAATGGGAAATCTAAAGCCTGGAGACAAGGCCAGAGGTCTAGTTGGTGACAGATCTGATTCAGGACTTATCTCTGGGCTTCCCAATCAGTGTTTTATCTTTCATTCCCTCTCAATGCTTCATTGGATGAGTTAAGCAGTTATCTGACAGCAGCTTGAGGGATGGGACCATATCGAATAAGTTTTTGTAGGAAAAGAGAAGGAAAACTCATTATGGATACTGTCTGGTGCCTGTCAAGCTCTGCAGTAAGAGATTTGGAGCAGAGAAATTCTGCACCAAAACACTGGGTTCCTGGGAAAGGGAGAGAAAACATATGGATTTGGCATGAGAACCATACTTGGAGCTTGGGTGAAGGAGAAAGGGGTCCTGGAGGAAGGATGGGTTTGAAAACAGAATAAAAGAAACAAATAAAAGAGAACAAATAGAATACAACTCACAAAGATATAAAAGTGGGAAGGATAAAATTAGGATAACAATATACACAGTTAAAAATTAAAATAAGGAGAATAGTACATAATTATGGTAATAAACTTAAATATCTCATTTAAATTGAGAAGTTTGTAGAAGAAATATAAATGTACAAACTTTTCCCAGAAAAAGTAGAAAAACCTGAGGAAAATTAGAAGTTTAAAATTATTGTGTCAGCAAAGGCTATGGTTTGGATGATTATTTCTGATAATTCCTTTAAAACTTAGAGATGCTGCATTCCATTCCAGAACATAGAAAAAGAGGATAGTATTATTTTGATATCAAAAATTGACCAAGATAGTAACTACATAAAAGCAAAAAAACCCCACATATTAATCCTACTTCTACAAATATAAGGATCTTAACTAAAATGCAACAAGAAGAATTTAGTGTAACATTTAAAAAAATAACATGCAAAAATTAATAATAATATGCCTTGACTAGGTAGGAATGCATGAGTAAAATAGAAAGGTATGATAATGAAAAAATCTTATCACAAAGTCATAAGTGAGTGACTTTTCCTTAAGCTAATCATAGTATTACCTTGATAGGTGCTAGAAAAGCATTTTATAAAAATCCAATATTTGTATTTGGCTTTTTAAAGTAAGAATAGAAGGTTATTTTGTTAATATGATAATGAATATGAACTTCAAACATCAACATCATACTTATTGATGAATGACTAGAGACATGCCCATTAAAGTCAGAAAGAAGATAAAGATGTCTGCTACCACCACTCTTATTTAGTATTGATGTGGAAGATACAGCTAATGTGTTGTAAGAATCATAAATAAAAGATATAATTACTGGAAAGGAGGGACAAATATCATCATTATTCTCAGACTGTGTAATTGTCTAACTAAAACACACAAATGAATCAACTGAAAAACGATTAGACTTAACAGGATAGTTCAGTAAGGTGGCTGGTCGCAAAATAAATATATTAAGAAATCAATGGAGCAGTCTTGTAAAATAAAATGTAAAAATCTCATTCACTACAGCAATAAAAATAAAACTAAGAAATATTTTTTAAAATGCCCATTAGAAGAAAACTATAAAACTTTCTTAGAGACATAAAAGTAGGATAGAATCATGGGGAGTTAAATCACATTTCTAGTATAGAGATTCAATATTGTAAAGCTGTCAATAGTCTTCTAAATTACTCTATAAATTGAATGCAAGTCTAATTGAAATTCCAACAGTATCTTTTTTTCTAATTGGGTAGTAGAGGAATCTTAGATCATCTAGAACAATAAATGGACAAGAATAGCCAAGAAAGCTTGAAAAGGAAAAAGAATAACGGGGAATGAACGCCATCAGATTTTTAAAACTTTATCAAATGATAATAATTTAATCAATGTGGAACTGGCTCAGTGGATAAACAGATCAATGGAGCAAAATAAAAGACCCCAAATTAGACTCTAGTGTATATATAAAAGCTCAGTCTCTGATAAGATTCACACTTCAAATCAGTGGAGAAAAAATAAATTAGTCAATAAACAGTGTTGGGCTAGCAGGTTAACTTTAGAAAAAAGTAAGGATTTTACCTTACATTAAACTCCAAAGTAAATTCTACATTGATTAAGGTTTTAAATGGTTTAAATTAATCCATAAAAGATAAAAAGAATGTATTGAACAGTTATATACTAGTGGGGTAGCTGAGATTTTCTTGATCATAATGCCAGAGTCTAAAACCAGAAAGACAAGATAGTTTGGATAAAGTGTATATGTTTGTGTGTGTGTGTGTGTGTGTGTGTGTGTGTGTATAAATTTTAATATGGATAGGTGTACAATCTCTTATTCAAAACTCCTGGGGCCAGATATGGAAATTTGAATTTTTTAGCTTTTAGAAAGGTAGTATTTTATAAATTATATACTACATCACGGTTAAAAGTATTAGTTTTCATACAGATAAATAAAGACTATAAATAGTCTCATGTCCATTGAGGTCAGCTTTTGCCACCC
Organism: Eonycteris spelaea; assembly: GCA_003508835.1. Lineage (NCBI taxonomy): Eukaryota > Metazoa > Chordata > Mammalia > Chiroptera > Pteropodidae > Eonycteris > Eonycteris spelaea. Next base: position 3,956,007 of record PUFA01000069.1, read on the forward strand.
AAATGATTTTGTGGTAAAACTTAGTTTTTGCAGTGTTTTGAATTTTGAAATGAGGGTAAGGGATTATGGATTTTGCATATTAAAATGATTAGAGTGAAGATCTCTAAAGAGATACTGGTGATTTTCATTTTCTTTTTTATATGCTCCTGTATTTTCCAAGGCTTTTACTATGAACATTTATTGCTTAATTAGAAATAAAGAGTTAAAAAAAAAAAAGAAGGGAAAAATGAAAGAGACACAAGTCTAATTTTGGAAAGAAATGGAAAAGCAGTTGAAATCTTACTAAAGTCTCTCAAATATAAAGAGCCAAAAAAATAAAAAATTAAAGAAAACCAAACCCTGAAGCAGCAAACAGTAATTATGTTGCAAATAATGCAAGGTAATTGCTCCCTCTCGAGAGTGCCCCCCGTGATGTCCTAGCAGCTTTCTCCACCCTCTAGAAATTCAGCCTGTACTGCCTCTTACCTTACTGGACTCTGGCCTTTGGGACCCTTTTCCTTCTCAAATGTGAAGTTTTCTCACTTTTCCAATGTCAATCAAAATAGTTTTTCCAGACCATTCAGAAAATTTAGTAAATATTTATTGACCTGTGTTAAAAATTAAGAAAGAGTACAAATCAATAACTTAACTTTTTACCTTAACAAACTAGGGAAAAAAAAGACAAACTAAACCCAGAGCAAGAAAAATGAAGGAAATAATAAATATTTGAATGAAAAGAAAAGGCATAGAGACTAGAAAACAGAGTCAATGAACCAGAAATATCTTCTTTGAAAAGATCAACACAATTGACAAACTTCTAGCTTAACTGGCCAAGAGAAGGCTAAAGGTACTAAAATCAGGAATGAAAAAAGGGACTTTACTATTGATCTGATGAAACTAAAAAAGAACATAAATAAATACTATGAACAAAGATGCTAACAGATTAGGTAACCTACATGAAGTGGACAAATTGTTAGGAAGAGACAGCTGCTGAAAGTGACTCAAGAATAGAAAATCCGAATAGACCAATAAGAAGTAAAGAGATTGATTCAGTAATGAAGAACTTACAAAGGAAATACCAGGACCAGATGGCTTCACTGGTGATTTCTACTAAATGTTTATAGAATAACACTGATTCTTCTCAAAATTTTCCAAAAAATAAAAGAGGGAACACTTCCAAACTTATTCTATGAGACCAGTATTACCCTGATATTGAGTCCAGACAAAGACATCAAAAGAAGAAAAAACAAAAATTATGAATATAGAAGCAAAAATCCTGAACAAAATACTATCAAACCAAATCTAGCACCATATAAAAAAGATTTATGTATCATGCATGACCAAGTGGGTTTATCTTCCAAAATGAAAGGTTGGTTAAACATATAAAAGTCAATCAATGTAAAATGCCATATTAATAGAATAAAGGACTAAAACCACATGAATTACTTCAATAGTTACAGAAAAAAAAAAACGTTGAAAAAAATCCAACACTATCATAATGAAAACATTTAACAAATTAGGGTTAAAAAGGTGCTTCTTCAGTCTGATAAAAGGAACCTACAAAAACTCACAACTAACATCATACTTAAGAGTGCTACCCCCAAAGATCAGGGGCAAGACAAGGATGTCTGCTTTCACCACTTCCATTCAGCACTGAATTGGAGGCGTTAGGGCAATCAGACTAGAAGAAGAAATAAAAGGTAGCCACACTGGAAAAGAGGAAGTAAAACCATCTCTGTTAACAGATGACATGACTTTGTATGGAGAAAATTCTAAGAAGTTCACCAAAAAACTATTAGAGCTAACAAATGAATTCACTGAGGTTGCAGTATACAAGATTAATATTTGAAAATTCATGGTTTTTCTATACACTAGCAAAAAGAATCCCAAATCAAAATTATAAATGCAATTCCATTTATAATTTCATTAAAAAAATACCTAGGAATAAATTTAACAAAGAAGTGAAAGTCTTGTACATTGAAAACATAGTTGAAAAAAATTAAAGAAGACCTAAAAAGATGAAAAAAATTCCATGTTCACGGATCAGAAGACTTAATGTTGCTAAGATGGTAGAACTCTCCAAATTGATATACAGATTTAACTCAACTCCTATCAAAATCCCAGCTGCTTTTTTTGTAGAAATTTACAGGCTCATCTTACAATTCATATGGAAATAAATGGGACCCAAAATAGCCAAAACAATCTTGAAAAGGAAGATCATAGCTATAGGACTCACACTTCTCAATTTCAAAAATTACTACAAAGCTACAATAATCAGGACAGTACAATACTGGCATAAAGTAGATATATTTATCAGTGGAATAGAACTGAGGGTTCAGAAATAACCTCTTACTTATATGGTCATTTGATTTTCAATAAGGGTGCTAGACTGTTCAATGGGGGAAAGGACTTTTTTTTTTTTTTCCAACAAATGGTGCTGAAAAAACTGATATTTTGAAAAGAATGAAGTCTGACCTTTATCTTACACCATATACAAATATTAACTCAAAATTTATCAGAGACATAAATGTAAGAGCTAAAACTATAAAACTCTGAAAAGCAAATGTAGGTATAAATCTTTCTGACCTTGGGTTAGGCGTAGTTTTCTAGATATGAAGCCAAAAACATAAGCAATAAAAGATAAAATAGATAAATTGGACTTCATCAAAATTCAAAACTCTTGTGCTTCAAAGGACACCATCAAGAAAGTGAAAAAGACACCCTACAAAATGAGAGAAAATATTTGCAAATCTTACATCTGATAGGGATCTGTTATGCAAAATATATAAAGAAACCTGGCAATTTAACAAGAAGTCAAATAACCCAATTTAAGAACGAGCAAACAGTTTGAATAGACATTTCTCCAAAGATATACTCCTAAGTATACATTCAAGAGAACTGAAAACATGCCCACACCAAAACTTACACATGAATGTTCATAGTGGCATTATTCATACTAGGCAAAAAATAGAAACAACTCAAATGTCCATCAACTGATGAATCGATAAACACAATGTGGTATATGCATGCAATGGACTATTACTCAGCTGTAAAAAAGAATGAAGTTTTGATGCATGCTACAGCATGGATGAACCTAGAAAATATTAGGTTAAGTAAAAGCATACAGACACAAAAGGTCACATATTGTACATTCCATTTATACGAAATGTCTTGAATAGTGACAGAAAGTAGATTAGTGGTTGCTGGAGTAGGAAGGGGTGATGAGGAGTGACTGCTAATGAGTGTGGGTTTCCTTTTTGTGCTGGTGAAAATGTTCAGAGATTAAATGATAGTGATAGTTCTACAACTTTATGAATATACTCAACATTGAATTGTATACATTAAAAGGATAATTTTATGATATGTGAATTATATATCAATTTTAAAAGTTTAAGAAAATATTGATGGAACATCTGCTGAGTGCCATACACTGTCTAGGTGCTAGGTAAGACACCATGATCTAAGACTCTTCTCTCATGGAACTGACATTCTAGTGTGGGGGCAAAACAGGCAATAATTGATAAGCAAGTGAGTATATAATAAGCTAAGAAAAGCATATAAGATGCTAAGAAAGAAGCAGGGGCAGAGTGATGGGGGTGGGTGTGCTGTTTTAGATAGGTTGGCCAGGGAAGGCCTTATTGAGAGGGTGAGGAAGACCTGAGATGTGAAGGAAGTGAGTCAATGCAATTGTGAAGGAAACACATTTCAGGCAAAGGGAACAGCACTGAGGCTGGAGTGCATATGAGTAGGCTGGCGCAGCTGGAGAAAAAGAATGGGGGGGAGAGTGGTGAGATAAGAAAAGGGGTGTGTGGGGGGTGTAGTGTGGCTGCAGTGGGGGCAGATTGTGTAGGGCCTTACAGGCTGTAGGTAAGAACTTTGACTTGGATTTTGGATTTTGCTCTGAATGAAATGAAAGGCCATCAGATGTTTCTGAGTAGAGGATGGACATAATCTGATTTAGGGCTTGACAGAATCTCTCTGTCTGAAGTGGGAAGAAAAGCTAACAGGGGACAAGAGTGGTAGTGAAGTTACCAGTTAGGAGTTTATTGCAAAAATCCAGGCAAAAGTTGATGGTCACTTGGACCAGGGGAATAAAAGTGCAGATGTCGAGGAGTGGTCAGATTCTGGGTATGTTTTGAAGTGATGTCTCTAAGTCTCCTCTTGACCCCTTACCTGGATCAATATAAGAAACTCAGGCCACCTGAACTAAAACTCTTTACTTTAGAAGGTGTATTTCAGAAGAGTTGGAAGGAGAAGATATAGATTGTGGCTCACTCTTACATGTTAATTCTTCTTGTCCATATCAGCCTTCCCCCGTTGACCCGCTGAGCATCTGTGTGTTCTTCCAAAATAAGAAGGGTTCATTATTTCTTTGTATGATCCAGAGGACCCTCCTATTCAAGTCCCACCTCCTCTTTCTTCTCCTTTTGTGGGTGTGTAGATTCTTCTTCCATGCCCCTGCCCCCTGGGCACAGTACCTGTTTGCACTTGAGCAGGAGAGAACCATGGAACTTTAAGGCTGAGGGGTGTGGGGGTGGAATCCAGCTTCATTCAGTAACCCTTGGCCTATTGCAATTCCTGATTCATTCTCCAAGCAGTGCTCTTCCCTCCTCTCTCAGGCACCCATTGTAGACTTTTTCTTTGTGGCCCTGGTCCACAAATAATCCCTAACATTGCACCCTATAAACCTTAATGGAGTATCTAGTCATTAACCACAGGGTGCCTTTTAAATGGTGTATCCTGAAAACTTCTTCTCTGGTTCCTGACATTCTTCTCTCCCCATCCCATGAATTTCACAAGTCCATTGTAGCCTCTATGAGCAGTTCCCAAACCAGCCTCATTGTTTGCCCAGAGACAGCAGCCCATTTTTCTGAGGATTCAGACTCATCCAGTAGAGCAGGGCAAAAGCATATGCTGCTTCACAATGTCTCTACTGACCTCCTTTCCTCATGCCTCTCAAACTCAAGAAATTCTGGGTCCATGAGGCTTGCTTAAAAGTTAATTTCCAATTTAGGTTTCACAAGCATGATTCATAGACTTCAATTTAGTGAATTCATATGGCAGGACACAAATGTGGTTCTCTGCCTGGGACATCAGATTTACTAATGAGTCTAAATAGTGTGTTCTCCCTTGAATTATAATCACACTTCTGATCTCGGAGTGATCTCCACTTTCTCTTCGCACTCAGTTCCAAGGTGGTGATTTAATCTTAGGAGCAGTTACCCCTGAATGCAGCCCTCATAGGGCTGAGCTGCCTCCAGTTGCATCTCAGAAAATCTCAGTAAACAAAACCAAAACAGACAAGCAGAAAACATTGCAAGCTTGACATCTTAAAAGAATAAAAAGCCAATTAAACGTTTACTGAAGCATCTGTAAAATACCAAAACGTTTCTAATCAAAACATATAGCAAAATTTAAAAATTCTCTTTCCCTCTGAATACTTGTGATTATATTGTGGGTGCCTCTCTCACCATCAATCTTTCTTCTCATTATCTCCAAAGACTCCCAAACTCTCTAAAAGCCCAAGCTTGTGCCTCTTGTCTTTTTCTCTGTCCTTACCTCTCCAGGTGGTTCTTCCAGTTACTGCTCTAATGTCTCATCGCCACAACCAAAGGCCAGACCCATTTGAAAAACAAAAGCTCTTTCTTAGAGGGAGGGAGACCTTGACCATTCAGCAATTATTTTTTGTTCCAATGCTGTTATAAAATTTATATTTTATCATAGAGAACATTCTCCTATGTTACAGAATGCAGAACTATCTCAATGGGGCAAGGACAAGAAGTACATGCTCGAAAGCTGATTCAGATGTCAATGCAGCAGGTATGTAGCAAGGGATAACTACTAATGCAGCATTCTTGCTATTGTTCCTCTGGCCATCAGGTCTACCTAGGACCACCACAGTGATGCTCGAAACATTCTGCCTGCGATGCTCAATCATTCTTTCCATTATCGTTTATGTATATATAGTAATCTTTGATTTTAAACCTCAAGCTACTTTACTCCTGACATCCCCACAAAAAGCTTGTTCCATATTCTGTAGTATACGCTCTATTTTATTTTCACTAATTTTTTTTTTTTTTGACAATGTGGCAGACACGCTTTCTGGTTCCTCAGGATGCAGCTGTAGCAATCTTGTAATTTCATGATCAATATCAACAGATAAGAAGTGACAGACTGAGACAGTTAAATTTCAATTTTTGGTTAAAGTTAGACTTTCATATTTCATTAATGGATAGATTCAGGCAAATAAATATTTGAGGATGTTTTGTTTAAATATTGAAAATCGTTTTATTGAAAACTGCAAGCTGGATGTAATACTGAGATACGTTTTTCATCACACGTAATAAATATACAGGACATTAATTTTATAGAAATGCTTGGTAGATAACAATTTCAGCTATAATAAGAAATTACACCATCTATGAAAATAAAATAAGATCTTGGTTTACTTTTAAGCTTTTGATCTCCTAATGTCCGTAGTAACTTGAGTACAGCTTTTCCGTAGGAATTAATGACTAGAGAGGGTTAATGGGCTAAAATTCTACTTGGGTCATCAAATTTTCAAGCTAGTCATTAATTCTGAAGTGCCCTAAGCCTTAATCTTTATCACTTAATTAAATTCAATAATATATTGTATTTAATTTGTATATACCAAAGCTATTATATATAAATTATTTTACTCAGATCAAATGATTCATTCTATTGAGTGATTTAACAGTTGAACTTTGGGCCTTAAATAACTTCTTTAGTTTCCATGAGTGAAACTTTTTAATTTAAATATTGCATTCACATTAACCTTCTTTGGAATACTGGCTTTTATAATTTTCATGTTCTATTTCTCAAAATGGGATAAGTACTGATATTAATGGCATTATTAGGGAAAAATAAAAACATGAACATATGCAGACACACTGCCACAAGAAGGACACCAGGTTTAGGATGAAGCTGACATTACGGAATGAAGAGTGGGGAACTGGAAATTAACCGTGACGTCCACATCTTCCCTTAGACACCCCAATTGCCTAGAATAACACGTCCCCTTTGTTGTTTAAGCCAGTCTGCATTGTATTTTCTTTTATAGTAGAATGTATAATACACAAACCTTACCGTATATTGATTGTGCTCAATCTTTTGTAGCTGTATTTATCTGATCTCATTATATAAGGGTAGCAAATATTATCTGGTTAATAAACTATTTTCTCATAAAGCAGCGATGGTTATGTGACTTACATTGTTCAAGAAAATTTTATCAAATATTTAGATAGTCCTTCATAAGTTTTATGGTTTCAGCAACATATGGGAAGAGTGATGACAGAGAATGAGGTTTAGCATTATGGTAACAAATGTCACCAAATGCATTGTCTCCAACCTTCATGATGGAATGTGTACCTCTCTTTGTAACTATGGATGACTTGGTTTGGGGGTAAGTCAATTCTGATTTACTGTATGCAGGACAATTTAAGTTTTCAATTCCAAAATCCCTGTTTTCACCATTAGATGGTGCACACACTGTACTTATACAAGTCTGACTGCACATTTTAATTTGTTTCCTTATGAACTAAGGGTGGCAGAATACAATCATTTTGAATCCACTTGACTTCAAGTAACCAGCTTACCAGTAGCAGAAGAAATTATTGTATTGACATATAATAATTGTATTAAAAATATATGCTCAAAACAGAGTAGTCATATGCCCTAAGCAAAGGTTTAAAATGAATGTGTTTGTACATTTTGCTTTTATTAAAATTATAGCAAAAAAAAGTTATAAGAAATTAATATGAAATCATTTTGGAATACAGGGTGGCTGGGTGTTACTGCAAAATTGTCACCTTGGCCTAGAATTCATGGATGAATTGCTAGACACAATAATTACCACCGAAGCCAATGATGATTCTTTCCGTGTATGGATAACCACCGAGCCCCATGATCGATTTCCAATTACATTGCTTCAGGTTTGTTACTATGAGATAAGTGTTTTTTTCTTGTGAGTTATATGAGTAAAGATAGCATGATTGGCATTATTGAAAGATGGAAACACAGCAGGGGCTTTTTGGTCCAGCAGAACATCTGCACTGCAAAATCTTATACTATAATCACCAAAATTTTGACTATAATCACCAAGATTATATAGCAAATGTTTCCATAGGAGAGTTCCAAGTCTTGGTACTAATGCATTGGGTTTCAGCTCTGATCAATGTCATTAGTTTACACAGGGCTGGATTTCAGCCCACATTTTATGTATCATAAGCACGTTGTTGTTTGACGTATTGTAATTTCTATTTTATCCCTTTCCATAATAATTTATAGAAACAAAACTACCATTTGCTTTTTATGACAGACTTCTCTCAAATTCACTAATGAGCCACCCCAAGGCGTACGTGCAGGTTTGAAAAGAACATTTGCTGGAATTAATCAAGATCTTCTGGACATCAGTAATTTACCCATGTGGAAGCCAATGCTTTACACGGTAGCATTTTTACACTCCACTGTGCAGGTAACTGCTGAGATTGGTTTGCATATTTAGGGCATGCTGATGATGTTATGTTGCCTTATCGTAAAGCCTTTCCACTGTCTGCCCCCTCACTCTGCTTTTTTTCCTTCATGGCCCTTTTCTTCACCTGCCTAGTATATTGTTTATGCACTTCACGCGTCCTCTCACCCCCTTCCCCACCCTGACAGAGTGTAAACCTCTCAAGGGCAAAGACTTTGTCCTTTTGTAGCCGCTGAATCTCTCTCCTGTCTCACAGCATTGCCAGAGCTCAATAAATATTTGTGGGTTGAACAAATGGATTATTTAGATAAGAGCTTGGTTTCCAAAGTACCTCTGCCAGCCAGGAATGTTATATACACCATCTCTTGTAATATTAACAACGACATTTTAAGGTAGGTTTATCACCATTTCAGAAATTAGGGAATTAACACTCAGAGGGGTTAAGTTCACTTTTAGGTGGTAGATCCAGGAGTCAGTCCACACTGGCTTTTCAGATGCAAGTATGTTTTGACCCTACTCCCTACTAGTGAAAGTGGGGGGGGGGGGAGTTTGGGAGGAGGAGTCACAATGGTTATCTGTCTTTTGTTTGCTATTTGCTTTTACTGTATTCTTAAATAGTATTTTAATAATTTTATGGCTACCCAGCAAGTTGCCTGTGGAATTTTTTCATTTCGTGTGTTCTTTTCTACATTTGAATTTTATATTTTGTTTTGTATTTGAAAGCTATATAATGTTAATGTACTTGATTCACTCCTTAGTCTCACTGAGAGATGAAGAAGCTCCTTTTACTCCTTCCTGCATTTCTCCCTTCCCTGAGGCTGAAATGGAGACCAAAGGAATCAACTGGCCTGTACCAGGCATTGTTGCTTTAGGTTCACACAGTGGTGCTCAGAGCTTTGCCATCTCCCTGCCCTGCCCAGAGGTGGAGGGGAATTGAGTGCTTACCCAGAGAATGCTGGGCTTATTTACTCTCAGCCTCCTTGTCCCTACTATTTTGTAGGGTTCCAACAGAGAACCTGCCTGACAGAAAGGGCTGTGTAGAGGGAACAGCTGGTGTTTATCTGTCCCTCAACCCTGAAAGAGTTAAAATCAGGTAAAACTCTTTGTGGGTGTTATTTTTAGTAAGTCCCATTGTGGCCTTTGGATTGTAAATTACACTGGAGCCTAGTTTGTGCATTCTTATCCGGGAATTGTTCGCTTTGTTAGACCTTATCACATTCTAATACAAATATTGCTTTAACTCTGTTATTTAATTCTCAAATAATATGTTTTATAATTCTGTTTCTAGTAGTGATGATTCAATTCTTTTAGCATGCTTATCGTGGGAAGATAATTCAGATATTTTCCATATGGTCAGTGTGGCAGCCTATGTTTTTAGTGGCCATTATCAACGTGTTAGACATAAGACCAGCAGCACCACAGTCCAGGCTTGGGGCTGACCTGTGCCTGCACTTCACATGACTTGTATTTGAGTTAAAACAGAAAAAAAAAAAAAATCTCCATTGCTAGGGCCGGGAAGCTAAACAGTGGTCTATGAAATAAAAGGGTGACTATATCTTAAAATCCAATTGCAATAGTGCTAGAAAGAACAAAAGATCACTTCAGTGAGAATCAGGAGGCTCAGACTTGAGTGCTTGCTATGCAATCAATTACGTATGTGAAGTTGATCAAGTTAGGCCCCTCTTGGGGCCTGTTTCCCAGTCTGCGATTTTAGAGGCAGAAGGAGGTGGTCTTTCAAGATTTTTCCCATTTCTGAAATTCAGTTATCTAGATCTATGACTACACAGGGAGTACAGATAATTCAACCATATTTAACCCTGTTATTTTTTTTAATCAATTTCAGTAATGTTTACTGCAACATTGCCTAAATATTTCCTTTTACTTGGTTATGATAGAGCCAACTTGATAGAAACATCCAGAATTCTTTAGAGCATTGCAATCTTGTGCCAGCAGCATGCACATTACCTGAGAGCTTGCAAGAGAAAGCTCTGAGGCCCTACCCCAGGCCTGCTGAATCAGAGATTTATTCATTGTAGTAAGATGCCCAAGTGATTTGTGTCAACATTAGAATGTGAGATGCAACTGATATAGGAAGGTCTGTTCTAAATTAGATACATTGTGTATTTTTCTAGTGCTGGACATAATAGTCAAATACCTGATTTGTTCATTGATTCCTCCACATTAACCCAGATGTACTTTGCTTTATGCAAACATGATGTATACACTGATAAAAAGAACAGGAAATTGGTTCACATCACATAATCTGAAGCTTCTGAGCTAGCGAGGGTTCATACTGGAGTCCATCACACATTAGAATCCAGAACCTAATAGTGAAATAGCCAATCCCCGCTGGCTCCCCAGCTTAATTTCTCTTACTGAATCGTGGCTTGACGTTATGCCACTGACTCACCCCAGCTCGAGGGCATCATGTGTTATGTGGACCCTACTCCTGTTGCAGAAGACACAGTGAGCCCCCCTCCTCTGACGTTCATACCCGTCTACGTTCCATCTCTGAACCATCACTTGGGCATGTAGTTCCAGCTACTCACCAAAGGTTGCCCTCTGCTGCTGTAGAACTTCACCTGCAGCCTTCTTCGAGCTTTGAGTTCCTGTCTTTGCTCATGGCCTTTGCCAAGCCTGGCAGTCTTTTCTTCCTTCTACAAGAGAGACCAGCTTCAGTTTTGTTTTTCAGTTTTATTATTCCCAGAAGCCTCTGATTGAATGTCTTCCTCAGGCTTCTCATCTGTTAAATTTTGACAGTTAATTATATTACTATCACATTGTCCTTTCCTTGTTTCTAAGTCTTATTTTCTCAAATCAATGAAAACTTCTTAAAAACAAGTCAATTTTAATATTGTTCATTGTATCACATAGGACTCATCCCATAGTTTCAAAAATACTAATTGAACTGAAGAGATTCAATATTCTAAAATATTCCAAATTCTAACAAAGCCTCCTGCTTCTGAGCTTCCAAATGAGTTCTTAGGGCCCAGTGGTTTGAGTCAATCCTGGTAATATCTCAAAGTGATAATTCTGGGTTTTTTACTTTAATGTCATTTAGAGAGCTCAGTAAGTAAAAAAAAAAAAAAAAAAAAAGAAAGAAAAAAAAAAAAGGAAAGAAAGTAAAATGACTTCATTTGTGAAAGAAAAGACACCTACCAAAATTTTGGGGTTTTTTCCAAGATGAGTTAACAGTCTATGACTTTAATGAACCAACCTAAAAAGTGAATGCTTTAAATAAAAATTTATGGTAACACAATACAAGGCCAAGCAAGGCAAATCTCGGCATTTGTGGCAATTTTCAAAGATCGCATTTTAAGGAGCAACTGAATTGCAGTTGCTCAGTGCATATAAATGAGAGTGTTTCCATAGAGCCAATTTAAGCAGCTTCAGTAATTGGAAGGAAAGAGTTATTCTTCATTCAGTCTCCTGTCTAATTGAACAGCGAATTTTAAAAATTAAGTCAGGCATAGGTAAAACTATTTTAGATTTGATTATGTTTTTTTTAAGAAAAATGAGAAAACATTTGCATTTCACCATTAAGTGGTTAGCATTCCTCTCTTTGAAGACCTCAAGATGGAAGAAATTCTAGGGACTCAAGGGTTAGCTGGATGCATTTTCACATTAATATTCCATAGACCCTCCCAACCCACCCTTGCTCCTAGAATAACCTGAAGGAGGCTCACCTCAATGTTTCTGAGATCCACTCAAGGAATTCAAAACCCTGTGGCAGCCTTGGAATTGACCCCCAGAGGGTGAGAGGAAAAATACCTTTCGTTCTAATTATCAGTTCATTCTAATTATTGATGAATGTTCATTAGACAGCTATGATTCTTACCCCAAGATACAGGTACAAAAAGGGAGACACAAAAAGGAGACATGTTTTTCACTGTCAAGTCTCAAAGCCTGGTCACAGGACCAAATATTTCAACATGAAACAACTAGAAAAACACATCAAGGTAAATGCTGAGACCAGGAAGCAGAAAACAGGCAAGAGAAGCTGACACCATTAAAAGCCAATGTTCCCCTTCCTGCACCTGAGCTAACACTACATGTCCCTCCTCCTATTGAGGCCACACCTCTACTCCTTCTTACCTTCGCTATGTGGAAGAGGATGCTTCATAGCTCTCAAGTTTATAAGTCACCCTAGTTAAGCTCTGACTAGGATACACTCCAATAGCAATTCTGCACCCTATATCCAAATTCCTGGGAGAAGGAATCCGATTGGCTCTTCCTGAGCTGGTTGCCTACCTTAGATGGAATTAGCTAAGGGATAGGGGTGGCAGTCACACCGTACAAATGTCTGATGCCTGACAACCTAACGTAAAGGAGTACAGGTCTAGAAATAATGCTAGTGGACATTATTAAGAGTTAAGCACTTGCCCTCAGTCTCATCTCTCAGGGTCAGACACCTGGACCCAAATTAATTTTCATGATTTACTTAATATTTTAAAAGCATATCCTGGAAATCAGTAATTAAAACCTTCTTACCTTTTGAATTTTTTCTCTGACTTGTCCACGAACTTGTCTAAACTAAAATTCATTTAGATTCCTTTAAATGGTGGTATTTTTCAGTATCTAAAGCATGAAGCAGCTAAAGAAAGAAGGATTGGAATGGTCTGTGAAAACTGTGTGTGTGTGTGTGTGTGTGTGTGTATGTGGTGTTGGAGAAAACAGAAGAGAAAGAGAAGAGTGTATATTTAGAGAGAGAGAAATTACATCTTCCCATAGACACATAGGGATTCTACTCTCCACACGAGTTCTCACCTTAGGCACTGGGGTCGAAGGCCCAGGAGCTAACCAGAAGCAATCACGGGACCTTCCTTAGAGATCCGTTGTGCTCTGGGACAGGGATAGCTGGTAGTATAGCAACATTTCAGCTCATCTGTATGGTTTGCTAGGTGATTGGAGCCTTGAAATGTCTTTTCTAACACTTACATAACTTTAAGACAGTTTCCAGAATATCAAGGCAATTGATCATGTAATCTGAGACCAGTTTGATTATTATGTGTAATTCGGCAATTTGAAACAGTTAGCCAGCGTTTCACAGGAGAGCACAAATTGAGGGCAATGTGAAAATTTTAAGGCTGATGTGTTGTGTTTTACAATAGAAATAGTTTTCAAAATCTGAAATTGCAAGATTACAAAGTAAAACTAGCAGGGAGTCTAAATGTTCTTGAGTGCTTCAGTTATTCAACTTGAAAAACAAAAATTCAAACTCATATTTAACATTTGAAACTTCCAGAAGTCCAGTTTAGAATAAATTCATTCATTCAACAGATTTATTGAGCACCTACTGCATTTTGCAGGGCGGAGTGGCAGGGGAGACCTAGACTTTTTTTTAACACTCAATAACTCTAATTTGTAAATCATCTGGCTATAGAGCCTTGAGATAGTATTCGAATGGTTAATATATCCGGAATTGTATACTGCTCTTTGACCGCCTCAACTCGTTTTGATATAATGCCTTAATTTTACTGTACTTTATGTTTTAATGATGATAAAGAAAAGGAATCGGCTGCATACGATTTTACAATCTTACTCAATACTTACTTTTCTTTGGTGTTTTTAAGGAGCGACGCAAATTTGGTCCATTAGGATGGAATATTCCCTATGAATTCAATTCTGCTGACTTTACAGCCAGTGTTCAGTTCATTCAGAATCACCTTGATGAATGTGATATTAAAAAAGTGAGTGTAATTGTTTCTTCTTCCTATTTCCCTGTCCTTAAATCAAGGTTTTGCAGACACTTTCCATCTGTGATATGCAGCGAACTCGCTGAGGTCCTCTCACCCCACTGAAAAGGGAGTGCTCGTTCTGGCCATTTCCACTCACACCCCACCACCCATAGGAGTGCATTTGGACTCTCTGCCTCACACTCGTGTCCCTTGTCCCTGTCCCACACACATACACAACAGAGGTAGACCACTAGTGAAAAAACAGTGTGTTGAGAAACACCGCAGCCTTCCTTATGTCACGTCCGAGAGTCACAGTGCACGTAAAGAGAACGTGTACCTTAAATCAGACTTTTCTTTCTTCATCTCACTTGTGCTTCCTCAGAAGTGAAAGTTACCTCCCTGCTCATGTGAAAGTTATTTTTCTCCTAAACTCACATCTTCATAGATGTTTAAGCTTATGCATATAAATAGTAACAATTTCTAATAATGGTCACTGATCATTGTGTAGCACTTCACAGTTTTTAAAATGCTCACGTAAGCAGGATTTTATTTTTATTTTCAAGGTCTTTGAGGTAGATACAGAAGGCATTACTATTATCCCCATTTTACTGATGAGGTAATAGATAAGAAGGAATAAGGGACTTCCTGAAGATCACAGAACTAAGAACACAAATCCACTGTCCTTTCACAAAGGACAGCTTTGTGTTATAAGTGTTTGGAAATCTGTTTTCTCTATGATCTTGAGCAAGTTAATGAGCCTCTCAGAGCCTTTTTCCTCAATTATAAAATGGTCATGTTTTCTGTAAGGAATAAATGAGTTAGCATTTGTGAATGTGCAGTATATGGTGTATAATAAGGGCTCAGTAAATGCCAGTTTCCTACTGTCTCTCCCTCCCTCTCTCCTCCTAGTAGATCTTGAAGATAATTATAGGTGCTATAGAATCAGAGTGGTGATGGGTAAGCCCGATGAGTTTTTATGTGGGCAGGTGGGAAACCTAGAATCAAATCATTATTTTTCCCTGAAGTTACAAAGGGGTAATAAGTTGAGTATGACATTTTGATGAAAAATTATATCACGTGGGTTCATATTCTGTGATTATCGTTTTGGTATATACAAATAACAGTTATCTTGAAATGGTTCCTTTGAAAGGCAACAAAGCCGAAAAGTAAAATTATAACCAAGAGAAAGAAAAATCAAGCATTGTTACTTCTCCTACCTCAAATGTATTAGAGTGGTTAAAAAAAAACTATTAATATGTAAAATACTAGTATAAAGTTGCTATGGAAATTAATAAATACTTTGATGTAGTTGTAGCTCACAGATGAGACACCAAAAGATGTCACTGCAGAGAAATCTTGTGAATGAGTAATTTTCTAGTTCTCATACTGATTCAGAAGACATATTACTAAGAAAGCATATTAAAACGCTGCTTACTTGATTTTTCTCTTTTCTTCACTGAACACGACTTTTTTCTTCTCTAACAACTTGGCATTACTGTAATGAGCATTATAGGTGATTATATCCACAGAGTGAAAAATAAGGATTTTTTTCCCCCTCCTTTTTAAGTAATCAGTGAACAATATATTTACTGATGTTAATGTTGTAGATTTTTCTTTGGTGAACAAACCATAGCAGTTCCAGCCATGTAAGAGCAAAAGAGTTATTAATATAACATAATGAGTAGTTTGAAATGCAGCTAGCTTTGTGCTTCCTTTTCTAGACCTTTCATCTAGGATGGACCTAAAATGTTTGGATTGACAATGAATAATTCTTTTTTTGTTTTTAATAAAGGGTGTCTCATGGAGTACAGTTCGGTACATGATCGGAGAAGTACAATATGGAGGCAGAGTGACAGATGACTTTGATAAACGTCTACTTAATTGCTTTGCTAGAGTAAGTGAATTTTGGGGAAAAAAGCATAGAAACCCATTTTACTGTATTTTCCTTTTAAACAAGAGTATTTGTTGTTTGCAATAGGTAAGCCAAATTTAAGTGAGGGGAAGGGGAAGTATAGAGCCTGGATACTGCAAAGAATCAGCCAACAAAACAAAACTAAAACTAAAATTAAAACTCAACCAAATTGACTGGCAATCTGCTTGTAGTCCAGAGCAGAACAGCGGTCAACCCTCAGTGGTTTGTGAATCTTCTGTATGGATGAGCTGCCCCTGTCCAGGGCCTCTCCCCTCCTCAAAGAAAACACTAGATATAATTTTCCTGGCTCTTCCTCTGAGGGTGCAGTGATTTCAAGCCCCAAATAAGTGATTGGAAAATGAACATAATTTGAGTTTTCTCATTTCTTCCATTAAGACAGACAATTGAAAATTGATGAAGTGTGCATTTTTCCCTCTGTGCCCAGTCAAATCCACATATATCACATTGGTAAACATTTTCTAGAGACCATTATTCCTTAGCAATTATGGCTTTTACATCAAGGATGAATAGTATAAATAACCAACCAAACTCAAACTCTTCTTAACATTTTTCCATGTTAAAGATACAATATACATTGCCTACGTGGGAGAAAATCAGATATGTGAGTGTTTTATAGTCATTTGAATTCCTCGTATTAGAATCTATATTGGTAATTCTCTGCTTCAATGATTTTTTTTCCCTAAACAAAATTGAAACCTGAACTAAGTTAAAAGCTTAAACTTTTGAGGTATCTTGGTAAACGGGGGTTGATCATAAAACTGATATTTATTTCAATCTGTACTTACTCTTGCAAGTTTTTCTTGAAGCTGTGTGTGGAGGAAAGTGGATGATGGGTAAGTACTGAGAAGAATATGTGTAGGCGGGAGCCTGGCTGCTGGAGGTTAAACTGGTGCAGACCTCCTGGAAAGCAATGGGCCAAAATTTACTGAAATTAAGTATCCTGGGTAGATACATTCCAGAAATTTCTAGAAAGAGTCCACAAATGATTATGTATAAAACTGTCACAGTAATATTTTGTGGGGGAAGTTGAAGGCAACTTAGGAGTCTGTCACGAGGGAATAGATGAGTTAAATGTCGTAGATGCTTATTGTGGAATATGATGCAGCGTTTGGGAGAAATGATCCATGTGACGTCACACATGGAGCTTTAAAAAAATCAAATGAGATCCATAAAGTAATACATGTATATTTTACAAGGATAAATATATATTCAAGGACATATATCAAGTACATTTAAATAGATGCCCTCAGAGGAACGGAGACTGGGAGTGAATATCAGGGCTGAATGGGGAAAAACCTACATAAAAGAGGCCTAGAATCATGAGAATAATAAAATAAAGGAATATAATAAACACCTGTTTATCTGAGGTTCAGAGGAGAAAAATAAGATATCTCAGTTTCAGCCTTAGTCTTATCTTCCAACCAGCTGACCGTTAGGTTACTCTTTGTTGCTACTCTACCCTAACCATGTTGTCTATTGCCTGACCGAGAATCAGTTTAATTGTAGCATATACCATGCCTTCGAATTGGATCCTACATTCTTAGGACTTTCAGTTTGGGGCTTATCTATGAACCACTGTTTGTTTTTTCTATTCTCAGCATCTTATGTTGTTGCTAAAACCAACAGTCGTAGAGCCTTATTTCTTGACTTTGGAGTGTGACTGCTTATCTTTGTAAGGTACCTTCTAGTGTCTCTCAGAGTGTTTCCAAGTAGACTTCATATTCTGTATTTTGACTCTACCTTCTCGATATCCTCCCAATTGGGTGAAACTTGGCTGTTTATATGTTTGTGAATCCAGCTATTTGTGTGCATTTAAGTAATGGGAAGACAGAAGGAATTTCAATTTTCTTTTGTAGATATGTATCGGCTAGTGACACAACTCACTGTGGTCATCTGTCGTTTATGTGCCTTCACCTCGCTAATTATCCATGTCACCAAACATGTAATCTTTCTGACGAATGACCGTGGTCACAGAACTGTTCTCTTTAATAGCTTTTAACTGCTGCCCATTTCTTAAATTACCACCAGTCATCACCCTGCATCCATAGTCATTCATAATATGACCTTACTTTACCTATCTCTTACCAACATGTGATATTTACCCTAGACATCACCATTTCCCCAACCTGCCTCATATTTTTGCATGAGTTATTCTATGTGCCTTTGCTTGTGTGGTCTCCTCAATCACAAGTTCTGCTGTCAAAATGTCAAAATCCTGTCCTTCAAGGTTTATCTCCAAAATCACTTCCTAGATGAAACCTCACCTAACATCCATCTGGCTATTCTTTCTCCCTGTGTTAAGCCTTCTCAGTACTTTGCTTATTTTTATTTCCTCTGTCTCTTACCTTAATATACTTTGTATTGTGGCTATTATGTAATTGGCTTATCCCTCTACTGGGTCACAAGCTCCCCAGAAGAAAGGACAGTGTGTGTCTCATCTTTGTTTTCTGTTCCCATTCTAAGCTCAGTGCCTTGTGCATAGGAGTTGAGTAGGATAGAAGTGTGGCAAGTAAAGCAAAAGACAGAACCGGTACACAGGATATTTCATATTCAGAGCAATCACTGGACCTAAAAGAACTGGAAGAAGGATATGGAGGAAAGATACTAAAGAAAGTGTGATTAACCAAAAAGTAAGACACAATCCCCATCTCTTTCCACGTTGAGTCCTCCAAGTGATTCAGACATCCTGCCTGCGTTTTTGCTCCTTCTGTCTTCCCATTATTTCCCTTCCAACTGGGAAAATTGTTCTGTTAGATACCCAAGTCATTGCTTCGAATTTGGCTCATAGACATTCCGCAATTTTTTTCTTCAGAAGAAGAAGCCTGTTCACACCAAGCATATATTTGTTCTCTCACTGTTGCATTACAGATAATCAATTCATATGGAATGAGAACAGGCTGTCCTTAAGGTGAACAATAAGATGATTGGATACATTTGCTTCGTGTGGCCAGGGATAGAAGTTAATTAACAGAGGGAGCCCTCCCTCTCAGGGTGGGAGGGCAGACGTTTATAAGTGTTCCTGGCCTTGTGAGCCACAGTGAGCATAAGCCGAGCCCCCTGACATGAGCCCCACCTCGGAGGGAAGGGAGCCAGTGAAATGCCAGGTGCTCTCTCGTGTGTGTGGATGTTGCCTCATCACTCTGCAGGGTGTTCCCACTCCTCTTCAAAAGTAGGACCGACGGTCAAGTTCCTAGGACAGAGAGAGAGTAGGCTTGCAAGGCTGCCTCCCTTCTCTCCACTCTTAGCAAATACCTCCTTTCGTGCTAAACAGAGGCCTGGGCTTCATTTTTTTTTTTTTTTTTGTATTATGGCTTTTCTCTTTTCATTCATCTGTGTTCTAATTATTCTACTGGCAGTTTTGTTTAGGTACGTTCAACCTCGTTAAAAACTATTAAAATGGGAATGAGGTGACCCTTCCTCTTTTACAGTGGCAGTTTTCATTTAGATGTTTATCGATTTTATTTCTTGTATTTTCTCTCCCATATAGGTCTGGTTCAGTGAGAAGATGTTTGAACCATCATTCTCTTTTTATACTGGATATAAAATCCCCTTGTGCAAAACCTTGGACCAGTATTTTGAATACATCCAGTCACTGCCCTCCCTAGATAATCCTGAAGTCTTTGGGCTTCACCCTAATGCTGATATCACGTAAGTTTCTGGTATTTTTTAATTTGTAGAAGTCATTTGTAACTCAGCCTGGCGAAGACTGTGCATTTCATTTTTTCTCTTAATCTCTCTCCTTTCCCTTTTTATTTTATTGTGAAAAATAATGTCACTTCCTGTCACCTAATTACAACTTTGTCATATCTTCGCTGCTCTCCCCTCACTGAATCCTGATGCTTGGAGTTTATGACAATGTTAAAGCTCTAATTTATGCGTTGATTACTTCTCCTCTGTCACGTTATTGATACTCATGCTCTCCACTGACAGGACAGTCATCTTTGTCTCTTACCTCAAAAAAAAAATCCATTACAAATAATAGTTATAGGTAGAATCTAAAAAGTCAGGAGGTTAGAGAGAGGAGGATGAGGAATTTTATTTCTGATTGATCCTCTTTTTCATGATCCCTCTCCCTTATGTGTTTTCCTGCAGCCTTCTGTCATAAACTGCCTGTGGTGGGCACAACGCAGTGTGAGCACAAGGCACAGATACAGAGTCTGGGAGGAAAGGCTGGGATGGGGGTGTGGGGAGTCACAGCTCAGTGTGAGGTAAGAGGCAGTGAGTGAAGAGACAAGCAATGTATGCAGGTCCCAAGCCCCTGCTAGGACCCTTCCTTTGGATGAGGTCTCACCCTTCATCTCTCTAGAGGCCCCCACCTGAGAACAGGACCACCCAGCTCCACAGAGAGGGCTCCAAGAAGGCCCAGCTCAGATTCTCCTCTGGATGGTCATTGCCTCTGGCCCACTGACAAAACACCACAAAGTTTATGCCCAGGAGAGTGTTTTCAGGGAATGGAAAGCAAGACTCCTCTGGCAGATTCTAAGCTGTAATGACTGAGGACTGCAGCGTGCCTCTCCCAATTACTCACCTGCTGCTACAATTTTAACAATTCTGTGATGGGGCATTGGATATTCTCATCTGTTCTCTGCCCTGCTAGGCAGCTCTGGAGTCCCAGTGTGCTCCCATCGTATTGTCTCTTCACCCCTGAGCATGCATCTTGGCCCTTGCATAGGCTTGGCCTCTTGGGCTCTTTGTCACCCACACTGATTCTAACTTCTCCATTTCCTCTAATCTCATGTTATTTACATCTTCGAAGATGTAAATAACCCACCAGTGGCCAATACTTCTTTCAGACCCCATGACAGAATTATGATGGCTCTTTGGTGGTAGCTCTAGCTGTTATTTGAAGAATAACAGCTGTCATGTTAGCTGGAGACAGGAAAAAAGTGAAGAAATAAAAAGGCTTCCTCAGGGACCATTTGAGAATCAACTTAAACATTATCTGAAAGAGAAAACACAGAGAAATAGTTTCGCTTAGTGAAAACTTTAAAAATGTGAGGCAGATCACTCACTCCTCTGCCCAGGACCCTCCCAAGGCTTCTGTCTCACTTCAGGTCAACGTCAAAGGCCAACAGTGACCTAGAGGTGACCTACAAGGCCCAATAATTCGATCTGCCCCCACCTCTCAGCCTGGTCTCCTTTTGCCTTCTTCCTCACTGTGGCCACCTAGCTCCAGCTCCTGCTAGCTTACTGTTTTTCAGACAGCCCAGATAGCTCCCACCACAGGATTCTTGCACTTCCAGGCAAGTCCTTCGCCCCAGATATCACTGTGGCTTACCTTTTCATCTCTCCAGTGTTTGCTTAAATGTCACTTTTGCAAAGAAGCCTTCCCTGGCTGCCCGATTTAAAAACTGGCAAACTCCCCTACTGCCACCTCGGTCTTCATCCTTCTTGCTTGCTTTGTTCTGTAGATTTTATCACCAACTGAAATACTCTGTATTTACTTACTCATTTGCTCTCGTCTATCTGCCATCCCTGAACACAAACCCTATTATGTTGAAACTTTTGTCTATTTTCACTACTGTTCCTTCAGTGCTCATCAGTGCCTGATGCTCGGAGAATAGTTGTTGATTGTGTCAGAAATACTAACTTCTGCATTGTGAAGAATCTAACACCTAGAGATAGTCTATAGAAAGATCTCATGAGTTCATGTGAGTGGGCAGAAAAATAGCTAACAAGTTTTAATGTTCCTTTGAATTAGCAGTTGAAGTAGTTCGCGTATGAGGGCTCTGAACTTTGACTCCAACCTTGACAAGACCTGAGGAGTCATGAGAGTCTTTTCCTAGAAATCTGATCCTGTCAGTGCTACTGCATCCTACCAAAGAGTGTATAAAACAGGGTCGACACCATCTCACCCTGACTTACAGGCTGGCGTGCCTACGTCTGGTTACCAGCTCTCAAGAGAGATAAATCAGAGCCAGAAAAAGTCCAAAGAAGGACCGCTGAAGTGTAATCAGATGGGAGCAGTGATTGAGACAAAGTGTTTTTTCCCTCGGCTTTTATTTTGAACTATCACAAACCCTCAGAAAAACTGCAAGTACACTGAATACTCATATACCCTTCACCTAGATTCACTGACTGTTAACCTTTTGTTCTATTTGCTTTTTTTTTTTCTATATTTATACCTCTGTGTATTTTGTATATCTACAGCTATATCCATATAAAACCACATCTATTTCTTTGTGAGTGTGTGTGTGTGCGCGCGCACGCACGCACTCATGGCCTTCTCAGTGGACAGAGCTAGGAAATATGTATTTTTAAAAAACATTATAAAATAATACTAATAACTCCAATTCAAATTATGCACCTCCGGGCTCTTCCTTGTCTTCCCTCATTGCATATTGACATCTCCTTTTCCCACATTGAGAATTCCGGTTCCCAGAAACTTCAGTATATTTACTCACTCGCTCCAAATAACTCCACTGATACCCACACAACAAGTGCAGTAAGTTAGGACAAGATTTCTTTGCTGTTCTTTTTGCCCTTAGAATAGATTCCACTGAGGGTGCAAGGAGGGCTATGTTCAAAAGTCGCCCTGACTTTTTTTTCTGAGTGGTTGTGCTATCAACTGACACACAGTCACATTCATTTCTATTTGTATTACATTTGTTTTTTCCCCATATTTGTTGATTATTTTAAATAGAGTTCAAAAGTCACAGCTAAGTATAAAGTGTTCTTAGATATCTCTTTTCCAACCCATTTTCCCCTTTCTTTATGGGCAACTGAAAGCATTGGTTTCTGGTTTAGCTTCCCTGTTTCTAGCTCATACATACATACATATATACATATATTTTCTTATTACCCTTCCTTTCAAAGACGAAGTTGCCATTCTATGTATGTGTGTGTGTCTTGCCTTTCACTTCACAGTGTAACCTATAATCATGGGTTCATAGGTATCGTCTTCAGTTGTTTTTCCTCTCCTTGTCTATAAGTACCATAGTTAATCCATTTTTTTTTTTAATGGATGGGCATTGAGGGTTGTTTCCAATACTTTTGGTGTCCCAATGATTCCTCAATAATAACCTCACGCTTACGGTTTCTCATATGTCGGAGATGTATTTTCAGGGTAAGTTGCTATGAGTGGGATCGCTAAGCGACCAAGGATTATTAGATAGTGCCGAATTCCCTTACATTGGCCTGTGCTGTTTTGCACTCTCACAAACAACGTGAAAGTGCCTGTTTCTTCACAGTCTCATCAACAGAGTATTGGTGAGGTTTAAAATTTTCCGCAATATGACAAGTGAGAAATGGAATCTCAGCATAGTTAAAATTTTTTCCTCTTATTTTGTGAAATTGAGCCCATTTTCCTACATCTGAGGGCTATTTGGACTCACAGACCATCATGGAGACTCTGTGTGGGATGATCCAGGCCAAATTAAGGATGATGAGTGAAGCTGCAGGACAAATCCCAAGAGGGAACTGATAAAATTTAATGGATATAGAGCTGTGGCTGAGAATCTTCTACAGTTTTCATTTATTCATTACTGCTACCTGCTGGGTAGAGAGGGCACAGCTGACCTTCTTTGTCTTTGTCCTTCACACTCTGTCCACAGGCTCATGGCCATCACTGGCAGGCACGCTATAGATGCTGTAAGCTATCTTTTCTCAAAACAAAGTGTCAGGATCTTGCAGTCTCTTATCACACTGAGTGAGACCAAGTAAAAAGTGCTGGACCTTTGCATCAAATGGAGGATGATTTCTGCTAGAGACAACTAACTAGCCGGCCTGAAAGACCTGCGGCTCGCCTCTCCTCCTCTCTCTTCCTTCTCCCACTTGGTCTGTCATGGGTCTTTCCCATGCACTGCTGCTCTCATCTTCCCAGAGACCTTGGCCCCTTTCTGGTTCCCGCTCAGGCAGTAGACTCTGTTCTGCAGCTCCACGTTTGGTCATCTCCTCTGTCTCTGGGTGAGCTTTGTCCTAGGCTTGATTCTTCTTTCCTCTGAGCTCTGAAATACCTGGTGACTGGAATCTTAGCTTCACTCTTCCTGGCAATTGAGTCTTCTTGGACTGCTGGGCTCCAACCCCTCGCTGTTGCCTCACCAGCCGCCAGGAGGCACTAAGCAATAACAAACGCAGCTTACCAGCTAAAACCTATCCCAGTCTCTTTCTCCCAAGTATACACCCTTCCCACTCCAGCAAGACGTAACTCTCCACGTTCTGTGTGAAACGAAGGAAGTAATGAAAGATTTCCTTGTTCTTTCTGATCTGGAAGCTAGGATTGTGGAGGAATTGGGAACAGGAGTGTGTTTGAGGAGGAGTTAGAGTCCTGTCTAGGAGTGTGTTGAGCAAGGAAAGACAGTGGAATGTATCTGAGTGGGGTGAGAAACGTGGACTGGAGCCCAGGTGAGAGATTTGAGCGCATATGTGCAGATAGCAGTTGAAGACACGAGAGGGGGTGACCCTCTGAGATACTCTGGCTAAATCTATGTGAATGTCCCCGGCTAGAAGAATCCTTATTAATTTATCTGACTGTCCACGTCTTTCAACAGCACTCTTGCTTCCAGATAGGCTCGGGAGCTGTAATCTGTGTCCTCGCTTATCAGAATCTGCACTCTGACGTTAGCGCCACAAACCTGAGAGCAGAGGGAGGTTTGGGAAAGGGGAATGTATAAGTCTCTCTCTCTCGCTTAAGAATGCAGAATCCCTGAAGCACAGTGGTGTGAATCAAGCTGAATAAATGCTTTAAAATAAGTAAAATCTCTCCCAAGAGCTTAGGTACCTTGGTGACAGGAACCGTAAAAATGCATAGCATAATCACATTTTATTATCTAGATTTACAAGGTACCAAGGACATTGCATATTCAACTATCTCAGTGTCAAAAACAGTTATTTATTTTTCACTCCTTTTCTCATTAGTGGTTATGCATATTTTTCTACCTTCTGAAATTTATCAAAAGTCTTATTACAACATATTCATTTCTATGCAGTTTTAATTTAATTGTATTCCTTTTAGTATTAGCTCACGCATTAGTGTTTTAGATTTTTTTTAAATGTATGTTCATGTGCAAAGATGCATATAAATCTAGGCTAATTTGGATATGATAGTGTACTAATAGATCATTAGATGATTAGTTGTTTATTTTAGAGACAGTTCTGTTTTTCAGTTGTTTTGCATTTATATTATCCATGACCACCCAACAGAGGTGACCTAGACGGGTCCCCAAAACCATCAGGCTACAAGACGAATATGACCTTCCCATATTCAGTCCAAGGAGAAATTTCTTCTAGAATTAACTCAGGACCAAAGCTAATGGAGTATTATAGTTCTCATTCCTCATCTCGGAACATTTATTTATGGGAACCGTTTCCCTGAAAGCCCTCGGGTTTTGAGGCATCTAGAAACGTTTGCACTTCTTCATTATAGCTAGCTTAAATAGGCTTCTGCCTTTTCTTTCTTTGCAAATAAATCATCGTAGAAAAAGAAATGTAAGTTGTACACACCTGGCATTCTGTGTCTAATGTGGGGTGGGGAGATGATCTGGAGAGCTCATCCAGCTCTTGTGCAAAATGGATCAGCTTTTTAGGGATTCTTCTCTACATCCATGTCTTGAGGACTGTTTTCAGATCACCTCGTAAATAATAAATGACCCACTGTGAAAGTGATTTCTTAGGTAAAATCTGGCAGCAGCATCATCTCCATTGGCCCTTCCCTGAGGTGCTGGTGAACGTGGCCAGTGCCAGCCAAGGGCACGATGGTCGTGTCTGCAGTGGTGTGTGCCGTTGGCAACCAGCCACTGATGCAGAGCATTTCCACAGACATTCTAGCTGGAGGTGAGCCAAGGGAGCGCCTGAGAATCCCAGATACGGGTCTTTCCCCTTTTTATGTGTAATTAGAACAAGTAGGAAGAATGAACTCTGATTTTTAATATGAATGGAAATTGACTGTGGTTTCCTTCTCTTTAACCTTTAAAGATAGACAAATAGTAATGATAAAATACTATAGCATTAGAAGAAAAAACAATTAAATTTTCATGCTCTTTAAATATTGGAGAATTGTTCTTTATATTCGATGTTTAATAAAATTCAAGCCAATGGATTTCAATTCAACAAATAAATATTTATTAAGAACTTACTTTTTAGCCAGCTTGGAGATTAATGATATGTTGTTCTTGCCCTTGGAGTTCATCATCTTTTAGAGGAAAGCAATGAATGGCAAGTAGTTATGTAACACTATATGGTAAACTCTAAATCAGGGCACACATATGCACATTACTATGAGAACAAAGGTAACCCCTCCTTTTCTGCAATAAATTCCGACTTAGGGATCAAAGTAAGCTGTTGGAAGAGGCCACCTTCGAGTTGTACCTTAATGGATGTGCAGGAAATCTCAGGTTAGAGAAGGGTTGGAGAGGAAGGGATGCACTGGGAGGGGGCAAGGACAGAATGCAAGAAAGAGGAAGATAATGAGCAGTAAGGATGTATATGTATATCAAACCATCCAGTTGTACACCTTAAATATATACAATTGAAAATATATAATAAGACACTTTAGCATGATGAAAAAAAAAAAGACACAGATTAGG
This sequence comes from Eonycteris spelaea, assembly GCA_003508835.1. Classification (NCBI taxonomy): domain Eukaryota; kingdom Metazoa; phylum Chordata; class Mammalia; order Chiroptera; family Pteropodidae; genus Eonycteris; species Eonycteris spelaea. The sequence goes on from PUFA01000069.1 coordinate 3,982,611, forward strand.
GCACATACAAGAAGGATCCAAGAAAGGGCACGGAGATATAAAAGTGTGTGTGTGGTGTGTTTGGGGGACCAAGTCCAATGTACTCAGATCTGGTCAGAGAGGGACTTGAAGAAAAAAGTAACTTAACCGTGATGCTGCTGCCAATGCAGAAACTGGACTTTCAAGATTTGGGGCATCATGGGAAAGAGTTTGGGGCAGATCTAATGGCATTGAGGATGAAGATGCTGGAAATTTCTAGAGGTGATTTGGAAATAGGGCTTGGAGACGAAGGAGAGCCGGAGAGTGACATCAAGGAGGAGGCCATCTCTGAAGTTTGTAGTTTGGGCAGCTGAGGGCAGACGGTGAAGGAGATGGGACAAGGAGCAGTTCGGGTGAGGGAAAGGGGAGGATTAACACAGCAAATTAGGCTTGGGATTTGTTTGATTAACGAAACAGAGCTCTTAGGAGCCAGTGGAAGTGTGGATACATGAAGTTCATAATAAGGTCCGAGATTTAACGATACCCGTAAGATGTCAGCAGTGGTGACACCTACACCTTCCCTAAGACAGCAGTTCACCCACATATTCTGTCTTTACTGTATGCTAGAGTATAATGCTAGAATGGGATTATGGAGTAATATGAATCACATACACATTTAAATTTCTGAATAAATTTCTGGTACATAATAACACATGGATCCTTGACTTTTAATAACTTCATTTTGCTGTCATGTCAGCTGTATCCATAAGATTTCCCCCCTTAGAATTATTTGTTACTTTATATGACTTAAAAAAAAACTGTAATAGCACCATACTTCAAAAATCAATAAGGAATTGCTAGTGCCTTTTATGCCATTATACTAGAATGTTTTGTTCTCTGTTCATATGTTCGATTGTGCATGTGTTTGATATACTCATCTTTCAACCTTTTAAATAAATGTCCTTCAAGATATTTTAAAACCTCAACATCTGAATAGAGATTGCTCACCAAAAAAATAATAAAAGAATAAGTTAAAATTTTATATAAAATTATACAAAATCAATTTTAATTTATTAAAGATCAGTTTTTACCTTACTAGCCTTTTTTCGTGAAATTCTTATGTTTAGAGGTAATGTGGCATTACTTCCCCAGCTCTGGTCGAGTTACAAGCATTTACCAGGTCTGACACAGTACCCTCATAGTCACCGTACATCACCCGACTGAAAGTCCAGTGTGATGGTGGGTGTATTTACCTTAGCTGCTGCTTTGGAAAAGATGCCGTTGTTTGCATATGTGGGTTTGGGTCCAGATGTGGTATTCTACCTGATAATCGAATAAAAATGCGGAGAACGGAAGCATCGCTTCCACTCTCCAGCTGATTTCCTTAATGAATAAAAAAAAAATTCAGCTGAATAGGAACCCTCCTTTCTGGTTTGCACAAAATGCAGCTTTTTTACGAGCAAAGAAGCCTAGATAACTTTAGCAGTAGCTCCTTGGGATTCTGCCAGTTAGTGGGGCCATTTCCACAAAAGGTTGTTTAATTCACACTTAGGGATGAAGAGAAGAGAGGTGTGATTCTCTCATTCCTTATGCTGTGAGAAAAAGGTGGAAGGGGAGGTGTAGGGGACCTTTCTGGCAGGGCAGAAAGATTAGTAGGAATTTGTAAGATGAATTTCAATGAACCTGAAACATCTGTCACTAATTCATCTCTGTTGAGTTCTTGACACTTGTTGTGGGCTTTGCTTGTGGGGGGTTATTTTTTTCCTCTCTTATTTTTCAAAATGTAAATGGTTTTAGTCCTCTTTATTATAAAAATCATACTTTCTCATTGAGAACAATAAGCAAGACAGAAAATAGAAAATAGCAATTGAAGCGAAACATCGTACAAAAAACTCACTGTCAAAATACAGTTTTAGGTTTTTGCTATGCTTAAATGCACAGCATTATCAACAAAAAATTAGATCATACAATACCTGGGTTTTTTTTTTTTTGTATTATGGTACTTTAGTCAAAAATCTCAATTCAATAACCTTACCTTATCAATTATTATGGAGCTACATCACCGTTTATACTGGCTGTATAGATTTTTATAGAGCTTTATGGGGGTTGTTATAAATACTATTATAAATTGGCTTTTTTAACTTTTTTTTAATTTTAAATGAATATTTATTAAACTTACATGAACTGTTACTTTTTAAAATTTAGTTTCAAGTATACAGTACATTACTTAGACATCTATATAGTTAGTAAAATGATCCCCCTAATGGCACCCTCTATCCCCTGACCCTCCACCTAGCCAACACATTAATGTTAACTGTATCCCCTATGCCATGCTTCCCATCCCCATGACCACCCATCAGCTACTAATTGTACTTCTTTAGCCCTTCACCCTGTTCTCCCAGCCTTCCAAACCCTCCACCCGTCTGTCCGACACCAAATTGTCCTCTATATTTGTGAGTCTGTTTTTGATTAGTTTGTTCTTTTTATTCCTTAGATTCCATGTGTAAGTGAAATCATATAGTGTTTATCTTTCTCTGTCTGACTTAAATACCTTCTAGGTCCATCAAAGCAATATTTTTTTCCATCCCCTTCCCTTTCATACGTGGGGTCTTGTTTTCTTATCCTTTCAACCACTCTCTCTTTTGGTTAGAACACTTAATTCTTTTCCATTTAAAATATTTGTTGCTAGGAAATTAGTTGTTGCCATTCTTTATTCCTGTTTTTGATACATGTTTTTTCTTCTTAAAGAAGTCCCTCCAACATTTCTTGTAATATACTGGCTTGGTGGTGATAAATTCCTTTAGCTTATTTTTGTCTGAGAAACTCTTTATCTATCCTTCAACTCTAAAAGATAGCTTTGCTAGATAAATTATTCTTGGTTGTATATCCTGGGTCTTCATCCTGTCGAATATTTTTTGCCAAGCCCTTTGCCTTGTGTAGTTTCTTTTGAGAAATCAGCTGTCAGTTTTATGGGTGTTCCATTATATGTAATTATTTGTTTTTCTCTTGCTGCCTTTAATATTCTTTTTTTTTGTATTTAACCTTTAGCATTTTAATTATGATGTGTCTTGGTGGGCCTCTTTGGATCCCTGATTTTTGGAATCCTCTGAGCTTACTGGGGTTTTATGTCCATTTCCTTCAGCAGGTTAGGGAAGTTTTCCATCATGATTTCTTCAAACAGCTGTCCAACATCTTGATTTTCTTCAGTTACACCAATCAGACAAATATTTGGAGCCTTAATAGTGTCCCATATCCTCCTTAAATCATTTTATAGTCTTGGCCTCTTTTTCCTTGCCATTCTATTTGAGTGTCCTGGTTGGCTTTCCTGTCCTCTAGATAGGGCATGTGATCCTGTTCTTTATTCACTTTGTTTATTCCTTTGTTTATTCCATTTAATATACTTCTCATCTCAGATAATGTGTTCTTCATTTCAGACTGGTTCCTTTTATAATTTCCATTTCCATTTTTATGTTTTTTATCTCTTTGTTGAAGTTCTCACTGAATTTATCTACACTTCCCAAAAGTTCATTGAGCATCTTTATAACCAGTGTTTTGAACTCTGCATCTGTTAGATTGTTGACTCCATTATATCTGGATCTCTGTTCTGTTCTTTCATGGTTTCTGCTTCTTTGTCTTCCCATTTTGGCTGCCTTTCTGTGTCTGTTTCTATGTACTAAGCAAAGCTCTTAAGTCTCCTGGCTTATTAGTGTGGATTTGTGAAGTAAGTGTCCAGTGGCACAGTCCTGAGAGGGCTTTAACTACAGGCCAAATTAGCCCAAGCCTCTATCCCTCTGGGGCCCCCTGTCAGGATTCAGCAAGCAATCCACAGATGCTGTGCTTATGTTGCCTCAAAAGGCTACACCAGAAACCGAGGTCAGCTGCCTCCAGTGTGAGTCTAGGGCGCTGCTCAGCAAGGAGCACCTGACTCGCTGAGGATATACCTGGATGTGGTTGGGTGGGGCTGGGAGTTGGGGGACGCAGGGTTTCAGGGAGTCCTCTGGGCAGATCAACCTCTGTTATCCAGTCTGATGACTTCATGGCTATGGTGGCTGTGTCTGGGGCACTGGTAGTGGAGGAGGGCTCAATAGGGAACAATGGATACCACTGGCATTTCTGTACCCAGCGAGTCTTGCTTCAGTCGCCACTCCAACAATGTCTTTCTGTAAGTCCCTGGTGCCCACTGCGTGCAGCGGAATTGGCACTGGTGCTCAGAGCGAGCAGGTCCATCACTGCAGAAATCGACTTGCAGATGAAATTCCTTTAAGAGGTGTCTGCCGCTGCCACGGCCTCCTTCTCACTCAGCTGCCCAAGACTGAGTCACCCTGTGTCCTCGCCCCGTCCTACCTTCTGCCATTGCAGGATGCTTTCTTGGACTTCTCCCTAGTTGTATATCTTCTTCCTAGATCCCAGGTGATTTTTTTTCTTGCTGCTGCTCCTTGTTTCCTTCACAACTTTGATTTGGTAGCCAGAGGGATGAACAGAGCCTCTGTCATCGACATCATTTTTTTTCCCTCTCATAAATTGTCTTGTACATACATCTTAGTACACTTGTCTGTCTTTTTAAAAAAACATATATTAAAAGTACAAGCACTTATGTGTATAAAATATAAAAAAAATCAATATAAGATGTTGCTTTTTATGGCACCTATTTTTATGTTTTGCTTCTTCCTCATTTTTTGACTTTTTACTGAATATGAGTTTTTCTTACTCCGTTTTTCCCCTTTGCTAATTTGTAAGTTGTGTAACTCTGTTTCTATTCTTTTACTGGTTACCCTAAACATTTTAACATCCATTTTAAATTAAGCCTAAAAGTAGTATCTTTACCTTCCTCTCAATCAAAATCTCTTAGGTAACTTTAACTATAGTCATTCCCTTCCTGACATTTCAGTATTTAAGTTTTATCTTGTTTTATTTTTTAACCCCACAATTAGACCTATAATTATTGGTTTATACCATGATATTTATTTAGGTTTACCTATACATTGATCCATGATTTTCTATATATCAGACCTTCCATCAGAATAATTATTCTCCTTTCAGAATTGTATCCTTTAGAATTTTCTTCAGTGAAGTCTGTTGATGGTAAACTCTTGTTCTTGTCTGAAAATGTCTTATTTTACCCTCCTTTTTTGAAAAACAGCTTTATTGAAGTATAATTTCCCTATCATTTATTCATTCATTTTAAGCGGACAGTTCAGTGATTTCAGTAACTTTAAAGAGTTTGCACAATCTCATCACCCCGAAAGAATCCTTGTGCCCATTTGTAATCATTTCCCAGTTCAGCCTCAGGCTGCCGCTAGCCTACTTTCTTTCTCCATGGATTTGCCTTTTGCAGACATTTCCTATAACTGAAATCACATATGATGTGGCCTTTATGTATAGATTCTTTCACTCAGCATAATGTTTTCAAAACTCACGCATGTTGCGGCATGTATCAGTACTTCATTGCTTTTTATTGCCAAATAGTATTCCAACATATGACTAGACCACATTTTGTTTATCCATTCACCAGTTGATGGGCATTTGGATAGTGGCCGCTTATTGGCTATTGTGAATTATGCTTCTATGAACATTCATGTACAAATCTTTGTGTATTAGTATCTTTTTATTTCTCTTGAAAAAATAACTAGGAATGTAATTATTAGGTCAGATGATTAATCTATCCTTAACATTTTAAGAACCTGCCAAATTATTTTCCAAAGTGGCTGTACCATTTTACAATATCCTCCACCAATATATGAGGGTTCGAATTTCTCCACATCCTTGCCAACCATTGTTATTTATTTATTTTGTATTATAATCATTCTTGTAGGTGTGAAGTCTCATGGTTGTTTTAATTGCATTTTCCTAATAAATAATGAGGTTAAGCATCTGTTTATACATTATTGGCCATAAATATAGCTTCTTTGGTGAAATGTCTATTCAAATCTTTCGTGCTGCCCTCATTCTTGAAAGATCATTTTGATTGGAATACAATTCTATGTTTGTGGTTATTTTATCCTAGCAGGTGGAATACACGATTCTATTTTCTTCTGGTTTCCATTGCTGCTGTCGAGGGATTGGCTGTCAGTCTAATTGTCATTTCTTGCTGACTGCTTTTAAGATATTCTCTTTGGGTTTTTGTTTGTTTACGTTTTTGTTTTGTTTTGGTTTGGTTCGGTTTTTTGATTCTACAGTTTCATTGTAGTATGTCTACATATGGATTTATATTTATTTGCTTGTTTGTTTGTTTATCCTATTTAGGATATATTGAGTCTCCTGAATTGAGGATTCAAACCTTTCATCCATTCTCAGTCATTATTTCATCACTTATTATCTCTTTTTCATTCTCCTTCTTCTATCTTTGCAAAACCTTTCTGAGATGTATATTAGAGCTTATCACTCTAGCCTACATGTCTCTTAACCTCTTTCATATTTTCTATTTATTTTTCCCTCTGAAGCATTCTAGATATATTTTCAGATCTATTTTCCAGTTTTATAATTCTTTGGCTCTATTTAATCTGCTAATTAATCTACTGTTAGCTGTTATAGTAGGCAGATTAGTGGACCCCAAAGATATCCTTATTCTAATCCCCAGAACCTGTAACTATGTGTGACATTATGTTGTAAAAAGGATTTTACAGATGTTATTAAGCTTAAGGATCTTGAGATGGGGATGTCATCCTAGATTATCCATATGGGTCCAATTTAATCATATGAGCTCCTAAAAATGGAAGAGGGAGGCGGAAGAGTGGGTCAGAGAGATCAAACAGAAAAAGGAGGAAAGACTCAAAGAGAGGGACTTGATCTGCCTTTGTTGGCTTTAAATATATAGGAAGGGGGCTATGAGCCAAGGAATGCGGATGGCCTCTAAAAGCTGGGAAAAGCCCTCACCTGACAGCCAGAAAGGATTTGGGGCCCTCAGTCCTACAACTGCAAGAAGCTAATTCTGCGAACACTCAAGTGAGCAAGGATGTGAATTTTCCCCAAAAGCTTGCAGAAAGGAAGCCGGCCTTGTGACACCTTGATTTTAGCCTGATGAGACCTGTGTCAGACTTATTAACTATACAACTGTAAGATAACACATTTGTATCATTTTAAGCTACTGATTTTGTGGTAATTTTTTGCAGCATCAGTAAAAAGCAAATACAGGTTTTAAATTTCATTTTATTTTTTAATTTCCAGAAGTTCTATTTGGCTCTTTTTCAAATATGCCATTCACTTTATGGTTTCTTGTTTTATATTTACATTTTCAATCTTCTTTTAAAATTCTTCAATATAGTAAAAACATTTTATCATGTGCATATGAAAATTAACATTCTGAGAACTTTGTAGGTCTGGTTCTGCTTTCTGTTGTTCCTACTGATTCTTGCTCACAGTACCTTGCTTCTTTGTGAGTTTTATAACTTTTAAATGTGAGCTCATGTCTATTTGAAATTAGTAGTTGGAATCTTTGAGAACTGTAGTGAGGACATATTATTACCAGGGAGGATTTGGGTCTAATTCTCCTATATGGGATTTCCTGGGACCACCTTAAAATAAACTTTTGACTTGAGGTTTTTAAATCAGATTGGTAATATGAATGAATGTTAATTAATGTCACAAACCTGAATGAATTAAGAATTCTCAGAAAGATTCTTTTTTTCTAAACCAATGCCAAGGTAGATAGACCAATTTGCCTATAATCCCCTTCTGACAGCTGGCTTATTTCTACTTTACCTTTATACTGAATGTTAGTTTAGTGGTGTCCCAGATTATGTAGGAGTTTTCCTATTAGACTTTCCTCTTTGAGTATAGGGCTCACCTCCTCTTCACGTGGTACCGTCCACACAGCAACTCAAAGAACAGCAAGGACTAGTTGATACTTCCAGGTAAAGTCTGGCGTATCTCTCTGCACAGCTTCACTCTATATTTTGTGTGATTCGAGGATTTCTTAGTTTTTTGCAAATTCAGTGATATGTTTTAAAAGATGTTTTCATATCATATCAGTATTTTTAGTTATTTTCAGGAAGGTTGTTCAGATAGCAATTGCACAGTAGTGTCAGAAATGAAATGTCTTTGATTCTCTCTTTGGGATGAATTCTTAGATGTAGAGTTGCTGGATTAAAGGTCTGCGCTTTAAAATTTTTACATGTATCCATATTATAAGGCTTATCTTAACGCCAAAGGAAATAAAACAAAAAAAAAGTGCTAATCTCAAGCATTTGCGGAATTCCTTTAGATTGCCTCTAAAGCCTATGAAAGGAGATGTAAATGTAGTTTACATCTTGATAAGAGGACAAATTAACAAATGAAACAAAATAGTAACCCCAAAATCTAATACGTGATGTTGTGATGTTAATCGTCAGTAAATTAGAAGTTCAGTTAAAGATAGAAAAATTTAAATCTGGTCATGCCACAGCCCCTGCTTGGGAAGTCTTCCTTGGTTGCCTTTAAGGTAATGTTCAGAATTCTTAAAGTAGCCCATAGGACCCTGCATGGTCTGTCCCCTGCCTTATCTCCAGTCTCATCTCTCCTCCTAGCTCACTGCTCTAACTTCACTGGCCTTGCCTCTGTACCTCTAAATTCACTCAAGTCCTTCTCACCTCCGGCCTTACCTCTTACTGAATGTCCTTTCCTTAACCTCCCATTCCACTCCACTTTACTTGGCTGATCTATTCATCCTTCAGGTTCAACTTACATGTGATATTTTAAGAGAAACCTTCCCTGATCTTCTAAACGTAAAGTTGCCTTCAACACATACACTCCCCCCCCCCACACACACACACACGCACACACATGCACACACACCATCCAGGCTGCTGGTTGGCCCAACAATTTTGGGACAGAAATTAAGTTTATATACCCAGAGCATCTGGTTGACCCAAAGAGAGCTGAGAGCAAGGTGAGGAAAAGGGAGAGAAAGACAGAAGATAGTCTCTTAAAGCATCCTGTTCTTTTCTTCAAAGCATTTATGATAATAGTTGACTAATAATGTCCCCCTCTTTCACCAAAGAAAGGGATGAAGGCAGGGACCTGTTCACTGCCATATCCTAGCACCTAGCTCAGTGCCTCATACAGAGTAAATCTTTATGAACATATGGATTTTAGAGATGAGAGACTACCTTTAGACAGGTGGAACAGATGGGTGCTGATAGATCATCTTGGAAATCATAAAACATGTGGGAAAGCGAGAAAAAGAATGGAAAAAAAACAAAGAAACTTAATAATTTATAATTCAGTGAGGAAGTATGAGTGATGCTCTTTGATCTAACAAATTGTCCTGTAATGGTGATTCTTCTGACTAGTCCATAAGCCAGAGAGAATAAAAGGTGGGTTCATTGTCCAGCATGAGGTGTTTAGGATAGGCACAAGCAAATTGTACAGCATTGCTTTGGACTGTCAAGTACCTTTGTGGACTCTCTTTCCCAAGGAAGGAGAGCTTTTATCATTCTTTGATGTTCTTGATGTCCATTTGGAAGCAGTTAGAATGGATCTCTAGTTTCCTTCATTCCTATGGGTTGATTGTAAAATTCTCCTTTTGGGGTGCTGGATTTGATTTAGGTAATTTAGTTCAGTTCATTTTAGCTTTTGTAATTTTTCTGAAGGTCCATTTCCCTGCTACATTCTGAACAGTTCCTCTTTCTATCAGGTATCAGAAGTAACACTGCTTCTGCTGTTCTGGAAACCCATTACCCAACATTCAACCCAAAGAGAGTGGAGGCGGAGTAGGAGAGACCCGGGAAGCCATTGTTTTACAGATTATCTGAAGATATGCTGAGCAAACTGCCTCCTGATTAACATCCCTCACGAAGGTCAGCTACGGCCTTCCCATGGTGTGCGGGGTATCTTTGGGTTCTGCAGTGTTGAGCCCAGTCCTGGGAGCAGGACAGGACAGGGTGTTTCAGTCCCTTCCCTATCTCTCTCTTTCTCTCTCTCTCTCTCTCTCTCTCTCTCTCTCTCTCTCTCTCTCTCTCTCTCTCTCTCTCATACTCCTTCTCCATTTTCAGCTCTTTCTTGTCACCCTTCAGTCTTCTCTCTTACCTTTCTCAAGCATCTGCAATTATGATCTGCACTTTTTCTGACACTTTCCTTCAATTCCTTTCTACCCCACTTTTCTTTCAATTTTTTTTTTTTTGATATCCTTTTCACATCTTTGGATTCCTCTGTGTTTGGTTCCCCAGATACCTTAACTCTTTGTGCTGGAAACCTCTCTGTCCCTCTCTTACCCAAGCCTGCTCTGTCCATCCTTTAATTTACCTCAATTTTTGTTTCCTGCCCTCCATACTCTTCATTTTCCAGTCCTCGCAACCAGTAAATAGGAAAGCAAGCCATTTAAATGAATTCACTCCCTAATTTGGATGGCAATAATTTTCTATTTCTTGAACCTCTCAGGTATTTGCTTGTTTAATCTAAATGAGTTTTTCTCAAATTTTTTAAATCTCAAGACTTTTTACACAATGATTGAGGACACCAAATAACTTTTTTTAAAAATATGGGTTATAATTACTGATATTTAATATGTCAGAAATTTAAACTGAGAAATTTTAAAAATAATTGTTAATTTATTGTAAAATAACAGTTATAGACCAATTACATTAACATAAATGAAGTTTTTATTTGTAAAAATAACCATGTTTTCAAGACACAAAATAGAGAAGAGTGGAATTGTTTTATAGTCCTACAAATCTCTTTACTATCTGGCTTAATAGAAGACAGCTGGGTTCTCATATCTGCTTCTGCATTCAGTCTGTTGTGATAGCAGATGTCCACATAGCCTCTGGAAAACTCCACTGTATTCTCCTGAAAGGAGAGCTTAAAAAGTCAAATAATGTCTTGGTATTACCATAAAAAAATTTAACCTTGTAGAACCCCTAATAGGATCTCAGGTGGTCCCAGGAGACACTTTGAGAACTGCTGATCTAAATAAACCTTTAATTGTAGTAAAATTTCCTGATGGTCTGAAAGTCTGAGACAGGTCCTCTGACTTGGCCTTCTTCTTACTGCAAGAAACAGGGTCATGTCCTATGGCCACTAGAGCTTCCTCTCTTCCTGTTCTTAGCCTCCATGCCTTTGCTGCTGATGGTCAGAGGTTCACCTGAGTCTCAGACTGGGCTGAGTCAAGTTTAGCTTTTCAACCAAAAAGAGAATCCAGTGCCCTAATACAGGAGTAACTATGGTCCTGTGTTCACCCTGTCCTGCATCCCCAAGTCTGCGAACAATGTCCCTATCAGTTCGGAGCTCCAGTCCTCCACCTGTAACGAGTGTCCCCTAACAATGAAAAACATTTTCTTGGCTCTTAAAACAATTTTTGTTTCCATCGTGTAGATGGATACCAAGACATATAGTCAAGATTCTGAAATCAATTACTTCATGTACAGATAGTAAGGCAAGAAAATATTTATTTGTTTGTTTGTTGTTTTTTAGGGCACACAATATTTGGAAACATGGCTATCATTTATTAACTACCTACTTTTGGAATGTTTATTTTTATTTATTATTTTTATTTTTAATTAATTCATTATTAATTAATTTTTTAATGAAGGAATGATTTAAATTTTTCCCTCTTCTACCTCTCCCCTGCCCCCTCCCCTTTAATAACCACTAGTCCATTGTCCATGTCATGACTCTCTGTTTGTTTGTTTGTTCATTTGTTGCCTTTAGATTTATATCCCACATATAAGTGGTATCATGTGATTTTTAACTTTTTCTGTCTGGCTTATTTTGCTTACCATGATTATCTCAAGGTCCATCCATATTGTTGCAAATGGTAGTATTTCATCTCTTCTTATGGCTGAGTAATATTCCATTGTATATTGTACCACAGCTTCTTTAGCCAATCATCTATCGTAGGACACTTGGGTTGCTTCCATGTCTGGCCACTGTGAATAATGATGCTATGATCATCAGTGTGCAAATATCTTTCAGATATGAGTTTTTCAAGTTTTGGGGGTAAATACCTAGTAGAGGGATTGCTGGATCATATGGTAGGTCAATTCTTAGTTTTTTGAAGGAAACCTCTAAACTGTTTTCCATAGTGGCTGTACCAATTTGCAGTCCTCCAGCAGAGCATGAGGGTTCCTTTTTCTCTTCATCCTCTCCAGCACTTGTTATTACTTGTCCTGTTGATTACAGCTATTCTAACAGATGTGAGATTATATCTCTCGTGGATTTGATTTGCATTTCCCTAATACTTAGCAATGTTGGCATCTTTTCATATATTTGTTGGCTATTTGTATATCCTCTAGGGAGAAGTGTCTGTTCAGGTCCTCTGCCCATTTTTGATTGGATCATTTAATTTTTGTTGTTACTGAGTTGTATGAGTTCTTTGTATATTTTGGATTTTAGGCCCTTATCAGAGGCATTGCTTGCAAGATATATTTTCCCATTCATATGGTTGTCTCTTCACTTTGTTGACGATTTCTTTTGCTGAGCAGAAGCTTTTTAGTTTTATGTAGTCCCATTCATTTATTTTAGCTATTACTTCCCTTGCCTTTGAGGTCAAATTCATAAAATCCTCTTTAAGTCCAAGTCCTTGAGTTTAGTTCCTATGTTTCTATGGATTTTATTGTTTCAGGTCTTATATTGGGTCCTTAATTCATTTTGATTTAATTTTGGTGTGTGGTGCTAGACAACAGTCTAGTTTCGTTCTTTTGCAGGTGGCTTTCCAGTTTTCCCAGCACCATTTATTGAAGAGGCTTTTCTTTTTCCACTGTGTGTTTTTGGCTTTTTTGCCCATATAAATATGGATTTACTTCTGGACTCTCAATTCTGTTCCACTGGTCTGTGTGTCTGTTTTGCTGCCAATACCATGCCATTTGATTACTGTTGCTTTGTATATAATTTGAAGTTGGGCAGAGTGATGCCTCCAGCCTCATCCTTTTTCTCAGGATGGCTTTGGCAATTCAGGATCTTTTGTGCTTCCACACAAATCTGATGATTTTGATTTCTTTAAAAAATGCCGATGGGATTTTGATGGGGATTGCATTAAATCTGTATATTGCTTTAGGTAATATGGTCATTTTAACTATGTTGATTCTTCCAATCCAAGACATGGAATATATCTTTCCATTTCTTTGTATCTTCTTTGATTTCTTTTAATAGGGTCTTATAGTTTCATTATATAGGTCTTCACATGTTTCATTAAATTTATTCCTAGTATTTTATTCTTTTGTTGCAATTGCAAAAGGAATTATTTTTTCCACTTTTTTTTCTGACACTTCATTATTAGAAATAGGAACGCTATGGATTTTGAATGTTGATTTTGTATCCAGAAACTTTATGTATTTGCTTATTGTTTCTAGTAGTGTTCTTGTGGAGTATTTAGGGTTTTCTATATAGAGAATCATGTCATCCACATGACTTCATTTCCTATTTGGATGCCTTTTATATCTTCTCTTTTCCAAATTACTCGCTAGGACCTCCAATGTTATATTGAATAACAGTATGAAAATGGACAGCCTTGCCTTGTTCCTGATCTTAGAGGTAAGGTTTTTAGTTTTTCACCATTAAGTATAATGTTGGCTGAAGGTTTGTCATAGATGGCCTTTATTATGTTAAGGTATTTTTCTTCTATACCAATTTTGTTAAGTGTTTTGATCATAAATGGATGTTGTTTCTTGTGAAGGCTTTTTCTGCATGTGATTGATATGATTCTTATTTTTTAATTTGTTATGTGGTGTATCACAACAATCAATTTCATGTGTTGAACCATCCCTGTACCTCTGGATGAAGCCCACTTGAACATGGTGTATAATCTTTTAATATATGTTGCTATATCGGTTCGCTAGGATCTTATTTAGATTTTTGATCTGTTTCATGAGAAACATTGGTCTGTAGTTTTCTTTTTTGCATTATCTTTACCAGGTTTTGATATCAAGTAATATTGGCCTCATAAAATAAGTTAGGAAGTATTGCTTCCTCTTCGACTTTTTGGAAGAGTTTGAGGAGAATACATATTCAGTCTTCTTTGAATGTTTGTAGAATTCACTGGTAAGCCATCTGTCCCTGGACTTTTACTTTTGGTAGGTTTTTGATGATTGTTTCAATACATACTGCTGATCAGTCTATTTAGATTTTCCAGTTCTTCTTGATTCAGTTAGGAAGGTTGTATTTTCTAAGTACTTACCATTTTTTCTAGGTTATTAATTTGATTATATACTTTTTCATAGTATTCTTGTATGATCCTTTGTATTTCTGCAGTGTCAGTCATAATTTTCCCTCTTTCATCCTGATTTTGTTTATTGTGTCCTTTCTCTTTGCTTTAGTGAGTCTACCAGGTGTTTGTCAATTTTATTAACCTTCTCAAATAACCAGATCTTTGTTGCATTTCTTTTTTCTATTGTTTTTTGTTTTTTATTTTCAGTTTCATTTATTCTGCTCTAATTTCAATGATTTCTTTCCTTCTGCTGACTTTAGGCTTAATTTGTTCTTCCTTTTCTAGTTTTTTAAGATGAAGCATTAGGTTGTTTATTTTGGGCTCTTTTTGTTTTCGAGGTAGGCCTGTAATGATATGAACTTTCCTCTTATGACCTTTTGCCATGTCCCAAAAGTTTTGATATGTTGTACTAGTATCATTCATTTCTATGTATTTTTCTATCTCTCTTTTTATTTCTTCTCTGACCCAGTTATTCTTTAGTAGTATGTTGTTAATCTCCAAGTGTTTGTGGTTCTTTCTACTTTTTTTTTTTTTTTTACAGTTGATCTCTAGTTTCAAAGCATTATGATCAGAGAATACGGTTGGTGTGATTTCAACCCTCTCATATTTGTTGAGGCTATCTCTGTGTCCAGTATGTGGTCGATCCTTGAGAATGTTCTATGTGCACTAGAGAAAAATGTATAAGCAGCTGTTTTGGATGAAAAGCTCTGTAAATGTCAATTATGTTTAGTTATCTAATGTATCATTTAAGGATATTCCTTATTGATTTTCTGTTTGTATGATCTGTCCATATTTGACAGTGGAGTATTTAGGTCTCCTACTATGATAGTGTTTCGGTCTGTTTCTCCCTTTAGTTCTGGTAGAAATCGCTTTACATATTTCAGGGCTCCCTGATGGGAGCATAGATATTAATAAGTGTTATGTCTTCTTGGTACTTCCCTTTATCATTATGAAGTGTCCCTCAGCATCTTTCTTTTTTATTTTGAAGTCTATTTCATCAATATTAGTACTGCTACTCTGCTTTTCTCTGAATGCCATTTGTTCGAAATGTCATTTTCCACCCTTTCACTTTGAGCATATATTTGTCTTTGGAACTGAGTTGTGTCTCCTGGAGGCAGCATATGGTTGGGTTTTGTTTTTTGATCCAATCTGCAACTCTGTGCCTTTTTATTGGTGAGTTCAGTCCATTTACATTTAGGTGATTATTGAAATAAAGGTCTTCTTATAGTCATTTTATCTTTTGCTTTCTGGTCACTGGTGTTTCCATTGCTTTTGTCCTTGTGTTTCTGTTTTCTTTATTTTGGTTGGCTTTTGATGGGTTTTGCCTCTGGTTCTTCTTGTTTTATGTTGTATACTTCAGTTCTGAATCTTTGGCATGTGGTTACCATTACGAATATGTAAAGGATAGTTATATATAGTTGTCCATTTTCTTCTGTGCATGCCTTATCTTTATTCCCTTTGTGAGTTGGATCTTAGGATCCTCCCCCTTTCGGTCATTGTTGTCTCATTTGTCCCTATGTATGCTGAACGTTCATTCACTATCTTGCTATAGCAAATCTCTTCTTTTTTTTAAGCTTATAATGCCCTGTTCCTAGTAAGGGTTGCACTCTCTCTGCTTATATCAGCGTGCTACACCTTACTCTTAATTATGTTTTGTTTTTGTTTTTTTGTTTTTGTTTTGTCATTTTGTTTTAGGTGGGTTGACCCTTTCAGTATTTGCTGTAGTGTAGGCCTCGTAAGTGGAGAATTCCCTCAATTTTCTATATCTGGAAAGGTCTTTAATTTCTCCTTCATATCTAAAGGAGAGCTTAACTGGATACATTATTCTTGGCTAGTAGTTCCTTTCATTTAATAGTTTGAATATTTGATTCCACTCCTTTCTGGCTCATAAGGTTTGTGCTGAGAAGTCCGACAATAATCTAATGGGTTTTTCTTCATAGGTTACTGTCTTATTTTCCCTGGCTGCCCTGAGAATTCTGTCTTTTTTGTTGATTTTTGATAATTTTAATACAGTGTGTCTTGGTCAAGACCTTTTTGGGTTGATATAATTGGGTGTTCTGTTGAGTTCTTGAATTCCAATCTCCAGCTCATTCCTTAGATTTGGGAAATTCTCGTCTGCTATTTGTCAGAAACATGCTTTCTAGTCCCTGCTCCTTTTCTCACCTCGATAATGCCCATTATTCTTATTTCCTCTCCCGATGGTATCAGCTAGTTCTTGTATTTCTCTTTCATTATTTTTCATTCTTTGGTTTCTCTCCTTCTTCCTTCTGATTTATTTCTAGATTTCTGTCTTTAATATCACTGATTTCCTCCATTTGGTCAACTTTATTTCCCAAGATTGTATTTCACTTTTTCACTTTTCAACTCTTGCAGTGGTTCTTTATCTCCAGAAGTCTATTTGTTTTTGTTGTTGTTGTCGTTTTTGAGGGTTTCAATCTCCTTGCTAAAGAACTTACTCTGCTCATCTAGTTGTTTTTTCAAGTTCCTGAATTATTGCTATGATTTCGTTTGAAATTTCACTGATTTTTTCAGAAGTACCATCCTGAATTCTCTGTCATTTAAGTCACATATTTCTATTTCTGTAACCTTATTTTCTGGAGATTTTTCTCCTTCTTTCTGAGATCCCTTGTCACTTTGGTTGTTCATGATGTTTAAGGGACTATTTCTCTGCCTGGCGGTAATGGAAGTGTATCCTGATTTTTTTCCAGAAAGATTTATTATAATTGGTCCCTAGCCTGTTGTAAAGAAGGTTGTTTTCTTTTCTTTCCAGTTAGGTGGCGTCTAAGCCTCTTGGATCCCTGCTTTATATGAAGTCTTTAATAATGTTCTTTTTTCTTATAGATGTGTTAATCATTCTCACTACCCTCAGTCTCAGTTCCTATCAGTGTAGTGACAGTTTCTGTAGCATTTGCTGAGATTCCCCTGGGGCTCCGCGCATTCTGTCTTGGAGGGTATGAGGGGAGGGTCCCCTGGGTTAGAGGATGGGGGCTGTGGCTCAAGCTCTTATTTTGCAACTGTGGCTGGTAAAAATGAATGTTATTTCTCTGCCATCCCTCTTCTCTTCTCTCTGCCCTGATGACTGGGCACGGCTGCAGCAGCCTAGAGCTCACAGAACTCCCAGGCAGGGCTGTTCAGGGAAGTCGTCACACCTTCTCCCATGCCCCTCCTCCTGCGGAGAGTTCCAGCAGCTGCGAGAAGCAGCTCTTTATTTCTCTCAGTCCACCGCCAACACTCAGGATTCTGACCCTTTGGTAGCTCTTACGTGCAGACCCCATGCCAGATGTGCTGTTGTGCCGTTTGGGTGTTTTTTGTTGAGTTTAGGTTTTCAGCTTATTGTTCTTTCAAGGAAGAGATCCAGGGATATCTCTCACTCCACCATGTTTCTGACATCACTCCTCGAGAAGATATTTTTTAAATGGATAAATATTAAGTACAAACTTTCAATGGTTTCATTGTAAGTGATCTTCAGAAACAGATGAGGCATAATACCTACCTTCAAAGATTTTAAAAACTGGCATGTGAAAGAGAGAAAATTTACTCTGTAAGACTAGACTGGGTTACAATACAGGTTGATTTACCAAGAGGAGGCTTTCGAGACCTTCGGAGAATTTGAGCTGTCCAGGGTTGGTCAAGGCCGCTTCACCAAGAACTCTGTTCTGGCAATATCTTAGCAGAAACTGACTGTGAGGGTTGTCACTAAGTGGATTGCTATATGGAGAGAGTTCATTCTAAGAGACATCTAAAATTGCTTCCTCTTTCAAAAATCACTTACATTTTAGGTGTCCTTTATTTTATAGAAGAAATGTGGCAATAAAGTGAATTTTGTAAATTGGATGTAAATGCACTTTCGTCTTCTGTAGTTAACATGGAGCCATGTTACTATAGAAGCCACATTACTACCTGGTCCCAGAAACATAATGAAAATCCTTTTATGAGACCAAAAGCAAATCTTTCATTTTATTAATAAAAACACTATTTTAGGCTGGAACAGCAATCATATTCAAAATAAATTCAGTCTTAAATCAGATTTTAGAGTCTAAGTTTTTCCTAAGCATGTCTCTATCGCAAGTGAAGTTTCTCTTTTAAAACTCTAAGTTGGGCAAGCCTGTTCTTTTGAGGCTGCTAGCATACAAAAATGTACCTGGGCCATTGATTTGACATTGTAGCCAAGACCTGGACTTCATTTCCCACTTGTGGGGGGTGCAAAAGCATTTCCATAATTTTCCTTTTCCTCAGTCGTGAATTCCCACAGAGTAGTCATGACTTAAAGAGGGTAATATGCGTATATTAGTTAGCTGCTGGAAGCTGAAGAGGTCGAGAAGAATGGGGTAGTGGACCCTACAAAACTGTAAGTTCTAGAACCAGAAATTTAGGAGAATACCAAAGGGTTGCTATGGTGGATAGGGTTAAGGACCTCCATTGGCATGTTTGGTTGGGATGTCAATATTACTTGTTCTCCTTGCACAGGTAGTCCATGCAGGTTGTTCCATTTTACATCACTGCTTCCCCCTAAGTTTGTACATCCTTCTTCATTCCTTGCTTTCTAAAAGTGCTTCACAGCTGCCATAAAGCAGAGGTGTCCATTGCTGAATCAGAAACTTCTGAGTCCCGCCAGAGAACCTGTTCTGTAAAACGAAGAGGGTGGTCCATTTGACCCTGAAGCACGCCATCCATCTTTAACATTCCGTGACTCAAGAAAGGGCAGTGTCATCCCAGCAGAGAATCCCACAGCTTGTTGGCTCTGGCTCTGTGGTGATTCTTTGGTTTGGAAATGACTCTAAACTCTCTCCCTCTCCATGTGTTTGTCCTTACCCCTCCTTTCTGGCAGCTCTGTGATTTTAGCCAGCAGAAAGTTCACATCTCTTTATGAGTTCTTGCCAGTATTCATAGTTAATCTTTTCTTGGGCAATATGTCACTAAATGAATGTGTATATGTATTGGCTTATTTTCCAGTAACTGTTGTATTTTATTATTCCCATAGCCAGAGGCTCTTATATTAATCTCTTCAAAATGGTCAATAAATCATATACTGAAAGGAACAATGACAGGTGCTTAATGACTATCCCACAAAGTCAAATATTTCCATTGGTTAGACTAGGAAAGCCTCGCTCTAGTCACCCTAGCCAAGGCAACAGTGATCTTAGAAAACTGCAGCTAATTGTATTCATTGGTAACTGTTCTGTAAAGGTCATGGTTGTATTAACTTTCTGTGACATTTCTAATAAGGACTCTGTAAGCATTATGAAAAAAAATATTCCAAACTGTACTCTTATAATGGTTAAATTGCAAAAGAATACTTTACTGACACTTAGTACTTAATCATTTGAAAGGGAAAGAAGGTACAATTTGATTTAGCTTTTAAAGTACATTTCCAATTATCAACTAAGTATAATCAGTAGGAAATAAAAATTATTTTAGTTGAAGAGTAGTTTTTGAATTTAATGGCAAGTTTGATTCTGCAAGAGGTATTTTAAAGTTCATTTGGGCTGGTGGAGATAATATCCAGAGAAAAGAAAAAGAACAGAGAAAGGAGAGGGGTCATTGGAAGAGAAATGAAAAGATGATTTTTTAAAAAATCTCCATTGTATTATATACTGTGTTTTAGGTGAAGCTCGTTTGATTAAGATGGGACATCTTAATTCAATGAACATATTTCTTAGACAAGAAATTGACAGGATGCAGAAAGTCATCTCAATACTTCGCAGTAGCCTGAGTGATCTAAAATTGGCCATTGAAGGAACTATCATCATGAGTGAGGTGAGCTGTTATTATCTTAGTAGTCATGTCCCTCTTTTTGTGGATTTTCTTCTTCTCACATTTTAATTTTATCTTTTTCAGAACTTGAGAGATGCCTCTGGACAACATGTATGATGCTCGCATACCTCAGATCTGGAAAAGAGTGTCCTGGGATTCATCTACGTTGGGCTTTCTGGTTTACTGACTTTTGGAAAGAAATGCTCAATTTTCTACTTGGATATTTGAAGGGAGGCCCAATGTGTTCTGGATGACTGGTTTCTTTAATCCCCAAGGTATGTGCTCATAGGAGAGTGGGCAAACTTGGAAGATATGGGTGGTCATATAGTAGCACTGTGTGATAAATGTATCTTATATAAAATAATATAGAGGTACAGCCTGGTGAGTGTTTGGACAGATGCTTTCAAAGGTTGTAATCCTTTCATATTTCTTTTACAGATTCAATAGAAATTCTTTCTACCATATTGCTTCTACATTATGGTAGCCTAACCTTCATTTTTTTCTCACACCACTTCAGCAAGCCATTAGTCTGTGGTTGGGAACATGTGAAATGATAAAAAAAAAGTTTCACTCAACACTTCGTTTTAAAATGTTTATGAAAATGACAAAATGAAGCCTCAAAATATGCAAAATTATTCTCAGAGTTCATAAAATCAGACTGATTTCAAAAATTTTCACTTGGCTAAAGTTTCATTCAGTGAACTTCCAGAATTTTGTCCTCCCCCAACCCTCAGTCTTTTTTTTTCCCCCTTGAAAAAGTACTTTATTGATTCTACTGCATTTATTTCTTCATTCTAGAAATATTTACTGAATAAGTTACTCACTGTATGTCATTAGAGTTCATAAAGTTCAGAAACGCGACAACTTTTTATCTTACTACAATATAGAGTTTTTATTTCATGTAATTCCTGGTCAGAATGAAGAGATGGTGGATTCCTTACAGTTCAGTACCACATAGCTCCACTAGTAATACAATTTAAGAAGCATTCACACTTGCAGATTTAGGACATGTTATTGCTACTCACCACAATCTAGCTGCACCTCACAAAATAACGCTAAGTGAAAAAAGAATCAGAATTCATTATAATATGTGTATACGTATACATTGTAATGTATGTATCGTATGTGTCTACTCTATGATTCCATTTATTCAAAGAAAAACAGGCACAACAGATTTGTGATGCTAAAAGGCAAGATCGTGGTTACCCTTGAGGGGGAGGGTCGTGATTGCAAAAGGGCACAAGGGGGCTGTTGGGGGTCTGGAAATGTTCTGTTTCTTGATCTGGATATTTGTTACATGGCTGTATTCCCTTGGTGAAAATGCATTGAGTTGTATACTTATGATTTTTACACTTTTCTTTGTAGGAATAATATTCAGTAAGTAGTATACATTAAAAGCATACACTTTAAATTGTCTTCTATGTACATGTATTCATCCACTTCATGCATTTTCAAGTGCCTTAAATTTTTTATTTAAACACTAACCATGTGGTTTTTATGAACTTACCAAATTATACATAAAATATTATTATGTCAATAGACTTAGGTTTGTGAAGGACAGGTCCCAAGTTTCACTTACCTATTTTTCTCCCAGAATTTCTATTGAATTTGAGGAGTAAAGGTTTTTTTATTATGGTTTTCAGATTTTGTGTGTCTACTTATGAGTGTCTTTCCTCCTTAATCAGCTCTCAATTTCAGTAGGTTGTCACCAGGTAATTCCTGGCTTAGGGCCTGCCAGAAATAGAACTCAACTTAATTAGGATTGTTTAACCACCCTCCATTTGCCAACTCTCTGCCTCAGAGCGTCAGTAGAGAGAGATTTGAGACCAGATTCCTACCCTAAAGGAGGCTGTAATCTGATTGGCGAGACAGATGCATCAGCAACTATAATGTAATGTGATAAATGTCTCCCTGCCTCCACCACTGTGCAAGAACTAAGTGCCACACTAGTACAGTAGAAACAGAGCTGAATTCTGCCACAGGCAGTGCTTCAGAAGAGCTTAACTACGGGAAACAGTGAGTAGGGGTGCAGAGGCAGGTATGCAAGTAAAGGCCATTCTAGACAGTGGTCTGAGCAAAGACAAGGCCTGAGCAAAGACAGAGAAAGGCATCAGGGTGGCCAGAGGTCAGGAAGCTAGAGCAGGGGTGATGGGGAGTGAGGCTGGAGCATGAAGTCTTCCAGGGGAGTTTGGGCTGCATGAATAAGGGCAAACAGGAAAGTCACCAACAATTAGAAGATATCCCTGGAGAAAGTAGAGGGTAGACTGGAACATGGACCCAGGACAATGAGATTCTTACCAAGTCCACAGGAGAGAGCCTGGGACCTTAAACCAGGTGCAGAAGAGGGGACAGGTTTGGTGAAATGATTACATGGGAGAAATCTTTGAGAGAGCAGGGAGTGGCAATGGCTGGGGCCGAAGTCATTGTACAAGAACAGGGGGCAGTGCAGAAAGACCGGTTGGGAGGAAAAGGCAGGAACAGTGCATTTGTCAGCTAGTGCTGGTGGGATGTCCAGGCAGGGAGGTGTGTTAGAAAGACTTGGAGTTTGGGAGAGGGGCAATGACCAGTGATTTTAAAAAACTGTGAGGTTGTTAAGTGTATTTTCAGTATTCAGAAACCAAGAGAGTGGGGTTGGTTCGTCCCTGGCTTTCTATAGACACAATTAAATTATATAATCTCTTTCTGTGATTTTCTTTCATTAAAAATGTGACTTAAAAATGGCAAAGTATTAGTATGAACTAAACTTTAATTGTTACCATTAAGAAGTCTTACCAGCCAGAACAATACTTAAATACAAATGAAGGTGTCCACTTCAGTTTTTTTTTAACCTGTCTATACTTGTTAATAATCCTTTCTCTTTTCTTCATTTCTAGTTTTCAAGTTAAAGTTTGTTTCCTCAACCTCATGGTGCCCCATGTCTGGAAAGCCCCGGACTTATCCAAGCATTCCATCCTTTACACACAAGCACATAGATACATACCTTAATCTATGATTGTTTTCTTTTGTAGCGTAGAAGAGTGGAGTCCACTTTCCCTGCATACTAATCACTTCTGTGCTTCCTTTTCCTTCTCTTGACATCAGAGACAAACTACTTTCCATTCCATTTCGCCTGGAAATCTAGAAAACATAAGGATTACAGCCACTCCATGCATGTTCATCAGCAGTGTACAAGCAGATAAAGTCCTTTCAACTTGGGAGCCTCTCTGGCAACTATCTGTCATTCAATAACTGATTTCTCAACATGAATGTATCTTCTGGTTTTGTCTTCTAACCTAGTCCCCTTTGAAGAAATGATTTTTTTCTTTGGCTCAAAACATTTAAGTAAACGTTTATTCTATTTTAAAAAGCACACGTTTAAATAAAACATAGTGAATGTGATTTGCAAGGAGGCCACAGTTGTGTCACTAAAATGAATAGTCAGAAGCACCAAGACTATAAATATTTGAAATGTTCTAGAAAGAACGCCATTTATTTAGTGTTCTTAGAGTGTAAAAATGTTCCTCGGATACTGTCTGATGTGTGTCTCCTGTCATGCCTCTGCTGGTTGTTCCTCAGAGCTAAGTGACTTTGAGGGCCATGCTGCTGCATGAACAAGTATCAGGCCTTGTTTGTTCCATGCCTGAGCTCATGCTGTTGCAGTGCTGCTTGGTTGCATTATGGTGGTCTGATATTTTGTCGTTTATATTTGAAGAGACTGACTCAGCCATAATGGAACTAATCTGGTATTTTCAGCTCCTTACAATCTCGTCTGAAGCAATTGATGAGCTCACCGTGGGTGGTTAGATTTGGTTATTAAAATGGTCAAGCTCTCTGGACTCATGACCCCATATATTTGTTCAATGGAGCCGCCCTTGGCAAAGCATGGATTTGCCTCCCAGCGGTTACTCAGGCCCAAGAGAACCTGTGTGCTCCATCCAATTTTCTCAGCAGTCATTGGTACATATTCGCATATTGTTTAAGATTGTGCTTCTTGGGTTCTCAAAGGATTTCTTTAGACTCTTTTTCTTGCAGATATGCATTTTCAAGAGCCTCATATAAATGTGATTTACATAATGGTTTGGTGTGTGTGCATGCGTGCGTGTGCGTGTGTGTGTATGTGTGTGTGTGTCTGTGTGTGGAAGTGTTTAATCCCAAAGACTAGAGTTGTAAAAAGTCTGACTTCAAGCCAGGGTATTGACGGCCTTTCAGAACCTCTTAATTGATAGCCTTGCTCTGCCATTCGCCGTTAGGTATGACTCACAAGTGCTGTTAATGAAATAGAAGCGGAAGTTGAACGTGCTCATCAGGCAGGTCTCACACCTCTAGATTAGATTGACCATGCGGTGTCATTATTTTCTAAATGTTTAACGCAGTCTGGAGCTTGATTGCCATTTTGATGCCAAAACTGCACTAGTTTTTCTGTTTTATTTTTATTTTTCTTCTCAGTGTTTGACAGGCCACACCAAATCTGTTGTGGCAGATATCAGTGACAACTTATTATTCGTTTAATACATATCATGTATGATTTTCAATTACATAGCATTTTTGCTGAAGCAAGAAGATGGATAATTTTTGTCTTGTTTCTTTGTTACTGTAAAAATCATCTACAATGTCTTCGCTGTGTGTGTGTGTGTGTTTTTTTCAGGGCAGTGTCATCAGCTAGCAGCAATTTCTGAATGCTTGTCTTGAAGATAGTTATAAAGCCTGAGGTCGGTTGGGTGGAAGAGTGCCCCAAAAGGTTAATAGAGCTTAAAGACTGAAGGGGCTGCGGGATCACAGTTTTAAGCATGTCCCGCAAGCTAACCTTTGGCCAAACCAGAGCCACCCCCAAGGTCTGAGGGATCCAAGTGAGTGCACCTTAATCTGAGTGATAGCATTCACCTGCCTGTCCCAAGTCACAGAACACATAGGAGCTGTGGACATCTCAGAAATATCTCCAGAGTGAATGAACAACTCACCGTCCTTGCCTCTGTGTGTGCAGGGACCTGATGCCTTGGCTTTTAATCACAGCCATATTTTTTGTGATTCTAGTCTCTGCACACAGTTACCTTCCTCACCAACGACCTAGTTCCTTGTTATCTGGCCAGCCTCCATCATTATACTGTACACGCTCACTCCAAGGCCACTAGTCTGATGACCTTCCTGCCAACTTCATTTCCCTTGACGATACTAGGGTGCTGATCTGGAAGCTCTTTCATACTATCATCCTAATGTCCATTCTCCTCCCACCTCACAGAGGGCTGCTTCTCATCCCTTTGTGGGCTCTTCTTAGTCAAGTTCTGCCATTGCCCTGCCCTTCATCGATAACCTCAGCCATTTCTCATAGATGCAGCTAGTCATCTCTGCCTGTGACTGACTCATTCTAAAGTTGCCACTGTAACATTCTGATTCTTTACTTCCATGTGCCAGTGTAGACTATCCCTCTTCCTGTGGACTTCACCAGTGCTGTCCTCTGGTCATCTTACTCCCGAAATAGCCTCATCAAGGATTTTGCTCTATTTGCCTTATGTATCACCATTGTCCAGATCACTGAACTCTTGTGAATGGTCCCCTCATGCCCAAACAGCTTGGAATAAGGAAACCAGAGGAGTATAGTGTCATGGAAGACAAGAGGGAGAGTAGGAAATAATGACAGATGTGCCTAGAGGTCAGGTAAGATAGGCCAAAAATGGTAGATGGTTTTAGCAAGAGACTGTTGGCAAGAAAAGTCTCAGGGAGTGGGTGGGGAGGTAGAAGAGTCAGATTTCAGAGTGAGTGAATGAGAGACCAGGAAATGGAGGGAGACTGAGTATGAGTATGGACAACATGGATAATTCTCCAAGGAATTTGGCTTGGAAGAGGAGAAGCAAATTGGAGGATTAGTTGTAAGAAGAAAAACATTTTTTTTAATGACAGGAGGAGCCTGAGTCCATTCAAATACTGGTGAGAGCGGGGAAGGAGACAGGAGAGAGGGTTGGAGGAGAAGAGGAGAGAGAGAGAGAGGGAGGGAAGGAGCGGGGGAGAGAGAGAGAGAGAGAGAGAGAGACAGAAAGAGAGAGAGAGAGAGAGAAGAGTCAGGGGAAGGAGAATGACTCCTGAGTGAAGAGATGCATTCCAGGCAGGTGGATGGACCCCGTTCAATCACCATTGTAACAAGAATAACGAGGAAGGAATTAGTGTGGATGCAAGAGAGTTTGTACGCTTAGTGGTAAGAAAATAAGGGAATTCCCACGTAGTGCTTTTTATTTCATCTCTGAGAAAGATGATCTCAGGAGCAAGAAGTGTTGGAAGAGAGACTTAAGGAGAGTGGCAAAAAGTTAGAGAAGAGAGTTTTATGAGAAGGATGGGAAACTTGCTGGGTGCTTTGAGAATCCACTGAGGCTGGTGATGGTTAACCACGGTGCAGCTGTGGTTGTCTCAGGATTGTTCATCAGCCTGGTATATGGTGTCAGAAGGGAGTTCATTTAGGGTTGGGGTTTTGCTGGCAAGTAATAGAAAAGGGTCTGAGCTAAATAGGAAAGGAAGTGAAGGAAAGGGGTAGGATTAGGTCTTCAGAAATGATGCAGGTCAGGTAAACTGAGAGGTCAAGATGCTGGGTGGGATACCGAAGAAACCCTGATGATGACAACCTGCTCTGTGCATAGGTGTAGATGGGCATTTGGCAGGGACAGTGAGGGATAGCGCATGTTGTCAAAGCAGTGGACATTCTCAATAAACGGTGGAGGAATAGTAGGGAAGGACAGTGTCTTCAGAGTTGAGCCAGGCTCTAAAAGCAAGAAGAGGGAGAGAGGTTCTGTGAAGAGGTAGAAAATGCTGCTGTTTCACTACAGAACCACTCCAATGGGACACAGTGGAAAGGTTTGGGAGGGAGGGGAGAAGTGTGAGGTTGGGTCGAGAGGAAGGAAGCATAAAGTGGCACGCAGAGAAGACAGCAATGTGGAAGAGCTACAGTTTTGGCGTGTGAGACACAGTGGGCCTCAGCTGATCCCTCCCTGGCCAAGAGAATTAGCCTCAGCCCTCCCATTTAAACTCTAGTTTTGCTGGAGCAACTGTGTCCTGGATTAATGACATTTCTGAGAAACGTGCATCCTCAGGGGACCCTGGAAAGAGTCAGCTAGTACTACTGACAGCCTTCCTAATATTTTGCTGGTGTCATGAGGCATTTTTCTTCCCACTTGTCAAATTTGTTCTTAAAACAAATGTGGGTCAGTGACCCGTCAATGGCTTGTCTTTTTACAGAGCATGGTTCTCAGCTCTACCTACCTGCACAGAAGAATCACCCGGGAGCTTTAAATACATGCTACTAATGCCTGGGCTCCACACCAATGACATCAGAACCTCTGGGAAGGAGGGCTCTGGAGTCTGTACAGTTAATTTTCTTCAAAGCTCCCTTGGCCATTGTAATGTGTGCAGAACTTGGCATTGACTGACTCTGCTGCTCAATTAGGCAGCAGCAGCAACATCACCTGGGAGTTTGATAAAAAAGGCAGATCTCAGGCCCCACCTGTGACTCACCTACCCAATCGGAAACACGTGTTGTAATAAGAGCTCCATCTCCAGGTGATACCTATGAAGATTAAAGTTTGAAACAACTCTGCTTGAAACGGTGCCTGGGTCCCACCGCTAGAGATTGTAGTTGCTTTGACCTGGGCTGTGGCCTGGGAATCAGGAGTCTTAAAGTCTGCCCAGGTGTTTTAATGTTTTAATCAATTTTGAGATCCCTGCCTTACAGCATCTAGCAAAGAATCAGGAAAGGTGCCCAGTGCATTTTTATTCCAACTGGGTGGATCAAAGCCCCATCCTTTGTTTAATGATTCTGACCTTTTGTTTAACTTGCAATGAAAACTCTATTTGCTTCCTCATTTGAGAGAAAGACTGCCTGTCATAAACTTGTAGCAGGGACATCATTTCTCTTCATTTTCAAAGACGCTACTGGGAGGCTTAGTAACTGATAACACTAGGAAATACTGCACAACCTAAGATAGTCATTACATAAGGATCGGTTCATTTATTAAAGGAAAACAAAGGTGTTGCCTATAGAACCATCATTACAGAGCACCAACCAACTCCTTATATAATTGAGAACAATTTTCCTGATTAGTTATTTCTTTCATTTCTCGAGACCTTGTTTGAAATGATACTTGAAACACTCTACAGCTTTCTTTAATGCCAGCTGATTGTGTGAGTCAAACTGCAGTAATTAGTTTGCTGAAATGTTTGGGTTACTGCTTTATTAGAGGAATTAAGACATAACAAGTGTTACTTTAGACCTGAGTTTCCAAAGTATACTCTTAGCTTACAGATGAATTTTTTTTAAAGAACAAGCTTGACAAGTGTTTTTAAAAAATCATTATGCTGTATGAACTCGAAGGGAAAACTTTTTTAAAGCACCTCACTTAGACTACATTAGCTCAGTTGTTTCATAGTCAAATCACTTCATTTTTACGTGGGTGGTTAACTCTTGGAAGAACAGTGTATTATTATTGAAGACTTCCTCCAACTTTTTATTTCTTCTTCAGAATCAGACATAAGAATGTATGAAATCACTTTTCCCTCACTGATGATTGAAATTTCGTTTAAGAATTACTAAAACTAAATTGGTGTCAAGACAAAATGTACTGCTTTTTCAAGCTTTATTAAAAAAACATCAATAGTCTATATTATACAAGCTTCAGAAAAAACAGATTTTGATTCCACTAGACTTGCTACCAGTCCACGGGAAAGATGGTCATTCATTTTTTTAAATTCCATAATGAACAATTCAGGGGATCCGCTTTTGATCAAAAAGCCAAATCAAAAACTTCAAGACTTGGGGGAAAAAAAAAGTATCTTCCTCTAATGTTTCTGAGTGGGAATCAATCACCCATGGGACAGTTCCCTCTCCTCCATTCTCGGCCTCGAAGACATTTAGTTAACATTTTCCTTTCTTAAATAGTTCAAGTACTGTATTCTAGATTCCATCTATGGCACACTAAAAGTACTTCCTAAGCATTAGGAGGCTTATTATTGAAGTCAGCTAGATAACCTCACACATAATTCCCCAGGAGGGAGAAGATAGGAGAGGGTCTCTCCTTAATTGCACTAGAATGATTTCAGAGCTCTCTGACAATGACTGAGTCTTTGTACAAGTATGTTACATAACAAAGAATCCTGTTCATTCTTCACCTGGCACCTTTGGCATTGTTCTGAGTGCCACATGGATGTGAGGTTAAATTTGCAATTTTAGTTGGAATTTAAAATGTTTAGAAATTTTTTCTTTAAGTTGTGCAGATGGATGGTTAAGACCAGAATTCATGTCCTGTGCGTTATGACATTGTAGACTCATAGATTGGTGGTAAATTTTAAGATATCATAAAATAGGGCCAATTTAATACCAAGTACTCTATTGGATATACAGTGTCCTAAATACCCACATGGATGCATGCTTAATGTTGAATGATGAAAATGACATTTTCATAAAGTAACATAGAAGGGAGAATTGCATTTTATTGTTGTGGGTCATATATACCATTTCTGGCAACACACTAAATGTTTATTTTACTAATAAAGTATGGGGTCTCCAGTATTTAAAAATGGAAGTCCACATGATCACACGCTGATCAAATCATGTTGAGTGACCCCACACATAGAGTAAGCATGGGTACTGACCAGCAACTGCTGGCCAGGCAAACTTTTAACCATGTTTCTGTAGTTAAATTGTTGTATACCACAAAATCATCTTTTCCTACTAGGCACTCTTGGTTTTAAGAAACTATAGCTTTAATAAGAATCACCTAATAAAAGTCCTTTAATAATCATCTGCTTCTGGTTTGATTGTCCAACTTCTCATGTGGATTAATTCAAGGACTCTCCTTTAGCACTGAAATTCTGTTTTGGTGAGCTCGTGTGGTAAACCTTATTAAGATGCAAATAGAACCAATCATTTGCCTACTTCAAATATTCAGTGGCTTCCCACCATCCGCAAAGTCAAGTCCAAATTCTGAACCCTGAAAATACCTCTCTTTGTTCTAAATTCATCTGCCATTACTGCCTCACCTTTAGCGTAGACCTCCATGCCTTCACACATGCTGCTCCTCCAACAGAAACTAACCCATCTGGAAAAACTCCTACATATCTTCCAAGCATCACCTTCAATTTCCTATTTCTCGATCCTTGAGTAGTTCACTTTGTTCACATCTTTCTTTATGCTTGACATTGTGTTTTATACTTCCTGCCTCCCTCCACATTCCCTCTAGACTGAGTTCCTTGAATGCTAGGTCCACAGATGGCCTCTTCCTCTTTGTGGTCGTCCTGCCTGGAGCAGTGCCTGGCACATGGCGGCAACTCTAAGAGATTTAACAAATGAATGGATGAGTGGATGAAACGTCTCCCTAAGTGTCTAATAACCAGGAGGGTCTTGCAATGGGAAAACTTGACCTTCTCCCGAAGCCAGGCTAGGGGCCTATTCTTCTTTCCAATTCCAAAGGATATTAATTCAGCCCCATAGTTATGCCTTGCAACTCGACATGGCATGATGTTCGTATTAATGTGGAGGCCTAATGTAATGTTTAAGTCACAGATAAATTTTCCTGAGATTGTGAAAGTCCATTTTGAAAGTTTAGGGTATAGTTTCTAATATCAAATGCTACCCTCCAAGAAAGGCTTCTCTTATTGAATTTAATGGCATGATTTGCAAATATTAAGTTAAAAGAAAGGCCACGATATGCAGAACCATGTATTGTCTTAAAATCAACTGTATTATGCATTATTAAACGTGTAGCTTTCCTTTCCGGTTTGATTGCTTTGTTTGATTCAAATTGAAAGTCGGGTTTTCTATTTTGGCATCATGCCTTATTTCCTTAGACTAAATGAATTGTTCCATTATAGCAAATAGAAGCTTGATAACGTTTGATTCCATTTTTAATTGGAATGCTGTTCTCAGAATATAATTTACCATTCCAGTCTTATTCCTAGATATTGTATCTTCAACATAGAGGCTATGAGCTAAGACTGGATTACAGCCCTTATAGGGACCTGAAGTGGTTGAAATCCTAGGAGAATTTCAAACCAAGGCTCTGTCTGAGGCAGAGAGGGTGCTGCTTTCCTGCCGTCAGCTGATGAGAATATTTAGCTCATCGCGGGTCCCCATAGAAACAAAACACTGAAAGAATGTCCCCCTGGGGTTTGATCTCAACTCTTCTCAGCTGGGCATGGCCTTTGGAGGTTGATAAGCAAAAAGAATTAGCACCGATCCCTTCCTTAATATCTAAAGTGGGCTTGCACCAGCATCAAATAATTTCTTCTTTTTTTTTTTTTTTTTTAAGGCTTCCTCACTGCAATGAGGCAAGAAGTGACCCGTGCCCACAAAGGCTGGGCCCTGGACTCGGTGACCATCCACAACGAAGTTCTGCGGCAGACCAAGGAGGAGATCACGTCACCTCCTGCGGTAGGCAACCACTTGGGCAATGGTAGGGACAGTGCGGAAGCCGGGGCTGAAAGTTCAAGCACTCCTCCCAGCCTGACCTGTAAGCGCCGCAGTTCAGCCCACGGGCTTTGCAGCCGTGGTTTCAGTCAGAGCTTGCTCCATTTGTTGGAGTGGGAATTCAATGACAAGCGCTGGGAACTCCCCAGGCTGCGTTTCTTTATAATTTACAAATTACACCGTGTTTGCTAAAAAAGGATTTTCCACACATCTCCTGCTCTGCTGGTGGGCTACTCACAGAATGGACGAGCGTTGAGCAGACTAGTAGAGACTAAGAGGAGTAGCAGTCCTGAGTGCTGGACCACTCCTAGCCGTGTGTCTTGATAGCTGCAGGACCCTGGCCGCGATGGGGCAGGGGGCTGCTCAAAGATGAGCAGACGCCAGTGGAGCCACTGTTTGGACACCTACCTGCTTTATGAACTCGAGCAAATTCTTTAACCTTTTAAAGAATAATTAAAAAAAATTTTTTTGTTACAGTTAGCATACAATATATTAGTTTCAAGTGTAGTGATTAGACATTTATATAATTTACAAAGTGATCGCCCTGATAAATCTAGTACCCATCGGACACTATATGTAGTTATTACAATATTACTGACTATTCCTTATATTGAAGGTGGTTGCGAGAATTAAATGGGATCATTTAAGCTTGGTGCCAGAACCCACATACACACTCAGTAAATCTTAGTCCTTTTTTCCATTTCTCAGACTTTCATCCCCTCAATTGTCAAGTAAGGGAATGAACCACGTGATTGCTGAGTTCCAGCCCTTTCCGCCACTTTATAACAAGGATCACCTTTCCTCCAGTTTCCAGTAGCATGGTCCTTACTTCAGTCTGAGATCTCACCAGAATCAATCTCTGTATTTCCACCAATAATCTAGGCTTTCTAAGAATCACATACCTCGAGATTCTTCCAGCTTCTTCCCATTATGCAATTCCAAAGTCACTTTCACATTTTTAGGTATCTGTTACAGTAACACCCCACTTTTGGATGCCATGATCTGTGTTAGTTTCCTGAGGCTGTTGTAACGAAGTACCACGATAGTTTATTCTTAAAACAATAGTTTATCCTCTCGCCGTTCAGGAGGCCGGAAGTCCGAAATGGAGGTATTGGCAGAGTTGGCTCCTCCTGGGGGCTCTGAGGGAGAATCTGTTCCCTGCCCCTCTCCCAGCTTCTGGCGGTTGCCAGCAGTCCTTGGCGTTTTCTGACTCGTAGGTGCATCACTCCAATCTCTGCTTCCATTGTCAAGTGGCATTCTCCCTGTGCGTTTCTCTGTGTGTCCTCTCCTCTTGGAAGAACAGTGGCCAGATTGGAATTTGGTCCCAGCCTAGTCCAGTACGGCCTCAACTAATTACCTCTGCAATGACCCTGTTTCCAAAGAGTCACGTTCTGAGGTTCAAGGAGGACATGAATTTTAGGGTGACACTATTCAATTCACTACACCTTCTAACTATGACTTTATAAAATTCTGAACAAGGAGTCTAGAAGGGATGTAGTTTACTCTCAGATGGTACCTAAGTGGTTGTATTGTTCATGTAGTAACTGTCATCCAGTAACTAATGATGGTGCTCATATGTCCTGATTTTCTGGGATTGCCTGTGGTTTTATTGTCATATCATGTACCTCAGTTTTTGGTTCAAAACATACAGTCCTCAACCTGTTAGAAAACACTTTGCAACTAATCTCCTTCTCTTTTATTATAATCTCCATTTGCTTCCCCTTATCTATCGGTCCTTACTGGAAATGAAAAAATGGTCACCACCTTCTACATAAATATATTTTATAAGCTTATGTGATTATTGTAATCTCTCCTGTGGTTCCCTTTAGCCTTTCTTGTCTTACTGAATGTATGTTCGTGGCTCCCCTCTGCCTGCAAGGTCAAGTTCAAACTCTTCTGCTTCACATCTAGACTTCCCTGCTGAAGCCCTAACTTATTTTTCACCATTTTTTCCGCCCTCTGCTGAATAAAATTCAGGTTGGGCTTTCCCACCAACCTGGCTTACTTGTAGTACTGCTCCTACCTGGGATATCCACCCTCTCTCCTCTATCTTTCCAAATGCAGCCCACCCTTCAAGGCCATACCCCCTGCAGAGACCCAGGACACCACAGCCCACAGTGGGCTTTCACCTCAGAAGGCACTACCTCAGCTCCAGTGCTTTTCACCAGAAAACCCCTCTAATGAGTGTGTGCTGGTGTTACATTCATGCCTTTTTAAATTTGTCTGTGTGTGTGTGTGTGTTTATGTGTGTTGTCTCCAGATATAATGTTGAAGACCTCAGGGACAGGTCTTATTGTGTGTGTGAGAGAGAGAGAAACAGGGCAATGGTCAGTCAATGCTAAAACAACTCTCCTCTTCCTGCCTATCATATTCACTCTCAATCTACCATGTCCAGCCTCTGCGACAGGGGCAGGGGGAGTCTGACTCTCTTGCTCACCAGGCCTGGAAGCACACACCTCACTTCACCCTATGACAGAGATGAGGTTAGAGTCATAGGTTGGCTTGGCCAGTGCAGACAGACATACCACATGGCACCCAGCTCCAAATCCTGTTCCATGCTCCCACTCTGCACAAACTCAGACCAGGCCTCTTGGAAGACTTTCAGCTTCCTGCAGAGGTGATTTGTCACTGCCGGCAAATCTGTTGTCCCAGGCAGGCCACCCCCACGCTCAAATAATCAATAATAGGAACATTTCTTCAGCGCTCATCACCTCAAGATAGGCCACAGGGGAGAACTGGGCTCACTATTTCACTAATGCAGTGTGCCTGGCAGTGTTTTTGTCTTTTGTAGCATCTTAAGACTGGTGTATATTTTCTTTCCAAACTGACAACCTTTATTACAATAATGGATGCCCATCTCACAGCACCTAATTTTTAAAAAAATCATATTACCTTCTGCTTGGCTGTTCTAGGAAGGTGTGTATATTTATGGGCTCTACATGGACGGTGCAGCCTGGGACAGACGGAACGGGAAGCTCACAGAATCCACCCCCAAGGTGCTCTTCATGCAGCTGCCTGTGCTGCACATCTTCGCCATTAATTCCACTGCGCCCAAGGACCCCAAGCTGTACGTGTGTCCTGTTTACAAGAAGCCGCGGCGAACCGACTTGACCTTCATCACCGTAGTGTATTTGCGCACAGTCTTGTCCCCAGATCACTGGATCCTGAGAGGAGTGGCCCTTTTGTGTGACATCAAGTAAATTCATTTCCACTGGCTGGGGGCACTAGGAGCCATGTTAATGGCCAGTGACATTGAGAGACTCAAAGATGTGTGTCTTTTGTCCCTCGTAATTGCTTGATTACTCTTTCTAAATTAAAAAGTTAATATTCTATAATCGCGCGCATGCGTGTGTGTGTTTACCCTCATATCAGTGTTCAAAAAAGACAGTTCTAAAGCAATGTCTTTTATTTTAGACAATCACATTCCATTATAATTATTTTTAAAATTCTTATCTTCATGTCAGAACAATATGGAAGGTTCAAACTTCAAAAAATCTTAAAGTATTCATCTGTTGCATCTAGTAGGAGTCTAGTAGATGCAAACGTTTCTTTTAACTGAAAACCACTTTCCCTTCAATAAAATCTACCCATGTTCGTGTCTGTGCAAATGTGTTAACCCTTTGCTTGTTCGTTTGAGTTTGGTCTTCTCTCTATGCTCATGAAATGAAAACTGGAGGGGTCCAGTCAGAACCCCTAGGATCTACAGCTGTGTGGTGTAAAGTATTTGAGGCAGAGAATCCACTTGGATGACTGCTCTTATCATTCATTTTAATTTCATTGAACATTATTTTATTTTATTCTTTTAAGTGTTTTTGAGGCCTAGAGAACTCTGAGTCTCCAGTTCTCCCCTCCCAAACTCAACTCTGCAGGAGATAATGGAGTACACATTTCTAGGCAGCAAATGGAAAAGGAAAAACAAACTCCATCAAGTGAAATTAGGTTACATGCTGAATGCCTTAAAGAGCAAAGTCTTTAAAAAGTGAAGCTATTTCTTGCTCTGTGCCTAGTCTGAAACTCGGTTTGAACCTTTATTTCCTGCTAAAGGAAATTGTCGATTTAACAAAACAGATGGAGTCCTATACCGAATGCTCATGCAGCTTCAAGAAAGAGAAGAAGTGTCTCTACTGATCTTCCCATCTAGAATTCGATTGCCTGCCCCCAGCTAAATTCGCAAGCTTCATTCCCTTTGTCTATTCTGAAAGAAGGAGGCGTTTCAAGTTGTCTTGCTCCCCTCTCATCTTTCTGTCACCCTGATCAGAGATGTCAATAATAAACAAAACACGATGGCCCAGGTGAGGTACCCAGGGAAGACCCCAGAGGAAAGACCACCATTGTCTAGTGTACTTTCAAACGGTGGAAAAATATAGGAAATGCAAATCGTAGCAGTGGTCTCTGGTGTGCTCCTGATATTGATTCAATATCAAAGCCACAGAGCTTTCCAGGGCAGTTTGAAAAATAAGGTAACCTAGCCCTTGGCCCAAGTGTTTTGGTATTTCCCTTGGCAACAGGCGCACTAAAAGAAGAGAGGCACTTCCTAGAAAGAAATGTCCTCCTGGACCCCCCCGCCCCCGCCCTCCACCCGCCGCCACCACCACTCTGGGTAGGCACAGAGGAAGTAAAACACATTATAGCAAACCAAACTGCTTGTCCCAAAATAAAACGCACATTTTATTCATATTCCCATCCAGTTGCTAAAACAATAGAAGGCAAACTGCATAATCTAAACCCCTGGATATCATGGTAGATTTTCAGAGAATAACAATTAGGTTTAATATTCTCTAATAACTTGACTATCTTATGGAAAATTGGGAAAGAGGTAGAAAAGATGTGAATCTAGCAAAGGTATAGATCAGGCTGTTGAAAGCCACTGACGACCTCTGGGGAGTTTTTTACTGTAGCTGATTATTTTGCTCTGTGTCAACACAGAGGAGACACGTGCAGAGGCCCCGGGAGTGAGGACCTGACGCCCAAGAAGTGCTTCAAAATAGTCGTCTTTTTACAGTGGGTTCTTCTCAGCCACCCTTAGTTTTGCAGAGATGGCCAGGACCCAGTTCTGCTTTCTTTCAGTAGGCCCATTAAATGATTTCCTTAGATATTTTGAGCCGTTGAACATCTGTAAACGCATAAGCATTTTCTCGGGAAAATTGTTACTCTTCACTAATTACATGATTTGCCACCCTTGAGTGATGGAGACCTGGTGAGCGTAAGAGAGCAAATAACTGGGGACAAGATGGTCAAGCCAATTGAAGTGGGGGAGAGGCAGAGTAATTTCTTTTTGTCCACTGAATCAATCCATATATCCTCATTTTGTTCTCTGCGAAATGAACAACAAGATTTAAAATGTTATTTCAGTTTGGTCTTTGTATAAAAATAAGACCGAAAGAGAAGTATCTAAAGAGATCTCTTCTAAGAGGGATTGGTCTTGTGGGTGATGTTGCATGAACGAGCTCCACTCTGCCGTCAAAGAGACCTGAGACAAAAAAAGGGACTCATCTGTAACGTGAGTGTGACCCAGGGCCGTGGGTAGACAACAAAAGAATGGTTGCAGAAACTCAGGGGCAAGGGATGGACGTGAAAAAAGGTAACATTTCAGTTGGGTCTTGGTCTTTCCATAGATGGTACCAAGCTGGTACCAAGACAGTAGATAATATATTCTGAGGAAAGGAACAGCATTAGGGAAAGAATGGTATAAAGATAGGAAACTGCACGGAACATCCAGAGACGGAGGCCAGACCACTCAGTCCCCTCTCAAGAGCCATCAGTGAGTTTCTGTCACCTGGACTGGACATTCCAAATGCCAAAGGCGTTCATGAGCTAGCCTGAGTTAAAATTTCTGCCTTGTGGCCACCGTCACTCAACTTGTTCATTTGCTCCTGCAGTTAGGACTTTTTAATGTTCCCTGCATGTCGCACCTACTTTCATCCTCACACTATTCTCTTATCAAGGAAAAAATCTCCCATATAGAACTGGAACTTTCATACACTGCTGGAGGCAACGTAAAATGGTACAACCTTTTTGGAAAACGGGTGGGCAGTTTCTTAAAAGTTAAACATACAGGTACCATATGACCTAGGCATTTTACTCCGAGATATTTACCTAAGAGAAACAAAAGGAGATAACACCCAACAATTGGAAACAACTCAAATGTCTGTCAACAGGTGAATAGGTAAACAGACTATGATACACCCATTCTATAGAATACTATTCAGCAATAAAAGGAAATGACTGAAACACATTACAACAGTGGCTGAATTCAAAATCATTAGGCTGAGTGAAAGAAGTCAGACAAAAAGAAAGTGCATATGTATGGTTCCATTTATATATTCAATGCTAGAAAGTACAAACTAATCTAGAGTGAGAGCACATCGGTGGTTGCCTAAGGTAAGAGGAGCAGGGGCGGGCATGAGACAGAGGTTGCAAAGGGGCAGGAGGAAACTCTGCGGAGTGACCGGTGTGCTCATTCTCTTGATTGTGGTGATGGTTTCACAAGTATCAAAATGTACTAAATTGAACATTTATTGTACTTCAATTATAACTCAATAAAGCTGTGGAGAAAAGTTCTCTCTATACCACCTGATTCCTTCTTGGCCCTCTGTGAAGACTTCCATGACCCCCTCACCACTCCCTTAGGAAGGATTTATTGCTCCTTCTGCATTTGGGTTGCAGCCAAATTTAATAATTTTAATCTTAGGAATAACGTAGATCTGTCTTTCCACTCTAGAGCAAGCTTCTCGAAAGCAGAGTCTGGCTTTTTGTCACCCCAATAAGTGCTGACTGAATGAAAGAATGAGTGAATAACAAGTTAATCCAATTTGACTGGCAAATGTAAGCAAATGGTGGAGAAGGAGGAAATGTCAGGTGGGGGCCATGTCGGGAGGTTCTGGACTACCATGGAAAGACAGTGGGGAACTGTGGGTGGCTCTGGACTGCTACAGGCATGGAAGCAAGTAGGCCAGTTAGGAGGCTATTGCTCTGGATCAAACAAAATGAAATGAGATTTGAAACTAGAGAGCAGACAGTTAGAATGGAAGTAAAGCAAGTCATTTGAAACATGTTGTGGAGGTAAAATTTGGGAATTCCGAAACCAAGTTGGCGAGGTGAATAATTAGCAGGAAGGGTTGAAAGCAAAGATACAGTAGTTTATAGCCTGGAAATCCTCGTTTGATATTTCATCTGGCATTACAATTTGGGACTAAAGCTATTTTCCTAGCCACGTGCTTATCAATAACTGCCAGGGTCATTTAAGAAAGGGTCAGTTGAAGAAAGACTCAAAGATCTGTGTGCTCATGAAGTCTGTGACTTAACAACATAGTGTTATGATGTGCCCAGCATTGGTCTAAGCACTTGACATGCATTAACCTAGGTAATCCTTATACCGACCCCATGAAGTCTGAAATTATCATTTCCATTTCACAGATTAGGAAACAAAGGCACAGGAAAGCTAAATAACTTGCTCAAGTTCTCACAACTAGTAAGTGACAAAGCTGGGATTTGAAATATGCCTGAACAGTTCCAGTCTGTGCTCTGATGAACTTTGCAAAGCAGTACTAAATGAGAAGACAGGTGATCTAGTCCAGGGACACAGGCCTCCCCCCCCCCCCCCCCCCCCGCTGGGTGGCTTCTTCGTTCCCAAGCAAAAGCCAAAAAGTAACTAAATGTTATTTTAAAGCACACAATTCAGCAAAGGGTAAAAGAAAAAGTGTGAAAAATATTTCTTCATCCTAAATGAAAAAAAATTAGAAAACTATGGAGACCCTTTTCATTTAAAAACCCAAAAAGCCACTCACAGTTAAAATAACTCAGTCACTTAATCCTAGGTGTTTAATAGAATCTCCAGTGATTTTTTTTTAAGGTTTTAAAAAATGATCCTGCTTTAAATATAAAAAGATGTCACATGACAACACTTCAGGAATAGTTAGGAAATACAGGAACACCTCAGAGATATTGTGGGTTTGGTTCCAGACCACTACAAAAAAACATATATTGTAGTCACACGGAGTTTTTGATTTCCCAGTGCATATAAAACTATGTTTACATTATA
Organism: Eonycteris spelaea; assembly: GCA_003508835.1. Classification (NCBI taxonomy): domain Eukaryota; kingdom Metazoa; phylum Chordata; class Mammalia; order Chiroptera; family Pteropodidae; genus Eonycteris; species Eonycteris spelaea. Next base: position 4,021,899 of record PUFA01000069.1, read on the forward strand.
CTATAGTCTATTAAGTGTGCAATAGCATTATGTCTAAAAAATGCATGCACCTTAATTAAAAAATACTTTATTACTAAAAAAAAAAAAATGCTAATCATCACCTGAACCTTCAGCGAGCCATATTCTTTTTGTTAATGGAGGGTCATACCTTCAATTTGTAAAAAATGCACTAGCTCAAAGCGCAACCGAATGAGGTGAGCCTTTAAAGCATAAATCTAAAAACATGCCAAATAATGAATGGGTAATGAGTCCACCGAATGTTATCCGGGGCTAAATAGACATTGGCTTATGGTTTTTTCTATATGTGGTAAAAACTGTCCACCTATTAGAAACACTAAAGATTTTGCCCCTCTCCCTGCCTTAGGTCTGGAAACAGACTCTGAGCTGGAGATTTGTGTGCAGGTTTCCTGGGGAGAGCTCCTGGAAACAATCCCTGCGGGGGGGTGGAGGTGGCAGGACTGGGCAGAGGGAGAAGTCAGGCCGCAATGCAGTCACAGCGAGGGCCTCGGCCGACCCCCCAGGAGCTGTGGAACTGGGATGGCCCTGCAAGAGGTCCCGCATGGGGTGATGGGGGTGAGGGGGCCAGGCCGCTGTAATCCCATCGCAGCCCACACTCCTGGAAGCTGGGGAGGGGAGCCTGAGGCCTGAGGGGAGACCTGGGCAGCGTGGCCCTGGCCCTACCTCACTTCCTGCACACTCTTTTCCTTGTCATCTCTCCTGCTCTCTCTCCACCTCCTTTGATTTGAAAACAAACCGTGAACATGTTTTCCCTTGCTTCCTCTTTACGATCTCCTCAGAGGATTGTGATTACGTTCAGTGAGAATATTTCTGACATCTGCACACGGACTCCACATCTCTGAAATGAAGAATTTTCTGGAGTTCCTGAAGTAGCTGGAAAGAAACCCGAGGGAGGCATGACTCCTGTCCTTCCCAGTGTCTGGGGGAGAGGGGTCTCTGCCTGAAGGAAACCCTGGGCTCAGCGGAGTAACAAGACAGATTTTGGAAAGACCCTCAGACATGAAGACAACTAAAATGTAAATCACCTATTCTTAGTTGCTATTTTTCTCAGAGCTGTAAGTTCCCTAAGAATTTTTGAAGGATAGAACTGTGTTTTGCCTTAGAAAAGAAACATCTTTTGTACCTTGAGCACATGGAAGAAAATCAGTCAGCTCTATTGCCTCTCTCTTCCAACGTCTGGCTTTGACTACAAAAGGGAACCATATCTTTGAATGCTCAACTCTTGACCTACATACAACCTTCTGAGATGACTATAAATACTTTGGAGTAATGCTCAAAAAATGAAAATGTTCTTCATCTAACTTAAATCAACACCATTTCCTTAGAAGCTGTTGGTTTAGCAGCTTGCCCTGACCTGTTCCATTCTCCCCAGAAGGAGGCAGGGAGCGAGGGTCTCACAGTTGCTTCCATCCTCCAGGGCTTGTGAAATCACCCCCCTTGGGAAGGTGGCAGGGTGATAGCATTACAGTTGTGTCTTTATAAAGCTTTAACTGAATAGGTGTCCTTGCGGAGCAGCGAAATGCCTCTTCCCCTCACATGTGTGCTGCCCTGGCAGCTCCCTGCCTTACTCTACAGAAGCTGCCAATCGCCTCATTCTTAAGGAGGCTGTGGCTGGTTAAGTAAAGCCCCTCCTTCCTATTTCCAGGCAAAATCCTCATTTGACCCTGGGCAGGTATTCAATGCTTGAGTCTCTAATTTCCTGGCACCCCCACAGCTACTTCAAGATGATGTTATGAATGTGGGGGTTCTTTTTCAGTCTCCCAACTGACAGATTCATGGGTATTTCTGTCACTGGAACCCCAGCCTCCTCAGACATGTGATCGGGGATTTCAACCTGTGCCTGAGGGGATAAGGACTCTCGTTTGCATTTGTGGTTTCCATGTATTCCTTCCTGATTATTTAAACCCTTTCCCTTTCTATTGTTCCTCTTCTATTGTTCCCCCAAAGGACACCCAGTGTCCATCATGATAAGAACCTGAATGACAGGTTACCAGACAAACAGAAAATCTCTCTTTCTCTCTCTCTTGATCCAGAGCAAAGAACCTACTGTTTGGCGTTTAGCTAGATCACGTCAGAAGCTTTGTCTTTTATGTGTCATCCCCTCTCCTGGGGAAAGCAATCATTTTTAGTTTTTTTCCATGTTTATGGAATTTTTTTAAAGAATAGGCTTGCTCTTTCTGCCTGTCTGCTTTCTCCAGAAGCCCAAGCAAGTCTTTGGCTGCCAGCACTCAGCTGGGTATCTTAGTGGGCCCCAGATCCCATATTCCCCACAGGTTTCTCCCCAGCCCATGGAAACCTGGGCTGTGGGACAGGTGGCCCAGGGGATACGCAGATGAGTCCTGCCCTGCCCTTTCCTCTCATGCCCACCTGCCCACTCTGCCCTCTAACTCCTTGGAGGGCAGGGACTCACACCCACAGGCAAAAGGCCGAGCTTACATTACTCACTCCAGGGAGCCACACCAGGGTGGCAGTTGGTCACTTGGGGCAGACAGTTCCCTGCCAGTCCAGAAGGAAATGCTCTCAGGGCCAGTCTGGGATGTCTCTCCCTTCTCTTCCTCCCATCCTGGAGGAGGGTATGGATGGGAAGGGTGCTTGCTCCCAGCCCTTTCTCCTGTCATCCTGCTCGTAGCCCCAGAAAGCCTCAGAGCCAAAGGCAAGATGGTGCCAGCCTTCCATACCACATGTCTCTTGAAGCGTGTGTGAGCATTTTCCGTCTTCTGGCAAGAAATCTGGGCTATTTTAGAGCCATCTTAATTAGAGCTGCCTTCACTTCCAGTGTCTTTTAGGGAAATTCCAACCTGACTGACACATAACATGCACACACCTTCCACATTCAGCCATGAGAAGAAACTTGGGCCTTTCCCCTTGAAGGGAGTGCATATATGTGTCTCTATGTCAGTTTTTGTATTAATTTGTCACTTGGTGAATAATATTTAGCACTGCAATCAAAAAAAAAAAAAAAGAAACAACAACAACAAATAAACCAATCCTATGAGGAATTGATTTCCCTTCCACATCTGTTCACAAAGACATAAATCTAAAGTTTTGTTATTTTAAAAACCTCTAATGCAAATATCTAAAATTGCCAGGCTTTGAAGTTGGGCTTTTCGCTCAAAAGGTGTTTATAGGCCCGCTCCCTGGAGCTTGACAGCTCACCTTCTGCCTCCAGGCCCCAATCACACTGGTTACCTCCTGAGGTCCTTTCTGACTCACTGCAACTCAAGGTGATGGTGTCAGTGTCACCCATGCACAAGCTCCATGCTCACCCTCAGGTGGGATGCAAGAGGGACCCTGTCCTCAGGCGCATGCTGTAGCCAAGAACACAAACTGCTCATGAACAGCCACAATGTAAGTCAGAGGGTGGTTATTATGCTAAAGATAAAGTGGCATAGGTGGGCATAGGAGAGAGACTTGACATTTTTAGGAGAGGATGGAGCAAGATCCTTGGAAGATGTAGAATCTGGGCTGAGCCATGAAGGGTGGATGGGATTTGACCAAAGGAAACAGGGAAGAAGAGCATTCTAGAAGGAGGGCACAGCCAGAGCAAAGGCCAGACGTGGACAAAGGCAGGCTGGGTTTAAAGCATGACAATGAATTCAGGTTGGCTGCAGCATGGGACACAGGTGGGGAGAGCCACGAGGAAAGTCTGCAGTTGTGAGGGGTCAAGAACGATGTGGGTATGAGCGTGACATACCCTTATACATAAATGGCATTCTGTAGTTTCCAAAGCTTGCTTGCTTGCATGCATTATCTCATTTGATTGTCACAACAAACATGTGAGCAGGCAGTAGCCGAGATTATTATACAGATGAGGAAACCGAGACTTGGAAAGTTGATCCAATCTGCTTGAGGGACAAAGACACAGTGGAAGATCCAGGGTGAAAGCCCAGGTCTTCCCAAGCCTTGACTCAGGTGGTGGTAGTAAGAAGCCTGCAAAAGAACTTGCTTTTTAGTACCTGCCCGTACTGTATATTTGTAGAATTTTCGTTAGTTGGTTGGCTTTCATGTTTAATTCACCAAGTTTAATTCACTGTAAAAGCACCACAAAGTGGCCACCCCTGGATATCCTAGTCGAGTCAGTGACTTCCTGATAGGGAGACTGGAGAACAGAGGTCAGAGCTGTGGGTCTGGGATGTGACCTTGAAGTGGCCTCAGCAAAGCTGGCAGAGCTGGCGCAGACCTGCCGTCCGCTGCAGCTTCCTGGGCACAGGGGCCAGGACAATGCCGGGGGGACAGGGATGAGGCTCGCACAGCGCCGCAGTGTTGTGTCACCGCGTGGGGCTTGCTGATGTCGTCCCCCAGTAGTCCCCCGGCACCAGGATGATGGAGAGCATGGCCAGCAGACAGCGTGGGTACATCCCTGGGCCACTTGACATCTAGCTATACGGAGAATCGCGGTGGCTCCTAATTGCTGCAATCGCCTTGAACCTGGCCTGCTGGCCGGCCTCGGTCTGCTTTCGCACAGGCATGATCTTCAGAACCTTGTCCTTGAGGGACACCCCTAAAAAAAAGTCAATGATCTCAAACTCCTTGATGGGCAGAGAAAAGAGACTGATCTGCAGAGACTTAATCTTCGCTTCCTGGACCCTGGGACCTGGCTTGATGATATAGACCTACTTCTTGTCCTTGATTTGCTGCCATATGTTCCAGGACCTCAGCTCTAATGTTGACCACAGCTGAGACCCCAGCCCTGCCCGACACTCTCAAAGCCTCCCTGCCCTCTCATTCCAGGGCGCCTCCCACAGCACCAGTGCCATCAGGTTTTGTCTGGGAGAAGTGTTTGTGCATTTTCATGTGGCAAAACTGTCATGCTTCTAATTAATTCTGTGAGCCCACACCCGTGAGGAGCTCCCCCTGAGAGCACCTGGAGGGCAGTAGATCGGACTTCTGAGCCATTAGGTGCTGGGTAGTTTCATCAGCTTTGTTTGCTGTCTTGTTTGGCAAATGAGCCAGAAACCAGAGTGCAGCTGAGTGCCTTGGGATTGAGGGCTTTCAGAACAGGGAAGGAAGGAACTCTTGAGCTGGCCTTGCAAGGGGAAAGAATGAAATAGACTGGGCCCTCAAAAAATGTAACCTGCTGAACAGAGCCGCTGCTCTACTTGAAGCCAGGTCTAGAGGTCAGAACACAACAGAGGGTGACTCGGTGCTTCCCCCGAGGCCAGTCATGAATTCTGAAATGTTATCATGTCACAAGTCAGATGGGACTGACAGAGAAATGACCAGAGGCCAGAGTGGAAACTTCTGGGCAGTGATTCTGTGGAGGTGTAGGAGGCATCTGCAGGGTCAGTTCTAGCGGCAGTTGCTTCAAGCTGGCTCGCAGGAGTGACCTGTGGGTCGTAGGTGGCCGGAGATGACCACTGAGCTCGCATTCAGAGAACCAAGGCATGGTGGTACAGGTGACTAGGCGGGTCAGCCCAGAAACTTTCTGATTTCCTTTTGCATTCGTTTTCTAGCATTTAGGAGAAGGGCATGAGTGGGTTATCACATTTCTTTGCTACGGAACTGAGGGAGATGAGTTTGTCCCGCCTGAGTGGGTCAGTGACGAGAGTTAGCCTGTTGCCGGGGGTCCTGCCTGCCCTGCGTGCTGGTCGAGCCTCGCCGTGGGGACTCCAACCATGCTTTGCAATGACTTTGATGCAGCCCAGGAGGTGCCCCTGGCTCTTGAAAGCCAGTGGTAGCTTCCCCTCTCTGGATCCAGGGTCATTCTTTCCAGAGAACTTCTGGGGCCCCGCAGGCCCTTCTGCAGACCATTTCCTCCCCAGACCTGCGAGGCCTGCAACTGGCCGGTCTGAAGGATGCTATGCAAGAGAGACAGCCGGGGAAAGTGTCTAAGGAGGAGGCTGCTTGCCAGTGGGCCGGTTAGCATATCAGTCTGACGACACCTCTTATTTTAGACTCAGGTTGATGTTGGCTTCATTTCTCATTTTGGTCACAGTGGGTTTCTCAGCCATGATGGATGCACGGAAAGGCCACAGTGAGAAGACCAGTGTGATGCTTCCTTTTCATTTGATTTCCCAAAGTGTGAAATTTGGCACGTTTCCTCTCTTCCTACAGAGCTTTAATTCTGTGAAGGAACAATATGGGCTTTGTCATCACCATTCCCTCCCCAGCTCCCTTACTTTCTCTCCAGAGAAAAAGGCAGCCGGGTGGGAACAGTCAGGGGTGAAGGCTAGAGAGAGGCTGGGTAAATGAGAATAAACAGGTTTGCTCTTCAGGCCCAAGAGCTATGGCCACACAGACCCAGCAACCCCCTTCTGATGCCACCATCCACTGACAAAAGCGAGGAGAGCAGGGGAGGACATGCGCCCAGAGCAAGGAGTCCCATTCACCTAATGGCAGCTGCAAGGAGGGGACTTTCTGAAGCCCTCTGCTTAGACTGACTAGCCCTGTCCCCAGAGAGGCGCAGGGGCACATGCCAGCGCTGTTTATCACGGTAAGCTTACTGCAGCGACAGAAGGCTCCCGAATCTTAGCGGCTTAGCAGGATACAATCCAATGCAGGTCAGCAGAAAACTGCTCTGCGCAGTCATTCGGGGCCCAGGCTCCTTCTGCCTTGGAGGTCTCCACTGGACCATCTGTGTCCAGCTGGAAGATGGAGGAGGAAAGGGTGTTGGGGATTTTATGGGCCAAGCCTGGAGATGGCCTATATCAACTTCCTGCACATTCCACTGGTCACTAAACATCAAGGGAGACTGGGAGGTGTGTTCTTGGTGTCTTACGGGTTGAATTGAACACCCTCCCAAAAGGTGTCTTGAAAGCCAAACTTCTAGTAACTTAGAATGTGACCTTGTTTGGAAATAGTGTCTTGAGAGAGGTAATTGTATTAAAATGAGGTCTTTAGAGTGGGCCCTAAGCTGACTGGAATCGTTATGCAAAAAGGAAATTTGGACACAGAAAGGGAGGCACAGAGAGGCAACAACGGGAAGACACAGGTAGAGCACCCTCTGCAAGCCGGGGAATGCCTGAGGCTGCCGGAAGCTGAGACAAAGGCCTAGGACAGAGTCCCTCAGCGCTCTCAGAAGGGAACGACCCTGCTGACTGACACCTTGACTTCCAACTTCTAGCCTCCGGAACTGTGAGACAATAAATTTCTGCTGTTTAAGTCACCTAATTTGTGGTACTTTGTTATGGCAGCCCCAGGAAGCTAACAACACAAGCTGTGTGCCCAGGTTTGGGGAGCGTTCAGCCAGCTCTGCTACGCAATCTTTGTGTCAAACAGAAGAAAATGGGTGGCTCTTAGGGCCGCACCTGACACCTTCACCACCCCTTCACAAGCCCTCTCCCAAGGACTCCTCTTCCCCTTGGTTTTCTCTCGCCTTCTGCCCATGTGAAAAATAGAGAGAAACTTTGCTGATATCACCTTATTTTTTTCTCTTCCTTGGTCCACAAGTGCAAAAACCCTGCCAACACCTTACTAACTGACCTTAAGCAGATCCCCTTACTTTGTGGACTCAGTTTCCCTCCCTATAACATGGGAGCATTCTCCTCCCCTCAACAGGGGAGTCGGTTATGAAAACGATGCTGTGACACTTTGGAAATATAGCCTGCTGCCTCTGACGAGACAGCAATACTCACTGTAGCTGGAGAGGCTGTAAATCCTCCCAGCTGACCGCACAGAGCTGGACAGGACCCAGCACCCGGGAAATTGAGCTGGACTGGTGAGTGGAGGCTGGCGATAGTGGCTCGGCACAGGGGAAAGGCCTCTTTGTCCACCAGGCCTCCTCTCTCTCCCTGAGCCGGGGGATTGGGCCAGGGCCAGGAAGGGATGCACTGAGCTGGAGGCCCCGGGCATTAGCAGCCAAATGTGCCGTCTTGCTGAGACCTGGCATAGCAGGTGAATGACAGCCTGGAAGATGGAGAGCTGGGGAATAACAGTGATAAATGCTGCCATTTACTGAGGACTACTTTGTTTCAGATTCTGTTCCCAATTGTCTAACAATTCTGCAAGATGGGGAATGTGGGTCGTGCAGTCAGTGGGCAGGGTCTGGGTGGGTTTGCATCTACTCTCTCTTGGGCTATTTTAAACATCTTGGTTCAAAGCTAGTTATTTCACAGCCTTTGCTTCAGAATCCTCATTAGGAAAATGGGGATTAAAATGATGCCACTTCACAACCCAGGGTTACTCCCAGAAGCTCGGGTCAAGGGACAAAGGGCAGGGTCAGAGAGAAAAGCAGGAGGCAGGAATGTAGCCTTTGTCTGCAGAGGCACCCTTCCACCAACACACTCTGTTGCCCCAGGGAGCTGCTGGCAGCCAGGTTCTCCTGGCTGCTGGCAGAAGGTGGATTCCTGAGCCCACTCCTGTGGTCTCTGCCTTCTCCCAAGAGCAGATCTTCAGACTCTACTGGCCAGAACCAGGGTGAGGGCAGAGGTGAACATTAAGTGAATAGTGCCTGGCTCAAGGCAGGTGCTCAGTTAATGTTGCCCTTTATTATTATCCCCATTTTACAGATTGACAGACTGGGAATCAAAGATGTTCAGTGAGTGACTGAACTGGATTTGAACCCAAGGCTGACAGACTCTGAAATCTGTGCGTAGGAGTTATATGTGCACGCACACATGCGTGTTTACATTCACCTAAAAGATGTGGGCTCTTTCCTCATCTAGTCCCCAGAAGAGGCATGTGGTCTTCAGTTTCCGAAAATGAACAGGTTTCTTAGGAACTTGGAGCTTGGAAAGTGAACTCAACCATATGGGCAAGAGACACCTGTCCTTTTTTTTTTTTTATTTTTTTTTATTTTTTTTTTATAGCAGTTCTTCTTCCCTTTCTCCCCTTCCTTCCTTTTTTCTTTCTGCCTCCATTTTCTCTGCTTCCCCCTCCCTCTTCATCTTCTCCTATGTGAAAGTGTCTGTTCTACTCACCGGTCAGCTCTTCCCACTAAGGAGTGGGTTTTCCTCAGTCAGGGACAATAGAGGGTCAATAGCCTGGTCTCCAAAAGGTTTGTCTCCAAAGGGACAGGGCCTTACAGCACCTTTTCCTCAGATGCACACATCTATTGCCCCCCTTCCCATTTCTGAAGAAAATATGAAAACCAGGTTTTCTTAATGGAAGCTGAAGGTGCCCCACTTTAGGGCCACAGGAGAAGCTTTGAGCACGTGGGTAAGGAGCAGGACCCAGAGCTCTGGGCAGCAGAGAGGAGCTGCAGGGGACGTGCTCCTGACACAGGCTGACAGAGCTGGAACCTGACCCCCTGTGCTGCCACAGACCCAGCCACTCAGTGGAGCTGCGCGGTACCAGCTCTGGAACAGGTGGGCCTGGAGTGAGTGTCACCTGACCTGCTCCGTGAGCAACTCCCTTTTCATCCCTGAGCCTTGGTCTCCTCATCCATTAAAAGGGTATAATTGCACTTGGTCACAGTATCTGAGGCGATCAGGGCACACTAAGCATTCAGCAACACCTGGCTCAGGGTTTTTGTTCATGGTATAATTAGTTTAGGAAATGGTATCCCATCTGTTCAAATTTCTGTTCTTAGGGAGCTTCTTGCCCTCTGTTCAAGGGGGCTTGTCTTAGTGCATTTGAGCTACCATAACAAAATACCATAGACTGGTGACTTATAAACAACAAACAAGTATTACAGTTCTGGAGGCCGGAAGTCCGAGATCATGGCACCAGTAGATTTGGTGTCTGGGACAGTCCACTTCCTAGTTCATTGATGGCCATTTTTGTCTGTCTTCACATGATGGAAGGGCAAAAGACCTCCCTGGAGTCCCCTTTGTAAGGGCACCCATCCCATTCATGAGAGCCATGCTCTCGTGACCTAATCACCTCGTAATACCATCACATTGGGAGTTAGGATTTCAACATGTGAATTTGGGGACTAGGGGCCACAGACATTCAGACTATGGCAGGGCCTGAATGAGGGGCCCTGATAACGGTGTGGGGAGAGGAGAGGACTGTACTTCCCACTACATCATCTGTTCTCTCGCCCAGCGCATCCTCCTTTTGATGAGTTTTTGAGTGCCTATGATGTGCCAGACACTTCACTGGACACTTGGATTGACACATTTCAATCGGGACAAACATCACTGAGCACCTGCGATGTGTCAGGACCTGTGCCAATGCTGAATATCCAGAGATGAAGACGGGAACAACCTTGCCTCGAGGAGCTCAGTCTAATGAGGAAAAGCCGTAATGAGACGTGACAGACTACAGTAAGTGCGTCAGTTCATTCCACTTGTTGTTTCAAACAAGAGTCACCGAGCACCTAGTACGTGCCAAGCCCCGTGCTGGGCACTGCGGGTGTAGACATGAGTAAAACAAGACCCCTACTTGGAGAACTGAGAAATTAATGAGCAATCATTCAAGAGGGTTCCAAGTGCCCAGATGGCAGTAAGCACAAGAGATCATGGAAAACTTCCAATGTGGGGGTGACCCCACCACTGAGGCTCTGAGGGTTAGTAGGGGCTGGGGAATCCTAGAGGAGAGCTATGTGTAGGGAGACTTCTAGGGCTCTTGCTGCTGACCAAAGCACATATGCTGCCTTGAAGGGATGAGGAAAGGTTTCTTAAAGAGGCAGCTGCCTGAGTTGGGTCCTGAAGCATGAGTAGGAGCTCAGGGAGGCAGAGTGGCTGAGGACACTTCAGAAGGAAGAGACGGCATGTGCAAAGAAATGGGAGGATCACTTGCAAGAAGTCTGGCAGGGAGGTTAAGCAAGGGACAGATCCAAGCAGACTCCTTAGATGATAACCAGTTTGGAGGACTTGAGCCTGGGTGATGGGGAACTAATGGATAGGCTCAGAGATGAGGTCAGATCAGGGTCTGAGAAAGTGAATCCTCTAGGAGCCTGGATAAGGAGGGAAAGAGAACAGTTAAAAAGGAATCAGACGTTGGACCTACTCTGAAGCCTTTTACCTTAAAAATTGGGGAGACAATGATGCTAAACGTCTAACAGACAACCTTCCAACAGCTGCAGGGGAAAACATCCACCGAAGCATCAGGCATGGCACCGGAGTATCACCCGGTTATACCCAAGACGAACCAGGGTTCTGGCAAACGTGGCATTTACGAGGCACAGACCTATGCCTGTGCTGACACACAATGTGCTGACGCCTCTCTTAGAGCCTCAGTCTAATGTGAAGGAGAATCCAGGGAGGCGCGATTAGCTGAGTGATAGAGGCAGCATCAAAGAGAAACTCGGAAGCTTGGGACCCTCAGGTGTTAAAAAGAAGTAGGTTGAATAATCTCCCACCCGAATAAATGCCTCTGGGCTCAGGGGCCCGGCCCCCACCCCCGGATACTCTCATAAACCTCTGTCTTTGCTGGTTCTCCCAGAAACAGACCTTGGATGAAGATTTAAGACAAGTAGTTTAGTTTTTTTATTTGGAGGTGCCCCCAGAAAGCTAGCCCCCTACCATGAATGGAAAGTGAGACAACCAGGGAAGGATAGCCAACAGTGTGTGGCATTACTGGGCAGTGTTACCATGCAGGAAGCTGGGGTTCCATCCCACCGAAATATGTGGAGAACTGGTACATGCCTGTGAGTTGTCCAATCCAGTGGAGAGGAACTGGGGTATTTATCCACCCACTCACGTCTGTTCACACCTGAGAGCTGCTCCTAGGGGGTGCCTGCCCTGTGCTGGCTGAACACAAAAGTCTCCTCCTTGTCAGAAAACGACCCCCGGCAGAGAGAAGGTAGTCTTTTAAGGGCGGAGGGCAGGGCTTCTACAGCTTGTGTTTATCCCAGCAGTACTGATCATCAGTGTTAATTGTAATTGAAATGGCTCATATAATCCCTTATTTAATGTCTTTCCCTGCATTCGAAAATGCCTCATTCCATTCGAGGGAGAGTAGAATCTACCTGATGATAGAGACTGTATCACTGCTTAATACAACTTTCACCCCCAGGTGGATCTAGTTCAGTGTCTGGCACAAGGCGGGTGTTCAACAGATGTTTATTGAATAAATGTAATTTGGAGGTTGATAAGTTCATAGTAAAGGCCCAGTTCTCTCTGAATTTGGCATTAAATGCAGGGAAAGACATTAAATAATGATGTAGAACAATGCATACAGTCAGCCCTTGGCCCCATGGGTTCCCAACCAAGGATGGAAAAACTATTTTCGATCTGCTGTTGGTTAATCCACAGATGGGAAAACAGGAGATATAGAGGACCAACTGTATATTTATTGAAAAAAATCCATGCAGTTCAAACTTTTATTGTTCAAGGGTCACGTGGATGGATAGCTAGATAGATGATGATAGATAGATGATAGATAGATAGATAGATAGATAGATAGATAGATAGATAGATATTTGGAAACATCTTGCAGACCCTGCTTTACCAGGTTTGGGGTTTGGAGAGAGGAAAGAAGAGAAGAAGATAGGGGGCTAGACTGTATGCATTGTTCTACATCATTTTATATGACTTGGGCATCCAGGGATTTCAGCAACTGCAGGGCGTCCTGGAACCGATCCTCCATGGATACTAAGGGATGACTGTAGTTAAGTTTTTGGTGAGTCGAAAGTTATTTACACACAAATTTTCAACTGCAAAAGTCAGCACGCCTAATCTCCGTCTTGTTCAAGGGTCAGCTATATTTGCCTTCATCTAGAGTAATAAAAGCCCTAATATTCAACCTTCCAAGTGACTGCTTAGAATAAAAGATACTTTCCCCAGCCTCCTACAAAGCTGAGTGCCCATGTGCCTAAGTTATAACCAATGGGTGGAACTGACAACTGCATTTTTCAGGATGTGTCCTTTCAGGTGGAGGTGCATCCATCTTCTTCCGTCTTCCCTTGCTGGCTGCAATTTGGATATCATGGTCGGAGCTGGAGCAGCCACCTTGGATCATTACTGGAAGCCTTGGCCCATGAGAATAGTGGAAGCCAGAAGAGCTCAGGACTCTGATGATCAGGCAGCTTCTTCTGCTCAGCCCTGGGTGGAACATCTGGTCCTGCTTTACCTGTCAGAGCCCTTGGTTATGCTATCGTTGTTTGGGGTTTTCTGTCACATGCAGCTGTACAAATTAATCTTAAGTGACACACACAAGGTGACCATTAGATTAACTTCCGGGAAGAGGGAGGAATAAGTGACTCCCACGTAGTGGATGGAGAAGAGGATCCATCTTGCAGAAAGAGAGCCTGGGAATCATCCCACGGGCTGTCTCCTACCTCTATCCCCTCCCACTTCCCCAGACAGAGCCAACCTCCTCAGGGTTTGGAGAAGTTCTGTTCTCCCTCTCTGAGAACAACTACTCCAACAGACTCTCTCTCCTTTGGAAAGTTCTAGACGTGCCCACAGCAGGTCCGGGGCTGAGTGCTGTTGACATCAAAGTTCTTGGGGGAAGGAGAGAAAGGTGACCCCTTTTTTTACCGGGATCCTGCACCAGGGAACAAAACTCAGCGCCTTCGTAGCACTCTCTCACAGCCTGCTGTGTTTGGGGGTCGGCGTAGACACCAAAGCAAGTAAAATACAGAGAGACAAAGATATAGGAGTCATAGGGAACAGCCATGAACACACGTTGTCACGCGGACGCAGAGGTTCTAAGAGCCCAGCGATTCGGAGCAGGGGCCGTGGGGGAAACGTCTGACCCTCCCCACCAGCAGGGCTCCATCCATTTGTTGTCTCCCTTCTCCTTCCCCAATCTTGGCTGTCCCGGGGCTGCCTTCGGGACAGATGTCGCAAATAAGGAGAAGTCTTAGAAAGAGGGTCGCTCCACTGGGTAAATCTGTCTTTCTAGCCATGCACAGTTCTTGGGGTTATACTTTTGGGTAAGGGTCTAAGGGACAGTGTGACCCTGGACAAGTCCCATGAGCTCCTCCGGCCTCGGTTTCCTTTGGGGTGCTCTGAATAGGTGGGGGATGGTTTGGCTTGCCTTAGCTGGGGGCACCCAGGAGAAGGTCAGGGCGCGGGGAGAGGGGGCACCGGGCTTGGTACCTCCCGGCCTGGGACGGGCGGAGCAGCGCGGCGGAGCTGGCAGCGGGCGGGGCGGCTGCCGCGGGCCGGGGCGGAAGGCCGGGGACCCCGCCTGGCCCCTCCCGCGGGCGGGGCGGCCCGTGCCGGCTCCTCCCCCGCGCCCGCTGCCTGCTGCCCGCCGGGATTAGTCGTCGCGCGCGGTTCCGCAGGTGGCAGCGATGGCCCAGTCCTGAGCGCCCCGCCATGGCCGGCGCCCCCGGGCCGCTCCGCCTGGCGCTGCTGCTGCTCGGGGCGGTGGGCAGGGCCGGCCCCCGCCCCAGGTGAGGCTGCGGAGCCGCGGGGTAGGAGGGAGGCGGGGGCGCGGCGGGCGGCGGGTCCTGACGCGGCCGGCTGGACTTGAGCGAAACTCCGAGACTGCAGGCGCCGGGAACCGAAGCTTGGAGGAGAGTAGGGACTGGGGGGCTTGGCGTCCTGGGCTGTGTGGCGGAGGTGGCTTGGCGGGCAGGCGACACTCCCATCATCCCAGGAGCGGCGCCCTGTTCCTGGCCGCCCGGGGCCCCCTGTCAGGGCGCCAGCTGCCCCGCGGCCGCCGGGCGCTGACTTCTACGCCGCGTCTCCGCGGACACTTTCCCAACTCCCTCTCCTCGGAACCCCGTGCCAGCTGCCCTGCCCCAGCCCGAACTCGCCCCCTACCTGACCTCAGCCTCCTCTCACTGAGCCTGGACCCCTGCCCCGTAGTGCCTACCTCCTCAACCTACCCGCTTACTGGTGAAAGACGCTGAGAAGGCTCTGGGAGGAGGACACAGAGGGCCAGGATGTGGACACCCAGGTCCATTACCCCTCGCCAACCCTCCAGCACAGCCCTGACTCATAGCCCCAGGGACCCTACAGGAGCAGCCTGTCGTCCTTCCTTGTGACCTCTCAGATGGAACTTGAGTGAGTGTCCACCCCGCCCCACCCCCGCCCCTGCGGCAAACACCAGGAGGCCCCCCGCTTTTCTGGAAGCAGCCAGGCCCCCCTCACACACGGGCCTGAGCCCCTATTCTGACTGACCCCCCCCCCCACCGGCCGACAACACACACCAGAGCTCATGCTGAGACACACAGCTTGGCCTCCTTCATGCTGCTGGAGAGCAGGCCTCAAGCTGGACCCCTGAAGCCCTTGCCTTTGGCCTTTACTGTCCTCTCTGCCTGTCCTGCCTCCAAGCTCTGAACTGGAAACTGTGGTCAGCTTGCTTTGGGGGAGGGGAGTTGTTCAAAACTGCTGTGAGATGCTTGAGCAGAGAGCAGGCACAGGCTTGGGTGGCTTGTCCTGAGTCAGGAAACCATTTCTTCCCGTCACCTTTCATTCCTACTCCCAGATGTAAAATCCGAGAGCTTTGGGGAGTGGGCCTGTAGAGGGTTTGAAATGTGTCCCAGCACAGATGGGAGGCAGGATGAGGGGCCTTGGTAGGGGCTGACCCCTTAAGAATCTGAATGTGGACAGATGTGTCTCCCAGCTAAGGTGACAGACCATTATCCACCCTGAGATTCTTTTCTAGATTCCTTTCCTCTCTATCCCCCAGGCCAGTTACTACCCCAAGCCAAAGGAGACACCCTTCCTCTTACAGCACCTTCCCACAATGCTCAGCCAGGCATTGGCTTCCCTGGTGGGGGGGGGGTTGCTTAAAATCTTTTGGGAGCCAGAACTGCAGACTGATTACCTACTTCTCTCTCATCCTTGCCTCCTCTTTTGGTCTGGGATGGGATTATGGTAGGAGACGTCCAAGGGAAGGGGAGGCCATCCTGCTCCAAGTCAAGTTTGCAGACTGGTTCAGATTAAGGGAAGAGGAGAGGTTCTGGAGGCTGCTTGTCTTCTTCCCAAAGTTCCTTTACCCAGAAAGTCAGGGGCCTTGAACCTGCCTTTCTTCTGATCCCCTTATTCCTCAGCCCTGGGCCAAGGGCAAAAGCCAAATATCCAGGGGCCATAACTGGGTGCGGGGCGGGGGGTGGGGAGGGACAGGGGCGTAGCTCAGGACAGAGAAGGGCAGGATGAGCCAGAGAGAGTAGAGGTTTGGTGCATGCTCTTGTTGGGGTCCCTGAGCATCCCTGGCCACTGCAGTGATCTGAGGATCTGAGCAACAGAGGCTTTGAGGTTTCGTTACATGAGGTTGTGACATAACTTCATGTCCTCCTATAAGACCAAAAAATGGTAAGTTTTGCATTCTGTTTTCTGTTCATGAGGTTGGCAAGACTAGGGTTACTCCCTCCATGTCAGAAAAGGATTCCCTCTTTAAGGTAACCTAGCAGTTCGAAATCAGAGAGGAACAAGGGATGTGGGCCTGGGCTGGTCCCTAAGACATGCCTACCCAGGTGAGACTGAAGGAAGATCACAGAGCGAGCTCTCCCTTGTCAGGTCTGGCCAGGCAGGCGTGTGGCTGAATTGAGCTCTGAAGAAGGGGACCTGGGATACTTGATTGTTGCTGGGAAGTACCATCCACCACTCTGCCCTTATTCCTTACTTCTCCAAGATCCCTGTGAGGGAGACAAGTAGGCCTTTGACACCCAAAATTAGAACCAGACCAAGCTGGATGCAAATATTGGGTCTGCTATTTGCTGGTGATCTTGAGTAGATCACTTAACCGCCCTGAACTTCAATTTTATTCATCTGTAAATAGGAATCACAAGTTCTACCACACAGGTTATTTATGGAGAGGATTGAGACCCTGGCACCCTGAGACAGGAGCTTCAGTCACTTGGGGGAAATGACCCGTTTGTCCTCAGAAATCTGCCAGCCTTCTCCAAGGCAGCAGAATAGGCCCCGGCCTCTGTACTCCAGCAAAGGGCGGGGGAGTCAGGGTCCACAGTGGTCAGCATGGATGTTGTTCTGAGCTGGGCTCCCTCCCTGACATAGACCCCGGGTGGGTGCTGGGACAGGAGCAACCAGAAAGTTTCATCCTGCCCTCCAATGTCTTACCTGTGGCCTGCCTCTAGGCAGATTCCCGTGTGTGTGTGTGTGTGTGTGTGTGTGTGTGTGTGTGTGTGTGTGTGTGTGAGAGAGAGAGAGAGAGAGAGAGAGAGAGAGAGAGAGAGAGAGAAGAGAGAGAGAGAGGAGGTGGAGAAATAGAGATACAGAAATAGAGACAGGTAGAGAGAGTAGAGAGAGACAGACCAGGGGATGAGGGGTGTGGGATGTATGAGCCTGTTACTCCATGTATTTGTACATAATACTGTGTGTGACAGTCTGCCTATGTGTGAGTCACTGTGTTTGAAACATCTCAGCATATAATTGTGTGTCTGACAGTGTATATGTGTTTGTGGTCCCATGTGTGACACTACAACTATGGGAAGGGAGCTCTGTGTATGTGTGTGAAACATCTTAGCGTGTGTGACTGTCTGCTAGTGTGTGTCCTTGTGTGGGTGAGAGCATGCTTGTAACAGAATACATGGCTGTTTCTCTGTGTATATGTATGTGACAGTGTGAGTTCAGTATATGTCAATCAAGGGGTGTGTGTGTGTGTCCGTGCGTGCGTGTGTGTTGGGGGTCCATGTCTCAGTGTGTGAGTATGTACTTGACTGTGTGCGTTTGTGCGTGTGAAAGAAACTCTGGGTCATGTGTCAGTACGTAAACCTGTGCTGGGTGGTGTGGGTGATAATGTGTGTGACAGTGTATCCACGTGAGGGCTGTTGTGCATTGGGAATGTGTGTGCAGTTTTCCTTTCCCTGCCCTTCCATGCACATATCTGGGTCCCTTAAGGAAAAAAAAAATGAACAGGGTCTAAGAGCCAGGGGTCTGACAGCCCCACCCCTCTAGGGCACAGGGTCCAGCGGTTTGGGCTCTGGCAGGTGGACAGAGCGGAAGGAGGCGCAGGGTCCTGGGAGGAGGCTTCAGGGAAGATAGTTTCGGAGCCCCTTTCGGGAGGTCTTCTCCCATTTTTCCCACCTCAGTGGCCCAGAGAGTCAAGGTCTCTTTCCTTTTTCCTTCAATCAAAAAGGTTCCCAGAAAAGGAAAGAATCTGAGGCACTTGTTCATTATGAGAAATAAAACTGTAGGAGGAATTTTCAGGTAGCAGCCAGTCTCTGGGGAGAGGGTGCCTTCCCAGGGTGTGGGAAAGCCCCTCGCCTAGAGAACGACCACTCCATCTCCATCCCTCTCTGCTCTTCCTCTGCGCACTGCCCCCTTGCACAGGACTGGTCAATTCATAAGGATTTTCACCTACGTTATCTTGCTGGATCTGTGCGGTAACTCTTTGAGAAGAATGAAATGCTCATTTTACAGGTGAGGGAACCGAGGCCCCAAAAGATTATAATGTGTCTTATCAGCCCCACATTAACAGGAAAAGCTGGGGTTTAAACCAAGAGGCCAGAGGCCTGGGTAGTTTGTAACTGTTCAGAGCTTGCACACTGCTTTCTCCTGGCATCCTTTCTCAACTCCTGCTTCCTCCTAAAACTCTGGAATCTGAGGGATACCCTCTCCTTATTCTAACCTCCACCCGAGACATTGTCCCTCTTTGCCTTCATCCCCTTCAGAGAGATCCTATGCAGCCTAGCAAGTCTCAGTTCTAAAAACTGCCAACCTGTCCTCACTGGCCCCATAGGCCCCTCCCACTACTGCCCTGTTCTCTGGGCCTGTTCTCCTACCCGTGTGAGGAGCAGAGGTATCTACCACTTGTCCTCTCTACCATCCAGCACCCCCAGCCCCACCTCACCTGGCTTGGAGCAGGGACTCATATCACAGGAGGATGAAACAGGGCAGGGGCTGGTAGACAGGGCCTTGCCCTTTCCTCACTGCTTCCTGCCTGTGAGCGTGGATGGGGTCCTGAGTATCCCCACTTGGCTTTGCCACCACTACCTATGATGGCTGCTGGAAGATGTCACATATGAGGCAGATGATTGGTCCTTGGCATGAACATATGTTCATCTCCTCCTTTTGGGAGTTTGTTGATCTTAGAATTGAGGGAGAGGTGGGGCCCAAACTCCCCTGGAAGCCAGACTGCCTGGTCCACTTTGCCCTCTCCATAAATAGCAGAAATTGTGAGCACAGCTGCCATTGACTGTGCATTTTCTATGCCCCAGGGTTGTTCTAAGCATTAACTCAATCCTCACAACAATCCTGGTGGGTAGGGACCAGTAACGGTTTCTACTTTGCACATGTGTAAACTGAGGCTGGAAGTTAAAACTCTTGTACAAGGCCACACACTTAATTTATGGGGGATTAATTTATTAACTCAAGGTCAGGCCAGGTCGGAGCCCAAAGCCAGGGCTGTTTACCCTCCACTGTGTTGCTGTGTTCACCTGAGCACCTGGGCCCTGGTTCACTGGGTGGCCCCCAGCCTTGTCCCAGACCAAATCCTCACCTCTGTGCCAGGTCCTGCCCACTACTCTCTCCCTGGCCCAGAAAATCCTCCTGAATATCGATCCAAGGCTTTACTCAGTGAACATCGGTGTCTCCACTTCTACATCATCGTCCCTGCTTGATCCCTCTGCTGAAATGCTCACCTTTCACCCTCGCTAGCCCTGTCTCCTCCATCCATCCCCACTTCACTCCCAGCTCACAGTCCCCAGAGTCCTCTAGGGTTCTCAAGTCTACACTGAGCCCTGCTCCAACCACTCCTTGTACTCTTTCATCCAGTACCTTCTCTGTTATATCCCGCAGAGCGTTTGACCCCACCCCACCCACAAGTGTCCTGGGGACTCTCCCAGGCCAGGGCTATGTCCTTCATCTTTGTGTTCCCATGTCCCTGTCCCCCATTCACCACCCAGAGTCTGGGACAATATGTCTTCCGTAAACACCAGGCTGGGGAGAGGCCTGAGGTCTGGGAAGTTTGTGCTGGGTGTGGGGAGGGGGGTTGAGCAGTATTTAGAGACCCTGAGCTGGTACAGGAAAAAGATAGAGAACCCCTAATGTTAAGAAGGTCTCTACCTGAGGAGAGAAGACACAGCCTTGTTCTTATTTGTGTGTGTGTTCTCATAATACTTTATTTTTTTAATCGATTTTTAATTATAGTTGACATACAGTATTATATTAGTTTTAGGTGTACACAACATTTATATAACTTATGACGTGATCACCACAATAAGTCTAGTGACCATCTGTGACTGCACATGGTTATTACAATATTATTAACTATAATCCCTCTGCTGTATATTATATCCCCATGACTTATCCGTATAACTGGAGCCCAGTCTGAGGGGGACACACAGTGCCATCTCAGGGAGCCCTAGTCTGAGGGGGAGACACGGGCCACCCTCAGGGGGCCCCAGTCTAAAGATAGTTTCACGTCTGAGCAGGTGACAAGGCTGCCTCTGTCTTGAAGTTCCCTGGGGTGTTGGTGGCCAGATTGGCTTCATGGTTAAAGACCTTGGCCTTTAACCCCACACCCCACCCCCATCCTGAGACTGCTGATTTCCCCTCCTTGGCCCAGACACACCTTCTGCCCCAGTTCCCAGCAGTGACCTTGCTTCCTGCCTGCTTTCCTTCTAGAGAGAGAGATCAAAGGGAAAATCTCCCTAGTCTCTCTGTTCTCCCATCACCAGCAGTTGGTGCATTCAGGGGCTGGGAGAAGAAGGAGAAGGGGTTAGGGTGGGGTGGGGGTTGGTCCACTAGGCTTGGCTCTAGTGAAGACTCCTGACCCCTCAGTTGTAGCTAAAATCATGCCACTGCCTTCATTGTTGTTAGTTTGATTCTGTTTTCATTCATTCATTCATTCATTCATTCAACGAATACACTTGAACTTTGCCCTCAGAAGAACTCCATCATTCAGGTAGCCCCACCTGTAGCCTCAGCACATTTACTTCAAGAATGTGGCTGGGGCTCAAGCCAGCTTGGTCCCCGCCCTGGGGCTTCCTATCAGCCCCACACATGAGACCAACAAATGACAACCTATGTCTTTATTAAGCAGTGTCTTAGAAACCAGGCCTCAGCTTGAACTGGGGCAGGATTACTCAGAAACCAGATCCCACAAGTGCTTAGGTTACCACCAGTCAAGGGGACAAGTCTCCAGAAACAGCTATTTTAATTTCAGCACATGTGTATATTTTTGTGATTTCAAAAAGTAAAATTTTGTTTTAAATTATGTATAGGCCCTAAATTTTATACAAGGGGCTCCCTGGTCATTTCAGCATCTATAGTCTATACATGAAGAATATTTATAGTTTAAACCTGTACAGGAAAAAAAAATGCAAATGAAAAAAACATAGTCCCAAGACATATCTAAAGGAAGTACACAAAAATGTTCAGAATGGACCATTCTCTACTTGGGTCACTGTGCTAAAAAGCCAGTTCTGTTACCTTATCTGAAAATTGAGGTTCATATTCACAGATGGGGGATCCCCTCCCATTGCAGGCTTGATCTCCATGTTCTAGAACTTTTCTGACCCCTTCTCTCCATGTCCTCAAGACTCCTCCCTCTCCAGCCCATAGAAGCTGAGCTGAATACTTGATTGTGGTGTTGTTAGAACGGGGCACTGGGGGATTGTATTGCCCCCTCCATTGGCACCATTGCCTTGCACATGAGGGGTGTAATGGTGTTGAATTACCAGGCTCTGTGGCACTGAATCCCGCAACACCGCACGCCTCCAATACTCCGTCACATTTACTGGGGGTCTCTAGGACGTAGCCTCAGCTCTGTTCCTTGAGGTGCTGTGTGACCTTGACTTAGTCTCTCTCCCATTATGGGCTTGCATTTTCCCTTCTAGAATGGTTGAAAGCAAGGATTTTGCAGGGAGACTGCCAGGGCCCTGAGAAAGGAGCCGGTGGCAATTACAAAGCCTGAGCCAGGAACTCTCTCCTAGGCCATGGTCAGATGAGACCGTGAATGACACACACACTCTGCCCTCCTCTCACCCACTCACCCCGCCCTCCAACAGCATCAAGTCGATTGACATTTGCTGGGCACCACTACACACCAGGCTGTGCACTGGTCCCTGGGAGGGATAAAGGTGTCAAAACATCCCCCTGGAGCCCTCTGCAGTGGTGACTTGTTCTCTCCTCCTCTCAGAGACACCAATGCCTGGTGGAGTTTGGGGCTCTAAGGTCCCTTGGAGATCAAGAAACAAAGTGTATGGGGGGCAGGGGCGTAGAAGAGATGTTAGCTGGACCCAAAGGGCCCCCATTTCTGCCCTTCCCCCTAGGGTGCCACTGTGTCCCTCTCCGAGACAGTACAGAAATGGCGAGAATATCGACGCCAGTGCCAGCACTTCCTGACTGAGGCTCCACCCCCAGCCACAGGTGAGTCCAGGTGGGGCCCTCACCCAACCAAGTCCCTGAAGGCTTTGAAGACCCCCAACTTGTAGTTGGGCATCATTTGCCTCTCCAGGATTCCACATCTGTCCTCTGCCTTGGGCTGTTGCCTTGTAGCTGTCTGTTCCCCCTTCCCCCAGCTGGAGCCCCTCAGGAGCAGGCACCTGGCCTTTCCGTTCTGTGTCCTCAGCACTTTGTGCCCTGTGCAGGAGCTGGAGGCCCGACCAACATATTTATAGCAATAAATGTTAAGGAGGATTTGTGGGGTGGTCTTTAAAGAACACAGGATTCTATACCTGAAACTAATATAAAGTAATAAATGATTGATAGATAGATAGATAGATAGATAGATAGATAGATAACAAGCACAGGACTGAAGACAGGCCTGGGTTCAAATCCTAACAGTGACTTTAGGAAGGTTATTTCAACCATGTGAGCTACTATTTCCCCCTCATCTGTGGTGTATAATTTAAGAATAGGCCTGTAATTTATTTAGCACTCATTTACTATGCTCAGCTCTCTATGTACTATACACTATTTGTTACTATCTCAAGCTCTGTAGGACCAGGATTACTCCCATTTTCAGATGAGGAAACAGACATTAAGCAACTGGCTTAAAGTCCCACTGTCGATAAGTGGCCAGGTCCTGCTGGGTGGAGAAAGCGCTTGGCATATAGCAAACGTTTAGCAGCGGGGTAGCAAAGTGCTGGTGTCTGACCCACCAGCCAGCCTCCGTGGTGGGGAGGGAAGGGGATGCTCCACCACCAGGCCGGGACTCATGACTGTTCCCCTGCACCCAGGCCTGTTCTGCAACCGGACTTTTGATGATTACGCCTGCTGGCCAGACGGGCTGCCCGGCTCCTTCGTGAATGTCAGCTGCCCCTGGTACCTACCCTGGGCCAATAGTGGTGAGTCCCCTCCCCTCACACGGACTACCCTTTCCCGGATCCAGGAGGCTGGGTGTGCTGTGGGAGCACGCCGATTCCTTTCCACTGAGACACAGCCCTCCTCACCCCAGAAGTTCCTTAAACCCTTTTATGGGTGGTCTCCCTGTCATTTGGGGAGGGGCGCAGTGAGTAGTATCAAGTATAACCTGGGCCTGAGGCCTGTGCTGGCAGGTGGGGTGGGGGAAGTGTGGAGTCCGACTTCAGAGTGAAATGTGTGTTCCCTCATCTAGTAGTCAGGGAAGGAGCCTGGTGGGTACAGATTTCGGGTGTTCAGGGAGGGGCGTTACCTGGAAGTGTTATGGTTCTGAAGTTTGTGTATGTACGTATATATGATGGGTGTTTATAAGTGCCCCCTACCTGGCCACCTCCTGACTCTTCAGGGGTTCACTAGTCAGATGAACCCAGGTGGGGGTAGCTATCAGGGTGCTGGTGGGGCTGTCCCTCAGGCCCTCCCAGGCTCACTTCTGTCTGCAGAGGACATCCTACACTGGGAAAGGTGCGACCAGGTAAGTGAGAGGGTCACTGGAGTACAGAGATCTACAGAGGCTGCAGGGGGAGCTCTGACTGGAGGAGCAGTTAATGTGCCCCCACCCCTATCCATCTATCTCGGGCACCTGGGATGCTAACAGGAAACAAGCACCCTGCCTCAAGGAGCCCGGTAAGGGGAGAAAAGACACTCTCTTAAAATAATAACTATAATAATAGCTAATATTTATTGGGTACCTATTATTTGTCAAGTCTTGCCCTAAAAACAGGGTATTTACTTAATCTTTACAACTACCCCGTGGTTATGCTTCTGGTACAGATGAGAAACCAAGGCCCCGGAAAGTTTAAGCCACTTCCTCCAAATAACGTGGTGAAGTTGGAGGAATTTGCAGAGCCAGGATTTGAACCGAGTCTCTATTCTTAACCACTGTGTGTTGAAGGGACCTGAGACCCAGCAGAAACTGGCCCTGAAGTAAGTGTGAGAATGAGGTCGTACTGTGGGAAGCCAGCTGTCTTCCTGGAGGAGGAGGCCCCTGAATAGAATATCAGGGCACCTGGCAGGACCTGGCGTGAGCTTCACTTCAGAACTTGAGACCGAGGTCAGGTGAATCCCTGACAGGAGTCCTAAAGAGGCTTTCTTCTTCTCCGCCCTCCCAGGATACCCACCTCACCCTGAGGGGTGCAAGGAGAGCCTGGGCCGGAAACGGGGGCACCTGGCTAAGACACAGAGGGGCCCTTCACACAGCACTTCCATGGCCTGTTGTAAGCATTTACATACTTACATTTATTTAATCCTCACAACAGCCCTATGAGGCCAGTACTCTGATGATCCTCCCATTTTGCAGAGGTGGAAACCGAGGCACAGAGATGCTAAGTGACTGTTCCAAGCTCATACAGCTTGTGAGTAGCAGACCCAGGACTCAGGAGTCTGGTTTTGAGTCAGTATGTTTCACTGCTACACCAGGCTTCCTGGAGTGTGCATGCATGCATGTGTGAGTGGCATATGTGTGTTCCTGGGCATGGAGACAGGTGAGTGGTCTGGGCCTCTGCTGCCGGGCTTTCCCCGAGGGAGGGCAGTGAACCACCTGCCCTCTTCCTATAGTTAGAAAAGTTGAGTCTTACAACCTGATGGTTCTGCTTACCAATGTTTTGATTGGCTGCATGAGCTTGAGCTAATTCTCAGACCTCTCTGTGCCTAGGAAGGCTCACCTGGGACATGGGATAGAGTCAGGTGATGAGGGTGTTGGGAGGATTGCAGGTTTTTGAAAACTGGTTGCTGTTCATTTTTTTCCACCACCTTACTTACCTGCCCTACCTCCCGCCATACCTACACTTTCCCTGCCTCACAAAGGTTTGAGGCTGGCTGCTTGGCCAGCCTGGGCTGTGCCTCAAGACCCCTGGGAGCCAGGCACAGGATGGGCCCATCACTCAGCACTAAGCTGCCCCCAACTCGCTCTACTGCTTTTGGCTCCATCCATCACCTTTAATTTTATTTGAGCAGGAAATAGGTCCTGGTGGTGCCCGTTTATGAGCGAACACAGTTTTATTGCTTTTTACACGAAGATAACGGCCTCTGCACAGGCCCCCTGCCAGCCTCTGCCCCCCTCCCACTCACCAAGCTAATTCACTCCCTTTTTTGACACTCAGAATCACTGCCTCTGCCTCCCGCCCCTTCTCCTTGAGTTAGGGATCCACAGAGACACCCACCACGGGCTCCCCTGGGCAGAAGCTGGCACCATGGGGTTCCCTCACCCCCACCCAGGGCATGTGGGAGCAGGAAGGGGTCAGTTTTGGAGCTTTCTTGGGCTGATCAAGAGAGTAGCCTGTAGAGAAACTCCAGTATGAGTTAGGGGTGGGCAGAAAGAAGGGGGGTGTCTTAGACAGGGGCCCAGCAGAAAACATACTCAGCTGAAAATCTGAAGAGAATTTGATGGAGAGGGCTCTTACAAAGGCTGGGCAGGGCTAAGGGCCGGCAAGGTATGTAAAACACCAAGGACCATAGCTATGGGAAGCTTAGCATCCCTAGACTTGAGTGGACAGAAACAGGGCTATGGGGCTCCCATGAGAGCTAGAGGTCTTGGTGACAGAGAAGTCACCTAGCAGGGCTGTAGTCACAGGTGAAGCCACTGCCAGAACCTCAGAATTAAAGCAGTAAGGGAATAAGGGAGAGATACCCCAACCTCGCTCCTTCCACCTTCCTACCTTCTGTTTCTGCCTCCCATCAGTCAAACCCAGTAGTGGGCAGCAGCCAAGTAATTCTGTCCACAGGGATCAACCTTCTGGGGTACAGAGGAGGGCAGGGGAATGAGTGACTAGAGAAAGATTTAAATTCAAACCAATTACCAGACACCGGGGTTAGGTCTGTGTCAAGAGCTAGGAATGCCAGTGAGATCTCCGAGGGGTGTGAATACGTATGTGTGGGGGAGAAGGGGCCGAAGAGGTCAGCTCAACGGCCCAGTAAGTGGTGCTGAGGAGGTCAGAACTACCTCTTGTGCCTGGGGAGTGCCATCAGGAAGGCTTCCAGAGAGAGATGGGGCCAGGCCTGGAAGAATAGACAGGTGGAGAAGATGGGATGGAGGGCCCTCCAGGGAGGGGGCACATAAGGCTCCACCTTGGAGGTGTGGCCAGGCCTCAGGCCTCTGTCCTGAGGGAAGCCAGCCAGCTCTTGAATTCTAGCCCCTCAAATTCCAAACCTGGGACTCCAGATTGCATGAAGAGGACAGGAGCAGATGAGTCAAGGAAAGAAGGGGTTCAAAGGAGATGCTTGGTGTCAACAAGATTTTCTCTGTAAACCAGAAGGCTGGGGTGGCTTCAGAGACGCTATTGCCTGAGAGCCCACCGACACCCTCCCCCAGCAGCCGATTTGATTGTTACAAATCCTTCTGGTCTCATTAGCTATATCCCCTCCCAATCTCTACCTGTTTGTTAGTTTAGTTCTAATTTTATGAGAGTCATAAAATGCTTTTAAAACAGCCTATCACTCAACAATTCTTGGAAACTCTGACAGGTGCCTCCCTTGAGTAACGTTGAGTGTCGGAGCTTTCATGGCAGGCCGGGGTTGCCAAAGGGAGACCGAGGCCCAAGTTTGGCTTTGGAGGAGTGCTGGCTGAAGTGGTGCCTGAGCTCCAGCCCCAGCCTCAGTGGAGGAGTGCCCTTATGGGAAGCTGGGGTGGGGGCAGCATAGGGCTTCCATTGTGGCTGTGTTTTGAAAGCCTACTATGCACCAGGCACTTCACATGTTTAATCTCCTAATCCTCACACCACAGACCTGGGAAGTCATTAGGGTTCCCATTTCACAGATGAGGAAACCAAGGCCTGAGGCGGTCTGCTCAAGGTTCCATAGCTGGTTGAAGGCAGAACCAGGATTTGAACTTGAGCCTGTGTAGTTCAGAGCCTGAGCTCTTTCTCCTAGGCCGTGATGTGATGCACTACCCCTCACCCTCACCCCAGGTTGATGCCTTCAGTTCCGGCCCTGCCTTTGACCCACATTCCCCCACTTTGGGGAGGGCCTTTGACTCCCCTCCGCGAATCTCAGCTTCCTGGTCTGTAAGATGGGGGCCCAGTCGTCCTTGCTGGCTGCTATTGTTGCCAGGGTGCGGGAGCTAATGGATTCATGAGCAGCTCTCCACAGCCCCGAGTGCCCACATCCACGTGGAAGAGCGGCTGTTAGCTTGATTACAGACGCCGCTTCAGTTTCCGGGAGGGGAAGTGTTTAATTGGGGGTTTTATTTCCAGCACCAAGGCCTGACTTAATGAAATATCCCTGGGCCTCCTGGCATGTGGCCGGCTGCCTCTTCTTGTTGACAAGACTGGAGCTAAGCCCCTGGCTGATTTACCAGCAGCTTTTGGGCCAGATAAAGCTGGGCTGATAAGCAGGGCTATGCCTGGACCAACTCCACCTCCAGCCAAGATGGGTGTCTGGGGACCACAGCGCAGCCAAGAACCAGTCCTGGCTTTTAATATTTGCTGCTAATGAAGGGTAATTGACAGACGCACTCATATAGACTCCCAGGGATGCAGCGATCCCTCGACACTCTGCCTGTAACACACACATCTGTGCATGTACCACCCCTGTCCCCCCAGCTGGCCTTGAGCGGAAGACTCAGGAATGGTGCAGCCTGCCAGGGGTCTGCCCTGGCAAGAGGACCTGTTGGGAGGACAGCCGAATGTTGGCCAGTCCAAGCCTACAGGAACAGCAGAAGAGAAATGGCACATGGCCATTGTTGACTGTTAGCAGTGAGTTTGACTGCGAACTTTTTGGCCTTTGAAGGCAAAGAGCTGGGGTGGGTTGAATCCTGACTCTGCTGCTTCCTGACTGGATGATCTGGGGCAGGTCACGTGGCCTCATAGAGGCTCAGTTTCCTCATCTGCTAAAAGGGATTACCTGTGCCTGCCTTATCAGGTGGTTGTGATGCTCAAAGGTGTCAGGCATACAGCTGAAACAGATTCTGTGAGTGCATGGCCCGCAGAGGGGTTGTGTAAAGGGCACGAAGGGTGGGAACCAGCAATTGCGAGTGCCTGGCCCTGAGGCATCTGTGGTATTATTAGGGTCACAGGCTGAGTCCTGGGTAAATGGGAAGTTTTATGGTTTGTGTCCTGTTGTCGTGTCCTCCTTTCCCCTGGCCCCTCTGCCGTCATCTTTTTTTTTACCCCAAAATGGGCTGCCAGAGAAGGCTCCCACATTCGTCTCACTCCTCATGGAGTCAGCCCAGATCCCCATTACTGTTCTGGGGTTATCTCTCACTGAAAACCAGTTTGGCCACGTATCAGAAGACTTGACCCCTGGTGAAAGCTTCCAGGCATCCATGCAGCAGATAAGAGAGGCATTCGGGGGCCTGAGAGGAGCCCTCCAGTTGCTAAAACCAAACTACGTGCCTCTCCTTCTCTGATTTTGTCCTTGCCTGATTTTGTCCGTAAATGTATTAATGGGGTGTTGGGACATGGCTCTTCCCACAGCCAGAAGTCCCTCCATTAGATGCTCGGGTTTTTGTTTCTCTTCCAAGTGAAGTCTCTTTTAAAATGCAGGTCCTTCTAGAAGGAGCTGACTTACCTCATTGTATTACCACATACTTCTATCTCCTGAAGAGGGACCCGTTCTGGGTTTGTTTATGAAGGGAGCAGGAGAAAAGAGAAACGTGAGCAGGGAGGCTGCAATGGGTAGCTGGGGATTGGTGTTAAGGAAAGACAAGGGCCTGACTGGCAGACCCTGCAGGTCCCTGACAGGTAAGAGGGCTGTCACCAGACGTGCAGTGAAGGTCTCCTGCTCATAAAAATCTGGGTGGGAGAAGGGTTTGTGAACTATGAACTAGAGCCCCTGTCCCAGATGGCTGGCTGCCTCCTCCTGGGCCCTCGCAGGATAGGCCGTGGGGCTGACAACGCTTCCATCACACACACCTGTGCTGAGCCGTCTTCCCACAACAGGGTTCTTACTGCTACTCTCCACCTGGAAACTTCTGCCCAGCCACCACCACTCCATTCTCCCTCCCTCCAACTGCACCTTCCTCCCACAGCTGGGGAAGCTGGTCTTTAAAATCTTTTAAATTTTTAGAATTTTAAAACCTTTTAAAATTTAACCTGGCTCCAGCTTCCCTCCTTGACCTATGCTATGCCCCCCTACCCCTTCCCGATTTTGTCCCCGGTTTCCTGGCCCTGAGGTCAGACTCGAATTCTCCTAGAGGGAGATAATAAGTGCCTTATCCCCTCTTGTAACATCACAGCAAACCTGGGGCCACAAGCCACCCACCTCCCTGGGCATGGCAGGGGGACTGATGTGAACGGGCGCAGCTCTGTGGGGCCTGTGGTTAATCTTTTTTGGTTTGCATTTATGCTCCCCCTTTCTGAGCACTTTTTTCCCCCTATGAGAGTCTTGACTCCTTAAAGCCAGGGTCGGTGCCTGCTCCCTCCTTCAGACTGGGAGCTCCCTGAGGACAGGAGCTGGATCTCTCCCCACTCTCAAACTGGGACGTCTCCAAGGGCAAGTGTCTCTCTCCAACTACTTGGAGCTATTTGAAAGGAGGAGTTGGGTCCTCCCTTCTTTGAATGGTGGGTCTCCAAGGGCTGTGTTTCTACAATTTACTACGTATTCAGGTGGTCCTTGAGAATTAGACTGTCTCCTTCAGATTTAGGATTTCTTAAGGGCAAGGCTGTGTCTCCCCCTGAGACTGGGCTCCCTGAGACAGCGCTGTGTCTCTTCCTTCCTCTCAAGAGCTCCCTGTCTACTTTGTTCCCAGGGTCTGCTCTGCCCAAGGAGTGTTGGAGGGAGGTGGGCACTGAGTCCTGAGACTCAGAAGTCACTGCAGGTGGCTTTGGAGCTGTCAGGACTACTGCTTGTCCACACCAGACCTTTCAGTAGTGTGATTTGAAGTTGGAGGCAGGGCCATGGCAGTAGGCTAGAGTTCCCTCATCTCAAAGACCTGGCCTCATAGATTGCATCGCAGTGTAGCCAAGAGGAAAGGCTGAGGGTGGGGCTGGGTGGCCCTCACCTTAGTGACTGCCTTTCTTTTCCTGGGCCAAATGAGCATTTGGCAGGGCAGAAGGGCCCACGTGTACGTGGGGGGGTGGAGAGGGGTTGTGTGTATAAGAGGTGTTGCTAATGCTAAGAGATCAGGCCTGGGGGAGCATGGTAACCCCCAGGATAGAGAGGAATAAGAGGCGTGTGACCTTGGCCAAGACTCAGTTCCTGTGTCTCTCTGCCTCCAGTGCTACAGGGTCATGTGTACCGATTCTGCACAGCTGACGGCCTGTGGCTATACAAAGACAACTCCAGCCTGCCCTGGAGGGACCTGTCAGAGTGTGAGGAGTCCAAGCGAGGGGAGAGAGTGAGTTGAAGATGGGAGCTCTGAGCCGGCGAGGGGTAGCAGGGTCCCAGCTTCATTGGAGCAGAGCGTTGGGTGGCTAGTTGTGGTCATCTTGTCCATCCACCTGCCTCTGGGGGCTTTGCACACCGTATTTCTGGACAGAGATAGTGTGTGTTCACCTCTCTGGCCTTAGAACAGGACCCTAGAAAAATGGGGACCATCTCTATAGGTTATTATTCTCTTTCTTAGTTCTGGAATCTCCAGTGGGGCTGACTTGGGGCCCCACATCTGCCCCATCCCGTGGGAAAGAAGGATGTGGGAGAGGAGAGTATGGGGTGCCCCGTGTACACTGTGTCCTTGTGTGCACACAGAGCTCCCCGGAGGACCAGCTCCTGTCCCTTTACATCATCTACACAGTGGGCTATGCGCTCTCCTTCTCCGCTCTGGTCATCGCCTCGGCCATTCTCCTCAGCTTCAGGTAAGAAGGGGTCCTGGGACCCAGAGCAGGCTGCCTCATCCTAACTCCCCACTTTGTCCCCAAATAGAGAGGGGGTACCAAACCAAATCCATAATGCAGCAGGCTCTTCTCAAGAGATCCCCAGAGAGCCCACACCCTAGCATATGAAGCTGAAAACACAGGATACGACGCTGTGTACTTAGCCTAATCTCTACTGTGTAAACATATGTGTATAATACTGTAAAAAAAGGGAAAAATAAACACCACACACACACAACACACACCACACAGCACACAACCCAAACCTTAACAGCGAATGGTAGGATTAAAGGAAAGCCTCTCCAGTAAGCATGTGTAACTCAAATAATCAGAAATTCAGTATGCTTTTAGAAAAGACTTCAGGGATTTGGAGATTCTGCTCTTTGGAGCTTGTCAGCCCCTGAGATAAGTCTTCCTAGGTGAGCCATTCCTTCGGGAGTACCAGGTTCTTCCCACTCCCTCTGCATTTGGTGGGGGTGAACCAGAGGAGCTGGCTTCAAGGGCAGCAGGGATTTGGAGGGCAGGGAGCTCAGGGCATCCATCATTCCTCCTGTCTCCCCATGGCACCTGGCACAGTCAGTGCTGGGCACACAGTCAGTGCTCAATAAATACATTCACTCGGTATCCTCCCCTTTTATTATGAAGTATTTCAGAGATCCGGAAACACAGCAGCTGATATTATGATCACCTGTGCACGCACCATTTAGCCTCAGAACCACACACTTATGCTTCCCAAGGTAATGCTCACTCCCTGCTCCCCTCACCCCCAAGGAAACCCCTAATGAGGCTGTACATAATTCTCGCCATCTCCCTATACTTTTACTGCATTTGTAAGTATCTGTAAAAATACATACCATGTGTTTTGCTTACTTCTAATGGCACGTTGGACCTACATTCTTTTAGTGTTATATTTGTCCCAACAATATGTTTTTATGAGATTCACTCACATTGATACAGGTAATTCTGCTTCATTCATTTTAAGTGTCACGGTGTACTACATTGTATACCACAGTTTATTTATCAATTATCCTTTTAGTGGACATTTGAAGGTTTTGGTTTTTTTTTTTTTCTTTTCTTTTCCGAATTGTAAACTTTGCTACAATGAACATTCTTACCTATGACCCCTTGTGCATTGCTCCAGGGGCGAATACCTCTGGGTAGAATTGCCTCCTCGGAATAACTCATACCTCGTTCTTTTGCAAATTTAGTTGGTGTCATTAAGTTGCCTTCCAAAGTGATAATACCATTTTACCCTCTAACCAGTAATAATTGAGAGTTCCCTTCCCTTAACATTCTCACTATTATTTAGTATTTTCTGACTTAATTGATGTTAATCTGAAGTGTGTGAAATATTTCATTATGATTTTAATTTGCATATCCCTTACTCCTAGAGAGATCAAGCTTTTTTTATATTTAAATAAGAATTGCTTGTTCTTATCCTTTTCTTGCTTTTTTATTGGCTTATTTGGCTTTTTCGTTTTTATTTTAGACATTCATTTTATATTCTGGATACTAATCCAGGAAATATCCTCTCAGTCTATGGTTTATTTTTTCGCTCACTTTATGGTGACTTTTATGCACAGAAGTCCTTAATTTTAATGTAATGAAGTATATCAGTTTATCTTTTTTATTGATAAACATAATTTAATAAATTTTATCAATTGATAAAAATTAATTTTGTCAACTGATTTCAAAATTTATCAATTTTTTCAAAAACCAAATTTTGTTATCATCTTGTTTGAGAAATCTTTCCTTATTCTAGGGTCATAAGTTTGGCTCCTGCCTTAGGATTCTTTGATGCACCTGGAATTTATTTTTGTCTGTGGTAAAATTATAGATTTGATTCCATTTCCCCAGGTATACACATAGTTAATTGTCTCAGGACCATTTACTGCTAGCCCATCCTTTCCCCTCAGTTTGCAGTGCCTACTCTTCCAGGCAGCAAGGGCCACCTGTGCCTGGGTTGATTTCTTTCATCTGTACTCTTGTCTGTCAGGTCTATTTATCTGTCCCTTTTCCAATACTATGGTGCCTTAACTACTATATATTCATGAAAAATCTTGGTTCTCTTATAGTAAGGGCCCATACTTTGTGGTTCTTTAGGAGCGTCTGGACTGTTCTTGACCCTCAGCTCTTCTTTATAAGTTTTTTAATTTCATTTAAAGAAAACCAACTGTTTTTTAAAAATTCCAACTGTTGGAATTTTTGTTATAGCTATGTTGAATTTATCAATTAATACGGGTAGAATTGACACCTTCAAGCTAATGAGTCTTTCTATGCATGCAGTGTACTTGCCATTAATTTAAGTCATCTTTCATGATTTTAAGCAAGTTTTATTGTATTCTCTGTAGAGATCTTCTTGCCCATCTTATGTTAGACTCATTTCCAGGTAGCCAATTAAAACGATTGTAGATGAATTTTTTAAATTGACTTTTTAATTGTTTATTGCTGATGTATACATAAATGTACATATCAGCAACCTTGCTGAACTCTCATGTTGGTTATAGGAATTTATGTGTCAGCCATCTTGGATTTTCTGTGAAGGTAATTTATCATCTACAACTAATAATTTTGTTTCTTTATTTTTAATTCTTATACATTTTTCCCTTGCCTCATTATAGTGGCTGGGATCTGTAGTACAATGTTCAAGAGATACGATGATAGATTCTTAAGGGTAGATGATTCTTATTTTTTTTTTCTTTCTGATTTTAAAGGAATGCTTCTAAAATTTCTTTATTAAGAATGATATTTGCTCCTAGTTTGGGTATATAGCCCTTATCAGGTTAGGAAATGTCCTTGTATTTCCAGTTTGCTATGCATTTTTCCATGAAAATATATTGAAATTGTATCTAATATTTTTGAGTTCCTACCATGTGCTTTGTCCCAGTCTGCTTCCATTAGGCAGCCTGGAGGCTTGGAAGGCCTGGGCCCTGTCATAAAGAAGCTAAGCAAAGTACCCATGGCGGGGTGGCGGGGGGGGGGGGGGGGGGGAGGGGGTGGGGTTGCGGGGAGGGGAAGTGCTCCTCACCCATAAATAGCTCAAGTTACACTTGACAAAGAAAGAAAGAACGTGGATGGGGTGTGGCAGTGGTGGTGACCACACAACTAAAGGCTTCAGGGAGAGACAGGACTTGAATTAAACAAAAAGATTTTCAGGGTTATGGGGAAGAAGGCCATTCTCAGAGGAAGGAAGAAGGGAGCACAGTTTCAGAGCTAGAAACATCCCTGAGGTACGTATTAGCCTGAGAACTGAGGGTTGTAGAGCAGAACTGTTGGCCATCTTACCAGGGAAGGGCCCTGCTTTCTCCCACAGACACCTGCACTGCACCCGGAACTACATTCACCTAAACTTGTTTGCATCCTTCATCCTCCGAGCGTTGTCTGTCTTCGTCAAGGACACAGCCCTCAAGTGGATGTACAGCACGGCTGCCCAGCAACACCAGTGGGATGGGCTCCTCTCCTACCAGGTGCGTGGTGTGTCCAGGAAGGGCCTGGGGAGGGATGGGCGGTCAGTGAAGGCTGGCCTCCCCCACCCCACCCAGGCCTGGCACGAAGCAAGGCAAGAGCTGCCCAGACCTGGTCCTCGGAGCCCCCAGTCTGATGGGAGAGGCAGTCCACTCTGGGGAGCCCCAGGAGGGGGACACAACCCCTGCCCTTAGGGAGTTCTCTGTCTGACACAGGAGAATGGTCTTTGAAGACAGACTTGGGTTTGAATCTCAGCTGTACCACTTACTAGCTACGTTTTTTAAGCAACCGAGCCTCTATTTTCTTACCTGAATAGGAGTAATATTAGTTTCTTCCATACAGGATAGTGAAACTTCAATGAGCTAAAGCAAGTCAAGCGGTCAGGTTCTTAGCACTAGCCCTGGCCAGAAGGTGTTAGCACTCTTGTCCTACATTCACTATGGCAGGCGAGCAGCTGGGGCAGGACAGGGAGCGGGGTCAGGAAGGGCAGGGGCAGGAGCAGAGTTGTTGTCCCCTTGGGACCCTTCCTCTGCCCCCAGGATTCTCTGGGCTGCCGCCTGGTGTTCCTGCTCATGCAGTACTGCGTGGCGGCCAATTACTACTGGCTCCTGGTGGAAGGGGTGTACCTGTACACGCTGCTGGCCCTCTCAGTCTTCTCGGAGCAGCACGTCTTCAGGCTCTACCTGACCATAGGCTGGGGTAAGGCCCTCTGTCATTCATCTCACTGCCCTCTTCCACCCCAACCTGTGGTATGGGGGCGGGGGGAAGCGGGTAGGAGACCCTAGCCCCTCTTCAAACTATTGTCTTCAGGCTACCCCCACGATGCCAACTTGGTGCTCAACCAAGAGGCAGGGCCCACTAGATAACTCTCTCCAGGGCACAGGACTCAACGCCCTTAAGACTGTAGAGACACTGTAGGGGTTGTGGTTACCCTCTCCCCTTTGAATCACCCGCCTCCCTTAATGGAAGCAGAAGCCTCCCCTCTATCTGGCCCAATACACCTCATATACCATTTGCGGTTATGGCACTGTACTCTAACACCCTGACTCCTAAGACCCTCTGGGAATGGAGCCCCACACCCAGTCAGACCCGGGCAGCTCAGGCCCTGGGGAAATAGAGATTTTAGGCCTCAAGGTGAGGCATCACTGGGGTGGGAGCTGAAGGCTATGGCTCTGTCACATGACGATGAAGACAAAGGTTCACAGAGCCAGGTAGGGCAGGACAGGTTAGCTGGAAGCCAGCTGAGGAAAGCGTAGACCATGGATGTGCCTGGAGCCCAGCCGGAAATGTTTTAGCCAAAAAAGTTTGCTGAGAACCATTGTGCCTTTTTTTTTTTGCTGGAACATTTCTGGTTGTGCTTCTGCCTCTCTCCACATGGGTGCCTTTTGAGAAAGAGGTGGGAGGGGGCAGTTGCTGGAACCCCGCCGTAGCAGCCCCCAACCCCCCCCCCCCCACCTACCAGGAAAACAGATGCGACCGCACTTACTCTGGAGGGGCCCACGGGCACCCGCCTGGGATGGAGCCAAAGAGGGCCCTGCCCTCTGGCCCTCCCTAATCTGCCAGTGTCCATGTCCCACGCACAGGACCCGCCTCTACCTTGGGCTTACCATTCATCCATTCACTCCTCTAATTTCTCCATTTGCCTGGCTCAGGCTGCTCTGACCACTGCTTCCCCCTGACCTCCAGGGACTTCCCGCCTCATTCACAGCCATGCTTCTCCCTTGATGTCCTCCATCCAATACCGGCTCCTGCCCCAGAGCCTTTACAAGGCTGTCCCGGTCCAGCCCACCACGAAGCTGCCTCAGGTGGCCTGGCCCTCCTGGCTCTGTGCTGTCTCTGGCCCTTTCAGAATCCCTGACCCTGCCCTCCCGCTTCATTACTTTTTGCTGGTGTTCCTCGGCCACCTGGCTCTGTATAGCCTCAGGTAGAAGACTACCTCTAAGAGGTTTTGATAGGATCAACGTCTTCAGGGCCCAGAGGCCTAGAGAGGGCAGGGCCTTATAAGCAGAGCAGGCACGGGAACCAGGTGACTCCCAGGCTCTGGGCCCTGTTGCCTGCCATACAAACTTCTGCAACCTAAGTGGTTTCTCTTTAGTTCCCTGAGGGACAGCTGAGCAAACTCAGCACTCTGTACAGGTGGGCAGGTAGGCCTGGCTTCTGCACTCAGCTCTCTGCTCCTACCCTTCCTCCTTCCCCAGGGCCCAGCCCGCCCCTGCTCAGCCTTCCTGTTCTCCCAAGGCCTCTTCATTCCACTAGAGCAAACAGGCAGCAGGCAGCTGGAGAGCAGCTGGAGAGCCCCGCCGCTAACTAGGGGTGGGCTTGGGGTTAGGCTACTGAGGAGAGCTCTGGGAAGGAAGGCTGTCCTCAGGGTGGGGGACCATGTGTGTTCATTCTGGGAAATGGCATCAGCACCGGTAGTGCCTGTCACCATGGTGACCTGAGGGCAGAAACAATCAAAGGGATGTTGTGATGTGTGCAGAGGAGCGGGGGTGGTTGGTGGATGGTTGGTGGGTACACAGTGCCCTGAGGTCTGTGAGTGGGAAATGGGGGCAGGGTGCCAGTCCTTTCTCACCACCTCACCCCCCTGTTCAGGGCTTAGAGTCTGAGGAGGCACGAGTGCAGGACCTAAGAGCCCCCTCCCCAATCAGAGCATCCTTTTTTGAGGAATGAGGTGGGGAGATACAGAGAGAGACAGGAACAAAGACAGAAGGACAGAGAAGAAAGAGTCACAGAAAGCCACGCGCTGTGCTGTGGTGCCAGGACATCTAGCCTAAGTCGGCATGCTTGGGAAACAATGTTTAGCTTCGTGTGTGAGCAGAAGAATTAGAATTAGGACTCCAACACAGTTGGGGGTCCCCGAAAGGCATGTCAGCTGCTGCTGCAGTCCATTGGTGGCTGGGTACCCCATAACTCCCCACAAGGAGGCTGCACAGAAAGGAGGCAAGAGATGGAGGAGGGCCTCATTAATTCTTGGAGCTGGTTCTGTGTATCTTAATTTGAGCTTTTTCCTCCAGCCTGTCAAGTTGATTTTCTAAATGGGAGAAAGATGAAGCCAGCATGGAGTGTGTAATGTTTGCACACGGCAGAGCTGTGCCTGTGTTTTTAAAAAGGCTTTGTTAAGGAGGCGCTGATGAGTGAATGAAATTTACCATATCTGGCTGGTAACGTGAGTGAGCCCCTCAGTCCTGGATTGTGGTCTCTGAGAGAAAGGATAGCATGTGGCTGGGGATACCCAAGAAGGAGCTTTCTGTACAAGTGGTTCATGGAGTTGGCTTGGAGAACTTCCCTTCTCTCACTGAAATATTGTCTCCCTCATCATTCATTCATTCCATTCCATTCTTGCTGAGCATCTTCTATGCGGCAGGCTCTGCACTATATACTGGGGCCTTTGGAGGGCATCTGTTCCCTGTCTAGTCTCATGAAGGTCTGTCACAAAAGCATCATGGATGCTGAGAGGTCTGGTTTGTGTAAAAATAAATGGCCAAAGAGAGAGCTGTCTGGTGAAGCATGCTGGTCAGTTGTGAGCTTCTCCGCTTCCTCCATCCCTGTCTACACTCTTCAGCACAGTAGCTCCAGGCATACGAGCTGCTCCTAGCTACTGTTGAGTGGACATCATGTGCTGAGGATCTAGATGATGGTGGCAGGAAAGGCTATAAGGTGGGTTCTGCCTGGAAATGTGTTGCTGGGGGAGAGCCCTCTGAAGCCACACATGCATACACACGTGCCTCCTTCTATACACACACATCTGTGTCCACACATCTTAACATGCACACTTTTACCTGTCAGACACCCATACCTCCAACCTTGAGAGAGGCACCAATACAGACAGGCATGGAGAGAGTTGGTGCAGGGAGCCATTGAGGGTGGCTGGCATGGGCGTGGGATTGCAGCCTGTGTTCTAGTACCACCTATACCCTCCTGAGCTCCTGATCCAACTCCATCCGTCATGTGAGGATGGACAATCCAATTTTAAGTTGGCAAGCACACTGAACTCTCAGAGTGAGCAAAGTACCTAGGCTCTGAAGTTGAATGAGGCTCTGCCCTCGAGGAACCAGTAACCAGTTGTATTGGTTACCCACAATTTAGCTACTTAAAACAATTATTATCTCGCAGTTTCTATGGTCGGGAATCTGGGTTCAACTGAACTGCAGCCCCTGGCTCAGGGTCTCTAACAGAGATGCATTTAAGCTGTCAATCAGGGTTGCTGTCATCTCAAGGCTTAAAGGGGTTGGCAGGAAGCACAGGACCATGCCGGCCGCTGGCCGAAGGCCTTCATTCCTTGCCACAGGGGCCCTACCGTAGGCTATCTGAGTGTCCCCATGACATGACAACTGGTGTCCCCGGAGAAAGTGATCAGCTAGAGATGGGGGGAGAGAGAGCAAGCCTAAGACAAGCCTTTTCTAACCTTTAAAGACGGTTTTTTTAACCTAATCTTAGAAGTGACATGCCATCGCTTCAGCTGTGCATTATTGGTCACACAGACCAACCCTGATATGTAGACCACGCCAGCGTGTGAATACCAGGAGGTGAGGATCTTTGGGGGCCGACCTAGAGGCTGCTACCATCCTGGCCAAGTCCCAGCCAAGTAGAAAGTGCGGCTGTTATTGTAGTCGTGTTATTGTGGGCCACTGTGCACAGTGAGTTGGGCTGCCGGCATCAAGGCTAGGCTCCTCTCTCCACTCCAGGCTCTGCCTAGCCACTTGCAAGTGCGTGCGGCCAGGGAATGGATGACTGATGGGGCTTCAGGTGCCTGAAAGAGTTGGCTGAGATGAGCACATGGACCAAGGCAGTGGGGGAAGGGCATCAGAGGTAGCCTGTTACCACCTCATCCAGCATGTCCTCCCTGCTCCGTGGCCCTTTCTCTCTGCTGCTCAGGTTGTCTGTGGTCTGTGTCCTGGTGTCTCAGCCAGAACGCTAGGGGCAAACCCAGACAGTGTGCCTGGCCTGTGGGAGGGGCATACTGGTGAGGACTCTAACACAGCCACCATGTGGTAGGGAGTCTCTCTCTCTAAGGAAGTGTCCGGGGAGTTGGAGGGGGTGGGCGTGGTTCTTGCTGCCTCATTCTTCATGTTCCCAGACCAGCCTAGTTTCATACTTGCTAAAAAGTGTGGTTTGGGGCCAGGCAAGGAGACACGCTGGAGGTAGAAGAGGCTTCTGGGTATGCATGATGGTGGCCCTGGCCTGCCAGCGGCTCTTCCCTCTCTCTCTTTCCCTCTCTCCTTGTAGGTGTTCCCCTGCTGTTTGTTATCCCCTGGGGCATTCAAGTACTCTATGAGGATGAGGGGTGAGTGTCCTACTCCAAGGGGTGAGTGTGCCAAGGTCCCCATTTTCAAACCCCATGGGGTTTTTTAGCCCCTGGAGTGTGTGGCTATGACCTGTTGAGAGGATAAACTGAGGGACCAGAGCTTAATATATAATTTCAGTTCTCTAATTTACCCTCCTCACCCTCCCTGGGATTGTATGAGGACAAATGGTGTGGGGCCTGATGGAGCGTGTGGTGTCCCACTGCAGTTTCTTCTGTAATATTGTAAATAATGTGTCATTTTGTGTATGATGTTGGGTACACGAATGGCTGTTTATAGATTTATGGCGGGGCCATGTGTATCCTTCTGTGTGACTGTGTATTTAGAATTCTGTGTGTGTGTGTGTGTGTGTGTGTGTGTGTGTGTGTGTCTACAAGAGCTTTGTGTGGGTCTGTGGGACTGGTCGTTGGGTAGCTCCTCTTGGCAATGTGTGTGTCACTTTGTGTGCTCATGTGTCCTTGTGATCCCCTGTGCCTGCACTGTGAGCTGGAGTCTGTGTCCAGCTGGGGACCTGCGTGTGTCTCTCTCCCCTCTCCAGTTGCTGGACCAGGAACTCGAACATGAATTACTGGCTCATCATCCGGCTGCCCATTCTCTTTGCCATTGGGGTGAGCGGTGGTGTGAGGCGGGGAGGGGGAGTTCTGGTGGGCCTGGGGTGGTGCTGGGAGGAGGACTAGGGAAGAGCGAGCATCTTGAGAGGGCTTCCAGCCACTCACCCATCTGCCCTGCAGGTGAATTTCCTCATCTTTATCCGAGTCATCTGCATTGTGGTGTCCAAACTGAAAGCCAATCTCATGTGCAAGACAGACATCAAGTGCAGGTGATGTAACAGCTGGCATTGCGAGGCACCCTCAGCCCTTCCTTCCCTCAGAGACAGAGATCCTGGGGTGTGGAGCTCAGAACCCTACTTTGACCTTCTCCCACCCAAGCCTGGCATGGGCCCCCAAGTCTTGCCCTCACCTCTGTACCTGGGAAGTTCCTGGGCTTCCGGGGGGCCTCAACCTGTACTTCCTCTGTTCCAAGAAGCCTGTATCAGAGTAGGTGGAATGTGAGGGTGTCTGTAACCCAGATGCCAGGCCTTGGTGGGGGCTGAGGGCACAAAAAGGGGAGAGGAGTCCATGGGAACGGTCCAGAATTACATTTCCACCCCGCCCCCAGACTCGCCAAGTCCACACTGACACTCATCCCCTGCTGGGGACGCACGAGGTCATCTTCGCCTTCGTGATGGATGAGCACGCCCGGGGACACTGCGCTTCATCAAGCTGCTCACAGAGCTCTCCTTCACCTCCTTCCAGGTGACTTCACAGCTGGGGGCACTCTCAAGTCTCAGGGTGGGGGTGGGGCAGAGACCAGCCAGAACCACAGAGATGGGTGGCATGAGGCCTGGGGGAAAGTGGCCCTCGCCTGACGTTACATGGTTGGAGCAGAGTCGGAGCTGGAATCCCTAGGTGTCCTGATGCCCAGGCCAGTCTTTTCTATAAGCACATTAGACAAGAAGCATTCCCAGACATAGCTGTGGGCATCCAGCTTGGCATTGTAACTGCCGTCTGCTGGGCCACTACAGGTGATGAGTGCCCTGCCAGCTGCTTCACACACATTGTGCATGTGATTGTCACAGAACCCCAGGAGGCGTGCAGGATTACCCCACTATACAGAGGAGGAAACAGGCTCAGAGGTAAAAACAAGATGAGCAGGGTCACGTAGTTTCCAAAGCCAAGACTTGACCCTCTCCACTAGTATTAGATGATGCTGAGGGGTGCAAGTGTCAATGGGGGTGTAGCAATACAAGAAATAGAAGAAACTGGTCCCAGCCCCTCAGGAGGCTTATGGGATGACCACCAGCGTGTGGGCCCATGTGTGCGCACTTACGCACAGGTATACACACACACAAACATAGTTTTGGAGCATTGTGTCTCCTGAGTGAATGAATGAGGCCGAGGCAGGAAAATTCCCCAACAGTCAGAGGTGATGTACTTTCTTGGGTCAGGCTTCCTCAAAGGGAGGGCGACCTAAGCAAGAGGCCTCCTTGTTCTTCCAAAAAGGAAAGAGGAAGGAGCCCACCAGCCCATCTCTGGGGCTACCCAATTGGAGGATGGGGATGCTGGCACTAGAGCCCCCAAGGAGCTTCAGATACTTGGGCACCTTCCTCCTGCTTCCTCCCTGCTGACATGACTCTTGTTTCCAGGGGCTGATGGTGGCCATTTTGTACTGCTTTGTCAACAGTGAGGTAAGGCCTAAGGAGAGATGTGGGGACCCTGCTGGGCTGCTACCATTGGCTGTTCTGGAGCTGTGTAGCTCAATCCCCTGCTCTCCCAACTGTGGCACTGGAGTTGAGGAGGCATCTTGTCCATGTATTTTGTGCATAGATCTTTCTGTCTCTCTCTCTCTCTTCTCTCTCTCTCACAACACACACACACACACACGTACAGGCATACTCTAATCACATATGAACTTGGGAAAGACCCAGCCTCATGTTAAGGAGGTCCCGAGTGAACAGGTGGTGGTGACTGTTACACTGTGGTTCAACAGACACACCCAGGTCACAGACTTGGGGTTTTAATAATCACTCATTCCATTGTCATAGCTTCCCCCTCCCCCAGCCCCACACACAAAATCCAGGCTAAAATTCTGGTTTCAGTATTCCTGAAGAGCAGGGAGAGTAAGAAACATGCCCCAGGCTTGGCCTGGAAATAGGTGCCAGGATTCAAATAAATCCTACCTGAAAGAGGAAAGCACCCTGTTCTACGTGTGGCCAGGCAAGAGTTTCTGTCCACCATAGGAAAGGGGACAAGTTCCTCTGGTGGCCTTCTGGCTGCTGGGCTGGGAGAAGGTTGGTTCTTGCTGACCCTGCAGGACGGCACCTGAAGTGCGGTCAGCTTCTGGGGAGAGGGGGCTGTCTGTCTCTGTGGGTGCCTGGGGAAGGCCCCTTGCTCTGAGGTACCCAGCTTTGTGCTGGAGTAGGAGCAACCCCAAGCCTTCAAAGTGGATATCACACACACCACAGTCCCTACCCCCACCCCACCCCCAATTCTTTTCAGAAGGGAAAATACACAATAGTTATACAGGCAGCACCAGGGCCACCTGGGGGAGTTTCCACGAGAGGATTAACCCCTCGTGGGAAAGAGGTAAGGGTTTTCATCAGTGAGGCCAGAGCTCAGAGGACCCAGGGACACTGAGTGTCAAAGAGTGGCTTCTGTGTCACTGAATCTGGGATCCTGGAGCTTAGAGATCTTAAAAGTCAGCACATTAATGCAAATTTTACTTTTGCTATGGGTATGGAGGACATGGGGGGATAAGTGGGTGGGGATCTTGGTGTTTCAGGGAGCTGTGAGATTGTTCAAAGGAGCAATGTAATGTAGCAGGGAAATGCGAGGGTGCGGTCTTTGGTGTCAGAGCTCTGCTCCTATCCAGACCCCATCACTTAATGAGCTGTGTGACTTTGGGCAAGTTACATGCCCACTCCGAACCTCAGTTTCCTTATCTGCAAAATGGAAGTAATGATACTCGGAGCACATGGACTTCCGGTCTCTAAAAAGAGAGGACACGACATTTCCTGAGCACTTCCTGTGTGTAAGGTAGCTCAAGTGTTTTATTAAATCCAAGCTTGCATAGCAGATGTCATCCCCATTTTACAGACAAGAAAACTAAGGCTCGGCAAAGTGAAATGAATAGCCCCAATTCAATGGCTAGAAGGGGGTAGAGTTTAGCAGGCTGTGGGAGGGGGCCCTGCTAATGCCCCAGGGCTGCTGGGCTGGGGAGGTGGAGGTAGCACCAGGCAGAGGGTGGCCCATTTTTAGGTTCTGGCTATTCCCATGGGCAGGTCTCAGAGGGATGGCCAGATTCAGAGTGGGGTGAGACAAGGAAGGAGGGAAGGTGGGTGTAGAGGACACTCAGAGGGGTGGCGTTTCCCTCAGGAATGGTTCTCAGCCAGATGGGTGATGTGCTCTGTGGCTCTACACTCTGCTGCTTTATTTCCCAGGGGACAGGGGCAGGGTGGCAGGGATTCTTGTGTGGGATGGGAGCAGAGGCCTGTGAGGAGAGAACGAGGCTACTACCGCCACTTTACACCTTCTCTACCCCCCTCAGCCCCCAGTTTCCCACTTCTGACTCCCCTTCCCCCGAAGCCATGCTGGCATCACACGCTCACTACACCCCCACTTGTGTGCACGTAGGCAGTGGCTTCCCTACCACTTACGTAGAGAGTATCACTTGGACCCTGGCTCAGTCTCTTCTCCTGATTCCATTTCTCAAAGCCCAATCAACCTATTACCTCCTGCCTCACTGCCTGCCCCCACCAAGGCTGGCCCAGCTTTGTACGGAGGGAGGGATGGGCACATATCCCGCTTTTCCTTTGGCAAATAA
Source organism: Eonycteris spelaea (assembly GCA_003508835.1). Taxonomy (NCBI): domain Eukaryota; kingdom Metazoa; phylum Chordata; class Mammalia; order Chiroptera; family Pteropodidae; genus Eonycteris; species Eonycteris spelaea. Next base: position 4,065,843 of record PUFA01000069.1, read on the forward strand.
CTTGACCCCTGAATCCCCTGAATTCCCAGATTCCCTTCTGGCCTCTCCCCTGGGGCTCTCCCAGGGTTGTGTCATGGGGTCCAGGGAGCGCTGCTCAGAGGCCCAGTGAGGCTGCCTTGTTTAAATGTACCACCCGATTCCTTTAAACTCTTCTGGAGACACCTCGTGCCCTGGCTCCTCCAGACACAAGGACAGACACGTCACTAAGTACACGTGGTTCCTGGGCTGAGGCCTCTGTTCACAAAGCTGTTCTCCAGACCCAGGGTTGCCATGGCAATGCCAGGCGCTTGTGACCCGAAGAGAAAAGATGGCCTGGACATTGGTCCCGCGTGCCTGCCAAGGCCTGCCAGCTGCCGATGGAGAGAGAAGGCCTGGGGTGGTTTTGTGGTAGCACTTTGTCTTCTTACCATGGCTCTTGACTCCAGAGCCCTGGTGCTCAGCACATGTGGTGCCAGCCCTCACAGCACGCCCAGCTGAGGTTTGGGGAGACCCGGCCAGAAACAAGGATGACTGAAAGGATGGGAAGCAGGGGGCCAGTGGTTAGGAGACCAGCTTTGAAGCCAGCCTTGATCCAGGTGCAAATACTTAAATACTCTGCACCTCAACCTCCTCACTTTTTTATTTTTATTTTATTTTATTTTATTTTATTTTAATTATTTTTTTTAGGTGAGGCAACCCTTGGTCAACCTCACAGATTGCAAGGACCTTGTCAGCTTACAATTCCTTATTTTTTAGAAAAATTTTTTATGCCTACAGCACAGTCTCCTCACTTTTAAACAGAGAATCATGACAGGAGCTACTTCACAGGATTGCCGTGAAAGTTAACTAAAATAATAACAATTGTTATTACGGGGACTGCGACTGAGGCTCAGAAAAACGCTGAGGGAGATGGGGACAGAGGGGACACCGGTATCAGCATGCTGAGAAGTTCCGGTCCTGTCCGATCTCCTGTTGGCACCCATGAAACCTCTTCAGTCTCTGAGGCATCTTCCCGTGGGCATGCCTCAGCGTACCATCTCCCCACCCTTGCCCTAGTTAAGGGTGATGGGGCAGGATTGGCCTCTCTGCTGCCGTGTAAGCAGGGCCATCGTTGTCTTCAGGCGTCCCCATCCCAGCCGTCGGCGTCCACATCACACTCGCTAAGCCAGGCAGCGAGCTAGCACACAGCAGTGAGGCTATACGTGGAGTCCACTTCACCTGCCGCCAACACCCCAGCCTGGCTCCACAGCACTGCTTCGGATACTGGGGCCATCCTGGCTGGCAGGTCCTTGACATCTCTGCTCTGCTCAGTGCAGAACAAGTTCTCTTCAGGGATGGCATGTAGCCACACCGGTCATCCTGATGCGCTTAGCTAGATGGATGACAGCCCTTGCAGGAGATGGAGAAGAGGGGCATGGATACAGGACCTGATGGCAACAGTGTCAGTGTGCTGCTTACAGCTGTTGGCAGCTGGCCATCCTGGTGGCGGGGTCTGAAAGGGAGAGCTCAGGCCCTGGACGTTCTAGTGTGGGCAAGGGTAAGGGACATCAGAGAAGCTCTGGAGAGAGAACTTATGCCGGGAGGGCACTCCAGATGCCCTGGGCTAGCTGTGCAGGTTGCAGTGGGCCCCTCTGGGGGGACCAGATTCACTGGCCATCACGAGGGGCCATGGCATTACCACAAGTCCCTAGTGATTTGCTGCTGTGCAGTGTTAGTTAGATTTATATCTTTCTTCCCAACTACCTGGTCCCGAGGCATCAGTCCTCTTGAGAAGTCTTTTCCTGATGGGATGCCTGAGCCTAGCATAGCAGGGGTCATGGTTGGCTGAACCCACCTGGGCCGAACCACCATGAGCTAGGACTAGTCCCTAGATGGGATTAATTCAAGTCCAGGCTGAGAAGCCCTTGTCTGCAGCCCCCTCGTCACTGATGCTACCAGTCTTAGTCTCATTTTCTCCCAGCCGCCTTTGTCCCTATGAGGCGCTGGGACCTGGACAAAAGCCCTTGGGGATTTTAGAAGAGTCTGATGTGGCACCATGAGGGTTACAGGTGTGCTCTCCCTCTTCTCAGTCGCCCAAGCTGAAACCCGGAGGGTGCACTCTAAAGTCAGATTTCTCTCCTCTTCCTCTGTCTCTCATCTCCCACCTCCCATCTCCCTGCATTTCTCTCACTCTCATCGTCTTATGTTAAATAATGCTGTGATGGATTGTAAAAAGTACTTAGCTGAGTCACAGAGTTTAGAGATGGAAGAAACCAATTAAATCATCAAACCCATCTCTCTCCTGAGGAGAGGCGGAAAATAGGAGACAACAATAAACAATTTTATTGGGATATTAATTTAGGTGCCTGAAGGCCTTGACTTGTGTCTCTTGATATAATGCAGCGGATTTTTTTCCCTTCCCTACTAATGTAATAATGGGGCCGTTCTGTGGGCAGTTGGTTTGCATGATGGCTTTTGTTTCCCTCCTTTTCCCATGGAAGGTCCAGATGGAGTTTCGGAAGAGCTGGGAACGTTGGCGACTCGAGCACTTGCACATCCAGAGGGACAGCAGCATGAAGCCCCTCAAGTGTCCCACCAGCAGCCTGAGCAGCGGGGGCACAGTGGGTAGCAGCGTGTACGCAGCCACCTGCCAGGCCTCCTGCAGCTAAGACTCCAGCACCTGCCCTCTCTGTGGTCCCACTGCTGGCTGGGTGGCCATCCCAGGTTGGGGTGGTTGTGGGGGACTCTCTCGGGGCCGGGGAAGGGAGGGACACATGCACACATACATCCCCGCTTCCCCTTCCCTGACCCACAAACAGGCAAATGAGCAGAGCCTCCTGGGACCTGTGGACACATTTTCTCTGAGGAGAAGCAGCATGCTAATTTGATCACTGTGGCGGGAGGAAAGGAAAAACGATTGCTGCTAAAATGAGGATTTCTTCCCGTTAAGCCACAGGCCCCTGGGGTTCCCCCAGACAGAGCAGCAAATCAGCCCCAGACTCAAACTCAAGGTCAATGGCGCATTAGTGGAATTGTGGCTTGTCAGAGGAGGTAGTTCTGAAAGGAGCTGATATAACCTTAGCCAAACAGGGTTTGGGTAATGCGAGCCAACACTGCTTGCCTCAGGTTGGGGTCACCACCCCCATCTGCCTCCTTAAGGGTTGCTGTTCACATGTCCGGGTTGTTTCCCTCAGCCTGCCCCTTCATCTCACCACGCAGCCTCTCTGGGGGGGAGGGGGCTTTGTTTGGGCTGTTTCTAGAAATGGCTGTGGGTGGTGTTGAGGGGGACCATTGAGAAGGTGCTCAAAGGTTTCCTTTGGGTGCCTACTTCTCCCTGGGCATTTGGGTTGCTTTGGTGCCTGCTCCTGCCATGCCCAGGGAACCATGGCAGGCCCACTGCCAAGGAGTCCGGCCCTGGGTGTGAGCTCTGAATTCTAGAGATGTTCATGTATCCTCTGGGGTTCATCTGGGGAACTTTAGGAACATCTGCATTGGGGGTGTAGATTACCTGCTGCTGTTGGGAATCCAGAGGGCTAAGAGAGAATACTTCCACCTTGCTGTGGAAATACTTTTTATTTCTGGCCAGATTATGTATCTTGCATGGGAATTTAGCTGTGCTAACTTTAGGGGACCAAGAAGAGACTCTTGAGGGGCAGCTGCCAGTCCCCACTGTTACTATGGAAGCAGGCTACCCCTGCCTTGGCTTCTTCCCTTAAAATCCCCCCAACTTGGGAGCTTGTATAGACTTTATCCATTTTTCTTCATGGCTGTGAATAGTCTGTATGTGCAAATGTGCAATTCTGATTTCTCCTCCCTGGTGAAAATAAGAGCTAAGTCGTTGTGGTGGTTGTGATGTTGTTTGGGGGAGTGGGGTAGTCCTTGATAGGACTCCTCTACATTTTGAGCTAATTAGTGTTTGCCCTGCCTCCAGTCTCACCCCGTAAATACTGAGCAGCAGAAACCTATCAATCCTGGCCTGGCCATGATGAGAAAGCAGATATGTAGCTGCACCACAGAGACTTAGACAAAGGGGAAACAGCCAACCTGGGAGGCTGGCAATGGAGGGCCTGGATGCAAAGGAAATTTGCAGGGCAAGAGAAAACTCCTGGGAGTCCCAGCTGGAAGGGCAGGGGGAAAGGCTTTAGATGAATTCCTTTATGAGTCCATCTCTCCCTCTTTCTCCTTTTTAAGTGGTGGGGAACCTCCCTCCAAACCTTACACCAGACACATCCTCCTGTGCCCCTCAGAGAAGCATGTGATGTGCAGGAGAAATAATAACGGGACATAAAACATATCAAGTAGAAAATTTCTTATACTTCAGCTTCAGTGAAGAGTTGTGCCTATGTTAATAGGGAAGTTGGATCCTATGCTAAAGAAAGGGCCAGGATTACACAGACTTACCTCCTTGGTAGAAAAAATGTAGAGAGGGGCTCCCCTAGGATAAGGGCAAACTGCCCCATAGACATCACTCATTTGGCTTTCTCTTTGGAGTGGGGAAGGGGGAGGTGAGCACTGGTGGGTTGTTGCGGGGGGGTGAGGGAGGGTACAGCTCTGGTGCACGAGTTTCGGTTTTGGATAAACTGGAAGATTTTGAGAATCATTAATACACTGCATAGCAACAAAGGCACATTGACATTATCTGCGAGAAATAGATTGTCAAGGGGAGGAATTGTGAAGAGAAAGTGTTTAGTTAGGAAGCACTTGGGATGCTCAATTTGCTTTAAACTGTAAGCAGAGTTTTTTTTCCAACTGGTACAGGTGATTCCTGATTTCAGAAGGTTCATCACCCCCATGCCCCAAGCTTTTTAACACCAAGGAACTTTTTCCTTCTTGGATACATACCAACCGCTGAACTGAAGGAAATATTTTCTTTGCTCCAAGATCCACACTATTAATATTCATTTGAACCGCACTGCACTCTCTCCAAAACTATTCCCAAACTCTCCTAAGTAAAAATAGCTCTGACAGGTCTGGGAACTGTCAAATGAAATGTACTCCAAATTCCACTAGCTGTTTATATGTCTGATGCCATAAGTCTGGAGCTTGCTGAGAACATTCTTGTCTGCATCTGTCTTGCGGGTACTATTGCTGACCAGCAGGGTGTGGGTTTTCTGAACTGTGCAACCAGCAAGGGCTGAGTTCAGCACTCTGGCCAGCTCCCTCAGATGTTTTAGGGGCTTAAATCATTTCAATCTTTGGAGGAGCTAAATCACAGAACTAAAACAAACTACATGTTGAAAAGTTGCCTTCACTTTAAAGCAATTTCTAGGTTGTGGGCATGATTTTCAATGGCCTCAATGCAATTTTTTGCTGAAACCCACACCAGTGGAGTTCTTGGAGACTCAAGACCAGGCAGATCCCCCCTGCTCTTGATCTACAGAAGTGAGGAGCAAGTCTTGAAGAGGCGACTTGGCCAAGGTCCCAATGCTGGATGGTGGTGGCTGAGATGGGCTGAACCCAGGCCAACTCTACCTCTCCCAGTCCAGTATAGGCCTCTGGGAAGGTTGATAGGTAGAAAACTATAAATGGCCACACAAGATACTCTGAGTAAAATTCAACAGTGTATCTGGAGTTTTCCATAAAGAGTAAACAGTGGCAAAATGTATGGTGAAGGTGATTTTGTCGCCAAGAGGAGGAGTAAAGTGTGCTATATTCTCTAGTGCATAAGAGCACATGTATGCATACAAACAGGAAGTGAGCCATGTTTGACAGCAAATCCAGGGCTCTTTTAATGGTTTGTCTTAATGTTTTTCTGTGCATCTGTGCTTGTTGGAGAAGTACTGATAGCCACACAGAGTAGACTAAAAGAACCTTTTAAAGGGTCTTGAACCTCTCCTTTGTTTCTGTAGTACTGCGTGAAGTTGGAGAAGACCAGTCAACTGGGAAATTTTAGCTTAACAAAGATGGCACAGCCACCGCCAAGGGCAGGTAGAGCCAGTTCTCGTCCAGGCTCAGAAAGGCTTGCTCACCTCATTGGTGTGAGCCATGTTTCAGCAGCTTCCATCTGCTTTCCTTCTCCTGTCTTTTCCACAAAGAAACACTACTGTGTGTGTGTGTGTGTGTGTGTGTGTGTGTGTGTGTGTGTGTGCCCTGTGCATAGCAGCGTAAAGTTAGGAGATGATGAATCCAGAATCATCCCACCCACTGTGAAGGTTGTGGGACCACAGAACCCAGGGCAAGAATGGGTGCGAGCCTGGGCGATAGATGCTTCCTCTCCATGCACAGACAGGGCTCCCATTATTGCTAATGCCTGCTACGTGCTCAGGGAAGGCAAATACATTGCAAAGGTTTTATTTTCCCTCCATGGAATTGATTCTAATCTACAGTGCTGACCCCGCTTTTGGCTTCTACGAAGCAAACTACAAAAACCCTCAAATAAAATGTCAGCTTACTCTGCTAAGACAACTATGTGAACGACATGCTAAATATTCAAGAAACCAAATTAGTATAAACTCTAACTTTTTTTTTTCTTTTCTCTGGAGTGAATTTTCTGGGGAAACAAAATGCCTCAGTGTAAGAAACTTCTACGAACATCATCATCATGCCCCTACACTGTTACCTGCTGTTGCAAACCAGCTCTCTGGCCCCGTGAGGAGGCCCATGTCAGGAAGCATTGTTAAGCAGTCTAATTTCAAACACTTTATTTAATGCAGCAGTGTATCTATAATTCCTTCTGCTCTTTCAATGGATACAGAATGGCAGGAAGCAGATAAGAATAATTGTTTTCCCATTAACTCTTCAAAGTCTCTTGGACTTCTCCTGTATTGAAATCTATCAGAGGGGAGCATTTTTTCTCCCTTTGGCCATTTTGCCATTTAGCCAGTTTTTCAGGATCTCATCCAGCAGTGGGGATTTCCCCCGTGATGCACCCAACCTCCTCCTACCCCTCAATACCCCATCTCGCCCTTCCATCCCCACAATGAGCTTCCCCACACTCCTCCCCCTGCTGTCTCAGTAAGAGGTGCCCCTGCTAGCCATGCTGGGAATGCCCTTCTCTCAACTGTGACCAATTTAGGGATGCAGTTGAGAGGGAGGTGCTTCTATGGCTTAAAATGATGCGCCATATTCCACACCCTGGAGCAGTGAGCAGCTGTTGCAACCAGTGGCTTGGATCCTAACTTACACTGGGGTTATGCAACCTTTCTGAAGGGGCCTGTCAAAACTATCAGTAATTAGTCAACCCGGACAACTAGCATGACTAATTATCATCCTGTCAAAACAATCCAGAAGAAAAACATAGATAAATGAGAATGATGGGATATGAGGAGAAAAGAGCTCCCAGCAAAGTTTGGAACCTAGAACAAGTTGTTGGCTTCTTTGCAGGGGAGACAGAGGGTGGTCAGGAGGAGCCAGATTTTCCCCAGACAGACAGGGCTGGGTCTTGCCAAACAGTTCACAGTTTACTTCCAAATCTACAGTTCTTCTAAACTTCTCCCACTAAAAATAATCACATCCTCAAAGCAGATAAACCTCAACATCCCATTGGTTTTGGAGGGGTTTTGTGGAGATCTTTAAATGCACCAAGAAAGAGGTGAGCCAAGCACACAAGAGAGCCAAAGCTGAATTTCTGTCTTCATTGCTCTCGGGGAATGTTTGTTCTTCATGAATGTTTAAACAAGATAATTAATTTTCGTGCAGTTTCTTCATGTATAAATTCATGTGAAATATGACCTGTGTCTATAGGTAGCAAATGTGTATGGCGTATAATTCCTTGTACAGAGGTGAACAGATTCAGGCTCTTTCCTGATTTGCCTTGCAAGTCAAATAAAAGCCTATCATTACTGTTCCTCTCTTGCTCTTCCTTTGAGAAAGGAGGTTTTCTGCAAGGTCAACCTAGGTGACTCATGATGCAGTGGGAAAACACAAAAGATGCCACTTCCAGCACAAGGGAGGGAGGGGGAAACCAACCCTTGCCCATTACTCATATTGTGACTTTCACCTTTAAAGTACTTACCAAGTATTAATTTATCCATCACAGCCTTTATACTGGGACTGCAATGTCATTAACTAGAGAAGTTGGGTGGTCAAGTGGCTTAAACAATGACTGATGGCCAAATGGATGTGTATTGTAATTCCACTCATTCATTTGATATCCCTGTCTTATTGAACTCAGCCCATTAAATCCATTTTTAAAAAAATGCCATAAAAGCATGCACCTCGTTTGCAAAGCGGTCACAGAATTTGAAAGGAGCTGCTGTTTAGAGATTCATCATTAGAAAAATTAACTTTTCACCAATTTAAATCTTCTCTTGCTCTTCAGATTTGCAGTTCACTCATATAGAAGAGCAGAGGAATTCCAGATTCTTTCTAATTCCTCTACCATTTCAATTATCCCATTAGAAGATTAACGTACTTAACCGAAGTCTCCTAAAATATACCTCTTTTCCAGGCAAGCTGTGGTAACTGTCCCTTTCAACCAACAATTCTCATTCAGAGAGCAAACTATGAACATGGTCAATCCCTACCATCTGCAGACAGGGTATCTGCACTTCAGTGTATCTGCACCAACCTTGCTTTTGGCTCCATTCACTCCCCTGTTGATATTCTCATCTTTCTGAGCCTTTACTCTGACACTCAGCAGGAGCAAGATGGAGTTCAGAGCTTTTTCTCCCTTCCCCATGCCCAAACCACTACAAGTGACTTTGAAGAACATGGGTGTGAACTGCATGGGTCCAGTTATATGGGGTTTTTATTGATAAATATACAGTTGGCCCTCCCTATCCCTGGATTTCGAATCCATCCATGGATTCAATCAACTACAAATAAAAAACAGTATTCTTGATCCATTGTTAGGAAGCCACAGGTGCAAAGGGCTGACTATATGCATTGTTCTACACCATTTTACATGAGAGACTTGAGCATCTGTGTAATATGGTATACCCATAGGGGTGCTGGAACCAATCCCCTGCAGATACCGAGGGATGACTATAGTTAGGGTTTTGGAGAGTCAAAAGTTATATGTGGATTTTTGATGGGGGCTAGGTCAGTGCCCCCAATGCTCACATTCATCAAGGGTCAACTGTAATGACCACCACATTTGTAGGACCCTGTAAATCAGGTAGATGTAACTTCAGAAAAAGAGAGTGCACTCTAGTTTAATAGGACTTAACCACAGGATGAAGAAAGGGTAAGGGGAAGTGCCTTGCTCATGGGAGTAATAAATGAGAATTCTTGGCCTCTAGACTCACTCATGTTCACATGCCATATAAAGCCACCTTTGAGTGACTGATGTCCCACAGATAAGGATAACTGCATTCTACATAGAATTTGTGAAAGATTTCACTCATTTACCATCTGTATTGACATTCCCAAAGGTTGGGAATCTCCCTTACTCCTCACACCCCAAATCTTCTTTCACCATCTTTTCAAAAGCCAATACCAGAAACACGTGCAGTTCAGTGTCTTTCCATCTCTCTTCTCCCTCCCTAACCCCCACCACACTCATGATAAAGACTGAAAACAGTGGGGTCTCCCTTATCAGAAGTAGTGGAGAGAAAACTCAAACAGTATAAACTGGAATGGATAACAAATGTAGCCAGGTAGTTGGAGAAAATGGGAAAATAGAGCTGATGTTGGGACAAGGAAGGAGTAGAAATTAAGGTAGGTGTAAAGAGATGATGAAGAGGCCAGAATATAAGAAAAGCAAATAAAGAAAAACAGCCGTCTGTTTAAACATGAAAAAGAGCTGTGGTGAAAGAGAGAAGGAAATTGCAGGGGTGGAAAAAAGAATTACAAGCGGCAGGCTGGAGGGAGCCAAGGAAGGAGCCTCTTGTTTGGTCAATGTTATTAACTCCTTCCACAAACCTGAGCTGTTTCCTAGAAGAGTTCTCTAATCCCAAACTGTGATAGATTATTCTCTTTGGGTCAGAGACTCATATTAACTAATAAAATGATTTTAGAAAAAGGCCCACAACCTGGAGTAAATCCAACAGTTAAATTTTTTTTCCCCCACTGACACAGAGCACCAGGGTCAGAATGAATTACTGTGGCTCCTCCTCACGTAGGACCAGCAGACCTTAGAATTTATCTGTGTTACAATCTCCAAGAACAAAATCAATAGCTGAGAATTATAAATACTGAGTGGTCCCAAGACAAGAGATGAACTGCTTAGGGGACGAAGCAGGCTGGTAACACCTGGAGGAGACTGGCAAGCAATTTTTTTAATATATATCTCCAGGATAAAAGAGCAAGGACTTCAAATAAATAATGTTTACAGAAGACTTCAGTTTCAATGACCTAAGGTAGAATTAAAAACACAGTTCAGGACTTGGGAACATAATGAAACAAATGTAATAGCTACAGCAAAAAGGCCACAGTTACTTTTTAGGTCCATTCTTCAAGAATCTATAACCATTTATGTACATTTTTGCATTAAAGAAATGGGTGTTTTATCACCATATATTTTGCTCTCAAGAAAGCTTCAGAATCTTCAAAATACCTAGGAAATTGAATTTACAGGTTTATCGAACCCTGCTGGTTCCCACCAATTAGATGCCATTTTACAATGAAACCCCTCAAGCTCTTTTCATCTTTCCGGCAGCATCTTTTGGAAAGGTACAGTTAAAAACACAGACAAAAAGACACCTTATGCACACTCACATTATTTATAAGAATCATGTTACATTAAGAATTATACTATGTTGGAGTATTCTTAGCAATCCAGGAAAACATCCATGACACTACACTTCACATGAGGTATTTACAAAAATACCTTCTTTTAGAAATTGGTTGAGATCATGAAGCCCGCCGGCCAAAGCATGATGCGGCTAGAAGTCCAGAAAAGATGCCCCGCTTGTGGAGCCTCAGCCCCAACTGCAACCATTGCTCTCACGTTTTCCTAGCCATGAACTCTGCCTGCTTCTAAGGCACAGCCCTCTTCTAGCAAGAGGTGTTCTTTGCTTCTCAGGCTTTCACTGGGTTAGTCTTGGACTCACTCCTCACATTAGAAATGCAACACCTCTTGAGATGTTCTGCATCCATGGTGCAGACCCCCTTGGAGTATGCCAAGCCACCTGAACCCTAGCAGCACCCCCAAATTGGAGTTATCTCCATAACAGTATGTGGGGCTCACGTACCCTCTGCATCACCCACCCACATGGAGAGACTCTCTTCAGCTGCACTTACAAAGGCGCACTAATAGAGATTTCTAAAGGCTGCAGCTGAAAGCAAGCTCACCGATACCCTGGGTGGACTCTTTAGAATCTGACTTCTCTCTCTCCTTGAGGCTGGATCCTCCAAAGCTTATCATGTCCTAACATGAATTTCCTGTTGTTCGTCTTTCCTCAGGAAATGTCTCTCCCAGTTGCCCTGCTCACCCTTTATTGAGCAGCATTTCATTAGGCCATGAGGCTTCCTCTGCTTCAAAGAAACATGCAAATTGTATAGGAAATTCTCCTCTTGCCATAAATAGTTCTTTGAAAATTACATATAGGAGCAGAAACTGCTGTAATCCATAAGAGCCACGATAACAAAAGACATTATTTTTTCATTGATGAGAATCTAGAACAAAGCAATCCTTTCATATCACCCTGTGCTATTTGACACAATATGTTTGGCACTTGCCAAACTCTGTCTAAATCACAAGGGAAAAGTCATTGAAAGGAATATGATGAAAACAAGCTGTATAACAAACTGTACTTCTGTCTGTTGAGATGGTCCACTATAAATAAACTGCTATGTGTACAAAAATACTCTGCTTATAAACACATATGCTTTTCTTTAGGAATTATCAAAGTGTAATTAATATGATTTGTAAAGCAACTAGATGAAGTATTTACTGTAGGGGAGATGCAAGAAAGGACATGGAGTTCTGGGGGAAGGGTGCTCTTTTAGACTGGCTGGCCAGGGAAGGCCTTTTGGATGACGTGACATCTGAAAGATCTGAATGGAGTAAGGAAAGAAGTTCTAAAATCATCTAGGGGAAGTGAGTTCTAAGTGAAGGGAACAACTGGTGCAAAGACCCTGAAGCAGAAGCTTATTTGGTGTGTTTGAGTAGGGGTCGCAAACTATGGCCCCCTCAACTGGTTTTATAAAGTCTTGTCGGCACACTCATTTATTTACATGTTGTCTATGACCGCTTTGCTCTACAATGGCAAAGTTGAATAGTCACAAGAGGGACACTATGGTCCATGAAGATATTTATTGTCCAGCCTTTCACAGAAGACGTCTGTCAAACTCCTGTGAAGGAAGAACATGAAGGAGGTGAATGCGACTGGGGTAGGCAGGCAGGGACAGATCACTTAGAACCTGGTAGGATAAAACCACCTAATCAACCAACCACCCACCAAACGTAAAACATACCTCCAAGGGTTAGGAGTGCATATATCATTTATGAATTGGTGTTCGAAAGATTCTTTTCATCAAGTCACTCCAGGGTGCCCATCTGACCTCTGCTTTCTTGCTGGTCCCTAGGTTCTCAGCCTTTTTCCCCATGTGACAGCAACGTACAGAGCTGATCAGCTCCTGTGGACATCTCCACGATAGGCCCAGGCAAGTGAGTTAATTGACAACATCAGGGTAACCTTGCTGGTGCACTAATAAAATTGCCAAGTGAACATTCACAAATAATAATGGTTTGCTATGAATTACTTTGATATGAACCTAATATTTTAAAGTGTGTCACAAGACACAATGAGAACCACTGGTACAAATTATGTTTTCTAGAATTTTTTTTCATTCAAGCAAAATTCCACAGACACAAAATGTTTTCAAAGACTGTTACTCACTCAAAGTGTGGTCCAAAGACCAGCAGCATTAGCATCACCTGGGAGCTTGTCTGGAATGCATAATCTTAGGTCCTGGGCAGATTTACAGAATCAGAATCTGCATTTTAATCAGATTCCCAAAGGTTTGATTGGTCACTAGAGTTTGAGACCACTGTCCTGATAGGAACTGGCCTCTAATTACTCTTTTCCAAGAGTTGGAAATATGGTTTTAAATTTCAAAGCCTGGTTCATACTAGTCATATTAGTAAGCACTGGAAACAATTTAAATGTTTAATAACAGGGGACTGGCTAAGTAAATATTGGTATATTTACTCATACAGAAATATTTTGTGGCAGTCAAAGTCAATATTGTAGGAGAATAACATGAGAATATATTCAGTTTATCATTAAGTGAAAAAAATCAATTATGGATAGGACTAAGACTAAAACTAATAATGATTAAAAAACGGAATGTAGATGTTATAAACCTTAACAATATATTAATTATATAGCACATAAAATAAGGAAAGGAAAAATGATAGGAGGTATAAAGCAGTACAAGTTTGATGATTTCCTCACCTTTCATAGTCACAGATAAAAGTACTGTAAGGCTAATAAATCAAGTAATAGGTTGTAATTAAATTTAAAACTATAAAGCCAATCAATTAATCAATCAGTCAATAGAATTGAGTACTGAGGAATGGATAGAAGGTGGAAATACAAGCTTATTACATTCATTTTTTTATAAGATGTTAATAAATACTGCCTAAAATTATGAAGGATAAAATAACTAAAGTGAAAAAATAACTCAGGAATGGATACAGAAGTTTTCCAATTATCAAAAGAAACAGATACACACAAAAGGAAACAAAACAAAAAATTTAAAAAAACAGAGACCGTATGGTAAAAAAAAGCAATATAAATGAAAGATAACATAAAATGTGATAAGATAAATGAGACTTCAAGAAATATAAATGAGCTAAACTCATCTATGAAAAGAAAATATTCTCATAATGGATTATAAAGCAAATCCAACTATTCTCTATATACAAGCAATATGCTTAATAAAAATTACTCAGGCTGAAAACCAAAGATTAGACAGAAACATACTTGGCAAATAAAAAGTAAACAGGGGTCTCAATCCTAAATTCAGATAAAGATGAAAAATAAGATGGCTTTTTATAATTATAAAAGGATACAATCTGTACCGAAGACCTAAAAATGTTTTTATATATTCCAAAATCTGAAAAAATACTCAAAAATATTATAATCTCATAAAAATTGATTTAAAGTAGAAATAAAAATATTAACAACAGAACCCATCAGCATATTGAAAATAGTACATTACAATCAGGAATTATTTATTCCGAGAATAAAAGAAAGGTCTAATATGAGTAACTATAACATAACTGACCACATTAATTGATCAAAGAGAAAAATCACATAATCTCCACTACACTAGAAGAGATTTTTTTAAATAGACATCCATTCTCAATTTAAGGGGGGGAAAAAAACTTTGAATAACATTAAGTATAGATGAATAATTCCTTAAGCTATCTATCTGTCCACTTAACCAAAGCCAGCATTAATGGGAAAATATCAAAGCATGCTCATTAAAGTCAAGAACAAAACAAAGATCATTGACTATTATTCTGACTTAACAATTTCCTGGATGTTCTAGTCAGTGTAATTAGATAAGCAGAAACAATATGAGGCATAAAAACTGGAAAAACAGAAGCTAAATTTTACATTATTTGAAAATAATTATCTATGTGGAAAATCCAGGAGAATTAATTGAAAAACCATTATTATTACTAGGAAAATTCACTAAAAGGCAATATCTGGTACAATATTAATATATCCAAATCAGTAGCTTTTGATATATATAAAACAATTAGTGGGAAAAAATAAAATCCTCAGAATGTATCACTTTTTCCCAAGCATCCTATTCTCCATCATGATTATCACCTGTTTGCCAGTTGGTTTCCAGTAACTGAAATACTACCTCCTTGCCCCCTTCTTCCCTGAGGGATGATACTCCTTTGAATGCAGCACAATGTCACCACCTCCAGGAAGCCCTCTCTGACCCTATGTGTGTTTCAGTATCCCTTTTCTATGCTCTGTTCTTGCTTAGCCATCACACTCTCATAGTGCTTTTCACACTGTACTCTGTCTGTTATAGGGTTCCTTCCCCATTTATTTGTGAGCTCCTAGAGAAAAGACACCTCGACTGCATTCTCTCTGAATGCTCAGAGCCTACCACCAGGCCCAGCAAAGATTTGGTGCTCCAGCAAAGTCCACAGGAGATACTATGTTAGCTTTTGATTCTGTTAATAAGAAATCATGACCCCGGATACTGGACATTCTGGCATACTGGACCAGAAAAATAAATGTTTTATTTGCTATAGAGAAAATTAGTGAAACTGACAAAATTTGAATAGATTAAAGGTTGCCAAAAAAACATCAAGACCCAAACCCTCAGACAGAAAAATGAAGATGGACACATAGATTGGGAGAGATATGATAAATTCATATAAGCTGAAAAAGCAGATGCTGGTTGGGAGGTTGTTATGCCTCATTTGGTCATGTTTATGGATTGTAATTGTTTCATTGATGAAAGAATAAATTCAGTAAAACAATTAATTCAGTAAAATGCTGTTCCAAACTGTTAAACTGATGAATCCATAGCTTATTTGTTCTGGAAACAAATGGTTATAGGTTTTATTTGGTTTCTTTTCTAAAATATTTGTAATTTTTGTTATTTTGACTTTTAGGATATTGTTAGTTTTTAATTATTGCAATTATTAATATTATTGGTTTCCCTAAATTAAAACCTTCCACTTGAACATAAAAAGTAGAATGTATATACTTCGTAAGCCAATAGTTTTGCCGTAAAATATATATAAACACTTCACCAATGGGAAAAAAAATAGGTTAGGGGCTCCATAAATGAATAGATGGGTGAGCAGGTACGTGGACAGAAGGATGGGAAGATGAATGACAGAATCCACTCTCTACATGATAACCCAGATGCTATTTTAAACATGAAAATTGGATCACGGCATTCTCTTAATAAAAATTTCAAATGCATGTAAATAAAACCCAAAAACCTAAAAAAAAGGGGGGGGCAGAATAGTTGTATAGTATGCTATCATTTGTGGGCCTGAGAAAGAACAAGATGGTGGGAGAGATTTTATCACTGTCTTATGTACTTCTTGAATTCTGAAATAAATACAAATATGTGCAAAAATAAAATACTTTATTCTTTTCTATAGTTCCAAAATGTTCTAAAATAAACATGTGCTTTTTGTAATAATTGTGTTCAAAGAAAACTTCAAAAATAAAGCACCTTTAATTACCATAGTCTTTGGAGTTAGTTCCTCCTCATTTCAAAGCCATATATGTCTTTCTCTTTTTTTGTAGCTTTGAAGTTCCGAATGAACAGTCTGAAAAATGGCAAACTCTGTTGCCCCCCTTTAAAACACAAATCCACCTTTCTTGGCTTGGATCTAATGTACCCTAAGTTTTCTTCCTAGTTAAACATTTGTGATTTATTGTCAGTGGCTCTTGATCTTTAGTGAGCTGGAAATTAACCCAGGGATGTTGCTAAAATGCAGATTCTTGGGGTCCTACCCCAAGACATTCTGAGTCCGTGGGTCTGGGTGGAACCCTAGAACCTGCATTTTAACATTACCACAGGAGATTCCAATGCAGGTGCTCTATAGAACACACTTTTCCAAACGTTCATCCCTGACTTGTTAAGAGAACTTAGTATTTTTCATATAAAAGTGACAATCCTACATAGTATAGAATTTAGATTTGAAAGTGATCTCTTATGACTCTTAGACACGCACATACTACTTATGCTTATAAACATCTGTATTATGCTATATGCCTTATAATGTGGTTCTTTGTGTCCTCACCTTGCTTTCTCTCTCAGCTTTTTGAGAGTGAGATCAAGTCTTTTCTAACCCGGTGCTCTAGGTTTCTGAAATAAAAGTATGTGTGACAGAAACCAAAGCATACAGTTCAAATGTTACCTTCTTTGGCTTAGGGATCAAGTTTCTCTGGCCCCTGTGTAAGTTCCTAGTCTTCCCCCGCACCCCCCAACAAAGCTCAGATGTGGACAAGCACAGTGCTAATACCCTCCACCCCAATACTTCCTGTTAAGTCTAGAGAGGAGCTGCTGTATTGAAAACTGTACAAATCACTCTGGTAGCTTTCTGTATTTTCCCAAGACCTCTGATGGGCCCTTTCCTCTGTGAATCTTAAAGTGAAAAGAATGCCTGAAAAAGCAGCACAAGTGGCTCAGATAAACATCCCAATGGGTTTTTAAACTACATAAATTATCAAGTGTGACGGGACCCACGACTTACAGCGGCAGTTCTGTGCTACCCCCTGGTGGCAAGATGCTCCAAGTCATCCCAGCCCCACCCCACGTCCTGTCTCTTACTGTGGACTCAGACTGCAGAAGCTCATTTATGTGACCCCAGCAGCGCCAAGCCCAGTGTGCCCATCAATATTTGCTAGTAACAGTGTGAGTGGAAAGAAACAAAAAACACACAGTTAGAATTTTACTTTCTTCTGCTCAACTGAGGATCAACTGTTTAACTTCCTAAATTTTTATTTATTTCTTTGTTTGTTTGTTTATTTTATGTCTAGAGTTCATGAGCTTCATGCACAGGTCAGTCAAAAGTGGAAGGCTCCTAGACTCAAAGCACAATCTTAATAACAGCACTAAAGGTAGACGCCTAAATCATCACTGGTAAAATTCCAGAGCTTCTGAGAAAGGTCAATGCACTCACCAACAGAGGGGGATAGACATTCACCTCCACCCAGACCTAGAACCGTTAGAACGGGTCAGGGCTAGCATGGAAGCGATTGCCCTAGAGATACAACTCAGATGACTTAGCCTGAAGAACACAGAGGACTAAGAGAGAGAACTGAGTAGTGATTAATTCAGTTCTGGAGATTAGAATAAGAAGATATATCCTAGGGCGGCAGTGAGAGTAAAGAGCAGCTTGAATCTTGTACCTGAATTTCTTCTTTTTAGGGATCACTAGGAGAAAAAAATTAGTAATAAACGCAGCCCTACCCAAGGCAGGGGAGAACACATTTGATGGTATTTTAGGGTCCCTTCCAGCTATACAAGTAGAGGTTCATTAACAGCCCCTGTGACTAGGCAAGATTAAATAATGTGACTAAGAGCAAAAACCAATTTACTTGTACAATTCGGACAGAAATGACTTCACCTGTGCATACAGCTATCCTAAGAACTGAGAGCAGCTCTGGGATTTCAAGTCCCCTGATGACAGAAGCCTTTAATAAAAGTGGCTTGCTGGGCTAATGGGCAGGCCCTGAGTGGAAATTCTCAGATCAATAGGCCTTTTTAAATTCAGGAAATCAAGGCTGCACCTAAAGCTTAATGGTCTGATAAGAACGGCAAATACATACGGTCCTTTTGTCTCTTCCACAGCAGGCATTTAATTGCTTCGCACCCCACTTTTCCTAGAAGTTAACGCTGTCATTGTGCAAACTTTGGGAATAGGTGAGCAAGGGGAGGTGACAACCGTTCCCAGGAAACCCCATGAAAGATGGGTTTAAGGCAATCTAAGCTCCACCTTTGTTAAAAAACAGCTACATCTTCAATGAATACTAGTGAGGTCCATTCATAAGTTGAGTCTCATCTATGCTTAAAAGAAGTCTCTACCTTCCTGGAATTGACAATTGGCTCCACTGTTCCTAATTCAGACTTACAGGCAATTCGTTTTAGGGGAAAGTTTGAATTCTACATTTTTAAAATGCTTATTAGAACAATGCATATTACCCTGGGCATTACACTGATCAAGGATATTTCTTCCCTGTATTTGGTTCTTATGAAATGGAAAGCCCAAGTAAAATATCGAGGAAACGAAGAACGCCTTAAGAAAATAAATCATAAAACAAAAAGACTATATCTTAAACACAATCAAAACTTGCATGTTTAATAGGGATTCATCGGTTTCCCATACTTTCTACAGGTCCACTTCAGACAGAAGTCCTGGTAGAAAAGACTTCTTTAGGAGCTAAAGGGACCTTCTGTTCAATTGGATGACTCTGAAGGACAGCCAAACTCCCAGTCAGCAAAGCGCTGGAGAAAGGAGCGATGCGTATCAGAAGAATTTCAACAAGAGCTGACACACATGGGGGTCAGCTGGCTACAAAGTGTGATTAATAAGAACATCCCCTCAGTACTCTTCCTATAACTAAAACTTATCTCACTCAGTTACTGGGACTGCTTGTTTGTCCACCGTCCCATTCCCAGCTAGACTCTATGCCTGGGAATACGTCTGTTTTTCTCATTATTGTATCTCAAACACCTAGGAGAGTGCTGGCATTCGATGGATAAAAGTTAAATTTAAATTGAGCTAAATTTTGCTATAATAAGTAAATCAGGCAAGGATGAAACAAAATTAACAATATCCTCCATTACTTAATACTATCTCATGTACTTTCATAGAAAATAAATTCTAAAGTTATAAATGTAATTAATTTCCTAAAATCTTAAGTTTGAAAAAAACTATTGCTTTAAAACTAAAGTCTTCTTACTCTTCAGTCTGGTTTATTAAAAAAAAAAAAAAGTATTTAACAGTTTGCTTTGCCAGTTTTAATGAACCCAAACTCTAACTTTGTACTGGAAGAGGAACACTGAACGCATGCCTGATTACTGCTATTTACATAATTGCTCACTAGTTGCCATAGGCGGAGGGACTGCTTACTTTAGGCCCTTAGAACCCATGAAATCACCTGAGCAGCCAGGAAGTATGGAGTTCCACTTCCAGACTCCCTTTGTACACACTCAAGAATTTTTTCTTGCTGAATTTATCATTAATAACTATTTATTAAATCTACCAATATTGACTTTGTGAAATCCCTCCCCGCCTGTCACCTAAGACTCTGTCTTCTCTTATCAGGGTAGAATAATTGAGGAGAATGTAAGATGGTGATAAGCAATGGTTTCCGTTTCTGGAAAGCAGCTGTTAAAAATATTTTATTTTTCAATACCATTAATGACCGATAATGCAAGACTTAAAACCGGAAGCAACCCCCCCCCAAACAAAACAAACAAACAAACCCAAAACAAAACTTGCGATGTGAACTTTTCAGGGGGAAAAACCTAAATATGAAAAGATTTAAAGGGAACCTTTACTTTTAATATACAGTCCTGATGTACCTGACCATTATAACAAACAGCTGGACATTTTAGACAGTTATCTCCCAATGCCTTTCTAGTGCTCTAAAATCATCTCTCTCAAATAATGAGATAAGGTCTCTCTCAAGCACGTAACTTTTATAAATTGCATCAGACCCACAGTGTTTTTCAGGGAGTTTCACCAAAACCAAAGAGAAGTTCAAAGATAAAATTGCAGCACAGGGAAAGAAGGAAGAATTGCATGATTCTCAGAACTAACCCGCAAGTCTGAGGCACCTGAAACAAACCCAGAAGTCCACTCCCAAGGGCTGAGAGGACCGTGTAGTGTGGGAGCCTAGCTGCATGACAGCAGAACTCGGTCCTATCTCCCCTCCAGGGGTCTAAACTGTAATTCACGCTCAAATTGCTCTGCAGTCAGGGTGCCCTGGATGGCTTCGCAGCCCGGGTTGAACACAGAATAGGCACTCTTCTCTCCCTCCTTCTTCTCCCCAGGGCCTCGTGTCCCAACATACATCCAGTAGAACAAGGACAGGACAAAATAAGCCAGGCCAAATTCCAGTTCCACAAATAGTCCCAGCAGAACCAACCAGAGAAGGACCTTCAAGAAGGTGATGTTGGTCAGGAAAGACTGGTCTCCTGGCAGTGGCAGGGGGACGGCTGTAGTCCGTGGGGGCTGTGATGTGCTGCTCTCAGGCTGAGCCGCTTCCTAGGACACACAAACAAACAAAAGTAAGAATAAAGGGTAATAGGGCTGAGAGGATCGACACGGATCTGGAGAACAGCTCTCATCGCTCTGGGAAGGCTTCTGGCTCATTGATTTCTGTTTTCTTGCCCTGCTCTCTAAAACAATCATCTCCAAAGAGTTCATGTGCCCTGCTCCAACTGAATCAAAATGGATCAGCACTTAGTGAGATGTAACCCGATAAAAGCCATGCAGCATTTGGATGGGCTCCCTCAGATGGATCTGAGTGAACAAGAGCTAATTTGTGCCCCACACAGAAACTCCCCAGTAATTGATACTGCAATTGCCACGCGTATGCTTCACACACAGAATCAATATATGTTTTGTGAGTGACATGATTCTAAAATGAGGACACCACCAGAAACAAAAACAAAAATTCCTTCCACATATTAAAAAAAAAAAAATACTACTGTTATAGCCATAACCTTTCCACGCCATGGCCATCCTACACCCCTTCCCAGGCCCGGGCAATGTCTCCTAAGTGGACTTTCCACCTCTCAAGTCTTCCCTCCCCACGCCAACCTATTTACGTACGGTTGCTAAATGAATCTCTTAAAACATCATCAACCCTCCTACTCACAAACCTGCAACAAATTTTTATTGCCTACAGGTTAAAATTTAAACTCCTTGGACTGGAATCCAAGGCCTTCCATTTAATCAACAGAAATGCCAGTACACAGGCCCTTGTGCTGGATGCTAATGAGACACAGACATTTAGGTAGCTTTAGGGAGTTTGATCTCTACTCCAGTATTTTCAAACATTTTTGGGTGTGACTCACAATAAGAAATACATTTTATACTGTGACCCAGCATGTATGTATATGTGTGTGTATACATATATATACGTGTAACAAAAAAAAGTTCACGAATCAACAAATACCTTCACTACATATGAAACGCATATTTTTCTACTCTATTTTTTAAAATTTATTTTTAACAGAGGACTAGATTTCTCTAAATTGATTTTACCACTCACTAATGGGTTATGACTTACCATTTGGAAAATGATGGTCTAAAAAATTTCCTGTACAATTTATTGCTATAAATTGCTTTGGGTAGTAATACCAGTTCAACTGGTATTACTACCCAAAGACACTGCCCACCTGTGGCCTGGCGCAGCCTCTGTCTCAAGGATGATTGGTGAACTGTGTATGCCCTGACCTCCTTGGCCATCAAGGAGGGTGACCCACTGCCTCCCGGAGCACTGACTGGCTCTCTCTCTCTCATCAAGCACCAAACTATTTGGACTTGAAGTGTCTCATTTTAAATATAGGTCACATGTATCCCTAGATTGTCACCATGAGGCCACAGACTGCCATTTATTATCTTTTGGTACGTTCAGAGCCCAATGCAACACCTCACACAGAAGTTTTCAAGACAGAGCACAACTTTTAGTTCATTTCTTCAATTATATCCCCTATTCTTCACATGATAATTTTAAAAAAGGTAACAAATATTATTTGGTCTCAATAAAAAATATAGATCATGTGATTTCTGTCACTTCAGAAATTCTATTTTGTTAGAACCCTCTTTTTTAGCATTGACATTGTGATTATCTTTTCAGTTAAACTGTAAAGGCCCTTAACATATCATCAGTAACGTGCCCCGCCACACCACCCCCAGCCAACACACATTTATTAAAGAAATAAATAAATGTTCCTTTCAGATGTGACCAGTGTGCACAATTCTGAAATCACTGTAGGCCTTAGCAGGAACTAACATAATCTAATTTCTATTTAAAACTACTCTGACTGCCAGGTAGGGAATGGGCTACAAGAATAGAAGCTGGGAAATTCTTAGCAGCTCAGGTAGAAGGCCCAGCGGGAGACCAGGGAGAGATTAGGGTGGTAACCCACAAGTCAAAGCAAAATGATGGATTAATGGATACACAATACATTTTGAATGCATACAACTTGTAATACACAGTAAACTGAGTTTATTTTATTATTGAGGGAGTATAAAAATAATGCTTGTGGCTACCATGCTTGAGTGCCTTCAAGATGCCTGATCTCCTATAATCCATGAGGCAGGCATTATTATTCCCATTTACTGGTAAGGAAACACTGAATGTTATGTAACTCCCCTAAAGTCACACAGCTAGTTACAGGCAGAGATGAGGTTGGTCTAGGATGCGAGGATGGTCTCCTCACAAAGCCCTTTTTACTTAATTAGGAGACTTTATGGGAGATGGTAAAGAGGAGGGTTAGAGAGCTAGGAGATGAGGGGTGGTTATATGGACTGGCAAAGGGAACAAAGAAAGGAAAAGAGGGACATGGAAATTCCTCTGCTTCACTTGGCATTTGTTTTAGTTCCAGTGTACCTTCTGCTATAAAAGCTATGTGTGGAAATGTTTGTGGTCATCATAGCACATCATAGCACATACAGGCATAATTTGAGGAAAACACTTCTATTCCTCAAATACCGAGCTGCTTCCCACCTAGGGGCCTATGCACTCGTATCTCCTTCCTTCTGAGAAGAATGCCCACATCCCCTCCCATCACCTGACTAGCTCCCTCTTCTATAAACCTCAGCAAAAATGTTACCACATGTTCCCTTGGCCTTGTTCCCAGGTTTCTGCAAGAGTGGCTCCTCCTTATGAAACATCGCCTCAACGAGGTCCTTCCTGTCCACCCACTTTAAAGTAGCACTCTAAACCCTCATCCCCAATTCACTATCACAGTACCTGTGTTTTCGCCCTTCGTACCATTCATTGTTCTGCTATTTTGTCTGCCTCCCCAAACTCAAATGTGAAGGCAGGGCTTTGTCTGTCTTTATTGCACTGTCTCCCCAGATTTAGCATAGTAGCTGGAATGTAGTGGGCCCAGATAGGATTTTGCTGAATGAATGAATGAATGGTGGCCAGGGAAAGAAACAAACTTAAAGGAAACTCCTGGATTTGAGGGGCTGATACAAAGACTGCTTAGCCAGGTGACTCCACAGAAAAGGCACGCTTAAGCAGTGGGTCAACTGAACCAATGTTGAGAGGGGAGGAGTTGCAGGGTGGGTGTGAACAGTGGATGTTGGGGCTAGATGGTGCCCTGAGAGCTGGTGTGGGCATGTCTGGGGATGGAGAGAGAGGGATTCTATAGAATTTTTTAAAAGTTACAAGCATTGTTGTCTTAACGTGGTAGAAACACATCATAGGAAAAAAATACTGTGTTTTAGGGGACTGCACTTCCCCAAACTAAATTCAAGAGTAGGAGAAGAAAGATGTTGAGGCTTCCTTATCAATGACTACCAAAAAGAAGCAATTACAAATAGAAGGCTTAAGAAGTCTCTGATATGCTACTGTGTGCCACCAAAATTATTAGGTGGAGATGTATTGTAAATTAGAAAAACACCAATATAATGAGAATTTTCACACCAGAGCAAACCGAGGAATGATAACTGAGTCAATAAATATGAGCTCAGGACAGTCCCTTATGGAACAGTTTGATTAACAAGAACAAATTAGAGGTCTGGCATTTCCTCTCATCCTTTTGTCAGGCCATCATCTTTTAGGTTTGTAATAATGGAAGCCTTCTCCAAGTTCAGATTCTTTGGGACCAACTCGATGACCTCATATTCTTTTGGTAATGAGACAGGCAGTAAAAATCTCACTGTGTGGATTAGACATTGTTTTTTAACTTCAAGGAGAAAAAAGGGTAGAAGTGGATTCTAAAATCTTAAGCAACTGTTGTGTTCAGTGAGTTCTAATCAACAATAAAGTTATCCTGACACAAATTTCATGCAAGGAGGTGGACTGTTTGAACTCTGCAGCACTCTCTTTCTACAAGTCAGTTGGAGCTTTGTGTTTTATGAAAAATAATTTCAAAATTGAATAAGTTCATGAATAAGTTCCCTAAAACCAAATGTTGTGCAATAATAAACAAAGTTAATAGAAATAATTGTAAGGGAGTAGGCACACTTCTGCTCCAGTACATTTTAAATCTCTAAAGAAATTTTTGGCTCTTACTACATTTGGCTCTTATTACATTTATGAGGTACAAAGGATGTGTCACAGATTGTCTCAAAGCACTGGTTTTCCTTTGATGTTTTGTCCTGTATTCCCACATAGAAATATTCCAATCTCCATGCAAAACACTCTGCCATTTTACTGAGTGAAAACTAAATGAAGATAGAGATGTGATTAAGTTCGTCTGCAAAATAAGTGATTAACAAAAGATTTAGTGTGAAAAGGCTTTCAAACTAATCTAAATATTCATTATTGAACTCAATAAGTTTCTCTAGTTCAACAGCAACGCACAAGCACATGCCACCACTGGCGGTTACAGCTACCACAGTTTTGCAAGTTGTGTATTCAAATACCATTTCTAAAGCACAGGCTATTTGGGTTACTGGCTGCAAATGCTCCAGGTGCGAAATCAAATGACGCCTTAATGAGTGCTACTTTTTCTCAGTATCCAATTAGACCTTTTACCCTCCATTAGCAGAAGGCTGTGGCTCAACAAGGTTGTGGAGAGGTTTCCCAAAGCCACAAGGTGTCACAACGGTAACTAGACTCGCTGTGAATAACGCCAGGACTGAGGTGCTTTCTTTTAGGACCCTAGATCCTCGCTTCCCGCCAGGAGCTGCGTGGGTCGCAGACTGTAAAGAAAATGTCACAGCCACTTATCAACCGTGACACTTGCGGCACAAGACAGGAGGCCCAGCCCTGAGCGGGCCGAGTCGCCAGCAGCCCCGCCCACACCAACAGAGGCTCCGCGGAGACCCAAAGGGGGCGTGGCTGGCGGGTCATGACTTGTGGGCGGGGCCGCTCCTCAACCCCGCAGGGCCTGCAGGCCATCACGTGGTGGGTGGGGCGGGGCCTCGGCCCGGAGTTTCCTGGGAGGCCACGACGGCGGCCCAGAAGCCAGGTGCCCGGGCAAGGCTTTCCTTCCTTATCTCACCTGAGCTAAGCTGGGCTGGGCCTGGGCACTTGCGGGCTTCGGTTTCCACACCAGGAACCGTTTCAGCCATCCTGAGGCTGACTCTGGAGTCGCAGTCGCTTCTGCCTTCTCTCCTGAGGTTTGTGCGCTCTGCTCGAAGTGCTGGGTTCGGCCGCCAGCCCGGCCCGTTTACGGGCTGCCCGGAACTCGGCTAACCGCTGTTCCATGGCGCGCGCCTCCCGCGCTCCTGAGCGCGCCCGCCTCTGGGGTACCTGCGCTCAGCACAGTCCAAGCTGCGCCGCGGTGCGCCTGCGTAACCACGGTCTTTGCTGCGCGTGCGCGGTTGGGTTCGGGATCCCCGCGTGCGCCGTTTGTGACGTTAGGTGGGCTGTGTGTGCTAATAGTCCCAAACGGACGTGGATGCAGTGTGCACCTCAGGCACAATTGTTAAGATCTAAGGCAGAAAGATTGTTCCACTGTTCCTTTCTCTTGCCTCAGCTCCTCTGATGTAAGCTCTGCTATGTGCTGTCTTCAGGGATCTGCTCTCCAGTCTGTGGAGCATCTTTTAGTAGTTGAGCGCTCATATTGGGCGCCAGATTGAGGAGGTGGGCCGAGGTCATTGAAGGGAGCCCGTGATTTGGGAGAGGTTCTGGTATCAGAAGGAAGATGGGACACAGCCTCCCTTTTCCTTTTAACAACTATGCCAATCTAAGCACTTAGAGGGTGGCGTTTTCACTGCTCCAGGCAGGCAGGCCATGCGGACCTCTATTATTGCTGTTACCACACTGGGAACTACCTGTTGGTGTCTCTAGATAGGTCAGAAATTTTAAAACTTTTGTTAGGGTGCAGCTTTAGAATATTAAGTGTATGTATGACTCAATAGGTTTGTACATACATACCTATACACCTATATAACTACTATTCAGATAAAGAATGTTTCTGGTACCCTGATGACTCCCTTTTGCCCTCTCCCAATCACTATTCACCCAAAACGTCACAATTCAGGTCAGGGACTGTTAGATTATTAAAGCTCTAAGCATCTAGCTAAGTGCTATTCAAATATTTCTTGGCTCTTGCTGAGTGTGAGTCAAGAAACTAGACAAATTAGAATCGAGTCTTTTGTTCATTTAACAAAATATCAAGAGCCTGCTATCTGTCCAGTATTGTACCTGGCACTAGAGATGATGGAGAGAAAGAAAGCAACCCATTTTCTTAGCGTTTACATGCTAAATAGACAAATGAATAACTACATAATTTATGTTTAATATAATGATAGGTACTGATTAGTGCTATGGCGAAATATAAAGTAAGGAATAGGAATGGTGGGACTGTTTAGAGCTAATGACCAGGGAAGATTTCTCTGAGGAGTTGCCATTTGAGCAGAGATCTAAACGAGATGAGTGACACACGTAGCTATCTGTAGAAGAGTGTTTCAGTCAGAGGAAACAGTAAGTGCGAAGATCCCAGACCTCAAGTAGTATGCTTAACCTGCTCACAGATCATCAGGAAGGCCAGTATAACGAGAAGAGGGAGGCAAGGAGAGAATGGTAGCAAATAAAGATGCACAGATATCCAGCAGCCAGATCATATAAGATCTTACAGGCCATGTTGAGATTTTGTATTGCATTCTGAGTGTGATATCAATTGATTAGAGGATTTTGAGCAGGAGATGACATAATACAACATTTTTAAAGGATCACACTGGCTGCTGAAGGTGGGGCATGGAAAAGTCCAAGAGTAGAAGGAGGGAAACCAGTTGGGGAGCAGGTACAATAGTATGAGACTGGCTGTTGGGGCTAGAATGGTCCTGATGGAGGTGGTGAGAATTGGTCAATTCAGAATATATGTTGAAGATCTGAGGCACTATGATGTGCAGATGGATTAGGTGTGGAGTGTGAGAAAAAAGAATCAAGATGGCATATTTCTGTCACTCCTCCTCACCCCACACGCATCCTAAACAACCAAGTGAATGATGCTGAGGCCCTCTACTGGAATGGGGAAGACTAGGAAGAGAGGATTATGTAATAAACATGGAGAGTTTGTTTTGGACATGACAAGAGTTTGAGGGGTCTATTGGGCATCCAGTGTAAGCAGTTGGATAGTGAAAACTGGAATTCAGGGAAGAGTCAGGACTGGAGATACATATTGGGAGTCATCAGCATGTATATGATATTTAAAGCTATGAGACTAGATGAGATCACCTAGAGAGTGTGGTTAGGCAGAGAAAATATTTTAGGACTGAGCCCTGAAATATTAGAGATGATTTATAAGACAGAAAAGAATAGGGTCTTTATACTACAATGACCTCTCACTGAGAAACTACAGAACAAAAATTTCTTGCCCATCTTGGTGCCAGGAGTAGGTCTGCTTCTTTCGAGGGACTGGAGATTCTTATATTGGTTGTGTTTCCCACTTGATAATCACACTGAGACCTCAGAGCTGTGTTTATCGTCTATTTAGACTTAAGGCATGCAGTTTGTGGGCTATTGCAATCAGGGTCCCTGGCAAGAAACATGGCACCTTCAAAGTGTTTTGTGAAGGATTTAGTTACAAAGGTGTGGTAGGATTAAAGGAGCCAGCAAGGGATGGTTCACAGGAAGTGTTACCAGCCTGTAAGCCTCAAGCAGCAAGAGGACAAGAGTGGTCATCAGAACCCAGTGAGACATGTAGCTATAGAAGAAGCTGGGACAAAAGGAGCCCATACTGGAGCAGAGAGTAGGGGGAGAAGGGTGGAAATAGAATTGAGAGGAGCAAACAGAATATCCAGCCAGATGCTAATGTCATTCCAGGTCCATCTTGCTCTGGTAACCTTATTTTCCCTTGCCTTATTTTTTGAATTTTTGTAAATTTATTTTGTCTCAGTGCTTTGCAAACCTCTTTAAATCCTTTTTGGAAGAGGTTGAAACAATAGAAAAAAAGTAAAAATGAAAGAAATGATAACGAAGAGCAATTGCCAAATTAATTTCATTTACTTTTTGGGTAAGATTATGAGAGGAGTAAATAAGAAGAGTCCCCAAGTTTACTTATAATATGTGAATTTAATTTTTATTATGAAATACATTGTACATACCAAATCATGTATTTATATATATGTCACCGTTGGGAGATTAGAGTTCAATCAGATTTGGTGTCATCCCAATAGCAGGGGAGGAGGGAGATGGATGAGGGTGGTGCAAAAGTGTAGTTAGCATTTTCCTTTGGTTCTTCCTCAAGTGATACAGGAAGAGTCACAGGTCATTGAGATTTAGTTTTTTATTAAAAGTATATTTTAGAAAACAAAGTATGCCCCAAGGACATATCCCAGCACAGTAATCAACACAAAGGGGCCAAAAGGGCCACAAAAGGGCACCAAAGAGAGCTCAGAAGAAGAATGATTGCCTTATATTTAGGATGTGATGGGTGTTCCAGAGGCATTCCTAGGTGATTGGCAAGTGAGGTCATTTTGATTGATACCTGGCTGCTATATAACTCTTTGCCTAGTGCATGTGCATACCTAGAATTCTGCTACCATTGGGGTGTTTTTTGGGCAGTCTTTAGGCTGGGTCCCATTTCCTTTGTTCCCCTGTTGTTCGTCTGACTAGCTACCTAACATACACACATACATATATAATTATATTTGTAAGTTGTAAGTAATAAAATACCTATATGCCCTATGATATATTGTCTTTGTCCCAGTTCTTCACTTCTTCTTGTATCCATGCCATAAAAGGTAGAGTATAGTCCCATTTCTTGACTTTGAACTTGGCCTTGCAAGTCGCTTTGGCCAATGGGATGATGGCAGACATGCAAGCAGGGCCTAGAAGTATGTTTGTCCTGTTGAGTGTGCCCTCTTAATACTCTACACTACCATGAGATGGACCTTGCAACAGCAGCCAGCTAGTCTAAGAATGATGAGAGTCACATGGATATAGTTACTCAGCTGAGCCCAACCTAAAACATCTAACTCCATCTTACCCCAAGATGTATGAAAAATAAATCCTTATTTTATATTTTATCATAGAAATCTTGTGGGGGTTTTTGTTACACAGAAAAAGCTAACCAATACATTCCCATTACTCAAGAAAAATAACTTTTCTTTATATGCTTGTGGTCCATTGTTGAGTCCTTTCCATCTCATCAATCTATTAATAAAGTGAATTACATTAATAAATTTCTATTAAACCACCTGGCAATCTTGGAATAAACAAAACTCAGTCACTTTATAAAATATAAAATTCAAATTTTAAAGGCATTTTGTACCTATGCATCTATATTTATTACTGAGATTTTCCTATAATTTCCTTCTCTTCATGTACTGTACTTGAAAGGTTTTGGTTTTAGGATTATACTAGCTTTATGAAATAAGCTGAAGTGTGCCTCTTTTTTCACCATTTTCTAGAATTCTATAAAATGAGAATTAACTGCTTCTTCAAAGTTCAATAGGACTTAGTAGTAAAACCATCTAAGCCTGGTGTTTTCTAGATCAGATAAATAAATGTAAGCTACAATTAAATGGATCCATAGTTGATCAACACAGCCTTCTCCCTAAAGTGCCAAGAAGTAGATTAATGTCGGTCTGTCCAGTCTAATGTTTTTAGGAATGGTATAATGAAAATAAAAACAATTTATTATTTTTCAGGTGATGAAAATTTGAGAGCATATCTATATTATGTCATTAAGGTAAAAAAACAGATGAATTTGATTCAATTTATTATGAGTAAAGGATGATGGAGATGCTTAGAGTGAACTGTACCTCCTAAGTTTGTATATATGTTTTATATCTTTGTTTTTGTTTCTTAATTATTGGCTTGAGATCAGTTTGTTTCAATAGGACTTGAAGCTTTTTCCTGACCACACACTGGAGAGGGAGGGGCGTATGCAGTAGATTCTTTAGTTGCTACAGTCAACCCTTTTTAGTAAGAAAGGACCCCTCGCCACACACACACAAACACACCACCACCACCATACATGCTGTTATGCTCTCTTTGTTCCTATCCCTGCAGGTACCACATGCCAAGTTCTGAGCACTGTGATTTATATGACAAGCCATAGAGTGTCTACAGAGGAGTGACCTGGATAATGATGTGTCTGGAGCATAGTTTTTCAGCCTTGGGACTTTAGACATTTTGGGTCAGATTATTTTGGGGGAAGGTTGTCCAGTGTCTTGTAGGATTCTCAGCAGCATCCCTGGCCACAACCGATAGTTGCCAGTAGCACTCCCTGCTAGTTGTAATAACCAAACATGTCTCCTGGGAGACAAATTTGACCCTCATTGGGAATGACTGGTCTAGAGACCATATTATAGTAAGAATGGTGAAGACAGAGATTATTTGGGCCAGAGACCAAGAGTCACAGTGAAAACATATCAGTTAGTTTTAGAAACTCTAAAGGACTACTGTGAACGGGGGAGGAGAATCATTCTATAGGGCTCCAAAAGCAGAGCTAAGGCCAACAGTGGGAAATTGCAAGGTGGCAAATGTAGAATCTGGAAAAAAAAAATTACTTTCCAGCAACTCAAAAATAATAACTTGAGCTGCCTTTCACAGAACTGAGTTCCCTGACACTAAAAGGATTCAAGCAGAGGCTGAATAAACACTTGAACGTTGTAGAGAAGATTTTTGAACTGAAGAGGGGTTTGGTTAACTTGATTGCCAGATCTCTTCCAACTGGAGAAATTTGTGTTTTAATCCAAGCAGAGCGGACTGGGAGGAGAGAACAAGTGGGGTCATCAGACTAACAATGTGTCACATAAGGTGTTAGTGCCAGTGCCCATACCCCCTCAGATCTCACGATTGCTGTACACGTTGGTGGCTTGTTTCTACAAGCACCTAGGGTCTCTTTGGCTGCAGGAGTGTGTTCAGCTAGTTTGTGAGGCAAAATAGCAGTCCCAGGGGATTATTCCCCCATTCCTCAAATAGCCTTTAGCCAATTTTGGATGAGAGTTGGTGGATACTAACTCCCATGGGAGTTGCCTCCTCATGGGGAATAACTCAGATATGTTCTGCAGAGTCTCCCAGGGGTTTTCAGGAGGAATGAGCCCACAGCAGTACCTGTTCA
Organism: Eonycteris spelaea; assembly: GCA_003508835.1. Taxonomy (NCBI): domain Eukaryota; kingdom Metazoa; phylum Chordata; class Mammalia; order Chiroptera; family Pteropodidae; genus Eonycteris; species Eonycteris spelaea. The sequence goes on from PUFA01000069.1 coordinate 4,097,343, forward strand.
TTAAAGCATCCTGTATCACCTTTCTGCCCTTTACTGTCTCACTTCCCTGTTATACTCTCAGTGCTTCCTGGAATCATTTCCCCAGTTAACCTCTTCCATCGGAATTGTTATCTCAGAATCTTCTTCTAAGAAAACCTAAGGTAACATCTACACAAGACCTAAGCAAGGCCTATAGACTTGCTTTCAGAAAAGGAAGTAAACTAGAGGACTGGTTGGTATTTCACATTTATGACACCCTTGTCTTCAGATTTGAAGCAAGCAAAACAGCTTTAGACTGGCATAGTCCAAGAAGAATGATTTTTGGAATATGGGAATGAAAAAGGAAAGAGGAGGAAGGGAAGGGAAAAGCCACAGTACTTCAACTAAAGCAGCCTGTTCGGGACAGCTGAGGAGGCAGTTTGGGCCACACTTTATGTTGTAGAGTTCTGTGAAGGACAGAATCAGAACGACTGATTTACTCATCGTGCGATTCTGTCCTCCAAGGAGTTCAGAGACCAACATTCAGCAAATATGGTCGAACATGTACTAAATGCCAGGCCCTGTGCCAGGCTTTGAGGATGCAGAGATGCATAAAATACAGTCCCAGCCCTTAGATGTTTTAAGGTCTAGTTGGGGAAGCAGTCTCATGAATAGACAATTATGCACAGAAGTCTGAGGGAGCAGAGGATGGGCACATACTCAGGCTGGGGAGTAAGTAGCAAAACTCCTTCAGATTTAAATATGGGGAAACTGAGGCCAGAGAAGGGGAGCTGCTGAGGTTATATAATTGTTGGGCACTGCTCCAGACAATAAATATTTTTAGTGGTAGTTCATCTCCTTATAGTACCATGTTTTACGTTTGCATTTTGATGCAGGACAGGGCAAATTTCCCCGTGTTGGGGAGACTAAGCCCTGCATGGAGAGAAGAGGGTCCTTTGGTGGAGAGTGAAGAAAGAGGTCAACACACATGCCAAAGTTAGAATCAAAAGGAAACTATTAGAAAAGGGGCAACACTCCATAGAGTGTGGTTTCCCCTCAGAGGCAGAGAGTGATAGGGATCCTGAGTGTTCAGGGAATTCAGTTTATATATCATTTTTTAGTTTCCATTTCCTCTGATACAGACATACGGTGAGGAAGGAGAAGGAGGGAGAGTACATAGCCTTAAAGGCCTACTGGCAGTTCCCAGCCTTTAATCTATAGATTACCCATGGTTTTAGCCATAGGGAATGAACGATTTTAGTTGTGTAAGGCAGCCACTTAAAGACTCTTTTGTTCCTGTTTCCTCTTCATGGTGTGGAGGGGTGGGACTGGGTTATTAGAAATCTTCCTTTGTTTGGCAGGTGTTCTCCTGGCCTGGCTGCAGGGCCGATTAGCATAGTGAAGTCTCTGAATGTAGCTGGATTAGCATTTTAATTCTCTCGCCTCCTCCCTACTTTAATTGGAAGGTATTTCCACTGACCCCTTGCTCCCATCTGCTCTTGGCTTGGTGGTCACAACCTCTGCCTGACAGCAGCTGCTGGTTTGAGCTTTGCCTTTCTCTTTCTCTGTCCCCATCCTCCATCCCAAATTACGGGGGTCTTATGTTCCAGAAGACCTCAGCGTTCTTCTGGTTTTCCCAGTCCTGCCTGATCCCACAATCTGAAGCTTCTTCATTATTCTCTTTTGCATCTTCTAAATTTCCTTTAGGTTCTAAGACCTCAGGTTGTGGCAGTTTCCTGCCCACCTGGCTTGCCTCACATTATTCTGTTTTGAGTTCTGTTGTGCTTAGCTCTGATGCTCTGTGAAATGCCTCCTGTGGCTTATGAGACAGACAATCAGACAAAGCCAATAGAATTACAGCAAAGATAATCTATATGTAAATCCTATCTCAAAACTCTCCTTAAAACTACCTGAAAGTATTTGGAGAATTTCTTTGCAAATTGAGAATGCACATAAAGAAAGCAATAGGTGTGTGTTTTAGATGAGGTTGTCCTCCACAGTTATGTATGGGAATAAAGTTGGAAGGAAGGCATCATTTTGCCTTTTATAGTCCTTTGAAGAAATGAGCTGTTTTTCTAAAATACATGCACACACACCCAGAGTGGTGTATTTCCAGATTCTTGACACAAGCGGCTACTTAGCCCCTTCCTTTCAAACTCCTGCTTCAGCCTTTGCCCTTCTGTCTAGCCACTGACCTTCTAGAGCCTTGACTGCACATTGGGGTTGGGGCCCAGATAGACTCACCTTGTATCCTAATAGCACTGGCTGCCGCTGAAGCTCAGGGGCAGAGCTGGCCCCTTCTGCATGACTTAGCATCAGGAACACTGCCAGGGCCCCCGACTCTGCTTGGTTGTCACCTGCTTAGCTGTGAGTTAGTCAGTGCTCTGCCCACTGGGGAGCCATTCTGTAGTAAAGTAGATGTGACGGAGGGGAAGTGATGCCATTCCTGCCCAACATTTGGCCTCCTCCCAATTTGCGTGTTAATTTTCAAGACTTGTATCCTGTCAGAAGAAGATTTTCTGAGTTCTTCCTTAAAAAAATTTTTTTTTAACCTTGAGGGTTAGTTGTTGATTTCCAATAATAGTTGACATTTGTGGAGTGATTAATATGTGCCAGTCATTGTGCTACACTCTAAAAATTATGTGGTTTAATTTTCTCAACAACCCTTCAGGAAGGCACTTAGACAGAAATGAAGTTATTTGATGTTAAACAGACAGCAACTAACAGGGCCAGGAATCTATTTATTCTGCCTCCTCCTCTGTGCAGACCACTTGCAAGTTTCTATGAATAACAATAGGTGTAAGTTGTGATCCCTGGCCTCCAAAAAACTTACAAACTCATAGGGAAGATGAAATAAGAATGTGAAATGCTAAATAATGCCAGACACTATCTACTAAGCGGTAGTGGGATAGACTGGACCTTACCAGGCAAAGGAAAAAATCGGTGAGGACAGGGGTGGTCTAAAAGGCTCCAAGGAGGAGCATGATGTTTGATTGGCCTTGAAAGACAGAAAAGACTTAAGTAAGCTGAGAAGAGGAAATGAACCTGTGCTGGCTGGAAAATTACTGCTTGGCTATCGCCCATGGGAACATAAAGTTCTAACAATAAGCTTTCTGCTTCTGTACCCCCTGCTTGCACAACCGACCTGTGGGTTGACAGTTAGTAAAAAGAAGAAAAATAGACTTGTGTGTTCAAACAAGATGAAGAATAGGGGTTTAGGGCTTAAAAACCCTGTACCTCTACATTACGGGGCTACTTGATTTGGGGTCTGCGTACTCCTGGCAGACCCAGCTGGTTGAATAAAGAGTGTGTTTCCTATAACTCACTGATTTCTGGTGGTCCGTGTGTCTGTCGGGGGGCTGGCAGCTACAACAAACCAAGGTACTTGAATTCACTTGAACACGCAGGTTCAAGTCCCAGCTCTAACATGTACAATCACAGGGGAGTCCCTCATTCCCATTATTGCTTCAATTTTTTTTTTTTTTCATAGAGTAAAAGGCCCAGGGATGTGATATGGATTAGGGGAGAAAACAGAAGTTTGGAACCAGAAGAGGTTAAGGGAGGTGGAAAGGGAGGAGGTAGTGATTGTGGTGGGAGGACTGTGGCTGACTAAGTTCTAGCTTTATATTTACAGGGTAGTTCCATGAGTGATCTCTGTGATAACCCGACTATAAAAATTAACAAACAAACCAAAGTCTATGCCCGCCCTGTTTCTAATTTCTATTTTGCTTCAGGCAAGCACTTGTCCCTTTGTTTCTTCATTTCTAAATGGCAGTAATACCTTATAGAAAAATGCCAGGATGAGGTGAGCTGTCATGGAGTGCCTAGCAGTACGTGGCCCACTGTAAAACCTTAGTCAAAATGGGAAGCTAAAAGAGTATGAAACCAACATGGTCCAAACTTAGTGTGTGACCAAAGGCCTGGAAAGAATGGAGGGAAGATCTTTCTAACTCAGAGAAGTTGGAATGCATGTGGGAGACTGGTATCTTGGTAGCCTTTTAGACTAAGGAAGATACTATTTATCTGAGGTGGCTGAACTAATTGTTTACATATGAAAAAATTGACATGTGACTTCTGTTCCTGCCTTCTTTCTGGCTCCCATCACTTTCCAGAGCTTTCTGAACCAAAATAAACCCCTTCCTCCCATTGCCTCAGTAGGCTTGGTTTGACTTTGCTTAGCCAGTGACCTCACTTGAGGTCACATTGAGGTGGTATTGATAACGCCTATAGGTCAGGCAGCCTCATGCAGTTTGTAGGAGCTATGGGAGATTCCTATCTGCCTCATAAGAAATCCATCTGTTAGGGACATACACTAAGCCTCTCTATCAATCTGCAGTCTCCATTTGTAAGCTCATAGTAGGGGGGAAACCATATAGCATTTATCTTTGGCTTTTAGTTTCCTTTTTTACCAGGAGATGCTAAAGATGTAGAGAGATTCCATGGTGAAGGATTCTCTGATTAGAGTTTTCATTATTTCACTACACCTCCCCTTTTCCCACACAAAACCCACTCCCAAGCCGTAGCCTCGTTACTTCCCACTGCACATTCAAATCCCACTTTTTAGCTCTGCTAAACTGTAATTTCCCCAACATCCTATATTGTTTCCTGCCTTTGTACCTTTGCTTACACTTTTTATCCGGGGCATCTTTTCCTCACTCACCTGTATAAGTGCCACTCATCTTACATACTTTACTTAAATATCTCCTCTAGGAAGCCCCTTAGGCCTTGCTGCCCAGGTAAGGTTTGATTCCCTCAGGAATACTTTCCCAGTACCAAGTGCAACCCTATACTACAGTTACTGGTTACTAGTTAATAGGATATAATTTAAGATTTTTGAATAAATACCAAAAATAAGGGTGACTCGAACAAGACAATTTATATTTTCTTTCTTGGCCTCACTTGAGAATGCCATTGGGCAGTGACCTGGGCCCCTTCTAACCTGTTGTTCTGCCACCTGTAGGGCATTGACCAGCATAGTGCAGGTTGGTTCACAATCACACCAGAATTCCAGCCTGCCTTAATTCCAAAGCCAGCCTCTTAACCACCAGTCATACTGTTTCATTGCAGACTGGGGAGGAAGATATGAAAAAAGTTAGAAAAGACAAAGGTATATTAGGAGTGCCTGGTGGGGGTAGTGGCAAATGAGATCACAATGTCGGGTCTCATTGTGCAGGGCTTGAATGTCAAAAATTACATGTGTTGATGACAGGGGCATTCATTGTTACATAGTTTCATTTCTCAGGCACATACTCCAAAATCACTACCTCTGAAATGAGAATCAGATCCAGTTGCCTCTTGACTCTCCTAAATCTTTCTAACTTCATTTTGGAGAGACACGGACCAGAGCTTTATGAAGGGAAATAAGGAAGAGAAACTAATACTCAATGAATCACTTCTAAAGCAGAAACCCATGGGCCTAAGCCATCCACCTTCTGAACTGAGCCACTCACCTTCCTAACATGACTGATCAGCAGCAGCACCTTGGTACATTAATAAAAAACAGGACCCCAAGCCCCTCTATGGCCCTTGAATCTCCAGAGTGGGGCTCAGGAATTTATGTATTTTGGTAAAATTCTCCCAGGACTTCTGATGAAGAGATGGGTGTAAGCACCCTTGCACTTAAGAGACCTGTCACCACCCTGTATTTGCTCTAACTGCAGATTCACCAACTGAACTTTTTCTTTCACGGTGGAAACATTTTTCTTTATTTGGCCCCATGGTAGGATGGTTCTTGTTTGATTCTCTCTGAAGTCTAAGTCCTGGGTTATTGCAATGTCCAAAAAGTTTTGGACCTTCTCCAAGCCTGCTCAATGACAAAATCCATTCTCTAGAAACTTAAGAAATAGAGCTGAATGCTTCACAAGTTTGGTTAACCACAAATCCAACCACTTTACATCTTGTAAAGGGTTTTGGAAAATCATTAAACCTCAAAACTTCAAGTGGACCCTTGATAAAGACTTTTTTTCTTATATTTGACCATTTGTATCCCATGATTCCTATCTCACTAATCTGGACCAAACTTTCTGTCTTTAGAATCTGAGCCTAATGGTGATAGTAGAACATTTTTTAATGCCTTAATGAGCCATGTGCTTTATGTACATCATCTCATGTAAACCCCTTTAACAAGCTGGGGATATGAGCAGTATTAGTCCCAATTTATAGGTGAAGAATCTGAGGCTCAGAAAAGGAGCAAAACGAATTCAGACCTAGACCTATTTGACTCTAAATTCTGAGTTGCTAAACCACTTCTCTCTATGGTATGTGTATTGGGGGCGGGGAGGGGGGACGGAGGCAGGTACTGGGGCCTGGTGCAGAGGAGAGGAAGAGGACAAGAAATAAAGGTAGACGGCATTTCTTTCTTGGGACCTGCTGCCTATTATCCTTTTCTGTCCACACCTCCACCCCCATCCTTCACATTCTCATGCTGGTAGCAACCAATATAAGAATAGCTTTTGATGCTCCAAGGCAAATTTTAGCGAAGAAAGGTGAGCTGCTTCTGCAGGAACTAGCTTTCCTTCTGCATCATTTCAGAGCCTCTGTGGACCCCAAAATATAATTTTCAGCAATTATGTATGCGCCAGGCACTTACGATATACAATAAATGATTTACACATTCAGCTGATTCCCTTGAAGATAATTCACCAAGTTTACTGGAAGCCAGTTTTATTCAGGATACCACACAGATTCTTTTTTTCTACGTATTTTTCTTTTGCTGATTCACTATGTATTGTGCCTGAATCACTTGGCTCTTCTAAGTCAACAGAGCTAAGTGGGAGAAGTTCAGGCATGTGATTACTGCTGGGAAAATGGCAGATTTGGCTCATGAGGGTATGGTCAGGGCACTCTTTGAGCTCAGGAGCATTTTAAATCTCAGGCACTTGAAGAGAGAGATAACCATCAAATCTGGTTCAAAGCTTCCCTTGGAGATTGATTCATCTCCCTAAATGCTGTTATTTGCTGATGGGAGGAAAATTATACTGGATCCCCCTGGTCTGTAGCAGTTAGATTGAATTCTCGTGTGGCAGGCTGGGCCCTCCAGAGCTTTAATTGATTCTAATGCTGAGTGGCTTAAAATAATTCACTCTTCCACAGGCTACTCTCTCATTTCCTGGAGCAGATTGAATTGCTCAGAAATGAGCCTTTGAGAGAACTCTTCTCATTCAGCCCTAGATTTATGGCACATCTTTCCAGAAGAAAAAGAGGCGAATGCAAAGGTGGGGTGGGAGGAGGCTAGCTATGCCCATTCTGTGACTTTAAAAAAATTTTCTCTAGTCTTGCTCCCCAAGCTTGATTGGTGAACCCAGGATAATGTACATTAAGAAAACCATTTTATTTCTATACCACCCAGAGTACTGGATAGCTAAAAAATAATGTTAGCTAAGTGCAACTGTGTGGAAAGGGTGTCATCCTACAAGATTTTTTCCCTGGCCCTATAGCTAACTAGCTCAGTTTTCACATCTGTAAAATGAGCTATTTGGATTCCCTGCTCTGTGAAGATTCTTTAATTGATTAGAGTTTGATTAAATCCATTTCATTATTCTAGAACAAGATTTCTCAACCTCAATACAAATAACATTTTGGTCCAGATTATTCCTTGTTGTTGGGGTTGTCCTGTGTATAGCAGGATATTGACAAATGTCCATGGTTTCTACCTATTATATGCCAGTAGCACACCCTCCCCAAGTTACAGCAATAGAAATTATTTCCAGATACTGCCAAATGCTGTGGGGGGAGGGGAGGGCAAAATTGTCCTTGGTTGAGAACCACTTTTCATAGCTCTCCACTGTTTATAGAAACTGCACCCATTTATTAAATATTTAACATTACTTATTTACTAAGACCAAAGGTAACTGAGAATCAATCCTTGCCCACAAGGAACTCATAATTTAGTTAGGAGGACAAACAGAAACTTACAATCTATTGCGGTATATATAATAACTAAAGAGATGGAGAAAACAGAAAGGGGAAAAGCTTTTGAGGAGGTAGGTAGAGGGAGCTTAGGAAGCTTTATGGAGAAATTAGTGATTAAATGGAATGTTAAAGAATGAATAGAAATTAGCCAGGCATTCCCAGCTGAAGAGACAGCATGAGAAAAGGCATAGTGGTGAGAACAGTGACCAACTTCTACAAAGCTCTTTGGGGTGTGGTGAGAATGAGTCCCTGAAGGATAAAGAGACCGCTAATTCCAGCTGTGTATGGTCTCCTTTCATATTCCATTCTGAGGAAGCAGTTCAGAGCCCTAAAGAACTCCTAGCCATTGCTGCTCCCAGTTCTCACAGAATGTGACTTTGTGGAGCTCTCCACGGTACTGAACCATATTTATAGCAATTGCCTTTAATCAGAAGCTCTCTACCTAGGAACTTGCCTAGAATCCTGCTTCTTCTTGACTGGCTCCTGCTTATGCCTGCTGCACTTTTCTGATGCCGTGTAGTATAAAGAAAATAGGTTTATCAACTTAAATGATTCTAACTAGGAGACAGTCAAATGATAAATTATTATTATAAATTATAAATTATGGTCCATCCCTATGAATATTACAATGTTTGGGTGGCCTTGTTTTTTTAAGTGTTTGGAATAAATAAATATATATATATAATGTGTATTATATATATATGTATTATATATAATGTGCATTATATATGATATGCATTATATATAATGTGTGTTTTACATATAATGTATATTATATATGTGTATATATATACACATACGAACACTCAGATAACTATAATAATAAAGAGTTTTGGAATCAAAGGACTGGGGTATGAATCCCAGCTCTGTCACTTAATAGCTGAGTGACCTTGGGTCAGTTAACTTAATTTCCACTGGCCATTGTTTACTGCAAAATGAAAATAAAATGACAAACCTTCAATAATTCTCCAATGCTTGCTATGCAGGGCTCCCGTGGATATTAAATGAGCACAAGCACATGCATCTACTACTATGTTGTTTAAATAAAAGAAACACTCAGCAGATGCTTGTTTATTATTTCTTACCCCATCGGTCGGATGCTCTGTTTTCTACCACGGCAAAGGCAAGCCTTGAGTATAATAAAGGGCAACAGGTTTTGTAAGCATGGACTGACAGCAGCCTTCTCATTTCCCATTCTTGAGGACTTCATTAGAAACAGAGCTCTGAAATAGGACTAACTCTGAATATGTTTATGTTATTTCCACACTTGGTTCCCAGTACAATAGCATCTAGACTCTTACCCTCATGGCAAGATACTGGAAGACCATTCTCTGGGTACTCTGAAAAGTAAATGCTTATATTTGGTGTTCTTTCAACAAACAGCTGAGCCAGATTTCCCTATTTTGAATTTCAAAATTGTCAGGCACTGCACCCTGTGCAGAACTTCCAATTAGTTTTTTTAACCTTCCCATTCATTATCATGAGCATGTAACAAAGTTTTACCTCTATGGGAAGGCTGTATTATGGAGGATATAGATCAAAACCAAACAACAAAAAAAGACAATTTAGAAGAAACAAAAACTATGCAGGAAAAAAATTTCCCAAATAAATTTTATGAAAAAAAATAAATTTTATGATTAATATAATTTGAAAAATAAAAGAAGAACTTCCGTAAAATAAGAACAGGTTGCTATTTTTAAAATTCCAAGGAACATTAAGAAGTTTTTGAAAATGAGAAACCTGAAGACCAGGCAAAATGGCGTGGATGAGCGAAGCTTCATTCATCCCCTTTCATGACCACATCAAAGATGTGACGGAAACACGGAGCAAACAGCAGTAAGCAGAGTCACCTGGGGTCTAGATGAACAGAAGCCCTACAACTAGGGAGAGAAATAAGAAATTACCTGCGTTGTTTGGAGGTAGGAGGGGATGAAGACGTGAGGCTGCCGGTTTCAAGTGGCTGAGTGGGACAGAAGCTACGGCGGCTGTAGCCGCCTCTTAAAGGGACCATGTCTGCGACCAGGTTTTTGCGGTGAGAGACCTGTTCTCTCTGAGCACCAGTGCCAGGGTGACTGCTCGGGCGGCACCAGAGACTTACAGGGGGACAGTGAGTTGTTGGAGAGAGGGCCAGAGGTGAGGCTTTCTGTGGGGCAGAAGTGCTGGTCAGATCAATTGTTCCTCTTTTGAGGCCTCCCCCATTCCATTGTGTGGACACAGCGCCATTATAGCAGAGATGTCATCAAACCAGATAACAGAGGATGCTCTGCCCAAAGAACTCCCTGGAACTCTGCCTCCCCCACTCACAGCCCCACCCAAGCCACATCCAGTTGTGTCCTCTGCGAGTCCAGTGCTCCTTGCTGAGCAGCTCCAAGACCCACTCTGGTGGCAGCTGGCCTCGATTTCTGGCATGGCCTCTTGAGGCAACTATAAGCACAGCATCTGTGAATTGCTTGCTGAATCTTAACAGGTGGCCCTTGAAGGGCACAGGATGGGGCTAAACTTTGCCTGCAGCTGAACCCTCTCAGGACTGTGTTGCTGGTCACCTACTACACAAAGCCACGCTAATAAGACTGGAAGACTTAGGAGCATTGCTTGATACATAGAAACAGACATGGAAAGGCAGCCAAAATGGAAAGACAAACAAGCAGAAGCCATATGAGAGAACAGAACAGAGATCTAGATACAATGGAGTCAAGCAATCTAACAGATGCAGAGTTCAAAACACTGGTTATAAAGATACTCAGTGGAACTTAGGGGAAGTGTGGATGAATTCAGTGAGAACTTCAACAAAGAGAACAAAAACATAAAAATAGAAATGGAAATTCAAAAGATAACTAGCCATAAATGAAGACTACATTATCTGAGATGAAGAGTATATTAGAGGGAATCAATAGAGTGGATGAAGAAGAGGATCGAACCACCAATATAGAGGATGGGGAAGCCAAGAACACTCAATCAGAATGGCAAGAAAAAAGTAACCAAGAAAATAATTTAAAGGGCATATGGAACAAAATTAAGGATAACAACATCTGTATCATAGGGGTACCTGAAGAGGGAGAACAAGAAGTTGAAATACATTTGAAGAAATAATGATGGAAAATTTCCCTAACCTGGTGAAGGAAATAGACATAAAACCCCAAGAAGCTCAGAGTCCCTGAAAAAAATGAACCTGAAGAGGCCCACACCAAGATACATCATAATTAAAATGCCAAAGGTTGAATACAAAGAGAATCTTAAAAGCAGCAAGAGAAAAGCAATTAGTTACCTACGAGGGAACATCCATAAGACTGGCAGCTAATTTTTCAAAAGAAACTTTGCAGGGCAGAAGGGCTTGGCACAATATATTCACAGTGGTGAAAACCCAGGATCTACAACCAAGATACTTTATCCAGCAAAGCTATCCTTTAGAGTTGAAGGACAGATAAAGAGCTTTCCAGACCAAAATAAGCTAAAGGAATTCATCATCACCAAGCCAATATTACAGAAATTGTTGGAGGACTCCTTTAAGAAGAAAAAACATGTATCAAAAATATGAATAAAAAATGGTAATAACTACATTCCTATCAACAAGTACCTCAAATGTTGGTGCTCCAACCAACAGATGGAGTGGCTGAATAACTACATTCCTATCAACAAGTACCTCAAATGTTGGTGCTCCAACCAAAAGATGGAGTGACTGAATGGATAAAAAAAATAAGACCCCTACATATGCTGCCTACAAGAGACTTGTTTCAGATTAAAAGACACACAGAGACTAAAAGGAAGGAGAAGGAAGAAGATATTGCCTTTTGGACTTAGAGGGTGTTGCACTGAATGAAGGAAATCAGATAGAGAAAGACAAAGACCACATTATTTCATGTACATGTGGAATCTAAAGAACAAAATAAACAACAACAACAAAAATGGAAATAAACTCATAGATACAGAAATATTTTGAGGGCTACTAGATAGGATACGGGTTGAGGGCAGACGGTGAAAAAGGATAAGGGATTAAGAAGTACAAATGGATATATACAAATAGCCATGGAGATATAAAGTGTAGCATAAGCAAAATGTAGTAAAATTATGAAAGGGGGAACAAGAGTACTTGATTTAGGGGGTAACCACTTTGTAAGGTATATAGATTTCTAATCACTATGCTGTACGATTGAAACTAATATATTATTATATGCCAACTATGAAAAAAACTCATTGAATTGTACAATGAAAATATGAGGAACTAATTGTCTATTATATTTCAATAAAGCGGGGGGAGGAGAAAATTAAAAACCTGCTATGAGAAATGAAAAACTCTAACTGGGTACAGGAAGATAATATTGAGGGAGTTTTATCTCACTCCCACATTCCCTACCCTCCACCACAAAAGAGAAAATATACATAGAAGGAAAACAGGAGAAAACAGAATAAAAAGAAGAAAAGATCACCATAAATGTCCAACACTGGAATAATGGCAGTTGTAAAAAGACAACAGAGAAAATGGGGAAGAGTAGGAAATTATCCGAAATAATGCAAGAAGTTTCCCAGAGCAGATCAAAAAGACCCACCAAGTACCCAGCTTAATGAATGAGAGGAAGAAACTCACAAGGCACATACATCATTGTGAAATTTCAGATCAGTGGAGACAAAAAAAAGCTACAAGCTACTGGAAGGATGTGTGTATATATGTTTAAAACAAGGATCTGGAATCAAAATAGCTTTAGATTTCTACGGAGTAATATGTGAAACAAGAAGACAATGAGAAATGCCCTCAAAATACTGATGGAAAAATTAACCTCCACCTGGAATTCTATACCCAGCTCAACTATAAATCAAATACTATAGAATAAAAGCATCTCTAGACCTGTACAGTCTTAACAAATTTATCTCCCCATGTACTCTTCCTCAGGGAATTACTAGAGTATATGCAAGAGAGAGAGAGGGAGACAAAGAAAGACAGAGAGACAGAGAGAGAGAGGAGAGAGAGAGCACGAGCGTGCAGACAGAGAATATTGAATACAAGAAACATGAGGTCCAACACCAGAGATGGATGAAAGAAATATCCAGAAGGATGATAAAGGTGGTCTCAGATTGACAGCTATATACCAGGCATAGAGGACAACCAGCCAAGATGAGAGCAAAGTGCTCAAAAGATAAATATGTTAAGAGCTGTCGTCACCAAGATCCCCACTGCTCTGATCCCCACTCCTTTTAGGGGTGGGTGAGTGGAACCTAAGGACAGAATTCCTGGGCGAGACTGGCTGATATGACCTATTCTTGACTTGCCTTGATCATTCCTGATGAGGTTGCTGCTTTTCCTGCCATGGTCTATTTTCTGGATCAGCTGTGGATGCTCATTTCTCTTTCACAGAAATGTTCTGCTTTGACCTACTCAGAAGCTGAGGATAGGGTATGTTGAAGCAGAAAATCCAGAACAATCCATGTTCTGGATCATATTTCTTCTGTACCCAGGGCCTGGCCCCCACAATAGGCCTACCAGATGCCCAGCTCTGGTGAGCTGTGTGTTTCCCAGTTCATGACCTTGTTTACCTAATTCCCCAAAAGGAACTCTTAGAAGCTCAGGGAAACTGAAACCAGGCTAACCCAGAGACTTGGTTTAGCTGATTTCTCCTGGACAAGAGTAACATTGCCCTTTCATTCTCAGCTGGATTTGTGCTTCTACCCAATATACATTATTTAGGAATATATACCTTAGGTGATAAAACTGTAATGAAAATCAAGATAATGATTAGCATGAAAGTCAAGACAAGGTAACCTCTGAGGAATAGGTTAGAGGTTTTGTTTACAGAGGGGCATTTGGAGGACCTACAAAGTACTGGTTAATGTTCTATTAATTTTTATGAAAAGTACATAGGTGTTAAATGTACTGTATTTTCAACTCTGCATATATTTAAAGTATTCTTCTGTACACATAATACAGAAATTTACAGTGTGTAAAATTTACACACTGATCAAAGCTAGCCTGTGAAATAATGAAATCATATGTTCAGATGTAGTCTTTGAGCCTTAAACAAAGGGAAATATGACAAGGGACATAAAATTCTCCTTTTCTCAGAGCCCAAATCAAGAGGCAGCAAAAATAACAATAAAATACCCAACCAGCAGTGCAATGCTGAGGTTTTTCAGACCAGTTTAATAAATTGGTTTCACAGCACATAGTAGCCTGTTGTAATAACCTGGATTCCATGAAAGCCAGCGCTGTGTAGAAAAGCAATTCGGAACTACTCCCTAAGCTGTTAGTGAGATGATAGTGGCTCTGTATTTTCTCCTCGCCCTTCCTGATCCATTCTCTGCCCTGTCCATGTTGCTCTGAGCTCCAAAGGCCAGCTTCTATGGACTAGGTCACCAGTCTCCTCTCATCTTTGGCTTTTAGCCATGTTCTGTCAATAGGAGGCACTGTCAAGAGAATAAAGGGCAGGATGGAGAGAAAGGTTAAGGGTATTTTTTCTCCTCTCCCTCCATGCTTCACCATGCCTTATTGTCCCCTCAATTCCCCCCCCACCCCTATAAATAATCCTGTATTAAATTTTCTTCAGTTAAACCTTTTTGAGTGTCCCTAGCATTTCCTGCGGAGACCCTGACTTACTTTATTGTAATATTTAGGTAGCCCTGCCCAGGGGTACATTTTCACTTAGAACCCCAAATAAGCAGCTTTCTAATGGAGTAGTATTTCAGGCATTATTCCAGAGAAAGTTCTCGTGTCAGCTCTCAAATCAGCCCATGCATTGCATTGTTCTCACAAGCAGCCTTGTCCAAGGGAAGATATGCATCTTACATCTCCCTGTGATAGGGGTCTGCAGCCTGTGGCTTTTTTGGAAAGTTGTACATTGGTTTATTATTATTATTTGACGCATTACTATTAGCTAAGTATAGAAAGGCCTGGGGGAATTTGCTTCTGGCTCATGACATTTTTATTCCTTTTCAACTCTGTCCCAGAGAAAAGGAAGACCTCCATCCAGGCACTAGCAGGATGCAGAGTTATGAGTGGCAACCTTGTGTTGCTTTAAGAGAGCCTTTTTTTCTTCACAGAGTGAGTCAGATGCTGACAGATGCCTAGCATCTCTCATCATCTTCCTGTTGCCCCTTCCCCTGTGATGATCAAAGTTTACCTCAGGAGTACTTCCAGAGTGAAGAAAGAAAGCCAACAGAACCCCCAGGGCCAGGCAGGAAAAGCAAGTAAACAAGTGATTGACGCACTTTGTAGACAAGCTGGAGGGGCCCCAATGTAAACTCTGCTGGGGGCAAGTGTGAGCAGGGGAAGTTGAGGAAGCAGTCCCGGAAGGGGGCGGAACTCCAGAGGGCTTGGGCAACAACTCATTGTTCCTCAGGGTTCCCAGGGAATAAGACAGGCCTTCAACAAAACAAACGTGAGAAGAGGTCAGGCTATTTGTGTTGATAAACACGAAAAGAAGGGAAGTGACTAGTTGGAGGGGGCGGGGGAGGGCTTAGGTGGAATGTGCCTTATCCTGGACCCCTAAGCCCTAAGGGACAGAAGAGGAAAGAGGAGAAGAAGCTCAAAAATAAGAGGCAGTGTTGAGTATTGTTGAACGTGGGGGACCTGGCGGTGGGCAGACCTGGGTTCAAATCCTAGGGCCTCTATTTCTGTAAGTTGGCCCTATTATTTCATTTCTCTAGGCCTTGGTTTTATTATCTGTGACATGGAAATGATACTTCTCATGCATAACGTTTCACTGAAGAATTAAGAAGATAATTACTTCAAGCGCCTTACTTAGAAAGTTCTCTTTAAAAAAATGTTTACTGTTGTTATTAGGAAGATGTTGTATTAATGGGGGATAGGAAACAGTGTGCTGTGGAGAAACCACACTATTGTCAGGCTCCTGGGTTTTAATCAAGGCTCCAGTACAGATTCACTGTGTGAACTTGAGCAAGTTACTCCCCACCTCTGATGCTGAGTTTCACCTCCCTGGAATGAGGGTGCTGAACACAGTCTCCAGGGTTTGTTCTAATGCTGAGATGCTGAGTTCTAAAGAACTGTATCTAAGGTGTGACTAGGAAATTCTCTGACTTAAGACAAGAGTAATGCACAAGCAGCCATCATTCTGGTCTCCTTGGGAACTTTATTCTTATTATAATGATGCTGCCCTTTCTCAAAACGTTTTCAGGTTCATTGGTTTAAAGTTATCTGCAAAGCCAGTTCTTGGAACCAAATTAGAAAAGCATCTCATTGCTTTATAGCCATGTGTTTCTTCTTTCTGCTTCTTTTATTTTTTGACCAGAAAAACTCTTATTCCCTTAAGGCAAATTAGATTCCAGTTCCAGCTTTGCCACTAGCTGGCAGAGGATTATAATTTTATCTCTTTTGACCTTGGTTTCCTCCTCTGGAAAATAGGATGATAATATCCACCCTGTAGTGTGGCCGCTGATAAGCTAAGGACTAGGAGAGCAATACCAGCAGGATGCTTGGCTTGGGGTAGGCAGTAAAATACATTTATACATCCATATATACATACCTTCCTTCTGTCATTCCTTCCCTATCTTAATTACCCACGTGACCACTTATCTACTAAATAAATTCACAGCCCACTAATCAGGCTCTATATTGGAAAAAACTAAGTCTTTCTCCTCCTATGTCTTTCTTCTATACTTTCACACAGAACATGTCAACTCTGACATTTCTGGTCACCAAATACATGGGGTTCCCCCCCCCAACTATGCAATTCTCTGCAACATTAGCTGGATATACTACAATGTAATTCGATTCTGACACTGTTTACCTGGACATAGTGTCAGATCTCACAGGTTAAGGGCTCAGTCCTATGACACTATCTCCCACTTAACATGCCAACTGCAGGCAGAAGATACCCAGATTTCCCACAACTTCTGTTTAACTGCTACAATCTGAGGTTCCCATGATTTTCCCCTGCTTAGGATTGATTAATTGGCTACAACAACTCACAGAAACATTTAAGTTACCAGTTCTTTAAAGGATATGATAGAGGATACAGATGAAGAGATACAGAGGGTCCTGAGTGCAGGAGCTTCTGTCCCTGGGGACTTGGGTGCATCACTCTCCTGGTATGCAGATGTGTTCACCTATTTGGAAGCTCTCCAAACCCCATACTTGTGAGATTTTATGGAGTTTTTCTTGTGTAGGCATGATCAATTATTAATTCCACTTACAGCATCTCTCTCCTCTCTAGAGAAGTGGAAGGGGGTGCTGAAAATTCCAAGCTGCTAATCAAGGCATGGTCTTTCTGGTGACCAACCTCCACCCAAGAGCCCACCCAGGGTCACCTCACTAGACCAAAAAATGGTCTTATTGCTCTTATCACTTAGGAATATCCAACAGTTTTAGGAGCCCTGTGTCAAGGACTGGGGATGAAGACCAAATATTTATTTCTTATTATAGATCACAATATCACAGGTTCTAAGTGATTTCTTTCTATTTCCAAAAATCAAATATACTTTCAGAGGTAAAGATTTGCTATCATGAAGGGTATTCAAAGGGTGTGGCTCAGATTCTAAATATTTCTCTTTAGACTATACACCATATTTAGACCTGCAGCCAACACTGTGATATTGAACAAGTAAGTACCTGGCTTCCAAAAGCCAGGGCTCAGGATGATACCCAGGGCCTGGGAAATATTGAGAGCAAGGATGCACTTTGGAGCCAGCCAGACCTGGCTTTCAGGTTCGGGAAAGCCCTCGCTGGCTGGGTGACATCTGTCAATCATATTATCCTTTGAAGTTTCAGTTTATTCACCAGGAAAATGGGGGATAAAAAAAAAAGCCTCATAAAGTTATTATGAGGCTCCTAAGTGCTAGATTTATGAAGAGACACCAGTTGGTGGGAATGTTAGTTCTTCGTAAGGCATAAGGCATCGACACACTTGTACCAGGTCCCATGTGGCAGCGAAAAATAGGGGGGGAAAGGCAGATGAGCAGTCTTAACTCCTCCCCAGTACAGCCTCTAGGAAGCAAAAGCCTCACCCCAGCGCTGTGCGGGTCCCTGGCCTTCAAGTTTGGAAGCATGCTGTCTTTGTTCTCTCCCTCTCTCCCTCTTCTTCAGCCTCTGGCCTCTGTGGTCCACACTCAGCCTTGAAGCTGCTAGGCAAGTTTCAAACTTGTCCATGAAATGCCTTTGCCTGAGGCTGCCTGATGGCTTTATTAGCCCTGGCCCTGGGAACACTTCTTTACAATGAGCAGTGACATTTACAGCTTCAAGAAGTGCAAGGGAAACATTTTTCTGGCTGACTCCTTTATCTTTCTCTCCCTCTCTCTCTCTCTCTCTCTCTCTCTCTCTCTCTCTCTCTCTCTCTCTCTCTCTCTCTCTCTCTCATGAAGCAATTATTTTAGTCTTTCAAAGGTTCAAAGGTGGACTCTGTTAGTCAAAGATGTGCCCTAACTTCCCACAGGAGAAACACTGTACATATCAGAAATCTGATCTGTCTGAAATGCACAAAATCAGCTGTTTGAAAATTGTAAAACAAAAGCCGTGTTTCTTCCTGTTCTGCCGCCGCGCTGGCTTCCCGGGCACACTACCTGCGCAGCCAGAGTCCTGCACCCAGAAGGGCCCTGCTCTGGGTTTAATAGTCTGCATTTAAAACTGGCATTACACAATATAAAAAAGAATAGTAAAATTCATGCTAATAATTAGAAACCTTAATTTTTCTTTACTTAGAAAGATTTCGAATAGCAAATGAAAACTCCATGACCAGTTGAGAACCACAGAAAGAGAAAGCTCTTTATTTTTGTACATTTAACAACACCCTTTTCCCGCTTTTTAAACAAAGACTTTTGTATTTCTATTTTGCATTGAGTCCTGCAAATTAGGTAGTCAGTTCTGTCTGTAGCAGTATTAAAAACAACAGATGTTTCTATCATAAGGAGAGAAAATAAAAATAAACACGAATTACAAGCACTTTGGCATAGCTCACCTAATGACTTTAGTAGATTTTTCTTTTCCCAATTTATGTTTTATTCACTATTTTTTTTTTCTTGCCTCTACTAAAAAGCTGTCCGCTGCTGGACACACAAATTTCTATTTCAGTCGCTTAGCATTTTGTCTGGGGTTGGATATCTACTTTTTTAGGTGATTGCAATTGTATGTATCTATGAACACCGTGTGAGAACAAGACTCTTCTTTCTCCCTCGCCATCTCTCAATGGTTCTATCTCTCCATCTGATAGCATATTAAAGGCTCTGAGGAGTCCCAAGGCAAAAACAGACATATGAAACATCCGATCTGTTTTGTTTTGATTAACTCAGAATTTTCCAAACTGGTATTGGTCAGAGGTGTAACACCTCTAATTCTCCTCGGAGTCAACACTGGAGCAAGGTCCTGGAGGAAGTCTCTTAATCTCTCTAAACCTCAGTTTTCGCATAAGTAAAATGGGATTAATAATCCTATCTCATAGAATTGTGAGGATTAAATTGGATCTCTTGTGAAATATACACAGTAGGCACTTGATAAAGGTAGAAGCTATTTTTATTAAAAATCTTAAAGAGGTGTGTCCCCTCCGTAAGCCATTCCTGCTCAGCAGTCATAGCCTGTCTGTCTTCATGTTTCCTGGCCCATCTGCCTCTTCCTGTTTTCTTAACTCTCAACTTTGGGCTCATTACAGAGTCAGCATCCACCAGCCCATCAGTGTGTCTATGATCCCCTCCCAGCATGCTAGGTGTTGTTGTGTAAATTTCTCTTTTCTATCACTCTCCTGAAACTGGGCTGCAGTGGGGAGTGGGGCAGGGAAAGGTAAGAGGCCACTTTTGCTACTCCTTGATGAAGGGTTTGTGATCTTTGTCTTCATTTGGGATATATATATATATTTGGACAGAGACGTTCCTTTAAATGCACCCAAGTATTTATAGCTGTAAATATTACAAGGTAATAAAATCTGCCTGCTGAGAGATAGACATCCAGCCCTGGGCTGAGTGACATCCAGAGGCAGAACATCATATTAATGGAAGATTCCAGTTAGCGAAACTGTCCACTCCACACTGAGGTCTTAATCCAAAGCTAGAGCATTGATGTAATTAGTAAAATGTGCTGTGTTGGGCTGGCTGTTGCTGAGGATTTCTCTGTTCCTTGTACCATCATCACAACTCTAATCATGGATCCTTGTCTCTCTCTAACAGGGCCTGCAGAGTTAGGCCCAGGGAGCCTCCTTGGACTTGGTGGGAGAGTGCCAGCCGTGCAATAGAACCTCCAGGATGAAGAGAGGAGAGCTTTAGTGAAGTCTTCTAAGCAGTTAGGATTCAGGGAAGGAAACGGAAACCACTGGAGGTATTTTAAGCCCAAAGTAATCAGACTTAATATTAGCACTTAGGTGCTTACGAGAAGAAAGAAGTCAGGGGCCACTTGAAGGCTATTGTTTCAAGGTCATACCTCCACAACAGCAAGCCAGAGGTCAGAAATCTGCTGTTGCTTCTGCTGCTGCTTCTGCTGCTGCTACCACCATTGTGGGATCCCCTGAAGCTGGTAACCAATAATTAAAACTTGGCATCTGGCAGCTGCAAGCGTATCTGCCCAATCTCACTTACTTCTTCCTTCCAAATCTTGCCTACATTTATCTCAACATAAACTCTCTAGCTGCAAGGGAGTCTAGCAAAATAAATTTTGAAACTCCCAGCCCTTATAATACCGATAGAGGGTTGAAGGACATGGAAGAGAGGGGCTGGATTTCAGGAGACCATATCAGGCATATCTTCTAGACAGAACAAGAGTAGCTTTCATTTAGTAAGTGCTTGTGATTCACCAGATGCTATGTTAAGTGGTTTATGTACTCATCCAATTTGATTTTCAAAATAGTCCTCTGAGTAAGGTATAACAATAGCCCCATTTTACAGATGAAAAATCTGAGGATCAATGAAATTGAATAAATTACTCAAGGTCTTAATGGTTAATTTCATATATTAACTTTGATAGGCTATGACACCCAGTTGTTTGGTCAAAAACCAGTCTAGATGTTGCTGTGAAGGGTATTTTTAGATGTGGTTTACATTTAAATTAGTAGACTTCCGGTAAAGCTGGTTACCCTCCACAATGGGATTGGACCTCATCCAATCAATTGAAGGCCTACGAGTTCCACTACTAGGAAGAAAGAATTCTGCTTCACATGGCCTTCAGACTCAAAACTGCAATATTAACTCCTGCCAGAATTGCCTGCCTGCCCTGCCCTGCAGATTTCAGAATGAGTCAATTCTTGAAAGTCTCTTAGATGATGATGATGATGATGATAGATAGATAGATAGATAGATAGATAGATAGATAGATAGGATAGGATAGAATCTCAGTAATTTTACTGAGTAAAAAGCCAGACCCCCTGAAAGAAAAAATTAAGAAGAGTTCTTGTGAAGTCTTCCTGAAGAAACTATTGGAAAACTAACTTCAACCTAAATGACACTGAAAATGGAAGATAACAAGGAATTACATGAGGCACAGTGGCCCATAGAGAAATTAACAGTCCATTGTTAGAATGAAAATACCTGAAAAGGATTTAAAGATGTTGGAAGTGTCTGGGAACTTAATTGTAGCTTGGAAGCATCAGTGCCTCCAAATATGGCCAAGAAATAAACGCAGAAAAGCAACCATATCTGACAGCAGTAGAGATTAAGAAATCCTAAATTGATATAATGGGATGCTACTGGCCACTCTACCTAAGGAATTTAGGCAGCACTGGATTTTTATAATGTGCCTCGGGGATGTGGAATTTTTACTGCCTTCTTGAGAGTGGCGCCATTTTCTTAGGGCAGGGGGGACATTCCTTTCCATAAAGAGTAGAAGATACCAAGTGATCAAACAACAGATTGCTCAGTAGTTTGAAATGGTCTTGGCAGAAATTTTAAAAATGTTTGAAAAGTTGTCATTTATTTTTTGGACAAATAAGGAAAATTTAATGAGTTGTAGTTTAGATTTTGGAATTATTGTTAATTTTCTGAGATGCAATCATGGTATTATGGTAATGTAGGAAAATGTCCGATTTATTGGAGAATTATGCTGAAATATTTAGGGATAGAGTGTCATATCTGTGATTTGCTTCTAAATTATTCAGCAAAAACATATATCATACACAAAGAAAAAATATGGCAAAATGTTTGCAATTAGTGAATCTTGGAGTGTAGGGATGTTCATTACACTAATCTCAATTTTTCTGTAGGTGTGAAATTTCCAAAACGAAAGGTTATCCAATTAATAACAATCAGATGACTTGAAAAAATAATTCAAATGCACAGGAAACGTGGTTATGATTTGAGGAACAAAGAATGAGCAGAATATAAAGACTTTGTTGGAAAGCTGAAACTCTATGGAAAGGGTACACACTTCAATTAGTAATTTTATAAAACTTCCAGAGAGGGAAAGAATCCCTATAATCTATGCAAAATGAAGGTGATGCTCTATACATTATTAAGTTCAAGAAAAGAAAATTCCAGGCTTAAGTTGACATGGAGCTATGACAAGAAAGAGTGGAATGAATGAAATAGTGAGCTCAGTAAATGAATCAAATCCATCAGAAAGCTCAGAAATTTCTGGAAGAAGCTCTATTGCACAAAAAAGATGAAACTCTCATTTTGAATAATTGCACTGGGCTTCTGAAACACCTGATAACCAGGGTGAGAAGGTAAAGTTAGAGAAAACAGACAATAGCTACCTCTTGAGCAAAATGAAGAATGGTTGAAAAACATAGAGTCTATTTTCAATCCAAACTGAGTGATGAAGGGGTCAGCAAGGCATAAACTAGAAGTGCAAAGTTGGACATTGACCCCAGGACATAGCATTTCATCAAAGCACACCTGGAAAATGAATGTGCAGCCTTGCAGCTGAAAGCACCAGCCCTTTTTTAAAAACATTAATTTAATTTTCAATTACAGTCGACCTATAATATTGTTTAAGTTTCAGGTACGTAACATAGTGATTAGATACTTATAAAAAACTTATAAAGTCATCACCCCGATAAGTCTAGTACCTATTTGACATCATACTTAGTTATGACAATATTATTGACTATATTTTGTTTGTTGTACCCGAAACACAAGATTTTAATAACCAGGACAGGCAGAGAGGCATGGCTCTGCAGGAGAATAAATGGGAAGAGGGACAAGTGAGTGCCCTCAGTTACAGAGGAAGTGAAAGCTTAGAAGCAGTGAATTTAAGAACAGGAGGATGACCTGGGGTCAGGAGGCAGGGGTGAGCTGTAATGAAACCTAAATTGCCTGTTTTGATAAGAAGGTCCATGACAGCAAGCTGGTGCTGCAGGCAGAGCTATTGTTGAGAGAAGAGGCAAGCTGTCAGATAGGGACAGAAATTAATACCAGTAAAACCAGAACACCAGTGCTTCAAACACCAGTGAAGAGTCGATTATCACATCCTACTACAGAGAGTTCTGAGCCCAGATTGCTCTTCTGGCCCACCTGCAGGAACTGGGGGTACTGTCTACCCAGGGCCAACTATGCAGTTTGCCAGATTCGGTGCAAAATGAAAATCTCATCCCTTGCTCAAAAAGCAGGGAAAAAAATGCCTTTGGAAAGTACTAAAATATATAGCTCTTTCCTTCTTTCTGGCACCACTTTATATGACATGACATTTTTTAATTTGTTATTTAATGTTAATCTAAGTAATAAAAATTAAAATTTTTTTATTATTAGCATGAATTACCACTTATCTTGATATTATCCTATGACACATTTAAATGTAATATAAGAGCATTTATCTCATATGCAGAATCACTGAAATGACACAATTCTCATTTGGTAGCTTAGACCTTATTTAGTTCTTGTATGTATTTAGTTCTTACCAGAACAGCGGAAATGCTGCACAAAACTAATTAAACTTTCAAATTTTCGCTTCTTGATTCCTGCACATTCTGTCAGCACTCTACCTTTGGCTTACTGATGAGTAAGGAAGGACCAAAGGGAACGTGATGTAGTTAACCCCACCTTTCCCTTTTCCTCCATGTCATCAATTTCAATGAAGGGGTTAGCACAAGTGAAAGAGTTCTGTGGTCATTCATGTGTCCTAGAGTGCCACTGCCTTCTTTCTGCGTTTGACCCAAGTTCTGGTTCTAATGGAAAGTGTGGTCTCTCCAGGCCGTTGGCAGCCTTGCTTTCCCTCAGTGATAGACATAACATGCTGCTCACCTTGTACCTGCTTTATACCTTGTCTCACTTAACCCCCATGCATTGGGGGTCCACCAGAATTCTGTGCTCATGAAGCCAAAACACAAGTTCAAAGATAAATTATAAAGAATTGCAAGGTGGCAACAGCAGCATATTAAACCAAGCATGGAGCTGAGCATCAGACCCTGTGCAACAGCAAGACCACAAAGCCAGCCCTGGCTCTATCTCCCAAATCATTGCCTGCTTCCCTAAGTGAATACTTTTCTCTTTAAGATCTGAATCTAGAAGGGAACTTGTGACTTCTAATCAGCCAGTGCCCAGTTCTAGAAGGCTTCTTCTTTAATCATGACGAATGACATAGTTAATGCCATCCCAGGAGTGCAAGGATGACCTCGCCAATAAGAGGGTGCTCCCCCTCTGGGTGATTGGACCTAATCTGTGGCCACTGTAAGGGCCTCTACCTAATTTTTTCTCAAGTCTTACTAGGCCTGCTCTTCCAGACAAGAGAAGATTCTCTGGACTCTCACCAGGAATAAAGGTCCTTCAGGTATTTCATAGATAGTCATCTTCTGCATCCTGAGTTTCTTGGCCTAAAGAGCTTACATTCCTTCTGGTTCCTATTTATCATTCATGCTCTCACTCCCATCTAAGGAGTGGCCGCAGCATTTCAGCATATGCACTGCCTCACCCACACTTGCCGTCTAGTGTCACACTGGGCAATCCAGGGGCTTCTCTTGGACTTCCAGCCTGGATCACTGAATAGAACTTTCAGAAACATTTTGCGTGCTTTGAAATGTGTTTACTTTGAATATTGAACTTGTACATACCATTTTAAAAGTTATTTTCTTTTCCTATGTGCCTAAGCCTGACCAAGCAAGTCAACCCTGAATTTCGAAGTTGGGAAAAAAATTGTTCTTATTCAAATAAAGATTACCTCTTAAGCTTTATTTTATTACATATTTGTTCTGGTTTTAGTTCCTGCAGTTTGGATAATTGATAAATGTTTTTAAATGTTGTGAAAATGTAATACGTTTACATATTTTTTCTTTTCCAAATTCCAAAAGACTAGTCCCATCCTAATAATAGAAGAAGATTCATGGGTGAATCCAAATAACAGCCCCCAAACATTTGTCAACTGCACTGTGTCCCTGCGCCTAGAGGTGGCACCAATAGCTAAAAAGCACAGCTCCTCTCCTCAGGGAATCGAAGGCCAAAGCACAGCAACAGCCAAGCCTCACAGATCATACAAAAGGCAGTTTGAGCCTCAGCTTCTCTGAGAGCCCCAGATCCTGCCCCATTCCACACACTGAAATCACCCATCCCCTGGCTCTTTCATTTTCCATCGATTACCCTCTGCCCACCAAAGAACAATTAGATTTTTTTTTTTTGAAAATATCTTTTATTTAGATATTTGGCCCAGAGTTTTCAACAGTATGTCCAGAGACTCTGACATACAGAGTCCTCCGGCGTACAGGGGTTGAGGGATTATGAAAGTCCAGGCTCCAGGCTCCTTTACAGGCATTTGTAAACAGAATCTCTGGGAATCTCAGGCACCTGCAGTTTTAACTCAGTTCTCTAGAGAATTCTAATGCCCACAGAAGTTTAAAAACCACTGATCTACTACACCACCCTTTTTTAGCTGAGGAAATTGAGGTTCTGAGGTCATCTAAGTCAGAAGCAGTAGGGTGGGGACTAAAAGTCAGGTCTTTTTACTCTTAGACTTTCTTGAGTTCCTACACCAGGATGCTTAGTTTCTCCAGTTTTTTTTCTTTTCTTAAAATTTTTAATTAAGTTTATTGGGGTAACATTGGTTAATACAATTATACTATTTTCAGGTGTACATTATCATTTGTCTCCAGTTTCTTTTTATTATTATTATTTATGCCTACAGCACCTGGTCTTCCTAGGTGGCCTCCCATTCAAGTACTAACCAGGCCTGACCCTGCTTAGCTTCCGAGATCAGAAGGGATCAGGCTTGTTCAGGGTGACATGGCCATAGACCATGGACCATAGCTCTACTGGGGAAGGTGAACCCAGAACCTTCTGCATGTAAAGCAGACGTGCTAACCGCTACACTATGGAACCACATCCTGTCTTCAGTTTCTTAATCTACACCTTGATCCTCAATCACCTTATAAACTTGATGACAAGGACCATACGAATCAAACTGAGTGTCTAGCACAGTGCTGGGTGTGACGGTGATTTGTTATTTCAGCATGTAGACCAACGAATAAATGACTGACTGACTGGCTGATAACTCCTTATTGTGAGGCTTTAAAGCTTTTCAGCTCATTTTAAGTTTTCTTTTAGGTATATTTATTGCTAGCCATTGCAAGGCCTCTTTGGCAGAGGTCTGGGTCTAACAGATAAAATAAATCAGGCAGACGAAAGCAAGGGGTTCCGAAGGAGCAAAAAGTCCCAGCCTGTCTGCTCTGGTACCTGGGATGGGGTCCCCAAAAGAATGATTTCCCCAGCAGAGCCATCTCACTTCTTACTTAAGCACGCCACTTATACCCTCTGTGCTTGAATGCTTGGCTGTAGCCCTGTACCCTCCCCAGGCACCCAAGGTCAATTTGATCCTGTATTTATAATTGTCTGTTGCCTCTCCCACTTGCGCTCCAGGTGCTTTGATTATAAAAACACCCACCATCCCTCACGGGGTCAGGAGCTGGGAGAAAATAGCTCACTAATCTTTATGGCTGTGGTAATATTTTATGTCAAGGTAGTGAGTGGATCTGCCCACGCTCACTTCATTCTCTCCGCTGCATGGCTGGCCGCGGGCGCTGGTCGTATTGATTATATCTATAATGACATGATGGCTGCTTGCTGGAGTAGGACATGTAAATACCTTGACTCTCAGATGGAAGGGAAAGGATCTTTGTCAAAGGCAGAAATGTGTCCTCAGAGATCATGAGAGTATACTTGGCCGGAAAAGTTCTCACCAGGTAGCATCTCTTTCCTACAATGGCTAAGACCATCCCTCCCCCCGGATGCCAATATTCATGCAATGGATAGAATGGGCGATGAGTGGAATCACTTAAGTCTGATAAGTAATAGAGTGTCCGGAGTGAAAAGGCTCCCATAGATCTTAGAATCTAACACCCTCATTATACAGAAAAGAAAACTGAGGATGTCTAGGATATTAGTATTCTTTTGTTCTAGGCATACACTAGGGGAAGGCTATTTCTAGCCCATATAGGACTTTTTTGCAAATAAGAAAAAACATCACTTCCTCCCAGTGAACTCAGCCCTGGTCCAGGATGCCCGACTGGCAAGCAGAGTGGCAGCTAAATTTCGTCCCCGCTAACTCCTTGGTCAGGCACCCTTGTGCAGTGAAAAACCTTCACGATTCTCACGAGCAGCTCTGGCTAAGGAAGGGCAAAGTTTGTCCCCAAGGACAGAGCCTGAGCCTTGTTTACCCCTGTAAATCCCACCTCATCTAGATCTGCGCCTGTCTCAGTACAGGAGGAAGAGAAATGTTTACATAAGGAAAGAAGAGAGCAGAAAGGAGCAATACCAATATCCTTGGGAACTTCGTAAGTGAAACTTTGTGAAGGAACAAAACAAGTAAAGCCCAAACAGCTGATTGCTAGGTCTGGCACAGGAAAATAAAGCAACATGAAATAGAGTCCAATTAGTTTGCTTAAACAATATTAAACTCTAGAGGAAGATGGAAAGATAGCCCTGCTGACATTACTGCAAGCTGTGGAGTGGGGCCAGGCAATTATATTATGGAAAACAGATAAGTTTGTGAGTTGCCAAATAAAGAAGCAATCACAGAGATAAAAGCAGGCGCTTTTCCCAAACGGAAAACATAACTGAATCATTTATCAGCTTCCTATACAGAGCTTGGGCACCTGATCTGGAGACAAATAAGGGGATTGTTTTTTTCAGTGGTGTTATCTTGAATAGCCTGATTCCTCTGCCTCAAGCTAATTTGGATTAATCTACCTTCCCAGGAGGCTATAAAATTCTTTCTTTCTTCCATAAAACTTTAGAAGGACAGATGGTCACTCATCTACAAGTAACATTTGAATTCCTGTCTTACCTCCCAAGGTGGAGGGTAGAGAGAAGGGATCTGGAGGAGGAGTGTTGTCAAGAGCAGAGTGGCAGATAAAAGGGAGGGGGTTGAAATCTTGCAATATGTTTGGAAGTTCAATAATGTCTTCTTTAAGGGTCGGCTTGGTCTTTGTCACCCCAGAGTAGAGATTTATAATCTTTTTGGAGTTACGGATCCCTTTGAAAATATAGTCAAATAATATGTTCCTCCTCAGAAAAGATGCCCACATACGTATACCCACACATTTTGACAAACAATGTCAAAAGATTTGTGCATCCCCCGAAGCCCATCTTTGGATCCCAAGTTAAAAACACCTGTTTAAGAGCCTGGACTGGAAGCTGTTTTGGAGGGGGCCCTAGAAGTTTAAACGATAGCACCCAACACTGTCAGTTCTGCATTTGAATGGGTTTGAAGGCCTCGATTGCATTACGAGCTGCTCGAAATGGCCATTCTTAGAATCATTAGTGGGGACCCTGCCAACTGAGACCTCGGGGAGGAGGGAAGAAACTGGTAGAAACTTCAAGAAGTTAGGTCTTCATGGAAGGTTAGCCTGTAATTTATCAATGCTGCCAGACGGTGGCAATGCTACAGTCTCATGGCTCTTCTTCCAAGTGAGCCTGTGTGTGCATATTTCCAGGTTCTAAAATCAAACCAATAATTTTCCATTTAACTTTTTCGATAGATCAAGAACAAATACAGAGACCCAAATACATGTCTACCAAGTGCCTACTGCTGGTCCAGGTATTGCGGGTACAAGATAAAAAATATATCAATGTCTTTACATTTCACTTTTTCTTTTTTCTTTTTTTTACTTCTTGTAGCAATAATTGGCCATTGGTGGGGCTAGATTTTTATTCCTGAAACTCTTTCAACTATTTCCCCTTTCAGAGTCAGTGAGTACCTATATGCCTTTCTCTGTAATTCCATAATGTGTGTGTAAGTTATGCCTGGTTATTTTTCCCTCTGAATTTCCTAAACTCTGAGATGATGTAGTCTCTTTTCTCTGAATAACCTAAACAAAAATTCTTTATTAAACCACCTAAATATGATACAGATGGAGAAGAATTACTAATCACCAAGGAGTTCACTAAGCTCCCTTCATAAACTAGAGGTGGAATTCCTAAGTGCCACCTACCCACACCACCTCTAATTTGCATGTGCATGCACACACACACACACACACACACACGCACACACACAACCATCCTTTAGGCTGCTGGGATGCAGGTCTGCTCTCATAAGGAAGTTGAGTTTGGCCTTGAAGAAAAAATTGTGATTATCTCTCAAAGTATTTGTTTTCTCTGAATTCCTAATTACTGAGTCAAGAGAGGCCTGGGGACCTGATGTATGGAACCATGAGGGGACTGAGAATCTGATTTGGAATGATTGCAGAGATGCAAGGATGGACGTCACAGGAGTAGGTGGGGCCAGCCAGAGAGACTGAAGAAGACGGTGGGGGCAGAGCCTTCTATGACGGACCGTCCTGGGGGCACCTGAGAAGGTAAAATGATGTGTGTTAGTTTGCTAGGGCTTCCATAACACAGTCACCACAAACTGGGTATCCTAGAACAGCAGAAATTTATTCTCTCACAGGCCTGGAGGCCAGAAGTCTGAGATCATGGTGCTGGCAGTATTGGTTCCTTCTGAGAGCTGTGAGGGGGTATCTGTTCCAGGCCTCTCTCTTAGCTTCTGAGGTTTCGGGGATGCTCCTGCAATAAATACTTAAGAATGCAGAAGTGGCTTTAAAATTAGATAATGGGTAGGGGCTGGAAGAGTTTGAAGATGCTTGATAGCAAAAGTGTAGATTGCTGTGAGAGACTGTTAAAGGTCTCGGATGGAATGAGGAACACATCGTTGGAAATAGAAGGAAGGCGATCCTTGTTCTGCGTACCTCAGAGCTGGGGAGGAAAAACACAATGATCTCTGTGCAACAATTTTTCAGCAAGCGTGAGGGCTCTGATGTCACACAAGGGGTCCTACCATGGGGGTAGCGTGAGGCTCAACAGGGGAGGGTCAGGCCACAGCTCCTGGTGAGGATCTCTAGGGTGTTAGAAGCTCTGCAGACAAAATGAGTTTCTTAAAGGCAAGGGGTGAGGAAGCCTGGCGGGCTGTCTCTGAGGTCACCCCGGATGAGTTCCTCTTTCTCCGTTTTTTTAAAGGCGGGGGTGGGGGGGGTGCAGATTGTCTCCTCAAACTCCTCAGCACTGCTTTCTCCAGGCTGGTTCCTCCCAAACCCTCCCCTTTTTGTTCTCCTCTTGACAGTGACTCTACCGTTTTGGACTCTTTGTACTTGCCCCAGAGCCTTAGCCAAAGGATGTTTCACAAGCCCTAACAACAGCCCCTGAGGCTGGCAGGACCAGAACTGTTAGTTTTATTTTATAAACAAGGCTCTAAGGTTCAGAGACATTTTCCATTTTATCCAGGACACACAGCGTGTTAGAGCAGTACTCAAGCCTCTGTTCTCTAGACTCCCAGCCTGCGGCTGGGTACATTCCATTCTACGGCTTTGGTTTCCTGTTTTGGAAGGCTCAGCCAGAGGCAGAGAAACCTTGAACTCCCCAGGCGTTACTGCTGCCAAAGAGAACCTAGCTTGTGGAGGGTCTTCATCTCCCAGGCACTTCGAGTACCTCTGAGGGACAGAAACTTCAGCTTTGCTGTCGGTGTGACCACAAGAGGGCAGTGGCACCCCGTGAAGATCTGCTGGCAGGTTGGAGTTTGAGGTCTGCAGGGTGGGGAGGGGGCTTAGTTTCCCCAGACATTCTCTGAGCTCCCTGCTGCCAGTACCCTTCCAAGAGTCCCCTCCACCCCACCCAGAGAGGCTCATTGGCTTTCAGGGTACATAACTTTTACTCAAATTGGTCATTCCAGGGTTTCCTGAGCTGTGGCTGGGCTTGGTGCTGGAGGACCCCCCTCATCTCCCACTGCAAACACCCACATACAGCTCCAATTCAAAACCACCACACTGCCTCACTCTGGCTTCCCTGGAGACTGCGTTATGATAGAATTCACACTGAGCACCCCCTCTGCTGCTCCGTGGTCACTATAGGCGGAGTGGGGCTGCTCCCTTCCTTTTGTGCTTCTTCCTTCTCCCCTAGTCCTCAGGATTTCAGAATTCTGAGAGGACAGCCCCTCCAGAGGTTCTGGAACTGAGCTCAACAGGCCTTCCTGGATCCCACCCAGCCCCAGGGAACTGTGAGAAGAGGGGTGTGGGAGGGAGCGGACTGGACTACAGCCCCCCTCCCCTCCCATTTTAGAGACCTACTACCAGCTATTTCGTACTTTGAGCTTTTTCTTAAGATTTCTTTTTGCTTTTTTGCAATGTGTCTGCTGCCAGAACACAGGTGTGAAAGTCACCGCTAAACCTAAGCCAAGACAGGAAAGGAAAAGACTCATATCAACATCATCATCACTGGATACGTAGATTTGGGCAAGTCTACCACAACTGGTCATCTGGTCTACAAATGTGATGGGATTGACAAAAGAACCATCGAAAAATTTGAGAAGGAGGCTGCAGAGATGGGGAAGAGCTCCTTCAAGTATGCCTGGGTCTTGGATAGATTGAAAGCCGAACGTGAGCATGGAATCACCATCGATACCTCCCTGTGGAAATTCGAGACCAGCAAGTATTATGTGACCATCATGGATGCCCCAGGACACTGAGACTTTATCGAAAACATGATTACAGGCACATCACAGGCTGACTGTGCTGTCTTGATTGTTGCTGCTGGTGTTGGTGAATTTGAAGCAGGTATCTCCGAGAACGGGCAGACCCATGAGCATGCCCTTCTGGCTTACACACTGGGTGCGGAACAACTAATCGTTGGTGTTAACAAGATGGATTCCACTGAGCCGCCCTGCAGCCAGAAGAGATACGAGGCAATTGTTAAGGGAGTCAGCACCTCCATTAAGAAAATTGGCTACAACCCTGACACAGTAGCATTTGTGCCAATTTCTGGTCGGAACAGTGACACCATGCTGGAGCCAAGAGCTAACGTGCCTTGGTTCGAGGGGCGGAAAGTCACTCGTAAAGATGGCAGTGCAAGTGGAACCACGCTGCTTGAAGCTCTGGGTTGCATCCTGCCACCAACTCGTCCAACTGACAAACATTAGCGTCTGCCACCCCCGATGTCTGCGGAATTGGTGGTATTAGTACTGTCCCTGTGGGTGAAGTGAGACCGGCATGGCGGTCACCTTTGCTCTAGTCAATGTAACAACTGAAGTAGAGTCTGTTGAAATGCACCACGAAGCTTTGAGTGAAGCTATTCCTGAGGACAATGTGGGCTTCAATGTCAAGAATGTGTCTGTCAAAGGTATTCATCTTGGCAATGTGGCTGGTAACAGCAAAAATGACCCACCAGCTGGCTTCACGGCTCAGTTGATTATCCTGAACCACCCAGGCCAGATCAATGCCAGATAAGCACCTGTGCTGGATTGCCCCACAGCTCACATCTCTTGCAAATTTGCTGAGCTAAAAGGAGAGGACTAATCTTCATTTTGGGAAAAAGCTGAAAGATGCCCCCCAAATTTTTGAAATCTGGTGATGCTAGCAAGTCCATGTGAGTTGAAAGCGTCTCTGACTATCCTCCTCTGGGCTGTTTTGTTGTTCGTGACATGAGACAGACAGACAATTGCTATGGGTATCAACAAAGCAGTGGACAAGAAGGCAGCTGGAGCCAGCAAGGTCACCAACTCTGCCCGGAAAGCTTAAAAGGCTAAATGAATATCATCCCCAACATCTGCCACTCCAGTCTAAATCAGTGGTGGAAGAACAGTCTCAGAACTGTTTATCTCATTTGGCCATTTATGTTTAATAGTAAAAGATCAGTTAATAGTTATAATGCATTGTAAAACCTTCAGAAAGAAAGGAGAATATTTTGTGGACCATTCAGGTTTTTCATGTGTGTGAGTATGGCAGTTTTTAAGTTATTAGTTTTTAAAATCAGTACTTTTTAATAGAAATAACTTGACCAAAATCCATCTCAGAATTTTGAGACCTCATTAAAACAAAGTTGAATGAATAAAAAAAGATTTCTTTTAAAGAAAAGGCTCCACTGCTTGAGGAGAGAGAGAAGTCTTTGCAAACCACTAAACTAATCCATTCTCCTCATTTCACAGATGGAAAAACTGAGACCCAGGGGCAGAGACTTGCTTGACCACACACGTCAAGAGAAGCAGAGTCAACTCCGGAACCCAAGTCTCCTGGCCACCAGGCCCACCCCACACAGTCCCGTGTGGGCATATGGGATGTGTGAGAGAGCAGGAGAAACTTGTCAGAAACATGATAGAAGAGTCCCAAAGTCCATATAAATGTACCAGTTAGAATCTTTCATTCATTCAATAAATATTAATTGAGCACTTAACACATGCCAGGCATCCAGATACATGGAATGCAATAGAGAACAGAACAAAGGTCCTACTTTCAAGAAGCTTAAATTCTAGTGAGAGTTCTTTTTGTTTTGTGAAAAACCGAAATGTCAAGATAAATGCTTAAAAACCCACCCCTACCTCTCCAATTTTGTAGTTGCTGTGCCCATACTCCACACTCCTCGTGATTTGTCCTGTTTTCTTCTTACCCCGTCTCTGTCTCCTCTGTATCTTTCCTGACGCCAGAACCTGTCCTCTTGCTCCTCCAAGGAGGCATCACGACAGGCAAGAAGGGACCTGCCCTCTGGATCCACACAGGTCCAAGGAATGAACACTGAGAAGCTATTTATGTGGGTGGCCAGAGGTCCTGCTGTGCCAAGCCTACAGCAGGCTGTCCCTGGCCCACCACTGGAGCCCATGAGTCGGGTTTGCTGCCACCCCAGGAGAAGTGACTGCCTTGGGCCACAGATCCCAGACTCCAATCTCTCTGCGCCACAGCAGAGGGAGGGGAAGAGTGAAAGAATAGGAGGAAGGGCCAGGAATCAGCTGGCAGGCCCCCACAGAACCCTGGTCGCCCTGTAGGGAGTCCCAAGCTTCCAAGTCCATCCAAAGTGTCTCTATGGGTGAGGACCCCCAGTCTGGGCCTCCCTAAACACCATCCCAGAAACGGAATGCATTTCCTGAGTGTTTCTAGAGAAGCCTCTGAAGACCTAGGGAAACTGGGCTCATCACACACTCACGGCAGCACACAAGGGAGTACTTGTGGTTTGGAAGTGTCACTCCCAGTTAGATCAACTTCTCAGGGAGCTGAGGGGGAGACACAGTCCTGCCTTCAGGAAGCTCAGTCTGAGGGGAGCAGTGAGTGGAGAGAAGGGAGGGGTTGAGGAGAGAGCAGGCCCCCTCCCCACCTCCCTTCTCCAGGCAGAGCCATCACTACCCCTAGAGGAGAAGAGAGTGACCCAGAAAGCCCTTCTCCCTGTTGGGGGCAGAGCTAGGGTGAGTACAGAAGCAGAAAATGTCACATCCTATGGCTAAGAAAATGATCCAGGATAATGTTCCCCTGGTGAACAGCAGCACATGCCACCACTCCTTCTTCGTCCACCCAGTCCTGAAGCATCCCAGCTCTTCATTTCCCCTCAGGGGGCCTCAGTCTGGGGGGCAGACGAGGTCCTGTCCTTAGAAGCCCCCAGTCCTGAAGGGGTCCTGAAGGGGGAGACACAGTTTTTTGTCTTCTTGTCTTGATAGGATATCCCTGTCTCCCTGCCACTGTCTTGCTGCCTCTGTTCTTCCTTGTCTCCATCTCCACCGCTCACTCTTCTCTCTCTCTCTCTCTCTCTCTCTCTCTCTCTCTCTCTCTCTCTCTCTCTCCTCTCTCTCTTATCCAAATCTCAATAAACGCCAAGAACACACTCCAAACTCCAAGGACTACAGAGACCCAGACTGAGTGACGACTCAGGGGAGATGTTAAGGTCAAACTGCCAGGGGGGAGGCTCCAGACCTTTCCTGAACTCAGGGACCTTGAATCCTGCTGCACCCTCTGAGGCCCTCACCAGTGGGAGTGTCCTCATCTCCATGGTAACCAGGATGGGGGTAAGCCCCATCCCCTTGAAGGTGTTTTCTCCCAGCCTCATGTGCCCCATGCCCCATGCCCCATAGTCATCTGGAATAGGATCTGAAAGGACTAGGAGCATGTGCAATGACTGAAGACATCAGAGGGACAGGGTGAAATGGGAGAAGTGGGGCCGAGTAGATTGCCCAAGCTTCCAAAGGGAGGCCAGGCCAAGAATCAGAGAATCAGTGCCCCTCCCCGCCCCCCCCCACCGCACACACTCACGCATACCCCTGTCATGACTCCCAGAGCCCAGGGGAAAGAGAAGAGGACTTGTGTTCTATAGGACTTGTGTTCAAGGATGTGTTCCACTGCCCTTGTTTAGGCCTCCATGCTGGGGAGGGTCAAGGGATGAGCCAGAAGGGACCCCGAATGAGGTTAATTTGAAAAATACCTGGAAAATATCCTTCACTTGAATGATTCTAGTCACTTTCTATCCCAAGAAAAAGGCCACTTCGATTCATTCGTAAACATGGAAACTGGAAGCTACGTCCTAGAATTAACACTGTCCAAACGATAGGTGGAGCAAAGGAAGGCACGAGTGAACTAGGGATGCAGGGACACGTAAACTCAATTTTTATGGGTTTCTTTAAACTGAGGACTGATTGTTTTCCTCGCAGTTCAGGCAGTCTGGAGGCAGAGGGATAAAGAATTTGACATGTATAACCATAGAAGCTCTATGTAGCAAGATGGCCTATCTCCCAGTGATAGATCACACCTCCATGTGTGGGGAGCTCATTCTCTTTTTGAAGTTACCCTTGATGGGGTGGGGTGGGGGAGAGATGGATTTGGATAGCGAGGCTGCTGGGTCCATGCCCTCCACCTGGTCACAGCAGGCTCCAGCAAAAAATGATGGGGCCCTGGAGCTTGAATTTCATTATACACAGAGCCCCAGAGCCTTCCTGGCTGAGTCTGGGAACTCCTGGGGAGACAGATCTCACAGATGAGATTTGGGTCTGAAATGGCTCCTTGTGCTCCCGGGGGGTGGCACTGGCGAGGTGGTTGGGTGGGGTAGAGAGGGAGCGTTGTGCCACAGTGAGGAGGCTGCGTTCTGAGCCTCTGTGTGATAAAGGTACATGTGGCCCCACCAACAGGCCTGGCATGTGCCTCCCAGCATTGGCATTTCCCAAGTCGGATTATGGCTCAGCCAGACATCCTGTGCAGGTTTAGCCAGTCCTGAGCCTGGGGGGCGGGAGGAGGAGTGTTTGCCCTCAGGGTACTGTCTGGTGGACAAACAAGATGTTTATTCAGGAAAGGTGAAGGGAAGGTCCAGGAATGAAGCTGCTGGTGCCCCAGCCTTTCCTTTCTGCTTCTCCATCCCACAACACACACACTCAGAGAACCACACTAGAGTCAGAGGCCCAGGGCTACACACAAAGACATCAGCACCAAAAGACCCATAGACAGGCACACTCACACACACACACACACACACACACACACACACACACACACACACCCCATATGAAGGAACTCCTGTGGACAAGGCTATATTCACTTTTCTGATATAACCTTCCTAAACACACACGCGCGCGCGCGCGCACACACACACACACACACACACACACACAACCTTTGTGTTTAAAAGTCAATTAATTAATCCTGGCGAAACAGAGTTGAGGAGATGGATCTGGTTCAAGGGTGTCATAGCAGCTGCCAATGCCAAGATGGAGAATTGGCCTGGAGATGGAAGGAGGTGGTGGCTGGCGGCAGGGACAGTGCATGCAAGGTGCAGTTGCCAGGTTTGTGGTATGGCACCACTGGGGTGGACAGACTGGGCCTTGATCTTGGCTGCTGTCCTAGAGGCTAAAAGGACAAAGGTCCTGCCTCTCTGGACTGAGGAATCAGGTTCTAGAGCCCTAAGCAGAAACAGACTGAGCAAGAGAGTAGACAGATGGACAGATGGACTCCTGGAGGGGATGTGAGACCCCTAGAGTCTTGCTATTCAAAGTGTCATGAATAGAAATATGACAAGCGAACTTCTTAGAAATGCAGGATCTTAGGTCCAACCCAGATTTACTGGTTGTCCATTTACATATTCAAGTTCTGAAGGCGCTTCTCTAGATGCTTCCTAGATCCTGGACTGAGAGTTTCCTCATGGGTGAGGCACTCTTAGTAGACTCTGCTCTTGAAACTGGAAGGCACCTTGTGAGGTCAGTCCAGCCATTTCCCAGCATCCAGGTAGCTACACCTCTGGTTTCTTAAATGGATTCATTTATTCATTTCACAGCTATTTATTGTGTTACCTTGCAAAGCATTAGTTACAATAATAAGCAAAAAAGCAATAAACAAACAAACAAATAAAAAGGCCATGGTCCCTGCCCTCTTGTAGTTTTTAGGCTAGTGAGAATGACAGATACGATTTTCCTGAAGAAGAGTTGCCTGAGCTGCATTTTCAAGATGTTACCTTGGTGAAAAGGTGACAGAAACATATTCTATCAGAGAGAATAGCACAAGCCAAGGACAGATGGAGTATGGCTGGCTGATTTGTGAAATTAAAGATCAGTGTAGCTGGGGGTGGGGGTGGAAGATGGGAAAGACCATTGAATCAGATAAGACTGAGTGTAAAAGTCTCCAGTAAGCCAGAGTTACAGAGTGCCTGCCGCACCCTTGATTAATAGGTTTCGAAGAATCTTAGAATGTGAGAAATGAAAAGAAACTCAGGCTTCATTCCTCCGGGCCAATGGTTTGCACCTGGCTTGAAGCCTCAACTTTATCATAAATTAACTGTAACGCAACCTTGGGTTGTGGGTATCTCATCCGAAAAGTGTTGGGGGCATAAGAAGTGACACATACTTTGCCTAGGCTGGGAGTAGCTCAGGTAAGAGTTCACAGAGGAGTTATTTTAGTGAGGACACAAGTTAAGCTGCTATTAAAAAAAAAAAAAAAGACCCCAAAATATAGTGGCTTAAACAAGCAACAATGTCATTTCTCTCTCTGGTTAGATGGTACAGAGTTAGAATGGTAGCTTAATGGTGGTGGAGAACCAGGCATCTTCCACCTTCTTGCTCTGCCATCCTCAACACATAACTTTGTATAGTCCACAATGGATGCTCTAGCTCCTGGCATCATGATCCAGATGTTGTACCCTTCACTTCTGCTCATATCTCATTGGATAGAACTTAGTCATGTGGCCACACCTAACTACATGAGAATCTGGGAAATGTAGTCTTTTGCTGGGCAGCCATGTGCCCTGCTAAAAATCTTATTACTATGCAGAATAGAAGAATGGATATGGTAGCGGGGAATGGGACACAGGGAGTGACCCATAGTATGAAGGTAGTGTTGGAGCCAGGGCACACAGACAGGTCTTTCCAGGATTCTCTTCTTGGCCTTGAACTCCTGGCCTGTTTTACTGAGTTCACCAGGGCTGGGCTCCATTCTGCCCCACAATTCACCCTTATTCCTACCAACTTCAGGAAATAAATGCAGCCTGTGGAGACTTTAGTAGTGTAGAGTTACAGTCATGGAAGGCAAGCCTGGCCCTTGCCTTCACATTGCACACTGACAGACTAGGGAAGAGGTAGGTTTTCACTGTTCACACTTGTCAGAATCTACTCCTTCTGCCCTCACATTGGCAGGAGAGGCAGTCCTGGGATGGGCAGTGGGCCAGCTGTATTTTCATTATCTGCTCCTGAGCCAGGACCAGGGGTGGTCCTACAGCCAGGTAAATAACTGGCGGCAGCAGCTGGAGTGGCTGAGGAGCACTTTCTCACCAGATTGTCTGACCCTGAGTAGGCCAAAACCAACACCAGTGGATTCTGGAGGCTGCGTCCCACCCACTGTCTGGGCTGCTCACCCCAGCCAGCTGCTGGCAATGGCTCCCTCTCAGAGCCTCCGTTCTCCACTCTTGTTAATTCTCTGAGAGGTTAGGGAGTGTGTGTGAAGTAGGGATTGCAGACCAGGTTTTTTTAGCCTCAGCAGTGTTGACATTTGAGGCCAGATCATTCTTTGTCATGGGGGTTGTCTTGGGCATTGGAGGATGTTTAGCAGCATCCCTGGCCTCTACTCACTAGGTGCCAGTAGCACCAACCCCCTCCCCAATTGCCAGATGTTTCCTGGGAGAGGGAGGAAATCAACTCTGGTTGAGAACCACTGGTATAGATCGAACAGGTCCTGATTTACCAAAGGAAGAAGTTAGGGATGGATGAGGAGAGAGGGAGAAAGAAAAGGAATGAGAGAGAATGGGAGAAAAGGAAAAGAGACAGAAAAAAGAATGAAGGAGAGAAATTGAGATGAGAAAATGAGATGAAAAGAGAAAAGATATAAAAGGAGCAAAAAAGAGAAACAAGTATAGAGACAGAGTAAAAGTGAGACCCTGAAAGGCAGGGGATGGCAAGCAAGTAGTTATGCCCTCAAAATTGT
Organism: Eonycteris spelaea; assembly: GCA_003508835.1. Taxonomy (NCBI): domain Eukaryota; kingdom Metazoa; phylum Chordata; class Mammalia; order Chiroptera; family Pteropodidae; genus Eonycteris; species Eonycteris spelaea. Next base: position 4,136,681 of record PUFA01000069.1, read on the forward strand.
ACTGGAGTCTGGAGTTGTAATGGAGCTGTGTAGGGGCTGGGGCAAAGAGGCCATCTCAGAATGCCAATGTTGTGGTCAAAATCAAAGTCCTGGCATCCCCATCCCCCAGAAGACAGGGCAGAGCTTTTGGGCCATGATGATTTCTTAGTGGGGTTGGAATTTGGAAGGGGATCTCCTCAAAGTTTCTCTAAGGCTCAATTTTCATTTCCAGAGAATGGGTCACCACTAAAGAGAAAGCATGGAGGACTGGTGGTTTTTAAAAAATCTCTCCTCTTCTAAAATACCACTAAGATGATCATGATAAGGTATAGCACATAAGGACAAGAAGAGTGGAGTTGTAGTTAGCAAAATTCTGAAACCCGTTAAATAGTCAATAGTACATAGCCTGGCAGAAGCTGCACCCTAACCCTGACTGCCAAGGGTGGGAAGGGGTGTGAGAATGGGCAGGGTGGCAATAAGAAGCAGGCTGCTTTGAGCTGTGGGTGCCTTGAATGAATGGCTCAGCACTTGGAAAGGCCAGAGCTTTTTGAAAAGAGGGCACAGGGTGGGGCTGAGAAAGACTGGTTAGAAGTGGGTAAAGGAGCAGCAATAACCCCAAGTTCCTTTTCCACTTCTTGAATAGCTGCTCACTGCCTTCCCTACCCTGTCAGAAAATGGGCTAGCTTACCAAAAGAGATTTACACAGCTGAAGCAGGGAATTAAGTGCAAGTCTGAACCAAATGGTAAGTTTCCTTGAGCCCAGCAACAGAACATTAGAAACAGGTTTATATCTCCCAGCAAATTCCAAGGATTCTCTCTAGGGAAATTAACCCAAAAGACAAGTCCTACAGATGCTGACATTTAGGCATTTCTCAATAAAAATGTGGGCTTGCCACCAAGTTCACTAGGCACAACCTTGCTCATATAATCAGAGCCTCAGTCTTAAATATGAATAGACAACCAAGGATCAGTGGGCATTGGAAAAGAGGTATCATTATGAAAAAGAGAAACCAAAATAAGCAAATAAGAAAAAAAAAACATAATTCAGAGTTGATGCAGAAAACAGAATCTTTTTAATCTTTTTGAGATAATTAATACTCTCATAAATAGGAAAAATATTCTTCATTTTGCTCAAGAGGTAGCTATTGTCTGTTTTCTCTAACTTTACCTTCTCACCCTGGTTATTAGGTGTAGAATGAATTAAATGGTATCATGAAGAAGCAACCAGACAAATCCAGAATGTAGGATATTCTATAAGACAAATTGCCTAGACCAGTAAAATGTCAACATTGTAGGAGAAACAAAAAGATAGGAAAACTATTATAGATTTTAAAAAGACTAAGGAGACATAACAACCTAATGAAACCAAATAGTATCCTAGTTCAAATAGACCAGCAATAAAAGAAAATTTGGACACAATTAGGACCATTTGAGTGTGGACAGGATATTAAACATATTAGGGAATTATTATAAATGTTTATAGATGTGATAATGGTGGTGGGATTAGATATCAGACTGTTTTTAATTTTAGGATCTGCAAGCTAATGCATTCCAGAATCAAGTATAATGTGGTCTACAAATTTCTTTCAAATGGTTCTGCCAAAATATACAGGCAGTTAATAGATATATAATAACAGTTTTTTGATCTAGTCCTGCACTGTCTCATACAGTAGCTACTAGCCACTTGTGGCTACTAGTAACTTGAAATCACCTGAATTGAGATATGGCATGAATATAAAATAAACACTGGATTTCAAGGACAGTAAAAAAAAGTATAAAATATTATTTAATTTTTATACTGATTGCATGTATAAATAATATTTTGAAATAAATAAAATATAAAAGTTAATTTTACCTGTTTCTTTTTACCTTTTCAATGCAACTACTAGAAAGCTCAAAATTACATATATGGCTTATATTATATTTCTAGTGAACAGCACTGACCTAGATGTGTGGAAAAGGATGTTAGATATACCACTTTTTTTTTCAAATTTCTGTATACTTGCAATTTTCTTAATAAAAAGTTAGGAAGAAAATAAACAGGATAAAGATAAGGTAGAAGAATTTCTTTTGAATCAATAGGAAGGTTGCAGGATAAAGTTTAGAAAATCCTCTTGAAAGTAGGATAAGAAGACAAAATGTAAAGATTAGAAGATCAGAGAATCCATCCAAGAGGTCTAGCTCAAAGAGATAAAACACAATAAGTACAGACAAGAGCCAAAGGTCATGAGTTTCTAGATTTACGGGGAGCTCTGAGGGCCCAGCGATGTGAATAAAAAATTACACCGACCAATGCACTAGAAACTAGATTCTAAAACATTTCCAGTAGGAGGGCTGGAATCAAAATATCACTGAAGTTCTCTATAGCCACAGAGAAAAGTGAAAGATAAAGGGGAAAAAACTCTCAAAATTTTGGAGAAAATTTCCAACCTAGAATTAGATACCCAGCCAAACTATCAATCAAGTTTGAAGGTAAAGATATTTTTAGATATTCAAAGTCTCAAAAAGTTTATCTCCCTTGTACTATTTATTAGAAAGATATTGGAAAAAAGTACTCCATCAAAGTAAAGTAAACAAAGAAAGTCAGAGGCACTGAACTCAGAAAACAGGGACTTTAATGTAGGAAGGAGGCAAAGGAAATTCCCAGTGGATAGTGCAGGGACCCTTCAGGATGCTAGCTATGTAGCAGGTCTAGAGAGCAGCCTTTCAGCCAGGAGCAGAAAGATAGTTGAGTCTGAAAGAAATTCACCAAGAAAACAAAAATGAGACTAATAGATTACTCTTCTGAGAGGAGCTTTACAATTGTAGCAGGGAGTTTGGAAAGTAATTAGTGACAAAAACATATAAAACTAAGCAAACAAAAACCATAGGAAAAAAATGTCAAGCCAGAAAGAAAATGTAAGCCAAGTACCTCATGTAGTATTTACTTAGTTATGATAATATAAACAACAAATTCAGTTCTAACTACAAATGGAGACCTAACTATTGGGAAGGTAGGGTAAGAAGTATGTAAGTGGGGGTGGAATTGAGCTAATCCTCATCTTTTGTAGTAGGAAGATAATCTATATAACCAAATTAAGATAAAAATAATAATGGAACAAAAAATAGCTAAATGTTATTTAGATAAGTGAAGGAAAAATAACCAGGAAAGTCTAAAAGAAATTGCCTCTGGGGATATGCAATGGGGAAGGGTGAGGCAGGCAATTGCTATTTTCCGTTACTGTATGGGTAGTATTATTTGACTTTTTGAAAATATTTATATATATATATATCACTTTGCTAAAAATAAAAGTTAAATTAGAATATAAAGAGAAAACCCAGGTCATCCAGGGCAGGGCAAGTGACTGCCCAGAACTGAAGGTCATTCCAGGTGTCACTGTCTGTCAGCTGCGTACGTCAGCTCCTCCGGACATGGTTAGATGGAGCCTTTTTGGAGAAACATTATCCTGCCTACCTCCATGACTCATAGGTTCCCATTGTTTTCACACCCCTGCATTCTTCCACTGTGGGGATGTGTGTGTTGATGTGTGGGGCGGGACAGAAGGAACTTTCTTGTGCTCTTTGTTTACTGTGTGCCCCACTCCCTTCCCCAGGGGTACAGGCTTCCTTGCCAGGCACCAGGTGTCAGGCATGAGGCACTGGGTGCCGAGAAAGAGAAAAAACAATCTTAAAATACCCCTCGGCCTGCGCATTGTGGAAATTCAGAATCATGTGATTGAACAGGACCTATGAGATCAACTTGCCAACATCTCCAAGATGTGGACACCAAATTTTGCCTGAACACTTTTAATGACAGGGAACTCAATTCTTCAGTTGGACACTGTTGGGGGCCAAGGACAAAGTGAGGGATACAAAAAAGGTCTTTGGTAGCTACCGGCTTTTGCAGGGATCTTCCCATGGTCAAGGCCTTTTGAGTGTCAAGGAACTCACTAGTTATAAAAGGCAAGGGTCAATGTAAGAATACAGCTCTCAGGGGAACCAAGGACTGACCAGTCCCTTTTCTCTGCCTCTCTCACTATGTGCCTGCTCTAGCATCCTATTTCCTTCTGCACACTTTCTTCCTCTCCATCCTCACTGACTCAAACATGACCCCAAATACCTGCCACTGCTCCCAAGCCTCCACAACCTCACGGGGCTCAGTCTCTCAATATCTTAATTTCAAGTGCCTAACCAGGTCATCTCATGGGATCATCATGGTTCAGATTTCCTCTCCTAATCCAGCCAGCTTTACCAAGGTGGGTCACATGATTCAAAGATAGCTACCTAGATAAGCTGTCCCATCTTCAAGAAGGACTATGGGTGGAAAAAGCATCTCAAAGATATCTACTACATTCATAACCTTTCTCTCCCTCCCACTCCACATTCATCTATGGATGCTTTCAGCAAACATTTATCAAGTGTCTTCAGAAAGAGCGCTGGAAGTTTGAAGGTGGAGGAACCAGGATCAGATTTGTGACACTGGGAAAGCATTGTCCCTCTGTGGGCCTCAGTTTCTTTCTTGTGGTTAGAACTGAATTTGTTGTTTATATTATGAGGGAAGCTGCATTTCAACTATACTAAAGGTTCTCAACCCTGGGCAAACATAAGAATCATCTAGGGAGTTTTTAAATAATATTCTGATAACTGGCTTCCCTCTTCGCCTCCCTCTCCTACCCCTTCCACTGTTCATGGGTTGGTGGGGAATCTGAGGGACATACTTTGAAAAGGCCTCAGTGATTCTAATATGCAGCTAGGGTTGAGATCCCTCATTAGATTATCACTAATATTCAATGACCAACATAATACTTGGCTCGTAAAACATGCTCAATAGATTCTTCTTGAAGGAGTAAATTCCCCGCAGCTGTAACATTTTGTTCCAAGTTAAGAAGTAGGTTTTGGGGGTACTGGGAGAGCTCAGAACCAGAAGCAGAAAGATCATGGAGGGAGGTGTCCTGCCAGTTAAGGCTGAAACTCAGAATGGTTCTTTGGAACTGGACCAAGCTGAATTCTCTGGAATCTCTGACTCCCTTGGGGGCTCGAAATCAGGAGACCTGCCCTTCAGGGGGATAAGATCTTGGATCCTCCCCTCAATAGCTCTGACATTGGGCAAGTCAATAAACCTATCAGATTTTTACATGCAGAACAGGAGTACATATTTCTCCTTTCACTAGGTTTTTGGGAGGATTAAGGAATACAAAGAATTAAAACGCACTAGATGAACATAAAGAATTATTTATATGAGGCCTAATCTCAGGTAAATCTCAGATATATGGCTGCCTAACATCTCCCTGAGGGAGCAGTAGAGAGAGGGCACTAAATTGTTAGGGTCTGACATGGAAAATTATAGCTGTCCAGTCAGAGATTTCCCTGGAACTTCAGTGAGTCATTGTTCAGCATTTCCTAGCATGAAAAGAATGACAGTAGAGTGCCTGCGATTCCTAAGGATATATGCATGGAGTCATGCCATATGCTTTACATGCTAACCTTTGAGTTGAGTTATGGTCCCCATTATTTCTATGAAGAAACAGGGCCACACAGGTTCAGTAACTTGTCCAAAGTTTTTAGCTGTGAGAGCTGAGCCTGGAATTTGAGGCAGACCAAGCACAATCCGTACCCTACTGTCTCATTGGGGATATGGGACAGACACCGATGGATCACTTAGCAGCCACAAATATGTAGTTGCCTGCAAGGTAGAGAGGAGCAGAGAAGAAAAGCTGGAGGGAGGCTAGGAGGATCTTTTTTGTTAGTGTAGAACCAGGCCACACAGTGAAGGAGCATGAAGAAATGACCTCTTATTAACTAATCCCTCTCCTGGGATCACAGGTCAGGGTTTCTGAGGCTGTGAACTGCAGATGTTACTTGGCTGAAGCAACAGTGCAGTTGGTCAGAGTGCAAGGTAACTCCTGCAAGGCTTTGGGCAGTCTGAGAACTCCAGCTGAAGGCAGAAATGCTTTGTACACAGGGCCTGTGGTCTCTTTTCTGCCTTTGGTTTGGAGCATACATGGGGCAGGTATGTGTGTAACTTGCCCACTCAGTCAGCTCTTTAGTGAGGGTTCTTTTCATGGTAAGAATCAGAGACCATTTTAGCTCAAGGGAAAAAGAGTTTGTGGTCAGGATTCAGCAGGGAATCTCAAGAAAATCCAGAGGTGGGACCAGCATCTCCTTATAGAGTCCTGGGGCTAAAAAGGTATTTTCTCTGATATTTATTCTATCTTCTCTGTGTCTTTCTGACCTTCTATTTCCCTTCTCTCTCTCCTTTCTCCTCTCTCCCTCTCAACCCCCATCTCGCGCATGCGCGTGCTCTCGCACGCGCCTCTTCACCTTTCTCTGTGTGTTTCCTCCATTTTCCTTTCTCTAATGTCTGACTTCTATATGCACACACTTGCTGCTTCCCCTTAATTGTGGCAGCAGCCATGAAAGTGCACGCCATAGACCTCCAACCACAGGCTCTAGCTGCTGCCTCTGAAATCTGTCGCCAAGTTTGTGCCCAGACCACGGGCTGTTGTAGTCAGTGACTTAGCAGAGGGCGGTACCCGGATTCATCTGAGCCGCCTTTGGCTGGAGGACTCCCTGATAACCTAGCCTCACCTCCCTCAGGCTGCACGGCTGTCTAGGATGCTTCCCCCTAACCATCCTTATCAACATCACTCAGGACTGGACTTGTGTTTCAGTCAGTTGGTGCTCCCAGGGTCTCACAAGTGCTTCCCCTAATACGAGCCTTTCTGGCTGAATCTAGCCGCAGCATCTGCTTCTTGTAGAACCTGAACTAACACACTGTAGTTCCTTGTGGGTCATTAAGGATCCCCAATGCCAACCTGATGGGACCTCTCCTTCCGCCTCTTATCACCAATGTACATACAGAGTATGAGAGTAGAAGAAAATGAAGAAAGACTAACCTTTTCCCTGGGTCCTCTTGTAAAGTGCCCAGCACAAAGCCTGTCACAAAGCAACTGGTCAATAAAAAGTTGTAGTTGTCAGAGAGAAAGTACGACTCAGGGTTCACAGGCCTGGAGTATGCCTAGTGGCCTGTAGGACAATGACTGCCCTGTAGGGTTGGCCATACTACTACGGCTGGCTCACTGCGGCCAGAAGGATCTGGAGTGAGGCTGAAGGGCACTGGCCCTCTGCAGCATTCACTTCTGACTGGGGCTATGGACATTCTGTGTGGAGTCACCTCTCCCCCTGCACTGGGGGTGGGGAATTTCTGAAAGGCCTTAGACTCTCTGCTGTGTTGGCTCACATTAGGCATAGGATCCCATGTGTCAGCCCACACTTTTGCTCTACAAACAGATCCTTGCAGTCTTAGCCTGGATCCAAACCTGCCCAATTGCCCTAGTCCAGTTGCCAGACTAGTGTTTGCCAAGAGAGTCTCCTTTTTAACTATATAAGGAGACTCAAGTGATGGGGACTTGGCCAAAGCCACAGTGCAGTTGGGCAGAGTGCAAGGCAACTCCTGCAAGGCTTTGGGCAGTCTGAGAACTCCAGCTGAAGGCAGAAATGCCTTCTACACAAGGCCCGTGGTCTCCTTTCTGCCTTCGGTTGGAGCATGACTCGAGAGCTTCTGTGTACATACGTGGGACAGGTATGTGGATAACCTGCCCACCCAGTCATCTCTCTAGTGAAGGGAGAGCCCTAACTCATAGTATCTGACCATTTCTGTCAAGCACCAATACTACTGTTATGGTTGATTTTAGGCTACCAACTTGATGTCACAAAACAGGAGGTTGGGAGGAGAAATGCAATAGCATACCATGTGTAATATTTCTGCCATATACCTATAATAGATACAAACAACCTCAAAAGCATGGATAATAGTAATACATAATTAGGAAATGATGAGCTTTGTGTATTTACCACCTTGTTCTTAATACGATTTAATTGTATGTTTATATAATTTAATTTTTAATATAACCAGCTTGCAAAAATTCTGAAACTTTAGCCATTGGCTCTCATAAGCTGGTATGAACGGGCTTCAGACCAGACCACTGGGTCAGAACCTTTCCCCTGGAGTGAACTACTAAGGGTGGTAATCTGGGTAGATAGAGAGACACAGAGAGGTGAAAGCCTTGTTGGTAGTTGTCTGCCCTTCATTTTTCTTCCTTCTCAGTCACCATCATGTGTTCTAGGTAACCTAAAAGAGACTCAACAAATACAGGCCATTTGAATTGAATAGGGTGTGATGTCAACACTGTAAACAGAGCCCCTCAGCTGGCCAGAGGCAGGTGAAGGAATTAAAGAATGAGGAGGAAGTTTAATGTAACTGGAGGTAAACACAGATTTCAATGCAAAATGAAAACACTGGCAGAGAGGGATTGCCAAGGGTTGCCAGAAATACAGAGGGACCTGGCTTCTGAGATCTCCAGGCAGGTATTCCCCAAACCTGGATATTTCTGGGTTTTGCCTCAGACCTGCCAAGTCAGAATGCCCCAAGGTGTAACCCAGGAATCCCCTGCTAATTCTTGGGTAGTCACCGCAGGGCTGGTATCTGCTGATTGATTCACCTCACTGGTCTTGTGATAAGGAGTGGCTGGGAGTTGTGCCAGGGTACCCTCTCTGGGCACCTTCGCCCTTGAGCATGGGCCTCTCTCTGGCAGGTTTGTATAGTAGTTAATAGCATAGGCTCTGTGTTCTAGCTATGTGACTTTGGGCAAGTTACATAACAGCTCTGAGCCGTAGCTTCCAAATGGGGATTGTAATACTGACCTCACAATGTTGTGGGGATTAAATGAGATCATGGACATAAAGTGTCCTAGTTAGTGCCCGTATGTAGTAAGGATTCCATAAATGGCAGATGTGGCTATTTAGGGCACATGGCTGCATTGGTAGCATACCCAGGTTTCCAGTACTGTTTAAACAGAGCAGAAAGGACTAGAGACCCCAGAGCAGAAGGGATTTTGAGATCCCAAAGGTAAAAAACTTTGATCTTCTATAAGGAGTTAGAAGACTTGACAGCGTTTGGCTTCAACTCTGCCACTTCAAAGAGTTTTAGTCTCAGGGCAGTAAACGCTATCTGTGCCATTGTGTTCCAATCCCTCCGTTCTCGACAGGTGTCAGTGAAGCTCTAGTGGACAATCCCATGCATGCTGCCTGAGTGCCTCCTCAGAGCGCCTTGGAGGCACTGCCTGGCTGCTGTTCCACCTGAGAGCTTTCTTTGAAGCTTGCAGAAGGTCATTTAGCTCAGGGCAAGCCCAGCCAGTGTTCCCTTTCTCTATTGCTATTTAACAAACTGTCCCCAAACTTATAACAACACCGATCATTTATTTGCCCATGATTCTGCAGGTTGGGGGATGGCCGAGCTCTGCTCTATGTGGCCTGAGCTGAGGCTGGATGTCCAAGATGGAATCTTGGCTGGGCAGGTTCTCTCTTAATGTGGCTTCTCCATGTGACTAGTTTGGTTCGTCACAACTTGAGTCTCAAAATGCTTGAATTTCTTACATTGTGCTGGCTTCTCCAAGAGCAGAAAGACAGAAGCTGCCAGGTCTTCTTAACACATAGGTTCCAAAAGCATAGGTCTCTTCCACGGTATTCTATTGATCAAAACTCTCGTCCCAGGGCCAGCCCACTTGCAGGGGTATAGACTCTACCTCTTGCTCGGGGAGTGGCAAGGTCACTTTGCTGACCAGAATGGGGCCTGGGAAATATTGTTGTGGCCATCTTTGGACAACAGAGTCTGTCGCACCCAGCGTATGTGAGAGGAAGGTGGGATTGATTCCCCTAGGGGGCATCCTTAACCAATGATGGTGGGAACTGGTGGATAAATGCAGGTCCCCTGCCCTTCAGACCCATATTGGACAAGTTCCTCAGGGGATCACCAGCGGGATTGAGGCCCAAATGCCCACAATGGAACTAGCTCAACAATGCTCTTTTAATTACTTTTTGTTCTCCCCCATCTTTATCTCCCTCTTCCTTCTGCTAATTTCTCCAAACATCTCTCAGTTTGGGTTTCAGGTCTTCCTCTCTTGAGATATCAAACCAAGACATTCGGTTCCTTTGTTTGAAAAAACCCCTCGGTGGCTGTAAAATATTGCACCTGACTGCCAGGGCTGTTGAGTAATCCTGCAGGAATGAATGTAAAAGGACTTTGTAAACTGGCCTCTGGGAGCTGAGGTGAGCTGTCACTTTGAGCACAAATACTCCAGAGGGAAGCATAGGGACTGGGGGCCACTAGAGTGGGAGGTCCAGACCCTGATCATCAGGGAGTAGTGACTGGGCTGCCTTGGGGATGATGAGAGTTGAGGACAGAGAGGTGTGGGGAAATGTGAAAGGGGGTGTGGACAGAGGTGCTTTCTGGGGTGTGAAGAAAAATAAGGTGTGCTGTGTCCTTGTCCTGCCCACCACATTTGGGTGACTGAGCACAATTAAGTGACTCACCAGGCCACTGCAGTCTGTGACAAGGTCCCTCACGATCATCCACCCAGCTTTGCTGGGACTTGCCCTTGTGGCACAAGACTTGCCTCCTGATGGGCCTCTGCCTCGGGAAGAGAGGGACTGAATATGAGAGTCCAGGACTCTGGTTCATTCACTTTCCGTTCAGTAAACACTGAACAGCTGAGCCCTCTTCCATGCCAGGCCCTGAGGTAGGGATCCTGAGGTAGGGAGCCTCTCCGAGGCTCCTAGTCGGGGTCAGGGTGTACGAGACCGAGAGGCAAACAGCCTGAACAGCACGAAGCAGTGGTTTGCTGAGGGAGGCACTCTGGGCACAGAGGAGGGACACCTGACTCGGAATCTGGAGGGAGGGCAGGCGGTTGTGGAACTCATCCCAGAGAAGCTGATGTCCACCTTGAACCCCAACAGGTCTTAGGACTTAGCCAGGAGACAGGCAGGGCATACTCCTGGCAAAGGAAACAGGCATGGCTACAGGGAGGCCTGGCTCGTTGGAGAAACTTCACTGTGGCCGGAGCCTAGAAAGAGGTGGAGGAGGGTGGACCATCAGGCTGGAGAGGGAGGAGGGCTGGTATGAGCGAGGGGAGCCACTGAGGAGTCTAAAGCAGGAGATAAGGGGTCAGATTTGAGTTTAGGATTCATCCTGCTGGTTGCAGTGAAGCCATGTGGAAGGGAGACCAGCTAAGGGGGTTCATTCATTTCATTCGTTCATTCATTCATTCATTCATTCATTGTGGAGTCCTTGCTAGGTGCCAGGCCCTGTGCTGTTGTGGAGATCCAGGTGAGGCGCTGTAGTGGCCAGGACGGAGAGGAGGGGCATAGATTTGGGGAGGTGCTCTCACTGGTACACGAAAACATTCTAGTAATTTTTGAACTGGCATCCTGCTCCTGGGCCAGTTGTGTGTGAGTCTGGAAAGCGAGGACTTGTTACTTCAGGGGTGGAGCGCTGATTTACAGGGGCCCATAGAAGGGCAGCTATTCCAGGAGCCGTCGCCCAGAGCAGTGCGGCTCGGCCTGCCTCCTCCATCCCTCTCATTCTGCCCGGCTCAAGGAAGCTTCCATGTGGTCGGGGTGACTGGCCTTCTCCAGTAAGGGGATGAAATCCAGACATCCTGGTTTCTTTTTATCGACCCTGGCATGGGGCCGAGTGACTCCGCTGGGACCACGATGGAGGGCAGGAGCCCAGCTGGGACAGTTTGTGCTTGTTTCTCTCTTTTTGTGCTCCTCTCCCCCAGATTGCAGATTATTTGGGGGTAGGAACTATCTCCTCTATGTGACCGTGTTTTCCGAGGTCGTCTCCCCATTAGACTAGGGACTTCTGGAGGGTAGCATGACTGGAAATGCAAGTCAGGGAAGCTGTTTTGCTGCTGCTTAATAGTTCGAATTTTCAAAAAATAATACCTGTTGTGAGGGTTAAAAGAGGAGACAAGATTGAAAGAGGCTTGGGAAATATAGACAAGACATAAATACCCAGCACAAACCATAAACAATGGTCAGAAATGAGAGTAACAGGAACCAGACTGTAAGCTCCATGAACGCAGGGACTTTTGTCCATTTTACGGTTGTTTTCCAAGTGCCCAGAACAGAGCCTGGCGTGTAGTTGGTGCTCAGTGAACATTAGTTGAATAAATGAATGGGGAGCCCAGGTGTTGACTGTGAAGGACAGAGTGCCAGTTCACTGCTAGGACAGGAATGCTTCTGGGCAGTAGCAAGGAGGGCCAGAGTTCAGGGAACTGCTGGTCCCACTGGAGTGGGAGTGTCCACCCCAGAGCCCTGTGGATTTCTGGGGTTGAATAATGTACCCTGTGAGCCAGTAGGTCTGACTCAGGTTATGAATCTGGCATCAGCAGAGGTATTCCCTGCCAGGGTCCTCTCCCTTGACACCCGGACCACCTCTTCTACCTCCACCCTTGACAGCCCCTGCACGGTACCTCTCCTCCACTCCTGACTCTCAGGAACTTGGGTCCTTCTAGGCCCGCCCTCTGCTCCAGTGTCCCGCTTCCAGACCTTTTACTCCGAAAGCTCCCCACTGTGGCCCAAGACCACACCTCCACCCCAATCTTCTGTTTGTGCTTTATCTGTGAGCACAGTTCTGTGAAGCTGTGCCCCTGTGGGTATGAGCCTTCATCTCCTTAACTGCAAATAGGGCTGAGTAACCTGTGCCGCAAAGAACTCTGGGCTGTATTTGTCAAAAGGCCTTGTGAAATGGTCAAGTGCAAAATAAAGGCAGCAGTTAGTGCTAAATTAAAGTGGCACTTAGCGTGATGGAACTGTTCCCTTAAGGCTAAAAGGGGCTAAAGCAAAACCGGAGAACCTTGGACGTGCGTGTGTTTGTGTGAGGGGTGTGGGGAGATGTTTTGGTAGAGGGAGGGACGATGTATCAAGTAGTTATAGAATTGGTTGGTATTTTAAACACATGATCCTCTGCAAACACGTCCATGTCCTCATTAAAAATATGGTTCAGTTCTGAAATCACAGAATCTTTTTTTTCCCCAACAGACTCCAAATTTTAACTGTCCTGTGTGGTGTTGGGAGAAAGCCCTGAAATTGTCACAGAAGAGGCCAATCTCAACAGACCCGAGTGGGGCTGTGTGGGTTTGAACCCAAGCTCCCTACCTATTGAGATCTTGCACAAGCCACCTCTCAGTGTGTGCTTCCTTGTCCATAAATGGGGATGTGATGCCCACCTCATAGAGTTGTTGCAAGAACAAACAAGTTCATTCACGTATTGCTGAGCTGAAGCATGCCAGGCAGACTGGCGACACGCGTTCGCCATTATCACCCCCACCTCTCTCCTTTTGCTCCCAACTCTCCTTCCCGGTTCTTGGACCCCTTCTGCGATGCTCCTTCCCCATCCTCATTCAGATTTGTGAACTGTCCCCCCTTCGAGGCCTGTCCTGACCACCTCATCTTAGGTAGCCTGCCCTTCCTCCATCACCTCATCTTTCATTTTCTCCCTTCCAGACCACCCAGTTCCCCTCTTGACTCTGAGGCTGGCCTCAGTCCTCCCGGCCCCCGCAACCTTGCCCTCCAACGTCAGCACCCTCTCCCAACACCCCCCCCGCCGCCCGCCACAGCACACACCAGACTAGCCTGTCCATCTCATGTTTTATTGCAAAAATGTTAAAATAAATTACATTTGACATCATTGCCAGGATGTACATACAGTGTGTGCAGTTGTCGAACGGCCAGTGACGCTGCAGCAAGGCAGGGCGAGGAGACGAGGATGCATTCATTAAACCATTTCACAGAAAAACAAAAGGCCGCTCCTTCACGCCGGGCTGCCGGGCCGGCGTACCCCTCGGCTACAGGATGAACTGGGGGTGTGGGCACACATGCCCATCACTATCTTCACATGTTGGGGGGTGGGTGGGGTTCTGGCCCGATCTGGCCACACAGCACTGGGAGGGGGCTGAGAGGCACAGGTGTTTGGGTCAAGGGTGATCACTTGACTCTTGCCCAGCATCCATTGCCTGTGATGGGTACCCTTCCCCAACTTTGCTACCTGCCAGCAGGTGCCCTCTCCCACACTATGTTGAGACTCTTGGCATCATGACCTTGACTGAGGTCACTGAGAAGGGCCCAAATGAGTGGGGGTAGGAGGGCGAACACTGAACATCCCAATCTTTGGGACTCTACTCTTTCACCTTCTTTCCCTCTCTGGCTCTGAAGCCAACAACAGGTGCCAGGTATATAAAAAACAGCAGTTTATTTAAAAAATAACAAAACAAAACATACATGGCAGAGCAGGCTGGCTCCAAGGTATGTATTATGGAGAATCTAAGATCTCTGCCAGCGCCTCACCAGAAACAGTCTGTGTACAGTTTCACATTATCTTTTTCTCCCCCCATCACAAATCCTTTCCTTTCACTCTCTCCCATCACCCCCCATCACCCCTCCCTCCCATGCATGCGCGCTTCCTCTCTCTCTCTCTCTCACACACACACACACACACACACACACACACCCCAAACAGTGGCTAGAGGGAGGAGCTTGATTCACATATTTGGCCACTCCCCACTTGCGAGCCAAGAGCAACCTGGGGAGCGGTGAGATCCTTGTTCTGGGCACAGGGGAGATAGAAGGGCATGGGGGATGCGGACCAAGCAGGGCTGAGCTCACTCCTATAGCTCCATGGTCACCAGCTCCAGGAGCTGCAGCCTCCGTGGCATGGCCTGCTACCTTCTCCTCCCCCCACCACTTCCTGGGAGGCAGAAAACCTGCAGCTACTACTGCTTGGCCAAAGGCTATCTGAAACAGGGACCTGGTCTCTGGGCTGGGCTGGAGTTCTAGTAAACCAACAAGAAGGACTAGGATGCCCGTCCGGGCACTCTTGGGACTTGCTCTGGGTCCTATGTATCAGGAGTGTTGTAGCACCAGCCCAGTGTTTCTTCTCTCGCTTCCCCCAGGTCACCTCTTCCCTACTGAGTTTTGCAATAGGGGCCAGTCAAGCGGACAGGTGGGATTGGGATTGGAGAAATCCTTGCCCCAGGCAGGATGCTGCTCTTGTTGAGGCCTGAAGTGCCTGGGTCTCACCTTGCCCTCCTCCTCTCTCTGAAATACCTAGCTCAGTGCCAGGCGCACACACAAAAAAAGCCCACTAATACTGGTAAACTCAAATGACTGAGGGCCCAGAGTAAGAGAACCGTGTGACATTTTCAACCAAATGATGGGGTGAAGACCCATGCAGTGCAGGCCTCTTGGGGGTCAGTCCTGCCAGCAAACATGTCTTTGAACCGTCAAATATACCAGCTGTGCTTAGGACAGATGCCTCCCACTGCCAGGGTGCCTGTTCAGCTGGAGAACAGAGGCCCTGTCCTGGGCACATGCCATGCTTGACAGTGGTATCTGGAGGGAATGGAAAGTAAAGAAGGCCCCTAGCCCCCCACTCCCAGTTCCCGGGGGTCCCAGCCATAGTCGCATGCCCCAGGATTGAGAACAACAGAAGCTATCAAAGATGGAGTGTGGGAGCCGGCCCCGTCTCACGTGTCTCTGGGGCCATTTGCCTTATTGTACTCGTTCATAAGCTGTTCATAAGGCACAGAGACCTCTGACTCGGTGCTAGTGAAGGTCGATTCGTCCGATGAGGGGAGCTCACCCAAGTTCAAGGGCGCCTCAGCCTCAGCCTCTTCCTGGGCCTTTCCTCCCCAGCCAGGTTGTCCTCCAGAGAGGACTTTGACGTCTCCTCGTCCAAGAGGCTGGTCTCCTCATTCGCAAAGGTGATGCTCGCGTTCTGGAAGATGAGCGGGTGGTAGTCCTGGGCGTCCCATGGCTCACCTTCCTCACTGATGCGGTCCAGCTGGTTAGTGAAGACCTCAGGGGTTGGGGAGCCATCCTCGGGGGAACTTGCCCTGGCCTCCTCGCTGGGGGCCCGAGACACATGGCCTTTGCTCCTTAGTGTCTGAGACACCTCTTCCAAACTGGGCATCCGGTTCTTGGAATAGAGCACCATGGGGGCCAGGGAGGCAGGGATGGCTGGCAGCCCACTCTCCTGAGGCCCTGGCCCGGCCCCGGCCCCGGCCCCGGCCCAGCCCCGGGACCCTCTCACACCCCCACTCGTCTTCATCGCCTTCTTCCCAATCTGCTTGATGAGGTCGTTGTAGGTCTCCTCCTTTTTGGACAGAAAGCTGAAGATGTTGATGTCCTTGGACGCCGTGTTCCCTGACATCTGCAGAGCCTTTTTGGAGTGTGGGGAGCTCTCGAAGGACTCCTTCCGCCGTCGCCGCCGCTTCTTAATGGCCTTGTGGACCTCCACGAACATGCTCACCTTCCAGTTGACAAAGAGGGACAGCCAGGCCAGCCCCAGGTAGATCCAGAGCTCCACAAAGTAGCGGTACAGGGCATGGTAGTTGGCACTGGGGTTCACACCTGAAGACAGGACAGGAAGCCCAGAGGGTCAGGAGAGGGACCGGAAACACTCGAGGGCCAAAGATGTGTTATCTGAGAATGGGCACAGTGCCAGAATGCAGAAGGGGATAAACTGAGAAAAGGAGATTGTTCTAGAACCTGGACTACTCCATTGTCACAGAGGGCCTTTACCCGGTGAGTCAGGTGCCTATCCTAGTACCCAAGCTGCCTGAACCTCAGTTTCTTCAACTGCTGAAAGTCAGAAGAGTGGTTCCCTGGGGTGAGGGAGTTCAAGGTGGAAGGGCTCTGGGGAGGCTGGTATTGGAGCCAGCACACAGGGCAGGAAAACAGTCCACGAATGTCTGCCTGTCAGTTAGCCACCTATATCTACACCTATTTTGTATACTTTTTTGGTATATATATTATAGTTCATTTAAAACTGGAACAAAATCAAATGACATCCTCATTGCTGGGGATGGACTCACTGGCTTATATAAACGAGGCCAAGAGGACTTGTGAGCACTGGTCCTGGCAGGAAATATTCTGGCCAGCCTTGACTCTCCTTTAGTGAGGTCTGGACTGCCTCCTCATTTCCTGTTTCTTCCCTCTTTGGATCAGTTCCTCCCATGGCCTGGAAGCTTCTGCTCACTCATGTCCCCCTCCTCCAAGGCCAGTTCCTGACACCTTCTCCAAGAAGCCCTCCCACATGGCCCCGCACAGTTCCGGTTGCTCTCCAACACTCTAAGATGACCTGAGATTTGTTTAATTTTCTACTTACAGGCATGTTGATCTGTATCATTATGTATCTGGGCCTCCCCTCCCCGCTGAGACTGGGAGCGACCTGGAAAAGGGCTGGAGAAAGGGGGCTTCCTCCAGAGTGGGCTCCCTCATCTGATTAAAGGTTCCCCAAAGGCGGTGGCCATCCCCCCTGCAGACAGAAAGTGCTACCACGCTTACTCGGGGCTCTTGGGACACATGTAGGTTATGATGACAACCAGTGCACACGCTCATAGAGGCCCTCCTGTCAGCACCAATGAACTGCAACTTATCTGATTTTCCACCGCCCTATGAGATAGGTGCCATTATTTTTTTTTAAAACCCATTTTATAGATGAAGACACTGAGGCAGAGGCTTGGTGTCTTGCTGGAGCTGAGAAAGTATGATGAAATACTCTGCTGTGCTTCTCCGCTACAAACGTTTCTTCTTAGCCTGCTCTGGGCCCCAATGGCTAGACAATGGCAGGATTGTGCCTCCGTCTAACTTCATCTCCTAAAACAGTAGGCCCAGGTCTGCCAAGTCAGTGGAATATTCAGGCCTCTCTTTCCTTTTCCTCCCACCCATTCAGCCACCCTTCCAGCATTCCCAAGTCGCCACTTATAATGGGGCAGAGGGTTAGTGACTTGGCCCTGGCTCCTGGGAAGGGAGATAGGGAGACCACCCTCAGAGCAGAGGCCAAGGTCACCGGCCAGGGCAACGGGCCGAGTCAGTGAACAAACACTGGTCAATGAGCCAAATGTGTCAAGAAGATTAAGAACCAGATTCTGCAGGCCATAGGCACAAGTACTGAGTGGCTAGGACTAGATGAAGGAGCCAAAGATCTTATTGCCCGGCTGGATTAAGTAGGGAGGAATCTTAATCTAAAGGGTAGGCAGCTTGGGAGAAGGCCTCTTATGTTTAAGCTGATTGTGGCAAGAGCAAAATTTTGGGTCTCTGAGCCAAGCCTCCAGGACAACTCCTTCAGCTCTTGAATTGATGGAAGGAAGGCAGCTCTGTGTCAGGAAGAGCCTGGCATGGTGGCTTCCGGGCTGTCTGGGTAACGGGCACAAACCCTGCAAGCAGAAGCCTATCCTCTCCCCTGGTCACCTACGCACCTAATCAGGAGGTGGGGAAGAAAAAGAGAGGAAAAGATCAGATGCTAAACATGAAGAAAGGAAATGAAGGAAGCCATATATCAAGAAGGAAAAATAGAAAAGTCTTTTGCAGTTACTCTCCTGTGTTTCCTCTTCCATATGGCAGGGTAGGGTAGGACCCCCATGGTGGAAAAGTACCCAGGCTGAATGCTGATGGGCTCCAAGAAGGTCAAATACCCAAGCAAGGTCAAATGAATTGAGATTGAGAAGCAGGGGAAGCAGAGGCAAGGGAGAAGGCAAGACTTACCGCCACAAAGTCACCAAAGCCGATGTGGAGATGGTGTGAAGGAGTAGTAGAAGCCCTCGATGTAGTCCCACTCCTCGTCACCATGAATACCAAGGGGGGATAACCAGGTGACGAGGCACCCCACACGATGAAGATGGCCGTGCATGTGACTGTGCCTTCCGCTGATGGGTGACAGGGAGACCAAGTCAGACATGGTGGAGAGACTAGGAAAACTAGCATGACCACCCAGAGCCAGGAGGTGGCGAGAGGAGAGTCCAGCCAGGTACCACATCTGGGAGGGGCTCACTGCCCAGGGAAGGAGAAAGGAGCAATGTTCCCAGCCTAACCCAGGAGGCAGGGGGCTCTGAAACTGCCTTCTTGCCATCTGTCCGAACACCTCTGATCCTTCTGGATTCCTGGATCCTTCCCACCCCCTCCCATCACCTGCCAGGTCCCCTCATCTTGCTCAGCACCTAGGATTGAAGAACATACCAGGCTCACGCCTCTCTTCATGAGGAACTGGCCCAGCCGCTTTGCACGTCCCCCAAAAACTTGCCCAGGCACTGATCCACGTCAGGCAGAGTGGCACCCCGAAGAACCATAGAAGACACAGAAGAGGCGCCCAGCGGGGGTCTTGGGGGCCACGTTGCCATAGCCTGAGGAAGAAAAGAAGTGAAGCTAAGAAAAGAGCCATAGCAGGGTAAGGGACCCAGACTCAGAGTGGTTCTTACTCCTCTACCACACACACAGCTTGGAAGACGCCCATCTCTCAATCACTTGACCTAATATCAATACTTAGGAAACGACATTTCCCTTGTCACACTACGGTCATGATCATTTATAGCAATTATAATAGTATGGGCTATGTCTGCCACCAGACAGGGAGCTTCCTGAAGCCAGACTAAACCTTCTCCATTAGCAAGTCTTCTAGTATGTATGGCATGAATTTGCAAATTAGAAAAAGGCGCCCTCTCTGGGTAGACACCCCAAGGCACTGTGTAGATGGTCTCCAAAGACAGACATTCTTCATCCCGTCCCTTCTCTTGCAGGCATGCTGCCACTCATGTCAAGCTACAGTCTAATTCCCCTCCTCTGAATTTGGGCTTTAGTGACTTGCTTGACCACAGAGTACAGCGAAAGTGACAACAGTAGGCTACGTCTAAGAAGCCTGCTGCTTGTCCCCACTTGATCTCCTGAAATGTCTGCTTTTGGGATTTTCCTTCTTGGAATCCAGCTGCCATACCATGAGATGATCATCACGCCATTGTATTTTCATCCCTAGCTGAGCGCCAGCAATGGCCGGCATCAACCACCAAACATGTGATAGAAGAAGACATCTTGATGTCTGCCAGCTGGGCTTTCAGACAACTCCAGCCCAGCCACCAAGACTGCCACTGCATCAAGACACCTCAAGCAAGAACCAACTGGGTGAACCAGTCAATCCACAGAATGGCCAAAGATAAGAAATTGTATTTAAGTCACTAACTTCTGGGTGGCTGGTTATGCAGCCAGCCATAGATAATCAGAATAGTTACCCAGCTTGCTGAGCAAGCATAGGCGGCTGGGTTTGTACAGTGAACAACCTGTTTAACCTCCTGCATAGCTATGGCTATCAGGTTGTATCGTTTCTGCTCCAAGTGCCTAGGTCAGGATCCTGGAACACAGTCTCCCAGGCATGTCCAGTCACTAAGGATTTATTAAAATTCCCAGGAAAAAATGTCAAAAAGGACAGGCTGCAACGGGCCTGATTTTATCTCGACAAGGCCAGAAGTGAAGCTAGAGCCTGGAAGCGGGTTATCCTGAAGGTACCAGAAGACTAACCGATGGTAGTGATGACTGTGGCTGCAAAAATCACTGCATTGGGCCAGTTCCAGTTGTTGAAGGTCTGGTTGCCTGTGATGGCCACGCCCTGTCCTGCAGCATCAGATACACACCTAAAGAGAGCGAGAGACAATGAAGGTCAGAGAGGAGGCCAGATTAACAATGCGTTCTAAGTGACAGCACTCTATTATATAAGCATTCTCATTTAATTATCACAGTAATGAGGTAGCAGTTACTGTCTCCATTTTACAGATGATGGAACATTTTATAGAGGATCAGAGAGGTTAAGTGATTTGCCCAAGATCACACAGCTAGTAAGTATAGTTGCTCTTCGATTTACAATGGGTTACATCCCAATAAACCCATTGTAAGTTTGTAAGTAAAAAATGCATTTAACGCTCCTAACTACCAAACACCACGGTTTAGCCTGGTCTGCCTTAAACAGGCTCAGAACACAGTGTTCAAAAACACTGGCAACACAATGCACTGTAGAGGTGTGTGTTTTGACCCTCATGATCGCAGGGCTGACCAGGAGCTGTGGCTTCCTGCTGCTGCCAAGCATCACGAGAGAGTATCCTACAGCATATTACAAGCCTGGAAAAAGCTCAAATTTTGAAATTCGAAGTATCGTTTCTACTGAATGTGTAACACTTTCATACCATCATAATGTCAAAAATTCCTAAGTCAAACCACTGTAAGTCAGGACTCTCTGTATGAAGCCTGGGTAGTGTGGCTCCAAATTTTCCTCTCCCTGAGCCACAGTGCTTCTCAAGCTAACATGTACCAGATCACCAGGAGAGCTTGTTAAATACGGACGGCTGGGCCTCACCCTAGAGTCTCTCTGACTGAGTAGGTCTGGAAAGGGGTCCAAGAATTTGCATTTCTAACAAGTTCCCAGTGATGCCGAAGCTACTGGTCCAGGGACCACACTTTGAGGACCCCCCTACACTAAACGATTCTGCTTCTCAAGGAGGGCAGATTGTGATGCAGACACATAGGAGGACTCTTATGCCACACCCGTCCCTCTACAGAGAAGTATTCTACTACAGGGTTGGCCCGGGAGGGACCCTTACACACCACGCCCTCCACCCCCACTCACTGTCAGGATATCTGCTACAGTCAGTTCGGTGCCCTCTTGGATCTCTCCTCCAGGGCTGCCTTTTCCCTGTGCCTGGTGCTCTATCCTCTTCCCCCTGCAGGATCCTCTTTCCCTCCCTCCCCTGAATTTCTTTTTGCTTAGCCCTGGGCTGAGCAATTTCAAGGTCTGGGCCAGGACAAATAATCAGAAGGTGTATACATTTCAGAGTGACTCAAAATTGTGCTGTCAGTTCTCACAGCAAGTGACTGTGGGCAGTAGGTGAAAAGCCACCTGGGAAGTCCAGGGAGAGGCTCCAGAAGAGGCCTTATTTGTTCCAGGAACACCAATAGCTGCCAAACCTGTTTCCCTCTGACCAGACCCTGCCTCTACCCCATCTTTCAGTTCTGCCACCATTCACCCTACCCTACCAATGGCAGGCCCTGGACCCCAGGGCACCCCAACCAATCCAGATACCAGGAACTCAGCCAAATTCCCTATAAAAATCAAGCCTAGGACCGAGGGAAGACAGAGTGAGGAATGGAAGAAGAGAGACAGAAAAAAACCATAGTTTAACCCACCTGCGGCATGACTAAAATTAGAGTGGAAAAAAGGGAAAGGGTAGGTTGCTCTGAAGAAACATGCGGTCTACAGCAGCAGCAGGCCTGTGTAAATGGGTCTGCAGATGCCAAAAGAGTTTTCCATGAAGATGTGCTCATCTCGCCAGCCATCAAACCACATCACTCGCTGCTCAGCCTCCTCACGGAGTTTCCAGACATCTCTCTGCAGGCCACGTAGCAGCCAAGTGGAAAGGCTGTCTTCAACCCTGCCTCAGAGAGCTGGCTGTCTAGCTGGCCAGGCCATTTATATGCGAAAGCGCCGGGCATTTTGACACAAAGAGGCTAAGAAGAGAGTTAAAACAAACATGAGGGTCCATCCAAAAGGCCTCCTAAAAGTGACACCTATGTTCCAAGCAGGAGAACAAGAACGGACGTACCAGGGTCCTGTGTCCTAATGTTAAATAGATGGCGGAGAAGCAGAACCACTCAGTTCCCCTGTGCCTCAGCCTTTGCCACCTCAGATATCTGTCTTAGAGTGGAGAGGGCAGAGCCGAATTGTCAGGGATGAGAAGAGCATACAAGGACACTTTTTAGCGGGAATTACACCACTGACCAGAGAAAAATGTGACTGGGGTGTCTTGGAGAACAGAACAGATGTCAGGAGACTAGCTATCTCCTTTTCATACAAATCAAATGGGCGGATTCTGGAAACTCCAACCTGAACTCCTGCAGACTTCTCAAAAGCAGAAGATGTTTGGCACGTTCGGAGAGGAACTGGTGAGCACTAGAAGCCAGCACAGGTTCACTAAGACCAAGTCATGCTCAGTTAAGTGCATCTCCCTCTCCCCAGCGGTTACAAAGCCTTGAAGTTGGATGGAATGCAATAAATCTAGATGTAGCGAGGCAGCTGAATACATGGGTTTAAAGATATCCATGTGGACAAGAAAGAAATAGGGTAGAGCTGGGATTAATTTGGGTCCATTTAAAGGCAGATAAACAACCACGAGAAGTATTGATCATTATCAACCTAGCCTGAGATCTCCACTATCATCATGCCAAAGGCCTGGGCCGGTCAATATTTTAATCAACAACACACTAGGGACAGGGATGGCTGACCAGTCTGACCTGCGCAGTGGCAGTTTGGGACTCAAAATCATCTGTACTGGAAAACCGGGCTGAAACGAACACGATATGACTGTCTTAAAGTTTTCATGCCTTACACTTTGGGTTAGAAAAGACCAGTATAAGATCGAAGGGAGAATTTCTTGGGTTTCGGCTAAACATAAACCAACAAACACTAGGTGGCTGCCAGAATTAAAGTACGCACTATCTCAGGCTGTGTCAATATCTTACCTATTCAGGGCTGGGGGTGACAAGCCCATTGTTCTCTCAGGGTCAGGCCACACAGGGGGAACTCTGTTCCATTCTGGGTGACTTCATGCAATATGTTAACAAACGGGCCAAGGTCCAAGGCAAAACAGGGGTGGCTTTTTGGGATAACGAGCTACCTCAGAATGGACTGCCCTTGGCAGTACTCCATTTCTGACAATGAAAAATGTTTAGACCAGAGGGGATCAGCATACATCAGAGGTGTTGAAGGTGTGGCTGGAACTGGGCTTCTCGCCTGGGGTGGTGGCACTCTCGAAGTGTTTAGAAATGCTGCCTAGTGGGGCAGGGAGAAGCACTGTGTGTGCCAGGTACTATTCAGGCACGGGGATAGAGCAGTAAAGGGGCAAGAAATCCCTGTCCTCCCACACATTTATTCTAGTGGCCAGTGGGGGTGTGCTGGCATTGAGTGGGCAGGGACCAGAAAGGCTAAGTACCCTGTAATTCACAGGACAGACCCATCCACTATGCCAATATGGCTCCCACTGAGAAACACTGGCTTGCCAAAGATGATCTGTGGACTTGAGAATCATTTAGAAAGTGCTAAGGAGACATCAAACATATGAGCTAGCAAAACAGGGTAATCGAAGAGAGCGTTTTAGTTGGGAGCTTGGCGGTAGAAAAGCTGGGCTTCCTGCCCTTCACCCCGTGGCAGAGTGCCCTCTGGGGCACAGCCCAAGGCCTCAGCCTCTGGCCTCGGGTTATCAGGAAGCCACAGCCCCATACGCTGTCCCCATGACCTCTATTATCTCTCATGGTCACCCAGAAAGCGGCAGGCAAAGGGGGCATTCTGAAGGGCCTCACGCCCCCAGGGCTAGAAGCATCACTAACCCTTAGAACAATCCAGTGGCAGTACAGGTTAGGCTGAGAGGTTAATTGGCAGAACTGGGAGGGGTTCTAGACTGTTTGGTTACAAGTTGGCTCAGTTCCCCACTCCCCTCCCTCCACTGCTCTACCTGCCCCGGGTGCCCCCAGCACCCTTGCCTCCTCTTTGCCCACAGGTCCCAAGCAGTTGGCGTGGGAAACAGCTTGGCTCCATCCCAACGCTGAAGGGAGAAGTAGGATTTTGGTGCTGCTGTATGTTAGACAACCCTCACAGGGGCTGATATCTATTTTACCTAACAGTTCTTCCTGTGATTCTGCCAGGCATCACTTGCTCGGTAAGGAAAGCCAGGCTCGGGGAGCAGAGTTGCAGAGTAAACTAGAGGGTGTCTGCTCCCTTCTCACCACCTGGAGCTGTGGGCTCTGGTTGGGATGCCACACTGGTCGTGGTCAGGGTCATGAAGTCTGAGGGAGAGGTCTCCCACCACAGAGGCACTGACCCAGGCTGAGGTCATTCCTGGGTTAGGGGAGAGGTGTGGCGGAGCCAGGCCAACACCCACTTAGACACAGTGTCCTGTCCCTAGGGTTAGGGAAACAGCTTTCGCAGGAGGAGGCGGCCCCTGTTCACTCGCAGGATTCTTTAACTTGGCTCCCGAATTCACACAAGACAATATTTTCATTTTCCACATAACCCTGGAGAGTGACAGGAGTGAGCTTGTGCACACAACCCGGGCCCAGATCTTGTTTGGGGATGGAATGGAGCTTCCCGCTGCCTGTCATCCTGATAATAAAGCAGCTGTGATTTATTGAGGGCTTACTACATACACCAAGTGTAATGTTAAGCACTTTTCAAGCCTTTAGCTCATTTAATGAGGGCAGAATCCTGTTGGGAAGAGACCATAATTTTTTCCATTTTACTAATGAGGATTTAAGGCTTAGAGAGGTTAAGTAAGTAGCCTAAGGTCAGGATGCTAAAAGTGATGAAGCCAGGAGGAGAACCCTGGCCTGTCTGGGTCCAAGCTGGTCCAAGCCGCTGTTATCCTACCCTACTTCCCACAAAGGCCACAGGAAGGAGGCCAGTGCATAATTCCACCCCTTTGCACCAGCTGAAAAAACAGTGCCCTAAAACCAGTCAATCCACTCTGATCAGAACTCAGCATTTCCAGCCAGGCCTCCAGGAGAAGAGATTCATGTCCTTGCCTTTGGCTTCAGGCAACCAGCTGCCCTGACCCCACCCTCCTGGTCTCCCTGTCCATGGACTCAGCTCATCCCCAGGGGACCCGGATTTCCCATGCAGAGGCAGCTGCCAGTTCTCCCCGTCCTGGAGAGATTCATCCTAATGAGTGGGCAGTTTCAGAGAGGGCGCATCCTGAGATTGGGAAATGATGCTTACCTTCTGATAGGGACAGGTGGGGCTCAGCTCAGGCTTTTCCCATTCCTGGGCCGGGTGGGGGAAACTGAAGTAGGGTGGCAGCCACTCTGGGGATGGCATCTATCTGGTACAGAGCTACCCCACCCTGCCCCCATTCCCAAGGCAGACATCATGTACAACAGAGATGACGTAGGGACTGCACAGCTCCTTCCTGCTATGCAGGAGGAAGCCTTCAGAACCCTCCTTGATGCTAACCTCCACTGGGCCTAGGCACTGTTGGTGGTACACGAGCCAACTGTCCATCACCACCCGTGCTGCATTCATCATTCATTCCATCTAAGCTCACTTGGTCCCTCAGAAAGAACCTTTTACCATTCCTCTCACCCAGCCCTCCCAGCCACCTTGTGAAATCTATGAAATCCTTGTTTCATAGATGATAGAACAGTTCATATTTACATACTAGCTATAAGTGCTCACTTACATGACAGGCACCAATTGAAGCACTTTAAGCCACTTAGCTTGCTGCATCTTTACAACTCTATAACACAGGTACTATTAGAGTAGTCCCCCTTATCCAATGAACCCTATATATACTATGTTTCTTCCTATACCTGCAAAGCTTTTCACTTAGAAGAAGTATTTTATGGCTTCTCTTTGACATAACTGAATTGCCATTGGGTCCATTATCAAGTAAAACAAGGGTTAATTGAATAACAGCACAGGCAGGACAGAGTGGGATGACCAGAGATTTTATCATGCTACTCAGAACAGCATGCGATTTAAAACTTAAGAACTGTTTATTTTTAGAATTTTCCATTTAATATTTTTTGCACTGCAGTTGGCTGAAGGTAACTGAAATCATGGAAAGCAAAGCCATGGATGGGGGGGGGACTACTGTACTACCATTTAAAGATGAGAAAAAACAATCACAAAAGTAAATAAGTAACTTGACCTAGGTCACACAGCTAGGCAGTGGTGGAGCTGGGGTGTGAACCCAGGCAGTCCAGCTCTTAACCCCTGTGCTATCTATAACTGGGGGAGGGCAGGGGCTTCTTACCTACAAGGAATAAAGCCAGGTCCCTGGAACATGACTTCCTAGGCAACAGCAAGGGAAATATCTACAGGAATGCAGACTTCCCTAGAATGTAAGTTCCACAAGGGCAAGACTCTGCTTTCTTTTCTATTACTACATTCCCAGAGTCTAGACCACTGTCTGGCACATGATAGGTGCTCAATAAATATGTGACAAATGAGTGAATAAATGAACTTGGATGAATGAGGGCATGTTCTCTGGCCTTGACTAACTCATCCTCTCATGTCTTCCTTTAACACCTTCCCAGCATCATTCTGCTGTTAAGTTTTGACTAAATTCATCAGCAACAAGGTGGAAGAATTTATCCAGGAAGATGGGAAACAGAGTCAGACCCCAACAAGCGTGGGGCTGGCAGTGTCAGGGGATGGATGGAGGGGCTGCTGAAACCACTAGCATCCAACTGGTGTCAGTGGGTAAACCAGACTCTGCAGTAACTGGGACCCAGGGGGAAAAGGCTACTTGCCCCCAAGGATAAATCAAAGGGTTCACTTCCCTGACAAGCTTGGGTGAGAACAGGGACCTGTCCCTAAACTTCCTCACACCTGCCAGCTCTTCCCAACTCTCCCTGTTCTAGCAGTGAAAATCGTACTATCCCAGTCTGATCAGTCTGCTTCTTCAGGCCACAGGTGACTTCTCCAACACTGAGGAGGACCCAAACGTTCACGGGAAGACAGGGGAACTCGGGGAGCCAGGGGAACTAAGGCTCAGAGGGTGTTCCCGGGCCACTGCACAGCTGGAGTCCAGGGACCTGGGGGAAAGGGGTGTGTATGTTAGTTAAAAGTTCTCCCTTGATGCAGCAGAGGGCAGGGAAACAGAGGCACACACCAGATGTTTTGCCTCACCCCTAAGAAGGCCCATCTCTCTGACCTCTGCTATTTAGAGAGTTTCCCCTAAACACTGGCCAGTTTCCTGCCCAGCCGAGCAAGACAAGCAGGCTACAGAGAATACAATACCACACACTAGGTCCTCCTACCCCACTCGTGCTCACCAGGTGAAGCTCAGGCCAGGGGCGACAGAGGCTTCTCTGAACCACAGACACTGGGCTCAGGCCTTCCATCTCCCTGTGCCGGGCGGGAGGATGCGAGGGCAGAGAGAAGGAATCAGTGGCATTCTCACCACCCTCCCGCCTCAGCCCAGGTGACGAGGGTGTGGTTCAGAGGCAGATGCAGTTTACGAGCAGGGTATTGGCAAGGCCTCAATGGTGCCATCCTGATACCTGCACCAGCTGCAGGCCCAGCTTGCCCAGGCCCCATGTCTCCCAGGGAAGGAGCGGGTGTCTGTGGGTCAGGTGCAAGGACCCAAGGGTGCAAGGCCACACATCTCACTTAAGATCAGAACTTAGCTATCGCAACAGGGACTTTGTTAACTTCTTTTTGCTTATCTGAATTTTCAGATGTACTTCAATTCCTGCCTGGATATTTATTATGTTTTTAGAAGACAGAAGGAAAGACAAATTGTTGGGGACTGGATTGCTGTGCTGGGAGGTCCACGTAGGGTCTGAAGACCAGAGTTCAGCTCAGCTCAGCTCTGCCAGTCGTTTGGTAAGACTTTCCAGGAATCCTTAATCTCTGCCCACATCTTTTTCCGTAAAATGAAGAGGTTGGCCTGTGACTACCCAGGTTCCTCTGCTTGGGCAGATGACACCTCCCTACAACTCGCATTGCCTCTGCCCATAACCATGACTTCTGGTTCCAGTTCAGCATCTCCCAAGTCCTCAATCCACAGCGCATTCGAGAAAACACATTTTCTTTCATTCTTAGGACTCAGTTCACTGGCCACCAGTCCTCGCTCCTCCAGAGCCAGGTCACCCACATCTGGAGCGAGCCCTATTCCTCACTCACACTTCCTTCCTCATGTCTCCCAGATTCCACTGCAGTTTGGAGAAGGCGCTTCTTTGGGCACTTTCCTCTTTGGTCCCTAAAGTAACGTGCCTAGTGCTGGCCTGGGCTGCCCTCCTGAGCCCAGGATGGAAGCAGTCAGCCAGAGCATGTCCCTGGAGTCTCAGGCGGGCCACCATGTACCAAATATGATCCCCTGCAGTATGGTTACAGCTAGATTAAACCTCCAAACCCAGAAACCCAGGCAACCTCATTAGGCAAGGGAGAATGTGGTACACTATCTTCACCCTTGATGCACACTTTAGGGGTCATGAGACTACTGCTTCTTAACCTGGGCTGCATGTAGAGACCATCTGAGGGAGCCTCGGAAAATACTCATGCCCGGATCCCACCCCCAGAGACTCAGATGCGAGTGGTCTAGAGTATGGACTGGAAACTAGGATGCTCAAAAGCTGCCCCAGGTGACTCTACTATCAAACTCAGCCAATTTCAAAAACCTCTGCCCTCCTGGTTGGGGGGAAGGCCCGAGTCCGGCCCACCTCTGGCGTCGGCACAGCAGGCCTGCTGTGGATGTCTGGCTGTCTTCCCATCCACCTTTGGGCTTCCCCTCGCCTGTCCTCCAGGGCCATCTCTCAGCAGCCTTTGCAGAGCCCAGAGGCGCTACTATGTCTCACGCTCACAGGGACAAGCCCGTGCCAGAGGTGACCACATTTTCAGCAAATACCTCTGGGTTTCCGACTTTCTCAGGCCCAGGAGCCCTGTCCTCACTCAGGAGGGACAATGAAAACAAGGGAGGTGACTCTGCCCCCATTGTTCTCAGGCTGAGACGGTAACCCCCAGCAGCTGGGCGCCCCTTCCGTGAGAGCCGAGCCCAGGCCAGAGCTTCGCAGGGAATGGCTGACCTAGGAGGACTATGGGTTTGGCTAAAGCAAACAGTGAAGCCTTGGTGGGGTCTGAGCTCAGGATGAAAGCTCAGCAAGCATTTTCAGGCTCAACTGATGAATTAGACTGGAACCCCTGTGTGTGGGGATACAGGGCACCCTGGGGCCCAGTCCCAGTCCCACGGCACAGCTGCCTGAGAGCTGGCCTTGGAAGTAGGAAAGAGCTCCCTCCCACCCAAACACACACCCACCAGATAACTCCCTGGAGCCATGTTCTCAAAACCCACCCCCTGCCTCATTCTCTGGAGGACTCAGGGCAGGTGGGATGTACAGAGAACTAAGTGACGAGAGGCACTTCCTTCTTCCACCCGCAGCTTCTCTACCCCTAATTCTCTCCCACTGCCCTGCTCCAGGGTGGCTGTGGCCTGGCCCATGGTCCTGCACTGGTATCTCTTCCCCGTCCAGAGTGCTGTGGCCTGGGGCCTGGGGCCTGGGTTCACAGCCCGGCCTCAGAATCCAGATCCTAGGAGTGTGTGACATCTTGTTGCTTTCATTAATGCCAGGAGGCATCTCCCAACTAGTGGGTCAACAACTTGAGGGCAGGAAATTGGCCAGCCAGGACCCCTCAAGGCACATTAGGCTGGCAGAATAGCCCTTTCCTTCTTCCCCACAGGGGTGTGGGTCACTAGGGAGTGAGAGGTTCCTGCACAGGATTCGAATCCTACTTTGTTGTCCTTTCCGGGCAAGACGGCAAACCTCCCTGGACCCCATTCGACCCCTCTGTAACAGGCTAAGGAGAGCACTAAGGCACCATCTCTTTCCTTCATGCCAAAACCTCACATTCAGCAGGCATCTCTCTAGCCCTAATCTCATTTGAGACTCAAGACCCTATAGGGTAGACAGGATGTTATTATTCCCATTTCGTAGCTGAGGAAACTGATCAGGGAGGGTCAGT
Source organism: Eonycteris spelaea (assembly GCA_003508835.1). Lineage (NCBI taxonomy): Eukaryota > Metazoa > Chordata > Mammalia > Chiroptera > Pteropodidae > Eonycteris > Eonycteris spelaea. The sequence continues at coordinate 4,166,808 of PUFA01000069.1, forward strand.
GCCATGGTGGAAGTCACACAGCAAACTGATGACAAAGCACAGAGAAGAAACAGCCAGAAGCCCCCCGACTCTCAGCTATGGGCCCTTTCCAAGAAATAACCACACCATCCCTGCTCCTGGGAGCGGGCTAAGAAACACCAGCCAAAGTGGAGCAGGCAGACGGAGGTGACAGGTGATGCAGAGCTATAAAAGGGTTGCAGAGCCACACCCACGATCTAATCTTGATCTTATTTAAGATTAGCACATGCCTACGCTCCCCACCCCCACTTCTAGAGATGCCTCTTAGATTTACCCACGACCTTGCAATGGGGTGAAAGGAGCAAACACGGGAAGTCATCAACCACTCAAAGGTTCTAAAAACAGCCCTTGAGCGGGCCACAAAGGAGGCCACAGGAACTGCTGACGTCGCCATCTCCCCATCTGGGCTGAGGACCTGAGGGAGATCTGGCTCATCATCAGCCTAGCTGCCCCACCCTGTGCCAGCTTGTTTCATGTTCTCCGGAGCCAGGTCTGAACCGTGGCCTGCCTACAACACAAGCAGCAATGGCTGATCCACCTCAAAACCCACAAATGTCAAGCTGGGGGCCTTCCAAAAGCAGCACAGGGGCAGAGTGGGAAAGGCCCAGGCTTTGGAACAAACATGCCTGGCTGCAAATCCGTCCACCAGCAGGTTACCTGGTACATCACAACTTCTCGGCTCTCTGAGCTTTACTTTCTGCATCTGGAAAGTGAGGGTAGCAAGACTTCACTGGCTTGGGGTCCAGATTACACGGAATGATGCATAGGTCAGTGCCAGGCCATACAGGGTGTGCTCCTAAAATGGCACTGGCAGCATTAGTGAACGTGGGAAGAACAAGGGGATGGGGAGGCCAGCTCCATTCTGAGGGTTTGTGCCTGCTGCACAGGGTATCCCCAGAGCTGTGGACAAGAGTGCTGGGCTAGCTGTCAACAGCAATGCCCTCTGGAAGATCAGGGCTTGAGACAGTACTTATTACCACATGACATGCTAGTAGGTATGTTATCTGGCCTACCACTTATCTCTGCCAATAGACTATGGGCATTGAAGGCAGAGATGTCATTCATCCCTTATTCCTAGAACAGAGCCAGACATTAGTGGGTAGGTACTCAATATTTGCCAAATAAATGATTAAGTCCCCAAGATGTATGCCTTTCAAAATCACTGCTTCCAGGGCACAAGGGTGGGTGTAGTGCTGCATTTAGTGTGGGTTCTGGCTCCACGGATGAAGTGGGCAGTCCTGGCAGGTACGAGAAGCCTGGTTGATAGCTTTGTGTTTCTCTGCCTCAGTGCCTTCTCCCGACCTCACCCCACCCCACCCCACCTGTCTACAAGGCCAAAGCCACCAGCGATTCCAGCCCTGATGAGTCAGCTGCACTGCAGACTTTGGAATCATCAAGATTCCAGAGGAAAGAGGTGGGTGGGTGGGAAGGGGTGGGGGCCTGGGAGGGAGGTCACGGTTAGGGGCCACTGGGCTTCTTAAGCATGCCCCTGCATTCCTGTTCCCCAGCACTGGGAAGAGGAAGGACACCCTGCTCCACAAAGCTCTCCTAATCCTTGATGGCTGCCAGCCCTGTTCCTGGGGACCCCAGTGGAGGTTCTGACGACAAGGTCCCCCCCCAACAACACCCCCAAATCCCAAGCTTCCATAGGAGGAACCCTGCCTGTCTGGCCCCTGCCACACTCCTCCCTTACCATTAACACGCACACCCACAAGAGAAGGGTTGTGGCTGATACCCCACCTGTTGCCCCACAGAGAGCCCAGACCACCAGCAAACTCCTCTATCCTGGGCCTCAAGGAAGTAGCCTCTTCACCTGCCCTTTCTCTTTCCCCTTTCCCCTCACCTGCAGCTAGTGGCTCCCAGCAATAAGTAACACCTACCTGAAGGCTGCAGTTATGATGATTAGGGATTATTAAATCTACCCATTATCATAACTTGTTTTGGATGACCCGACGGTTAAATTATAAACCTCTTCGCTAATTTAAAAAAAAAAAAGGCCCAGGAGGGACCCTGAGCTCCTCAGCAGTGGTATGAATCTTGCCGGAGGGGTGGGTAACTGAATTTCTCCACTCCTATAAGCCTCCTTGCCTGTTTAGTACAAACCACCCCTTTCTACCCGAACCTGGTCCGCTGCCTCCAAGCATGATCCTACCCCACCCCTTTCCACAAAGTCCCCTTGCAGGATCTTCTGAGAGCTGACCACCTGTCATCAACCCTTCCTTACCGCCTGACTCTCACCTAAGTCCCTCCGGCTGCAGTCCAAACCCATTTCCTTCGGTTTAGTCTCTCCAGCTGGAGACGCACAACAGCTGGCCTCCATCCTCTCTGGAATAAATTGTACAAGAAACTATTGGCAAATTGGCACAGGCGTCTTAGGTTGAGTGGTACTCTTTGCAGGACGGAGGGCTTTCTGCCTCAATGGCCCCCAAATTCCATATCGAATCCCATTGAGTCACAATTAGAGACAAGAGACAAGATGGTGATATCCTAATAGCAGACTCCCCAAGCCCTGAGCTGCCAGATGCAGATCTCACACCACACCAGCTGCAACAGGGGCTCTGGCCACCAGGGCCCCAATTTGGAGATCACAGGGGTAAGATACAAAGAGGACCCCCAAATAGCGTGAGAAAGGAGCGGGAGCCTGATATATGCAATCAATGTGCCTGCGAGGACGGGTCTCCTGCCACCTCCCATCTCCAGCCGACTGGGTGGGGACGTGCCCAGGGTGAAGAAAGAGCTGTTTTGTGCTGAAGGTATGGAAAAGTACAGCCAGCCCTCCTAGCACAGGGAGGTTGGGCTGCGGTGAGGGTTGGTGTGGGGGTCAGAAAAACCTCTTGCACCCAACCTGGGGCCTAGGACCAGGGACAGGCAGACATGGAGGGAGAGTGACAGGAAATGGAAACTCCCCTGATGGCAAAGCAAGAGAATCTTGACTCTGAGACAGCCTCATTTCAAAAGGCAGAGAGAACCAGGACCATGCTTTCGACACACACACATTCTCTCCCTCACAAAGGCTGTGATTTCAAGCAAGAGCATTTTCCAAGCCTACTTAATCCCTGACGCCCACCCAGTCACTGGCTCAGTCCTCCCAGCAGAGTGCGGGAACATTTGACACACAGGCCTGCACAGCTTCAGCTATTCCCGGCCCTGCTAGTCAGGATCTCAGTTTCTTCACTTGTAAGATCGGAATAACGCGGCCAGTTCTCAGGATTATGGGTCCAAAGGCTTGATGGGCATGAATGTGAAGAGCATGAAGCAGGCACACAGGCAAAGCTAGAGATGCACTTGACCTGGAACTAGTTTCCAAAACCCAGTGTTGCTGGGGTTAGGTAGGTGTTCTTTCAGCCTCCTGGTGGATTATGTGTGTGGCTAGCTGAGGCTGAAAGACAGGGAAGTAAATGCCACCAGATTTCCAAGTCACCCAAGGGTCAGGCAGGGGAGTAAGACCCACTCCTTACGTGACTGCATATTGTCCTCCGAAACAATGAGTGGCGGCTTGGGCAGCCATTTCTCAGGCTCATCCAGAGAGGTTGATTTAAATTCAAGGCTGCGGAAGCAGGTCTATCCTGGGGTGCTGAGGGCTAAAACAGTGACCTACTTACCAGTGGGCTTCCAGGACAGAGCTTGTCCTTTTTCCTGTGTCACCTCTCAAGAAGAGGGCGAAATAGGAGAACAAGGGTTCCTTTGCCCTCACTCCCACCATGGGCCTTTAAGCCATTCCCCTCCTTGGAGAAGCAACAGTGCAGCTGTGACTGCCTGCTACAAATGCCACCTCTGGCCAGGCACCGGGCCCCAACCCATGTACAGAAGAAACCATCCAACCGAATTTAACACAAAGAATGATGGGACCAGAGTCATGGTCAATCTTTCCTATGCACATCAGAGTCAGACTGACTGATTCAATTAAGTGGTTCCTGAGCACCGGCCCTGTGCCCTGACGCAAAACAAGGGAGCACAAGGCACAGGCCCACCGAGGAGGCCCTGGGAGTCTAACAAGACACAGGCAGGCAGACAGGGCTTACAGAACAGTAGAAGGGGGCATGATAGAGCAGTGGACGAACCAATGTGAGGCCAGCACAGTCCCTAGGGCTCATGCTATGCCCTGTTTGAGTCTAAGCAAAGGTCACAAAGCAGGATAAGAAGCCCAAATATAGATGGGGAAACAGGCTCCAAAGCCATGAACTAACTAAACCACAGCCACCTCCTAGTCATGCTCTTCCTGTTTTGAAAACTGCTCACCCCTACCTTAAGGTTTTCGACCTTCCCTGGCCCAGGACCCCACTCTGTGTCTGGAAGTAACCGAAGAAAGCTCTGTACATTTCATCAGTCACCCCCTTCTTCCATTCTTTCTAGGTTTGTGGTGGGAAGATACATTCATAGTTCTCATCCCAAAGGGAAGATGTGCCCATGTGGCCAGCGGATTCACCTGACCAGTGACCCTGGACTGTAAGAAAAGGTTTTCCTCCCAAGGACCGGGGAATAGTTGACACTTCACTGCAGATTGGTGGGTCGAGGGGCTGGGTTGGAGAGGGCAATTAGAAGGAATTGAGACCCCGAGTTTCCTGGTGGAGCTCCATGAAAAGGAAAAAAAAAGGACTCACTTTCTACAGCCTGGTTCCACCTCCGATGGTGCTAAGGCTGGCCAATGATGTTGGGTTTGGGACACCCACCAGGAATGACCTTCCAGCCAAGGACATACTCCTCTGAATCTGATGGGACTGAGAGGGCAAAGCAGTCAACAGGCCTCCAGAAACTGGACTGGTGGGTATGCTCGCCTTGGGAGAGCTTGCAAGTTTCCCAGTGGGTGGGACAGGGAACACCCTCCTGTGAGTTCTCAGCACGTCACACTCCCCACTCCAAGGCTTCCAGGGCAGCTTCCCCCGCCCCACCCCCAGAGCAGGAATGGAATCTGACCCAGTACCCAGAGAAGCTGGTGTGCCATTAGAAACCTCAGCAGATCCTCAGCAGGTCCCCAGCAAGGCTCCAGTGCTTCCCAACAGAACTCTGTGCTGATGGAATGTTCTATATCTGAGTAGTCCCATGTGGCTACCAAGCCCTTGAAATATGGCCAGTGTAACTTAAGATCTAAATTTTAATTTTATATATGAAAAGATGCTCAACATCACTAGCTATTAGAGAAATGCAAATCAAAACCACAATGAGATACCATCTCACACCTGTTAGAATGGCTATAATCAACAGGACAAGTAATAACAAGTGTTGGAGAGGATGTGGAGAAATAGGAACCCTCATACACTGCTGTTGGGACTGCAGATTGGTACAGCCACTACAGAAAGTGATATGGAGGCTCCTCAAAAAACTAAGAATTGACCTACCATATGATCCAGCAATCCCTCTACTGGGTATTACCCCAAAGACTTGAAAACCCATATTCAAAAAGATATTCACACACTGATGTTCATAACAGCATTATTTACAGTGGCCAGGACATGGAAGCAAACGAAGTGTCTTATGATAGATGATTGGATAAAGATGCTGTGGTACATATATACAATGGAATATTACTCGGCCACAAGAAGAGATGAAATACTGCCATTTGCAACAACATGGATGGACCTTGAAATAATCATACTAAGCGAAATAAGCCAAACAGAAAAGGTGGAAAATCACATGATATCACATATGTGGGATATAAACCTAAAAGCAACAAAGGAACAGGACAAACAAATAGAAACTCGTGGACATGGACAATGGACTAGTGGTTACCAGAGGGGAGGGATGAAAATAAAAACATAAAATGTTAAAAAATTATGTATATATAGTATGAAAAAAATAATAAATAATGAAAAATAATAATTAAAAATTATTTAAAAAAATAAAATATACTTTATTTCAAGAAAAAATTTTAATTTTATTAATTTTAATTTAAAATTAAACAGTCATAATAGTCATATCACATTAAAATAAAATTAATTAGTGATATATACGTGGTCATTACACTACCCAAACCTTCCCTAGGCAGAATCTACCTCCCCTGGACCCTCTGGTTTACCCAAGCCACGGGCCAAGGTCCACAGCATGCTCCTGCATGATTCTGGGCTGTCCCAAATCTTGCCGGTGCTTGAGTTTCTTTGTAAATCCGAAAGGCAGGGCAAGTTCTTCTTGGCTCTCATAGGGCCTGGCAGAACTGGGTATACACAGAGGCCAAGACAATACTTGTCTCTTGGCCTCTGCAGGATCCTCTCCCTTGCAGGGGACACTGACCCCAACACTGGGAACAGCCACTATTCTGCCAGGCCTCTGCTGGGGATCTCTTCTTGGTGACTGACTATCAACTCATGTGCCAAATCTCAAAATTTTTGGTCTGCAGACCGAAGGCCCACCTGGTTTCCCCAGTCTTTGAGGCCCTTCCTCTCAAAGAGTAACACAGCACTGCTGCCCAGGTAGTCACTACTCTGGCAGCTAAATTTAAAAATAACAATACAATATTTAGTGATTACAGAAGTGATACCAGTTTTCAGGGTATGTTCTGGTAAAACCATGTTTATCTGTATTTTGTGTGTCTCATACATTTAAAACAGCTAATGCAGGAGCGACTAAGGATATATGTATGCATTATCTCACCCTTCAAAAAATGCCATTTGTTTGTTTCAAAAGCAATACAACAGCATTACAGAAAACTGGGGAGGCGGAGGAAGAAAGAGGCATCAGTAGCCCTGGCCTGCAGCTCAGCAGTGCCTGGTTTCTGTTTTTTCACGTTAGAGTTTCTATGACTTGGTGCCAGCAGAGAACCGCACACCAATTTGAGCTGCCCTCACACCCAGGCTTGTTTTTGTGTAACTTGAAGTCTAGCTCATAGCTCAGACAGACCCACTTTGAGAAACACCAAACTGAGGCACCAGGAAACCACTCCCACCTCCAGGGCCTGGGCAGCTTGTGCACCATGTGGCCCTGTTGCAGGCTGTCTGAGGGTCTCTCACAACCCAGGCCAGAGCCCACCAAGTCAATTGATAGGCAAGGATGAAACTGTGTGTGCAGAGCAGTGGGGGGAGGTGCGGAGGAGTGTGTACACATATGGAAAACTGGCTTCAGAAAGGGGAAAGTTTAAGACATGTACACGATGACCCCAACAGAGAACAGGCGGAGGAGACAGATCTGACTCCGTGCAGCCAGGGTATTCTGAAAACAGAGGGTGAGCCAAAACCAAGACCTGTGAACGCTGAATTCCCAGCACGTTTGAACACAGGAGCCTTCTTGAGCAGGACCCAAAAGTGCCCCTAGTGACTCTAAAGTTGCCCTGCCAGGCCCCCAGGGAGCCTGTCCTGGGTTAGACAAATGAGCACCCAGTGAGATGTGACACACTTCACCAGGTAACCGATTGACCTGTCCAAACAAAGAACCAAGTGTCCCTAGTGAACAGAGCACTTGCAGAGGGGTGGAGACAGTCCCAGTGTGCTTGCTGGGTGAAGGCAGAATCTGGCCTGGCATGTCCCCCACTGGGAGGCCTGGGGACAGGAGTTTTCCAGATTGGAGGTGGACCCATCTGAAAGGCAAAGGAGGGCTGTGGTGGTCCTGCCTCTGGGTTTTGGGGGCTGGTGGGAGAGGCCAAAGGAGAGGGATATACAGCTTCATGGTTCAGGATGACCATTAATAATTATGGTCTTCCGCAGTGCTAGATTTGGGATCCAATGGGGCACACGCTGAGGGCCTTGTCTGATGAGGGGAGAAGCGCACACAAGGCAAAACCCCAGTGCAGTGGGGGTGGGGCAGAGAATGATGCTGCTCAAGGGAAGGCAAACCCCAGGCCCAGGTTGAGGGATACCTTCCCTGACAGCCCCAAGCCTACAGCAACTTCTCCACCTTGGAGCACCTGAGCCCCTACAAACAACATGCCATACCTTACCCAATAATCTTTAACATATATCACATGGCCCTACCCAAACCTCCAAGGCAGGGATCCTGTCTAACATTTCTTGCAATTCCCATGATCCTTAAAATAGCACTGGGCATACAGCTGGTGCTCATTAAGTGTCTAATGGCCTTAGTGAGCAAGTCCATGGCTCAGAGAGGGCAGTAACCTATCCTAGTCACACAGCAAGTCAGCCGAGCCAGGCCAGGACCCAATTGTCTTATAGTTTCCCAGCGGGCCACTGGTAAGTAAGTAGATCTCAGGGTTGAGGCCAGAGTCTGGGGGATGGGAGAGATGGGTGTTGAAAAGCTGATAATCAGGACACCCTCCCTTTTCCTGCTCCCCAGGGGTTGCTGACAAGACACTACTGCACAGCTTGCTCCACTTAGCCCACTCAGCACTTATCCCTCGGTGAGAGGCAAGGCAGCCTTTCCACCCGCTGCTCCAAAGAGGGCCTGGATGCTGAGAAGGGAAGGGCACCATTCCAAAGCTAACACTGTCAGGATGCATTCCACAACCCGGGAGGTGAAAGTTTTATTTGAACAGGAGCGATGGGGAAGGTACGGCCTGCTGTTCTTTCTCCTCCAGAGGGTCTGTGAACAGGTGCCATCCTGCGCCCGGGGCATGGGAGGAACAAGAACCTTGCCCTAGACACAAGGGGCACCCAAGCCAAAATAAACATTTGGTCCATAAAGGACCCACCCCGGGGGTCCCCAGCATGCTGCAAAATCACTGATCTGTCCCCGGCCAGGCAGGCAGTAGCTGGGTGGTGCTTACTCCCCAGGACAAAGGCAAGCTCAAGTTATTCCCTCCCAAGGTGCAGAGACCAGAGTCCTGCTGGGGGTTAGCCCTGGGAAAGCCAAAAGGGGGGACATGTCACAAGTGTGGGTTTAGCAGCTAGAGAGGTGGCAGGTAATGCTGAACGCAGACAGGAGCCCCATAGCTAAGAGGCAACAGTGCCTCTCACTCCAGCTCCTTGATTTTTTTGAGGGCTCGGTGTCTAGGTCCCCTGATCCACAAATCCTGCAGTGAAGGGTCAGGGGCCTAGTAGTTTTAAGAATGACAGGGGGAAGAGTGTTGGGGTAGGGACAGAGTTGACAGCCCCAACCAACTCTGAGCTCTGGCACCCACTTACATAACCTAGGTTTTCCTGTTTTAAAACTTTTCACACCGAAAATGACAAACAAACCTATATATGGTCAATGTGGCAGGAAACAGTGGTATCAGAACCTACGAAGCTGAAAAGAACTGTGCTCAGCAAAGGGCCAACACACTCGTGCAGAGTGCTGCTGGGTGCTGAAAGCTAACAAGACCCAAGTAGAAAACAGTCCCAAGCAGTGGCTGGTAGCCTAGAAAGATCGGTAAGACTGGCATGAATTTAGGACACACAAAGCCTAAAATGAGAGGCAATTCTGCAGAGCTCTAGAAACAGAAAGCCCAGGTTCAGGCAAGTAACCAGCCGTGCGACCTTGACGAAGTTATGTAATCTCTCTGCCTCAGTTGCCTTAACTGCAACAAGTGGTTCCCGTAGCACCTATCTTACCATTTTTGGGGTGTCGATGTCATGCAGAGATGGCCCTTGTATGGCCCACACAGCCTTTCCTTCACTAAGTGCCAGCTACCATTCCTATGGCTGTGTGACTGTTGTCACGCCTCCCTTTGCCATCTCCCCACAAAGTCACTTAAGGTATCAGTGGACATAGACCTCAAGGGTTTTAGGATGCCTCTCCACCCTCATGAGATAGCCTATCTGTATTGGGGCAGACTGGGATCAAGGGTAGGGCCGGAGATAGGTGAGACCACACAGGTAGCAGAGTCCAGGTCACCTGGGCCACTGCAAGAAAGTTGGCTCTTAGTCTGAGGGAGAAGCCACGTAAGGTTTTCTGAGTGGAGGGCCCAAATCTAACTCTACGAGGATCCCTGACTGCGTTGCAGTGACCAGGAGACCTATTAGGTGTGGCAATTACCTTTCAACCTAGGTCCTATGGCCACTGCTTCCAAGAAGCCTTCCCTAATTGCCCCACTTAGCTCCAATTACTCCTCATGGTACTCCTCCTTCCCCTGGTGCGCACAGTAACCTTGGAAAAGTTATAGCATCTCACAAGTCTAGGCCTTGGCTCCAGGGCTGTAAAGGGAGGCCAGTTAGATAACCACTAAGCTCCCTCCAGCCTCACATTTTATGATTCGCTGCCAGGAGAGGTGCCCAGAGCCTGATCTTCCTCCCCCATCAGCCACGCCAGCATCTAAGGCTCCAGGGAAAGCAGACAATGACAGCTTCTTGGGTACAGACACTTGGGGAACAGGGTCCTAGGTTGGAAACTCCTTGGGGAGGCATCAGATCATTTCTGCCCTGGGCTCTGGATGGCCCCAGAAAACATCCTCCTTTCTGAGTCTCTGGTTCACCAAAAATTCAACTTGTGCCTCTTATCTCAGAAAAGCTCACTAGTGGGCGGGGAAGCTGGCACTCAAGACGATAGGGAGGGGTGTTATAGCATAGGTTAAGAAATCAGGCAGACCAGTTTAGTTTGAGTAAGTGCTCTATAACTCCTAACACCATCAAGATTTTGATTTCAAGGGCATTCAAAAGGGGATTAGAGGTGAGGTGACAAATGGCTGTGAAGAAGGGCTCTGGGCAAGCAGAGCAAGTTTAACCTGAGCTTGGTTCTAGAGACAGTCTGTGCCCAGCTCCCCACCAGGCTTCAGTTTCTCCATCTGGCAAATGGGATGGCATTTCATGCCAGACCTCGTAGAGGTCACAAGGAGGCACCGTACCTCGGATGAATAGGTCTGCAGAGACTGGCAATAAGGTGAGGAGGAGCCTGTGTATCTGCAAGCAACACTCTTGCTCCCTCCCCTGGGGCCAACATCCTTGGTCAGCTGTGGAGAGGGAGGGTGCAGCGTGAGGTGGACCACGGGGGAGGAAGTGCCTAGTGTAGGCTCCAGTCATGCCAAAAGACATGCCCTTCTCCTTACAAAGAGCCCAGCCTTCCTCCTGCTCCTCTTCAGAAGGCTCTGAAGATCAAACAAACAAGTTTGCAGAGGAAAGGGCGGGGCGGGAGTGTATTGCTTCCTTCCCCCAGCACATCACTTGCCTTCTTAGTTTCCACAGTCCATGGTCTAAATATTTCCCAAAAGGCAGGGACGGAACTTTCTTTCTGCAGAAGGTCTCAAACAGGTCTGGGCATATAGTATGTGCTCAATAAACATCTTCTGAATGGAGGACTGGAAATTTGCCTTGTCTCAAGTTCCTTGAAAGCAGAAATCGTGGCTCCCCTCCAATACTGAGCCCTGTGAGGACAGATCTGCTCACCATGCCCATGCTGACTGGCCTTGTGAATCCCAGTGGAAAGGAAGTTTAGGAAAAGTTTATGAAACAAGGGGTAGTAGGAGGGGGAGCAGAGAAGGGGATTCCTGGAGAGAAACAGACCCAGAGAGGGAGAGCTATTTGTTCTGTAAAGTCTCTCAAATAGGAGAAGATAATAAGCTGGTCTTAAAAGTTAACTGGGAACCAGAAGCTGCAGTGAGTGAGCTTCATATGCATTTTCTCCTGTTATGCTCAAGGTATGACTTGAAAACAAAGGTGGTGTGACTTGAAAGCCTGTCCTTACTACTACGAAACAGCCCCACATCATGCGGTTTGCAGGGGGAAGTAGGAGTACATTTTCATAATGACAAGACCCCTCTTCTCTCTCAAATTCAGTGCCTAGGAGACTAGGGGCCAGGGTCTGAGTCTGGTTCAATTTACCCAGGGAACCACCATAACCTTGCAAGAGGTTTGGCCCCTCCTGACTGGACTTCCAACCCAAAGGCTCACATGGCTCACAGTGTCCCCTTCAGAGCCAGGGACACTGCTGGGCACCTGGGCCCAACAAATGTGTTCTGAGCAAGTCAGCAGTTAACTACAATCCACATGCTTACTGAGCATGTCTAAGGACTAGACCTGGGAACACAGGGCCAAGGGTGGGGAGCTGTGGCCCTAACCACGTGTGCTCCTAGAGTCTAGCCGGGCCTAATGTAACTGGCACTCCAAGCCTTGAATGAATAGATAATTTACTTGAAGGAAATGGAGTCCAGAGAGGTGGAATCCAACCAGGGTCACACGGCACAAACCAGTCCTGCAGGGAGAATCACCCAGGAACTACACAGTGGTTCAGCTATGGGTCTCAGTCCCCAGCCCCAAGTATTTGTCCTTTCAAAGGGACGGGTTCAATGGACTTCTCTCCTAGACTCGGGGATAAGCCTCTCCCCCATAGGACGGGCTGGGTAAGCAGCTATAGCAAGATTACAGTGGTCCATGAGGAGAAGGGGGAGTGGGGTGACAACAGCCAGAAGTACACAATCCTGCCTACATATTTCAGCAAGAAACCCAAATGTTTAGATAGAGAGGATTTCAATGCCAATCAAGAGACCTGGCTACCAAGGGCCCTCTGAGAGGGGAGGTAGGTGGTATCTGCTCCCAAGGAGAGAACAACTTTGACCCCAGATCCCATGTGACCACCCTCCAGGGAGGTCACTCGTGAGGCCATCTGGATCTAGGAATCTTCCAGAAGGGAAAAGGTTTAACCAAGGCCAGAGATAAGACAGGACTGAGCAGAGAAAGCCTTTCCTCTTTCCACCAGAGCAGAGAGCAGGCCTCATAGTTTCAGGTGGTGACCATTAACTTTTTTTTTTAGAGGAGTATTATGGGTGAATTTGCAGGAAACGGAAAATGAGAAGGATCTGGTGTATTTTATCATGTGCCTCCATCTCCAGATTAGAATCTCAGGACATGATGGGGCCTGAAACGTGAGCAACAGCAATCCCACAGAGAGACAAGGCACAGCAACAGCCGCTGAAACATAACAAATAACCGGTCACAGGTGCCGGGCACTCTGTCTAGTGTGTGTACCTGTATTCTGTAGGCATGACGAAACTGCTGTGCCATCATCCCATTTCATAGGTGAGGAAGCTAACTTGCTCAAGTCACACACCAGAGTAAGCATCCTGAAAGCTGTCCCATGTACCCGAGGCTTTGAAGACACCATGCAAGCCTTGCACTTTCCCACCTCCAGGCCTTTGCTCCTGTTTTTTTCCACCTCCAGTGTGGCCTCGCATAGAGCGGGATGGTTCCGAGGGTGGGCAGGCTCTAGGTTCAAATTCCTGTTCTTCCACTTCCCAGCTGTATGGCCTTGGACAAGTTATTGAACCTCTATGACCCATTCTGTTGCACCCACCATGAGGTAGTGCCAGTAAGAGTACCTACGACAGAGAGCTGCTGCGAGGCTTTGTGAGATGGTGCACAAAATAGTTCACACAGCCTGAGACCAAGAGACTACTCAGTAACTGTTAGCTGGCACCACCGCCAGCCCCCACTTCCGTTATTCCAACCTCCTGGCTCTGTCAGTAAGACAAGGTGAATCCCAGCTTTTGGCTAGCCATGTAGACCTGAGCAAATCCCCTGGCCTCTGGTTTCCTGTACAATGGGCAGAGCAATACAACCTAACCCACAGGACTAGTTAGTTCAGTGAGACACAGCTACAGGTAAATAACCAGCCCGAAGCCTGGCACAGAGCATGTGTTCAGCAGAATGGTCACAGGGCCTGCTGCTCGCACTGTTTAGCCTGCCTGCCTCAAATTTCCCCTTCTCTAAGTTCAAAACAAAAATTAACCTCTTAATGGTACACACTTGGAGCCTCCCGGCACATGAACGGCACTCAGGGAACAGCTTCTAACCTTTCTTTCCCTTGATCAGGGGCTCCCTGAGGGCAGGAGCTATGTTCTGCTCAGAGCCAGATCCCCCACAGGCCAAGAGGTTCACAGGCCTCAGGAAACAGGAACTAAATCCCCAGAGGCCCTCTGACCCGTGTCCTCTTCAGCCTCAACCATCTGCAAACCATCACTCAGCACCAGGACCGTATTTCCCCTCATTTCACCAACACGGCCCTATTTCTCTCCCCAGCTGAACTGAGCTCCCAGGGGCTAAGGCCCTATCTGGTTTCTGAGGCTTTAGCACACATAGAAACGACAGCTGGCAGGGAGAAAGAAAACCCCTTTGCGATCCCCTAACTTTGCCCAGATCGCTGAGGTTTGGGGACCAGACTAACTGCTCACAAAAGCCTGGAGGCTTCAGGCAGCTGGACAGAGCTGGAGCACACTGCCCTCACTTTTACATAAAGGTACAACTAAGGCATAATCTGGGAAGAGCATCAAACGGGGGGGGGGTGTCTTTGGCTGGGAGGGGGACCCAGACCTGGCCCTCCCAAGGGGCTCATGGAAGAAAGAGAGCAGTACCCTAACTGAAAGTTGGGGAGTGAGGGAGTGTGGGCGGGCTCTTTGCAGGGGGGATGGGGGGCTGTGAGCTCTGTAGGCTTTGGTGGGAAAACCCACACTTCATCACATCAGAAAGAGAAAGGGAGGAGGCATCCTTATCATAACACCCAAGGGGTGAAGGGATCAGCCCACAGAAATGCTGTTAGTTTGGTTTAGAGTAGAATATTCCACTTCTTTTAAGTTGCAAACAGCTGTGAAGAAAGAGGGAACTTTCTGAAATGCTGTTCACTCTCTGACTTGAACATTGCAAAAATCTGGTGAGATCAAATTCCTTGGCTAAGCCTGGAGAGCTATGTTATCTGACCCTTACCTCTCGGCCCTGCAGCTGGCCTACGGCCATCATGCAGGGGTAGTCCAGGGGGATGCTCAGTGAAATCTCCAAGGAAAGTCTCTTCTACCTTCTCCAGGTCCCAAAAGGAACACTGGAAGGAGGTGAACCTATTTCAAGTGATTTCCAATAGTCACCTACCTCACCTGGCCTCTCTGTATCACCCAGTCATGGCCACTCAGTTCTTCTTGTAGTACCACTCAGATCTAACACTCCAATTCGTACAAACTCTCTTTGGGGTTCCATCTCAGGAGCATGGCTCCTCTGCTCTCAAAAGCCTTGCATTTCCCTGTCGCCGCTGCACCCCGGCCCCAACACCACACATAAAGTTCAGAGGCTGAGCCCAACTAACAGCAAACAGCCAAGTTCAAGATGAAAGCCCTTGGCCTGAGGTCAGAGCCAGCCAAGCACAGCATTCAAAACTGGAGGATTGTATTTCTTTTAAATGCCAGACTACAAACATGGCAAAATCCCAGGAAAAGACTTAGAAGCAACAGTCATCACCTCCTTTGCACCCTCCCTATGAGTCCCCCCACCCAGCCTAGAACCTTTCAACACTTGCTAATTCTACCCTCAATAAGTCTCTATTAGTACGCCATCTATAATCATCCTAAGAACTCTAGTAAAACCCTCAAAACGATTCAATAAAAATTCACTTTACTGTTAAAACTAACCAGAGCAGTTAACTAAGGCAGATTGATTGATCTGAATTTTTTTTGACTGCCCCGGACTTTGAGCAGAATGTAAATAAGAAAACGAGCCTTTAGGAAGGGACCTTTTTCTTCCATTTCCTCTCAAAAACACAACTTCTCCAACTTTCCATTTTTCCAGTCCTAGAGGGTGAGAGTTCAAGTTAGAACTAATGACATGGGGCCTCCATGATCCTGAATAATCAAAAGATCTATTGTGTTCTCTTCACTCACGAAGGCAGTTAGGCAGACCAATGCACTTTTACAATTTCCAACAAGGCTTGAAACAAAAAGAGGTTTTCATGTTAACTCCCAATTCTCCAAAAAATTCAATAGACATGCCCCATTCTGAGCATTTTGGTAAAATGTAATTTTACCACATAACCCATGGTTATATTTTTTAAAGTTTAGGAGGAGGATTGGTGTGAACAATAGGACGTCAGAACCTCGAAACTGGAATGAGCCTCACTATTGCAGACTGGAGCATGTGTAGCGTAGGAAGGGTCCAGAAAATCAAAGGACAGGGGTCTGGACATACAGAAAACCTCCAAATAGGAGAACGCAGTTTGGTGCTAAGGCAGCAAGGGGGCCACTGGGATCTAAGAGCCTTCCGGGAACTGGTCAGCTATGTGAGCAGTCTAAGAAAACTCAGGTTAGGAATGGAGTGTCCCAGTGGAGGGCAGGGTCTGGAGTGCCACCTACTGCACCCCCAGGAGACTTGAGAGTCTCATGAGCCACAACACAAAGCAACACCCCACCCTCTCCCTCCTCCTTTCTGCAAGCCCTAATTCCAAAACTCTAGCTGGTTTATTCGTCTTTCCCCCAGCAGCCAGTCTGAGCTTGGCCATATCGTAATTCATCTTTGCACTCCCAGTACTTTGCCCAGTGCCTGGCACACAGTGGGTGCTTGATAAATGTTTGTTGACTAATTCCCCTGTACTTTGGAATATAACACATTCTATTTGAAGCTTGACTCTGCATTATATAATCCTGGCCAAGTTATATCACCTTTTTAAGCCTCATTGTACTCATCTATAAAGTGGGTGGTCACCAAAATTAGGTTAAAATAAGAATGTACATGAAGTGCTTATCCAAAGCTCTGGCTCAGAGTGAACTCTCGAATTCTTCCTGTTTGTGATCACTCCATACCGGACGCAAGGCTGAGAAGAGTTCATTCTCCCCCCATACCCCAATCCTCTGCGTTTTTGTGCTTCTAAAGGAGAAGTGGGGTGCGGTGGAGTGATGCTTACTTCAGTAGTGGAAGAGGTGACGGCTCAGCCAGGTACAACGCCGAGAGGCCTGTACGCAGATACCTACTCTTGGGGAAACAGAAAACAGAATTTCCCAGCAGGCCAGAGTCCAGCTGAACCAATTTACTAAACTCACTTATAGACAATTCAACAGCTTCCCACGCCTAAGATAGAGAGCAGGGATGTACAAGGAGGCAGCTGGCTGGTTGCAAACCAGACTGTGCCCTCGTGCTGTCACCAAGGCCACTTTAACTTCCCTGAGCTGCAATGTCCTTATCTGAACATCTTAAGGTTGCTGTAAGAAGTGCCTGAACTAATAATCCAGGTAAAGGATTTTGCAAGTTGCCTTGGTCAGTGTGTGCTCAATAAGTCGGAGCAGCAGAGGGAGACATGATCACTCCCCTACATTACATCTACACACATCTTCCTGAAAGCTTTTACTTTACTTGACCATCACACCAGCCCCTCATTTTGCAGGTGAAGAAAGAGGCAAACTTCAGTGGCTTAATGAGTAAATGGCCAAGCCAGATGGCAAAACCAGCCTGTGCCCTCTCTCATAAAACAGATACTATTTGCAATGTGCAAGGTGCTCAGTCCATGCTAACTTCCCTTGTGGGAGCTTTTGCAATTTAGGAAGGGGGTTGCTTAACCCCTGGGGGAGCAAGCTTCACAGTAAGGGTTCCAGATGGTTCTGGCAGCAGGAAGGAGGCCGACCACGTGTCCCAGGACTGGTGGGTCGCGAGTATTTGAAAGTCCAAACCTCCACCTCAATTTGACCACAGCTTGAACAGGGAGGAAGCACCTGACAACTGGGGACTACTTCCAAAGATCTAAAGAAAGGTATGTAAACTCCCTCTCCCACACATATGAAAACGCACACACAGGGTGAGAAAAGCCCGGACCCAGACTGCACTACCCCCACACCCTTCCAACAACCCTACCCAAGAGCCTACCCCCACCCTAGGAATTCCTAGCAAAAGACTCCTTTAGAATTACAAAGGTGATTCAGAACTCAATAAAACACAGAACCTCAGGTGGAAAATGCCCAAACAACCAGATGGAGTAAGAAAATTTTTGGAATTTTCATTTTTTAAAAAAAACAATTTCCTGAGGCCTGAGGCAGTGCCCCAAGTCACAGATCAGAAAGCCTAGCCAAGCAAATTTCTGGAGACACTTAAAAGTAACACTAGCAAAAGGCTTCCACCGGTCTTCATTTCTTGGGTTTTTCCTATGAAGAGAGGAGACTCGCCAGTTGAAGATGGTTTCAGTGTTTTTGGTTGTGGATGGGGACAGGGCGCTCCATAATCATCTCCTAATCACTGGCCTGATGCACTAATCCTTTTTCTAAAAGTTACCTTCCCACGCTGGGGGATTTAACAGAACATCAAAGTAAGGGGCATTTTGTTTGCTCAAACACCTTAAGAAAGCTGTCCAACATCCAAAGCTACTACCACCAGCTGCACCCGGCTGCCTCGCCCCGACCCCCCCTTTCCCTTCTCCTCGTGTTTTGAAGTTTATTTTCCCACATTCAGCCTTGAATTCTTTCCTTCCTTCCCCTGCAGTGGCGAGGAGCAGCAAAGAGAGAAAGACTTCGAGGGCAGCTCGATTCTTTATCATACCCGCCTGCCTTCTTCCCCTCTAAACAAAGCCCTGGAAGAAACTAAACAACAGCTTGTTGTCCAGGAGAATTGTTTCCTCAAGGGAAATTATAAAGTGACCCCTCCCCAACACATGCACACAGGGCAGACCCGCAGCCTAAGGAACCGGAATCACCCAGAACTGCTCTTAGGAGCTAAATCACCAACTACCTTCTGAAACTCAGTCCTGCCACCACCCTCATCTCCCGCCGGACCTCAGCACGGTAACTGCGACAAGACAGAAGACTCCCAGTAAAATCAAACACCCAACCGGCAAGCCTAAGCCTCCCTTCCACTGGCCGGAAAGGAAAAGTTTACTTGCCCGGCTGGCTGCGGGGATGCATCGATATGCTCATACATGTGAATGTCTATAGATTTGGGGATAAAAAGGGGAACCACAGGCAAGAAAGGTTCATGTTTTCCAACGCTTTCGACCTTCCAACAATTCAGTGCAGTCAAGATGATGAAGATGGGTTCGTTCCCATTTTAAATATGGGGAAAGCAAGGCCGGAAAAATGAGACCACTAGACAGCCATAAAGCATTGGGAAACTGCTGTAGATTAAATCTTGTTCCCCATCAAACCTCCTTTATGGCATCTTTGCCCCAAGAGAAATGTTACATCATCTTAGATCACCTCACAATCTGGAGCCTTTACCAGCCCTTACTTCGATCCTGATCATTTCACTGGAAGGATGTCATTAGTACAGGCCAAGAAAAGTGGATGTTTAAGGCTAAGAGACTTCAAGAAACTCAGCTGGAGGGCCTGGTCCCCAAACTGGACAAATGGACAAAGGTCGGCTCCACAGTTTACTCCAGTGAGGTCAATGCCATCCATAGGGCATATGAATCAGAAGAAACTCCCAAAGCCAACACGGGATCAGACGCTTTCCCCACTACCTCCTAGCTTCACGACCTCTTCTCCCCCGCAAATAAAAAAAGGGACTCTCCGGATTTTGTTCTTTTGTTCAACCTACTACCTTCACAAAGTTTTAACTCCAAGCCCTTGGAGTTAGCCTTCCGGGACAGGCGAGATGCAGCAAGATAAGCCTTCCTGGAAGCGCGTCCTCATCAGTCCAGCCACCAGTTCCCAATCCGGCGGCTGAGGCTGGATAAAGCTCCCTATCCCGATTCCCGAGCCCTGCAGAGGCGAAGTGGGAGCGGGAGAGGGGGGTGGTCTTTGCTCAGGCAGGACCCTGCCGCAACTCCGCCGGGCTCACGTTCCCGAAGAAAAGCCGGGCGCGCGCGACACTGGCCCCGGAGCTGGGAGGTGGAGACGAAAGTGGGTGACACCCGGCTCGGCTCCCGAACTCCGGGAACATCTCCAAGGAAAGATAAAAGCCTTTATCCGCCTCACAGCCTCCCTCCAAGGGGGTGGGGGGTACCCGCACACCTACCGAACCACTGCTGGGCCCTGTTCTCTCGGGAGTCAACCCTAAGTTCTAGTCTCTGGACAGATTGGGTTCCGCGTGTGGTGACTCCTGTGTCCACGGTGAACGACAGATCTCAGCTGCCAGATCCATGATGAGACATTCTCTCCTGTCACCACCCGCGCCCCCCCCCAGGCCCACCCACAGGGACTGCAGGTCATCCAAAGCTGTGAGAAGCATTTCTTCAGCACTCCTAAAGCTCCAGTCTGCTTCCGGTGTCTGTAGGAGTAAAGCGGCTCACCTGCAGGATCTTGTCCAGGCCCTCCTGGCCTAGGCACGGGAACTCCTTGAGTAGATGCAGTTTCTGTGTATAGTAGTTCTTCTTAGCCTCTTTCCAGTGCGGCTCCTCCAGCACCTCGAAGATCGCAGCCCCAATGGCCAGGTAGAAAATGATGGCCGAGGTGAGCAGAGGGCCACGGTCCACCATGGCTCCTGGAGAAAGCGTCCCCTAGCCCGAGAGGCTCCCTGTCCACCCGCCCTCCAGCCTCTGGAAACAGCTGTTTGAATTTGGAGCTCCGCATGCGCAGTGCCCCGTGCCCCTGGCGCGGCTCCACAAAGTTGCTCCTCCAAGTTGGCCCACTGAGAGCGGGGAACTGTGCGGGACCTGCTCACGCTGGCCAGGGCGGTGGCGCACACCAAAGAGGCCTGGATCGCGGGGGCAAAGGGATCGCAGGGTCCGGCTGCGGGGAAACACGTGGGCAGCCTTCTGCGCGCCACAGCAATATGCTCCGCGCCCGCCTCCGCGCGCCTCTTTAACTAGGGTCAGGCGCGCGCCGCATGCCCGCGCCGGGCCCCTGTGGGGGAGGGGCCGATCAGGCCCCGCCCCTCACCGGGACCGCCCCCGCTTAGGACCCGCCCCACGCAGGCCCCGCGGCTGCAGGCAGTGCCCACGAGGTGCGCTCCGGTGATCCGTGGTTTCCCTGGGGCCGAATGCCTAAGGGATTTTGATCTCTGGGACTCGCACTTGTTATTAGTACTGGCGTATTAAGTAAAATGAGTGTGCACCTAATGACCGGGGTCAGGAAGTTATTACTATCGTTATTTTCATTGTAATACAGTTTTACTGATGTTTCTGTCAAGAAAGCGTCCTTCTCAGTTTGTCTCACACACCTTACTATAAGTCTGGGGAAGGGATTTAAAGTCTGGAGAAGCTGTAGAGAATCAGGATATCAGTAACTTATCAGCCACAAAGGCATGACTTTTCCCTCTGGCCCAGGTGAGACTCCTACTTGGGAAGGAACAGTATGGGCGAGGTGCTTAGTCCATGCTAACTTTCCTTGTGGGAGCCTCTGCAATTTAGGAAGGGGGTCGCTTAACCCCTGGGGAAGCAAGCTTCACAGCAAGGGTTCCAGATGGTTCTGGCAGCAGAAAGGAGGGCGACCACGTGTCCCAGGACTGGTGGTTCGCTGAGTATGCCTCTTTCATACTCCCAAGTCTGTTTAATATCTAAACCTCCCCTCAACACAGGCACATGCACTCCTTATCCTTCTTGTTAGCTTTATTTTCTTTCTAGCACAAACTCCTTCAAATATATTACTCTAATATACTATATAACACTTAAATGACAGCTGATGGGTGGGGAGTCTAGATTGTTCAGTGACAAACCCCCAGGTCCTATTACATAGTGGACACCCATTAAACATTTGTAAAATGAAAGAGTGAATGACTATCAAAAACATTTGTCAAAAACGCAAACCCAGTGGAAGTCCTAGCCAAAGCAATTGTGTAAGAAAAAGATATAAAAGGCATCCAAATTGGACAGGAAGAAGTAAAACTGTCACTATTTGTAGGTGACATAATGTGTAGAAAATCCTACTAAAGATTCCACTAAAAAACTGTTAGAGCTAATTAATGAATTTGTAAAGTTATAGTATACAAAATCAATATGCAAAAATCAATTGCAGTTCAATATACTACTAACAAAATATCAGAAAGAGGAATTAAGGGAAAAATCTCATTTACAATTGCATCGAAAAGAATGAAATACCTAGGAATCAATTTAACCAAGGAGGTGAAAGACCTGTACACTGGAAACTATGACATTGATAAAAAGAAATTGAAAAGGACACAAATAAATGGAGAGATACTCTGTGCTCATGAATTGGAATAACTAATATTGTTAAAATGTCCATCCTACCAAAGCAATCTGCAGATTTAATGCAATCCCTATCAGAATTCCAATGGCATTTTTCAAAGAAATATAACGAACAACCTAAAATTTGTATGGAATCACAAAAGACAAACAATAGCCAAAATATTCTTGACAAAGAACAAAGCCGAAGACATCACACTCCCTGATTTTAAATATATTATAAAGCTATAGTAATCAAAACAGCATAGTATTAACATAAACACAGAATCATAGATCAATGGAACAACATAAAGTCCAGAAATAAATCCATGAATATATTGCCAATTACTTTAAAACAAAGGAGACAAAAATATACAATGGGAAAAAGACAGTCTCTTCAATGAATGGTGTTGGGAAAACTAGACAGCCACGTGCAAAAGAATGAAACCAGACCAAAATCTTATACCATGCACAAAAAATAAACCAAAATGGGTTAAAGACTTGAATGTAAGAACTAAAACCATAAGGCCTTTAGAAGAAAACATAGGCAGTAAGCTCCTTGACATCAGTCACGGCATCTTGGAAGTGATTTTTTTGGACCTAACTCCAAAAGCCAAGGCAAAAAAAAAAAAAAAAAAAAAAAAAAGCAAAAATAAACAAGTGGGACTACATCAAAGTTAAAAGCTTCCAGACAGCAGAGGAGATCATCAACAAAACAGAGAGGCAACCTACTGAATGTGAGAAAATATTTGCAAATCATATATATGATGAGAGATTCATATCCAAAATATGTAAAGAACATACAACTCACTAGCAAAGAACAAAACACAAGTTAATTAAAAAATGGACAGAGGGTCTGAATAGACATTTTTCCAAGGACATACAGATGGCCAACAGGTACATGAAAGATGCTCAGCATCACTAATTATCAGAGAAATGTAAATCATAATGACAATAAGCTATCACCTCATACCTGTTAGACTGGTCATTATCAAAAAGATAAGAAATAAGAAGTGTTGTTGAAGATGTGCAGAAAAGGAAACTTGTACACTGTTGGTAGGGATGTAAATTGGCCCATCCACTACGGAAAACAGGGTGCCAGTTCCACAGAACATTAAAAACAGTACTACCATGTGATCCAGTAATTTTACTTCTGGGTATTTTTGCAAAGAAAACAAAATAGATTAACTCAAAAACATATATGCACCTCCATGTTTACTGCAGCATTGCTTACAATAGCCAAGACATGAAAACAACCTAAGTGTCTATCCATGGATAAATGGATGAAGAAAATGTGATATATATCTAGACAATGGAATACTATTTAGCCATAAAAAAGAATGAAATATTGCCATTTGCAACAACATGGATGGACCTTGAGGCCATTATGCTAAGGAAAATAAATCAGACAAAGACAAATACCATATGATCTCACTTACATGTGGAATTAAAAAACAACAACACAAATCAAACTCACGGATACATAGACCTATTGGTTGTTGCCAGAGGCAGGATGTGGGGGGTGGACGAAATGAGTGAAGGAGGTCAAATGATACAAACTTCCAATTATAAAATAAATAAGTCATGGGGATGTAATAATGTACAGCATGGTTGACTATAGTTGATAATCTTTATTGCATATTTGAAAGTTGCTGAGAATAAATCATGAAAGTCCTCATCATAAAAAGTTTTTGTCACTATGTATAGTTACTATGTTATAACTATGTATTTTATAGCTTGTATGTATACATACAAGTATTATGTTGCACATTATGTTGCACATTATGTTGCACACCTTGAAACTAATGTTATAAATTAATTATACCTCAATTAAAAAATCAACAAAATTTATTAAACAACAACGACAACAATGACAATCTTGCTGCCAATTACTGAGTATCTATAAACCATAAATCCCAGGCAGTATTACATCCTTTCCAAGCATCACAAGCAGGGCCTGTCATTATACCTACTTTGCAGTGAGGAAACTGAAGCTGGGGTGGGTGGGTTCATTTGTTCAGTCTCTCAACCAGAAATTGGAGAGACATACTGCTAACACTCTCTACCAAGGGTTGGCCCTGACCCTCTCTGATCTCTGTTGGAGCAGGTACAGCAGTACCTTAAGTTCCTTCACTGCCCCCTGGCCAAGGCCTTTTTTTTCCCCATTGGGAAAGTGAGGGACCTCAGTCCTTACAGAGATTTAGGTATTAAGAATTAGGGAAGATTTTACTTGGGGATGGGGGAAGTATCTGTAGCATCTCCAAATCTGGCTGGAACAGAGGAGCTAGGGATGCAGGTTTGAAGATTAATCAGGTTTTGTACATGTTTCTGTCTCTCCTTTATGGCACCATGTGTGTCCCTAGGAGGCTGGAGTAGGAAGCTGAGAAGCCCCAGGCTTTCTGATTCTAAGTCCCTGAAGCCTTGGGGAGCTAATGAGGCCTTGAGGTACCTCCCTCTGGATGTGAGGGAACCTCCCCCTCCAGGCACCTTCAATCACCCCAGACAGAGTCTTCTCTAACTCATCCTGCCTCCAACCCACCTTGCACTAAACTCTGCACTCCAGTCTCCAGCCTCAGCCCTTAGAGACCAGAATTTTGTCCCTGTTCCCCTCTCTGGATGGAGAAAGTCAGGCTGTGGTGTGCAGTTCACCCAGAGTGGGGAGGGGGCAGCTTGAGAGGCCACAGGCTCTTTCTTTGTTTGGAAAACTCTGTACCATTCCTCTCCCACCTCCGCACTATGTTCTCTTCCTAAAAAAATAAAGGGCCTCTTCCTATTTCAGTCTCTCTGTCTCACGAAAACACTGCAGAATACTTTGGGATGAATCGGTTTTTGTTAGAAGTTTTTTCAATTTCTAGTTTCTCTCTCTTTCCACTTGCCTTTTTCTGCATTTCCAGGCCCCTTTCTCTTTCTTGCTCTCTCCGTGTCATGCACACTCTCTCCTCAGTCTCTCCTCTGTTGCTTCATTCCTTACCTTCCTGTATTTTCCCAAACCCCTAGCCTGAACTTTCCGTTCTCCCCGCTCCTGCCTCTCTTTTGTCTCTTTGCACACTGGATGTGCTTCTCCTCTTCTCCCCGCTTCCTCATCCACACATTTGGATGAACAATTTCTGATGGAGATTAGGAGCTATGCTCATTCTCTGCACAGCAGCCAGTGGGGACTTTAGGAAATATAATCTGTACTGAAACTAATGAATGTCTAGACAACTCTAGCCTCAAGAACTGAAAAAGAGAAAGTGGGTATATGGGGGAGGGGTACTGGGTAAGCATTTTCTTTCAGTGCTGATAAATAAAGCCATTTTAATGGCTTTATTCTTATGTTCATTTATCAGCTTGTGGCTGATAATCATTTCAGAGTGCTATCTTTTGAAAGGCAATCAGCCTTGAGATTGGAGTTCAGTTTCACCTTGAGAGCAACAGATCACTAGACTTATCTGGGTCCCACTCCTAGGAACTGGATGCGCAGATCAATTGTTTTCTCCAAGGTCATGCTCTTAAACCAAGCCATAAAAGGATCCACACCCACAGTTGTTTCTTCCTCCTTTCAGTCAGGTGAAGGGATTATTCTCTTGGTGAATAAACAATTTGATAACGCTTTCACAATGCTAAAACACTTATTGTTTTATCTCTGTTTAGGATATTTCTGTTTATAGTCTGTTTAGGAATTTCAGAATAGTCCCTCTCTGAAAGGCATGTGCTGTTGAAGGAGGCATATAAAAGCCATTAAGAGGATGAAGTGATTCAACATTACAATCACTTGAAAACCTTAATTCCTTCAAAAAGAAATGCTTTATAGAGCTTGTGGACAGGTGGGAAAAAGGAGTGCTGTGGAAAGTACTCTCAGAGGGTGATCTGATCATAAATTCCTAACTGTGCAGGTCATGGTGGGTAGTCACACCCACCCCAGGCATGTAATGGTTTACTAAAAGGTTGATCTTTGCCTTAACCAAGCCTCTGTTTAGAAATATTTTGGTTTACGGTCTGTTTAAAAGTTGTTCTTGTGCATCTAGGTTAACATACCTTTGACATGCTTCTTTTTTATACCCTTTGGAAGCATAACCATCCTTAAGGGAACACATAACCTTCTTAACTTTCCATAATCTAATTATAGAGATTTCCCACCTTACTTTTTCCCATGTTTATGTAATCTTCTTTGCCTTCCCTCCTTAATTCCAAAAAATTGCTAATAAAAGAAACTACAAAACCGTTATTCTCCAGAGCACTTGAGATCTTGTTTCCTGGCACTGTGGTCAGTTTTGGCTCAAATAAACTTATAATAATTCTCTACAGTTTTGGATGTTCTTATATTGACAGAGGCTATACCATCTAGGTTTGTATAAGTGCTTTTTATTATGCTCACATAATGACGAGATCATCTAATGATGAATTTCTTAGAATGTATCCATGTCATTAGTGGCCCATGACTGTAGTCAAACTCTTAGAAACAAAAAGTAGTGATTGCCAGGGGATGCAAGGAGAGGGGGGGAAGAGTTATTTAATGGGTTTTGAGTTTCAGTTTTATAAGGTGATTTGTTGCACAACAAGGTGCATTTAGTTAACGCTACTATGCTGTTCACTTAAAAATGGTTAAGATGGTAAATGTTATGGTACGTGGAAGAGTCAAGGTAAAAACACACAAAAAAGTAGTGAAAATTGAACTTATAAATTCAATGTAAGGTATTTGAGGTTACAAGGATTAGCCAGGCATTGAGGAGAGAGGTGTGGTTACATGACAATCGTTAGTCAGGTAAGTGCTGCCTTGGCAGAGTTGCAATTCCTCTTAACACTGAAGCTACATGTCCTTTGGATTGAGAGCCAGTCAAGCCATAGAGAAATGTGTCAGTGCACATTAAGAGCAGAGCTCAGGTACTGATTCTAGATTATTTGTATTTGAAGATTGCAGATTGATCTGGATTGTCATTTCAAAATCTTTCTCTTTAAAAGGGAAAATGATAATGTTGGAATTTCATTGCTGTGGACAACATCTAAATTTTTCTCTGCCAGGAAAAACAACTCAATAACAGGAGAAGTTCCCACTTTGACCAGGTTTAGAGGTCTTCTGAAGCTATTCCTTAGTCTGGATCATTTCAAGAGGAACACAGCAGGATGGGGTAGTTATGGGACCTACCTCCAAACCTTTCTTTTTACTGTCATTGATTCCTGAAATCCCATTCGAGAATCATTCCTTTCCATTAAACATTGCCCTCACCTTGAGACCTCTTTTCAAACCCAGGGAAGGAGTGCAAAATTAAGACCCTAACACTTTACCTCTGTGGATCTTACTTTTTTCCCAATTGTTTATTTTGATCACACAGTATCTATGATATTTTTCAGAAAAATGGACCCTTGCACATACCCACCAAAATTTTTATGCTCTGACAGTTCACAGTAGCACCCTGCCTTCACTCACCATTAAGGTTGTTCCTGTCTGGATGACTCTATAGCACCTTGGGTAGGGATGTTCACGGTGATTGAGCAGAGCTGGCCGATGAGGAAAATAAAAGAAAAAGACATGGATGGAAAGGATGGAGAGTGCACCACGGCAAATTTGATTGTGTTAAAAAATTCATAGAGTAAGTTTGAAGATCTAATTGGCTTTATGAAACAATTCATGCATTGGGTAGCACCCCATCTAGTGACCGAAAGGGTGCTCCAATGGGTTGTACAAAATGGAAGGTTTTTATAGGGAGAGGGTGAAGCGAGAGAGTTGTTAACAAAAACAACAACAAAAAAATCAAAATTAGTTTTAGATCAGGATGTCTTCTTTTGAGGGGACGGAAATGGCAAAGGTTTTTATCATGCAGATTGTCTCTCCTTTCTATGGGGTGATGGAGAGGACCAATGTGACAGATAACCTTACTGGTGCTTGACTAGAAACATTCCAGACTGGTTGATGAAGGTTACATTTCTGGGAGAGTGAGAAAAAAAAGTTAGATCAGATGTTAAATCTAGGTTTGATTGATATCATGGGTTTGTTGACCTTAGAACATCCAAATCTGTATAGAATTTTTACAAGAGTTTATTCAAACTAAATCTGATGACAATTGCCAGGAAGCAAGATCTCAAATGCTCTGGAGAATAACAGTGTCGAAGTTTCTTTCATACATTTTGAATTAAGGTGAGAAGGCAAGGAAGATTATATGAACATGGGAGAAAGCAAGGTGGAAAATCTCTGTATTTGGATCTCAGGATAGTTAAGAAGGTTAAGTGTCCCTTAAGGATGGTTATGCTTTCCAAGGACATAAAAAAAAAAAAAAAAAAAGGCATTTCTAAGGTGCGTTAACTTAGATGCCAACAATGATGGACAGGGCTGGTTAGGCAAAGATAAGCCTTTTAGTAAAGAAGTTACATGCCCGGGATATTAGGAATTTATGATGACCCTGTGAATTTACTTTCTGTCAGATCTATTACAGAGCACCCCCCCCCTTTTTTTGGCCACAAACTTTTAGCATGAATGATGTCATTCTTTGACAGGAGGAAAAATTATTTTTTCCTCTACCCTGCTTAGTTCTTGGCTGAGGCATCCCTGTAATAAAAGACAGATTAACAAGAGAAAAACAAATACAAGTTTAATAGCATGTACACCTCCTCTACACTTGAGAGAGACCCAGGAAAACTGAGTCACTAGCCAAAATGGTTGGAGGTACCACATTAAATACCATCTTCAGCTGAAGACAGAAGAAGATGTTGGGACAGGGGTTGGGGGATCAGTTATGGGAAGTCACCAGGAAAAACTCGG
Source organism: Eonycteris spelaea (assembly GCA_003508835.1). Taxonomy (NCBI): domain Eukaryota; kingdom Metazoa; phylum Chordata; class Mammalia; order Chiroptera; family Pteropodidae; genus Eonycteris; species Eonycteris spelaea. Next base: position 4,195,144 of record PUFA01000069.1, read on the forward strand.
TAAATAAGGGTAAGATTGTGCAGAAGAAAAAAGGGGTTCTAGGGAAAGTAACCTCACAGGGTGATCTGATCATAAATTCCTAACTGGGAAGGTCATGGTGGGTAGTCATGCTCCAGGTCTACAACTTCTTTAGTGAAAGGATTTTAAGCCAGCCCTATCCATTGTTCTTGCGCATCTAGGTTAAGACACCTTTGGCACGACAGAGGTAAGACCCCTTGAATGCGTAACCATGCTAAGAGAGAATATAATCTTGTAACTGCCCTGTAATATCATGCCCACCTTGCTTTCTCCCGTCTTCATGTAATCTTCCCTTCTTAATTCCAAATGTATAAAAGAACCTGCAAAACTGTCATTCTCTTACAAATGTAAATGTCTTTTACAAAGGGTCCATTGCCACTTGTTTTTCAAAGCTTCCTTGTCTATAGTTTCTTAAAATTGACCAAACTAAAATAATCTGTATGCCAAAGGGACATATTTTGGGGTGACAAATTCTGTTCCCCTTACATCTTCTAGGCTACAAACCTGTACGGCAAGTTACTATACTGAATACTGTAGGCGCTTATAACACTATGGTACTATTTGTGTAATGCATTGTGCTTTGGCATTGTGATGGCTACGATATCACTAGGTGATAGGAAATTTCCAGCTTTATTATTACTGTTGCACATGTAATTCATCATTGACTGAAAAGTCATTATGTGGCACCTGATGGTATATTAGCACACATACATTTTATTTAAAAAAATATTTTGATAATTATGTTTTGATATAATTGGTTGCCTTTATAATATGGCACATTTCATTTATGTATTTAAAAACATTATACTAGTTACAGTCCACAGGCTTCACCAGACAGCCAGAGGTGAAGGGTGGATGAAACAAAACATAAAGTTCAAGCATTCTACCTGGAAGGATTTTAAGCAAGTATCCTGATCATTAGCATTTTCCAGAGTTCACCTGGGCACTATGTCAGGTGTGTCCTTTAGGATGCAAAGGCAATGGGGTCCAGAAGGAAGGCAGGTAACAGTGGCGATGAGAGGCCAGGACAACTCAGCAGATGTTAAAGAGCTAGCAGCTTCACGAATCAGGAGCTGTCACTGTTTTTGTAATTCTGCTACTTTATGCTGCTATTAGCAGGACCTGCTACAGTCTGAACTGTGGCGTCCATGAAAATCTACTTTTCATCCCCCACTGCCTGAACACTGGGCTAATACAGGAGCCTCGCCCCCAGCCAGCTTCCCCTAACCTCTTGCCCTCTCTGGCTGCTCTAAGCAACTCCAGAAAGTTCCTTCAGTCAGACCCACTGTTTAAAGCCTACAGCAGCCACATCTGGCCCCAATGTGACTACTCCCAAGGGACATAAAGATCTCGGAGACAATCAGCCACTTGTCCACCAATGAGAGAGGGGCCTGACGATTGGTGGAGAGGGGGGTGGGGAGGGGAGGAGGATGAAGAGGTGCCAAGGGGAAGGAGGAACCAGGATTCCTGGAATTTCTGCCTCCTCAGCCAATGCCCAGGAATAAGCCGGGCAATAAACAGGACTTACTCACACATGGGACTTTGGCCTTGGAGTCCTGAGACATAAGTTTCTGGGCGATGGTTCACCAGGCACTGGGGCTTGAAGCTCCATACCTTATTATGGGGCTTATAACAGATAAGTTACTATTCATTTACTGTCATAAGGGATTGGAATTCCTGTCCCCGGTCACAAAACACCTCCCTTCTCATACCAGCAACTCAGATCCTCTTATCCTATGTCAGGGACCAAAGCTGGGGGCTGGCTTAAAGACCTTACTGAAGATGAGTATATTGGGGTGAATGGTCCAGCCCCTTTCCTCACACCACTTTATTGACAGGGCAAGGAAGGGACTAGTCATAAGTGATGCTGTGACATGAGTCACCATTACTATGAGCTTCTCCTGTGTCAGGCCCTGCACTCAGCACCTTATACACATTACTGCATTTAACCTTATGACCCCCTAATGTAAGCCTGATATTTATTCCCATTTTACCTGTGAGGAAACTGAGGCTCAGGGAAGGGAAATAATTTGCCCAATTTGGTGAATGGGGAAGCCAGGATTGGGACCCAGACTGATCTGATGGCAGAGACCTCTTCTCTCTTAGACAGGTTGGGGTCCGAGCAAGGTTTACCCCTCCAGCACCCAGTCCTGTGTCCCTCCAGAGCCAGAGTACCTGCTGGAGTAGAGCAGAGTTGATCCTGCTGCTGATTGCAAACTAAAAGCCTAAAGCACAAGGAAAGCCCAGGTGAAGTAGTTTTCATTTGCCGTGAGTGGCTTCATATGCAGGAGAGGTTCCCTACCAAGGGGCAGAACTGTCAGTGCTCAGAGGTGGTGGAGAGGAAAGAGCCCAGGGACCACCGCCGCCCCTTTCTCCACTAGCAAGTCCTCCCTGGATAAACAGGAAGACACCGAGGCTCGCAGGGTCTCCTCTTGGTGCCAGAACGCCATGACCTCTGATGGACTAGTGTCCTAGGCAGTGATCATCCATGGCTGTCAACATCCCCCAAAGAGAGACAAAGCAGATTTTACGTGCCCCCTGTGGGAAGTACCCAATACCACCTTGAAGCAGACTTGCCAAAAATTGAACTTGAATCTGATCGAGTCTCTAGATCCAACTTTCTATTCATAGGAAAGATAGGGGACAGAGGAACATGTTTTAAACTACATCATAAGGATGTCACCACAAAAATGCAGGCCAAACAGCTTGGTTTCTTTAACAAATAAATAATAAGAAAAAAATGGGAGGGAGGGAGAAAGAATGTAGATTCCAAGAAACTTTAAAGAGAGCAATCAATTTACACATGTAGACCTTGAATGGCTCCTGATTCAAACAGTAAAAAACAAAAACCAAACAGCTTAACGATTTGGAACATTTATGAGACGTCTGAAAATGTGAATTCCGAATGGACAGTTGATGGTATTAAGAAATTTTTGTTTTTTCCTCCCCCATTGACTATCTGCTTTCTCTATGTTTTTAATTGTGGTGGTAAAATACACATAACATACAATTTACCACTTCAACCATTTTTTAGTGTATAAGTCAGTGGTGTTAAGTGTATATTACAATGTCATACAACCATTATTATTTATTCATTCTCAGACGTTAATTTTTTAAGGTGTAATATGGTATTGTGGTTTTAAAACAAGACATGTTCTTTTAGAATTAAAAAATGTTCAAAGAATCTTGTCACTTCTCTGTTTTGCTGTTGCTTGAGGATGAAATTCTACATTCTTACTGTGGCCCCTAGATCCAGCTCCTGCCTGCCTCTAGGGTCACACTGCCCACCCACCACCTTCTCAGTCCACTCTCTATGCTTCAGCCACATGAAGCAGGATCATATCATGACTTTCAGAGGCACTTTTGCCTTTTGGGGTCTCTTCCTCCATAAATTATATTTTACAAATGTATGAATATAAAGACCAATACATGAGTACTATATTTAACACACTTGCTTCCACTCGAGTTATTTTTTTTTCTTCTGATTTTAAAAGAAATTAAAACATTTCACTGGGATCCTTTTAGTAGGGTGGGCCCAGGACACTGTACCTGCTATGGCAAATAGATAAGTCAGCCCTGTTGACGAATTTGGTCTCTACCGATGCCCCTTCCCTCCTCCTCCCGTCAAACATTCCCTTCTACCCCTCTGGCAAGCCCTACTCTTCCTTGGGGAAGCCTTCTCTGATCTTCCCACATCCCCATGACAAGCTCATGGCCCCCATCACTCGTGCTTCCCTACACCCTGGCGTCATGAGAAGCATCATGGCTGAGAATCATATATTAATGTGTGTGATTTTTTGCTTCATATTTGCCTCCTCCAATAGATTACCTGTCTCTGTATCTCCAGTATCCAGCCCAGGGCACATGGTGGCACTTAAAAAATAAATATTTGCCAAATAAACAAATTGATTTGAGGCAGGAAGAAACATCAGTGGTAATTTAAAACATTCAAATAGGTAAAAGAAAAATATCTGGAAAGAAATACATCGAAAGGTTAATAATGGGGTTTTGGGGTTTGTTTGTTTGTTTTTTGGAGTGGGTTGGGGGTAATGGGAGATAGAAAGAGTGGTAGATTTAAGAGTGACTTTTACAAAGTTGCTCAGAGGTTAGATCTTAAACGTTCTCACCATGAAAAAGAAACATTAATTATATGATGTGATAGAAGTACAAGCTAATGCTATGGTGATAATTGCATTGCATATATAAGTGTATCAGATCAACACTTGTAGACCTTAAAGTTGCATCATGTTCTATCTCAATAAAAAGGAGTGACTTTTATTTTCTCAGTATTTTTTAGTTATTTTTCCCCTCAGTGAACATCTGTCGCTTATGTATTAAAAATATTACAAACCGAACAGCGGAGAAACATCCTTACTGAAAGAAAGACTCTACTGACTCAAAGCTCCGTGAGGCATGGCCGTGTCTGCCTTGTTTTCTGCAGTGCCTCTTGCGATGGCGCGTTAAAGGTGCTCGTAAGTATTTGGATGACTTACTTACTGCGGATCCAGGAGGGGTCTGGATTGGAAGGGGGAGCTGGTGACAGCAGGAAGTGTGCCGCTGTCTTGCCCTGGTAAGGATTAGATAGGGTGCTGCAGTCAGCAGAAGGTGGGGAGTGAGGGACCTTTTGAAAGGAGAATTGTCAGGACTCGAAGACAAGAAAGGATTCATCTTACTGACTGGGTGGATTGCAAAGTTGAGAATAAGGTGGAGAGAGTAGAGGGGAAGGGGAGAGATAATAAGGTCACCTTGGGGTTTTATTATGTGTAAGGTGCTAAAGAAACCCGGGGGCCTTGGGAATGAAGGGCCAGGAATTCAGGAATTAGAAGAGACAAATTTAGGGATCACAGTACCCAGATGGCAGTTATTTTCTCCCACGTGGACCAAACTGCCCCGCTCCGGCTTCCAGGCTGGGAAACTAAAGTGTTAGCAGCAGCGGCTGGCTGCAGAACTCTCAGAGAAGAAAAGGAAGCTTTGCTGAGACAAAGATGCAAACTGATCCCTGCGCTGAGGCAGAAACCGGGAGAATGGAACCACCCCTATGAACCCAGGACCAGAACTGAAACAGCCATCAATTTACATGTACGGAATCCAAACGGAAGTTTAAGAAAACAAATCCATAGCAGGAACACGCAGAGAGGCAGACCTTTCTGTACGGTAAAAATCACTGCCTTGGACCAGCTGAATCTTCCTTCAGCTCATGACTAGACCGGAACTGCTTCTCATGCTAAGTGTGCACTTGCTCTGAAATGGGCATATGAGTCACTGGAAAAAGAGGATTTGATTAACAAAGATTCAATCAGACCACAGCTGTGGTCAAAAAGTAGGCCGTGCCTGTAGGGCAAGCCTTTCCCTTGGGCAGCCAGGTTGCCGGGCACCCCAGTATGCCTGCTGTTGCCACTGTGCCCAGATCTGACCCTTAGGGGGCGTGCTTTTGGGTGAAGTCGTGGCAGCCTCCCAGGTTCTTATTCCAAAATGGAAATGGCTTTTCATGGTAGCACATCCTGGTGGCTCAAACTTGTTGCAAATTTATTCCCTTCTCCCTTTGAGGATTAGCTAGGACCAGGATCCTGAGAGAAAGGAGTTTTCATAAGCAGAGAGAAGAACAGAGGTAGCCATGTAATTTGGGATGATGCAGGGGGTGAGGTGCAGCTTGAGGCTGTTGGTATAGGCTGGAGGTGGGGTCCGGCATGGGTGGGGTCTGCCTGAATGTAGCTGTGCTATTCCAGATATATGTAGAGATCAGTTGAGCTAGTCTGGAGTAGCTCACATCCTCCCAAACCTATGCACCTGTGGATTGTTCTCATGGTGGTCCAGGTACTCTTCATGACTGTTCCTCAACAGTAAGGGGCCTTTCTTTATACTTCTATGTCCTTTGAATCTCTTGGCACCAACCTAGACATGTTGCCTGTACTTAAATAAGACAAGCCCATTGTTAGCTCTGGGAGAAAAGCCCAGCCAGAAGCTAAACATCCAGCAGACATATTGATCAACAAGTTTTGCAATTGTTGCATCTTCAAATAGCTGTCCACAAACAGCTGTAGTCTCTACAAATGGCTGTAGGCTCTGTAAACACCTTCAAGTTCTGTAAACAGCTGTATATTTTAAAACTATTACAATTTAAAATTGTGATTTAAATTTTTACAAATATTTACAAACTGGAAGCTCTGCAAATTAGGGATCGGCTCTGCAAACAGCTGTGGGATCTGTGAATGGTTCCAGGCTTTGCAGAAAGTGGCAAGCTCTGTATGTTTCTGCAGTCTGAAAGCACCTGCAGTCTCTTCAAACAGTTGTAGGCTCTGCAAATCTTTGGACAACAGGCTATAAGTTTCAACTATAGGTGCAAACCTGAGAACACTATTAGAGCTTTTGACACTGATCATCACCTACCTTTTCCACGAGAAATACATATTAGAATAAAGATGGGAAAGGATGGGAGAATGACAAGTAAATTCGATAAATAAAAAAGGTAGGGTCTCTGGTTGGGTTGGAAATGTGTCGTAATAATTCAAGAAATGTTGGTGGAGCATTTTTATGTATTAAGAATGGTGCTAGGTACAATGGGAAATGTGGAGAATCATGTTCTCTCATCATTTGTGGAAATTCCAATACCCCTGGGCCCTTTGATGGCTATTGAGAATACCAGCTCAGATTGATTTCCTTCTGAGTCATTATCGTGTACCTGACAAATGCCTTTGGTTATCAACTGGAGCAATAAAATCCCATCATAATTCACCGGAACACTGTATCCAAAGGTGATTGACACCTCTGTTGATGGTTGCTGGCACCAGGGCTGAGATTCTCTTGTGCTTGGTGACAAGGCACTCTAAAGGGCAAAGAGTGGACCAGGACTGAGGGCAGGACTCCATACATGGCGTTGTCTCATTACACGATCCCTACGTGCTCCTCTGTGTCCCTAAGGGCCTGAGAAGCATGAAAATGATGTTGAAGCATTTGCTTCATTAACGCAAGAGGAGATGAACACAGGACACATACACACAAGCTGACAGCTGGGGAGAAAGATGGCTGTTGCGGTGAGAGGACAGGAGCAGTTCCGGGGAAGGGCGGAGTCCAGGATGTTAGATGCACTGATACTTTCTGGCTATGTGGCCTTGGGAAGTCTATATAATCTTTCTGAACTTTAGTTTCATATTCTATGGAAAACAGGCATAGTAATAATACCTACCTTGTGGTGTTGTGGTAAAGATTAGACGAGTTTATATAAACAAAGTGCTAAAACAGTGAAGGCCTACGGTTATTTTCATCTGAATTAGTTAGATGACAGTGATTATGATGGTGGTGGCGATGATTATGGTTGTGATGATGACAATGATGGTGGCCATGGTGATGATGACGGTAGTGGTGTTGGTAATGGTGCTGATGATGGTGATTGTACCAGTTTCCTAGAGATGTTATAACAAAGTACCACAAATCGGATGGCTTAAACAACAGAAATTTGTTGTCTCACAATTCTCTACTGTATCACAGTACATATAAGTTTGAGGTCAAGGTGTTGACAGGATTGGTTCCTTCTTAGAGTTTGAGGGAGAATCTGCTCCAGGTCTCTTTCCCAGCTTCTGATGGTTGCTGGCGATCTTCGGCATTCTTTGGTGTGCGGATCCATCACCCTAATGTTTACATAGCATTCTCCCAGTTTGTGTGTCTCTCTCTGTGTCCAAATTTCCCCTTTTTATGAGAACACCAGTCACTTTGGATCAGAGCCCACCCTAATGACCTCATGTTAACTTGATCATCTCCAAAGACCCTATTTCCAAAAGAAATAGAACTTCATCGTTTTGGGGGAGGACACAACTCAACCCACAACAGTGATGAAGAAGAGATGATGATGGTGATGATGTAATGGTGCCTTCCTTTTTCTGGCCTCTTAGTGCTTGATAGCCAGCTCTTTGCACAGTAGAGTTTTCAAAAAATGCCTATTCATTGCCCAGTGTTAGACCTTGCCCATTTTAGGCCCATAATAAATACCTATAGCATTGAATTGCAGTCAGCCACACCCTGCTATGACCTTGCTGAGTGTCTTTGGGTTGGCGATTCCCCATTCTCTCTTCTGAGTTTCCCCTCCAATCTGAGACAGAGAGCCACTTGGGGTGGGAATACTCAGCCAGGGAAGCGGGAAGCAAGTTGTTTCAGCCAGCTGTGCTGTATGACTATTCCCAAGGCTCTGAGCAAGCAAGGCAGGAGGCCATGTTGTTTTATAGGTGTCTGTATAAACAGATGGCAGGGGAGCAGTCAGTTGTGACAGGAAGGGATGATAAGACATGAAGAGTCATAAACACTTCGGCACAGCCTTCATCTCAGCTGAGCCAGACTTAGTGTTTGCTCAGGTGTGACCCCTCCCTCACCACAGCACAGATTGCATCTCTTGTTGCCCTGGGGAAGAGAGGGTTAATCTGCAGGATGGGAAATAAATAAGCACATACTCCATGGTAACACCACCAACCAACCCTGCACACGGCACACTCTCTTGGAATAATCCCACATTCTAAAAAATAGTATAACAATAGTCTCCTCCTTACCTCTCTGCCTTTTGCAAAGGTATACTTCTGTGTTTTTCTTTTAAATAATTTATTTTGAAATAATTCCAAGTTTACGAAATTACAAGAACAGTACTAATAACTCCCTTATCCCCTTCACCCAGATGCTTTAACGTTTTGCCACATTTGCTTTGTCATCCTCTTTTCTTTTATACGCATTCATAAATCTTTTTCTGAACTTAAGAGCAAGCTGCAGATATGATGCCCATCACCCCTAAATACAGGAATAATCTGTGTGGATCACTCTATGGCGCTCCAGATTAGGGAGTTGATATTGGCACAACACTACCATGCAGTCCACAGATCCTGTTCAAATGTTGTTCACTGTCCCAACATTGTCTTTTTCTTTTTGCCGTCCAGAATGAGGTCTAGGACCTTGCATTACATTTAGCTGTCATGGCTCATCCACTTGCTCCAATCTAGAATAGTTTCTCCATCCCTTCCCGCCTTTTGTGTTCTTAGTGGTCTTAAAGAGTTCAGGCCTTCTATTCTGTAGAATGACCCCATCAGTTTGGGATCATCTGATGTTTTCTCTTGATCAGACCCAGGCCATGCATGTGCTCTTGACAGGAATACCACAGAAAGGATTCCATGCCTTCATCCCCCGGTCAGGTTGGTGTCGGCCCGGCTCCACCCCTGCAAAGTCACCATCTCCCCTTCGTACTAGTACATGTTTTGTGGGGAGACTTAATGAGGTAATGTCGAAATCCTGATCCTCATTGAACCTTTGCCCACCAGCTTTAACATCTGTTGACAACCCTGTCTGAAACAAATACCACTATGGTGGTTGCCAAATAGGAATTTTTCTATTTTCAGCATTCCTTCTACTATTTATTAGTCGGTATTCTACTATTAGGGAAACCTTCCTTTCTCTCTCCTTTATTTGTATATATCAGGATTAACTCATGACTTCCTATTTTATTTAATTGGTTGAAACTCCTTAATATTATTATTTATTTTGATGTTCAAATTGTCTCAGATTGGGTCAGACAGACCCCTTTTTGAACTGGCTTACTGTGTCTTTGCCATGTCCCCATCATTCTTTGAGTATTTCCTTACTTTCCGGCACAATAACATGTTCTAGATTCATTTGTGCTTTCTCTGCTCCAGCTCTGGAATCAGCTATTTCAACAAGGAGCCCTGATTCCTGTAGTGAAGGATTGTATTTAGAAACTGCACCCAGGGTGGCTCAGTGGGTTGTCGTTACTGGGTATCATTACTTCTAGGCCCTCTCAAAAGATAGAGCTAGGATATACATTTACATAAAGTCGCTTCTCACTATTCCAGTGGTTATGCTTTCTAAAGTTTCCACCGACACTGTATTGGGAACAATGCTCCTAGAAAATTGTTCCTATGAGTCTCTGGTCACAACCGTTTCACCAACTGATCAATTCATAACTTTGTTTTATGTGTATTTCTGTTTAAAGGCACCTTATTTAATGTGTATTGTTGACTCATTAACATTGAACTCATGACCAACAGCATTATAACTCATGCCTGAACAAAGCTTATCTAAGTAGCATTTCCTCCGTAAGGCACATCAAAACTTCCTTGTACTTAGGAACACTAGACAGCACTTTAGCACTACACCTGGGTCTATTTTAAACAGCAAACTCACAAACCAAAAGTTCAAAAATGAGAAAAATGTAGCACTACATTGAAAGCAAAAAACACACTTGTTTACAGTATGAGAACTGAAATAAGAAGTGGAGTATCCTTTGACCTCAGCTGAGAACATGTTCATTGGACAACTAAAAGTTTTCACAGCTATCTGCGTTTCTGTGAATGACCTTGGAAGTGCCAGGAGTGTTTATTTGGGGGTTGCAAAACATTTTAGCAAGTAGGTGAATTTGAAAATACGGAGTCTGTGAGAAATGAGGATTAAACTCCTATAACTCAATAGCAAAAAAAAAAAAAAAAATCAAACAATCTGATTAAAAATAGGCAGAGGATCTCAGTAGACTTTTTTTTTTTAAAGGAGATAAACAGATAGCCAACAGTACATGAAAAGGTGCTCAATATCAGTAATCAGGGAAATGCAAATCAAAACCACAATGAGCTATAACCTCACTGCTATCAGAATGGTTATTATAAAAAAAGACAAGAAATAAGTGTTGGTGAGGACATGAATTAAAGGGAACCTTGTGCACTGTTGATGGGATGAATGTAAATTGGGATAGCCACTGTGGAAACAGTATGGGAATTCCCCCAAAATTAAAAATAGAATTACCATATGATCCAGCAATTCCATTTCTGGTTATTTATCCAGAGGAAATGAAAAGGCTAATTCGAAAAGATATATGCACTCCCCCCTATATTCACTGGAGCATTATTTACAATAGCCAAGCTATAGAATCAACTTACGTGTCCGTCGATGGATGAATGGATAAAGAGGTTGTGATACACACAAAGGAATATTATGCTGCCATAAAAAGAAGGAAAACTTGCTATTTGCAACAATATGGATGGAACTTGAGGGCATTATGCTAACTGAAATAGAGAAAGACAAATACCATATGATCTCACGTATGTGGAATCTAAACAAATAAACAAACAAACAACAAAACAAAAATACCCTATGCTTGTGGATACAGAGAACAGATTAGTAGTTGCCAGAGACAGTTGGGGGCTGGATGGGCATAATGGGTAAAGGTGGTTAAAACAATATGAACTTCCTGCTATAAAATAAATAAGTCATGGGGATGCGATGTACAGCATGGTTGCACAGATTACATATCTGAAAGTTGCTGAAAGAGTAGATCTTAAAGCTTTCATCACAAGAAATAAAAAAATTTGTAACTATGTATGGCAATGGATATTGACTAGACTTATTGTGGAGATCATTTCATAATATATACAATATTTAATCATCATATTGTACACCTGAAACTAATAGAATGCTATATGTCAATTATATCTAAATTTAAAAAATGAGTTTTAACTGTATACATACACAATGTATCCATACACACATCATATATAAACTCTTTCAGTATCTATCTGTAAATATATTTTAAAACCACAAGTTCACACTGATGATACCTCTTATTCTAGTCCCAAACTCAAAATCCTTTCTAGCTTTCCCTTTTTCCACTTGTGCAAAGCACCCCTCTGATGATGAGAAACATAGCTCCTGTTATCTCCAGTTTATTTACTTATTTATTACCTTTATGTGCCCACAGCTTTTGAGCTGAGTCCTCAACAGTTGGACAGGCACCAGTGTTTCTGTGTAGCCCCTGCTCTCACGGCCTTACTCCCTCTGCTACTGGTGTGCTGATCATTCTGTAGACCAGAGGAGACAAACTGTGTGTGTGTGGGGGGGGGTAGGGGTGGGGAGGAAGGGAAGCCCAGGTAACTGTTAAAATCATACTGACTTTGTGAGGTAGGCAGGGTATTTATTTATTTATTTGTTTTTTACCCATTTTACACTTGAAGATCAAAGAATTTGAGCTTCTTGCCAGAAGTCCAAGAGCTGAGGAAATAAAATGTGCTGGGCCTTAGAGTAGTGGTTCTCATTCCTGTCTGCACATTAAATGCTGAGGAAGCTTTTAAAAAAGACTAAAGCTCAAGCCCCACCCCAGCAACAAGAAAGAAATCTCTGAGGATGGAATGCTGGCAGTATTTTTTCAATGCTTTCCATGACATCCCGATGCATAGCCAGGGCTGAGAGCCAGTGCTTTAGGGCCATGTGGCCCCAGATCAAATCCTCACTGTGACACTTACAAGCTGTGCCTTCTTGAGCAAATCTCTACCCCTTGACAAGCCTCAGTTTATGCATCTGTAAAATGGAATTAGTAAAATGGAATATCTGCTGTATTTTTACATCATGAATATTATTGATTCGAAAGTCCTCTCTCACCTCCTTCCCTCCCAATTCTTAGGACTCCCCTCTCACCCTCCACCAGGTCCAAGACAGGCCATCAGATCCATCCCTTTTTGGGGTCCTTCTCACTCTCACCCCACCTTCCATCACGGTACCTTCCTTCTCTTATGCTTACATTTTTCCAGACATTTTCAAATGTCACCCTCTCTGCGAAGCCTTCCTAGAGTGGCTGAGGCCTCGCTATCTCCCCTTCCCCAGGAAAAATTTTTAAACTTTTTTTTGTGGTAAATACATATACCAATAAAATTTTGCCATTTTAACCATTTTTAAACGTACAATTCAGTGCTGTTAATTACATTCACAGTGTCATACAGCCATTACTACTATCACTAAAATATTTCATCACCAAACAGAAACTTTGTACTGGTTAAGCTATAACTCCCACCTGTACTTAGTAACCTCTAATCTACTTTCTGTCTCTATGATCTTGTCTCTATATTTATGCTATATATTTCACATAAATGGAATCACACAGCATTTGTCATTTTGTGTGTCTTCTTTTGTTTCCCATAATGTCTTCAGAGTTTATCCATGTTATAGCATGTGTCAAAATTTTATTTCTTTTTATGGCTGAATGCCATTTGATTGCATGGATATACCATATTTTATTTATTCATCTATTGATGACACTTGGCAGCTTCTACCTCTTGGCTATTGTGAATAATGCTGCTATGAGCATCGGCATAAAGTATCTGTTTGAGTTCCCCTTTTGGACTGTGCTTTTTAAAATAAAATTATAAATTGAGTTGTTCTGTTTTTAGGTCATTTGTGTATAAATTTTATCTCTTCCTAGGTCAAAAGCTGTATCTTAAACATCTCCCGTGCCTCTCAGCACTGTTTGGCAGGACTCTGTGGTTGCTCAATAAATGCTTGTCGACTGACCGAGTGTGATATCTAGACAAAAGGGAGGGTGACTTGTTAGTCACAGGTCATATCTGGGGCCAGTCTCTAAAAACCAGGTTGACTGCAGTCTGGTTTCTGGGTTAGGGGAGGTTGGGAGGATGTGGATCAAGGTGATTAGGAGCCCCAGGAATTCTACTATGTACAATGAACAGATGTCTAAAACTAAGTACGCATATAGGCAAAATTTGAAGAGAATAGCCAGAAATGAAAATAGTGTCAATAGAATATTTAAATTATTTTTTCTAAAATTCCTTAATGTTTAAACTTCTACAACAGTTTTATAAGCTAATGTAAAAAATAAAAATATGCTTCTAATTTTACGTGAACCCTCACCAGAAGGGGTCACATCACTCGCCTTCCTATAACACTCCAATCTCCCAATAGTTTCCTTGTGCAATAAAAATACTGTGCTAATCCTCACCCACGGTCTTCAAGATCGTATGTGTCAAGACTCTGTAGTTTATTTGGGCATGTAGTTTGGCTTCTCGTAAAAGAGACATGTATTGATAGGTTTTTATTAAGGCTCCTACCTTGAAGCATGAACTCCATTCAGTCTGGTCTTAAATTGGCCATCTTCTCAATGCCCCATGCAGTTTCCCATCTGTCAGGCTGGGTCACACCTCGGTACTTTTGTTCCTGCAGTTCCCCCCTTCCCAGAATTCCTTTTTCTCTTTTCTCCCTCTGGCTGCCTGCTACTCATAGTTTAAGGCTGAAACAAGTGCCACCACCTCCAGGAAGCCTTCCTGGGTCCTGTATCTGCTCCTGTTGCCCATCTTCTATGTACCCATAGCATCCTGTACTCATCCCTTTTTTGGCATATGTGGATGAGCTGGAATTGCAGATTCACTTCCAGTCTCCCCTGATGCCCACCTACCATCCCATGTAGAGAATTACTGAAGGTCTTTCTTCTTAGTCCTTCTAATCTGTGGCACACTGCCCAGCACTCAGCCGGCCTTTGATAAATAGCTATGGAAAAAAATGGATGTGACTGTGTAAGATCTCTGCATTTGATGCTTAACTGTTGTTTTCATTTTATTTATTTTTTTAAAAAACTATATTCACATGGTTCAAAAGTCAGTAAGTCTCTTCCTCTCACTTTTGTCCTTCCCCTCTCCTTTCCACCTGGTTCTGCTCCTCCCTTCCACCTTACAGTGTATCTTGAAGATAGTTCTGTCATCACATGAAGATCATCCCTTTTTTTTTACACAGCTGCTTAATATTCCATTGTATAGATATACCATCATTTCTTGAAATAGTGCCCGACTGTGGACATTTAAGTTATTTCCAACTATTTGCTAATACTGGCAAGGAAGGCTTCCATGAATAATCTAATATATATGTCATTTAGTGCATATGTGACCTGTAGTAGAAAATTCTCACAGTGGAATAGCTGGGTCAAAGAGGAGGTAAATTTTTAAGTTTGAATGTGGTGGTAATGTTCTCCACAGAAGTTGCTAATGGCTGTTAAAAATCTGGTTATTGAATAGTTCACCCAATGAATACTCATCTAGAGACTGTTGAGTGACTCCCAAGGAAAATATTTGGTCCAGGTTGCCTTCAAGTGGCTTATGGGATAGTCAGCATCATAATCTCATCATCATCATCATCATCATCATCATCATCATCATCATCATCATCTAAAAACTCTTAAAAATATATTGGGTAACTGTCAATCTGCCAGGTTTTACATTAATCAGACCCCATTCTTGTCCTCAGGGAACTTCTGCTCCCAGAACCCACAGACACCATCCATCCAGGGGCCTCAGGGCTCACTGATGTCAAGCAGGAAACAGGAATGTGTATCACATGTCACATCAGAGCTGAGCTGAGTAAGGTGGTGAGAGGCAGAGTTATTGTTCAGGGGCTCCTGAAAGCAGAGCCTGAGATATAGTTTTGGGCATGTAGTTTATTTGAGAGGTGGTTCCAGGAAGCAAGAGTGAAGGGATGGGATGAAGGAGGCAGGGAAAGAGGAAGAGACCTATGTAAGCTGCAGTATCAAGGTCAATGCTGTGGGCAGGGACATCCTGAGAGGTCTATGGCTTGTTTCTCAGAGTAGTCTATCCGACGAACAGGAGGTTGGAGCGTCTATCCACAGGGTTTAATCTTCCACTGACTGAAGGTGGCCCCTTCTACTGGGCCAAGCAGTCTCCTGAGATATTGGGGAAGGTCCTGGGGCAGAGAATAGCCACCTCGAGGAAGCATGTGTCTGAGCTTGCATTGGATTGTCCAGGGCAGCTGTTGCTGAAACAAGACACACGCCAAAAAGATGCAGTGCAGGAAACAGAGTAGTAATATCTGAGAGGGCTGCCAGCTCTTCCCTGATCAGCCCAGAAGCCTTCTGGAAGGGCAAACAAACAGGTAGGAGCTGAGATTTATGGATCTGAGATTGGAAGTCAACCTTGGCTCCAAAGCTGTTCATTTTGTTTCTGATAACACAGTAACAAGGACTCTTCCTTCTGTCAAGGATACCATGATGGTAGATGGTGTTTCAAGTTTGAATGTGTGGATCACATTCTGCATTGCTCCCAACTCAGGTCCCTCCTACTTGCTGCCCAAATATAATGTGTGACGTCATCCCCTCACGGCTGAGATCTTCAGGATGGCACCTTGTGGTGGCTCAGGGCATTTTAAGGAACCTCAATGTTTCAGTTAGGGATTGCATTTGGTTGCTACTAGGAGAGATTTGAAATGACAGTGGCTTAGTAATATAGAGCTTTGTTTTCTCCCAAGTAAAAAAGTCCATAGATAAGCCAGTCCAGAGTTGCTATGACAACTCCGTGATGTTGTGATGCCATGATGTCCCAGGCTCCTTCCAGGCTCCTTCTCTCTTCATCCTTTGCATGGGTATTTATCTTTAGGATTACCTCATAGTCCAATATGGCAGCTGATGCTCCAGCCAGCGCATCTAAGTTTGAGGAAGAAAAAATTGTGAGAAGGCAAAAAGGCACCTGTCAGCTCAGTCAGGATCCTTTATTTCCCCTGAACTGCCCCCCTCCACCCCCAACAATTGTCAGCCACCTCCCTGAAAGGGAGTCTGGGAAATGTTTATTAAGCTGGGTACCTTGCCACTTCCAACAATACAACAGTATAATAAGGAAGAAGGGGAGGGCTGATGTGAGTTGGCAATCAGCAGCCTCGACATAGGACTGAGGGCTCTCCTGACTCCCAAAAGGACTGGTTCCAATCCTGGGTGGAATACATGGCATAAAATTCTGCCTGTGCAATTTTCTACCCATCCTTCAAATGGTGGTGGTGATGAAGGGGGTGCTGGTGGTTTAAGACAAGTGCTCCCAGCTGACAGCAACCCCATTTGGGAAGCCCAGTGGCCTCTGCTGAGGGGAGAGCAGGCTGTGGACATTGATCTTACTTGGATGCCCTCTTTCATGACTTGGCCATAGTAATTCTTACTATTTTCCACTTGCTTGAGCCAGGGGACACTTAGACTTTCAGGGATCAGTGAATTCTTGCCATGGAGTTGCCCTGTAAGGAGGTAGCAAAAGGGTGGAGGAGTGATAAAGGTCAGCTGCATACCTATAAGAGCTTGACTACCTCAGCACGCATTAGTCAAACCCCTATTCGATGCCCATCCCTGGCTTAACTGACCTCAGTTAAGATAGAGAAGGGAGAGGGTCTCCTCTACTCAAGGATTTCTCACTCTACCCCTTGGATAAGGTGGCTCACAGCAGGACTCCTGAGATGGGGCCTTTCCAGCCTGACCTAGGCAGTGCCTTCAGGCCTCTGAGGAAAATAATAGAGCGGAGGCAGGTGACTACTTCTCTGGGGTTAAAGTCTCTGTTTCCTTGCTTCTTGCACCGGGACAGTCCTCCCCCACAAGACTGACTCCTTGCCACCATCGCCAGCACTTAAACATTAGCTGGAACCTTGTCAGGAAGTTTTCTGGGACTTTGGCCCCATCAGACAGTGATGACCGCTGAGTGTCACTTGGCTGTCCAAGGAGCAGAATTGCTGATGATGACTTCAGTGCCCTTAGCCCAGGTCCTCTGCCCCATCCTTCCCCCTACTCAGGTCCCCACCCCCTAACAACCCTTTAGCTTTGGCCTATCCTCTAGACCCCATCTATTAATGCTCTGAGCTACTTTTATCATAAAAGCACCAGGTTTGTCCTCAGAATACAAGGAGGATGAGGAGGTGGAGGGGAAGGTGGGGATTGTTATGGCCATATCTGGGTAACAGAGAGCTGTAGACCTGGCTTTGATGCCTGTGTGCCTTAGGCAAGTGATATAAAGTTCTCTGGCCTCAACATCCTCATCTGTATAGTGGGAATAATTAGATGGAAGGTTGGATATACAGATAGATAGATACTACAAGTTTTGCAAGGCTCAGGTGAGATCATGAGTATTTATAAATTGCTGAAGATAGCAAATATCTACAAGAAAATGTTTAACTTCTTCCTGGCTTCCTTTATCAGTGTTTGGACAGTCCCAGATACTGAGGGATGACTTGTCTATTTGTTAAGTCTTGGAAGCCAAGAATGTCATAGTTGTCATAGCTTAGAGAGTGTTTCTCAACCAGTCAAAGTTTCTGACACTTTTGACACTAATCTATAATATTGGGAATTGCCTAAAATATTTTTAAAAGGTCATTTTGTACTTTTTATATATGATAAGTGTTTTGCAGTTAAAAAATATATATCTTAGAAGTATATTATTAAAGATTATATTATAGTGTTCATTTTAATTAAACATTTATAACATAGAAAGACTAATTTTGAGTTTTTTCAATGTAACTGCCACTAATTATTTAAGGAAAAGCATGATTTGTTGGACAATTTTTAAATGATAAGTTATATCCTATTTAAATTAAGGATTAAATGTATTTAAAAGTGGATTGATACTATTTTACAAATTAGAATGTCAACAATTGTCAAAAACTGCTTTGGGGTGATGTGTGGAATTCTTGTGTTCCACATCGTGAAGAATCAGCTGATTCCTTGTCATCCATTGCAAATGTGGTTTCTGCACAATGGAAGAGAAGGTTTCAAGCTGTTTTTTTCTAAGCAAATAACTGTGCGGCTGCACGTTGTCTACGTTTCCAATACAGGCCAAACTGAATTAGAAAGAGTCAACTCTTCCTTGTTTTTTCTAATTTTAATTAAAAAAATTTTTAATTATAGGTGACATTCAACATTAGATTAGTTTCAGGTGCACAGCATAATGGTTAGACATTTATATAAGTTAACGAAGTGATTGCCTGGATAAATCTAGTTATCCACTTGGCATCATACATAGTTGTTACATATATATTGACTATACTTTCTATGCTGCACTTTTATATCCCCTTGACTATTTTGTAACTACCAATTTGTACTTTCTTAATGCCTCATCTTTTTCAACCAGCCCTAATACCCTTTCTATTGCAACCATCAGTTTGTTCTCTGTATTATGAGTCTTGATTCTGTTTGTTTTTTCATTTGTTTATTTTTATATTTTTAGATTCCGCATATATAAGTGAATCATATGGTATTTGTCTTCTCTGTCTGACTTATTTTACTTAGCATCAGATCTATCCACCTTTTGCAAATGGTGAATTTCATTTTTTATGAGTGATAATATTCTCTCTCTCTCTCTCTCTCTTCCTCTCTCTTTCTCTCTCTCTCCACACACACACACACACACCACACCACACACACACACACATTTATCTATATCTATATCTATATCCCATCTTTATTTTTCAGTCATCTATTGATGGACATTTAGATTACTTCCATATCTTGGCTATTGTAGATAATGCAATGAACATAAAAATGCATATTTCTTTTTGAATTAGTGTTTTTAGATTTTTTAGGATAATTACCCAGAAGTAGAATTGCTGCATCATAAAATAGTTTTATTTTAAATTTCTTGAGACATCTCCATACTGTTTTCCATAATGGCTGCACCAATTCTCAATCCCACCAACAGTGCACAAGGCTTCCCTTTTTCTCCACATCCTCATCAATACTTGTTTGTTGATTTATCAATGATGACCATTCTGACAGATGTGAGGTGACGTCTCATTGTAGTTTTAATTTGCATTTCCCTGATAATTAGCCCTTTCTTTTTTTGTTTTAATATTATTTTTGAAGAACCCAAGACGTCTTGGTGTACTTTAAAATAATTTTGAGCAGATGAATCCAAATGATGGAGCTGGCTTCTTATGCTTCAGTATCAGTATTTTTTCTACTTTCCCTAACTAATCAACAAGCCATTGTGGATAGACATATGACAAAAAATGACAGTTTCCAAAAACTATTTTAAACGGTCAAGAAATACACTTTAACTATCAAGTGTAGCTGAGTAAGAAGCTGAGCCCCCAGAGACTGAGACACGAGAACCACTTGCTCATTCCCTAAGCACTCACATTGCTTAAGGGGGAAGTTTTACGCCAGGAGGTGCTAGCTCCCTCTTCCTCCAGGTCCAGCTCAGCAGCCACTTCCTCTTGGCTGCAGTCAGAGTGCAGTGGGAGGTTGACCAGGGGCACTCTCTGTTTATTATTTCTCTAAGCCGGAGTGAGTAGCTGATATCCTAGAATGAAAAGTGTCCAATGTTCTTGGGGTTGGGTGGTGTGTGTACAGAGGGGGAGAAAGTGAGGAATGGTGGAAGTTTCTGAGAGGGAAGGAGAGGGGAGTAGTACCCCACAGTCCATATATACTCTCTACCTGCCTCTCCCCTCCCTTGCTTTCAGGAGGTGCTTGCTTTCTTTTCTTTCCTTCTGTCAACCCTGCCCTTTAAACTCTGCCTAGATAACAAGTTGTTCCAGGTAATCTTCAGTGAATCTGGACCAGACCTTAGTTCTTTGTCTCCTTGGAATTTTTGGATGTAATTAGCCCTCTGTTTGGCCGTTCACTCCTATTACTATGTCTCTCTTGTTCTCTCCAAAGCTCTGTGCTTCTTGCTTCCCCGTCATGTGGGGATGGTGCCTCCCCCTCAGACTGGCAGCTCTGTTCCCTGATAACTGCTGGCATTTGGGTAAAAGTTAAGAATGAAGTGGTCTGTTGGAGCTCGTCACTCTCAGACAGGGATCTAGGGGTGAGTGGCAATGGCGCTGTTACGAAGATCCTGAGGAGGTGTCTGAACAGCACATGTGCTTTTCTCCCCTCCCCCCCCTTTTTAATATAAAAAAATTGTTACTAGGTTGTACTTCTACATGCTTGGAAATTCCAAAGGTGTAAGGAGTGCTGAGTGAAATTTAGGTCTCCCCCCGCCCTGTCCTCTAGCCCCCCAACCCCTTTCTTTCCCTCAAACACTATCACCATCACGCCCTTACCCCAACCATGTATGAAATGGAGGGGCACGTATATGTTTGTGTGGGCTTAGAATTTCTCTCTTATTTAAAAAAGTGTGCGACCACTCCAGAAAACTGCTTGACAGTATCTTTGAAGCTGACAACTTGCACATCCCATAACCCAGCAATTCTTTCCCCAGATGTCTTTCCGCCAGAAATGCGCATGTCTGCTTATCATAAGACTGTTCAACATCTTCATAGCCGCATCATGTATAAGAAACATTATGTATGATAAACATCCAGAACACTCATCGAAGATATGATGGATCAGTGAGTGAGCGAATATTCTTACAATGGGATCTCGTACAGGAATGAAAAGGAACACGTGGCTGCTATGGGTGACAATGCGGACACATCTCACAAACACGCCGTCGAATAAAAGAAGCCAGGATCAAAAGGGGGGCATGTGCATGATTCTGTTTATGTAAAATTTTAACACAGCAACAGTGAATCTATCGTGTGAGGTGTCAGGCTAGCGGCCACCTCTTGGGGGAGAGATGGGAGGGCCAGGGGGAGGTTTCTGAAGTGCTGTCAGGACCGTGGAGTCCTTGTGCCTGTCTGGCACCTACAGTGACTGGAGTTGAGGACCCGCAAGAAAATGGAGACAGGGTAACATTGTGGGGGAGGGAAAGCGTCATGTCTGAAAGAGAGGTGAGCTCCACCAGGGCCAAGGAGGCTGGACAATCAGCCTTCCCCTTGGCCTCGCAGTCGTTGGCTTAAGCAGGGCCAGGGAGACTAATGAAATGGCGTGTAAAGCACAGGATTTGAGTCAAAAGCTTTTGCGTTCAATTCAACAGACACCCCAGTGTCTGGTCTGTGCCAGGAGCAGGTCTAGGTTCTCCAGGGATCCAAATTGTGTAGGACTCAGCCTCTGCTTTCATGGAGTGCACAGCCTGGGGGAGAAAAGACGTGGCACAGAGGGTAGTTAGCATGTAAACACAGTAAATGCCAGGGAGGTAGGAGCCCTGAGAAGGAAGCATCTGACGTGAGCTGGAGAATGACACACAAAGTGAGTCTTGAAGGGCACAAGGAACCACAGCAAGCAAAGGTGTTCTAGGTAGGAGGCACAGCATGTGCAAGGTTCAGAGCAAAGAGCATGGCATTCTGGGAACTGTGTTTCCTCTGGAACTAACATTTGTGCAGGACAATGAAAAGAAGTGAAGCAAGAAACACAGGGCAGGGCCCGAATTGAGGAGCTTGATTTACTTCACTCAGGAGTTTGGACAGCGATAGATCTTTTCTCCTTCCTTCTCTCCCTCCCTTCCTTCTTACTTCCTGTTTTTCTCCTATATTTTTTCCCATTATAAAACCAATGCATGGTCCCTAAAATACTTTGGAATATGCAAGCCAAGAGTGTGGGACCGGAAGACAAGAACTGCCATTCCTCATCATTTCCCAGGGCCTACTGTGGTACTGACACTCGGTAGATGCTCAAGAAATATTTATTGATGATGTACTGTAAGGCACCCTGCAGGTGCAACTGGGCAAGATAGACAGGGGATTGTCTCCTTGGAGTCATAATTAACCAGTAATGGTAACCTGGCAAATGCATGGAAGAGAATTGGGGTGAAAAACACCTAACTTTAGGGTGGGGTCGAAGAATTCAGGAAAGTCTTCCTGAAGTGAGTAGTACAGACAATGAGGCTTGAAAGTCACAGCAAGAATTAGTTCCGGTGAGGAGGATGTTCGAGGCAGTGGGAATAGATTTGTAGGCCCAGAGGCAAGAGAGCCCTAGGAAGTGTGCGTGTGTCGGGGAGGGGTGAGTTTGAGGATGGAAGAGCTGCAGGAGGGACACGGAGTGGCTGCAAAAGGAAAGTAGAAGCCATATCCTGAAGGCCAAAGTAAGACTATGAGGCTCTGTCTTGGGGACAGCAGGTTTTTGGGAAGATAAATTGGGCTGTGATAAATTTTCTGGTAAAGAGAATGGATCTGGGGAGCACAGAGACGGGAGACAGGCAAGCAAAAGACTGTTAACTCCAGGTGACAGAGGGAAGGTGGGGGCTGATGGGCTGAGAGACT
The DNA here is from genome assembly GCA_003508835.1 of Eonycteris spelaea. Classification (NCBI taxonomy): domain Eukaryota; kingdom Metazoa; phylum Chordata; class Mammalia; order Chiroptera; family Pteropodidae; genus Eonycteris; species Eonycteris spelaea. The sequence goes on from PUFA01000069.1 coordinate 4,217,806, forward strand.
GAAGGAGAGAGAAGGACTAGCAGGACCTCCAGGTTTCTGGCCTGGGCAAGGGACTCAACTGGGGAAGCGCAAGGCTGGGGACATTATGTAAAGGCTCTATCAATGTTACTGCCACATCGTCTTACTATTCAAATGAATCATTCACACGTGTCTCACAGTCCCTGATGACTGGCAGATGTGACAGGTGGCCTGTCCTGGCCCTCAGCTTGCTCTCCTCCCTGTACCCTCCCCTTGCCAGCCTACTCCCTCCCACCTGAAGGGCTGGCCTCAGCCCTGGTTTTTGGTCTTTGGACTTCCTTCATGGTCCCTTCTCTTCCCTGCACTCCCTAGTTCTTTAGACAGCAGACATTTTTCCTCCCTGACCCTGAGCCAGCTGCCAGCCCAGGACTGCACGAGCCTTCTTCACTGTCACCTTCTCCTTGGTCTTTCCTGCATGGAAATGCCCCACCAGACCCGACTCGGCAGCCCTGACTCCATTTCCCTTTCCCCCACTTGGAGTTTTCAGCTCCCCTCTTAGGTGGCTTGCCTGACAGTCCCTTCCTTCCTCCTTGGTTCTCTCATCTCTCTTCTGAAACTTTGAAAATCTTCTTAGTCCTTCAAGGGCCCCCTCGATTCTGCGTAACTGTGGGCCTCGTCCATGCATGCACAAAGGTGAACAACACCAGAGCTACAGATCTTCTGTGACATAGGCAAGAGATCACCCTGACCCCAATACACAGACATCAAGGCACGTACCCAGGTATGTGCAGAGACGTGCTAGGCTGGAAGCTCCCCAGGGCAGAGCCTGGTCTGAATTGTTCATCCCCAAAGTCAGGCACCCAAGAAGTGCTCAGTAAATATTTGTTGGAGAGAAGAATGTGGCAGAGGCAGATGTGCTGTGCAGACCTCCCTTCAAGAAAAGACCCGCTGCCCATTTGTAATGTGTGTAGAGAGCTGACGGCTCCAGTCAGCCCCAGGGACCCAGGGCTGGGACTAGGGTGAGGAGAGTGAGGCATCCGGGACACAACATGTAAGGAGATGCTGGCTCTCGGGGTTGTGCAAGCACTTGCCTTCCTTTTGGCCTTTAAACACTTTGCTCACTGTTTTCTCGTCCTGGCTTTGCAGGCCAGTGGCTGAGCACAGCAGCGGGTCTAGGGCCTGGTCATTTCTGCCCAATTCAGTCAGGGCTCCCCTAATGGGCAGTCTTTGCTCAGGAGTTCCCCGTTGGGCTGGCAGAGAACTGCCAGATCTGCTCCATCTTGCTTCTGCTTGTTTCCTTGCATTCGAGTCACTTCCCAGTGAGCCTGTCCCATGCCCACCTTCATCTCAGCAGCTTCTTCCTAGAGAACCCGACCTGATGAACAGGTGCATCCAGATGACAAGGAAATACACACGCCCTCATGAGTACCTCATGCTCAGTCCTGAGCCCAGTGCCTGGTATATATATCTGATGTTTAAAAATCACCAGTGAACAGAATGACTGAGGGGAGAAGATCCCCAAGATGTCTGAACACCTGGTGGGAGGCCAGTGACTACATACGCTGACCTTGCTAGATGTCCCCAGCTAGGGTTCCTACAGCACCCTTGAAGTCAACAATGGAGGCAAAAGAGCTATTGCCAGGGTTTATATATGCTCATAGAATGATGGTTTTAGATGAGGTCAGGCCAGTCAGGTTAAATGAAAGGCCCAATCCTTTGCTTCTGGCAGGAATGATATCAGAGTAGTGTGGTAAAATGGGATTATTATCCAGTGAGCAATAGTTCCCATTGGCATAGAAACATGTTTTTCACTGGAAAGGAAAGGGAAGGCCCATCATTTTGGCCTGTCATACTAGATGCCCTCAGGTAGATCACCTGACATCCCTGAGCCTCAGTTTTCCCATCTGTAAAGTGGGATCTAGGAATGTCCTGTCATGGTAGCTCTGAGAATTAGATGAGACATTAATGAAAAGAGCCCACTACAGTGTCTAGTCCTGAGTAGAGTGGCAGCTACTATTATTATCAACTAATGCTTATTAAACCTTTGAAACATGGAAAAGCGGGCCATAAATGTCATGAGGCCTCCTTGCCAATAATTGGACTAAACGCCTTAAATGGACCAGGTCGAATGGAAACTGTACATTTTGAGAAAAAGAGAGGATTCCATTCCTGAGGCCTCAGCAAACATGGCCAAGCTCCTGGGACAGGGACAAGCTGGAAGAGTCAAGTGCACAGAACACTTTCTAAGCCCCAGGCCCAGGCAGAGTTGGAAAGGAGTGTGGGAAGTGGAAAGTCCATCTATATTTACAGAATTAGGGTCAACATGTCAAGGATATTCATGTAGGTCAGCCTGAAGGATCAATACAAATGATTTGGTGCTTGGATCCTCCAGGAAGATACACAGACCTGCCTTTCTGTGGGTGCCACAGGGCCTTTTTTGAAAGGAGTCTGTTCCCTCCTCTTAGGGGGCAGGAGGTTACATGAAAGCCTTTACATAGTCTGGTGTTCTGTGAAATACACATGTATATATGGAATAAAGGCTGGAAGGAAATATACCAAAGGGTTAACCATCATCTTTTTTCATTTAGGGAGTGGGATAATGAGCAATTTAAATTTTCTTCTGTATATATTTTTTGTTTTCTCTAAATTTGTCCTCCACGGCTTGATGATGTAGATGGATGTAGGGTGGAGTGGAGGAATTCAACAAAGATTTTTAAAAAATGAGTCCATTTAACTTGGAGGTGAGGCTCTGGACTCAGCATTTGCACGTGATGAATAAGAATCCACTGCCAGCTTATGATACCTAGTAAACAGGTGAAGGAGACCCAGCAAGGCTCCTTTACCCCAGTTCAGGACGGGAATATGGATGGCCCAGGAAGCCTGAATGATTATCGCAGATTCTCATTTATTATTCTCTTTCCTTTTGCAGAAGGGGGGAAAATGGAGATGGAGGTCCCATCTGTCCCACCACGGCACTCAGGTGAGTTGGAGGCTCAGTGACGGCCTGTGGAGAGAGGTCTCTGCAATCTGGTACCAGGTCCAGTTTCTCATTCTGGAGTGGAAAGGTCTGGACACTGAGCCTTTTGATCATTGGGAAAATTTTGTGTTGGCGCTGCATCTTTCTTTCTGAGGTGTTTCTCCACCTCCAGGCAAATCTTCTTGTTCTCCATTGTCTAGGTACTTTAATGACCCTCCTGGCTCCAAGCCTTATATATCCTCACAATGTCCCCTTTCCTCTCCAACCTTCCTCTCCACTTTTACGTTTCCCTCACTGCCCTCTTTTTTGCTACCTCTTTGCAAATCATGCCCACTCTGTATTACCATTCATAAAACAAGATATTAATAAAAGTAGTTTTACAAGGGAATTACTTCTCTGGAGAAGTCAGTGTAGATGAGCCAGAACCCAGTGCTGAAATTGGGAGGTCTGGGTTTAAGTTTTGTGTTCCCCGCTAAATCATTGGCCAACCTTGGGCGAGTCACAAGCTCTCTGAGCCTCAGTTTCTTTACCTGTGGAAGCATAACAGGTCTTCAAAATTGTCTGATTTTTTTCTACTCATGTCACAAGATGTTTTTCCTCTCTATTATTTAATTTTCACACTAATCCTGTGGTTGCCTGGGTAGGAAGCCCTATTATTCGGATTTGCCTTTCAAAGCCCAGCTCAGATAAACCCTTTTCCAGTGAACCCAACCCCCAACCCCAGGTTTAGCAGTCCATCCTGGGCCTGGGTGACCTCTATACCTGGCGCTGGCTCCTGCGGTTCCCACTCAACTACCCATCTTGGATCAAGGGAAGTGACCCCTCACTGTCCCTTTGGTTTCCCAAGACCGGTACACAGTAGGGCCTCAATGGCTGTTTTAGTAACATCGAAAGACAACAACTCATCACTCAGGGGCAGACTGCCATCCAAATTCTGTCTTCCACAGTGTTTGTTAGTTAGCTCAACCTGCACGCCTTCTCTAGAAACTCAGTAGGTGTACTTCATTCGGGTCTCTAATGATAGCACTGGGCAGGAAAGATCTAAAGGTGAAGACCAGGGCCCCCTGCAGAGGCTGCCACCCTTACAGTACGTACCAGTCTTATAAACACAGTTGGTTCAAACACTAAGAACTTTTAAATTACCTGCCCTGCCCTGAGCCAAACATCATCTTACAAGTGCCCAACCCAGGGCCAGTAAGCAGTAGATGCTTCTCTGAGGTTAGATGCTAATTCCTGCCCCTTCCCTTCCCTAGCAGGTGAAGGTAAGAAAAGGGGAGACTCTAAATGGGTTTTTGATAAATGCCTCTATGATAGCTGAGTAAGAGGTCCCACCACCACCCAGTACCCCCAGCACCTGCAGCCACTTTGTAATTTAACTAGAGTCTGTTTCTTACTCTTACGGTTCTGGGTACCTTTCTCTTGAAGCATTGAGAGAGAGAGAGGGAGAGAGAGAGAGAGAGAGAGAGAGAGAGAGAGGAGAGAGAGAGAGAGAGAGAGAGGGAGAGGGAGAGGAGAGGGAGAGGGAGAGGGAGAGGGAGAGGGAGAGGGAGAGGGAGAGGGAGAGGGAGAGGAGAGGGAGAGGGAGAGAGAGAGAGAGGGGGGGGAGAGAGAGAGAGAGAGAGAGAGAGAGAGAGAGAGGGGAGAGAGAGAGAGAGAGAGAGAGAGAGAGAGAGAGAGAGAGAGAGAGAGAGAGAGTATAGCAGCAGCTGGGTCACTGGCGGTGTGGTGATAAAGAGTAAGGATTTGGTGCTAGACAGTCTCAGTCCAGCAGCTGTGCCACCCGAGCAAGTCACTGTGCTTCTCAGGGCCCTGATGTCCTCATCCTGGAAAATGAGGATAACAGTAGCCAGCTCATTGAGTTGGTGAGAGGCTTTGGTGAGGAAATATTTGTGAAGTGAAAGGCAGAGTAATGTGGAATAGTAATCCCTATGTTCATCTCCAAAGACTGCTGCCATTGTGGGCCAGTAGGAAATACAGGGCAAGACATCGACGGAGTCTTGACACCCCCAGTCTAGAGTGAGCACAGGAGCTGCCCTGGCAGCTGAGGGACACACAGGCAGGCATACCCTCACTGCTGGCCAGGCCTGGAGTGTCCTGGTACTTGCATAAGATCTGGGATAAAGATCCAGGTGGCTCAGTGTTTGCGAAGCACAGTTTTCTCTGGGCCACCGAAGCTGCAGACTCTGGCCAGGTTTTCTTGGTGATGAAATGTGCCCACCCTGGGTGGAGCAGGTCAACCACAGCCCTGGCCAGGCTGCCACACCCTGTTCTCTGGAGTGAGAACAGAACAGCATGTCTCCCTCTGGGTGTCAGCCTAGCCCAGAGCCCAGGGTCCAGGTACAAGGATGGAGGGTCAGGCAGAGGAAGGAGACAGCAGATCCTGATGTGACCCTGGCTCTGCTCTTGGCAAGCTGTGTGACCTTGGGCAAAACCCCTTCCCCTTGCTGGGCCTCAATTTCAGGCAATTTCTAAGACCCCCTTCAGCTCAGAGAGGTGTCTACTTCTCACTCTCCCAGGAAAAGGCAGTGGGGTTGGTTGATCTCTTGCTTCTGCAGAGAAAACTGAGCTTGGGTTCTAATTTCATTCATTCATTCATTCATTCACTCATTCATTCAGTTTTCTTAAGGGCTGGGCACATTCTTATGAAGTTAAAACACCTGTTCTTGAGATTTGAGGGTCTAGATGAGAAGAAAAGACAAGACACATGTCCTTACATACTGCACATCAGTCAGGTGACAGCAAATACCCAGAGAAACTCAGACAAAGGGTATAATGGCAGCTGTGAAGAGCCAGATGGGGCTTAAGGAGAGCAGGATGTGGCATGCTAGAGGGAAAGAGAGGGTATTCCAGGTGGCGGGACGTGGTGTGTGCCCAAAAAGCAGGACTCGAAGCTCTGGACAGTGAGTGACTGGCCTCAGACTGTGGTCTAGATGTTCACTTCTGAGCAATGGACTCTTCCCGGATCTATGGCCCAGCCCTGCTGGGGGGTTGCCCCCAGGACTGGGCTTTGTTCCTGGTCCCCTCCCTCAGCCCCATTGACTCAGTGATGTCAGTGGTTGCTGGTGACTGGTTGAGAGCAGTCACTTGTGTGGACAAGACGGGCCAGCTGCAGAGGCTGAGTCAATGACTGTCTTTCTCTGACTACTTTCCCTTTTGGTTTTCATTCTGGTTCACTCAGGAGCTGTGATTTTCCTACTGCTGAGTCACTCAGGGACGGGCAATAGAGGAGGGTGATTGAAAATATTTCAGTGCCCGGGATTTCTCATTTCTGTTTATAGGAATCCAAAGCAAAACCACGGAAGTCCTGTGGTGGGCTAGGCAGGAGACTCTGCAGGGCTCTAACAAGATATCCCATCAAACCAGAGGTTCTTTTAGGGTGTAGCTGGGATCTCCCTGTCAGATCTAGGGCTCTGTGGGGCCAGGGCCTATATCTCCCCTCTGAGACTAAGGCTCCCTGAGGGCAGGGCTACGTCTCCCTCTCTTATCAGGGGCTTCTTGAAGGGCAGGTCCAGTTCTCATCTTTTTGTCCCAAGCCCCCTGTAGCCAAGGACCATGGATGGCTCTTCAGAGGTAGCATTGAACTCACTGCAGGAATAGACTAGGTGGCCTGGTGTCCCTTTCTGGGGTTTCTCTCACATCAGAGGAAGATGTCAACACATGAAGTTTCCAACTTCTCTACTGTGCTTTTTTCTCCTCTTTCCTTTTCCTGTCTCCTAGTCAAATCGCCAAGGGCTGCAACCCTTTCTTCATTTCTCCCACTCATCCTTCGACACACTCTTCCTGCCCAGCCCTTCAGACCCCTGTCTAACCTCGAACTACTCTGGCATTCATTGACCAGGGAGCAAAGGTGGCAGAATTGGGCACTGCCGGCAAAACCAGAGACCAAACAGACAGTGCGGGACTGGCGGTCTTCCCTTTGCCTCCTCCTGCAGTCGGCCGACTAACGTCCAGCTGGGCTCGCTCTGGCTCTGTTCGCGGTGGGAGCCAAGGGCCAGAGAGAACTGGCTTTTCTGCATTCAGAGGGAGAGATGACAGGAAGGACCTGCTGGTAATTGGCCTGGACCAGGAGAGGCGAACATCAACCAGAGGGGTTCTGCCAACTTTTCCACCATCCCTCACATTATTGATGACTCTGAGGTCACTGCCCTAGAAACAGCTCATCAAGGTGACTTGCGTGACCTACAGCCCTTCCACAAACAACAGTTCTTGGCAGTAGCAGCTACTGTTTGCAGAGCCTGTCCTTGGGACCCTGGGTATTAGAGAACATTGATCTTTCCCAAATTTTTCCACCAAAGAGGTGTCTAAAGGGGCCAGACTACATTCTTCTGAGGGCCTTGGCTTGAAATAGCCAACTCAAAGCCCTAATAAAGTCTCAAGTTTTCTATTTATCTAAAGCCCACACATAAAGCTTGCATTCTAGTTCATCATACCTGTGTTCATTACAAAAATAATATTTTCCTCACATTCTTTTGGTCTAATGGATGTTGCAAGAAGATGGAGCACATTTGTACTTTGGCTTTGCTGCCCTGTGCCCAATGGTGCCAGTTGTGGGAGCCCAGAGCAAATGGCACAGGGGCCCAGGTGGCCTTGGATTTAGTCCTACTGCAGAATCACTGCCTCTGCCCCCACAACCTCAGCTGTGCAAGAAGATGCTCCATCTTTCCTGTCCTCTGTTACCCAGGTATTCCTGTTGAAGGTCAGTGTTCACTTGGCCATCCGAGGGTATGGAGAGTGTGGGAGAAGGGTCAAAGATGTTCTCCCTTGTGTGTAGGGTGCTACGGAGAAATTGGAATTCTTGTACACCATTAGTGGGAATATAAAATGGTATAGTTGCTATGGGCAACAGTATGACAGTTCCTCCAAAAATTAAAGATAGAATTTCTATATGATCTAGCAATTCCACTTCTGGCTGTTCACCCAAAAGGGTTGAAAGCAGGGTCTTGAAAAGATATCTGTACACCCAGATTCATAGCAACATTATTCACAATAGCTAAAACGTGGAAGCAACCCAAGCACCCTTTGACGAATGAATGGATAAGCAAAATGTGATATATACTTATAACGCAATATTATTCAGCCTTAAAAAGGAAGGATATTCTGGAATATAGATAAACCTTGAGGACATTATGCTAAGTGAAGTAAGCCAGTCATAAAAAGATAAATACTGAGTTAAAAAGATTTAGTTATAATACCACTTGTATGAAGTACTTCAGGTAGTCAAATCACAGAGATAGAAAGGGGAATAATGGTTGCCAGGGACTGAGGAGGGTAGTGAAATGGAGGGTTATTGTTTAATGGGTATAGAGTGTCAGTTCTACAAGACAAAATGAGTTATGGGGATGGACGGTAGTGGTGGTTGCACAACAATGTGAATATATTTGATACCACTGAGCTCTACACTTAAAAATAGTTAAGATGGTAAATTTTATGTTATGTGTATTTTACCACAATAAAAAAAAGGGGGGGGAAGTAAACAAGACCCCTCTCCACTTCTTTGATAGATTATATTTTTCAAAACTGGTCACAAACATATTTCTTTCCCAAATGCTCTTCTGGAAGAGGTGAAGTCTATTCCCTCAACCCACTATAACTGGGTGGGCTTCTCTACGTGCCTGGAGGGACAAAATGTGGGGCAAGTGTCACTGCCAAGGCTAGGCTGTATGGAGTGGTGCAGCTTCTTTACCTCTCTCAGTGCTCACCTTTGACAAGCAGCTAGCATGTTGGAAGAAAGTCGAGGCCACACGTAGGTGTGCTAGGTCTCAGCCAATAGCCATCTTCAAATACCAGACATGAGTGAGTGACTTTGCAGATGATCCACCCAGTCTTCAATCCTCTGGCTGATGCTGGGTGGAGCAGAGTTGTCCTCACCAGCCCCACCTGAATTGTAGCTCTGTGAGCGAAATAAACGCAGTCATTTAAAGCCACTAAGTTTTGAAGCATTTTGTTCCATGACCAGAGTAACTAGACCTACAGCCCTCATTCATTCCTGAATGACTGAAAAAGTACTTTCCCTGGACTAGAAAAAAGGAAGAGAGATTGAAGAGAGGTGATGGAAGAAGAGAGATAGGGAGTAATATTTAACAAATATATTTCCCTTTCATCTCATTCAAGGAGGCACTTAAAATAGAGGTTGAGTTATATATATATAAAAATAAAGAACATTGTGTTTCTTGCTGATACAAGATTGTAGGTGGAAATCTCTCCTTCCACACAGAACTGGGATTACCTATTGACATGTTTGTGTTCTTGACTCAATGTCTGTCATTGTCAGGGTCCTCTGTGACTCCTCAGTCCTAGGACCATCTTGTTACAGAGGAGATGCTCAATAAATATGTGGTAATGAATCAATGAAGGAATGGTGAATGATTGAAACCTAGAGCCTATCATGTATTTTTCATAAAGGTCTTGGTCATTTATTCAGAGAATATTCATGCAGTCAGGCTGAGAGACTTACTCTTTGTGTAAATGAGGACACTGAAGTCTAGAGAGGGCAGTGACTGGCACAAGTCCTCGTGTCTAGTGATTGGCAGAGCTGATTTCAGAACTCAGTCACCAGGTACCTAGCCCAGGCTCTGCCTATCCACTTGCTGGCCCTGACCCCACTGGATCAATCAGACCCTCGAAAGGATAGACTGGGATAGTCTTTGCCCTCTCAGTTATGATCTACTTCTGAGTCTACTGGCTGGGTTGATCCTGGCCCCTCAAGGGGAAATGGCATGCAGAGAAAGCATCAGAAAGGGAGCCCTTGTGGGCTAGTGCCCAGGACCAGGAGGAGATGCTGTGGAAGAGCATCTGACACACAGTAGGTACTCTATAAATATTTGTTGAGTTGAATTTGATAGAACTGAAATAAATACCCAAATAAACATATAAGGTGAACAAAAAAAATCTGACAAGTGCACTGACTGAAAGTAACTTCACAGGGTGATCTGATCATAAATTCATAACTGGGCCATGGTGGGTAGTTACACCCCAGGCCTATAAAAGGTTTATCTTTGCCTTAAGCCAGCCCTGTCCATTGTTTTTGTTTCTCTAAGTTAACACACCTTTGGAATGCCAGAAGTAATCTTCTCTTCCCAGACCATCAGAGGCATAACCACCCTCAAGGGAGCATATAATCTTGTTCCAAATTTATAAAAAGAACTGCAAAACTATCATTCTCTGGAGCATTGGAAATATTGCTTCCTGGCATGTTGTCAGTTTGACCCAAATAAACTCTTAAAATTTTCTATAGGTATGGACTTTGATCAATGCTTTTTCTGCATCTATTGATATAGGAATGCTATTTTTATCTTTAATTTTGTTTCTGTGGTATATCACGTTAATGATTTGCAAATATTGATCCAAACTTGCATCCCAAGAATAAATCCCACTTGATCATGGTATATGATTATTTTAACTTAAGGCTGTATTCGGTTTTTTAATGTTTTGTTGAACATTTTTGTATCTATGTTAATCAGTGATGTTGGTCTATAATCCTTTTTGATAATGTCTTTGTCTGGTTTTGGAATCAGGGTATTGGTGGCTTCATAAAATGAGGTTGGAAGTCTTCTCTCCTCCTGAATTTTTGGAATAGTTTGAGAAGGCTAGGCATTAATTCTTTGAATGTTTGGTAAAAGTCACCTGTGAAGCCATTCGGTCCAGGACTTTTGTTTGTTGGTGGTTTTTGATTACTGATTTGATTTCGTTTGCAGTAACCAGTCTGTTCAGATTTTCTGTTCTTAATTCAGTCTTGGAAGATTGTAGAAATTTCTGCAGGTCTGTTTCTAGGAATTTATCCATTACCTCCAGATTGTTCAATTTGTTCATGTATAACCACTCATAATATTTTCTTATAGTCCTTTATATTTCTGTGGTGTCAGTTGTCACTTTTCTTTCATTTCTAATTTTATTTATTTGGGTCCCGTTTTTTCCTTCATGAGTCTGCTTAAAGGTTTATAAATTTCGTTTATCTTTTAAAAAACAGCTCTTGGTTTCATTGATCTTTTGTATTTATTTTAGACTTTATTTCATTTATTTCTGTTCTGATCTTTATTATTTCCTTCGTTCTCCTTACTTTGGGCTTTGCTTGCTGTTCCTTTTCTAAAGTATAAAGTTAGGCTGTTTATTTGAAGTTTTTCTTGTTTTTTGAGGTAAGCCTGTATTGTTATACATTTCTCACTTAGGACTGCTTTTGCTACGTCCCATAGATTTTGAATTGTGTTTTCATTTTCATTTGTCTCAAGGTGTCTTTTGATTTCTTCCTTGATCTCATTGTTAACCTATTCATTGTTTAATAGCATGTTATTTAGCCTCCATGTGTTTGTGTGTTTTCAGTTTTTTTCTTGTAATCGATTTCTAGTTTCATAACATTGAGGTAAGAGAAGATGCTTGGTATGATTTCAAACTTCTTAAATTTATTGAAACTTGTTTTGTGTGCTAACATGTGGTCTATCTTGGGAAATGTTCCATGTGCACTTGAGAAGAATGTATATTCTTCTGCTTAACGGTGAAATGCTCTAAAAATATCAGTTAAGTTTATTTGGTCTAGTGTGTCATTTCAGGCCATTGTTTTCTTGTTGGTGTTCTGTCTGGAAGACCTGACCATTGGTGTCAGTGGGGTATTATAGACCCCTACTATATTACTGTCGATCTCTCCATTTATGTTGGTCAATATTTGCTTTATATATTTAGGTATTCTTATGTTAGGTGCATAATTATTGACACAATTATCCTCTTGTTAGATTGATCCCTTTATCATTATGAAATGTCCTTCTTTCTACTGATTTGAACATTCTTACATCAACAATAATTGCAAACTTGTATGCTAAGTGCCACGAAAGAAGTTTTCAGAAATATGTGAAGGTTTTCAAAGGGGGTCATGCCTTCCTTCTGGTGAGGCCTCTGAGGAGATGGCATTTGAGCTGAGTACTACTGAATGAGAAGGAGTAGAGGGTATGGGATGGAGTAAGGGGAGAGCCTGCACTAGATTTACACAGAAGTTTCAATGTGTCAGAGCACTGCTTTGTCTGAGGAACCAAGAGAAAGTCAATATGACTATTATAGACAGAGGAAGGCAGAGTATGACAGTGACAGAGAAGACAAGGCTAATGAGGCAAACAGAGGCCAGACCAGTGGGTCTTGGATGCTTGGTCACCTAGATAAAAGACCACATTCCCCAGCTCCCCTTGAAGTGAGATGAGATTGTGTAACTACCTTCTAGCCAGTGAATTGTAAATAAATGTGTTGCTTGGCTCTTCAAAAACATCTCTTTAAAAGAGGTAAGGAGTGTGGAGCATCTAGTTTTCTTTTTTTCCCTCCAACTGAATGTAGAGAATGTGGCTGGTACTCAAGAACCCATCTTGAACCATGAGATGATAGGAAGATGTCAATCCTGACTACCTAGTTTCAGGAGCTTAAAAGAGGAAAAAACAAGGTTTAGAGTTGAAAATTTGAAATAGATCAAGCTGAGTTAGTTGTTGAAATCTTGGCAGGCACTTGATGATTTAAGGGGAAAATGTGGACTGAGAAAAGAAGATGGTCTAACAAGGAACCTTGGGACGAACCAACAGTTACAGAAAATGAACTGTCTGGGAGTCTGGGCTGGTAGATATGACTCCAGTTAGAGGCTCCAGTCTCCATCATCCCTACTCTAGGAGCTCCAATATCTTCCTCTAGAACTTCTTTATCTGCAAATGACAAGACTCTTCAAGGGTGTTATTGGTCCCAAAGGACTAATTCCTAAAGTTAACCATGAGCTTACAGAACTGGGACCTTTTAGTCCCCAAAATCTCATGGCCACAGGTCACTATTGTAGACTGGTAGGGCGCATTCTTCTCCCAGAATATTTCTAAGAATTTATGCAAATCAACCCACCCATTTCCCTGAGCTCAGCACAGTAGATGCCCAGTTGTCTCACATTTGAGTAACTGTTTCTCAGAAGTGACACTTTGCCTGATAAAAAAGATCAGTTGTCCTCCATTTCAGAAAGGAAAGAAGTAAGGAAAGGAAGAAGGAGGGGAGGAAAGAAGAAAAATAAGGGAAAAGAGGAAGGAGGAAGGTAGGAAAAAAGGAAAGAAGGAAACAAAATAAAGACGGACAGACTACCTTGCTGTATCTAAAAGGTGTGGCGAGGTAGGCAGTGCAGCCACACAGATACCAAGCTCCTGAGAGGGGCAAGTAAGATAAGGCTGGGAAGTGTTGCTGGTACTATGATCTGAATGTCTGTGTCCCCTCTAAATTCATTTGTGGAAGCCCTACTCCCCAGGTGATGACATCAGGAGTTGAGGGCTTTGGCAAGTGCTTAGGCCGTGAAGGCAGGGCCTGCATGAATGGAAACCGTGCCCTATAAAAGAGGCTTGAGAAAGCTCCCTCTCCCTTTCCACCATCTGAGGACCCAGTGATAAGACAGCTGTCTATGAACCAGGAAGCGAGCACTAGTACCCTGATCTCAGACATCCCAGTTTCCAGAACTGTGAGGAACAAATTTCTGTTGTTATAGCAGCCCAAGCGGACTAAGACACCTAGACTTAACAACATGGAGATCTGTCTCACAAAGACGCAGGGGTCAGATTCCACGTTGGAGCGGGTGAGAGGTATGACCAGGTGAGGAAGCAGCGTCAAAGTCTGTCTCTGGAGTCCCTGAGCTGGCCACTTTGCCTCCAGGTCCTCATGGAATCCTCACAGCTATCCTCAGGACAGGTATTAGAATCTTAATTTTAGAAGTAGGAAGTCTGAGACTCAAGAGGTTAAATGACCTGACAAAGGTCACAGAGCTCTGAGGAGTAGAACTGGGATTCAGACAAAGGTCTGTAAGCTCCAGCTCCTAAACCAGTGGTTCTCAAAATGTGCTTCCTGGACCAGCAGGGTCAGCATCAGACCTTGTTAGAAAAGCCAGTCATTCTAGAAATCACACACTCTGGGGGTGGAGCCAGCAACCGGTGTTTGGACAGGCACTCTAGGGAATACAGAAGTCACACTCAAGTTTGAGATCCACATCTCTAAGCCAGACCTGAAAATGGTACACACTGGCCTTCACCTCCTCTTTCTTAGACAAACTCAACTGTGGAGAGAGATTTAACTGACCAGATCGAAGCTTCAGCTCACCTGCTAGCCCTACCATTGGTATAGGCAGGGTCTCCCCAGGAGACTCCTAAAGGGAGTAGGTGCAGTTTGGGGTGAGAAGGAAAGGTTCACACCATCTTGGAATCAATGGGCAGCTGACATTTTGTCTTGAATGCATGGGATCATTTCTCCCTGCCTCTCTCTCTCTCTCTCTCTCTCTCTCTCTCTCTCTCTCTCTCTCTCTCTCTCTCTCTCTCTCCATCCCCTCACCCTCCTCATAGTCCCACTATTGTCCAAGTCATGTTTGGCTTTGAGAGGGAGTTGGTGGGGATGAAGGTCTATGGCACAGGCTTTAGGGAGTCTGGTCATTTCTGTTTCCCTGCATGGGCCAGGGTGACGATGATAATGATAATGACTACCATGTCTACAACCTTTACTTAGAGCCAGGCCATTTTCTAAGCTCTTCATATGCACTAACTCACTTAATCCTCATAATCTGGTGAGGGAGGTACTATTACTATCCCCGTGTCAGATGGAGAAACTGAGGCACAGGGAAGGTAACTTGCTCGCTGTCACACAGCTTTGAAGCACTGGAGCTGGGCTCTGAACCCAGAGGATGTTGCTGCCATGTCCACGCTCTTGGCTACTGAGCTATCCAACCTCCAAATAAGAGTAAAGATGGCTTTTTATATTCCAGGCACTGTTGAAAGTGCTCTCCCTATTAAAAAGTGGAATGTTCTTCCCATTGCGACAAGAGAGATATTTTCAGCTGACCCTCGGTGTTGGTGGATTAAACATTTGTGGTTCGGGTTATTTTTGATGACTGAGTGTGTGCGTGAATGCCTGTGTCTCACCAGGAGAAGTGGGAAAGGTGAAGGCAGAGATTGTTGCTCTTCCCATGGTGTCATGTTCTAAAATGAACCTGCACATCACACTTGTGGTTCCACCTTGGAAAAAATAAACCAATCCCCACTGCCAGTCAAAACAACAATGTTTGTGCAGGTCCGGTAATAATCGCTGGAACCCGCCGCCCTCCCTTCTGGCTTGTTGGCAGCGCCTTGCCCTCAGCTCACTCCCACAGGGGCCCTGTAGCCTTCTTTCCACGAAGCTCATGTTCTGGGGCTCGCAGCAGTTTCTGGCTGATTCAAGGCTCACCTTCTCTGGGAAGCCTTCCCGGATGGATGCCTCAGGCCTCTCTCTGGGCAGGACCCAGCATTTGAGAACTTGATGCTACCTCACCTCATTGTCCCTCTTCCTTTGACCTCTGTGATACAGGACTCCATGGTTTTCCCTCTACTCCTAAGTTCAATTCTTTCCTTCCCTTTTTTCTTCCTTTCCCTGGATTCCCCTTTCTTTTCCTTTCTTTCCCTTCACTTCCTTCCCCTCCCTTCTCTTTCTTTGGCATTCCTTTCTACTACTACCCATTCCTGCCTCTTTGCCTTAGCTCTCATCGTTCTTCTACTTGATCTACTTCCTCTTCCTCACCTGTCTGCCAGGGACCAGCTCAGGTCCTCATGCCTTGATCCAGCCTTTCCCGATGCCCACAGTCTGACCGTATCACCTCCCTCTCGGACTACCTACAGCTCTCCACCATCTAGGCAGCCCCACTAGCTCATGCATTCGACTTGCTCTCACCTTACTTGGGATTCATTTAAACATTTATTGTGCACCCCCCAGGAGCAAGGTCTGCCTCCTCTGATGCCTGAAATGCTTTCACTCATGCTTCGAAGCTCACCCAGACAATATCTCTTTATGTCTTGACTACTTTTGCCACAACTGAGCAGGTGTCCCCTGTGCTCCCATGTCTCCTGCATGTGGGAAATGTGGCTAACATATACGTGGCAGATACGAACAGTGTCCTGCCCACTATGCACTCACCATTCCCATGTACTCTGCAGGCTGCCATGACACATGTGTGGGTACTTGGCACATCCCTACTCAGGAAGCAGCCCTTAAACAGTGAGAAGTGGGATTTGGGAATTATATTCCTCAGCGTCCTTGCCCCTCATGGGGAGAACTCTGAGGCATTGCCCCACTCCCACTCTGGCATCCGGAGTTCTGGCATGGAGCCCCCATGGCCCACAGCAGTCATCTGCTCATTACCACTCTCTACAGTGGTTTCAGTTTCTTCTCTTGTTTCACTTCCTTGCTGGTGCTTCTTGGAGCCACTCCTTAAATAAACTGCTTGTAGCCAAATTCTAACCCATGATCTGCTTCTGTGAAACTCAAACAAAGAAGGCAAATATATAGAACTTACTCTGTGTTAGATATCTTTTACGTTCTAGATTTGCAGGAACTCATTTCATATATACAGCAGCCTCCCTCAGGAGGCAGAGATTGCTATTATCATTTCCATTTCACATATGAGGAAACTGAGGCACGGGGAGATGAAGTAGAATGGGTAATACTACTTTTCTGGGGACAGAGGGGATTTTTCTTTTTGTACACGAGACTTTCCCAGGACAATTCCCAGAAAACTGGGACCAGTTGGTCACCTCAAGGTGAAGTGACTTGCCCACAGGTGTGCGTGGAAGGAGGGGTGCTCTGGAACACCTGCACAGCATGAGCTACCTGCTACCAAATAGAGGGACCGCATTTTGCCCATTCCTGTATTTCTACATTTTGAGATGTTTGTTGGTGACTGAACTAGATGTTGGGGACAATAAAGAAACAAATGAGTGAGACACAGCCCTGCACTCAGGGAGCACCTAGTCAGATGTGGGATACATGGCCGCTGATGTCACAGAGCTCCCAGTCTGGTGGAGTTTCCTGTTAGGGACAGAGTCTGTCCCCTTATCCACGGTTTCTCTGCAGGGCCCAGCACATGGTTTAGGGGAAGCTTTTCTCCTTTCCCCATTTTGCTGCCTCCAGCCAGGCAGAGGCAGAGGAAGGAAAGGGTGACATGTTCTGCCTGGGATCTGGTCTGGGTCTCCACTCTGGATGTTACCCAGAGCAAAAACTGGAACCTCCCCCACAGTTAGGTGGTGGCTACATTGACTCCTCCATGGCTTGAGTCCAGTGCTTTGCGTCTCCATCCCCCAGCTGGGCTGTAGTTCGGTTCATTGAGTGGATGGAAGATTGATGAACGGGGTGCTTGGATCAGTCAGGCCCTTGCAGGGAGCAGATGGCACTTTCCAAGCGTCCGTTGCAGAGAATATAATGAAGGGACCACGCACAGAGTATGGGCAGGTTAGATGGTGTGACTCCCGGGGACTTGCATCGGTGGGGAGTCATTACCTCCCCTAGGCCTGAAGGCACAAGGGAGGGCTCCTGCTGGAATCCAGCCGGTGCTGCTACCCTGGGAAAGGAGCCGCCAAAACAGGGGCTGGGCCCTTAGACAAGGAACACAGCCACCGCCGAAATTGGGGCCTGCAGAAAAGGGGCAAATACACCAACTTCTCTCCCATCACTTTCCCTCTTGGGCCTAATCAAGTCAGAAGCCAAAGACCAAAAGAACCTAGTTAACTCGGTCTAAAGGGGGCCAGCTCCTGTCCTCCACCCCAGGGAGTTCAGGGGTTTGGAGAAAGTCAGCGAGTGGATGGGGAGAGGGAGCCAAGAGAGATTAACAACCAGAATGCTGCTGAAGGCTCACACCACCTGTCTCTGGCCCCACCCCCCAGGGCAGTGACCTGACCTCAGAGACCTGGCCAGCAGTGGGCTGGGAGCTCCTCCTCCAAAACACACACTAACCCTCTCGCTTTAGAGTTTGTTTCCTCTCCTCCCAGAGTGTTGGCACATTCATGCCCTCCATCCCCACCTTATTTCCTGCCCCTCCTAAGTCCACTAGAAGCCAAAGAGCAGGCGGGTCTAGGAGGTTTTTCTCAGAGGAAGAGGTGCAAAAGGACTCCATGAGCTGCCTAATAAAAGAGGGGGTGGGGTGGGGGACAGTTCAGTTCAGGAAGAATAGAAAGGATAGGGAACAAATACTTCTGAGCCCCATTTTGTACCAGATACAAACACGGGTGCTTTCTCATTCATTACTCCCTCCCTCCCATTCAGCCAAACATTCTTGAGGTTGACATCAGGATTTCCAGTTTAGGGATAGGGAGACTGAGGCTCTGAGAGGTTATGTGACTTCTCAAATGTTGCACAGCAAGCGATAAGAGTCAGGATATAGAACCATGTGTGCCTGAGTCCAGGGAAGAATAAATGAGGTAAAAGTTGGTCTGAAGAGATACAGAAAGGCTGGAATGTGGACAGAGGCTGAGCATAATCCCAACCCCAGGGGCAGGGGGCTTGATCAGGGGCTGGTGGGAGCCTGCATGGTTTTGTTTTCTCACTTCCGGAATGTGGGGTGCGAGAGTATTCCTGGCTCCTGACAAGGGTCAGAACTGGGGTGGGAGGTTTCCAGCTTTGGTTGCCTTTCCTGCCCCTAGGCTTTCGTCTACCATGAGCCCTTGAGGAGAGGTTTTGTGATTGAAGTGGAGGTAAGCTGGGAAAGGCCCTAGGAGTGGGGTAAGAGGACTTGGGAGAGGGATGCCGCTGTCTCCTTGGCTCCAAGAAACAATTTTACCTGGAGATGAGTTTTGGATAGCAAAGGGCAAAGGAGGGTAGGAGAGACAGGATCTAGCCCTGTGTACTGCGGGGAAGAGGCGAGAGGTCAGTGGGGCCAGGGCCAGGACCAGCAGTGTGTGTGTATGGAGGTGGGGGTGGGAGGACCAAGGGTGGTTTCATGAGGATAGAAGAGGGGACTTTAGGGCAGTGCTCTCTGGTCCTGGGGCCCAAGGGTGGAGAATCAGTGAGGTAAGAGCCCAGGGGAATTGAGGATGGGTGTGTCTCAGCATAGCTCTTGGTCCAGACTGAGGAGTCCTCTGACTCCCACTGAGCCAACTTCTTCCCCGGCCTGGCTCTTAAAATAATGGATACTCGACCCCCACCACTGCATCCCATCTAAGCCTTGAGGATTGGAAGGGCCATGAGGAATGGTTCTGGGGGAACTGCATATGAGAGAGAAACAGAGAGAGAGAGAGAGAGAGAGAGAGAGAGAGAGAGAGAGAGAGACAGAGAGAGAGAGACAGAGAGAGAGAAGAGAGAGAACTTACATCCAAATGCTCAAGAGGCCCCAGGAGATGGGTGGGACTGGGAACTGCCCTCTCTGAAATTCTGGTCTGTTAGAACAACCCAGACAAAAGCTGAGGGAATAGTAAAATTCAGACCCACTGAGGTTGGCCTCCTCTTCTATAGGTGAGGAGGCATAGAAAGGGGAGTGGCTGGTCAAGATCACAAAGGGCTTAAAGGAAGAGTCTTTCTGTCCCCAGAGGGCAGGTAGCAACTTATCTTTCCCACCAGAGGGCAGGTAGCAACCCTCATGATTACCTAAAGGGGCTGGTGGTTACCTTTGGTCTTAACGTCCACTGAAAATCTTATTTTCCTCATCTTAAAACAGCATTAAAAACAACAGCTCCTTTCTTACAGATTTGACGGGAGAAGTAAATGACTTAGTGTAGGTAAAGAGCTTAGAATAGTGCCTGACACATAGTAAGCATCCAACAAATATTAGGAAATGATGATGATGATAAAAGATGCCACTGTTTTAAAGGGAATGGAAACAGCATGTGACACTGAATCTGATCCTTCCCTGGCTGCGCTGAAGCCACAGGCTGGGCAGCCTGTCCAGGAGGGAAGGTAGAGGTGGTCGCTACTGTGAGGGGTCTGCCTTCCCCTCAGCATTGTGGGAGCAGCAGTGGCCAGTCCCCTGGCCCTGTGTTTGCAAACTCCACGTGTACTTCCTTGTTTCTGCCAGGAGGTTCCCTGGTGATTCATGTGTGTCCAGACACCTTATCCTGGCCAGTGGTCTGATGGTATCAGCTTCAGAGCCTCCTGGGGCAGGGATCAGTTCTGCGTCACTGCTTGCTCAACCCAGTCTGCTTGGCCAGCCTGGAGCCCTGAGAGGCGTCAGTTGAGACACTGCCTATCGCATAGCCATTGGCTTGTCTTGATCTCGGGGCCTGCTGTGGGATGCCAGCAACTGAAATGTACACCATGCTTCCTCTGGGCTGATCTCCTCTGGTACTTACTTACACACTCACACATTTAATCCTGAGGTATCAGCCCTGCTCATATCCCTATTTTGCAGAGGAGAAAACTGATGCAAATAGATTTTACGTGATTTCCCCAGGGTCACAGAGATGGTGAACGAGGCAGGGGGCTTCAAACTCAACACCTTTAACAACCACACCATACTGCTCTGAGGGGCTCCTTTTCTTCTCTTCAAGACCTTGGTGGCCTGGCCAGGGTCATGTGAGTGAATGATTCCTTGCCCACACACTGAGGGACAACTTTCTCAGGTTGTCCCTAGCATGTCATAATCATCCCTACTTCCTCTCCCTCTTGTCTATGAGGGAAAGATCTCACTGCCCATTTTATTCTATGATTTCTGTCCAGAGGTCTGATTCTCTGTTCCTATGCCTTTCCCAGATCCAGACCTCTCCAGGTGGCTCCCAAGATGGCTTCTTACCATCTCTCACCACTCCACAACCCCTCACTATTCATCCACCCCTTCCCACTTTATACTTGGAGTGAGAGATTCTTCTCACTGTGGAGCCAACATCTGCAGGAACTGGCCAATCAGAAGCTTCCTCTTCTCCCTGCCCCCAGCACCAAAGGTGGGTTCCCTCTGGGACAGGCATTCTGAACATAAGTACGGGTGTACATGGGGTGAAGGGTTGAATGAGAGAGAGAGGAACTCAGTTTAGAGATGTCAGGCATGAGGAGAAAGGGGTTCAAAGTGAGTTGGGACCACAGAGGCCAACCCAGCATTCTGACTCTCCTTTGTCTCCAGTTTTGAGGTCTTTCTGGAGTGTGTTAAGTGCAAAAGATGCCACTTCCAGACATTCAACAATCTCTTCCTCACCTCCATTTTCCTTTGCCCAGCCTGTGAGCCTTAGGAAGTGGGCATGGACATTGTTTAGTCACTGGTTTTTGCTCCAGAATCTGGCCTTGGCTCCACATAAGCCCAGGCCAGATGGTGCCAGCTGGATGGTGTAACAGCTCTTCCTTTGCAAAAGGCTGTTCCTGACCCAGTTCCACCAGTCCAAGGAAGGGCCATAGGCACCCCCTGGGTCCCTGAGACACTACTTGTAGGATGGTAGAGGGGAGAAGACCACTGAAGCCAAGAACCCAGCTGCCCCAGGTGACCCTCAGGTGCTGGCTAGGGGCTTCTGGATGGACTTGGGGACCTGGGTGTGGTGGGGACCACACCATTATGTGCTGACTTAGTAGCAACCCTGAGTGAGAGACAGAAGTGTTCAGTGTGAGATACTCTGCAAACAGAAGTGCCTTTTACAAACCCTACCTGGCGTTGCAGATTGTGGTTGGAGCCTTCAGATGCAATGGGGCAGGATGAGGCAAAGGGACCACTGTCCTGCCCTTGCCTTTTCTGTGGTGTGAGTGAGCAATAGATCAAGGATTCAGCAGCCAAATGAGACCAGCCACCTACTGGCTGTAATAGCACCAAGAGTTCTCAGCAAATCTTTAGTGGGTTTACCGGGAGGGTCTCTGGAGGTGTAGGAGGCCTGTACTCCAGCTCTTAATCCATTCCCTCCACCAGTCCTGGGCACACTCACCTGGGGAGGGGAGTAGTTTCTCTGGGTACGCTCCAGTCTCAGATGCTGCCTTTGTCTCTGGGTGTATGTGCATCAGTTTTGGTTGTGAGTGGCAGAAAACCCCCAATAATAGTGTTTAAAATAAGATTGACATTTATTCCTCTCTCACATAAATGAAGTCTGGTGTTATTCGGTCCATGTTTATCATGATGGCTCTGTAACCACAAGGAACCCAGGCTCCTTCTACCTCTCGTGTCACCAGTCTCAAACATGGCCTTTCCTCATGATGCAACATGTCTGCCGGAGCTCCACATCAGTATTGCAGCCAACTGAAAGGAGGGATTGGGAAGAGGACCACATCCTGCCCTCCAACCCCCTGCACCGAAAGTCACATCCCTAAGTCACATAGGATACTTTTCCCATATCCTATCGGGCAGATTTTAATCGTATAGCTGTACCTAGCGTCAAGAGAAGACAAAAAAAAAAAAATGTAGTCTTTAGTCTGAGTGGTCATGTACCAAGCTTAAAATAAGGGGTCTTGCTACTGAGGAAAAAGATGGAACAAATACTGGAGTATAGCTCGCTGTCCTTTCCACAGCATGAGACCTGAGAAGCGGGTACCAGATGCTGCATGATTCCCATACGCCCCTCCGGACAGCAGCCCGACTGTGGGGAGTGGGGCTCTGCCTCTTCGTTTCGGCTCTGCCTGCAGCTTCGGAGCTTGAGGTCCCCCTTGGAGCTGTGATGGTAGCAGAAATACGAACTCCCTGGGGTCTCCATCAAGGAGAGGATCAGTTTGATGACCAAGGCCAGCCATGCCATCCCAAAGAGAATCCACAGGGACACTGTGTTCTTGTACCACAGTGGGTACCTCGGGAGGGATCCATTCCTGGAGGAGAGGCAAGGTCAGAGGATGGAGGCCTGGGAAAGTCAGGGCCATGATCCCAGAACAGAAATGGATACACAAGGGTTGACACACACACACACACCCCACACCACACACACACACACTTATATCTATCTATCTATATCTATATCTATATCTATATCTATATCTATATCTATATCTATATCTATGCAGAATATGGCAAGTCCAAACTGGTCTGAGATTGCTGGCCTTGTGGTCACCTCCGTAACATTCTGGGAAGCCTCCCTGGGTTGGCACCTTGGGTTTGGAAACTAAATTTCCTCTTTGTCTGAGGCGTTCTGTTTGTGTTTTATTCCAGTGGTTCTCAAAGTAGGGTGCCTGGACCAGCCCCTCAGCACCACCTGAGAGTTTGTTAGAAAATACGAATGATTGAGGCCCGCTCCAGACCTATTAAATCAGAAACTCTGGGGGTGGGACCAGCAATCTCTGTTTTCACAAGCCTTCCAAGAGGTTCCGATGCCTGATCTGCCGTTTGCGTCTCTGTGTTGTTTTCTGTATATGAAGGGAGGCAGCTTGCCGTAGTTCTTACCAGCTGTATGACCTTCATTTGTCCGACTGTCCCTCACCTGTGAAATGAGGAAAATAATTTATCCCCCTTGGCTTTTAGGATGAAGTCCTAAATTCCTATCCCAAGGTACTGCTTCACTTCCCCAGCCTTGATCACACACCTTTCCCCTTTGAGCGTTGTGCTCCAGTCACTCTGATATTTTGCCCATTTTTCCATCGACCACCTTTCTTGCCCGGGGCCTTTGCACTTGCTGTCTTCGTGGATCACAATGTTCTTCATTTCCAGTTCCTCTTGGCCTGGTTTACTTCCCCTCATCCTTCAGATCTCAGCTCAGATGTCATCCCTCAATATCTAGACTAAGCCTCTATGTTACACTCTCTTAGTCCATGTGCTTTTGTTGGGTGAGTTACTTTTATCTCTGGGTCTCAATGTCCTCATCTGTAAAATGGAGGCAATGAGGGTTACCACCTTCCAGGACTGTTGTGACTGTCATGCAGGTCCGTGCATTGGAAGTGCTCAGAATGGTGGCTGGCACACAGTGTGCTGCATTGGTCACTGTTGTTGGGTGATTGTTTCACTCACCAGTGGATTCCCACACCCAGTGTCCCCAACACAGTCAGGACTGGATAAGAAATGTCTGAGGAAAGGGGTGAATAGGGGTGTCTATGAGGCGGAGATAAGTCCTTTCAAGGGCCTGCTTCATAACTTAGTTCTTCCCTGTTTCCTGTCTGCCTCCCTCATCAGGCTGGGATCATTCAAAGGACGAAGATCTGTCCTCCTATTTCCTCGACATCCTTCTCTGTTTTAGCTGTCTGTACGTCCCCTCTGTCCACCTCTCCATTCTGTTCTGCTGGCCCTGAGACAACCTCTCCTGCCCTCCCATACTTAGGTCCCTTGCTTGGGCAGCAGCTCAGGGAGGAGCCCGCAGCCCAAGACCCGACCTTGACCGGCAGGAACCAGGATTGGATTAGGCTGATTGGGTTACAGGGCCACCATTCCGCTGGCGGTCCCAAATGAAATCAGCAGTGAGCTAGCTAGCTCTTTGCCCCTGCCACCCGCCAGCTCAGCTTGCTCCTGGCGACGGAGGGGAGGTGTTCCTTTCCCCATTTATTTCATTTTTTTAGCCCAAATCATAAGTGGCAGGAGACCTAGCAGCTGGCAAGGCGCTTAACTGAGTCACAAATGTAATAGCAGGAGCTATGGGGCGAGGGAGGAGCAGGGGGCTGGGCCCTGGGGACTGTTCCTGTACTGCTTTGGGCAAAGAGGAACAGCTGAAGACAAAGTCCCTTGTGGCTGCGTATGTGTGACTACATAGTGACAATGGATGTGACAATGCCTGACGTCAGCATTCCCATCCATGAAAGAGATTTGACCTTGTTCCTGGAGGACAAGGAAGGCTGAGAAATGTGGGAAAGAGGGAAGAGTGGTGTTTGTTTCCTCTCTTTGTGGAAGATTCTGGAACGCATACATATGAAAAGCCCTGACTTGGGAGTCTAAACTAGACCTTCCCTAGGCTTGCCTGTTTTATGGGCTTAATCGGCTTCTTTCGTTCACCTGAAGATGAGGCAGTCAGGGATTTCAGTGCAGTGACTTGCCACAAGGCACTGGCATGGCTACAGATGGAACCAGAGTGAGGAGCAAATCTCTGGAGATGTCGCCAAGCTCTGCCCGCAGCACCTTCAGTGGAAGCGGTCTGCCTGGGTAGCTCCTCTGGGCTTTAAAGGGCTCTTGTGGGGTTGAACTAGGCCTCCTGAGTCAGGGTGTTTGGTGGAAGGGTGTTCTGGGAGGCCTGTGCCTTATACCCCAGACTCCCCTGCCTGGCTGTTCTCCACGGGGTGGCTCACAGGGTAGCGGAGACCCTGATCAGCCTTCCTTCCCCTGTAGAGATGGCCATGCTGATGTTACTGCCCCTCCCTTGATGGTGGAGGCCTTTACCCCCATTTCCAGGGTGCACTTGTCTAGAGAGGGCTGCCGCTTCATCCTCTGCCCTGCCTCAGTGGACTGCGGGGCCTCAGAATATCCTCAGAGAGATTCCCCTCAACCCCATGTAGGCTGTCCCTATTGTCTCCTCCCACCAGGACCAAACTTTGGGAGCCTTGGTGATCTGCAGAAACCAAGAAACTGTAGCTGGGGGTCCTGTTCCCGCTTCTTTTTCCTCTCCTTGCACTGGGCTCCCTCAGAGACCCAGGCCGTTTGGGCTTCTGGGTTTAGGACTATCACTGGGGCCGAATCCTGAGTTTCATCCTCTGAGCCCTGGTTGGGAGAGGCTGCTGCAGGGCCTGTCAAGGGCACACGCCCTGCGTGTAGGCTGCTACTGCCGGCTGGTAAGAAGACTATTTCCAGGTGGTCCAGGTGGGAGGAAGAGCGCTCAGAGTGGAGAGGGAGTGGGTCTCGACGCACAGAGGGCCTCTGCAGTCCTAGTCACGGCTTTTGGACTCCATCCTGACTATGGGAACAACCGAAGGTTTTCAGAGAGCGAGGCAGGTGCCATGACAGTACTTGTCATTTTTAGAGGTCATAAGAGCGAGGGGGGACAGGGATAGAGAGACCGCACACATCCATAGGTTCCATCTTCATTGTGCTCTGTGTGAATACAATCCCTTAGGGCTGTGTAGGGCTCCATCTGCCCAACCAGCCAAATACAACTGCCCTGCCTGGACTAGAGAAGTTGCAGCGGGAACAGAGAGGAGAGGACAGATCTGAGAACCCTTCTCGGAGCTGTGAGCAGGCAGATGTGGCCCTTGGAGCTGCAGGGCTCAGCTCTCCTCAGATGCATTTCTCCACCTTGAGGGTAGCAGTGGTAGCAAAGTCCACTTGGAAGAAACTTTCCTGTGGATTTTCTTCCAGAGAGACGGGCTCCGTTCCAGGACAAAAAATATCAGGAAGGGGCAGTATGAGGCACTTGACAGGTCTTCCCAGAGGAAGAGAGGTTCAGGGGAGGGGACATTGCACACAGGCCAAAAGACGGTGAGGAGGTCTTTGCCATCACCTAGCCCAGGCACCGCATTTAACAGACAGGAGCACTGAGGCCCTGAGAGGGGGTGTGAGGTGGTCTGGAAAGAGTATGATTTTTGGAATCAAACTCCTCAGATCAGAATCGATATCTCACTAGCTGTGCAATCTCAGGCAAATGGCTCGGCGTCTCTGCGCTTCAGCTTCCTCCTTAGTAAAATGGGGTGACACTCAGTGCTCTAGGTTGCCTGATGAACTAGACGTTTATTACTTTGGTAAAATCTCGTTTCAATGTTCCAGGCTGGGTTTTGTCTCCAAAGGAGTGCAGAAGGGCAGGGCTCACCCCCAACTTAGAGCCACGGATCTGATGAGTGGGTGCACTGAGCCCCATGTGGTGGTGGCCAGTCCTAATACAGTAAACCCTCAGGTGTGAGAGTGGAGGGACATGTTGAGGCTGAGCGGGAGGGTCCGGCCACACCTCAGGCCCCACAGAATGTCCTCCACTGCCACCTGCTGGGCATCTGCCTCAGCTTTATTACGCAAGGCTTCTAGAGCCCTTGGCTTGCCTAGGTTGCATGGTGACCACTGATTAAATCCCACCTTGGGACCTTGGGCCACACAATCCATTCAATCCAATTGTTTTCCAGTGGGGATGGGGAGGCGGGGGTGACCTGAGTCTCCGGACTCTCCAGCCTGACCCTAGTGGGCCCCAGTCCGGGGCATTGGGAAGCTTGGCATTTCATGGGGTAGGGTCAAGTGGGCAGGAGAGACCCTGGGACAAGGACGGACTGGGCTCCCCTTATCTGATGAGCTCTAAGAATGATAGTTGAGTCTGTGGATGCATGAGGCTTTCTCAGCGCCCCCGCAGTGAGACTTATAGCCCGAAGCACTGGTTCAAACTCCAGTTGTCACTTTTTGGCTGGGTGACATTAGCCTTGTCACATAACAAAGTTGGGTTGAAAATGCCAAGGACCCTGTCCTCTGGACTTTGGGCCTCCAAGCCCCCGAAGGGACTGATATGCAGCAGGTGTCCGTGGACACAGCTATGGGAGCAGATGAATGAAGCACCAGGTGCCAGGCAGCAGAGTCTCCGACTGCTCCTCCCCCTCCTCGCACCACCCGCTGGGAGCTCTCACCAATCACACAGTCCCGGAAGCCTACTGTGCTGAGGGTGACGAAGGCGAGTAGAAGCCCTCCATGTAGTTCCAGCCCTCCATGTGGGAGAAGAGCAGTGGGGGCAGCAGCAGGAAGAGCAGGAGGCCCGAGAGGAGGGCGCTGGAGCTTGCCAGCCAGCGGGCTTTGACTGGGTCCCGTGGGTACGCTCGGCCCTCACTCCCCTGTGGCCTCTGCCCAGTGCAGGGGTTGGGAGCAGACAGGCTGAGGGTACTGAGCTGCAGGCAATAAGGAGGGGGCTGCCCTCGGGGCCTCTCCAGGTGCTTCGTGCCCTTCCTGTCAGCCAGGTGCCAAGGTATCTACCCACTGATGCCCTTTCATTACTAAAAACTTTCTTTCTGGGCAGCGACCCCCCAATCTTACCATTCCCACCAGTAACTCCAATTCACAGAAGTAGCTCCTGCTCCCACCAGCGACTCCCCCACCCCAGGTCCCCATTCCCACCACAACTGTCCTTTTTTATTAAACACTCTCACTGGGGGCAGGGACTGCCCTCGCCATCACTGGCTCTGATTGCCAGCAGGATCCCTCGTTCCACAAAGGACCTGCTGTTCCCCCACTCCTGTGGCCCCTCACCTGCCAGGCACCTCCCAGCCTGCGGGTGCAGCTGTGCACACCCCGCTCCATGAGATGCCCCAGGTGGTTGAGCACAAAGAGGTTGAGCGGGATCCTCACCAGAGCAAAGAAGATGCAGAAGAGGCGGGCGGCTATCGTGCGGGGGCTCAGGTTGCCATAGCCTGAGAGAAGACAGGAATGCTTCAGGAGACCTTTCAATCCCTGGGCCCCCCATTCCTAACCAACTCTAGATGGGGGGCCCTATATATCCATTCCCTCCTTCCAAATGGGAGTTATGCCCCATATTTTACAGATTGGAAAACCGAAGCTCTAGGAGGGCCAGCAGTGTGAGTGAGCACAAACCCACAAAGCATGAGTTTTTTCTCTCTTCACTTCTCTCTTCACTGTCTTTTCTCTCTTCACTTCCTCCCTCTCTGGGTGGGCAATAAGATGGGGAACAGGGGAACGTGAGGCTTTGGAGCCTCTAGTCACTGTACCTCTGGGATCTATTGCCCCATTCAAGCTGAGACCGTCTCCAGGCAGCTTCCAGCCCACAACTGGAAAACGGGCACCAAATCTGGGCCACCCCGGTCTGATGCAGCATCCTTCTAATAGACCTTTCCAAGCCTCGGTTTCCTCGTCTGAAAAATAGGGATGTTGATGTTCATCGCAAGGTGTGGTGTGGGAATGAAAGGAGACAAGGAAGATGTGCTGTAGGTGGGAATGTGAGCCCTCAGACATCTAGTGCACAGGGGGTGCTAAATAAATGTTTGTTGCATGAGTGCATGGATGATTGCTAGAACTCCACTGAACCAGCTTCTGGTGTGAGGACATCAGAGGCTTCCTCTAAAGCCCCGTCCATCTTCTCCTCTTGGTCTTTACAGGTTCCTTCTCTAAAGGAAGAAAGTCTCTTCACTTGGCATCATGAAGAGATAAGCTTCTTGGCAAACCTCTCTGCCTCCTCACCAACCCCTTCCCTCCAGCTGTAGGTCCTCTCCCATGCCCCCAGTCCAAAGACTCTCTGTCCCTGGGGGTCTTTTCATTCAGTTCTAACCTGTGGGATGGTAGCTCTTAGATTATAGATTTGGGAGGACCCCTGTGAAGGTGTTTGCCTTTCCAAGGCTGACAGGAAATGGGTGTTTCTCCTTCCCATTATTCTCAGTTAGTCCTCAGGTCAGCAGAATCAGTAGATGTCAGTGAAGCCCTCACCTACCTGTTGAGTGCTCCATCTAAGTGAGAGGTGTCTCACTTTAGCATTTCTCCTACCTGTCACCGCTTTCACTTTGCTAATCCACCCCTAGGACACTTTGCTAGGGTCCTCTGTGGTGGGGCTCCCCTGTACCTTCTCTGAAATCAGTCCTTAGTCCCAACCCTCTCATTTACCTGGTCCTCCTTACTGTTCCCACAGGGCCTTTGTATGTGCTAGTGGAAGGTTTCCCAGCTACCTATATGGCTCGCTCCCTTATTCCGTTCATGTCTCTGCTTCAATGTTATCATATCAGTGAGGCCTTCAATTATCACCCCATCTACAGTGGCCCCCTCATCACTATCAGACTCACTGATGGCTTTTTTGTTACATGGCTTTTTTTCCCCCTAAGCGCCTCTCATAATCTGAATACTGTCTGTGTATCTGTTAGTTTGTTATGTATTTCTTTACAGTAGAATGTCAGCTCTCCACGGGCGGGGACTTGCCAGCTTTGCTCATCATTGTATCTTCAGCACCTAAAACTACTGGCCCATACTAGATACTCAGTCTTTTTGTTAAACGAATGGATGGATAGATGAGTGAACAAATGAGCAAGCCAGGGATGGAGTTTATAGATGAAGAATGATTTGGGGCTTAGACCTATCCTGCTGGTCCAGAAGTGTTTCATGTGCCTATCAGACCCTGTTTCATTCTAGGGCTTGGAAAGTACAGTCCTCACAGGGTGCTGGTCCTGAGGTACTGGAAAGAGTAGACAAATTCCACCTCTGCTGATTACCAGTGAGATGACTTATATGACCCTGGGGACATCGTACAACTTCTTTGTGCCTCAGTTTCCTCATTTGTGGCATGAAAATAATAAGTTTTATCCTTGGAGATTGGACCTGTGGACAAAATGAGATCCCCTTGCAGTGCCTGGTACAAATAGACCATGCATGTGGGCTGGGGCGGGGCCCCCCTCCCTTGGCCGTCCTCCCCCTCAGAGCTGGCTCAGACAGCTTTAGGGCAGAACTGAGTGGTGAGGAAGGAACAAGGAAATAGTTCAGGCTAGGAATCGTACTTCTTGGAATAGACAGGCTGTGAAACTCTGAATTTGGACAGCCAAAGTCATGAGTTGGGGGCAGAGGGTGTAGGAAGTGTGGGGTTCAGAGACTAAAGATCCTCACGCATCTGGAAGGCCTGGCCCACAGTGACTGTACATCAATATCCCTTCTTGCCCCAAACTCAATAAATGCTGGTAGAATGAGTATTTTTGGAATTCATTACTGTGCCAGTGTTTGTTGAACACCTGCTGTATGGTGGTCCTTGTATCAGATCTGAGGGGTATAAAGATGGATGAACACCATCCTGGCCAGTCATTCCAGGGCACATGGTCAAGGAGTCTGAGGGGCCTCCCAAGCATGCTTGCCTCAAGGGGAGGATTGTCCAAGCTCCCGTGTAGCTCTGACACCTTCTTGCAAGAAGTACTGGCTGATGTGAAGCTAGATAGAGAGTCCTTTGGGTGCTTGCCTGCTCCGTTCTTGGAGAACAGAGGCTGGTTTCTTGGGGAGAGGATCCTGGCTGGCCAAGAGCTGATGGAGGTAGTCTGAACCACCAGTGATGTCAGCCTGCCACCTGGTGGTAAGTCCAGTGTCATGCAGGAACTGGGGCCTGGTGCAGGGCTGGGGGTGGGGCTGCCTGACTTATTTCCTGGATCTCGGAGCTGGAGGGATCTAGGCTGCTTCTTTCTTTCCCCACGCAACAGCCCCTAGGACAAGTTTCACTGTGCTCTCAGGAGGGCAGGGTTAGAAGAATGGGAGGGTCCTGTGTATGAGGAAGGAAGGGGGCTTAGAGAAGATAGTGATGGCAGTAAGGGAGTACTTAAGTGAGCTGAGAAGTCTCTAGGAATGGCCACTTCTCCCCAACGGCTGAGAACAGGGAGTTAGTTTTGGATTTCTACTTGTCCCTTCTTTGCCTCCTCTCCCCTCTCTCCCGCGCCCCCCCCTTCCGTGCCCCTGGTCTCAGTGTTGGGTGAACTCGGTTGAGGAGACCGAGACCGAGACACAGGGCTCAGAGCACCTTTACTGCTGCACAGGGGAGGTCCTCTACTTCCTGAGAATTTCTGTGAAACAGAGCAGTGCTTCTCAAACTTGATCTTGCACACAAATTCCTAGGGACCTTGGTGAAGGGCAGAAACTGAAACAGCAAATTTGCAATGAGCCTAAGATTCTGCTCCCAGGTAGTGTCCACACTGCAGGGACTGACTACACATGGAGTCTTGAGGCCCTAGTAACCCCTCCAGAAGGCACTGGTCCCCTGACCCTTAGCAGGAGGCCACCTTCCCCAGCCCTGCCAACTTGGCCCCATTCCGCTCTTACCAATAGTGGTGATGGTGGTCACAGAAAAGAAGAAGGAACCCATGGGTTCCCAGCGCCCCATGCTGGTGATGTTGTCAAGGATGATGTTCCCACTTTGGTATGCTTGGATGATCCCCTAGGGGAGAGGCTGCAATGACCACCAGATTCCACTGGTGACTAGGCTCTTGCACCAAACCCACATACATGAGAAGTGTGCGCGCACAAACACACACACACACACATACTCACGGACAATCCTCACAACCACTCTTTGATCCCAGCCTGTCCTGGGCCAGGAGACTTTTCCACTTCAACCAGGGGCTCCCCAGGGGCAGGGACCAGGTGGGACAGTTCCCTCCAATTCTCTTTACCCTAGAGCCCAAGTCAGCCAGGATATCTCACTGGATAGAGGAACACCATTCATTTTCTTCTCTGCTCACTTCCATTCTTGCCACAAGCACTAACCAGGCACGGCATGTGGTGTTTTAGGGGACATGAAGATTAAAGAGACATGACCTTGGTCCTCAGTGAGACCGAGACAAACTTAACTCTAATGTAGTGCCTTCAGTGCACCTTCAGACATTAAGGCAGTGAAGCT
Source organism: Eonycteris spelaea (assembly GCA_003508835.1). Classification (NCBI taxonomy): domain Eukaryota; kingdom Metazoa; phylum Chordata; class Mammalia; order Chiroptera; family Pteropodidae; genus Eonycteris; species Eonycteris spelaea. The sequence continues at coordinate 4,249,582 of PUFA01000069.1, forward strand.
GCATGATCCTGGGCAAGGTGTTCAATTTCTCTGTGTCTCAGTTTCCTTATCTGCAAAATGGGAAGACCAATAGCACCTACTTCACAGAGTTGTCGTGGGGGTTAAATGATGTCCTAGGTGTAAAGACTTAGAATAGCACCTGGACATGGTAAATGTTAGTGGTTGCTGTCATCATCATTGCTATGAATATAATGCTGTAGGAATACAGAGAGGAAAGGTGTTCATTCTGATTGGGAGGGGGCAAAGGCTTTATGGACGGGGTAATTTTTAGTTGGAACTTCCTTGAAGTTCCAGATAGGATTGCTCCCAGTGGAAGGACAGTTAGGTAGATGGCAGGCAGTTCTGCACCTGTGATCTTGACTGGGGAGGCTGAAAGGTTGTTTGGAGTCAGGCCATGTTTGGCTGCGCCATGTCAGGGATGGAGCTGAAGGCCACTGAGCAAAGGAGAGGCAAGATCAGGTTGTGTGCTCTGTGGCAACTGGCAGGGTAGAAGATGCTGGCAGGCTGGAAGAGAAAAAACTCCTGCAGGGGTGAGTGATGGACAGGCTTGGTTTGCATGTTGGTACAGGGTGGAGACATTCAGAAGCCTATTTGATGTGGTTAGTGAGGGAAGCATCTAAGGCCACTGTGAGCGTGTATGGATGTGAAGCCAGTGGCAGAGACTTAGAATAGGTGGAAGAGGAGGACGGGGAGGAGGAGGGCTGCCTGCTCTTGACCTTGGGGGGAATTCAAGGGCTGCTAAGAAGTTGCATGTACATTTCTACACTCAGCAGGGAGATCTGTGTTGGAGACACCATAACCTTATTTTTGGGTATGAAGCCACAGAGGGGTTGAGTGAGGTGTGAAGGGATTGGAGCAGGAGGCCAAGTGTACAGAGAGAAAGCCCGCGGGGACCCTCGGGAAACACCCACACCCACAAGTCCACACTGAGGCAGTAGTCATGGAGGTTCACAGACCCAGCAACCTGGCTATGTAGCCATGTATTTGAATTCAATCTCTCTGAGCCTCTCCGTTTCTTAATCTCTAAAATGGAGATGATAATGCTTCCCCTCCTCCACACGCCTGCTGGCTTGGATCCCCATCTTCTGAGCCGTCTCTGTCCTCAGGGACCTTAATATCCTCTTGGCCGCTGCCCCTTTCGGCCCCTCGGTGTTTCTGCGGCTGGGGCGGCGCGCCTAGCCCCTGTGACCAAAAACTCAGAGTAACGAGGGGCCCGCTAAAGAGCTCCCTTGCGTCCGCCCCTGCTTCTCTCGGACCCGGGCCTGCGCACTTGGAGTGCCCAGACTCTGGCACATGAACCTCCCTCCGCCTCTATTCCGCTCACCACCAGGACAAGCGATCCTGCGCCCCTGTCTCCCCAGACGCTGAAGGTCGTGCCCTGGGTCTTGCATATTCTTAAGCACCGCCCAGTGTCCCCTGCCCACCCCCGCCCCGCGCTCGCAATTCTCATATTTGCACCCAGCGTTCCTTTAAGGAAGGGGTCAGGCGTGCCTTTCGTCCTTCGCCCGCGGTCTGATCCGGACACAGAGCTGTGACTTCCCAGTTCGACCCCTTCCCTGTCACCTCCCAAGCCAGCCAAGCGCGCCCTGCCCCTGTTCTGACCCGACCCGGTCGCCCCAGGCAGCTCCCGACACGGGTAAGCGCGCCCCCTGTCGTCCTCATGCCCAATTCTCATGTTTGCTCCACGCAACCCTCGCGCCCCTAAAAGGGCGACGTGGAGAGCCGCACTGAGCATCTCGGTCGCTTAAAACCTTTTCCTGGCTATCCAGCCCAACACTTTCGTCCCCCACCCAGCCACGCTCTCCCTCTCATCGTCACCCCGTCTGTTTCCTCCACCCCTCTATTGGGGTTGTGCTCCCGGCATTTCCCTGTCCGGAGCCAGCGCTTCCCTTTTCCGAAATTCCCTGCTGCGCCCGGCCGACCCCGTTCGCCCCTGACCCGGATCAGTGAGTCCAGCGCCGGGCCGTCCAGACACGTGAAGTTTCTCAGCAGCGCCCACTTGTCGCGCTGGAATCTCTCGCTGGAATCCTGTGCCGCGGGGCCCTCCAACACCCAGAACACGCCGGTGCCCAGAGCCAGGTAAGCCAAGTAGGTGAGTAGCAGTAGCACGGTGCCCGGCACCGCGCAGCCCCGAGCTCTCCCTCCAGCACGGCCTGGGCTCGCGGTCTGCACTTAGCGGGCCAGGACTAAGACAGAAAGGAAGGGCTGGGAGCTCAGTTGGTCCCTTCTCTAGCCAGTTTTCTCGAGGAGGCTTGCTGGATAGCCGTGCCCCACCCCACCCGGATCCAATCCCAGGGACAAAAAGAGGCCCTGAATGTGGGCATCTGGCCCCGCCTCAAATGTGTACGGAATGCTCCCATCTTCCCCTGCCCCAGGCCTAGCTCAGGGAGAAGGGGAGGGCTGCTGAGTGACAGCAGATGCTGAGAAGGAAGGGGCCCAGGGCCCTTAGTGTTCTGTGGCAAACAATGGGAGGGACTCCTGGAGACCACACTCAGGGGGAAGAGAAAATAGAAACCAAGTTTATTGTCTTAGGGCCCCCGCCTAAGTTCTTGGACCCTGGGACTATCTCCAAGGACTTGCTGTCTGTCAAGTCCTCCCTGGATCTTTCACACCATCATCCTTTACTTTGTGTACCCAAAGAGGATGACTCCAGATGATGATCACTTGTCCATGATCTTGGGAGGCAAAGAAGCCTTGACCAGTGGCTTGTCCATTCCCTGCTTCTGAAGAGGCCCCTAACTCCCTCCTTCTACCCAGAATGGAGGAGGGGTACTGGGTAGGTAAGGAGTCCATGGGGGTCCTCAGCTTCCCAGGCCTCCCTTCCACATCAGGAAGTCCTGGTATATAACTATGTTTCTTGCTACTGTAGACCCTCGCCACCTAGAGCCCCTCTGCTTCACAGTCTTGCTTTAGTCCTGTCCAGAGGTCCCCAGCCATGTCTGGGCCTGCCTTGCTGCTTGGGTGCTGGGAGGGGTAAGGGCCAAGAAGCTGGGCCTTGGGATGGACTGACTGGCTTAAATCTTTCCTTGCCTTCTGACCCTAGATGCCACAATCTGTTAGGAGAAAGGCCAGGGCAACAGAGCTTGTTCCCAAGGAAGTCCAGGCCTCCATGGAGCTCATTTTCCTGGAAGTCTCCTGGGATCTGCTGGCTCTCCACTTTCCCAAGGAAATATGTGTTTGGAACGGCTCTTAAGACAGGAGCCCAGAGGGCACGATGAGGTCAAGGGGAGCCCTGGGTGGGGTCAGAGGAGGCCGTGCCCAGGAAGGTAGATGGGATATCCACGACCTCCTAAGCCTTCCTCACAGACTACTCTAGACGTCTAGGCAGAGGCAACTGGCAGGCTTTGAGAGGCAGCTTACTTGCCCCTCAGTGTAGCTTCCTGAGGGCAGATATCCTGTTTGCACTAAGATGCTCCAAAGTGTCTGTCCCTCTCCTTGACCCTCCTTGTCAGCCATTCCCATGGACTCTTATCATACTCTGGTCTGCTCTTGTCATGGCATTTTGGGCATTAGGTTGGGGTTGCCTTTCTACTTGGCTAGATGCACATGGAAGGCAGGAACTTTCCTTGTTGTCCTAGAGCCTGGCATAGTGTCTGACACATAGTGGGGGCCAGACCATTGCACATTGTGCACGTGTCCAGGGGGCAAAAGTAAAGTTACCCTTTGTTTGCTGTCACATACAAGGTTTCCTGGGAGGGGGGTGTGGGGAGGGCAATGGGATTCGGTCACAGTGATCCAAATCTGGTTACTTTTGATGGGGAAAAGGGTAGGGGTTCTGGGACAATGGTGCACATCTCACTCCACATGCATTGGTCTCCAATTGTGTCTCTATATCTCCTTTCTTGGACACTCCTGCCTCTTTGCTCTTTCCAGAGTGTTCCTGAGACCAGCCCTGGCTGGGAAATGAGTAGATTGGGAGAGGAGCAGCCTGGAAATCCAGAGGGTGTATGGGCTGGGATGAAGAAGCTGCAAGGGGCTCCTGGGGCCACTGGGAGGCCTCATGCAGAGATGGGGATCTTCTGAGGTCTGGGGAGCCCATCTATCTCTGGGGCTCCCCTTACCTTGAGGCCAAGGTCCCTGCTGAGCAACCAGAGCTGGGAGCATCTCTGCAGAAGCAGAGGGCCTAATGGGAGGACCAGCGCCAGCCACGCCAGGCCCAGGAGGATCCAGATGGCTGCCAGGCTCCGGTACACCGAGATGTAATGCCTCCTGGGGTCTGTGCCTGGCAGGGAAGGGGGACATAATGAATGCCAGGGATCTGAGGGTACAGCCTGACCCCAGGTTCCATAGGGGCCCCTCCAGCCTCCTCATAACAAGGATCAGCAATGGAGATCCCTGGGATAAGGTGAAAGGTTCCAGACTAGCAGCTTTTGAGGATGTGAGAATCCACACAGCCTCAGAAATCATTCGTCATCTCCAAAACAAAACAAAACAAAACAAAACCAAGGGCTATCTGATGCTCAATAATTATACCCCACCGACATTTCCCCATCCCTCAATTCTGGTGTCCCCCACCCTGAGATATGTGACTGCCCAGTTCTCACCAACAACATAGTCCCCGAAGCCGATGGTGCTGAGAGTGATGAAGGCAAAGTAGAAACCTTCACAGAAGCTCCAGCCTCCACGTGGCTTGAAGACCTATGGGTGGGAAGACGAGAATGACCAGTGTCCCCAAGGTCAGGAACAGAGACAGGCCCAGGATCCGACGTAGCTGAAGGGAGGGAAGAAGTCTGCCTCTGAGTCCAATAGGAAGGCCTTAGGATTGTATGGGGACAGGATCTGGGGCAAATTTGAGAGTGGGCCTGGGTCATAGCTAGGTCCCTTTCCTGCCCTGCAGACCTTTGTAGTGGGGCTTGGATCTCTGTGTGTGTGGCATCTTGCCTAAGTCAGGGAAAGATTATGTCAGAGGGATTGCAAGTGTCTGGGTCAAGTCAGAATTTGAAGATTCCTTTGGGCTGGGAGAATCCACTTGTACAGGCCCCCCGGGGACTCAGATCTGGGACAGCAGACACTCACCAAGCTGTCTCAGATTCCTCTGCATTCTTGTCCTTCTAGTGTGCCTGGCTTCTTAAGGGACTGGCCAATAGGGTGGGCACTGGGAGCGTGCTGGGTGGCCTGGAGTTTGTTTTTAAACACAGGAAAGGATGTTGGAGTTCTGTGATGACCACTGGGATGCGCTGTGTTGGCCAGCTGTCAGCAGGTGGCTTCCAGCTGTCAGCTCTGTTAGGACGTACAGCAGCTACTGCCTGCCTGGCCCAGGGCATGTCCTTCCCAGAAAGGCCACTCTAGTGCCTGACTGTGGCAGGTGTATAAAGTCCTAGTCATTTCAGCTCACCGTGGGACAAATCCAATGGTTTGCACATGCTGCAGACCTCTTCGAGCGGCTAGCCAAGTCTTTGTCCAGCCTTCGTCACAATTTAACTTCTCCCTCTGCCCAAACCTTTTCTTCCATAGTTGCCTACTTCATATCTGCTTGCTAAACTCTGTCTCAGTATCAGCTTCTGGAGGACTCAACCTGAAATAGGTTCTGTCATGGCAGGGCTGTGGGAGGAGGGTCCCTACCTGGGAGCGCCTGGGCTGGTCTTCCCACCTCTCGAGGGTGGTCAGGTGGCCACGCAGCCCTGTGCCCAGGTGGTTGAGGAAGACCACGTTGAGTGGGATGCCCACCAGGGCATAGAAGACACAGAAGACCTGGCCTGCCTCGGTGCTGGGTGCCAAGTTCCCATATCCTGCAGAGGAGGAATGTGCAAATGTGGAAAGAGAGGGTTCAGAACTCCCTTCCCCACAGACTGTTCTTCCACCACCTCTGTGGGGAGAAGGGGAAGCTCCCCTGTTCTCATGAACACTCTCCCCCATTCTCTGCTAGAATGATCTCTGTGTAAGAATCCTGCTGTCTTTTTAAAGGCTGACCTCTAGGAGGCGCTCTTGACTGCAGCCCTCTTCCTCTTTTCTAGATGAGATTCCCCTTAGCTGCTCTGTGTCATTCTTACCTAATTGTTTACTTTGCCTCATACTATTGTTTCTGATGTGTTTATCGTTGATTGGATCCGATGCCCCTTTAGGGTCGAGTTTGGGTCTGATCCAAGTTTGTACGTATCCCCTACCTGGACTTCGTCCTCTGCCTTGCATGTCACCTGAGCTCAAGGAAGATGTTGGACTTAATTGGACTTAATTTGTTGAATGGGGGAGACCGGGGTTAGTAGGGGTCTGGTGCTTTCCTTGTGGGAGGTAGAGTGGGTTTTCTGGCTAAGGGGTACAGCAGACATTATCAGTGTCCTGTTCCCTTGGAACACCCCGGGGTATCACATGAAGCTTTGTGGACAGTTCCTGTATACACAGATGACTTCCCACCCCAACTGCCTGCATCACTCTCTACCTGAGAGGTTTTCTCTGGCCGCAGGAATGCACTTGGGCTGTGGACAGGTCCAAACACTGGAGAGTTAATACATCTAGGGTTAGCTCGCAACCAGCCAGGGCAGGAGTTGGTAGAAAAACACCCCTGCTTTCTTGTCCCTTGAGGGGCCTGTTCTAAGGATGGTCTCTACCTAGCCTCTCAGAGGGTTCCCAGCAGGAGTGAGCCCAGTTGCCCTACCCAGTTACCTGCTGCTTGATGCACACTTTGTTGCCTTTTCTCCCTTTTCGGTTTCACTTTCTCATTTCTCTACTTGTACTTCCTGGAATTATCTCCTAGATAAACCATAACCTTGTCTCGGCATCTGCTGTTGAGGGACCCAAACCGAGATGGCTGTGGGGAAGCCCTTCTTCAGCAGCCCTTTACCTATGGTGGTGACGACTGTGCCTGCAAAGAAGAAACTGCTGCCGAAGTCCCAGTTGCTGGGGTTGGTGGAGTTGCCTTTGGGGTTCACGCCCTTCACCCAGGCTTCCAGGATGACCTGTGGGGTGAGAGGAATAAGGATATGATGGCACCGGCTCTTGGCTAAACTCCCAACAAGTGCTTTTTTGTTATCTCACTTAATGATATTCTTAGATCGTCTCATTTCCATCTCGTGGAAAAGGACACTAGGCTCAGAGTGGCTGCATGACTTGCCCAAGGTCATTGGATTTCAAACCCACTGCCTGGTCCACTAGCCAGGGCTGACTGAAGTGTGGGCTCTAAGCTTCGGCTGGTGGAAAGGAATGGACCTAAGGAGGCAGAAGCTGCTTAAGGAGTGGTCCACGTGGGAGACACTGCTATGGCCAAGAGAGGGTGACCTGCAAATGAGTTGTTAGGACAATGGGAAACTTTTCAGGTTGGATGTTCCTGGAAAGGTTTACTTGGGAAAATGAGGTTCAGGGACCATAGGGAAGCCATGGGGCTGCTCTCCCAAGGGGTTAATGGCGGAAGGACAGAACCCGGTGTCCTCTGAGCTTCCAGGTGATCAGGCAGCCTTGCTCTTTGCTGCCCCCGAGTGAGTCCCAGGACAGGCCTACAGGGGAAATTCCATCAGAGGCCAGGGCAAAGAGCATACACACACTGTGCGTGCGTGCGTGCGTGCGTGCGTGTGCGTGTGTGTGTGTGTGTGTGTGTGTTTGCGCACGCACGTGCACGTGTGTGTAGAAGTGGCAGTGTATCTGATATTTTGTAAGCATGTGATGTGTGCATGGGTGCTGTGTAATGTGGCGTGTTTGCTTTGTGTGTCGAGTGTGTGCTTTAGAACCTGAACCCCTCCCCACAGGCTCAAGCCTAAGCCCCTCTGTTATGGGTCCAGCCCTCTTGGAGATGGGCAGGGTCCCTCATCTGCTCCCAAATCTCTCTCCTGTAGCTGTGAATTGTCCCAGAGTAGCAGCATAGCCTTGCCACCTGGTAGAGCTCCAAAGGCAGGAGGGAGGAGGTGGTGGAGGAGGCAGCTCTGGCCTCTAGTTCCTGTGGGAACTGTTTTCCTGATGAATGGGTGAGTGAGCTCTGGCCAGGATGGCCCCAGTGGGCCAGGCTGGTCGGGTGTCCTGACATGAGACATCTGCTCCTTCTCACTTTGGCAGATCTGGCCTCTTCACATGTGGATTTTGGCCTCCTTCTCTTTCCCACACACCCCGAGAGACCAGGATGGAACATTCTGGAACACATGTGCTCCCTGGAGACCCTTACCCATCAGAACAGCACTTGCCCTGGACCCAGGCTGTCCCCCAAGACCGCTCTGATGTTCTCCATCCCACTGAGGTGGGGCTGTGATGTCAGTGGGGGTACTGAGTGTGAGGCGCCAAATAAGGACCTTCCATGCTTCTCTAAGAATCCATGCAGACGTTAACCTTGTGAACCTGGGCCAGACTTGTTTCCTGATGAGTCAGCCTTTAATACTGTTTGTGGTGCTATTTATAGCTTCCCCCCCCCCTTGCAATTTGAACAGTGATGTATATTTTTGAATCTTATCTCATAATTCTTCTGCCTTTCAATTAGACATCCTCTGGCAAGTGAGTGTGCCTCCCAAGTTGGCTGAGGCCTTGCAGGATGTCCTGGCTCCCCTGGAGAGGCTGAGGGCGGCTGTTAATTAGTGGCCCCTCCCTTGGGGCTGCAGTCAAGGCTGCTGCATCCCCACTCAGTTTGCAGAGCTAGTTAGATCCAGCTACCAATCCTTCCCACACCCTCCGGCTCCTGGGTTTCACCTGGAACCCAGAGCTGAGAGAGGAAGAGGTTCCGGGGCTTCTAAGACCTCTGCCTTACCCCCGACCCCAGGGTCTTGAGAGGCTCCTGAACCCTTCTCAGCTCTGTTATGGATGCTATGGCCCCAGCTCTGTACTGCCTGAGGCTGGAGGCCTCATTTCCTGGAATAAAGAGCCTGGGAAGGTCTCTCACAGCTCCAGAAAATTCTCTCTGACCACCCAGCCAGCTGTTTTCCATCCTGGGCAGGTGCCAACATTGCCTGGAGGGCTTGTTAACACACAGACTGCTGGGCCCACACCGAGTTTCTGATTCTTGGGTTTGGGGTGGGGCATGATCACTGGCATTTCTAATGAGCTCCCAGGTGATGCTTGGACAGCTGGTCCAGGGGCCACACTTTAAGAACTACTGCTCTAGGCTGCATCCTGCTCCCAGGATGTTTGCTAATTTGTGTGGTGAAGAGCAGCTAGCCTGGGTTCAAGTTCTGTCTCTACCACTAGCTGTGCAGCTTTGGCTGACATATTCCAGCTCTCTGGGCCTCAGTTCCCAGCTACAAACTGGAGATAGTGATAATATAGGTGATTATGAGAACACACATCTAAGACTCTAGGCCCTGGGTAATGAATCATGACTGGTCTAAACACATCATGGTGACCCCACTCCCCACTGTTTAAGGCCTATCATAACCAGTTATCACTCTGATAACCCTGCACTTGGCTTGTTCCTTTGTGGTGGGGTTGCCATTCGCTCTGTTTCCTAGTCTTGAATGCATTCACCTTCCCCCACAACACCCGGGTTTTGCCTCATTTCTTGGAGATAGGGTGCTGGGGCCTCAGAGTTTGTGCAGGGAAGTAGAAGGGGCCCAGGCAGGGTGTGACCTGCTCTGTCACCAGAGAGAGTCCCCGCTGGACACAGTGCTAGTGGAGCTCAGTCTCCCTGGCCACTGCTTGCCTAGCCCGGTTCCAGGTAGAACCGGGCTGGGGCGGGCCAGCATGACGGCTGCTCCTGACCTTTGCCTGTGTCTCTCATCTACAGCTCTTGAGAGTGGTCAGCACGGGGACGTGAGCTGGAGAGAGGGCAGAAGGAACAGTGGCCCTGGAGTTGGGGTAGGGAAGTGCATAAATGTGGGAGAAGGAAATTTGCACAACATTGATAACACGGACTCTAAGCTCACATTTATGCAGTAAGTGGCAGCTTAGAAGTTACTTTTAATCTGCTGTTGAATGTCTGTAGCACAGATATAATTGTTCTCCTTACCTCCTAGATGAGAAAATTTGGGAGCAGAGAGGCTAAATAACTTGCCCAATTTCACAGCGATTCTGTTTTAGACCTGGATCTAGGTGTCATCTGGCTTTGTTCCCATACCCTGTACTTCCAAATAGGGCATCAGTCCTGGGTGGTGGCTCTGGACCTGCCCTAAGAACCCCCATCCTGCCCACCATCCCACACCAGTGTCTCCCCTTCACCTGTAAAAACTGCTCCAGGGCCCACTGGTCCAGGCAGGTGTAGTTCTCCAGGAAGCGCAGCTTCTCAAACTGAAACTGGTCCCTAGACTGAGACTCTGCCTGCTTCTCCAGCAGCTGGAAGACAGTGGCGCCGAGCAGCAGGTAGCAGACATAGGTCAGTAGCAGGGGCAGCACCTTGCCACCCCAGCAGCTGCAGAGCCCAGCGTTGGGCATGGTGTGGCTAAGACTCTTCTAGGGCCTTGGGGCAGGCTTTGGGAGGAGAAGCGGGAAGAACCCAGGACCTGTGCTCAGCCTCCTGCCTACCTTGCCCTCCTCAGCACAGGTGTCTGCAGGCTGGGAGTCTGTTTGAACAGTGCAGCTCAGCTTGGCTGCACTAAGTGCTGTGAGTGCAAACAGGCCTGCTACCCCCAGCCTCCCCCCCCCCCGCCCGCCCGGAAAGCAGCAAATAAGTGGCATGGACCCCTCAAATAGACCTGCTGGGTCCTCCTGAGGTCATCGTGTTTCACCTTCTGCCTCCAAGTCAGGTGGGTGTTTTTGGGACAAATCTGATACTCCCCCTCACTCTACTAAGGCCTGAATGGGCCTCCTCTGTAGCCCCCAGCTTCTCACTCATGATGTCTTCAAGCCCCCAAGCTTAGGAGTTGAGAAGAAATCAGAATGAGTGTGACTAAACTTTGTACTCAGTTGCCTTGGATACAAAATAGGGCAGTAGAATTGACCTGCCTATTGGGGGAACCTGAGGATGAGTAAACTGGGTGACAAATCAGGGCAAAGCAAATAGACAAATGGCAGTCTCCATCAGGAACAGTATCGGGGGGTGCTCCTAACAAATTGGACGTGTTTGCTTCGTAACATTCACTGATAATTTCCCTTGCTTGAAATCCTTACCTGGTTCCCTTCAGAAGATACTACTTTGGTGAGATGTAGGTGTGAATGGATAATAGGCTGAAAGTATACCTCGGCTGGCTCTGGGTGGGCAGAATCACGTGTGTTTTCCTCTCCTTCTCTTCTTTCCTTATGTGTGTATGTATTTGTGACAGTTCAGTTGAGATATGATTCACATACCATACCATTCACATATTTAAAGGATATAATTGAATGGTTTTTTGCATATTCTTAGGGTAGTGCAACCATCCCCACAATCAATTTTGGAGCATTTTCATCACATTGAAGAGAAAACCTTACACCCTTTAGTTATTGTCCCTCCTCTCCACAGCCTGACCCCTCAGCCTCCGGCCACCATTAATCTGCTTCCTGTCTCTGTGGACTTGCCTATTCTGGACATTTCATACAAATGCAATCATATGATATGTAGCCTTTTGTGTCTGGCTTCTTCAGTTAGCAACGTTTAAAAACCTTAAAAGGTTCATCCATATTGTAGCGTGTGTCAGTACTTCATTCGTCTTTATGGTTGAGTGATAGTTAGTTGTATGGATATATGAACATTTCATTTATCCATTTATTACCTGACAGATATTTGGGTTGTTTCTACTTTTTGGCTATAATGAATAGTGTTGCTATGAATATTCATGTACAAATTTTTGTGCAAACACACACTTCCAATTTTTTGGAATACATACCTAGGCATGGAATAGCTGGGTCATCTGGCAACTCTATGTTTAACTTTTTGAGGAACTGCCAGACTGTTTTCCAAAGTGGCTGCACCATTTTACATTTCCACCAGCAGTGTGTGAAGGTTCCAAGTTCTCTGTGTTTTGTAATGTTTTCTGTAATGACCTGTGGCAGTGACACCATGAGTTGCCTGCCCAATACCTTTTTCTTCCTTCCTGGCTAACAGAACCCTACTTTTGTTCATGTGGGCAACAGAGCATGATTGATCTCAGCCATCATAATAATCCTGCTCTGCTGTCTTAGGCTGAGTGCTCTAGGAGCAGCCCTGAGAGGGGGGTTTGTGTATGAGCAGTGGGGTAAGTGAGGACTGCTAAGGGATGGGGTAAGTGGGTCCCAAAAAGATGCCAGAGTCCCCACCTCCGCCTGGTTCCTGGGGAGCCCTGGACAGTCAAACACACTCAGTTAGTCCCAAGTGGAAGCAAGGGAGCTGGGCTCTCATATTCCCATACCAGGCAGCCATTCAGGCGTCTCTGGCTCTGTGCACCTGCAGGCGAAATGGCTCTGGTAGCCCACAGACAGTCCACTGAAGAGCCCCGGGTGCAGGCCAGGCCACTGGAAACAAAAACACATTAGAGTGGGGTAAAAGGGGCTCAGAAATGGGAAGCGATCAGAGGATTACAGTGTCCCTTACAACCACTTTCCAAGCTCCCTTGCAGCTGGGGTGTTCATGTGACCCATTTCTGGCCAATTAGATGAGTCAACTGTGGAGGTTGGGACAGACGAAGCGTTCTCTCCTGATAAGGGTTTGACCTCAACAGGCCCCACCTCCTGTCTGTCTGACCTGAACGCACAGGTGACTGCACATGCTGAGCCAAATCATGTCCTTGAGGGGAAGGTCAAGAGCAATGCAAAGATGCGCAGCTGATTCCTGTAAGCACCTATCTTTAGATCTCTTTTTATGTTAGAAACATAAACTCTATTTGTTTAAGCCACTGTTAGGTATTTTGTTACCTCCCAATGGTTATGTGAGGTTTTGTTATTTTAATTGTTCAAGGCCTATTTGATTTGAAAGGAATAGGAACACTCTCAAGTTATCTTAATTGAGATAATTTGTGGTAGGAAGCCAGAAGCAGCCAGGGTTCTGGAACAAGCCTGCATCCTCACTCCTAACTCTCCACCATTAACATGCCTGCCACTCTCCTCAGGGGAGCCCCCTCTCCTCATCCCATCTGGAGATACCCTCCATTGTTCTGTCCTCCTCTCTCTGCCTCAGAGTTCTCGCTCCCTGCATCTCACCCTGGCACCTGGTCAGTGTCAGCTCCCATTGCCCTCTGCTTCTTTCTCTTGGTATATCTTCGCTCAAATCCTCTAAAAAGGCAGTGGGTCCAAGAGCACCCAAGGGTGGCCTGTCTTTGGGTCACTCCCCAACCTCAGCTGATTGGCCCCACCCCGCTGATACCTACGCATACAGGTGTCACTTAGAAGGAGCTATGGGGAGACAGACACTGTGGAAGGCATATCCAGGATAAGCAAATATGGTTCTGTAATGAGGGGAAGGAGAGTGGGGGAGGGAGAGGAAAAGGGGAGGGAGGAGAAAAACAAGAAGGAGGGGAGGGAAGGTGGGAAAGGAGAGGGAGAAGGAGAGGAAGCAGGAGAGGGAGGTGTGCTTTATAGAAAATAAAGACAAGGGGGAAACTTTTGCTGTTTTCAAGTATATGAATGATCAAGAGAATGGTAGTGACCCAGGGTGGTTCATTTGCTCTCAGGCCAAAACCAGAACGCTGACAAACACAGGTAGTGGAGTGCAGGCAGTGCCCTGGAGGCTGCGCATTAGGACTGTCCTGAGGCTGTAGCTGTAACGAGTGCTGAAGGCAGGCGGAGGGGTCCTCTGCAGCACCGAGTGCTGAAGGCAGGCGGAGGGGCCCTGCAGCACCTAGTGCTGAGGCAGCAGGTCCTCTGCAGCACCTCATCCCCTGTGGTTCAGGCGCGGCCCTGTGGAGGTGGCAGCTGCCGTCCCTGTAATCTGTGGGTTCTGGGTTCCCTGAGGCCACCTGGGGATCTAAAGTCACCCTTTACAAGGCCTTCCTCACACCAGAGCTTTCCCAAACAGCACTGTGCTGGGTTGGGGGCTTCTTTAGAGGGAGAAGAAAGCATCTGGAGCCACGAAACTTATCTTTGACTGATTTTTCCTTGTATTTTTGAGAAACAGAACAGCAGACTGCTGACTGTCTCATCGTTACAGACCCACTAATTCCTGGTTTTAAGCAAGGTCGTAGATACATCTGCAAGGCCGTGTGATAACCAAATGCTGTGCTATCACCCTGGAGAAGCTCAATATGCGAAGAGTCTCTCTTGTGCCATTGAGGAAGCTTATCCGTTGATGTCTGGGGGAATCTCAGGCAGGTCTTAGCAACCTCTGTAGCCTGAATATCCTCGATGGGTCTGGACACCATCCACAGGTAATGGTGGTTGTTCTCAGGTGAGAGGAAGTGAAGGGCAAGAGAATGCATTATCTGCATGGCAGAAAGAGGTGAATGCAATGGGCCAGAGGGATATGTTGAGGTAGAAGGAGGGCTAGGTCTGCCATTATTGAAACCCTCCTTTCCTCAGATCTTGGACAGGAACACCGGAAGGGCAGAGGAGGCCCCTACCAGGTTCACGATAAGCAAAGCACTTGTTTATTTATAGGTTATAGTAGCCCCTCCTTATCTGTGGTTTCACTTTCTGTGGTTTTAGTTACCCATGGTCAACTGTGATCTGAAAACATTAAATGGGAAAGTCCAGAAGGAAACAATTCGTAAGTCTTAAATTGTACATCATTCTGAGTTGCATAATGAAATCTCTCACCATCCCGCTCTGTTTCACCTAAGATGTGAATCTTCTCTTTCCCCAGAGTATCCACAATGCAAATGTTCCCCACCAGTTAGTCACTCCATAGCCTTGTTAACAGATCCACTTTTATGGTATCACAGTGCTGGTGTTCAAATACCCCACCTTTTTTTTTTTTTTTTTTTTTTTTTTTTTACTTAATAATTGTCTCAGAGTACAAGAGTAGTGATGGTGGCAATTTGGATATGCCAAAGAGGAGCTGTAATGTGCTTCCTTTAAGTGGAAAGATACGTATGTACAGGAAACAACATGGTTTATTTAGGGTTCAGTACTGTCCGCAGTTTCAGGCATCCACTGGGGGTCTTTGCACATATCCCTGTCAGATACGGAAGGGACTGCTGTTCCGACTGAGAACCTACTATGTGCTGGTAAGTTGGCCAGAGCATGGGCTCCTCCCACCCTTCCTGGCTGCTGCTTTTCTCCCCTGGTGCTCCTTCCTCTCTGCTCTCTCTGGTTGCACCCTTCCTCTCCCCCACACACTCAGATTTTCACAGACGCAGTAAAACCAGCAAGGCATGACCTGACTGGAGTTAAGGATAACGTCTTTCTCTGGAGCATTTTCAGTTTGGTGGGGGACTTCTGAAGACCCAAGGCCACAGAGCCAAAGAGTAACACAATGGTGGACTTGGCATGTGGGGGTCAACTCAAGAGGTCCTCAAAGCACTCTGCCCCACAGAATGAGCCCTCTTTCCCCTCTCCCTCCCTTCTCTCATTGTACACACTCTGTGTGCTGGGGCCTGTGTTAGCTACTCCTTCTGGATGGCTGTGGCCTTAAGTGGTCAGGTTTGGGAGAGAGCCCGCAGGACGGCAGGGGCCTCCCTCTGCCCTTCTGGTGTTCCAGCCTGACACTTCCCACGTGGGCACTGCTCTGCTGTGAGTGGTCTATGGACACAGGTCATGATTTACAATCCCTTTCAGGGAATTATTGCTGCTAATGGGCCAAGCCAATTTGTGCTTCCCAAGTGGGGGAGGGCAAAATCAATTAATGGAGAGTCTAATATGGCCAGGCCTGATGGCAGAGTGTGGCCTGACATCCGGCAGTGATAAGGGACTTTCTGAGGCTGAACTAATAAGGAGATTGGAGGAAAAAGAAGAAAAACACCTCCCCACCCCATGATCAATTTCATGGACAATGGGCAGAGAATATAGAGTAAACAGAGTAGCTGGGCATGGGTCTCTTTCCATCTGAATGGGCACTGAGATAAGGAAAAGGACAGGCCTCCCACCCTGACATCCAACATCGGTATTCACTTATGGAGTCATTCAATAGGCACATATCCGCACAAACGAAAAGGTGCACTTGTCAAATGGGAACTGAGGTGAGAGAAGATAAGGCCCACCTGCCCCAGGGAAAAGAGCAAGCAGAGAGGAGCCCTGGTTTCAGATCCTGCCGCCCTCACCGAGCCACCTAATGGAAGGCAGCACAGGCTGAAGCAACAGGTTCTGCATGTGGTTGTCTAGGTCTCCCCACAGTGAAGGGTGTGGGAGAGCATCCTTTATGGAGGTAGAGGTGGTGCAGATTTGTGTGGGTCTGTCTACCCCCATAGCTAGAGAGTGTGACCTCAGGGGAGGTCCGGCCCAGCAGTGTGACCAGCAGAAAGGATGGGGAAAGCTGAAGGGTGAAACGAGGGAAAGGCTCAAAACCAGCCAACCAGCCAACCAACCGAGCAACCTGTTATTGACCTTGTTCTGAAATTTCCATTGTTTTTGGAGCAGCAGGATTCCTTTCTCACATGAGATCTTTCCCTGAGCCCCGGTATATAGCGCAGAGAGGGGCTCTGATTGAAGTTGGGGGACTCAGATTTTTACAAGCTCAGTTATTTTGACTGCAAGAGCCCCCCACCCCCATCTCCTGCCATGATTCTGAGATAGATACCTTTGCCTTAAGTTGGACTTGAAGCAGACCCTGAGGCAAAGTTTGGATGAGAGTAGTTCATCTGGAAAGTGATCCCAGGAAGAGATCTCAAAAGTGGAGAAGAGAGACAGGAGAAGGAAGGCAGCCTATCAGGATGTGTTATTGAGCAGGTGACTGTTGTGGGCACCTGGGGCTTGACCCCACTGGGGACCTCTCGGAAACTGTGTAGTACACACTTCAGAGTTGTTTCATAGGGTCACAAGGAAGCTGGGATATTTATCTATCAACTCCTGTCCCTTATTAGTTGAGGACTGCTCTAGGGGAGGTTAGCTCCTACATTGCCAGCATGCCCTTCACAGGGGCTGAGAGTGCTTCTGTGGCCAAAGAGAACCGTTAGGTAGAGACATACAGATACTTGAAATAGGAAGATTGGTGTCGGTGGGGACAGTTCATGAAAGTTGCACATGACCTTCAGGTGGACTGGGGGACATGGGCAGGCCACTGCAGCGTCTGTCATGACTTAGTTCTCTATCCTTTTTATCTGAGTTATTGTGGCTGGCAACTCCTGCAGGGAAATAGCTCATCTGCGGAACGCAATGAAGGAACTGGCCAGCTTGTCCTAACACATCAGGCAAATGTCCTTGGGAGAACAGGAGTGGGAAAGACCATGCTCCTCTCTCTTGATGGCCACTACATTTGAGAAAAGCAATGGGATTATTTGGGGATCCATAGGGCACCCCATATTGAGAAGCCCCCTTTTCCCCTTACCTCTGCATTCTGTAGAAAACACCCAGAGATACAAGAAGCATTGGAGATAAAACAGCAATAAGCCTGGGAAGACAGAGACCAGGATGTAGATAAGGAATACTGACCAAGACAGACTTCGTCTTGGCCCCAGGGAGGAGCAGAGCCTACCCAGGGCCTGAGAGTGATAATGAGCTGAGGAACTGAGGGTAGAGAAGAGGCTGGGGCTGCTCCTGGGCATGTAGGGTCCTGGCAAATATTTTTTGTGGTCTCTTGTCTATATAAGCAATTTGTTTAAAAATGTACCAAATTCATGAGCCCACATGAATAGAGTGATTTATTGGTGAAGATTTAGAATATAAAAGGGGAGAGATACGTATGGATTTGTTTGTTTTCTAATCGGTGCATGTGAAGAATCTTTGTCCTACGTCTGACTGTGAGAGTCACTCAAATCAGCACATCAGCACCAGTCTGGTGACACAATCTTGAGCAATGCCGTGAAGGGAATACTGCACCAGTCAATAAGAATGACCTGCTCACTAGGCTATTCTCCTGGAACCAGGGACTGACCTAAAGCTTCCGGACAACTCCATAGACACAAATCCTGGAGCACTTTGGGACATTGGTCAACCCCTGAGTTGAAGAAACCCTGAAGGGAGTAAATGGAACAGAGGTCCACATGGGCCCTTGTCTGGGCTAGGATGACCTGCATGGGTGACAATGCTGGCCATGGTGGGCCCCAGTGCCAGAGGGTGACTAAGAAGCTTTCTAGTGAGGTACTTCAAAGTGCAGTGCCCTCTGAGGTATGGTTGAGGGGACCTCCTTGCCTGGCTCTAAGGACAGTGATACAAAAGGCAAACCCAAAAGATATTTCAGGGAAGAGAAGATGACAATAGTATCTCACACCTGGGACTAGAGGGGAAATGGGGCTGGTCTGGGGAGGGGCTGCCTTCTTGAGACAAGGAGTTGAGTGAATTGAGAGGGTGGAGGCATAACTAGCTTTCTGTTCGGCCCCACTGTGTGCATAAAATTGGCTCAGCTGTGCTGGCTGGCACTTGGCCATGGAAAGCTCAAAAAAGAGTTAACCCTAAAGGGGGTGGCTGCCTCCTCCCTTGCCATGAAAGAAACCTCCAGGGTCATGTCCAGAGGCCATTTATCACCAGGAGACAGAGCCTGTATCAAAGAACATGCTATTTCCTCCTCCCATGGTTTACATGTTATACATGATACTCATCATACATTCTCAACATTCACAGCCAAACTTTCCACATCTCCTTTGCCTTAAAGCCCTGGTAGCCCCTGGATACACATCATGGAATACTCTCTTCCCCCATATTCCAAGGTGATTAGAATTCCCCACGAATCCTTTGTTTGCCATGCTTATTCAACCATTCGGCCCCAGGCCTCCTCACATCACTGAGCCTAACCCACCATCCTAGTCCTAAGCCTTCCCCTCCATACCTGCCTGGCTCTCACACCCTTATGGACTTTCGTAATGAGGCCAGGCCTGTTTTATCCCACCCTTAACTCCTTAGCTCAGATTCTCTTGTTTATTTTCCTTCTCCTTAATTAGAATATAAATTCCAAGATGGCTGGCACCTTCTCTGTCTTGGTTACTGCATCCTTGTTCAAAGTAGGATCAGATGAATGAGTCACGTTAACAGTTAAGGGATCACAACTGGCATCTTTCTCCCTATATTTGAACACACATCCATTGCATTTAAAAAATATGTCCCTGTCTACTTTATCATCTGTGTCATTCCTGGGCCTATTTCTGTTTCTGTCAATTGGGTTTTCTCCTCATTATAGGCCATATTTCCTACTTCTTTGAATGTCTGGTAATTTTTTTTTTTAAATTGGATGTCAGACATTGTGAATTCTACATTGTCAGGTGCTGAAATTTTTTTTTTTCCTGTAGTCTTTTAAGTATTTCTGAGCTTTGTTCTGAGACTCAGTGCAGTTACTTAGAAACTTACTGGAAACAGTGCGACTCTTTTGAGGCTTGCTTTCTAAGCTTTGTTAGGCAGGACCACAGTAGCTTTTCATCTAGGGCTAATTTGGACTTCTGAGGCAGTGCCCTTCTGTATTTTCTATTCAATAACTCTTTTGTGAAGAGATTTCTCTGCTTTGGTTGTTGGGAACATGAACTATTCTCAGCCCTGTGTTATCCACTTGCTTCTTTCTGGTGTCCCCCCGCCCCGCCCCGCCCCCCCCCCCCCCCCGCCCCGCCCAGCTTTGGGTGATTTTCTCACATGTACGTGCTTATCAGCAGTTAGCTGAGGACTCAAGAGTACCCTCTGCAGATCTCCAGAGATGCTTGTGCCCGCGCTCTCTATCTCCGACCCACCCCCCCTCATCTCTGTCTCTCTCTCTCTGCAGCCGGCTCACTTCTTAAGCCAATTTAAGCCACCTTGGCTTCCCTGAACTCTCAGCTTCATTTCCTCAACTCAAGGAAACCACTAGGTGTCACCTGGCTTCCCTTACTGAACTGAACATTGCAGGTAGGAAGTTGGGGTAATCATAGGGCTCATTTCATTCATTTCTCTTCCTTTGGGTATCAATGTCCTCTACTGCCTTTTATCCAATATTTGAAAACCATTCTCTTATGTAGGTATTGTTTAGTGTTCGGTTGTTTAAAGCAGGAGGGTAAATCAGGTCCCCATTTCTCTAACGTGGCCACAAGTGGCCGTCCCACTTTTTCATATTCAGCGTTTTCTCAAGTGCCTTTCAACAGGTGGTATGGCGGGCGGAATAAACTCTGAGAAATTCTGGGTCTAGTCATGTACTGTCCCTGAGTTTTAGCTATTGCTACAATTAATGCTTCATAACAAACCACCTCAAATCTCAGTGGCTTATGACCGCAAGCATTTATTCTCATGATGATGGGTCTTTGGGTCAGCCAGGGTTCAGTTGATCTGGACTGGGCTTGATGGGAATTAGTTCCAGGATCCGAGTCTGCTGGGCTTGGCTCCAGGTTGCAGGCAAAGCTCAACTCTCTCTATTTTTTGGACAGAAGTGAAGGGTAGCATTCTCCAGGGCACGTTCTTCTCATGGCAGCGTCACTGGAGTGCAAGAGGCAAGCCCAACCATGCAAGTACATTTCAAGCTTCTGTTTGCATCATGTTTGCTAACATCCTGTTGACCAAAGCAAGTCATAGGCCAAGTTCAAATTTAAGGGGCAAGGAAGTGTACTTTGCCCATATGGGGCTGTGGCGTTGCTTTGGATGTATAATTCTATTATGAGGGGTGAAGAATTAGGACTAGTTATCCAACCTACCACAGTTTCCCTTTTTGGAAGAGCTGAGCAAGCCCCATTCCAAGTCCCCCTCCCCCTGTCACCTCCTGTCAAGGGAATGGCAGAGTCAACTGAACTCTAGTAGGGGCCAGGCTATAGTCACTGGCCAGGCTGTTTTCCAGAAGACATTGTGGAAAGCTCCACATTTTAGGCTGGAGTGAGCTCAGATTCTCTGGACCTTCATGGCTTCACTGAACCCAGGTGGATTGCTGGAGAGTCTTTTCGAGCATTTCATCCATTCCTCCCATTTGCAGAAGCCAATGATGTGTCTACATCAAAGGCTCAGCTTCCATTGGGAGGGGCTTTTGTAGGGGAGGCTCCCTCCTCAGTTGCTGCACATACTTTGATATACTTTGCATATGACCCTCTTAGCAGGACACCACTGTCCTAAGTTGCCAGCTCATTGTTTTTCTCTCTTCTTCATTTCCTCTTTTGCCCTAGCGCTAGCTCTAGGAGGTGGGTTCACACCCTGCATGGGACTGCACCACACATCTCTGTCAATAAATTATTTGGATCCAGGAGATAACTTCTCAGCAGGAGAGCTAAAGTCAATCGACTCTCACCAGCTCTAGGAGGCTGTTGGCACTAAGGTGTGCCAGGTACACTGAGACTGTTTCTGAGGGAATGGGCCAACTCCATGCCATCTTCAGGACTCCTGAGAGAATGTGTGTGTTTATTTACATGTGTGCCTCATGGACTCTTGGGGAAGCTTCTAGAATCTTGTAAGGGACTTCTTTGGTTTTCCTCAGGTTCTATAGACTTTATTGAGGACTTACTATGTGCCATAGAACTGTGGAGGCCAGAAGTGAACCAGAGAGACTGGACCTTGCCCTGATGGGCCTCTGTGATGGAGCCAGAGTGAAGTCATGGGAGCAATATAAGCCTGAGGAGCAGAGGTCTGGGTTCTGACTCTCCCATCCATCAACTGAAGGAACATGTACTGAGTACTGACTTGTGCTGGGGAAATAATGATGAGCAAGACAGACAGGTCCTGTTGACAAGGAGCGTTTAGTCTTGGGGGAGGGTTTGCAGGCCATAAAAATATAAGCAAATACAGAGGATACACCTTATAGTGATTAAGAAAATAAAACAGCGTCATGGGATATAGGGGGTCAGAAAAAGCGCCCCAAGGAGGGGGCTTTTGCCACTAACTAGTTGTGTATCAGCAAACCAGGGACTCCTCTTTGCTTCAGTTTTCTAATTATGCAAACCAGAGTGTGCAGTAGAAGAGCTCTATGGGCTTGTCTAGCTTTGAAATGTGAAGATCTATCTTCTCTTGCATGATCCTTTTACCCAGTTCTGAGAAGGGAGGGGGAAATAAGCCAATTATATTGTATTTTCTCTCTGCTCTCTCTCCAGGATGGCAAGTACCATATTTATAGGACAGAGATAACAGAAGCAGTGCACAAGCACTTTTATTTAGTAAGTTCATTTCCAGGTGTCAATCCTCTTCCCCTGCCTTAACTCCTCATCCTCAACTACGGCTAGCTTGGAAGCTTGCTGCCACCCCCCAGATGCTGGTGGCATTTCTCCTAGGTCCTCCTGAGGGCTGGCTCACCCTCAGCTGCATCTGCATTATGGAGCCTGGGCCTGGAGTGCTGGAAGGCTCACTAAGATGAGACCCCCAACAGCTAGGTTTTCCTGGTGGGAATGAAGAGTACTGGCTCTAATCCTACAGAGCCCAAAGTGGCTGGGTGAGAGTGTGAAGCCGAAGGTGCCCACGCTGCAGAGCTTCTAGGAGCCATCACTGTTCTATGGGTGCTGTGATGTCCTTAGGCACTGCAGGGTGGGTGGCTCCCTAGAGACACAGCTCATTCAGGCACTGCCTACTGGTCATCTGGGTATGAGGGTGATGGTGGAGAGTTTGTTCTCAGAAATTGGGAATGACCATTAAGATGCCTTGTATTCCACTGCCATGTCTTTGGCTCTGACCTATTTCCTAGCCTGCCCCAGCCATTCTTGGGCTTCTAAACCAGGGGATAGGGCAGGGGAGTGGCTGATAAATGGCTAAAAATAACTGATTATTATTTTCCCCCATTCTACCAGTATGAGCATCCCCTGATACCACATTATGTTGACACTATTTCATAATCTCAAAGGTTTATCATTATCTATGAGAAACACCACTGCAAGAGAGAGCTAAAGCCCCTGTCCTGCCCCTAGCTCCAGCACCCACAGCAAAGGTGGCCCTGGCCTCACTGACAGCCTCCAGGACACCATTCCTAAAGAAATACAGTCCCGTCCATTGAAATCAAAGTCACGGTTGCTTCCAGCAGCCTACAGATCACTTCTGAAGCCAGGGTGTGTGAGAGGAGGCACTTTCATCTGTACTCTGTTCTTTCTGCCACAATGCATGGCTGGACACTTACTGGAAACCTGAAAGGAGACAGATGTTATTGGTTAGGCTGTATATGGGTTACTGACTTCTCCTGGGATTGAAGGGTGAGGGGAGGAGGCTGTAGGGCATTCTCCCTGGGCCTCATACAGTGAACCTCTCAGTGCCCTGACCCCCAGGGGCTGCATTTACTCCCCAAAGTCTGTATGAAGATTCTTTTTTTGTCCTTTGCAGAAGTTTCATCTTCCTGAGCCAGAAACAGCACTCATTCTCTAATCCCATGGTTTTCACTGACACTCCTACTTCATTCTCTGAGAGATTCTCTCCTTTCTTTTTGCTTCAGATATTCACTATATTCCAGGATGGCTCCTTCTGATCATGTGGCTCCATCTTGTCACCTCCCATGGCTGAGCATGGAGAAGAGTTCTCTGGATTAAGAACAAGGACCCCTGAGTTCTAGTCATGATGGTCCCCAACCTATGGTATGATTTTGGGCAAATCATTATAGTTCTCTGGGCCTCACTTTTCTCATTTCCCAATCTCTGGAGCAGGTGAGGTACCTGGAAAAAGTAAGGTAGCTAGCATGGTTCCTGGCTTCTCAAAGTGTGGTCCATGGATCAGCAGCATTGGCACCCCTGGGGAGCTTGTTAAGAAATGCGGAGTCTTGGGCCTCATCCAGACTCACTGGACCAGAATCTGCAGTTCAACAAAACCCCTAGATCGACTGGCTCATTAAAGTACAAAGAGAACTGTTATGAGTGACATGTAGTTAATCTGCTTATAGTTTGGCTACCACAATAATAGTAAAAATAAATTTCTGAAGATTCTTGGGAAAGTAATGAACACAGTGTTTAAAAAAGAAACTGCAGCAGGCAAGAGATTGAGGGGTAAGGCAGCTGTAGCCATTTGGGTGTGGCTGTGGGTACCTGGCCATAGGTGGGGAGCATGAGTGTGGTCTGCTTGACATTGTTGAGGAAGAATTAGTAATCCTCTGCAGCGTATTGAATATGGGAGATAACAAGAAGGAAGGGGTTGAAAACAGTTCAAGACTATGACCTTTGGTCCTTCAGATCTAATTCTGCGTGCAAAGCCCTAGGCTAGTCTTACTGTTTGTTCATGGAGATGGTCCTTATTTTTAGGACATTCTTGGCTGTCCTAATTGAACCCTAGAACAGGAAGGAAGACCAGCAGGCTTACCAGAACATGTGAAGCTGATGTGTTTCACTTACTGTGGACCCATGGTTCTCAGCTCAGCTGCCCACTGGAAACCTCTGGGGAGCTTTTGGAAATCCTGATTCCCAGGCCACTCCCAGGGCAGATTAATCAGAATCTCTGCAGAGGGCCTAGGTGATTCTGATGAACATTCAGGGCTGAGACCCACTACTTTCATCTCTCTGTTCCACAGACTGGCAAAGACAGGTACTGGAAACCACCAGCCATGTACTGCTGACCAAGTCATTGGTCTGATGTTTCCTCTGCACCACTTATTGACAAGCAGACTGGGTCAGAGTTAGTTACTGCTGCCAGTTGTAACGAGCATGGTGTCTGAGCCAGCTCCCACCCTAGGACTGTCACTAACTCTCACAGACACTTGTGGGGGTGAGGTGGGGCAGAGAGGAAATGCTGGTGAGCTAGGCCCAGAATGCTTGATACGCCAAGACACGGTTCCTCACATATACAGGCCTCAATCCAAAACAAAAGTCGCTGTTTCTAGTGTATTCTTTACTTTATGAATCCCAGTTAAGTGATGGAGCTGTCAGTCTATATTGGTGTTTTCTGATTGTTGATTCCCAGAATGGAGGGTACTGCTATAGATAAACCATTAAAAAAAATAGGTATAGTCAAGATGGAGGGGTAGGTAAATGCTGTGCTTGTCTCCTCCCATGATCTCATTAAGATTACAAATAAAATTATACAACAATCAACCTGGAGAACCACCTAAAGACTAGCTGAATGTAACAGCTATAACTAAGGATATTAAGAAGAGGCCACATCGATACTGGTAGGAGGGTAAAGTTGCAAAACGGGCTGGCCCTGCACCTGTGAATGGCATTTGAGCATTGGGATGGATGTCTTGGCTGCAGAGGTTCCACTGGAGGAGCGAGGGTCCCCAGCCCCACACTGGGGTTCCCTAGTCCAAGGTTCCCGTGCTGGGAAGAGGAGTCCCACAAAACCTGGCCGTAAAAATCAGTCGGGATTCTGAACATCCAGGTGAATGGAAGGCTGTTGGAGACCCAGATGGACCCTTAAAAGGCCCATGCATAGACTCATATGCACACAGGCACTCGCCTTGGGTTCTGGCAGAGGGACAACAGCTCAGGAAGCACCAGAGGCATACGGGAAAGGACTGAGTTGTATGGCTTCAGGGTGAGGACTGGAGGGACAGCTACCATTACCCCTACATTGAGCCCTCTCCTGTGCAGCCTGCAGGCAGGTGCCATCTTGCCTGTGTTGAGTCCTCCCCCAACATGGCCAAATCTGAGTCTACATTGACCTGTTGAAATTCACTTGCTCCACCTCAGGGATACCCTGGTACCCTACCTCACCCAGCCCTCTTGGCAGGGGACTCTTTGGGCAGCGATTGGCAGCCCTTGGCTTGTGCACCTCTGGGGACAGTTTGGGTGGGAGAGATCAGCCCCCACCTGAACTGCAGTGTTTCCTGAACAAATCCTGGGGGTCTGTGGGCCATAGATGGGTGGCAGCTGGCCTCGATGTATCTGAGACTTTTGCGAATGGCCACAGGCTCAGTGCTGGCACCAAACCTGGGTGTGCACTAACCTGGGGAGTGCCGTTCACCCCACCCTGGTGACTTCCTGGGACCTCGCCTCACCCAACTTGCATACAACTCAGAACTCCTTCAGCTGCCAAGCCTTGCAGGCAGCCGGCAGATGGCCTCAGATCTTGGGGTGCCCTGGACCCTTCACTGAGCTGCTCTCAGACCTGGTGCTGGTGGCAGCTAGTCTCGGTTCACCACATGGCCTCTCCCATGTACCTCAGGTCCAGCAGAGTTAATAACCACCACAGATTGCTTTATATCTCCTACCAGGTAGCCATGGGTAGTCACAAGCAGTGGCTGACCTTGGTCCACATGGAAGCCCCTCCCAAGGAGCCCCAGAACCAACATACTTGGAGGCTGTGTCACAACAGAGTACCACCTAAATAGCCCCGCAAGTGCCACACTCAAAGTGTGGTCTCAACAGGCACATGATTCTGCTGGGGTGAATCCTACTTTGTGGGGTCAGCCCCCACACAACAGCTCATACCCTGTGGCCAATCCTCACAGCCAGTCAGCCTGAGTCGATTCCACCCACTGACATGCCAACAGCAATCAAGGCTTAACTACAACAGGAGAGTACACACAAACCATGCGTGGGGCACTCCTGGAGCATCAAGAATAAGTGACTAGGGAGACTGAGTCCTGGGGCAACACAGGATACCTACTACATAAAGAGGCCACTTGGCCAAGACTGGGAGATGTGGAGATGTAGCAAATCTACAAAATGAACATAGAGAGGCAGCCAAAATGAAAAAAAAAAAAACAACCAAAAAACAAAAAAAAATTGTCCTAAATGAAAGAACAGGAGTTAACTCCAGAAAAATAATTAAATGAGATGTAGGCAAGCGACCTACCAAATGCAGAGTTCAAATTATTGGTTATAAGGATGGTCAATGAACTTAGGGGAAGAATATGTGCTCTCAGTGAGAACTTCATAAAGAGACAGGAAGCATAAAAAGGACATAGAAACCGTAAAAAAGAACCAGTCAGAAATGAAGAACACAATAATCGAAATGAAAACTACACTAGAAGGAATCAACAGATTAGATGAAGCAGACGATTGAGTACTGATTTGGAAGACAAAGTAGCAGAAAACACCTAATTGGAACAGCAAAAAGAAAAAGAAAGTAAGAAAAGTTTAAGGGACCTCTGGGTCAATCTCAAGTGCAACGACATTCACATCATAGGGGTACCAGAAAGAGAAGAGAGAGAGCAAGTGATAGTTCATTTGAAGAAATAACGACAGAAAACTTCCCTAACCTGGCAAAGGAAATATAGATCAAAGTCCAGGAGGTGTAGAGAGTCCCAAACAAGATGAACCCAAACAGGCCTACGCTGAGACACATCATAATTAAAATGCCGAACGTTAAAGGCAAATAGAGAATCCTAAAAGCAGCAAGAGAAAGGTAGGTAGTTACTTACAAGGGAGTTCCCATAAGACTGTTAGCTGTTTTCTTAACAGAAAATTTGAAGGCCAGAGGAATTGGCACAAAATACTCAAAGTGATGAAAAGCAAGGACCTACAACAAAGACAACTCTACCAGCAAAGCAATCAATTAAAATGGAAGGTAAGATAAAGAGCTTCCCAGATAATTCATCATCACAAAGCCAGTGTTATAAGAAATGTTAAAGGGACTTCTTTAGAAGAAAAAGGGAGGAAAACCTTATAAATATGAATATTAAAATGGCAATAACTATGCACTACCCATAATCACTTTAAATGTAAATGGATTAAATACTCCAATCAAAAGACATAGGGTAGCTGAATGGATAAGAAAAAAGGCCCATGTATATGTTGTCTATAAGAGACTCACTTCAGATCAAAAGACACACACAGACTAAAAGTAAAGGGATGGGAAAAGATGTTTCATACAAATGGAAATGAAAAAAAAAAGCTGAGGTAGCAATACTTATATGAGACAAAATAGACTTTAAAACAAAGGCTAGATACTAAGAGACATGGACATTACATAATGATAAAGGGATCAATTCAACAAGAGAACATAATCCTAGTAAACATTTATCTACCCAACATAGGAGCACCTAAATATATAAAGCAAATATTAACTGACTTAAAGAAAGAGACTGACAGTAATACAGTCATAGTAGGGGACTTTAACACCCCATTGACACCAATGGATACAGATCTTCCAGGCAGAAAATCAACAAGGAAACAGCGACCTGAAATGACACACTAGACCAGATGAATTTAATTGATATTTTTAGAGCATTTCACCCCAAAGCAGCAGAATATACATTCTTAAATGCACATGGAACATTTTCCAAGATAGACCACATTTTAGGACACAAAAGAAGTCTCAATAAATTTAAGAAGATTGAAATCATACCAAGCATCTTCTCCCACCATAATGGTATGAAACTAGAAATCAATTACAAGAAAAAAACTGAAAAACACACAAACACGTGGAGGTCAAATAACATGCTATTAAACAACGAATGGGTTAACAATGAGATCAAGGAAGAAATCAAAAGATGCCTTGAGACAAATGAAAATGAAAACACAACTCAAAATCTATGGGACACAGTGAAAGCAGTCCTAAGAGAGAAATTTATAGCAATACAAGCCTACCTCAAGAAACAAGAAAAACTTCAAATAAACAATCTAACCTTATATTTAAAGGGACTAGAAAAGCAACAGCAAACAAAGCTCAAAGTGAGTAGGAGGAAGGACATAATAAAGACCAGAGTGGACACAAATAAAATAAAGTCTAAAAATATATATATATTATATTTTTATATGTGTATATATACACAAAAGATCAATAAAACCAAGAGCTGTTTTTTTTAAAAAAAAAAGGTAAACAAAATTAATAAACCTTTAACCAGACTCATGAAGAAGAAAAGAAAGTGGGCCCAAATAAATAAAATCAGCAATGAAAGAGAAGTAACATCTGACGCCACAGAAAAGGATTGTAGGAAAATACTATGAGTGATTGTATGTCAAAAAATTGGACAATCTGGAAGTAATGGATACATTCCTAGAAATGTACAATCTTCCAAGACTGAATTAAGAATAAATAGAAAATCTGAATAGACTGATTACTATAAACAAAATCAAATCAGTAATCAAAAAACTCCCAACAAACAAAAAGTCCTGGGCTGGATGGCTTCACAGGTGAATTTTACCAAACATTCAAAGAATTAATACCTAGCCTTCTCAAACTATTTCAAAAAATTGAAGAGGAAGAAAAGCTCCCAAGCTCATTTTATGAGGCCACCGTTACCATGATTCCCAAACCAGACAAAGACATTGCAAAGAAAGAAAATTACAGATATCCCTGTTGAACAAGATAAAAAATCCTCAACAAACTGAATTTAGCAATACGTTAAAACAATTATACATTATGATCAAGTGGGATTTATTCCTGGGATGCAAGTTGGGTTCAATATCCTCAACTCAATTAATATGATACATCACATTAACAAATTGAAAAATAAAAATCATATGATCAAAAAAGTGTTCGGCAAAATCTGGTATCCATTTATGAAAAACTCTCTCAGCAAAGTAGAAATAAAGGGAATATAATTCAACATAATAAGGCCATATCTGACAAACCCATAGCTAACATCATACTCAATGGAGAAAAGCTAAAAGCATTTTTCTTAAGGTCAGGAACAAGGCAAGGATGTCCACGTTGACTATTTTTATTCCATGTAGTTTTGGAAGTCCCAGCCACGGTAAGCAGACAAAACAAACAAACAAACAAACAAACAAACAAAAAATAAATGTCATCAAAGTTGGAAAGGAAAAAGTAAAACTGTCATTTGTAGATGTCATGATACTATATAGAGAGAATCCAAAAGAGTTCACCATAAAACTATCAGAACAGATAAATTCAATAAAGTAGCAGAATACAAAATTAATATTAAAATATTAATTACATTTTTATACACCAATAACAAACTAATAAAAAGAGAAATTTGGAAAATAATCCTATTTACACTTGCATCAAAAACAACAAAATACCTAGAAATAAATTTAACTAAGGTAAAAAACCTGTACTCAGAAAATTATAAGTTATTGAAAAAAAAATTTGAAGAAGATACAAATAAATGGAAGCAGTTACCGTGCTCATGGATAGGAGGAATTAACATCTTTAAACTATCCATACAACCCAAAGCAATTATAGATTCAATGCAATCTCTATCAAAATACAGAGAACATACAGATGCTCACTGTCACTAATGATCAGAGAAATGCAAATTAAAACCACAATGAGATATCACTTCACATCTGTCAGAATGGCTATCATCAGTAAGTCAAAAAACAACAAGTGTTGGCGAAGGTGTGGAGAAAAGGGAACCCTCATGTACTGTTGGTGGGATTGTAAATTGGTATAGCCACTACAGAAAACAGTTTGGCGGTTCCTCAAAAAATTGAAAATAGAACTACCTATGACTCAGCAATTGCACTTCTGGGTATTTATCCAAAGAAAACCAAAACACTAATTCGAAAAAATAAATGCATCCCTATGTTCACTGCAGGGCTATTTACAGTAGCCAAGATATGGAACAACCTAAGTGTCTATCAATAGACAATTTGATAAAGAAGAGGTGGTACATATGCAA
Organism: Eonycteris spelaea; assembly: GCA_003508835.1. Lineage (NCBI taxonomy): Eukaryota > Metazoa > Chordata > Mammalia > Chiroptera > Pteropodidae > Eonycteris > Eonycteris spelaea. Next base: position 4,279,700 of record PUFA01000069.1, read on the forward strand.
TGGAATATTACTCAGCCATAAAAAATGAAATCTTACCATTTGCAATAACATGGATGGACCTAAAGGGTATTATGCTAAGTGAAATAAGTCAGACAGAGAAAGATAAACACCATTTGGTCTCACTTATATGTGTGAAACCTGAAGAACAAAATGAATAAACAAATGAGCACAGACTCATAGATACAGAGAACAAATGGTGATTGCTAGATAGGAGCAGGGTTGGGAGTTGGGTGAAAAGGTAAGGAATTAAGAAGTATAAATTGGTAGTTACAAAATGGTCATGGAATGTGAAGTATAGCATAGGGAATACAGTCAATAATATTGTAATAACTGTATATAGTGGTAGATGGATACTAGACTAATTGAGGGAATTGCTTTGTAAATTATATAAATGTCTAATCACTATGTCGTACACCTGAAACTAATATAAAATGATATTGAATTGCTGATTGTAATTGAAAGCTAAAAAAAAAAAATAAAACTTAAAAAAGTCACACTGTACCACGTTGGGCCATTTCTCACCAGAGGCCAGCTACCCCACTAACAGCTCCCTGGTGTTTGGCAGTTTATGAGGGACTTTTATGGACATTATCTCAGGATAGTCTGACCCCTGGGCAAAGATGGCATCTGGGAGGCTGGAGGAGGTGGGCTGCCCAAGTTCACACAGAGCAGAGACAGCCCTTGTATTTAGGTCTCTGCCCTCCCAGTTCCATATTCCAACCATTTCACTGGGAAGATTCTTGAACAAAGGAGAGAGCTGGAGGGTCTCTCAGAGTGGAGATGGTGGGGGGTGGGGTGGCAGTTCTTTGAGGCACTCAGGCAGAGCCTCTCCCTGGTACCAGCTGGGGAAGGGGTAGCTGTTATGGGTGTCACACCAAGGCTCCTGTCCAAATGGAAATATTTCCAAACTCAGGGATTATGGAAGATTAAGGAAAACACTCTAGAAAGGAGTTAACCTTATTTTCTCAGATTTTAAAGCCATCCTTGGCAGTTAGAAACACCATGAATGACTAATGTTGACACCATGAATGACTAATGTTCCTTATGGGGATATATACCTGCCCTTGGTAGGGATTTAAACATGCCACAGCTCTCCCAGGAAGTCTAAATCAAGTAGATTCACCTGGGCCCTTGGCGAGGTCTGAGAGCCAGTGGGAGGCTTATGTTAAATGACCTTCTCTGGGCTCTTGCTCCCAGGCTGATGGTCACACATTCCCCATAAGTAGCACTCATGAAGAAGTCCAGCCAGCCAGCCTAATTAAGAGCAGAGGGAGCCCAGGGGAGAGGGAAGTGTTTGCTTTGGCTGGGGAAGGTGCCTGGGCCTTGGCCTGTGTGTTTGCCTGACAAGGAGGCCTGATAAGAAAGTGGGCTGCACAGAGAGTGCTGCGTGGCGGGACCTGGGCCATCTGCCACACATCCAGAGAGGCTGTACCTGTTGGCCTTTCAGCCCCGACCTGGCAGGAGAGGGACCCTTAGTCATCCTGTCTTCAGCTTCCTTTGCAGTCACTATGAACCCAAGGTCATTTTTATTCTCTTAAGAATAAAAATCGAACCCTTGAACTTTTGTTTGTTTTGATGAATTACTTCCAGGCTGCTGTTCGTTTGGAGAACAAAACTCCCCAGCTGCAGGGAGGGTGGAAGCCCAGAGACCAACACAAGACAGTGGAGTGGCTTTTTAAGACTGCGGCCCAATGGAGAGAGCACAGAAAACCTGGGTTATCTTGGCTCTGCCATTTGTTCTCTGGGCAAGTTATTCAACCTCTGTGTGCATGTTTCCTTACCTGTCAAACAGGGGATCATATTCTTGGCTGTGTATACCTTACAGGAGTGTTGAGAGCATCAGATGGAATAATATCAATGAAAAAAAAAGTATAAATGGTAATATGCCGTACACATTTTAATAAAAGTGGCCCAGCTTTCTATACTATCTGGGTACAGTGTTAGCGGGAAGATGCCATTTTGACACAGATCTTGGGTTAATGCCTCGTGTCTTCTGAGAGGGTTGGATGAAAAAGTCTCTATTATGTGCACAAAAGCTGAGTAAACAATAACTTTAAAATATTGCTCACCTGTAGACTTCTTGACGGGAAAAATGACAGTTGATTTTTATGACTTTGTCCCAGGAGAGGGGGCTGCCCTGCTCTAAAAGCCAACTTAGCTCTTCACTTACATCCAAGGCACCATCCCCTGTACTTCCTAAGGGAATTTTCTCCTGCAGTTTTGGTCCTCTTTTCCACAGCATCAATTGCCTTTGTTCTATTGGAGATTCCTTTCAGTACATAAATATGTCTTCATAACCATTTAAAACAAAAGCTGCCCCCCCTCCCCCGCCCCGCCGTCAGTATCCTGCTTCCCTCTAGCTCCACCCTCATTTCTCTGCTGCTCTTCCCGGCTGGACTCCCCAGAAGAGTTGTCTCTACACGCTCTCTCTGCTTTCTGTCCTCTTCTTCTTTCCTCAACACCTGCAACCAATGGGGCTTTCATCCTCTCAGTCCCCTGCTAAAAGGGCACTTGTCCTGGACCTCCACGGCTCTACCTCTCAGCAGCACTGGCCTCTACTGGCCCATCTCCCCTTGGAACACAGTCTTCTGTAGACCTGCCTGAGGCCACACTCACTCACCCGCTGGCCCTGCTCTGGCCCTGGTTGAGTCTTCTCAGCATCTTTGGATGGATCCTCCAGCCTGCTCTACATGTCACAGCACCCCAGGAGTCTGTTGTGAGCAACCGGAATAACTCTATTTTCTTTCTTCGAAGGAGATTTTGTCAGGGCCATGGCTTTACACACCATGCAGACCTCATGCTGAGCCTACTCACCATCTCCCCTCGGATCTCACATGACACCTGAAACTGTGAATGGGCCAACCAGAACTCTTATGTCCTCCAGCTCCTTCCTTTTCATGTTCACTTCTCTCTGCCTTCCTCATTTCTGGAAATGACACCACCATCCTGTTAACTGCTCAGATCGGAAGCCCAGGAGCCCTCTTGGCTCTCCTCTCTCCTTCACAGCTCATGTCCAATCAGCTGGTTAGTCCAGGCTGCCCTCACCCCTTGCCTGGATCCTCCCAGGAGCCTGATAACAGTGCTCCTCCTGGTCCTCTACAACAGTGGTCCCCAACATTTTTGGCACCAGGGACCTGTACTTCTATGAGAATATAATGCCTGATGATCTGAGGTGGAACTGAGGTGGTGATGCTAGCACTGGGGAGCAGTTGTAAACACAGATGAAGCTTTGCTTGCTCCCTTGCCAGCTGCTCAACTCCCGCTGTGTGGCCCCGTTCCTAACAGGCTATGGATGGGTACTGGTCCACAGCCTGGGGTTCAGGGACTCCTGTTCCATAACCTACACAACATACAATGGCCAGAGTGAGCTTTCCAAAGCACCAATCAGATCACAACCTGCCATGGTTTAGATTCTTCACTGAGTTCCCACTATACCTGAAATAGAAGCCAAGCCCCTTACACAAGACCTGTGTGATCCGGCCCCTGCTCCTTTGCTCAGCCTTCCAGCCACTCTGGCCTCCTCCCCACCCTGTGACCAAGCAAAGCTCCTTCCCTTCAGGGCTGTTCGCTTTCTGCTTTTTGTGCTTGGAACACTCACTCACAGAATACCGCAGGGCTGCCATTCTCATTGTTAAACTATCAGTTTAAAGTTCTCCTCTTCAGGAAGGCCCTCTCTCCCCTTTCCCAGTTAAACACAGTCTTCCCTGTTGCTCTCTACAACATTACATATTTTGTTATTTCATAGCACTCATCAGCACTTCAAATGATCTTACGTATTTGTTGATTTGTTTTCATTGTCTATCTCCTTTCTCCTCCGGGCTGTCAATGGCTAGGCTCTGTCTTGTTCACTGTTATAGCGTTAGCACTGGTACAGTGCCTGGCATACAGAAGGAACCCAGTAAATACAGAGTCCATTAACTATGTAGAATTGTTCAGTGTCCAACACGCATCATTAGAGTATTTTGGGCATGGATGGGGCCTTGGAGGTCCTCAAATCTGAATTTAATTTTTTCTTTTTTCTTTTTCTCTTTTTAGACAAGGAAACTGAGGATAAGAGAAGGCTAGTTATGTGGTCAAGGCCTCACAGCAGGCTGGAGGCAGAGCCAGCCTATCTCAGGTCTCAGGAAAGACCTGACAATTGTGCTAATGTTGCTGATCCTAGTAGTGAAGAGAGGGCTATAATTAGGGTGCCTTCCCAGTGAGTGTGCCTGTTTTCTACTGCTTACCATGACATGGTGAAGGCCTCCTTTACCTGTGGGGCTCCATCCATGGGCAAACCTCCTACTATATAAACTGCAGAGTTGGTCGTGAGGCTGAGTGTAGGCCTCTCAGGGCAGGAGTCAGTTGTTACAGGGTTTAATTGGCCTCTATTTGATTGAGGTGCCCCATTAACATGGGAAAGCAATGCTGAGCTGCCTGGCAGCTCTTGAATCACTGGGATGAGGCTAAGACTAAAAAGCAGGCTTGGGTGAGGGGCCCTGGGGCTCCTCCCTATGGGCAGAAGAGGAGGCCTGTCTATAGCAAGCGAGGTCAGGCATGAAGGCCAGGAAGGGCCATCTCTTTTTCTTCCTGTTTTCTGACACACCACACATACTGCTTTTGTAACTTACGTTGTTTCTAGCCAGGTAGTCAGTAAGTTAACAAACCATTACTCAGCCACCTTCTGTTTAGAGAGGGCTGAGCAAAGGAGAGCTGGCTTTGGGGACAGAGAACAAAGGGGGCTGAAGATCAGAAGAGGAAGCTCTGCCAAGTAGGATAGGAGCACCTGGGCTGGCCACCCTATGGGCCTGGGTTTCTGACACTGCCCCTTGAGGCTTTCTCCAGGAAGGAGCAGAGGTCAGGCACATGTGAAGTGACTGAAAGGCCAGTCCTGTGGCTTTGGGAACATGCAGGAAGCTTCCTACTTTCTTCTTGCTTCACTGCAAGCCTTCCCCCTCACCTCCCCAAAGTGTGGGTGAGCAGAGTGGGGTGACCTGGGGAAAGGTGCACTTACATTTCTTCTGAAGAATGTTCTGTCTAGCCTTGATGAATGCCAGGATGTCAGAGTCCGTCTGGCTGTCCCCGGTGAGAGGGATGGATGATGCTGGTCTCTTAGGGATGCTGGAGACAACCACAAGTCACACTTTACTACACCTTATGTTTGGACTCAGTGCTTACCTTTCCAAAGTGCTTTTCCATTTCCAGTGGCCTGACCTCACCCAGGAAACTGCGAATGAATTTGCTTCCTCCTCCCTTCCTTTACCTTCTCTGTGCACCAGCCACAACAATTATTTACAGGAAAATTGGTCATGTCCTCCCCTGGCTTTAACCTGTAAGTAGCTTCTCATCACTCTTGGAATGAAATCCAAACTCTATTCCTGTGTGTTCCAATCCCTGTGTGATCTTGCTCCTGGATCACTACACTCAGGCCACTCCGCCCTTCTTTCTGTTACTCCAATGCACCAAGTTCTTTCTGGCCTCAGGCCCTTTGCTTCCAAGCAAAGCTCCTTCCCTGGACTGCTGTCCCCCCTAGAACTTTACATGTCTCAATGTGCTTTCTTCTACCACCTTCTCCATTGCTTCCCCATCACCCTCTCTTCCCTTGCCCCTCCAACTTACCCAAACTAAGCCCAACTGACCTGGGCCTGTTTCCTTCGGCACCCAATTTAGATGTCACGTCCTTTAGGACGTCTTCCAGTGCATCCCTATCCCCTATCACGGCTTAGCTAGTTGCTCCTGAGGCAGAGACAACTATTTTCCCATCTCTCCTTAAAAACAGAACCATAACATTCAGCTTAGTTACCAAAGCTAAAAAAACCTACATCTCTCAGCCTCCTTTGCAGCTATGTGTGACCAGGAGGCCAGATTCTGGCCAACGAGATTTGTAAGAAGCGTGGGATTTCCAGGAAATCTTCTTAAAAAGGGAGGGATGTATGTGACCTTTCCCCTCCTCTTTTTCCATCCAACTCTTATGTGTAAAACCCACCCTTAAGAAGATTCAGAGCAGAGTACTCTCCTGGCTTTGCCAAGATTCTATCCTCACACCAGTCCCTCAACACGGCAAGTGACAGTATCCATTCTCTTAGGAGGCAGTGAGGGTTATATATGAGTGTTGTTCATCATCACAAGTAATCTTTTATGCCAGCATTCCCACTGCAACTCAGCGAGCAGTGCTAGAGCAGTGTTACCACAGGGAGGGGAGGAGAATTCCCCCTTGGACGCCTTGGAGGGGAGAAGAGCGGGTCTGCCAGGTGAATAAGGTCACCCAGGCCTTCTAGTCAGAGGGCACAAAGATCAGGCCCTGGAGAGAGGCCTGATTCACTTATTCAGCCTGGAGTGAAGGACTCCTAGGGCTGAGGCCAGGCTTGTCATCTTTGTGTCCTTCCCTGCTGGGGGACCCTGAGGTGGGGCTATGTTGGAACTACCCCTGGGCCAGCTCTTCTTTCCTTTAATTGTCTCAGATACATCCATTCACAAGGAGATGTGAAGCAACTCTGCCCGCACAGGGCCCCAGGGTCCCTGGCAGAAAATTCCCTGGCTTTGGAAGTTGACATTTGTGAGAGATTCCAGGGGATTGCAAGGTACCAGGGCAGAAGCCCTGTCTGTGTGGCCGCCGGACAAAGGCTCCACAGGTTGCGGGGGAAGCAGACTGGCAGATTTCAGCCCACTTTTCTTTGACTGTCACAGACATCAGAGGGACAAGACCACAACAGACCTGTCGTCCAGGGAGGCACTGGTGCTGTTCTGCTCCTGGCTGTACGTGATGGGGCAAGGTGAGGGCAGGATTTTCCTGGCATTCACATCACTGTAAAAACCAAACCCACAAAGGAAAATGTATGGGAGGTTTACAGGAGAGAATTCAGGGTCTATATTTAAGAGCTGTATGGACTGAATATTTGCGGCACCCCCAAATCCCAATGTTGAAGCCCTAACTCCCAATATGATGGTGTGTGGAGGCACAACTTTTGGGAGGTAATTAGGTTTAGAAAAGGTCATGACAGTGGGGCCCCCATGATGGGATTGGTGTCCTTATAAGAAGAGGAAGAGGCAGCAGAGCTTTCCTTGAATCACGTGAAGACACAGCAAGCAGGAAGAGGATTCTCACTGGAAACTGATCATCTGGACTTTGATATGGGACTCTCCAGCCTCCAGAACTGTGAGAAATAAATAAATGCCTGTTGTTCAAGCCACCTAGTCTATGATATTTTGTTTTGGCAGCCCGAGCTGACTAACACAGGAGGCCGTGGATGATGTGGATAATGCTGCCGCAACAGAATACTACACACTGGGTGGCTTAAACAGTAGAAATTTATTTCTCACAATTCTTCTGGAGGCTGGAAGTCTGAGTTTAGGGTGCCAGCATGGTCAAGTTTCTGTGAGCGCCCTCTTTTGGCTTGCAACTGCTGACTCATGGTATTCTCACTTGGTGGAAAGAGAGTGAGTTAGGTCTCTGGCCTCTTATAAGAGCACTACACTAATTGCATTAAAGAGCTCCACCCTCAGGACATAATTACCTCCCAAATACCTCATCTCCAGATACAATCATGTTGGGGATTAGGTTTCAACATATGAATTGTTGGAGGACACATTCACTTTATAACATTCTGCCCCTGTCTCCCCCAAATTCATGTCCTTCTTGTATACAAAATACATTCATTCTACTCCACTAGCCCCCAAAGTCTTAACTTGATCCAGCATCAACTCTAAACTCCAAAGTACAAAGGGTCTAAATATCATCTAAATCAGATATGAGTGCAACTCAAGTACCATTGGTTCATCTTGAGATAAAGTTCCTCTCCAGCCATGAATTCAAACCTATGAATTCAAACAATTTATGTGCTTCCAGGCATAGACAGACAATTTCACTTCAAAAGGGAGAAAAAGAAAAGAAGGAAGGGGTGATGGGTCCCAAGAGTCTAAAACCTAGGAAGGGAAACTCCATGAGATCTTATGGCTCAAGAAGAATCCTCTTTGGCTTGATGATCTGCCCTTCCGACCTACTAGGGTGAAGGTCCTGCCTTCTGGACCACCTGGGGTGGAAGTCAGCCAGGCTTTGCTGGGCAGGGTTGTACTCTCATGGTTCTGTTGGGAGGCCCACCTACCTTGGCTTCGGGCAGAGGCTGTCTGACCTGTTGAATCAAGGCAATGGTCTTCCCTTTTGGAATGGAGGGACAGCCACGATGACCTCCGAATCACCTTTGGAGTCATTCTTTTCCTGCCCTGAGGAAGAGTGTATGTTCACAGTGGAACAGCTCTATGGTCTTGTCCTGTAAAATCCAAATCATCCAGCATCCTGCCTTCATTCCTTCCCATCTCCTTTTCAGTTCAATTGGCATTTTCCCACTGGGGTGCCTGAGTAAGTCTGTGATTCATATCTGTACCAATCTCCTTATCAAATGGTCGCTTGGTTACACTCTTAATGTTCTTCTCTGAAGACACTTTCTCATGCTTTGCATTATGAATAGGCTGAGACTTTTCCAAATCTTTACATTCTAGTTCTTTTTTGCTTAATAACTCCATCTTCAAGTCATTTCTCTCTTTTCATATTTTACAGTCAGGAAGAATCAAGCACTTATTTCAATTTTGCTTAGAAATCGCCTCAGGTAATGTCCATTTTTATCACGTGCAAGTTATACCTTCCAAAAAACACTAGAACAGGAACATAATTTAGTCTTTTTTTTTTTTTGCCACCTTGTAACAAGGATTGCCTTTTCTTCATTGTCCAATATGTTCTTCATTTCTGTCTGAGCCCGGATCAGAATGGCCTCTATATCCATGTTTCAATGAACATTCTGTACATAATGATTCATGTCTTCTCTAAGAAGAGGCAAGCTGTCTCTGCAGCTCTCCTCTTTTCTTTTTGAGTCCTCACCAGGATTACTTTTAAAGGTCCTTTCATGATCTCAGATTCTTGTAGCATACATGTCAAAACTCTTCCAGCCTCTGCCCATTGCCCAGTCCCAAAGCTGCTTCTACATGTTTTAGTTATTTGTTATCGCGGCACCCCACTTCTGGTACCAGTTTCTGTCTTAGCTTGGGTTACTATAACAAAGTACTGTGTGGCTTACAAATAATGGAAATTTACTTCTCACAGTCCTGGAGGCTGGAAGCCTGAGCTCAGGGTGCCAGCATGGTCAGGTTCTGGTGAGGAGAGCCCTCTCCTGACTGCTGGTTTCCGACTGCTGACTCCTCATTGTGTCCTGACGTGGAAAGAAGAGTGAGCTAGCTCTCTGGCCTCTTGAGAGTTTCAACGTATGAATTTTGATGAGACAGGAACAATTTAGTCCCTAATAGATATTTTATACATTAAATTTCATGTTGGAGCATTGCATGTGTTGGACGTGCAAGTTGAATCAAAACAACAAAGATTGCAACTGTCATTTATAGACACCATCTACACACCAGGTCCAGGAAAGCACTCTGCAAATGTCATGCCATTTAATCCTCTCAGTAGCCTCATCATTCCCATTATATACATGAGAAAACTGAGGCTTGGAGAGGTTAAGGAAATTCTAAAAGTCACTCAGCTGGTAAGTCGCAGAACCTGGATCTAATCACAACTCTGTGGAGGCTTCAGAACCCGTGCTCTCTGGCTACTTTATTAACTGGCCTTGACTCTGTGGTGTTCTGTGCAATACGTGCTGGAGGTGCGTGGCTTGCCCTTGGCCACGTCATCTGCCCTTAAGGTGGCTCCAGCTGACCAGCTCCATGCTCTTGAGTGAGGAGTCGGATCTGACAGCTCACACAGATGCTGTTTTGCCCATTTTACTAAACTGCCTGGTGCATGTGCCTTGCCTTGCCTTGCCTGGTTGCAAACAGCAGAATCCAGCAGCACCCCATGGGACATAAAGGGCCAGGGGCTAAAGCTGTCCCAGATGCCAGGGACAGAACGGGGTCCTCTTTCTTGCTTCAGGATGGTCCTACCTAGACACCATGTCAGAGCTGGAAGAGGCCTAAAAAGTCACCTAGCTAGGATCCTTCTATTACAGGCGGGAACAGTAAGGCTGAAGTGGGCCAGGATAGAGACAGGTGCAAAAGCTTTGCCAAGTCTGCATCAAGAGTCCAAGGACCTCCACAGGCCTGAAAGCCTGCTGTTCCAGCCATGAGTACAGCCTTTTCCCCAGCTCCTGCCTTCTGCCTTGTCCTGTCTCGCCCAACTACCGGGCCTCTTACCCTGGGCCTGCCTCCACAGGTTTAGGATTGTGGGTCAAACAAACACGAAAGGAAATCAGAGCCTGGGACTTCCTCACCCCCGCGTCCCCTGCCTCCCCCATGTGTATTTCCCAGCATCCCAGAGACTCTCCACTGAGGCTTTGGGAGAGTTAGGGATCTGTGTTGATTGTGAGGGCTGCTGTAGGACCAGAGGTAGCCACAAGGTGGCAGGCTCTGCATGCTTTTTTTTTAGAGAACTGTCGCCAATTCTCAGGGCTCTTATTGGTGCAGGCAGAGAGAAGGGAAGGAGAAAGGGCTTTCCATCCTGTAGGTGCTTTGATTACATAAGGTCCAGGTCAGTTTGGAAGCTGCAGCAAATTTTACAAGATAAGTCATTAGCACACAAATGTGTCATTAACTCAATAGTTCCCCAGGGGAGCCTTTTCTAAGATGCCTGGGAGTGTTCACAGGTGCCAAACACCTGTGAAGGTTGAAAATAGATGGAAGAGGAGCAGAGATGGACACGGCAGGGCAGAAGGGCAGCAGATCGCACCATGGCAGATGGGGGACACGGCACCCTCGGCAGAGGCCCAGTTGCCCAGCTTGCTGCCTCAAACAGCTCATGTAGGAGGATGGCACAATGTGAAGGCTTGGGGCTCCCGGAATGACTCCTCTGCTCCTGAAGTTGCTCCAGTGTCACTGGATGCCACGGCTTGGTTTCTGAACCTCCAGGATCATGTTACAAATTACTTTAGCCTCTCTCCCGACCAATCAGCCTTTGACACTGAATTCATTTCTCATATGGACATTCTAGAGACAGGACATATCAGCCGTCACAATTAATTATCTTTCTTACTAAGGATGAATGAACAATATTAATAATAATTAGACCTCCTGGTGTTGTAAATTGAGTGTGATTGTCCTGTAGGCCTTGAGCATCCTTGAGGAAGTGATAAACCCGAGACGCAGAGGACCAGCCCCTGGCCGCAGAGTCCATCAGGAGCTTACAGCGGAGCTCAGGTAGAAACAGTCAGCCAGACTCTCGCTCTCTCCCTCCAGCGGCTCCTCAGTGGCACTGGAACATTCATCTGCTCATAGAATAACAGCATCTGAGGAAACTTGATGCATCTTACGAAAGAGATGAGAGAATCTATCTCAAAGTGGAAAATGACTCGCCAAGGGCCCACTGCTTGGAGAGTGATGGCAAGGTTTTGTTCGCTCCATATTTTGTGAAACTCTAAACTGAGGGGACTCCTTGGAGTCAACCAATGGTGGTCGGATGCACATCTTGATATCCAAGGTTCTGAACTTCAGATTTAAAGACCTCTTGGCAAGCACACCTGGAATACCTAAGGAATGCCCAAGAGAGCCAAAGCCGGTGTGGGCCCCACTTCTCAGACAAGGAGGATGCCGAGGAGGAGCATGATTCTAATGGTGGTTTCCACAAGGAGATCCCAGGAGGCCCTGCCCCTTGGCTGTTCTTCGACCCAGTCTATGGTGGGCACTCTCGAGAGATGCTGGCAGGCAAAGGCTGGCAGCAGAGTGGACGAATGGACAAGCAATAAAGAATGGCAGCCTTGGCTGATAGCGTGAGAGAAGGACAAAGAAGCACAAAGGGAGGGAGACAAAAGACAAATAAAAGAAAGAAATCCTTAGTAAAATGAGGGGACTAATTCCAGGGTTTCCCAGCTGAAATGGTAGGGCCACCGACAGGGAAGGCGTTCTGGGTTTCCAGTCAGAGGCTGGCCTTCTAAGGAAGCACAGGTTTCCTCTTTGAAAATCCTGGCCCCTTGAGAAAATCAGACTGTGGACTCATTGACAGAGTGGAGGCCTTGAACAGGAGCACCTAGCATTTGGCAGCATATTAAGAAAGCGCGTTTGTATGAAATAGTACAGAATATGGGTGGGAAAATGCCACCACCAATAAACAACAGAACATACGTGTGCCCCAAAGGACAGACATTTATGTTAAAGGAACTTGACATGAGGAGTGGGGTGGCGTCCCCTCAGTTTAGACTTTCACAAAAGAGGGAGCAAACAAAGCCTCGTTATTACTCTTCCAGTTGCTGGCCGGCCTGGGTTCCGATCCTGTCTCAGCACTTTCCACCTGTAATTTTTGGTATCCAAACTACTGTGTGAAAGGGAATTTGGGGTGCCAACCACTCACAGTTGAGGAATCTTAACAAACACTGTTCAGGACACTTGGTTTTCTCTGCTGAGGGAGAAATCTGACCATAATGCTGGCTGCCACACAGATGACAGGGCTCTAGGGCCCACCTGAGAACCATCTCCCCAAGGACTCTCTTCTCAGCAATCGTCAAAGGGTAGAGCTCTAGTAGTTATTTAAGAAAAACTCCCATGGGTGATCTGATACACACCTTTGAAATTCAAGGTCTGAACTTCACTTGGCAGGCATAGTCTGTTTCTACCTAATAGCCCTGGGCTGTGTTTACTGGGTCTTTCCTGATACCCCGAGCCATCTCTCTCTCCTCTCTCTCTTCTCTCTCTCTCTCTCTCTCTCTTCTCTCCTTCTCTTCTCTCTCTCCTCTCACCCACACACACACACACACACAGACACAGCACAGAGAGAGAGAAGAGAGAGAGAGAGAGAGAGAGAGGTTGATTATCCTCGAAGTGAAATGTGAAATAAAAATTAGAGATGGGACTTCCTATTTGTTGGGCAGGATATTTATACCGGTAGGAACTATCCTAGAGTTCAGAAACATGCTGGAGAAATAACCAGGGGTTCTGAGCTTCACAGCTGGGAGGAGAGTTTATTCTCATGTGGCAGACACACGAGAGGCTCAAAATGGAGCCAGACTCGAGGAAGCTCTGTCCTCTTGGCTGGCCTGGATCAGTGTTTTTCAAACATGCACTTTGGAGTCTTGGGGTTTAGGGAGGGGGCCCTGTGTGAGGAAGGAGGCAGGTATACAAGGGATGCACACTCAAGTGCCCCAGAGATTGGCAGGTACTCAAGTGAAAGCACGGAGAGGGTCTGTGTAGGACACTAGTGCCAGTTGCCTGTAGTGCCATAGAGCAGTATAACTGTCTACTTACACGTCTTCCACTTTTTTTTTTAATTAATGGCTTTTTTTTAGAGAAGTTTTAGGTTTATAGAAAATTGAGTGGATAGTACAGAGTGTTCCATTGTATCCCCCTCCCCTTCTTGTTTCTCCTATTATTAACATCTTGCATTGGGGTGGTATATTTGTTATAACAGATAAACTGAAATTAATATATCATTATTAAGTGAAGTCCATAGCTTACATGGGGGCTTGCTCTTTCTGTTGTATATTCTATGGGTTTTGACAACTGCACAGTATCATGTATTTACTATTAAAGTATACTACAGCATAGTTTCATTGACTTAAAAATCTCCTGTGTCTCCCCATTCATCCTTTCCACCCTCCCTTCTCCCCGCCAGCAGCCAGTGATCTTTTTACTGTCTCCATAATGTCATAGTTGGAGTTATACAGTAGGTGGCCTTTCACTTAGTAACACGCATTTAAGCTTCCTCCACGTCTTTTCATGGCTTGATAGCTCATTTCCTTTTAGTGCGAATAACATTCCATTGTCTGGATGAACCATAGTTTATTTATCCGTTCGTCTTTTGAAGAACTTCTTGGTTGCTTCCAGTTTGGGCAGTTATGCATAAAGCTGCTATAAACACCCATGGGCAGGTTTTTGTGCAGACATGAGTTTTTAATTCCTTTGGGTAAATACCAAGGAGTGTGATTGCTGGGTGGTATGGAAAGAGTGTGTTTAGTTTTACAAGAAACTGTCAAACTGTCTTCTAAGGTGGCTGTACCATTCTGCATTCCCACCGGCAATGAGTGAGAGCTGCTGTTGCTCCACATCCTCGCCAGCATTGGTGGTGTCCTGCTTTTGGATTTTAGCCATTCTCATAGGTGTGTAGTGGTATCTCGCTGTTGTTTTAATTTGCATTTCCCTAATGGCATATGATATTGAGCATCTTATTGTACACTTATCTGCCATCTGTATGTCTTCTTTGGTGAGCTGGCTGTTCAGCTCTTTTGCCCATTTAAAAATTATTGTTGAATTGTAAGAGTTTTTTTTTTTTTTTTGGTATATTTTGGATACAAATCTTTTATCAGATATGGTTTGCAAATATCTTCTCCCAGTCTGTGGCTTGCCTCTTCATTCTCTTAACAGTGTCTTTCACAGAGCAGCATTAATTTTAATAAGGTCCAACTTATCAATTTTTCTTTTACCAATTTACACTGTCTTTTAAAACAGCAGGACAGCCAAATAGGATGTACTTGACAGGTGTTGACCCTGGGCTTGGGGGCTCACACACGAGATGTTTTCTAAAACTAGAAAAAGCTGAAGTACTGGTACTGAGGGCCAGTTTGGGGTATGTGGAGAAGTCCAGGTTTGCTGGTTTGTTTGTTTTTTTACAGAATGGTTTTATATTATAGAAAAGTGGCATAGATAGTACAAATAGTTCCAGTGTACCCCATAACTAGTTTCTCTTATTATACAACCTTATATTAGTGTGACACATTTGTTAACAACTAATGACCTATGCTCATCCGTTATTATTAACTAAAGTCCAAACTGGATTCAAATTTTCTTCGTTTGTACCGGATGTACTTTTTCTGATCCAAGATTCTATCCAGGACAGCACATTACACTTTGTTATAGTATCTCCTTAGGCTCCTCTTATTTGTAGTAGTTTCTCAGACTTTCCTGTTTTTGATGATCTCCACAGTTTTGAGGAATACTGTCAGGTATTTTGTAGAAGGTCTTCCTGCTCAGGGCTCAGGACCAGGGCTTGCACATCGAACCTCTTGTCTCTTGTTGCCGTGGCAAACAGTCTACTGGCTGTCAGATTAAAGGGGAACGCCTGAAGGGGATGAGCTTGAACGAGCCTGAAAGCCACTGGCCTGGGTGTCTGCAACCAATTTAGCAGTAAAAGTGATGGATCCTCCTGGATCATGCAGCCTATAGAGAGATGTTTAGAGCAGCAAGAATGGGTTGAGGACAGGTAGGAAGCCTTTTCTGGGCACCCTCAGCCTGTCTGCAGAGTTCTCTCCTTACCTTTTGTTAGAGAGAAACTGGGGCCTTTCGTGCAGGGGTTCAGGCGTCTGGTGAAAGGGCTTCGTGTGATCGAGTGACTTCACTGCTGGAGAGTCTACCTATTGGCCCAAGAAGGAGTTTCACAGTGTTAGCTTGAATCTAATGACATGGGAAAGTGTCCTTGATGTATCACTTAAGGGGAAAACACAGCTATAAAAGTTGGTGTATACAACATATGTGAGAAAAAAATCAATCCAAACGTAATAATGACCATAATGATGGGCATCAAAATATTTTGGATGGCAGGATTACAGGGGATGTGGGGTTTATACTTTGTGCTTTTCTGGGCTAAGTTTGCCAAATTGAGCATGTATTACCTTTTGTCGTTAGGAAAAAAAAAAAAGTTTAAAATGGGATCTGATAATTCTCCAGAAGTCCTTTCTGGTTTTGCTTCCTCTTGTCCCAAAGAGATGCTACCAGAGTGAGGAGAACTCCACTGAACACTTTGTGGAGGGGACAGCTCTGCCACGGTGCCTGGAACCTTGCATGTTCCCACATAGGGCTCGTGGATAAGGCTTCAACTGTAGCTTATGTGAGTCTTGGCATGATGTCCTATGATTTTCCCAGAACACGAGAGCATAGAGGCTTATGAGTAGCTGCCACAAGACTCTTTCCCATCCGCCTCCCTGTCTCCCCAAGATACTGACATGGGACAGTTTCTCATTGCCTCTCGTGCTCTGATGAGGTTTAAGGGTTTCTGCCTCGCTTCACTCGGGTTGTATGTGCAGACTGTAAAACCACTCAGCATAAGCACAGAATTGGCTTTGCAGCAACAGGACGCCCCATCATCCCTGTTGCACTCAGCCGATCCCTTTTGTTTCAGCGATAACCCTGTGGGTCAGAGGACACACGGCGCTGAAACCTTTGGCTACTCTGGCTTTCACTGTCTGTGTAAGTCATAAACTGTTGGACTCTGTCAGCCTTGCCCTGAGTCACGTGGGATGTCCCTCATCTACTGTTCAGGGAGTGAACTCCCTTGGGTACTGGCAGTGGCTGATGCCTCACTCACTAGGAAGGGCTCTTAACTGGAGAACAGACAGAACCTAGGGGCGCTGTGAATGTGGATGGGATCCAATCATATCTTTATTTTTCCCAACTTCTACTTGAGATTTAGCATTTCTTTTAATGATAACTGTAGTCAGCAAACCACAGTTGTATTAGCAGTACCAGTGACTTTGTCACCAGTAGAAATCACAGACATTTCATATTACATTATAGATGCAGAAATCTTGAAATAGTGTGTTCATCATTACTTTGAAATTATGGTAAAAATTGAGCCCACCCCTTATTAATCTATAATTAATAAGATATTAAATAATGAATTAGTAAAGTGGTATATGTATCATTATGCCATATTGTTTTTAAAATATTTTGAGAATTGTATTTCAATCTTATTGGCTTTCTTTGTTATCTTGAGTATTTAACTTTATCTAAATACTCTCCTCTATTGTCTGGTCATATGGCTACTTGGTAACATATTTGTTACTCCTGCCTTACTTTCTGGGGACAAATATCTTCTTTGGCTCTCAGCTTCTTTGTCCTTAAAATGAAGGGATCAGCCTGTCAGATCATTTCTAAGGGTTCTGCCAGCCATGTAAGTGACATGAGCATGTGCATTTCATCATTTCAATGTCTCACAGCTGAGGAATTACATGAGGACAATCGGAACCAGGGATTTGTACTGACATTTCTTAATGGATATTTTTTTTCACCTTCATTATAGTATAAAGAACTTTTAGGAATTTGTCTAGAAAATATGCAAAAGTGTATCTACAAATATGTTTCCAGAGAAATACAAGAAACGACCTAAACATTAAATGATAGATTAATTACATAGATTAAAATAAGTCCCCATGATGGAACAGTGACAGCCATTAGAATGATGGTGAAGGAATAATAACATGGAAGAGTAGTCATGCTGTGCAATTAAATACAAAAGCCATTTGTGATAACCGAAGACCAAAACCAAAATGATTCAATTGTTATGAAATCATATAAGTGTATATACACAGAAAAAGATAAAATAATATAACCCAACATGATGATATTGGTTATCCTTAAGTGGTGGGATTAATGGTGATTTTTATTCCTTTGTTTTTTTTCTGTATTTTCTAAAGTTTCTCTCTCTCTACATATATATACATATAGTATATACATAATAGATAGAACTGTAGTATGAGAATAATAATGTTGTCAATATGATATCACAGGAGAATACCACACAGAGCAACAGTGGAAGATCCATTGGTTTCGGGAGCTGCCCCTTCCATCTCCCACCTTTCGATGTGACAGGTACCAGAGCAAGGGAGCAATGAGCTGCTGACCCTTTGCATTCCTTGTCAGTGAGATAAGTGCTTGCTTCATGAGCCAGGAGCTGAAAGTTGAAGCTCCCACTCTTCTTCCTCTGGCAGCTCCGTGGAGCATGCGTGCCTGGCCCCCCATAGCTGCCCGACGTCCCCCAGGCCACAGGAGGAGGACGAAGTCTAGGGTAGCAAGGGGCACGGCTGGCCACACATACCTGCAGGCTGGTGGCCTCCTCTGTCCACCAGGCTTCAAACTCTTTCTGCAGCTTCACCTTGGCTTTGTCCATGAGCAGCTGCAAGTGCTCAATCTCCACCTTCAGGGCCTTCAGGTGCATGAACATTGTTTTATACCTACAGTGGGATCAGGGAAGAGTCTGAAAGTCACTGGCGGGGAGGGACTATCGACGGCAGGGCCTGTGCCTCAGAAGCCTGACAGTGCTGCATTGGTAACAGGGACTGGGGTGCTATGGTTGCCCACTGAGGCCAGAGTATGGAGCCAGGGTTTCAGTCCATCACAGAGAAGCAGAGCCAGGCGTTTTTGTCCAGTAGGCTCATGGGCCTCTATGTGTGAGAGGATGACCTCTCTTCAGGAATGTAACTACCATTATTGAGCCCATACTAAGGGGTAGGCATTGTTCTAGGCACTGCACATATATACAGTCTTATAATCCTCTTCACAGCCCTGTGAAGAAGAAACTCTCATTATCCTCTCTACTTTACAGATTTGGAACCGCAGGCACGGAGAGATTAAGTTACTTGCTCTCTGGCACAGAGCTAATAAACAGAGCCAGGATGAGAACCAGGTATCTGATTCTAGGACCACCGTCCTAACTCCCTGACCAGCCGGTGGTTCATCTTTGTTCTGAGGACCAAAGGTTACCATACAGTTGTTAGTGAATAGCCAAACTGCAGAGGCAACTCGACTTCTGGGATGACCCTGAAGTTGGAAATGTGGACCAAGGGGACACGATGGGGTGCAGTAAAGCCACAGAAGAGTGAAGTGGAAAGGAACTGAGAAAAGCAAATCGAGTGAAGGAGAAAGAGGGCAATTGGAGCATGAACCCAGGGGGTGGGGGAGAGCAAGGGTGCCTCTGCAGGAGGGCAGCACAAGGCCTTCTGGAAGGAGGATTCTGGCAGGAGAAAACACAGCGCACAGTTGTCAGGAGTGAACTGGAGACCAGCTGCATGGGGCTTTGTTCTCTCCAAGTCTCGGATGGCAGAGCGTGTGGGTGTATGTCTGTGTGTGTGTGTGTGTGTGTGTGTGTGTGCACGCGCGTGTGTCGGGGGGCAGGGTGATGGGGTTTGCTCAGGGTGCATGCCTAGCCAGCCCAGGGGCGGCATGCGTCGTAATGACATCATCAGCACTTTGGGGGCAAGCAGGTTACTTTTCGGTCTCCCCCAAATTTCTCCATGGCACAGAGGAGAAAGCAACTATTTGTTGAATGCACACATGAACAAACTAACTAAGAAGCTTGACTGGAATGCCAAGTGAGATTCTGTGACCATGCTGGGTATCGGTAATGGCCACATGTCTGTCTATGCTTGAGGTTCCTCACTCTGTAACTGACAGCACTTGGGGACCCTAAATGGCCGCAGGAGGGTATGATGGTCTCAGGACACCTTAACAGATAAAGAGAGGAGGGAAGCAGGTAAAGCCGCAGGCTGGAGGAAGGCCTCCGTGGTCATGTTTTTAACTCCCCTAGATGGCAGCAGGGACAAACAAGACTAGTTGCTTCCTGAGCTGCAGCCTGGGATCTCAGGCTGGGGAGGTGCCAAGAGCAAACGGCACCCGCTGATTCGTGAGTCTGAGCTCCAGGCCTGGCTTGGCCTTCTGCTCCCTATTCCAACCTCACACTGCCCAGGGTTCCTGCACCACATCTGCTTGCTCTGAGGCAGCACCTTCTCCAGCTGTTTTAGGACTCAGCTGCTGGGCCCACTTCCCAGAGAAGCACCAAGCCTGGGTGGAGGCATGGCCCTGGGCAGCTCCGGGCCATCCCTGAGAGCCCTCTGGGGTTGGGGGCAGAGTGGGCAAGGAGCGAAGGAAGGATACCTTTTCTTTTCTTTCCTCCAGTTGTGATCGCAGCTTCTCTTCCTGCAGGTCTGGCACTGAGGGCACGGCCACGTTTTCTGAGATACCTGGAGGAGGGAGACGCTGGTGGTTAACTCCAACGAGGGAGAAAGACAAAGGGGGAAGTGTGACATCTAGGGCAGATGACACAAGCGCAGTGCATCCCAAGAAGAAAGAGGACTCTGTGGATTCTCTGGGGCCTTTGGATAGAAACCTGCTTCAGCCTCTGCCTCTGGATGGCAACCTACCTTTGCGTGGATGAAATCCCCTGAGGAAGCTCCGTGATTCTGCTCCATGGGCTGTCCCTCCCATTGCCCAACACCTGTCGCTGAAAGAGAATTCTTCCTTACATTGCTTTTAATGCTTTTACTATTGAATTCACTCATTTCCTCTGGAGTCCCCAAGGAAGATGAAATAAAGCATTTCCTCATCCTCTGATACAGAGCCCTATGCAAACTAAGAAGACATCGTTGCACCATTTCACATCTTTCTTTGCCCAGCTGAGGTGCGGAATTCTCTAGCCTCAAATCATGTCTACTATTTTTGACTTCCCTCTGAAGCAGTGGTCCCCAGGCCTGATTAACGCAAGCAGTGCTAATATGCAACCAGAGCTGAGACCCACACTCGGATGCCCTGCCTATAAAGACGGGGAGACAGGACCCTGGCAAGGCCTTGGCGACGGCTGTGTTCCCACGCATGCCGGCCGCTGCTGTTGGTCGCCTGGCTACCTGCTCTGGCTGGTGTGCTCACCTGGAGCCCATCCCTCCCTGGCCCTGTGGGTGGCATCTGTTCATCCTCCCAAGAGTCTTTTAGTGACTGCACTGTGTTTTTTAGCCTCACAGGAGGCAACTTAGAAGTCACACAGCCCTGCTTTTTCTCCATGTAGGGGAGACTCTACTATGGGCAGGCGCTTTCTTGACATGATCAGGCTTAATCCTTCTAGTACTCATCTGGGGTGTTATTGTTCCCACGTTATAGAGAAGGGCATTGAGGATCAAAGGGGTTAACCTGCCCAAGACCATATGGCTAACTTCAAAAATCTGGATCCAAATCGTGGTTTGTTTGGTTGCAAGGGCCTTGGGTTCAGAAATACTTCCAATGACATTTCTGACGGATGGTCATCTGCTTTCTGTCCAAACACTCCCAGTGGCGTGGTGCTCACCACTTCACACGACAGCACATTTCATTGTGGGCAGCTCTGTTTCCTCTTCCTTTGAGCGGGGACCTACCCCACTAGCATCCTTTCACCTCTGCTTTGGATCTTTGGAACAGCACAGCATGTCCTCCTTAATTTGATGCTTCTTTAAATATCTTAACAGCAGCAGCAGCAGCAACAACAACAAAATACCACATTTGTCTGGAGCTTTATTCTCAGGCTGACTCTGCCCAATTCCCTCTCTAAGGCCTCAGTGACATTGTTACTTTCTCACTGATCTTAAGTATAGAGCCTAAATCTGGACATAGTGCTCCAGGTAGGTCTGAGAGGGACAGGGTAGAGAAGTAGCCTTTTAGCTGTTAAAAATTTATGCTGTTTATTACTGTAGCAGGCGAATTACTAACAATGTCCCCTTACTGAGTGCCTTCTATATGCCAGGTTCTGCCAGTTCTGCTAGGCACTGGGTGAGGTGCCCTACTCACCTTATTGCCAGTTCTCAAAATAACCCAGCAAGTAGGTCATTGCCACATCATTTCAGTCAGATTCTGAGGCTCAGAGAGCTCTGTGAATAACCCAACGCCACATAGCTAATACGTGGCAGAGCTGGGATTTGAACTCAGGTTTTGTCCTGGTTCCAAAGAGCTAAATGTTTATACCAGGCAGTGCCCTACTCCTCTCCCCCCTTTTTTTCCCAGCAGCTTTGTCATTGTCATGGCCATGCCATTTGTCATCGGCCACTATTAAGCTTGAGGTCAGTTTAAACACTTTCGTATTTGTATGAGTAGTTGTCAAAAGCACATCCCATTTCAGTGTGATTGTCTTCTTGAACCCAAGTGCAACACTTCCCATTTATTGGGGGTTTAGCTTGTCGGGAGGTCCTTATTCTGTCATACCTTCATTCTTTTCCCTTTGGATGCTTTGTATGTCATTATCTAACCCACTGATAAATACACTAAGTGGATTAGGATTCTGTCCTTGATTTCCAGTTACCTTTTACTCTCTTTCCCTTGTGTCAAGTGACAACGGTCACTTGTAAACTGAGTGAGCAAGTGTCTTGCTCCATTACTTAAACACAGGACATGTAGACACCACTGACTTCCCAACTGAATACTCTACTGTCACCCAGGCTGGTGCATTTTATTGGTCCTAATGAGACAGACTGCCTGTCCATGTTGCCATGCTCCCCCAGGTATAGGCACCGGAAGCCCCTCCAGGGCGGGGACTGCTCCTTCTGCTTTTCGTATTTCCCCGTTCTTTGTTCAGACTTCAGGTACATGGTGCGCCCAGTGCTATCTGTGTTCACTGGCCCTTTTCCTCTCTGAAAAATGTCAGACATGATATACTGAAGGAAGTATCTGAACATCAAACATAATACTAGGACCTGAAATGGATAGAATATTTTCTCTCTTAACAGTTTCAGAAACGGGCAAATATATCTTCCAGCCTGTTAAAGCAAAGCTGCGAATCTCCTTCTTTGTCTTTTTAATACATTTTGAACCACACCGAGGGGACTTCTAAGGGATTCAGTGAAGTCCCTGCTCTGAGATGATGGGCTGGGTGTCCTGTGGCCACACCTAGCATGATGGGCTGCTGGAGGTGGGCGAAGGAGAGGCTGTTGGATCTGCACAGGGGCGTCTCGTCCAGCCCACCAGAGGCAGTTTCTAAGGGCCTTGTGACAGGGCAGAGGGAAGGAGAGAGGCTGAGATGGGCTGGGTGTCCCAGCGTGAGTGCAGAGTCCCTTGTAGGAAAGTAGCTCCCATCTTGTTGCATGGCTTGCTGTTTTTTCCTGGGGCGTCAGAGTCAATGGTGCACTGAGAGTGTGAGAGTGTGCAGGAGCCTAGGGCGAGGAGAGCATTTCGAATGCAGCTGACACAGGAATGGGAGATGATGCCTGCTCCAGTCTAGGGAGCGTCCCTCAGGTTGCACTTACTGTGCCACCTCATTTGCACTTGTTACTCTAGCTTGCAGATATTGTCACTTCCACTTTCCACACAAGGAGGCCAAAGCTCAGGGTGACCAAGTAGCTTGCTCAATGCCATAAAGCTATCATATAGCAGAGCCAGGCTTTGAATCCACGACTAGTCATTCATTCACTTAAGTAACACGTGTTTATGAGTGTCGACCATGGCCCCACTCCTGTGCCAGGGGAATCTATTGGGGAAAGCAGACATTAAACCAACAGAAATTGAGCCTATTATATAATGTCAGGGGTTCAAAGATGCTCTGAGGAAAGAGAAAGCGGGACAAAGGTTGGAGAGCAGCCACATTAGGTAGGATGGTCAAGGGAGCCTCTCTGAGGAAGGGACATTTAACCGGAGATCTGAATAAAGAGAGAGAACAAGATGCAGAACTCAGAGGAGAGAGTACAGCAGCAAGTGCAAGGGGGCCTGAGGTGTGTCTGTTGGTGCAACTGAAGAACAGTGAGAGGGGGTCGGTATGTCTGGAGTGCGCCTCCCTCTGCCAGGCATGAGAGAGATCACTTTAACTCCTCTTTCCACTTCTCTATACTGTCCTCTCTCTCTCTCTCTCTCTTTCTCTCTTTTTCTCTCTCTCTCCCTCTCTCTCTCACACACACATGTTAAGGTAGAGTGGTGGGAGCTGAGGTCAGAAAGGAAACGGAGGCCCGTGAAGAAATGGAGGCCAGTGAGGAAAGGGAGGCCAGATCACACAGGACCTTGAGAGAGACAAGAGTCTGGAGGGGTTCAAGGAGAGGACTTGCTTGATCTATTCCTTTGATAGCCAAGCCAAGCAGTTTTTTGCTGACCAAGACAAAGCTACTCCAAACCGAAGGACAGTTAATGTGAGGTGGCGCCAGGATGTTGAAAGTCTGTTGAAAGGATTTGGGAGAGAAGCTGGGGCATGGGACCTTGGGCAGCCAGAATGAGGGCACAGCATACCCCTAAGACACAAACAAGCTGTCTGCGTTGTCATGACAACCAAAGGGGCCTCCTGCCAAAGGTGATGTTTGCTTAGTGAAATGCATTGTAACCCCACCAGAAGACAGCCTCTGGCTGCTTCTGATGCTGTCCGATGCCTGGCTTATCCATCTTCTCCTCCAAAGAGAAATTGGGGCTGGGAACTCAAAGGGAAGCGAACAAAAGCACTGAGCAAGAACAGAGAGGAGGGAGTAACTAAAGGGTATATTTGGGCTTTGTAGGTCTCTGTGCCCACTGGGACTGTGGCCAGGGACAGAACCTCCAGCCACCTGACAGGAGGCACAAGGAGCCCTCCTTTCAAGCACAGGATTCTGGCTGGGACAAGAGAACAGGAGGTCACAGCCATGAGTGGCCTATGTGGTCACCTTCTGAATCTGCGCAGGCAGCCAGCCCAAAGCAACACAAAAGCAAGAAAGAAGGTTTTCATTCTAATGGCTGTGTGTGGATCTGAATGTCACTCATGGAGGAAGCCCTGAGCTGTCAAATAGTAAGAAAAACTTCAAACAGGGCACGCACAGTCCCAGGCTGGCCCTGCCTCTGAAGTGCCAAGTGTTTGGGACTGGCAGCACAGGATGACAGGGGAACTTGCTGGGAAGGCCAGCCTCCTGTGGCCTCCTCCCACCTGGCATGATTTTGGGTCATTAGGGAGATTGCTATAACTCCTCTTCCCACTTCCCATACAACACCCCCACATACTCACTCACTGCACCCCAAAACTCTTACACAGTTATTTGATGTCTGAAATGTGGAGAATCTCATTTCTTTGGTCCAATGGCTCTCAACTGGAGGTGCACATGAGAATCACTTCAGGGGCACAGACAGCTGGGCCCTACTCCAGATCTAGTGAGTTAGAGTGATTGTGAATGTTCACCCCTGGTTAAGAAACACTACTCAAGTCTCTGAGCCCAGTTTCAACGCAGGTGCCTCTTGCGGAGAATATCAAGAACGCAGAAGCTACAAAGGTTTGGACGGTATATGAGCCAGCACATCCCTTTGCACCCTGTCCACCTGCCAGATCTTTGGGAGCCACTGTGGAGAAAAGGGGCCCCAGGATTTGCAGCAAGGAAGACATGTTCCTGCAGGTCTGGAGCTGCCTGCACTTGGCCCTTGTAGGTAGCAGGTAAAATCTGAATAATGATATCTCCATGTGGTTGCTCCATGGATCAGGTGCTTCACTTGTCTTATCTTATATAATTGTCACAAGCCCCACCATAGATGGGAAAGCTGAGTTCTGACAGGGGAAGTAATGTGCCCTGGATCATACCACTGGTGAGGAGAGCTGAGGTCAGGTCCCAACTCTGCCTGGCTTCAAAGCTGGTGCTTTTTCCTCTGTCAGTGCTTCTGATAATGAATGAAGCCACGGGCAGATCATTGAAGTCAGTATTGACTTGTCCTTGGTATTTGAAGGTGATGCTCTTTCCCATGAATGCCTTTCAGATCTGGGGCTAGGGCTGAGAGAAAGCCTGTTTCTTCCCGAGGTCTGGCCTGTGAAGACTGCCCTCTACTGACAAAGCCTCAGTCTGCACCCTGACCCCGGCTGGCATTTGCAGCTGGCCTGCTGGCTGTGAAGAGCTTTGTTACCCGTCGGAGCCTGCCCCTCTCCAAGTTCGGCCTCCGGAATACCCAGAGCCAGCCTGCTCCGTCTCCTTGACTGTGTGCTAGGAGTCCTAGTGAAGGCAATATTGACATTTCACACCAGGTACTGGAGCCTGAAGGGGCCCTGTGGGTTTCCACAGAGCAAAGGCCATGGGCTCAACGTGGCTGTCCTTCAGCTAGTGCCCTACATGGGAGAAGGCAGTGAGTTATGTGGCTCTTCTATGGCAGACCAGACATCAGAGCCAGGGAGGCATTCCAGCTGGTCTCCTCAGCTATCCAACTAATGATTCATTTGCTGAACAACCACTCTGGTCCTCCTTGGGGCTAAACTGTCTCACAGAACTGTAGATCACTCAGCCTCACCTCGTTTGAGAAGTCAACGTGTCTATCCTTACGGAGATTAATGGCGTCAGTGGCTCAATTACCACAATGGTCAGCAGTTCAGTGGCAAAGAGCCTGGCTTCCCAATCAGACCATTTCCTGTTTAAAGGCTCAAATTTATTGTCAGTTGGAGTAATCACATGCTGACGGGTGTTCAGTGCCACTATCCATCTTGGTGTTGATTCTGTGTAATACCATAGCTGCCCATGGCCTGCTCAGACTTAAGGGTGTGATGAACACCCTGCAGACACAAGGCTGTGACTGATAATTGCTTGGGCACACTCACACCTACAGTCACAGGCCCCACACTCACTGCCTCTGTCTTCCCCTCTGCTTTGCTCTCTGGGTGTCACCTAGCCATAGCTGTGCCCTGACGTACTCCTACGTACCCTCTACTTTGTGTGGGCCCCTGGGCTCCCCCGTGGTTTCCCAAATAGACACCAGTATTTTCAAAACACCACTTAAAGCTTTTCGTTGGTTCTTTGGAACGCACAGCACCTATTGTTTGTGTCTGAGCACAGATGACCCTAATTCCCTGCTGGTAGATCATCTCCAAACTCATAATCGACTTCTTTGAAGAAATGCAAAGGTCTTACCCACCTCATTATACACAAAACAGAGTCATTCCTAGGAGACACCATGACCTTTCCTGGGTTGAGATTTGTCAGGCACAAATGGTGATTTTTTTTTTTTTATCATGTATAAGGGAGAGAGAGGACAGGTGCAGGGGTCAGCCACAATATATTTTAGTCTAGGAGATGAAGAGGCTAGAATTTTGTTTTTTATGTTTGATTGCTTTGGACTGAATGTTCCCCCGCTCCCCGAAAAATTCATATGTTGAAATGTAATCCTCAATGTGATGGTATTTGGAGGCAGGCCTTCAGGAGGTAACTAGGTCATGAAGCGGAGCCCTCCTGAATGGGATTATTGCCGTTATAAGAAGACACCAGAAAGCTAGCTCTCTCCTTTACTGCCATATAAGAACACAAGGAGAAGCCAGCAGTCTGCAACCCAGGTGAGGCCTCTTGGCAGAACCCAAGACCATGATGGCATCCTGATCTCAGGTTTCTAGCCTATAGCACTGTGAGGATATCTGTGTGTGTGTGTGTGTGTGTGTGTGTGTGTGTGTATAATAATAATAATAATAATAATAATAACAATTATTATTATTTGTTTTGTTTTGTTTATCAGCCACCCCCATCTATGGTACTTTGTTGTAGCAGCCTCAACCAACTGGTGTTGGTCAAATGCCCAATTCATTCAAAGTAGTATAGATGGTTTCTGCACATTTGTGAGATGGAAAAAAAAAATGGCTCTGGCAACTAGTAACAGTGATCAAGTGCTCAAAGCAATAGACAGTCCCTTCCTGGGGCTAGATTACATTTTTGCCCAGAAGAGTGATTAATAGTGCATCTGAGCAAATGTGGGTGACTGTGGGACTGTGGTGACACTCATTAGCTATACTTGCTGGTGTTTGTAGCCCGCAGCCATGGTAGGCACTGTGGCCAGGGGCAGTGCCTGCTGTCTGTGTGTTCGGTTCATTTGGTTTCTAGCACTCAGAGCCAGAGCCCATGGCAACTTGCTGAGCATTCTACTCTGTCCTCGGCTCCATCACTTGTATACCTCTCTCGATGCTCAGAGCAGCCCAGTGGAGCAGATGTTCTCAAATGGACAAGGAAATGGAAATTCAGGAAGGTTAATCAACTAGTGTCACATGACTAGCAAATGGTAGAGGGAGGATTCAAGGAGGGTTCTCCTGAGTCCAAGGCGAGTGCTCTTTTTACTAAACCACAGCTGTGTTCAAGCCTAGCACCAGGCCTGGTGCCCAGAGACACCTTCTGTTCTCTAGAATGGCTGGTGACGGAGTCCGGAGCTATTCAAAAGGTCTGAAGCCTTGGTGACTGAGAACTGGGCAGGGGAATGGGGTGGGGACTCCTTCTGACTCTCAGCCTCCATCCTCAGCCTGGCAACTTGGTCTAGGACCTTGTGTCACTGAAGCAAGTTAGTCCTATGTTCACAGGTAGCTGTGGATTAGGATCCACTCAGGTGATAAGACTTTATCACTAGCCTTTAAGAGCCACCTGAGTCCCTTGGGAACCAGCTGAGCTGCCATCTCAGTCTGTGGGTCAGCTGATTTCTTTACATTCTGCTTTACTCCGACGGGTCAGTATTTGACTATTCATTTCTGAGAGGTCGAAAACAGCTCTAACGTATCCAAGCCCTCGCATGTTTCCTCACCAAGGCTGTGAGTGTTTCCTGCATCTCTTAAGGATGTCTGCACTCCCAAGAGGTAAAATTGTGGCCCTTGAGGGTGGAGGAGTGTTAGATTCATTTGTTCATTCAACGAATTATCAGCAGATGCCAGCTAAGTCTTCAGGGATTGTGCCGGGCACAGGTCCCACCACCCCATTTTACAGATGTTGGAACTTGCGTACAAAGCTTCTTAGCTGGTGCTTCATACATTTTTAAGGCAAAAATTTGGTCCCTTAAATATCACTGATTTTTTTCAACATTTACAGAGGGCCTACTGTGTACCAATCACTGTGCTTGGTCTGGGGGACTAAAGTTATTCCATCTAGTGGGAGAGACAAATAAGAGACTAATAATTGCCATACGGTGTGATGAGTTCTATCATAAAGTCTATGCAGAGTTCTGTGTGAGCCCAGGGTAAACGGAGACAGCTCTGGAGAAGGGAAGTTTGACTATCTGCCTTTGGAAATGTCTTAAACAGAGCTACAAGGTCTGAAGGGAGGGCGAAGTGTTAAAAGCTGCAGAACTCTTTCTTCAAATAAAGGCTTAATGGCAAAAAGAGAAATAGAAGTTGTTTTGGTTGAATCAGGGAGGATGAAAATTCTGGGGCCCCGCCACTTGCACACTGGTTCCCCTTACCCTCACCTCGTGGGCCCTAATGGGCCACTCCAAACACCTAGGTCCCACAGAGCCCATTTTGAAAACCAGTGGGCTAGATGATGCCAGAAAGTCCCCTCCAGTTCTACCTCAATCAGTGGTTCTTTGCACATCCCAGAATTCCTGGTTTCACTCACTGTCTGGGTCATACTAGGCTTAGTGAAGTCTCATGAATGAGTGGATATTAGTCTGACTTTTGCTTTCTCTCAAATACGTTGTACCCAGGTGCAGAATTCCAAAAACGATTCAAGACTCAGTCTTAAACAATTTTACATCCAATGGGAGAAAGTGGTGACAATGGAGGCCGCTATTTAGAGAATAGCAAGGATGCCACAAGAGGTCACTACAGGAATTCTGTTTGGGAGAAAAGAGAGGCTCCTGAGGACGCTAAACTGGAACAAAGAAGTA
The DNA here is from genome assembly GCA_003508835.1 of Eonycteris spelaea. NCBI lineage: Eukaryota > Metazoa > Chordata > Mammalia > Chiroptera > Pteropodidae > Eonycteris > Eonycteris spelaea. Next base: position 4,308,686 of record PUFA01000069.1, read on the forward strand.
AAACAGGGGGCCCTCAGCTTTGGAGCTCTCCCACCTTCCTTAAGGCCTCTGCTGGGCTTTGGGGCTGTCCCTGCCCGGTTTTCAGGGCCAGACAATACACACTACCAGTGGCACTGCAGCCGTAACAGACTGTTCCGGGGGACTGCTTAATTACTTCTGGGGTGGTGAGGAGTGTGGGGGAGAGTGGAGGACTAGTATTCAAGAGATGAGTGTTTGTGGGGTATCTCAGATACCATTTGGAGCCTGCCAATGTCATGTTTGTGATGTTTTCCTTTTTTTTTTTTTTAAATTAATCACTATGGTTATTGCTATCTTCTACAGTAGTATATGAAAAACATGCCTACAGTGGAAAGTTAAGTAGGTTATGTTTTCACAGAAGTTGGGTCAAGGGATAAAAGCAGAGAAGGGTATGGTGTCATCCAAGGGGGACTGCTTGCGTCTGGCACATCTGTGAATTTCTCAAGGGCAGCGATGTCTCCACTTCCATTTCCCGCAGAGCAAAATAATTGACTGACTGCCTAGCCTCCAAGGGGCCAGGCCAGGTCGGCATGGTGTGCGATCAGTGTGGGACTCATTGGAGCAGCCTCGCATCCTGCATGCCTGCGGCATATTTACTCAGAGGTGGCCAGGGGTCCTCGAGGCCCTTCTGGGCTTGGGCTGGAAGAGTATTACCCTGAGGAGCAGCCCAGCATACGGACAAGGTGAAGGCTCAGGGTGGAGGTGGTGCGGGTGGGACAGACTTTTAGTCATCAGTTAGAAAATGCCAAGGAACTTGAGTGATTGCCCGAGGCTTCTTTTCCTAAAGGCATCTTTGACCAAGACGTCCTTGCTCACAAATGTTCCATGGCATCACCACCCATAAGATAAATGCTCAGATCCAAGGCTCTCGATGAACTAGCCTTTCCTAGAATGCTATCTTCCCCTTCTTCCTCCACACACAAAAACAAACATCCCACACACGCCAGACACACACATATACATGCACCACACATGCCCCCCCCGCATAGACAAACCACACACACACACGCCACACAGAAACATACCATACACATACTGCATATACACACACACCACATACATCCACCACACATACCGTACACACATGCATACCACATACACACACACACACACAAATCCCACACCCACAACACCTCCCCTCCACACACATATACTCTTCATTTAGGTTCTGGACCCTGCCCACTCTTTAAGGCTCAGCCCAGGCGCTGGCCTTGGTGACAGCCTTCAGGGGCCACTCCTTCTGGTAAGTTCCCAAAGCTCTGATGGCCTGTGTCTCTCCCCTGACACATTGCACATGCCGCTTGGTGGTACCATGTGTCTTTTAAAGTTTAATCACAAGCACTTGGTAGGATTTTGATTGTGAGCTGAACAAGAGCCAGTCTCTGATCAAATATTGCTCAGAAGAGACACTTGAGGAACGTAGCCCATGTCCCTGGGCCGCCTCCTCCTGATTCTATTCCTGCTCTGTGCAACCATCAGAAAGCAGAGTACCTGAAGCGTATTATCTCAGCTGCTCACATAGACACTTTCAATGAGTTATGCTTTAATGTCAGGCCTCTTGCTTTTATAGAGGGTCGATATAAAAATCATCTGGTTGAACAACATTTCAGTGTATTTTGTAAAACTACAGTTGAAGACATTGTTCACTATGTCACCCAGTGTCCTTTATACAAGGGTGTGCACGATAAATCCTGGTTTATGTTTAGTTCCAGGAAGAAATTCTATTTTTGCAGATAAATTAGTTAGTATGCTTCCTGGTGTCAGAAAATGAAAACTCTAACTCCGGGTGCTTCTTTTTCTGCTTAGTGGCTAGATAAGAGAGAGTTAAATTTATCGCCTGTGTGTTCTAATCTGCTCAGCTGTGGGGTCCAAAAGCACTTACTCCTTCTATTTCTTTTAAATGGACTTACTTTATTTTATGTTCAAATGTCTCATTATACTTTTGCAAGATGTGTGAGTCTGGAAGTCATCTGGGGAAGCATTGATTTGGCCTATTTATTGCCCGTGCTGGCTGCTAGGGGTATAAAGATTAATTCGACGGCACCCAGCTTTTTGGGAGTTCACATTTTAGGGATGAGAATAGTTATGGAAATAAATAATTAGGAAATAAGATAAATAATCTGTTGTTCTAACGGACACACATCTGGCTGGACAACAAAGCAGATTTGGGGAGAAGGGCCAGGGAAAGCTTCATGGAGGAGGTCAAGTTTGAATTGGTTGTGGGGCTGCAGTAGGAAGAGGATACTGAATGGACCAATATATGTTTCTAAATCTGAAATGCGATAGTATCTCTTTATGCATGTGTCCCTTCACGTTGGCTAGAGTGGAAACCCTTAGCGGGCAGGCACTGGATCTCTGTCCCTCTGTGGACCCCACAATGGCTGGCACAGGACTGAGGGCAATTCAGCGTGGTGGTTGGAGCATGAGATCTGGATCCAAGCTGTCTGGGTTTACATCCTTAGCAGAGCAAAGTTAGGCAGGTTCATGTAATACCTTTGGGCTTTAACTGTAAAGTGAGGATAATAGTAGTTTCTAGCTCATGGGGATTTTAGGATCATTAAAGAAGTAAATACACATAAAGAGCTTAGAATCATGCCTGGCACGTGGTAAAGTACTCAAGAAATATTTGCTGATTAGTCTCATCTACATTATCGACAGTACTATACCATTAAGTGTAGCTAGTAAAATGAAGTGGGAAAAGCTCACACTGAATTCAGCGAAGCACACTCAACTCAGCTAGCTAAATCTAGTTCAATTGGTATCATTTCCAAATGATGCCCAATTTAAAAATAACACTGTTTTATTGTTTTCTGAAACAGTGTGTGGGAGTAGACCCTGCTCTAAGTCCACCAATAACTTTTGTTTGTTGATATTCTTAGAACTGGTCATTGATGTGTCTCTTAAAAGTTGACTGTCACATTTAGGGTGCATTACTGGGCCCAATACTTCTCCTGCCCTATTTCTGTTTTTGTTGTTTTTTCTGTCCACTGACTTTCAAAAGGACCAGGGTTCTGAGGGTAGTCACTAAGCGAAGAGAGAGTCATCTCCTGGATTTTCAGCTAGGCAGGGGCGTAGAAGTTATCAGAAGAGCACACACACATATGCACAAAACTGGCCTCTCAAGAGAAACTTGACTGTGTGCCCGTGATGTGGTGGTAAATGTTTAATAACAGGCTCTGTGAGGAAAAAAAAAAAGCCCCAATTTATAACATTTGTCAATTTCTTGGTGCAAATACTCCCACTGTGGCTCATTTCAAGCTGCCACTGAACGTGAGATTAGGAAGACAGGCACAGTAGGCCGCCATCAGATAGTATTTCTGTGATGGAGACACCGTAGATGTCAGTGACTTCAAGGGCAGAGATAATAGTAAAATGCAGTAAATTCATTAGGAAGTGATGAATTTGGAGTATTTGTTCCCTTTGTTTTTTAAATATAATTTATTTAATTGTAAGTTTATATAATTTAATTTTAAGCAACAGCTGTGTTTAACCATGGCTCCCAAAATTCCTGAAACAGTAACTATCGCTCTTCTGACATGACCAAGCTGGATCTAGTACAGTGCTGGATCGTCAGTCTACGATCTTTTCCACATGGCACGTCTCACTTCACCACTAAATCTTTGCTCCTTTGAGATATGAGGCTGTCTTTGTACAAATTTTCTTGGGCATTTGTCTACTCATACATACAGAGTCATATTTTTATACAAAGTACATGAGAAAAATTCTTCTGCTCAGACTTGCTCATGACTTCCTCCTCCTTCCAAACAACCAACCTCATCTCACCTACACTTTCATGGCAACTTAGGAACATGGAGGCAAAAGAAACAATACCAAAGGGAATACTTCAAATGGAGAGTGAGGAAAAGTGAAGAGAAGAAGGAGATGAAGGAACAGAACAGGAAGTGGGGAGGGAATACAAGACACACAAAAGGCAAAGAAATGGGAGGGCAAGAGCAGATGTAGTCACTGCTTCCTTCTTCCACCAGAAGCCTGTTCCAGAACGTCAGGAAGCCAAACGAACTGAGTTGCTTTTAGGCGCAGGCCCCAGTGCTAGCCTGAAGGGTGAGGGTTAAGGCAGCAAATGGCCCTATAAACCAATCTGCTGTGCGGAGAGGTTTCTCTCAATGAGAAGAATTCCCTTCTGCACTGTGGTCACCTGGGGCATGTGGGCACCAGCGGTTCCAAAGCTTCCTCAGACAAGCTCCTAAGGAGTTTGGACAGCAATAGGGCATTGAATCTCAAAATGGCAGCTGGGAGATGTTAACAATTCTTCTTTAATTGGAACAGTATGCTTTTAAAATAAATAGGTATTTCAAATGCTCTTAATTAGACTTCCAGCCAAAGTGCTTTCTGTTTGAAGTTGGCTGATTACTTCAGGCAAAGCTGGGCCCTGCTGAACCTGACACCTGCTGTAATTCAGAAGAAGGCTTCCTGAGAGTGAGCAGAGGTCTGTGGTTGAAGCTGTGCAGTAGTTTTCCAAGGGCCCAGGAGAGCCAGGGCCTGGGGGAGAGAGGATGAAGCATCTCTTGTCCTGACAGCCATGAAAATGTTTCCCAGGACCTAGATGAAAATGCCCCTGGAGTTGTTTAGTGGCATTTTCCACATCATTGTTGCTAATCAACCAGAATCATTAAAACTGGAGAAGAGGCCTCATGGCAGCCCTGACGGAATGATTCCCCATTCAGTGATCCACCCAGGAGGCCCAAAGGTCACTTTGGCACAGCTTTCCAAGAGAGGTCATTATGCCCTTCCCAAGCCCAACCCTATTAGTTAGGGCCCTGTGGAATCCCTGGCTTCTTGTTGAAGAAGGCACTGGGCAGAATCTCAGCTATGAGCTAAGTGTCTGGCATTGGGAGGGCAGGCCTGGCACATTTACCTGACCCCTCAGTCCTGGGGCCAACAGTGGGAAGCTCAAGGTCCGGTCACTGTGTCTTAGGCATCTTTGTTCTATGTTTCTGATGTAGCCAGTAGTTATTTGATATGATCATTATTATTAGTGAAACTAAAACAACTAACCTTCCTAATTATCTAAGTTACTAGGGTCAAACGGGTCAGCCTCATGACTTTGGGGCTCTCCTCCACATCCCCTCAGAGGTCTTGGGTGTTGGATTTCTCCAATTACAGGTTACCAAGGGCCAGGCCATCTCTAGGGCAATCCTTTGTTTGCATTACACAAATTGCTTATTTAATTGAAGCTCTATATGGGCTTGGTCCCATGCTAGCTGGAGAAGAAACAAGCTGGTCCTACCCTGATGCCTGCTCCATTAGTCTTCCTGGGAGCTGCACACTCCTCCCAGGTAACTTCTTTGGGTAATGTATCAAAAGGGAGTATTTTCTGCAGATGTCCACTACCTAAAAGGTGCTAAGGGCCTCTTAGAATATCACTGTGTTGGTTTAGTGTTTGCATTATTAGAGCATTGAAGTGTGTCCATCAGTGTTGTGGGTAGTAAACAGCATGGGGCCTAAGAACACCAAGGTTTGGACTCAGAGAACTGGGTTCAAATCCCAGTTTCAATACTTTCTAGCCATGTGACCGGGCAAGTCATTGAATCACCTTTAATGCAGAAAATGCGCTTACCTCTTAGGACTGTTGTGAGGATGGAAGGAGACAGTCACATAAAGTAGTGTAGAGAGATGGCTCAGCAAACGGAAGCTGTTTTTGTTAGTAATCGTTACTATTAGGATTAGTTAGTAGAAAGGATTTGAGGGGCTGGGACATAGGGGTAAATTTAGGTTGGGGTGTCATAAGGATGAGGTAGCAGCTGGGAGGATGGGGTGCCAGGTGCTGACAGTGGAACCAAGCACACAGGTCAAGGAAACTGGTCCCAGAGAGGAGAACGTCTGGAGGAAGCTGCCCTGACAGCAAACCTTGTCTTCCTTCACCTCCCAAGGGTTTTGAATGAGTTCTCTTTTATCTGGGTATAGGCTTCCAAGACAGGTCAGCTTGTATCACCTTTACCTTCCTCTTGCAGGCTCCACTTTGTACCCACCTAGAGCTACTTGCTGCAGATGCCGCTGGGTGATTTCTTCCTTCAAGCGACCTGTTGAAGACACAGAGGAAAACCACTCATGAGTTCTCAATGGGCTTGAGGAAGATTGGTCTCAGAAGCATGTGGCAAACTAAAAAAATATATATAGGTGAAGTAAGGGAGACAAAAGCAGATATAGCTTCTAAGAAAAGCCTGTCCATGCCCTGGATTTTATTGGAAAAAGGCTGCAAAGGCAAGGGCCCTGGCACATCACTGCCAGTATATTTCCTTTGGATTCAAACATCTTGGGGTCCAATTTTCTTAGTCTGTCATTGATAATTTTTGCTGGGCTCTTGTCTCTTATATAGGGAGACAGGATTTAATGTATTAATAATTTACAGGGCCACTTTTAAACCACTTCATTCTTTTAAGCTATACAAAATTGTGTCAAATAAAAATGATGGTGGTTTTGGTTAATGATAACCTTAATGTGAACACAGCTATTGACCATTTGGTTTGAAACACAAAAACTTCTGGGTTGCATTAATAAAGGCATAGTGGGTAGATCAAGGGAGGTGATAGCTCCATTGTATTTTGCAGAGGTCAGATCATAGTTGGTATTTGTTTTAGAATGTACTCTTCATAAGAAGCATTAGTAAAATAGAAAATATTTAGAAGATGGTGAAGGGTCTCAACCCATGCCATTTGAGAAATATCTGAGGTGACCTGAGATGTTTAGATGGGGAAGAAAATACTTAGAGGGAGAGGAGATTTGGAGGTAATGCTGTCTTTACCAATGTAAAACTGTCGAATGGGAAAACAGGTTTGTTTTTGCTGAGGGCAAAAATCAAGTCGAATAAAGGCAGACTTGGGGCTCAATATGAGGAAGAAACAGCCCATGTTGAGGACTGTCTCAACATGGATTAAGTTGTCTCAAAATGGACTAAATCTCCTGGTAAAGCAATGATCCTTTCCTGAAAGTGCTCAAGCAGAAACTGGGTAACCATGTGCTGGGTTGTTAGAATGAGAATCTCTGCCCTGGGTAGGAGTTGGGGCAAAATGACCTCCAGGTTTCCTCCACCCCTAAAACTCCATGATTTCGTGCTTGAGGGATGGGTAAAACAGCAGCCCTGGGGTTTGTTTATGCCCAAGGGCCCAGCACACTTGTTAAAATGTCAGTTTTGTCTATATTGTGTGTTCCATTTGGGAGATGTGATCGGGCCACTGGGGGATTCCAGAAAGCCTGGAACGTCATTGCTCCCTTGTCTAATATATTTCTTTCTTAACATAAACTTCATACTACTCCTCAAAGGCTACAGCTGAACAGAGTTCTCAAAAGATGAGTAGACAGTAAAGCAGTCATAGGAGACCTTGTCACTTACCAAAGGTTTTAGGGCACTCCTAGAATGTTAAGATTGAGAGGCACGATAGAGGTCATTCAGTTTAATTTCCCACTCAATTTAGCAATCCTTAGTACAGAATGAAATGGTCATTTCACCTCCGACTTGTATGCATCCAGGCTGTTCCACTGATTAAACTGTATGTAAGAAATTATTGATGTGGTGTCGACACCTGCTTCCTTGTAACTTTTAGATTTGGACCTGGTCTGTTCTCTGGAACAGCATAGAACAAGGATTCTTTTTCGTTGGCAGTGAGAGCCCTTCCCACCTCTGGGGATGCTACAATTTCTCCACTTAGACTTGTCCTTTCTGGGTTAAACATTATCAGTTCCTTCAACTTCCCATTGGAGGCTGCTGGTTCTGGGTGTGTCATCATGCAAGTCTGTGCATGGCCTTCCATGTGTCCCTACTGGAGAGGAAGCCGAAGATTGGGCATAAGCAATGATCACACCCTAATTGCAAGTGAGAGAAGGTGGGAACCAGGGAGTGTGTTAAGGGGCAGTTGGGGAGGTGGAAACCTGGCCTAAGGATGAGTATTAGAAGAGCCTGGAGCCAATAGGAACATGACCCAAAACCCAGGCCCACCACAGCCACAGATGGGATCTCCTTCCTTCTCTGAGCAACATAACCCTTATTGTCTCTGTCAATCAGCATAGTGAAAAAGTAGGGGTGTAAGGGTGCTGCTGGGCTGAGACTCCAGTTTGCAAGAAATACTGCTGACTTGAATTTTAAAGAAGACTAGTACACACATTCTTCAAACAAAAGGAGATGATGCTGTAACAAATGCAACACACCATTTAGACATGTCTCTTGATTTAGAGTCAGCCATTAAGGGCTTTCTCATGCTCACAGTATGGAGAGCCAATGCTGCCTTGATGCCTGGACTGTTTCTTGGATATCTGGCACAGGTGCCTTGCACCTCAATCCTCATACGTGCCTGGGTTCCTCCTTCCTAATGAGATCGGACAGCAACCTGGTCCTGTAGAGCACACAATGGGTTGCATTCCTCCGGGAAAACTATCTTTGTGACATCGAGCCTCCTCAACAACTTGCTTTTCTGACCACAGGGCTCCCCAACTGTGCACCTCCCATCTCATGCCTTGCCCCCAGGAGGTGCTCAGCCTAGTATGTCATGACTTCCTGGCTCCTATTGGAATGACCAGGCTCCTTCTCCAAAACCCCGAGGAAGCTATTTTGGAACAACAGGGTTAAATATTCTCTGCAGCCCCTGGCCTGGGAAGAGCTGCTCATGTAAATAGAGAGGGGGATTTTGCCACCAGGACTGGAAGTTCCATAAACTCCACAAACATAAATATCTACTCTCAGAACAATGAGCTATTCCTAGTGTACAAAACATGGGTCTTTATAACACTCCATATAGATAAATGTATGTTTAATATGTGTTTATTGATGCTCAGTTTTGGCGAATTGGCTAACATCTCTTACCACATGGAAATTTTTGTTTTTGAGATTTTCCCAAACAAGCCTCTCAAAATAGACTTATGGATGATACCTAATTGCATTTTCCAACAGAACCATTCTTCACGTGTAGATAAGTCTCTGTAATCTGCTGGATCTTGCAGCTCCACAGGTTTTGGCACCAGAAAGTTGAGGGGGACTGCAGAATTCACTCAGCATGCAGCTTGCTGTCATTAGCATGGTGATAAATTTGCTGGTTTTGGCCTGGGTTCCTGGACACATCTCCTTCCCGAGGTATGGTAAAGAGATGAAACAGAAACAGAACTTCCAGCCTGAGGCAGGAGGTGGTCTGGGAGGGAAGCAGGGAAGGGAGGAGAACTTGGCTTGTAAAAGAATGGCAATTAGTAATTTTGTCTCCAGTAATTTACAAAAGTGCATCTGGAAACACCTTTTCTCCCTTTCTGATTCATTAATTGACAGAGAGGGGGTGGCAGCAGCAGGCAGAGAGGGTACACTGAGCCTGCAGTGATGGGGGGCTTCAGAGGAAGATGCATGACCTTAGAAGTAACTACATATGGGTCGGGGTATGTGCTTTGGGTGGTATATAGTTTCTCTGTATCAAGTAGTGTGTGGGAAAAGTATTATCATCATGCAGAAGCAAGACTTATTTTTTACATTGATATTCAGTCTTCTGGATCAAACAATTTTCCCTAAGCTTCACACTTTATTTTGCATGCATGTTAGTTTGGAATCATTCACCAACTGAAAGCTGCTCAACTTGTCCAGAGCAGAGCTATTCACTTACACTCCCCTTGTACGGCTGTCGCAGGCTGCTAGAGTCGTTTCTGTGTTGCGGTGCTTTATTGAAGACGTTGATTAGCTAGCAATGAGTAAATATTTGTGCTCATAGACTATATGTTAAACAGTATATTCTGAGTGCTGTGGAATATTTGAATGAGTAGAAGACTCTAGCCTAGCTCACAAAAGTTAGCATGACATAGCGGGCAGCGAACAGGTGGCCTGTGTGCTCTTCTTTTAAAAGCTGGACCCACGGCTGACCTTGCTCTCCCATCATGATGGTTTGCTTTCCTGCTGAGCCTGAGTTTGGCTTTTGGGCAGCTATAACCAATCTCTTGGAACCGGACTTGAGATGAAGCAAACCTCTTGGTCATTTTGGTTATATTAGAAAGTAGTTACAAATTTGTTCGTAGACAGAATTCAGTTCAAATCTCCATCCTATTACTTTCTAGTTACTTTCTAGTTAACATCTCCAAGCATCAACTTTATCATTTGAAAAATGGAAATAATAACTGTTATAATGTCTGCTTTATTATATCTCAAGATTCTTGGCAGGATCAAGGGATAACATACGAGCATAAACAATACACCGCACTAGTTTTAGGTATTAAGGCACTTTCAGACATATTGAAAAAATACTACATACACAAGATGACAGGCCCTATAGGCCAAGTGGTTACACATTAAATTGATGATAGAGATAAGTTACAGGCAGGAAAGGTGGGTTAGTGGCATTAGGAAAGTCATCATTACTAAAGGTAAGACTTGAGAAGGGGTGTTAAGGTGGGGTTGAGCAAGGCATTCCAATCAAGAGGACTTTGGGCAACAGGGTGGAGAAGGCCAGATACACATTAGTTTGGGGCACAGGTTGGAAGGGAGGGCTTGGAATAGTGCTGGGTGGAGACCGAGATCTGTTTATATGAGAGTCCAGGGTCCTGGGTAATCACTGAGGGTTCTGGACCCAGATCATATATATTCTTCTGTTCAATTATAGTACTATAGTATCCCAGTAAAATCAACTAAAAAGAAACATCAATAGTAAAATTAGGATGAGGGGAGAATACACAGAATATTCAAAGAGGGCCTCTTTGAAATAAAAGGTCTGGTTAGTGGTTCTGAATCAGGGTGTTGATTTTAGCTGTGATGTGGGAAGCCAGTTTCTTTGTACTAACATAGAGTATGGTGGTTACTAAAAGGTTATTTTTCCTAAAGGCTGTTTGTAAGGCTATTTTTGAAAATAATGGGCTTAACATAAAGAAATATATAATCTTTAGATGAATTTCCAATGAACAGGAGTGCATAAATCCTTTGAATTCTTCAAATCAGGCATATTCATCTCCTCCTTGTTAATATAGATTTCATCAGGTTTTACCTAAACTTGTTTATATAATTTGAATATCTATTGATATTCAAATAGGAACCACCTCTTCTCACCATAGCAATGGTGGATAAAATTTTTTTAGAAAAGAGAATATTAAGAAGACTTTGCTAGATTAGATTAAAGACATATTTCTGAAGACCAGAAGTAGGACAGAAATGCAAGATGGTGAGTGGAGCCTAAGTCTCAGCTTGCAGGGCTCTGGGTCCAGAAACAGCAGGGTGATTAAAAGTGTATTATACAAGATAAGAGCCTGGCTCACAGTATGAAGCTGCAGGTTGGGGTGAGAACCCCTCATGACCCAATGTGTGAGTGAAAGAGGACTGAGAAAGAAATAAGTGCTGCCAGATGTTGCTTGGAGCTATGGTTCAAGCTCAATGAGGAAGAAAAGTACAAAGTCAGGCTCTCTCCAGTTGCTAATTCAAGCTACTCACTGACTCTATGAATGTATCAACCACAGCCCAATACTGCCGTGGAGCGTCACTCTAATGATCATTATTAGAGCTGCTTCTGCACTGGGGGGCTGGGGGTCTGTCAGAGAGACCAGGATGTGTACAAAGGGACAGAAAGGAAGAGAAAGAAAAAATGTTTCATTAAAAATGAGGCTGCACACCAAAATGGCAAAATATAGGAAGAAGTCTAATGCTAAAAAAAGACAGCGAAATCAATAGTTGGAACATGAATTCATTGCAGATGAAAGCAATTTCCTGGACATGCAGATAAAGACATTTATGGATGCAGAAGCACAGAGGGTGGAATTAGTCTTAGTCTTCTTTATGGCACAGCATCCTCATCAGTCTGTATGAATGTGTGTGTGCATTTTTATCCTCACGCCTCATGCCTTCTCCTCTTCCTCCAATGAGCCAGCATTCTCATTGGCTTGATGCATGTCCTTTTATTGTATCTATTCTTACAATTTGTGTTAAAGTTTTTTAAGCTATGCAAGTAATGTTATGCTATAGATCTTATTCTGTTTTTTATTTATCAGTGCTGTTTTTGACATCTACCCATTTTTTCTGCATGTGAATCTAATTTTCAGTTTCTAACTACTATATACATTCCATAGTGTACACCCCAACATTTCATTTCTCTTTCCTTAAGTTTAAACAACTAGATTGCCTCCCCTAACACAAACAGTGCTGTGATGATCATCCTTGAACATATGGTCTTATAAGTCTGTGAGAAAATTTCTCTGCTGGGACTCAGCAGTTCTGTACACTTAATTTGAGGTGCTGCTCTCCATAATGACTATGCCAGTCTATGCTTCCAAGACAGATGTTAAAATAAGCATGTTGAAAATACTTAAAGAGATTAATGAAGGTATAAGTTTTCTTTAAGAGGAATGAGAAATTATGCAACGAATAGGTATAAATGAAATAAGATAAATGAATAGGAAATAAATTTTGCAATGAAAATGAGAATGATTGAAACAAAGAAGACAATAGAAGGAATAAGGGAATAAAGCAGACTTGACAGCTTTTAACCCATTTCCTATTTGCCCCAAGAACACTTGCCCGAGAACACTTGCCCGCGGTGCTTGCGGCGGTGTTTACCCTGAGATGGCTTGGGGATTATGATCTTAACCTTACCTGCAAAGTTTGCCATGAAATATCTCACTTTCATTATCATTTTTGCATCGTTCTAGTATATCGATCGTCTTTGGAAACAAATGAAATCATTCTATTTATTATATTCTGTCTTTAGTAGTGGTATTTCTATTTACAAAATATAGTAATTGTTGCTCACTAAAAATGTCAAATCCTAGAAAATGTAGCGTTCCTCTGTGTGATGTTAAATGAATGCTGGCAGTGAGCTGCATTTTTTTTTTTCTAAACAGAAAATGGGTTAAAGGCAAATCAGTGAATTGGAAGATAGTGGAGAAAAATTTGTCCAAACATAGCAGAGAAAGCGGAAGAGATAAAAATGGAAAAGAGCAGTTAAAAGTCATAGAGGAGGGATTGAGAGGCTTCATCTTCTGTGTAATAGGAGTTCTAGAAGAGGGGACTGGGCAACGGGGAGGAAGAGATATTTGAAGAGATAGCAGGTGAGATTTTCCAGAATTGAAGAAAAACATAAGCCCTCAGGGTGAAAGTGCACTCTGAGTATTGAGTGGGATAAATTAAAATTAATCCACCGCTAAACATATCAAAGTGAAACTGCAGAGCCACTTATACCAGCTTCCGGGGGACCTGCAACAGGCCAACTCAGACAACTCAGGCCCCCACCTCAATGGCATTAGGTGCCAGGAGACAATGAAGGGAAATAACGTCATCTTAAATTTTAAAGTCAAACTACCATTGACATTTTCTGTTCTGAAGAGGCACATACCACCCACAGAACCCCTCTGCCCCCAAAAGAACTCAACTGAGAGGCAGCCAAACATGAAGGTCAAGTGCATGGACTCTGGAGCCAGACTCCCTGGTTTGCATACCAGCTGGGCCACTTACTCTGTGCACAGTTGGGCAAGTTAAAACTACAGATAACAAGAGTATCTGCTGTGAGGATTGAATTAGGTCACATGTGTAAAGTGCTTAGAAGAGTGCCTGCCGTAAGAACTGCATAAGTGTACAAAATCATTATGATCAGCAAAAAGAAAAATAAACACAGGGAAATATATGTAGGATAAGAGAAACAATGGTGAGCATAAAACAAAATATTTAAATAAAAATATTTAACTGTTGACCATAAAAACCGTGTGTGTGTGTGTGTGTGTGTGTGTGTGTGTGTGTGTGAAAAACTAAAACTACGCAGTAATAGCAAGATGAAGATAAGGTGAGAGAAGTCCAACAGGGAGTTGAAACAAGCTATAGCCCTGGACGTGGGTAGAAGGAGGACGTATTTGGGGCACCTCCAGATATTGTTATAGTTATTTTTTAATGCAAGAAAAATAAAAACACATCATATAGCAGCCAAATCAATAGAGGATCAGAAAAAGACAGGGGTGAGGGCTGTGGGGAAGGAATGCCAAAATTTTAACAATTCAACAGAGCAGAAAAGGAGAAAGGGAAACAAAAGAGACAATGGGCAAAAAGGATTTAAGTGATCCTGCTCTTGGTTAGACAAACAATAGCAAGAGCCTTACCAGCACATTTGTGCATATAACTGAGTGCGCGTGTGTGTGCGTGCGTCCGCACGTGCACATGTGCACCTGCGCGCATGTATGTATGACAGACGAGCATGGAAGTTATGTGAATGGGCATCTACAGAGCTGTCATGATGGATTAGCCAAGGGTGGAAGTGGGATGGAAGACGAATTGGGTAGCAGAGGTAGAGCCAAGTAAAAATCATACTTTAAGAAGAAAAAAAATCGTACTTTAATAAGTATCTATAATTTATGGTTTATATAAAAGTATATTTATATATATTGATAGGAAGAAATTAAAAATTAAAAATCCACTGTAATACGCTTTCTTGAGAGGAAAATGTGATATTATAGAACATGCTGAAAATTATGCTTGGGCATCTGCCACACATGTGATGTCATCTGTCATGTGTGCTGACCAAAAATATTCACAACTCAAGTCTCAGTGACAGCGCTGGGGGAAATGACGCGTGTTTTAGCTTAATCGTCAGAGCTCTGTTATTACCCAGGAGCCTGCAGATGAAGAAGGGGTGAGGGTGGAGGATGGGGAGTCAGAGGGATCCCAGAAGAGCAGCAGCAGCCCATTGGCCTGGGCTCGGGGAGGCCTCTGAGAAGCCGTCAGCCCTCCCTGGGAGCAGAGAAGACAGGTCCTTCCCTGGGTTCCCCAAAGAGAAAAGTTCAGTGATGGAGCACTGAGAGAAAGGCCAGGAATAGTCTAAATGCTGGGTAAATGTTTGTAAGCCTTTTCATTCCAAAATGACACTTCAGTTGTCCAGAATTCAAGACTCTTCTTCCATTTAGTATGTCAAACACCATATTTGGTAACATCATTAAGTCACAGAGAGAGGAAAAAACAGCCAATTCTAAAAAAAAAATCAGTAATTTCAAGAAAAGCACATTGTAACTTGCCTTGATTCCCCCTCCTGTATTCCCCCCCCGGAATTTTCTCAAGACCACCTATCACCTTGACCTCGTCTTGTAGAGGAAGATGTGCCTCATAATTGATGAGCATTTCAGCTCACGATGACAACACCAGACAGCAGTCTGGGATTTCAAGACAGTTCTTTCCTTATCACTGGGACAGTACACACGATGATGACATTTTGGGGAGTACTCTCATTTATAAAAAATGACCAAATTATACCATGTCTGGGAGACTCAACTTCTTTTTCTATGGGATTTTAATTCTGGCTACCCAAGTAATCATCATAATCATACAAGATTAGCACATTCTGTCTGAAGCTTAGGCATTTGGCTATTATATATGCTTAATTAAGCTAAGGAGCTTATTAATATCACTATTCCAATATGTGATAATATTCCATGAACATATTCAGAGAATTAAGTAAATAAGCTCATTTGTTCAAAGCTCAAACAAATGTGGAAGTAGGTAAGCATAGGAAAAATATCAGCTCGGCAACCAGCACGAACTGTTAAGTACCAAATACCTCAGGGAGCTGAGGGCTCATGATTGTGTTGGCATCCATCCAAAAGATGTTACTTTAGATGCTTGGATGTTCTTACCTCAGCAAGGGAGGGCTATAACCAGCTTCCAAGACTTACCCTGGAGGAACAGCTGTAGATCACAATCCTTTTCTCTATTTGAAAATATGACTCTGGTTGCCAGGGCTTCTCTCTGGGGTGAGGGGAGGGCCCATGTATGCAGCATGGCCTTGCAGGAGCCTTGGGTGCACTCAAGGCTCCTCTGCTCTGGTGTTGGGGGTGGGGAGCAGGTAATTTCCACCCCTTCTCACACTGGAGGCTAGTTTGTACTGGCCCCTTGTTTGGATGTGTGAGTTGTTGTGGAGGTGGATGGCAGGCTTCACTTAAGGGTATGAAATAAACCCCAAGCACTAAGATGTTTGATTTGGCAACATACATAGCTTTTAGATGGATTGAAACATGAAAACAGCGAGTTGTACATTGCTCTTTGGTGTAAATAATAAACTCTCTCATGCCAAGATAAAGCTTGATTCTATTCACTTGATTTTAAATCAGCTAGTGCTTAAAAAAAGTCAAAAGAAAGAAACCTGCCCCGGTTAAGGCTCAATGCTGGTCAAATTGCTGGCTGGCCTGTGAAATAACTGCCTTACGGAGTTGGTTCTTCTTGATGTGAGAACTGTCCTCCGGCTAAAGAGCCTGGAGATTAGGAGAAACCTGTCGATGAGTTCGAAAATAAAAGACAAATCAAATGGAAAAGGTTTTAGCTCTCAGGTTCAAAAGTCGTTTGTTATGTGCTATATATGCTTGCTGCTTCTTTTGGGTGCTGTGGACCAGGGTTGCCGTCTAACCCTGTCCTCTGTCTCTGCTGTCACCTAATTGGGGGTCGGGCAGGGGGTTGGGATATATTAGTGCAACTCAGGGGGATCATCTGAGGAAGCCAAAGGGTGCTGAGATAAAGGATAGGAGCCAGCGGGGACATTAGGAAATCAGGTAGAGGTGGGAAGCCAGAGGGAGGTGGGAAGCCAGAGGGAGGTGGCTGGCCTTCTGAGACCACTGAACAGTGGTGAAGGCTCACTTGGGAGGAGGAGCAATGGAAAATGCCAGGAGAAATAGCAGAAGCCTGGAGTACTGGAAAGAGCATGGGCTTTGGGAATAGGTGCCACCTACTGCCTGTGACCTTGGGCTATTTAGCCCCTTTCAACTTTATTTCTTTGTTAAAACAGGACGATAACACCTATCGTGGCAAGGTTGCTGCAAGAATTAAAGGAAATATACATAAAGCACATAGCACAGTGTCTGGCACATTGTAGGTGCACAATCAGTGGGTTAATGATGGTGGTGGTAGTAGTAAGAATAATTATCATGGGGGAGAGGACTGAATTACAAATAATATTGCATGGAGGACAGAAGAAAGCAAACCCACTGCAATTGTTTCTAAGGCCTTGATTATGTTCATATATGATATGATATCTGTGTTTTCTCCTATTCTCTTTTCTGAAAGATAAATTAACAAGTTATCTTGGGCCCAGTGGACTAAATAAAAGGTGCCCCTTCCCCCCAGTGGGGACAGTCACATGTCTTTGCAATAGTCACAACTCACGGCTTTACAAAGCAAAGCTTTGGCCCTTTGGCAGTCACTGACTCCAACTCCAACTTTTTACAAATGTGAGATCTCTATATACTAAACCTCTGCCTTCCAATCAGTTCCTCACCCTCAAGTTCACCATAACTTTCGTTAGTAACAGTGTCTTTCAGATTGCTTTATGTAGTCAAATATGACTGATTTCTGTAATTGGAAGTAAATGCCTTTTTAAGAAGCTTGCTTGAAATGTTGGTAGTAACTGTCCTGATGACTCCTACCCTTATCCTTTCATTTTGTTTTCTTCCAGAAAATAGCACTAGAGCCCTTTCTCTTCTGTTATGGCCAAATATCATCAAGGAGGAGAGGGGAAGAAGCAAAGAGGCAGAGATAGGCTTACTGACCATTTTGCAGAGGTCATTTTTCAGGAGTGACATATTTCAGAGAGAATCGTTTCCTCTCCCTGAACTTGAGATCTGCCTGTGTGAAATGCTATTGTATATACATGGCTCCATTTCTGTGCAGATTTCAGTCCCAGTGGGTATAAACTGATTATTTAGGGAGTAAGTGGAGAATAAGGAAACCCGGGGAGTTAGGGCTAGAAAAAGGAGGCAAAGCAGACAGCAAAACGAGGAGGGGAGGTTTTTGGAATGAAGCTTTGGAAGAGATGAAGGAAATTAAAAGCAGAAGTACATACAGCCTGAGAACTACACTTCTTCATTCATCAAAAAGGGGGCAGGGAGAGGGGGTGGGGGACTGGAACACGTGTAACCTGATGGCACAGGTTTTGGTGCTGCGTCTCTGGGGAGTCAACCAGTCCAAGTGATAACATCAGGAAGGCAGTATACACTCAGAGAGAAGAAACAGACACAAAGAAGGAATTTCATAATATGCAAAGATAAAAATAATTTATAAGCTTCATGTTGAAACTTTAGGGGAGAGAAATCATGAATATCTTTCAGCGTCTAAGGAATGGTAAAAGAAAGTTAAAGATACAGAACTCATTATGACAAATCGAAGGTGAATTAGACATTATATGTTTTTTAGTGTATTGTCTTTAGTGTTTTGCTTTGGTGATATAAAAATATTTGTAGAGGCTTTCATAGATTTACTTGGAAACTCAATCTTGCTGTCTGTATAAAGACATAATCTTTATGACTTTTCCTGTCTCACAGCAGTGTTGAAGCCCCTCGTGGCTAGGGATGAATGAAAAACTCTACTCTGCAAATCAGAAGACATTACAGTGTACATCCCAGGGCACAGCAATTGTCAAGAATTCTCATTTCAGCAGAAGCTCCTTTCTTTTCAGTTCATGGAGTACATTGGTCATCAGCTGCTCTGGGAGTCTAACAGGTGCCAGGAGGGGAGCAGACCTTTACATTTTTTGAACTTGAGAAGATTAAAAATGTAAGGCTTAGGAGCAACTTCCACCTTCTATGGGAGAGTCTGGATATTAACTTTGAGGCAAACACAGCTCTGTTGAGATAATCTAATCATTTAATGGATCATTTGAGGTCTGTACATGGAAGGTTAAACTCCACCATTCTCGGAGAAGCTTGAAAAGTGAAATATCCCAAATGCAGGTGTTTCAAAGTAGAGTTAGGTGTTCCATGTTCAGAAACACAGACTGAACCGTGTTCTTGAACCACTAGAGAATTTTTTTCCCCTCTAAATTTGAATGTAGATTGTTCTATACCTAAAGAGTAGTGTTTGCTTGGATGGTGTGATAGTTAATTTCATGGGTTAATTTGGCTGAGTTTGGGTGTCCAGATGTTTAGCCAAACACCAGTCTACATGTTTCTTTTAGATGTGATTAACCTCTACATTAGTAGACTTTGAGTAAAGCAGGCTGCCATCCATAATGTAGATGGCCCTGTTCAATTAGTTGAAGGCCTAAGAGAAAAAATACCAACAGTCCCCTGAGGAAGAAGCAACTCCAGGATGCCTTGAGACTAGAGCTTCAACATCAACTCTTCCCTGGATCCTCAGTTCGTGGATTTGTCCTGCAGAATTTGAACTTGCCAACCTCCACGATCATGAGGAAATTCCTTAAAATAAGTCTGTCTCTCTTCTCTCTGTTTTCCTCCCTCTCTATCTTTCTCCATATATATACATAAATATACATATATATGTATATATGTACACACACACACACACACACACACACACACACACACACGCTATTTGTTCTATTTCTCTGGAGAGCCCTGACTAATGCAGGTGGAGTCGGTGTGTGTTCTTGTCGAAGCATTTGCTCTAGCACTTTGGGAGCAGAGGACAGGCCATGGTGGGATGGACGTGAAGGCCTTAATCTTGTCCTCACCTTGCATGTGAATGGAGGCTCTCATTCAGGTACTGAATCATTAGCATAATAACATGAGAAAGACACTACTGGTATTTAGTCAGCTGTGCCTGGTCCTGCACAGCAAAGAATGGCCCGTTTTCAACAGACCAGTGACATTTCCATTGAGAAACACTGCATTTGAGGAAAAACATGAAAAAGAGCTGGTTGCTGAGTACAGCTCATCTGGACTTGCTTGTGTCATTTAAGACTGAATAGCCTAGGGTTTGGGAAAATAAAGTGGAGCGAACTATTTGGGAGGACTATGAAACAAGACAATGGCCTGAAGAGAATGAATATGTAAAGACACAGTTGGGCCTGGAGGCCAAAGCAGATTGCTGTGTGGAGGGCATAGCAGAGGGATGTGAAGGCCCCCAAGAAGAAGGCCCCAGAGCCACAGGATCAAAGCTCTTCAAGAGCCCCACCTCCAGAGTAGCTCTGAAGCTACTTTCCTGGGAGCATTTCCATTCTCCCTGAGCCTTTGGGCAAGTCTTGTAAAAGCTGGCCTGGACTGGTTGGATGCAGTAGTCAGGGAAGCAAGGTCCATAAGACTGGAGAAGTGGCCACTAGCATTGTCATCATCAGAGGACAACAGCAAACAGCAGCTCTTGCAGCACAGAGGAAGACGAGAAAGCCAGGGGGAGGATCCAACAGTGCATTAAACAGAGCATCTGAGAGGCAGTCCTTGGAGACCCTCTCAGGAACAGTCTGGGGAATTCGTTTGAGAGGAGTGGACTAATTTTTAGCAGTAAAGCCAATAGGGACTTCAGCCATACTAATTTGGGAATAAAAAGGAGGCACAGCCCTATTTGGCTGTCATAGGCTGGTGAGGCCAAGGCTGTCTGAGACTCAATGAGAAAAGTTTCCTCTGGTGCTGTTCCTACTCCGGAACAAGAGGGGATGGCTATAAGGGCAGGTGAGGGGTGAGAAGGCCATACAAACTGGAAAAAGACAGCATTCTTTCAAACACAGCCTGGACGATTATATTCCTAGCTGATGCCAATCTGAACTCACAAACTGCTGAAGAAATGAAATCTAGTTGAATTTGTTCTTTTTCACCCTCCTTAAAAATATCAAAAGCTAATTTTTTTGCAGACAGCTCTGTGCTGGCCACGCTGGCCAGGCCTTGTGGTGTCCAAAATAAACACACCTGATCTAGATTTGGTCAGCATCAGGAGGCCCAAGAAGCGGCCAAGGAATTAACAGAGGAATCCAAGGATTGTTCCTTATTTCAAAAGGCCTCAACTTGAAATAACTCTTGCGCTGGAGGACTTGTGTGAGTATGGCAAGGAGAGGGAACAGGGCTGTGGGGGGAGAAGTTTATGAATCCATGCAGGTTTATGTGAAAGGATTTCAATGCTGACCTGTCATTGGAAACAGATCTGACTTGTTCTTCATGGAGATGAATATTTATAATCTTTTCAGAGTCAAGGGTATCAGTGAAGAGTGAAGATGTGTGGCATGCAGTTTCTGGTGAGAACTTTGCTCTGGGGCTTAGAATATTTCTGCTGGAGACAATATGTTTGGGGTAATGATTTTCTGTACCACAGAATTACAGAAATCTGTTTTCCACAGATTATGTGTCAGTAGACTAATGTCAATGATCCTTTGTGGGTTGTTACTTCAACAACAAGGGGGTATTTAGTGGATTTGGTGGTTTTTACCTGGATCTTAGAAAATCACCAACTATGCAAATACAATGGATGAATGATGGGTGAGCTAAGATCTTGCATATACAGCAAGAAAAGAGCAACTGGTTATGTGGATGGCAAACAGAGCATCCTGAATTCCTAATAGTGTGACATTTTCAATATAGACAGTGACTTCTGAGAAGCTGTCAAAGGAGCCAGAGGCCTTCCTGCAGTTTCTGAACTCAGTTCTCTCAGATTCTGCCCAAATAATCCAGCCCCAGTTTCCTCTGTCTTCTCTTCACCGTCTGAATTATGGTGACCCCCCTATCTTTCTTAGTACGGTTTCTCCCAGAAGCAGACCCTAATACAAATAGTTCCTTTGAGAAGTAATACTTGGACAATCTGATAAGAAGTTGTGGAAGTGAGACAGGGAGTGAAGGCAGCCAGTAAAGGAGCCATAGCTCCCACTGTGGGCAACTGGAACTCAATCCCACTGGAGACCTCTGGAAGACAGTGTAGGATACATACTACCGAGTTGTCCTCCTTGGGGTGAGGGAGGTGGGTATGTATATACCAACTTCCAACAGTCATTGGTTGAGGTGGGTGGGGCTGAGGGTGTAAATTCCCTAGAACTAGCCTGCTCTAGGTGCATCTCTTGGATGGCTGGAGAAGGCTCTGAGGAAGAGTGAAAGGTGCTAGCAGATGGACTTGTGCTATTGTGTTGCACACATGGTATGCAGAGGGGATATGAGTGGAACTCTGACAGCATCTGCTCTATCCTTCATTTCTTGTTCTTCATTCTCCTCGTCTTAAAAAGATTACTACCTCCTCAGTTAATATAGTCTCTTACAAACACAGCTAATTCTCTGGCAACCAAGCCAACAAAAGAGAGGCAGAGGAAATGAAATAGTCTAGCCAGTCCATTGCCTGATTTCTTATAGGCCTGGCTGGTATTTTGGGGGCTAGGTTTATTTTCTGGCTTAGCAGATGGTAATAACTATAGCAGCTTCTAGTTTTCTACTGACCATATTTTAATAGAAACCAGATTGCCCAGACCTTGGCTCACATTCCAAATGCTGGGGTGAGCTACTCGCTCTTGCTGCCTCAGTTTCCCTTTTTGGGGGTGTCACCTTGGAAGCGAAGCTCTAACATCAGAAACTCCTTAACTCTTTTTCATAGAGATCAGCTTTCATTTGGTGAAGTGGAAAGGTGACCACGTGTTGCTATGATGGCAAATGCTACTTTAACCAACCCTGGCAGAAGTGGACACCATCTGGGGCATGAAGGACTCAAGCTGTGTCAATGACTCATCTTAAGAACAATGCAGACATACATCCTCCTTAGCCTGGGTCCTTCAGCCTGTTTTCCTCACTCTGTACTATGTCCGGCAGAACCTTGCAGCTATTTAGGAAATCGGGAAAAGGCATTGTTGGCTTGGGGGAGCTTGCTTTGTGGAGAGAGACTGAAAAGTAAGCAAACTGTCTGAAGTGGGACAGAGATCAGGAGATCTCCTGAGGCACGTTTCAGAAACCCATAGATGATGCTGGGTTGACCATAGAAGAGGAAATTGTATTATACATGATTATCTCTGAAGAAATGTTCCCAAATTTTCTACAGGATGCTTATTTGTGGTAACCTACTATTCCACCAACAAGGCCTGGCTGAGAAGCCCTCGCTGTCTGGTTTATTAGGGGGCTCTGCAGAGTAATTGCAGGGCCTGACCCCGCAAGTCTTCTTTGTCTTACTTCTCAACGAGTTTATAAGTATCCTGAGGCAGAGACTCTCTCCTAGGGATTTGTGTGTCCCTCATCCAGGGCCTTGAATTTAATAAATGCACAATAATTGCCAAATGACTACATCATAAGACCTGAAGTTTACGCCAGAATTCTGATCATAAAAGACTTCAATTTCCTACTCTCTCACTCTTGATGGCCCTGCCCAAACTAAGGAAAAACTGTGGTAAAGGCTCCTACTGTGTTGAGTCTGAAATAATTCACCAAGTTTGTATCCTTAACACACACACAGTTGTCTAAGGCACCCTCTCTAGAGAAATTAAAACAAAATTCTTTCTTCTACATGAGATTCATTCCAAAATTATAGATGAAGTATGTTGTTTAATATTCCTTTCTGTCTTCCTTCTTTGGTGGACTCATAGTTTTACTTTTTAATATCAGTTTTAATTATTAAATTAACATTCAGTATAATTGACTTGGTTGTGCATGTGTGTGCATGCACATGCATGGGGAGTTCTAGGAGATTTAACAGTGTGTAGATTTGTGTAACCACCATCACAATCAGGATTCCCAAAGGTTCTATTATCCCCAAACTCCCTCATCCTGTGCTGTTGGAGTCACACACTCCTCCACCCCTGCTCACCATCACTGCAGTTTTTGTCTTTTTCAGAATGTAATATAAATGGTATCAGGTTGAGTATGGCTTCATGAGACTGGCTTTTCCACTCACTACAATGCCTCTGAGGTTTCGTTGTATGTAACAGCAGCTTGTTCTTTTTATTTCTGAGTAGTAGTCTATTGTATGTATTACAGTCTATCCATTCACTCATTGAAGGACATTATTTTTTTTTTCATTTTTGGTGATTATGAGAACTGCTATAAACATTTGCGTACAAATTTTTGTGAGAACATGTTTTTCTTTCTTTAGGCTAAATAGCTGGGTTATATGATATGTCTATGTTTAACTTTCTCAGAAACTGCAAAGTTATTTTCTAAGTATCTGCACCATTTTTCATTCTCACTAACAATATATAAATTCTCGGTGCTCCACATCTTTGCCAGCACTTGGTATTTTTTTAAAATTTGAAGCTACTTTAATTGGGATGCAGTGATAGCTCATCATTGTTTTAATTTACATTTCTCTAATGGCTAATGATGTTAAATATCTTTGGAGGTACTCATTTGCCATCTGTACATCCTCTTTGGTGAAGTTTTTGATCACCAGACACTTTAGCTCCCCACCACCCCATCTTTTGTACCCTCTAACCTGTTCCATTGACTTACATGTCTATCTTTTTGCCAATATCTACACTGTCTCGATTCCAGCAGCTTATAGTAAATCTTAAAATTGGGTGGTGTGAGTCTCCAATGTTATTCTTCTATAAAATTGTTCTCATTATTCTAATTCTATTGCCTTTCCAAATACATTTTAGAATCACCTTCTCTATAGCAACGAAAATTATGCTGGGATTTTGATTAGAAATATATTAAATCTAAAGATCATAACATATTTCCTGTATCTATATCATTGAACATAGTATGTCACCATTTCTTTATGCCTTTTTTGACTTCTTTCGATAGAATTTGGTAGTTTTCAGCATGGAAGTCTTCCACAGGTTTTACTAGTTTTATACCTTGATGTTTCTATCTTTTTAATTACTATAAATTACATATTAATACTTTATATATGTATATATACATATATATGCTCTATAACTATATTATACATTTTAGAGTATAAAATAATAAATATTTAGTTTTGGCTGTCAATTGTTCATTACTAGTATATAGACGTATGATTAGTTTTTGTGTTTGGGCTCTGTATCTTGCAACCTTGCTATACTCTTTGATTGCTTCTAGGAGCTCTTTTGTAGATTCTTGGAATTATCTAAGTAGACAAATATGTCATGTATAACTAGAGACAGTTTATTTTTTTCTTTCAAACTCTATACTTATATATTTTGTTTAATTGCACTAGTTAGAACTTTCAATAATGTGTTAAATAGGAGTGGTGACAGTTGACAACTTTGTCTTGTTGCTGATCTTAGAAAAAAAGCATTAGGTCATTCACCATTAAGTATGATGTTAGCTCTGACTTTTTAATGATGTCCTTCATTAGGTTAAAAATGTTTCCCTACATTTCCAGTTTGAGAGAAGTTTCATTGTGAATGAAGGTTAAATTCTGTACATATCCTTCTGTATCAAATATATGATCATATTTTTTCTTCCTTAGTCTGGTAATATGGTGGATTATATTGATTGGATACTGAACTAGAATTGTTTTCCTGAGATAAACCTCACTTATTTGGTGTATTATTCTTTTTTACATATTGCTAGATTTAATAAGTAATATTTTAGAATGTATGTTTATGAAATATATTAGTCTACAGTTTTATTATGATGTCTATTTGGTTTGGATCAGGATAAACACTGTCTTCATGAAATGTGTTGGGAATTCTCCTATTTTCTGAAAGAAAAATTGTGTGTAATTGGTGTTATTTTTTAAATGTTTGGTAGAATTCTACAGTGAAACTATTTGGGCCTATAAATTTCTTTTTTGGACCCTTAGCTATGAATTTAATGTCTTCGATAGATACAGAAGCATTTAGGTTTATCTATTTCTCTTTGAGCAAGTTTTGGTAGTGTGTGGCTTTCAAGAAATTTGTTCATTTGATCTAAAATTTTAAATTTATAGCTTGTTTGCAATAATCCCTTACCCTTTCAATGTCTGTAATGATGTCCCTCTTTCAGTCTATTATTGTTATTTGCATATTTTCTTTATTTCTTTGTCAATCTGGCTACATGTCTATCAGTGTTAATGATCTTTCAAAGAACCAGTTTTGGTTTCAATGATTTTCATTTATTTTCTTTATTGTTTTTCTCTTTTTCAATTTCATTGTTTCCTTTGCTCTTATCTTTATTGTTTCCTTTTTTTGCTTGTTTTGAAATTATTTTTACATTTTTTTCTAGTTTCGTAAGGTGAAAGCTAAGGTTGTTGATTTTAAATTCCTTTTCCCTCAGTGTAAGTGTTTAATACTATAAATTTCCATATAAGTACTGCTTCAATTGCAGCCCACAAATTTTAATGTGTTTCATTTTTATCTTCTTCAGTTGAAAATGTTCTAATTTCTCTTGAGACATTCTTTTTGACTCATAGGTTATTTGGAAATGTGTTTTGAAATTTTCCATTTTCTTTCTCTTATTGAGTGCTAGTTTAATTCATTATTGTCAGAAATCATATGTTGGATTATTTCAATACTTTTAAACTTGTTAGTTTTTATTTTATAATCAGGAATATAGTCTGTTTTGGTGAATGCTTCATGTGCACCTGAAAACAATGTATATTCTGTAATTTCGGGGTAGAGTGTTCTTTAAAGGTCAACTAGATTTTGGTGGTTGATTGTGCTGTTTACTTTATCCTTGTTAATTTTATAGGTACTCTTCTATTGATTACTTGGAGAGGACTGACATCTCTAATGATAACTGTGAATTTGTGTGATTCTCTTTTCAGTTGTATCAGTTTTCACTTCACACATTTTGGATTTCTGGTATTAACTACATACACATTTAAGATTGCCAGGACTTCTTGGTGAATTGCCTTTTTTTATCATCATGTCATCTTCTTTTTTATCCTTAGTTATTTCTTTGCTCTGTAGTCTACTTTGTCTGATTCCCTTTGATTAGTATTTGTATATACTCTTTCATCTTTGTACTTTATCTAGACCATTATATCTAAAGTAGGGTTTTTGTAGACAGCATGTGGTTTGGTCTTTTAATCCATTCTGCCAATCTGTGGCTTTTTTTTTTTAACTTGCTTATCTTGCTTCTCTCCCTATGTTCTCTTTTGTTTTTCTGTCTTTATTGAAATATAATAGACAACTAGTTGCCTGCATTTACACTGTATAATTCATGAATGTTTTTTCAATTATAGTTGGCATACGACAGCCTCAGCTGTACAGCATATTGATCAGAGATCCAAACAACTCACAAAGCGATCACCCCACCAAATCTAGCACCCCTCTTCTCCCCCACATATTCATTCTAACATTATTAACCATCTTCCCCATGCTACACTCTACATCCCCATGCCTACTCTGCAGCCATCCACCTGCACCTCTCAATCCCATTGCCCTCTTTCCCCCCAACCCCCTCCCATCTAGTATCCCTCAAAATATTCTCTGTATCTATGTTTATTTCTGCTTTCGTTGTTGTTGTTGTTGTTGATTTTGTTCCTTAGATTCCACATGTACATGAAATAATGCAATATTTGTCTTTCTCTATCTGACCCATTTCTTTCAGTGCAATACCCTCTAGGTCCATCAGGGCAACATCTTTTTCCATTCCCATTCTTTTAGTCTGCGTGTGTCTTCTAATCTGAAGTGAGTCTCTTGTAGGCAGCATATGTAGGGATCTTGTTTTCTTATCCATTCAGCCACTCCATCTTTTGGTTGGAGCACTTAATTCTTTTCCATTTTAGGTAATTGTTGACAGGAATGTAGTTATTACCATTCTTTATTCCTGTTTCTGATACATGTTTTTCTTCTTAAAGAAGTCCCTCCAACATTTCCTGTAATACTGGCTTGGTGATGATAAATTCCTTTAGCTTATTTTTGTCTGGGAAGCTCTTTATCTATCCTTCAACTCTAAATGATAGCTTTGCTGGATAAAATATTCTTGGTTGTAGATCTTGGGCCTTCATCCTGTCGAATATTTTTGCTAAGGGCTTCTGTCCTGAATAATTTCTTTTGAGAAATCAGCTGCCAGTCTATGGGTGCTCCCTTGTAGGTAACAAATTGTTTTTTCTCTTGCTGCTTTTAAGATTCTCTCTTTGTATTTAACCTTTGGCATTTTAATTATGATGTGTCTTGGTGTGGGCTTCTTTGGGTTCCTGGTTTTTGAGACCCTCTGAGCATCCTGAGGTTTTATGTCTATTTCCTTAAACAGTTAAGAGAAGTTTTGCATTTTTATTTCTTCAAATAGCTGTTCAACACTTGTTTTCCTTCAGGTACCCTGTTGACACAGATATTTTTACCTTTAATAGTGTCCCATAGGCTCCTTCAATTATTATCATAGTTTTGGCTTCTTTTTTCTTGCCATTCTGATTGTCTTTGGCTTTCCCATCCTCTATAATAGGTCATTTGATCGTCTTCTTCATTCACTTTGTTTATTCCATTTAATATACTTCTCATCTCAGATAATGTGTTCTTCATTTCTGACTGGTTCTCTTTTATAATTTCCATTTCCAATTTTATGTTTTTATCTCTTTTTTGAAGTTCTCACTGAATTCATCTACACTTCCCAAAAGTTCATTGAGTATCTTTATAACCAGTGTTTTGAACTCTGTATCTGTTAGACTGCTTGACTCCATTATTTCTAGATCTCTGTTCTGTTCTCTTGTATGGTTTCTGCTTCTTTGTCTTCCCATTTGGCTGCCTTTCAGTGTCTGTTTCTATGTACTAGGCAAAGCTTCTAAGTCTCCTGGTCTTATTAGCATGGCTTTGTGGAGTAGGTGTCCAGTGGCGCAGTCCTGAGAGGGGTTCAGCTGTGGGCCAAATTTAGCCCCATCCTGTGCCCCTCTGGGGCCACCTGTTAAGATTCTTCCAGCAATCCACAGATGCTGTGCTTATATTCACTTCAAAAGGCCACACCAGAAACTGAGGCCAGCTGCCACCAGTGTGAGTTTGACTCGCTGAGTATACATTTGGATGTGGCTTGGGTGGGGCTGCAAGCTGGAGGAGGCAGAGTTTCAGAGAATCCTCTGGGCGGAGCGACCTCTGTTATCCAGTTTGATGACTTCTGTGCTATGGCAGTGCTGAGACTGAGCACTGGGAGGGGGAGGTCAACAGATGTACAATGGATACTACTGGCACTTCTTCCTGGGGAGAGGGCCTTGCCAAGGCCCTCACTCCAACAGCTCAGTGTCCTTGTGCAGCCAAATGGGCACTGGTGCTCAGAGCAAGCAGGTCCTTCATTGAGGAAATCCACTTGCAGCCACAGAGCCTTTAAGAGGTGTCTGCAGCTGATGCTGCCACAGCCTCTGTCCCACTCAGCCACTTAGTCCAGGCAGCCTTGTGTCCTCACCCCGTCCTACCTTCTGCCATTGCAGGGTGATTTCTTAGATTTCTCCCTAGTTGTATGGCTTGTTCCTCTAGATCCCAGGTATTTTTCCTTGCTGTTTGCTCCTTGTTTCTGTCACAACTTTGATTTGGTTATCAGAGGGATGAACAGAGCCTCTGTCATCTATGCTATTCCTCCTCCCCCTTTCCCCCCAATCTGTGGCTTTTAATTGATATATTTAGACTGTTTGTATTTAACATAATTATTGGTATGTTTAGATTTAGGTCTACCATTTTCTTATTTGTTTTCTCTCCTTTTTTTTTTTGGACCCCCCTTTTTCCTTTTTCTTGCCTTCTTTTAAATTACTTGAGTGTCTTTAGAATTTTAATTTACTGATTAAATTTTTGATTATACTTCTTTGTAGTTTTTAAGTGGTTCCTTTAGGGATTATAAAATATACTTAAATTTTCAAAGTGTACTTAGAGTTAATATTTTAGCACTAGGAAACTTACCACCACATAGGTCTCAGCCCTCTTATCTTATGTTGTAGTTGTCATATATATCACATGTATATACATCAACAATCTCATCAGACAATGTTATAATTTTTACTTTCGATAATCGTCAATTTTAAAAATAATGTAAGAGAATAATAGACTTAATTTATTCAGATATGTACCATTTTGGTTGAAATCCTTTATTTTTGATGATTTAAGTTTCCTTCTGATAGCATTTACCATTTATTTGAAGAATTTTCCTTAGCATTTCTTTTAGAGCATGTCTTCTGGCAGCTGACCAAAAAATCTCTTTAATTTGCCTCCTCTGAGAATGTCTTAGTTCTTCTTCATTCATGAAGGATATTTTTGCTGATATGGAATTCGAGTTGATAGTTTTTTACCTTCATCAAAAAAAATCTGTCTACTTCTTTGTGGCCTCCATGGTTTCTTATTGATATCACAATCATTTGAATATTTGTTACCCAGGTGACTTAAAACATTTTTCTTTGTCTTAAATTTTTAGCAGTTTTATTATGATATGTCTAGATGTGAATTTCTTTGCATAATCTGCTCGTTCATTCAATTTAGGAAGTTTTTATCTTATTTTTCAGATATTTTTACCATATCACACTCTTTTGTCCTTCTGGGACTCTGATGAAACAAATGTTAAACATTTTTATTGTTCCACAGGTACTCTGACTCTGTTCATTTTCCAAAAACAGCTTTGAGATTTGATTCATATATTATAAAACTCACTCATTTACATTACACATAGCAATGGTGATTAGTATATTCACAATGTTGTTACCCATAACCACAATATAATTTTAGAACATTTTCATACCCGCCCCCCTCCAAAGGAAATCCCATGCCCATTGACAGCTACTCCCCCATCACACTCCCTAGCTACAGGTAATCACTAACACCCTTTCTGTCTCCACAGGTTTGCCTCTTTGGGACATATTTTATAATATAATCATATGTGGTCTTTTGTGACTAGCATCTCTCACTAAGCACTATGTTTTCCAGGATCATCCATGTTGTAACATGTATCAGTGCTTCATTCCTTTTTGAGGCTGAATAATATTCCATTATATGAATATACCACATCTTATTTATACATTCATCAATTGGTGGACATTTGGGTTACTTCCACTTTTAGTTATTGTGAAGAATGCTGCTATGAACATTCATGTACAGGTTTTTGTGTGAACATATCTTTTCAATTCCTTTGGTTATATACCTTGAATATAATTACTGGGTCATACTGGGTAACTCTATGTTTAACTTTTAGAGGAACTGTAAGACTATTTTCCAAAGTGACTGCACTATTTTAAATTCATACCAGCAGAGTATGAGAGTTCCAATTTCTCTACATCCTCTCCAATGCTTAAGTCTTTGATACAGCCATTGTAGAGGGTGTGAAGTGGTATCTCATTGCGGTTTTAACTTGCTTTTCCCTGAAGACTGAGGTTGAGTATCTTTTCATCTGCCTATTGACATTTATATATAACTTTGAAGAAATGTGTATTTAAATTGATTGTCTTTTTAAAAAAACCTGAAGTATAATTGATATATAACATTTTATTAGTTTCAGGTATACAACAACATAATGATCAATATTTGTATGTATTGCAATATGATAACTAGAATAAGTGGTTTTCTTAATTTCTTTTCAGATTGTTTATTGCAAAGAAATACAATTGATTTTTTAAAATATAATCTTATACTCTGCGACCATACTGAACTCTTATTAGTTCTAATAGTATTTTAATTGAATTCCTTAGAATTTTCTATATACAAGATCATTTCATCTATGAATAGAGATAATTTTACTTTTTCCTTTCAAATCTGGATAACTTTTAAGATGTTGATTTTTTAATACTAAGAGAAGGACTTTATTTTTTTTCTTATTACATTTAATCTTGTTTGTTTTAACCTATAGTTCAGTTCTCTTCACTTGGACAGTCTTCCAAAGCATTTTATTTGCAATTCATTTTTTTTTATTCCCAGCAGCTGTCCCAGTGTCTGAAGCTTTGCATGTAATAAATAGTTACAAAATTAAGATTGTGGTATGAATCTGCAGTTTTGGTAAGCATTTCTCTTTTGTGTCTTTCATTGATGTAAATGTCAAATAATTTTGGTGCCATGAAAATGTTTAGGTTCCAGGATATCAATAGTGGTAGCAGTGGCACCTAGAACCTGTCCTTTCACAGTACCAAGAGGCAGTACCAGAAGTAGGAGACAGCAGCCTCAAGAAGCAATGTAGACGCCACTGGCGCAAACACTGGCACTGGCCTTGTGGAGACTAACAGCAGAGGATGAAGGTAAGGAAGGCATCCTCACTTTGTTTGGGTAGCAGATGGCACGAAGGAAGCTAGAGAAGGAAAGTTGGAGAAGAGTGGCCATGGTATGAGCTGAGAAACCTTGGTTAAGTGCAAATGTAAAACACTCTCTGTGGATTCTTAAAATTAATGAAGGGGATAGTCAGAGGCCTGAAGATCCCAGAACAAGAGATAAGAATGAGAGCCAAATTGAGTACCATTTCATCTCAGGCTGACGTGATTTGGGAAAACTTGAGCTAGATATGTAAAAGTCTCTCTATTACAAATTATTTTTTTGATTCATCCTTCCCTTCAAAATGCTGGTCCATTTTTCTTCTTTCTCTTAATTTAACCCCCTACACTGCCGGCTCTGCTTCTTCAAATTCCACATAATCCATAACACATCACTTTTGCAGTACCCACCATCTACTAAGTATAACTAGAGCCTCTCAGATTCCACTCTCATATCACAATCAATTGATATGTTCATTAAAAAATATTTTTTCCTCTTTGTTGTTCAGATTAGATAGTTTCTATTCTCTCTTTAAGTTCATTAATTCTTCCCTTTGTCAACTCCGTTCTTCTCTTGGGTCCATTTGCTATTTTATTTTTCAATTTTAATTTTCCATTTGGTTCTTTTTTATATTTTTGATATCTTTACTGAGCCTTTCTACCTTTCATTTTGTTTCAAGAGGGTTTTCCTTAATTCTTGAAGTATAGTTTTAAGAGTCACTTTGTCTGTGTCTGATAATTCTAACACCGTGCCATGGTGGGGCTGGTAACTACTGATTATCTTTTCCCTTGTGAGTTGAGATTTTCTTGATTCTTCTTATACTAAGTAATTTTGGATCACATCCTGAACATTTTCAGGGTCTTGTTTAAATTCTAAGAAGACTACTGATTTTCACTTGTTTGTTTGTTTTAGCAGACAATCAATCTTATTAGGACTCAGGTCGCATATTCCAATAAGCCTTCTTTGGGCTGTGGTTCCAATGTCAGCTCTGTTTTCAAAGGATTTACAGTGCCATGCAAATTTGTCCCATTTGTATGTCAGCCAGTGGCAGTATGGGACCTGGGTATTGGTTTACCTTAGAGCAGGGTTGTCAGAATCTTTGGTATGCACTTTAGCTCAGCTTGAAAGTAAGCACAGGAGTTTATATAAACAACTTTATGGAATAATTGTTTTGATTTCCTTCTTTTCTGTGCTCTATGTGACACATTATGACCCCGAGGCCCTACTTCTGGACCCCTCAATTCTGCCATACCATTTCCATAACCATGTCTGTTTGTGGGACCAAGTAGTGAGAGAACAGAGAGGAAAAAGCAATGGAAAGTCTTCCCATGTTTTTGGTACCATGGCCCCTTAGCCTGGAATGCAAGAATCTCCTCTATCAGAGTTTTAGCCTTCTGTAGGACTGTTGCTGCTGTCACTGCCATCAGAAGATTTTCTGGGTGTGCCAATTTGATAGTACTTTGACTTTCAATTCTAGTCTCCTTTCCTAAGCTTTCTGCTACCATTTATTTTTTGGAGTTCTGAGATAGCTGTTCCATGTGGTCTGTCTACAGTTTATATTTGTCTTCAGTAGGAGAGACAGGATGAAGTATGATTATTTCACTTTGTCCAAAACTGGAACCTCACATTTTTTTTTTTTTTAAAACAACAATATGTTCATCTCACTGGTCAGTTGTACAGTTAGGGCTTCAAAGTTGCATTCATAGTATTTGCTTAATTCCCTTTCTCATTACATAGGCAGACTCAATCACTCTTCTTCATCCAGCTCATTAGTTGATTCTATTTGTATTGTACTTAATTCTTATCAAACCTCAGACATTTGTGCCTATGTGATCTTGTGTTTTACCAGCAGGCTAGTTCTCACACACTGAGTCTCTCTCCATTACCTCTCCTTCCTGTAGAACAACGTAGATCTGCCTCACATCAAATTCACATTACAGGATTTTAACAGCCTGGATTTGGGTGATGTAATACAATACTTATCATGTTCATATGATGTTTTTTGTCATTCTAAATTGTGTAATTTTAAGCCATTTTCATTAAACTCAGGAACAAGGAAGAAGAGGCTGTTACTGTTATCAGTTAATAGTGACTTGGAGGCTCTAATGAATGCAATAAGACAAGAAAATAAAAAACTAAGTGTAAATATTGAAAAAACACTTTTCTCTTGTGATGAATATAATCCAATTTTAGAAGACTCAAAAACCAACAGTAAGAAAAAGACCACTAAAATTAAAAAAAGAATTGGTAAGATAACTGAGTACGAGAAAAATATTTTTAAAACAATGTATTTTTTTCTATCTCAGGAAATGGAAAAATATTCCATTCATAAAAGTGGCAAAAATTATAAAATACTTAGGAAGAAATCCTACTCTTAGGACTCTATTCCAAGGATTGGAAAACTGGGGCTGGCGGGCCATTCTGTCCTGCGGTCTGTTTTTGTACAGCTTTGGACTGTGAGAATGGTTTTTACATTTTTATAGGGTTGTAAAAAAAAAAAAAAGAAGATTATGCAACAAAGACCATATGAAGCCCACAAAGCTTAAAATATTTACTATCTGGTCCTTTTAGGAAAAATTCCCATAGAAGTAAAAGCATCAGTATATAAAGATATAAATACGTGGGTATTTACTGCAGCATGTTTATATGGCAGAAAGGTGGAAATAAAGCAAATACCTGTCAACTGGGAAATAGTAAATATTGTAATAAGGCTATGCTGTAGAATATTATGCAGCCTTTAAAAAATGAAATATACCTATTTGCTTTTGAGGATTATACACACACACACACACACACACACACATATTTGTGAAATTCTGGATGCAGTGAAAAGCAGGATACAGAGGAATGTACACAATATGATTGTTTTTTATCTCTGTTTTAGGACAAGCAACCCAATCCCCCATATAAGTATGTGAATGTTAATATAATTATATTGACATGAATATTTTTGTTTGGCATTGGGTAGGCCTCAGAGGATTTTGAGGGAGAGTGAGGAAGAGAGAGATCAACTGGAGCCGTGGCTTGGGGATATTAATCTTTGTAATGCAATCTTTACTATTTATTACCCAGAATTCTAATTTAAAGGTTGCCAACTCCCTTTTGGAAGACTACTACCAAATCTGCTGTTTCCCTCACCATTAACCCCTTCTATTCAATGGATTTCTCTTGGAATGGCATCCTTGGATTTTTCTTTAGCATCTGAATAGCTTTGGGGCTTTGGCAGCCATTTGAATTAATGCTGACTCTGAATGAACTCCTTCCTCTTCAATCATTTCTCTTCCTCTAGTAACAATAGCAGAAAGTTATTGCCACTATTGTCATATTGAGACTGCCTATGGAGTCAACATCACACCCTGGGTAGTCGCTTTTGGCCAAAGGCTTCCTCAATTCAGCTCTGCCCCCAGTGGAGAGGATGTCTGACCTCCTAGATGTTAGACCCCTTTTTGCATGTGATGTTACCTCTGTTCTGAGAGTCAACAAAGTTTTTGTTCTAGTCATCTCACTGGGGTGAGGAGAAGCCAACTCTTCATGAAGCCTCTCCATGACATATGCTTTCATTCTTACAAGACTGTGGCATGGTATTTACTTCTGGAGGAATACATTGTTTCATAACCCTCAAACATCAACCTGGTCTGGCTTTAGGTTATTGGTGCAGATGTTTAATAAACTTTATGTCTTTGATGTTCCTTGTCTATTGGGTACATTACCCATTTCTGTAGTCATTCCTTAATTTCTTGCTTTGTCTTCCAACAAAAGGGAGTACCCAAAAGAACCCTAGTATTTGCTAATGAATTGCTAGGTACTGCAACTTTCCAGTTATTATAAGGGGGTTTTCTAGACTTCAACATCATCTCAATAGGTGCTTCCCAAATAAGTTGTTTCCCAAAACACAATTAAATTTTAAAAATATTCTGGCATCATTAAAGATGTCTTAAAGATTCAATTAATAAAATCAGTCTTTACCTTATATAAAGCTTACATTTTCAGCAGTAAAATCATTAGACTTGTGGTCTGGTAAAAGGTTTAACCATCTGTATGCAGGAGTCATTTATTCAGGTAGTGGTTAATAGCTACAAGACAATTGATCTGAAATTACCATGTCCAGTTTTGACCCATATATATATATTAGTGAGATCTATGCATTGTGACCAAGGTTACCTTCGATATCTTCCTTGGGACAGTTTGTGGTGAGGAAGACTTGATAACACTCAATAAACAATTTCAAAAAAAGAAGAGCAGACAAACCAATCTTATCTGATAATTTTTAAAAATTAGAGGAAAGCAACTGTCCTAGGGTTCTCCCAAAAATTTTAAGAGAAAATTAAAGCAAGTGACAGATTGGAAGATAAAATTTGCTACATAGTCCATAGACAAAGGCCCAATATCCAGAGAACACAAGGAGCTCCTACAAATCAAAAAGAGAAATTCAACCAAACAGTGGGCAAAACATATGAGACACTCAATCCTACCATCTGTCAGGGAAATGCAAATTAGGACAATAATAAAATACCATTTTTGTGCTCTTCAACTGGCAAAACTTAAATGACTGATATTATGTATAAGCAGGATGCAAGGGAATGGAAACTTTCATACACTGATGGGAATAAAAACTAATGAAACATTTTGGCAAAACAACTGGGGAGTACTCATAAAAATTAAAAATATACATGCACTGTCATTCTCCCCAGTTCTACTTCTAGGCATCCATCTCAAAGGAACACTCATATTTATATACAAAAATGCTTGCATTTTTTATAATAGAGAAAAATTGGAGAAAAAAGGAAATGTCGGTTACAAGGGAGTAATTAAATAGATCATGGGTTATTCATTCTTAAAAATAGCTCTATTCAAAATGGTGTGCAATAGACTCATATTCCCTGATAAATGAGAAAAACAAAGTGTAGAATAACATGTACATTATGATCCCATTTATGCAACAAAACAAAGTGTTTTTCTACATATTTGATGCCTGTCTATCATCTATCTATGTATCTCTCTATGTCTCATCTATCATCTCTCTCTCTCTCTCTCTCTCATCATCATCTATTATCTATTTATCATTGACATTATCTACAAATGCACAGAAGGGGATAGAAGGACATGCATCATATTTTTGAAAGTGGTTATTCCTCTCTGGTTGGTATTGGAGGAGAAGAAATGAAAAGGGCCTCTTACATTCCGAAATTATGTTAATGTAGTGTTTAAACATTCTACAGCAAAATGCATTCATGAGTTATTCGAGCAATTAAAAGGGTACGAAAACTAACCCTCCAATGAATCTATAACTTTCCAAACTCCAGATCAGACGTGAGACCCTAGGGGCAGGCTTGCCCTTCCTTGACTGACTTAGCTTTTCTCCACCTCCCACCAAGCTCTCTGCCTCCTTCCTCCATTATCTTCCTGGGAGTAAGGATGAGGGAAAGGCTTCCTTCACTGGCTTCTTTTCCTTCTTTTTATCATGAACTTGAACACAGAGGGGACAAGTGACTTTCCTGGGTACCTATACAACAGAGGCCTGATAATTGGGCTGTGAATTTTCCTGCCATCTAAGAGCATTGCCATTGGAACCCAACAGAAACTGGGTTCCAGTTGTGGCTCTACTCCTTACTAGCTGTGTATTATTGGGCATGATTATTAACTTCCCTAGTCCTCAGTTTCTTTATCCATAATAAGATAATAATAGTACCTCTATCAAAGTTAGTTGTTAGTTATTATCACATTAGGGTGAGGACTTGACCTCTTTGACATTTGCTGGCCCCAAGTCTATACTTAGAACATGATGGGTGACGTGAACTTCTTGTTTACTCCCAGTCCTTTCAGGCAACCCCAGCTCTGTCCCAAACATTGATATCAGACTTTGTGGTCTCTGCAACTTTCCTCTAGTTAACCTGCCCCTGGCCACCCTTTCAGTTTTGGCGGGAAACTTCCCAGGGTCCTGCTGTTATTATTTTCCCCAGGACAAACTGCCTATGCTGGGCTTTTGTTCATGAGATGCCTGATTAGTGATGCAGCCTGGATGTGCTCGGGAGCATCTGTCTTTTAAATGTTGTCCAACAGCCGACACATACCTGCTGGAAGGAGAGTACAGGGTCCCTGTGGATGCACAAATGTTTCTACATGCTGTTTTATTCTCTCCTCTGAAGGTTTGTGTTTTAACTAGCACATTTGCTGTGAAGTTGCAGGAGTATATTTTTAGGCTCACTGAAGTAAGTTGTGGTACAGACTGTGCATTAGAGAGCGGGGCTGGTCCATGGGGTCATGTTACTACATGAAATCAACACCAAACCAAAGCCATCTCCACCCCGAGGAGAATGGCCACTGTTGGGGAGAGATATTCCAACCTTGTGTGTTCCCTATTTGAAAACTATAGGTGGTTTACAGCAAGGGATGCATCAGTGTTTTCACAGTGGTTGAAAGTAGACACAGTAAACTCTGCTATTTTCAGCTCTTCCCTGTCCACTGACAAAGTCCCTTCTCCCACTTCTACCTCAGTTACAAATATTCATTCCCCTTTTTAATCAATATAAGGTGAAGAAATACACTTTTCTTTCCTAGAAGTGAAACAACATGGCATGAACCATCTTCCCTTGGAAAACGAGTAAGGTGGGCCCAGCTCATGCTGCTGTATTTAAAGAGAGTCTCCTTCCCTTTAGAGAGTGCTGAGAGAGCCCTCAGCCTGGAGGGACAGCCTGCTTACAGACAGATGCCTGCCTTTCCCTATTTGTGAAATTCCTGTTTTACATAAAAGTTGGTACTTTTTTTGCAGGGTTATTCTGATATCTAGATAATAGTATCTCTGGCAAGTTATTTTTGAAATACTTTCATGAAAATTATCATGTCGAGGATGTACATTACTCTTACGATGAGATTAGAATGCATCAGCTGCCTTCTGAAAATCTGAAATGACTCTCCTATGAGGGGAAGAAATTTTATTTTAAGACATTTCATTAAATGAAATAGATGTTGGGAAAATTGGTTCTTTGAAAAGATTCAACTTAGAGCCTCAGCTTGTGCCATATTCTGTAATAAATTCTAAATAAGTTGAGTGTAAAAAATAGAATAATAAAAAAAAAAAACTCTGAGAAAATTTAGGAAAGCATTAAATAGATACCAGGCAATGAACAACCCATCATTATTATTGTTATAATAATAAGTACAAAAGCAATGAAGTCATAAAAGAAAATATCAATGGGTTTGATGATATTAAAAATAATAAAACCCTGCATATTATAATGCAAAGACTAGTCACTAATACCATTGGTCGAAGGGCAATGGCCAGGTGATTCTTTGAGAACTGGGAAATAAAAAAATTGATGTCAACTTTTCAGAACAAATCAGCAAAAATCTTCACACAGTTCTCCATGAGTTAAAACCAAGAGGATACAAGACGTCAATCATCGTGCCTGCCCTACCCATCCTCTTTATGAAAGAAAAAACCCCCTGCCACACTCTGCTGCCTAGGTGACCACTTTCTGAAACACAAGGCCTCTTTTCTGCCTGGGCCGCAGCTGTCTGGACCAGAGGTGGGTTTCTGACCCAAAGAGAGCATATTCTTAAGCAGCTGCTATCTTGAAGCCCAGAAAAGACAAATTGGGCCAGTCAAGGTCTCTTTCTGGTAACGATGAGCTAAGAGAAAAAGCAAATAATTAGTTCATTAACCTTGAGGACAGAATGTTAAGGATGCTCTCAGGTTACAGCTGGGGTCAGAGCAGACTATGAGTAAGTGGGGTCTATAGTCAGCAGGGCCAGTAGGTTGCAACAACAGACATGCACAGAGGCAGAGGCAGTAAGAGGCCCTGGGGAGGCACCGGGAGAGAGCTGGGCTCTGGAACCACCCTGGTTCCTGATGTCCAACCCCTACCCCTCCACCCCCACCCCCATGCTGGCTCTGGCTCCTATTCCTGCTTGGAAGGAGTCTCAGATCTTATTATTGTATCTTGATGAGATTCTTGTCATCACCACACATGCATCCTAAACCTGAGCTAGCTTACTAGATTTCTATTTCTGAAAATTAAAAGAGCTAAGCTAAAATAATTGTTTCTGTGACCCAAAACACTATCAATGCGACTTGGGGTTCATCCTTGAGAGGCAGGAGTGGGACATAATTATAGTTTTATAAATAGAAGACTACCATAAGTGGTATTTTATCTTTTCTGGAGAAAAGGGTATTGTGCACAGAAGGGGGCTGGTGTGTGCTGCAGGAATATTTTTTGCTCCTGTGTTCAATGGATGTCGGTGAGGTTTTAACGACAGAGGGAACCTAGCACTCAAAATGCTTTACTTCTCTTTGTTTTGATTCCCTTTGTGCTTGGGGATGCCTATTTATCAAATATCTATTAAGTAATCTATTTTGTTCTCTGGATGGGAGGCAGTATAAGAGTTCCTGTCTATAAAGAACATCCTCCTGGTATATTAAAAAATTGCCTCCCTGGTTTATGTGAGTTGATTGTTATGGGTTAGTCTTTCTGAATCCACCCCGTCAAGGCCAGATCCTGGTCCCTGGTTCATTCACTAGTTAAGACCACCCCTGCGAGACTCTTGGGAAACAGCCATCCATCTTTTTTGTTGATGTTCTGACCAAATCATTGCTTCCTTCTTTTATACATGCCAATTATCAGTGTTATTTATTGTCAGTTAATATACACTACAGCCCTCCAGCTTTCTTGGATTTTTTTTTTTTTCTTCTTTGAGCTCTAAGATGACAGCAATACATTTAATCAATTCCATGAAGATATCAGTCATACTGGTTATGGGCTGTCACTCAGATAACTACATGTCTTGGAATTTCAATGTTCCAAATTGTTAACAGAAGAGAACTTAAGAAATCAGCTCTGCTCTTTTTATCTTTAGATGCCCTGAGTTATCTCAGAAATATGTCGTCTATCCATTTTGCTTTTAAAGTTTCCTAGAATCTCTAAACATTTAATTATCTTTTCTGGGCAAAATCTTTTTTTCACATGATCTACAATATTTTCAATACCACTGAAAATTATTTCTTCCTTTCTGAGTCTCTTTAAAGATGAATTGCAAGGTATTGGTCCATCTGTATGATATTAACTAAGAGACAGTTGGTTCTCTAACAACTATGTTTCTTTCACAGGAATCAGCTCCTATATGATTGCTGGAAATCATGTTAGTGTAATATGGTAGTCTCATTTGTTCATAGGATTTTTTCCTAGTAAGTTGGAGATTTGCATCACCAAGGAAAAAAAGTTGTTAAATACAAAGTAAGCCGGCAGAGCTGAGCCCACCAGATTGTGGAGAAGCGCAGGACTGTGGACAGGCCCATTCCTTCCGCCTCCCTTCCCTTGGTCCAGTGTTCTTTCTGAGAATGAAGAGAATCTTTCTTATTGTGTGGCTCTTCCCATACTTGGCTTGTTGTTTATGTCTCCATTACTCATAGCCTCTATCCTGTGTTACGCCCTCTTCTATCATGATAATCTCAATCCGAAGAAAAAAAATCTGATGTTTTATACAGTGTTTCTTTATGTGTTAGGAATTGAACATGTCTTTTTATTTATATCATGATTTTTATTAGAA
Organism: Eonycteris spelaea; assembly: GCA_003508835.1. Lineage (NCBI taxonomy): Eukaryota > Metazoa > Chordata > Mammalia > Chiroptera > Pteropodidae > Eonycteris > Eonycteris spelaea. The sequence goes on from PUFA01000069.1 coordinate 4,349,911, forward strand.
TTGAAATTGGTTTGTTAGAGTTCTGGTTATAAAGTTACATGGGTTTTAAGAGGCCTTCCCGATCTTAATTTTCCTATAATCCCTGTTATTTTTTAGTGTGTAATTTTGCATTTATTCCATTATAGCAGAAGTGCCTGTACTTAAAACCAGTTTTTAAGTTCCCCATTCACAGCTTTCTTTTTTCTCTGGATAAATTCATCTGTTATCTTTTCTCATAAGAAATAGTATCTACTCCTTTGTAGATTTCTTGTTTCAGGCCACAGATAAATTTCTGAAAGGTCTGTAGTGAATATGGTTATTTTCTGCCCAGCATTTCTTCCTTTGGAGAAAAATATCTCTTTGATTCTTTAAAAATCTTGTTGAGTTTATGTGGTGTAGGTGGGCTAAGCCCCATCTGAGGAGTGGCCACAGGATCTAAGTATAGTCAAGCATAGTGTTTTGTTCCCCTGGATGTGGGAATTGCTTCAGAGATGGGCATATGACTTAAGCCAGGCCAATCATTCCTCCCTCCAGGGACTTTCACCAAAGTTGTTGGAAAGATCCCTTTTACTAGGATTATGAATTCTACAGACCATGTAACTTAGAGCTTTAGGGGCACCTTGCCACTAAATGGAGAGGGCTATCAGGGAACATAGTCAAGTAGAATTGAGAGATGGAAGGAGAAGAAGGGGAGGAAGAGAGGGAGGGAAAGGAAGGGAGTGGGAAGGAGATAGAAAAGAAGGAGACAAAGAAGGAGAAGGAGCTGAAGAGGAAAGGAGGAGAAGGATAAATTTGAAGCCAACCATACTTCTTGGACTTCTTGGCTACATGAGACAATACACTTCCTTTTACACTTACCATCAGACATTCTGACCAATACAAATTGAGCACAAATTCATTGAATCTTTTCTATAAACATAATTTTTAGAAATGAAACTAAATACTCTAATACTCAATCAGAGCTTGTTATTTAACACAAGCTGTGGCGAATCACTTAATAAACCAAAAAATCTACTTTGTAACTTTTTTATGGTCACTTTAGCTGCTTTTCTCTGAACTATCTCTCTTCTGCAGAGAGTTACTGAGGGAGTTACTTGAGGAAATGCATGAAAATGCTGGGCAGAATGAAAAGGTGATATCTTGGCTTTTGCATTTCTTATTTTTGAGAACACTGCATTTTTTTTTTTCCACTTTATGGACCATAATCAGGCTTTCTCTAGTCCTTATCCATGCTGGCTTTGGTACTTAAGCATAAGTACTTCATTCCACTTATTCCTACTAAATCTCATCTAAGTGTACATTTTGAATTCCCTCTTGTTTTCTGAAGCATCAAAAACCCATTCAGCTGGAACTGTAGATGGACTGAACATGCAAACCTTCTATATTCCAGACCCTTGAAAATGATAGTTGAAACCCCTGTGGCACACAGAATCCTTCCAGGGCTGCTGCAAGCCCATAGTACACCTTTCTGCAAACTATGAAAGGGCAGCTGCAACCCTGGGCCAGTACGCGTGGAGTGTGGAAAGCAAGGGCAGGCTGGGTTTCAGATCCTACTCACCGCTATCACCGAGCCCCATTGTGCGAAGATGACCTATCGTTAATCATGCTACGAAGACCCCTTTAATCTTTTTGGGCTATGTGTGCATAAATTAGGGTCTCGTTTGAGCCTGTTTTGGGGCATATCATGTAAGATAAAGGCCAAATACTCAGGAAAACTGAGTAATAGCTTAGCACAATTTTTAACTCAGAAGAAAATGTCAAAGTCAAATAAACCTGAATTTATAGAGATAGTATATTGTATTTAAAAGTTTGAGTTGGGCGGAAATGGATTTTCCATCTTGGCCACTTAGTGGGTCACCTCACTGAAACTCCATTTTTTAATCTGCAAAATAATAATAATAATATCATACTTCGTAGAATCTAGACTACATCAACTGTAAGGCTCATCTTATTACAGAGGTTTTTAAAATGTGAAAAAATAGCCAAGTGGGATGATCAAATATATCCTGATTTGAGGTGTTAGCACTGTAAAAATTGTGTATCTCAGAATATATGACATATGGCAATACCCCCTTATAGTAACAGACGTTCTCTATGAGGATTAAATGGGATAATGTAAATCAAGGTCTTGGCACAGCGCAGAGTCAGTACTCAATAAATGGTGGAGGCTGTTTTCGATGCAGTTGTTATTTGGAACTGGTGACAAATAGTAACAAAAGAGTGTACTTGATTCGGGTCTTCATAATCTAACAAAATGACTGGATGTAATTTTCCTCTCCTCCAGGATAAGATACTAAAAGGCAACTTGTACAAGTAGGTCTAGAAGTAAATCTCAAAGGAAGATTAAAGTACAGAAAATGCACAGAAAATGCACAAACCTGAAAAGTAGTCCTATTTATCCTGCTAACGGAGATCCAGTTCTGATGTCTCAAACCACAAACGTACGAGAGAAGCATTTTTTAAAAGAGTGTTGTTCAGATAGTGGGTTGGGGTCCTTCTTTGAATTTGGAGCAGGAGAAAGAAAACTTTCAGAACGTTTTCTTACCTTTTCTAATGTTTGCCTTTTCTCTTCGCCTCTCACTAACAGTTATGTCTATAACATTTCCCGTGATTTTTTGAATCGATCATGGATTGAAGCACTAGTTAAAAAAAAACCTTTTGTGCAGAATCCTGTGATGTTAGTTTTCATTTAGGCTGAAGGGGTCTGGAGAGGATGAAGAGGTGCCAAGAGGTGTCAGTCAAACCCTTTCACCTGCCTCCAAGGCAGCTGGTTCCTGGACTGGTCTAGGAGAGGGCCTTGTGCCAAGGAACAGCCATCCATTGTCCTTTGCTGCCAAAGGTAACACTGCCAGTGGAAGAACACTGATGTAGAAAAAACTAATGCCAGAATTCTAATAAGTGAAAAAATGGCCTGGTTTATACCTCCAAAGCAGTCTATTTTTTTTCCTGCAGCTTGGGACCTATGGCATTTTTAGAGATATAATGAATGAAATCAGGGTGTATGTGAACAAGTTCAAAACACAGCCCATATGATGAGAAGCAGCCTAAATGTTCTGTGTATGGGATAGGTAAATACAATGAAAATGGCTCCCCATGTGGAAACAAAGATTCTATTATTTTTTAAGGAAGATTTTAAATTGATTATTTTTTCCATTTTTGATCTTAACTTGTTTCAATCAGGATGGATATAAATGATGTACAGAGAAGGACAAGAAAAAAAAAAGAGTTTGTGGCAAGAGTTTCTCTATCTAGTTTGGGTTGGCTTGTTATAAGGAAAGAAAGAATATGAAAGTTTTAGATTTACTGATTTTGCCACAAAATAGATATTATGTGGTCACCACTGAATTGATAGCCTCTAGAGATTTCTGAGAATGAAACTCAAATGGCAGCTCTAGATCACAATGTCAGATAAACCAAATTACCTGAGAAGAAAGCGGCAACCTAAACTTGAAACACGTGGGCTAGTGATCTGTAGTTTACACATACGGCTTTCATTTCCCCTCTGCAGGCCCATTACATGTGCACTCCACAACCTCTCATTTCTGCCTCAGGGTCCAGAGGCAAGAGGTAGCGAAGCAGCTCAGTCTGGGAGCGAAGCTGAGTCATCATCCCACGCATACAGTGACACATCTGTGCCACGCTCCCACCTCCTGACTCTTAGATTCGCTAAAGGACTCATGGGGACCGAAAATTTCACTTGATCTAATTTCTCCCTAGGAGGAAATGAAAGATTTGTGATTCAGTAATGTCAAACATCTCCTGAAATCAGTTTCCTTCAAGGTTGCCTTGGAAATTTTAAATATATGTGCAAGTTCCTTCTTATACCTTAATCTTCACCTTGCATCTGAGATGCAGTGATGGGCTAATCCTTGTGGTGAAGCATCATGAGTGGCTTGTTCAGTAATGGGGTTCAGTCTCAGTGATTCATTCACCTGGGCCCCTTTGGATCAAGAGCACATTTGAATGATGAGTGGCTACAAGATGAGTCTTAGTTTGCTTAAATGAAGTAAGAGTGACATTGGCTTTATTAGCACCACTGACTAGTTACTTTCTTGTTTGCAGTGAATGCTTGAATCTCAATATTTGTATGAACCCTAATTGTTAGTATCCAGAAAAAAACAAAGGTCTACTTCCCCAGGTCTTCTGCTAGTATATGTGGACCCTTTATGTGTGAACTACAAACATCCTCTGTGAAAGATCAATTATAGTCCTCACACCCTTGGCCGCTGGCTCTGGGGCAGAGCACAGCCTACACAGCTGCAGGGCAGCCTCCAACTTGCTTAATCTCAAGAACGTGGCAAACTGGATCCATCAACATATATTATTGCACCAAAATGATAGAGAATTTAGAATCCTTTGTAAAAGAACCCAAGGTACTCAGAGTGAAAAGCTAAGTATATTAGCTAGGCCACTGGTGCTTTCTATCAGTAATCTATTTCATTAGAGTTGGAACAGTTTTGTTTTTGTTTAGAGAGTTAGATATTTTTTTCAAGAGCAACAGCTTATATTACCTTTGGTGAAGAAGCAATTTATAAAAGGCTTTTCCCTCTTCTTGTCCAGGAATGAAAACGGACCATCGGGTCCTTCGAGTCAGATGAGGCTGAGAAGCTGGCCCCAGATCCACTGAAGACTGCTTCCTGGGCCCCCCTGTCCTCCAGGAGGTAGGCCGGCACTGCCCTGCTGCTGATTCTGGGCTGCTCCTGAGCAGGGTGTCTGCTTTCCTGCTGAAGCCCTGGCACTGTTTATGGGGCCTAGGTCTAGAATCAATTTCCTTATGGTTTTGGGTCACCAATACCTTTGAGAATCAGGTAAACTATGAATATTATATACAGAAAAATGTATATATATATTTATATACACTCTTAAGCTCCAATTTTTTTTTCATGTGGTTTCAGGGGGTTTGAGAATCCAGGCTAAGAAAGGATTTTTACATAGGTTTTAAGAGAACCCAATTACATGGGAAGAGTTATCAAAAATTTAAAACTTTTCATTATATAGAAATATCTATGTGCTTTTCTATAAATTTATCAAATAATCAGATCTAATGGTGAGTCTAATAACTACTGTAATTTTGAAGTACTGATAAGTATAAAAGATATTTTATGATGTCTGCCAACTGTGCTGTGAAATGAAAATGTTTCTGATTTCCACTGGTGACAGGTGCTGCTGGTATTACTGTGGTCTGCTGCCTACATTCATCACACTGAAGGCATGCTGACTGTAGTTAGAGGTTAGTGAAAGTCAAGGTGCACATTTTCCCCATCCAAGATCCTGGACTTGAGGTTAGGAATCTCTAAGACTCTGGAGATTCTCGGCCTGGTGCTGGGCATGGCTCAGTGCCTGGCTGCCTCAGCCCTTTCCTTTTGGGTCAATGAATAGAACATAGGGCTCCTGTTCCTTAACTGAAACAACCAGAGACTATGATGAATTTCAATATTCTGTAGAAAAAGCCAAAGGAGAATTTCAGAGTGGCTTTTGTCCCATTGTCATTTAGGAAAGGTGGGTGAAGACAAGAAAAACTCAAGGAGTTGGCTACGAACAGATAGGTAACTTCTGCCTTCCCTCTGTGAAGCTGCCCACGCCTGGGAGATGAATCTCCACGTGTCTTCTAGCGTGGAATGAAAGCCATATTTTCCTCTCACTGTAACAAAGATATGAGGCATGTTTTGTTGTGTGTGCCTCTCGCTTTAACCTCACTTTACAGGGATGCTCACCTAAATATGGAAGCCCTGCTCAGCAGACCGCCCTGCGAAGGCACAGTGGCTCATTTTTGCTTCTCATCCTCCCACTGGCTCACTGAATGGCACTGAAAAAGTGAGTACCTGTGCCAAAAATGCTAAGTAGAAGTTTGGGGAGGTGTAAAAGGGTCTCATAGCACTTGAAAATATGAAACTTCGCTGTAATCGTGTGGCTTAACCAGATGAACTATTGCTAAAAAACACCTGGGAAAAGCAAAACTTTCTCATTGGGATGTTAGAGCTCAGGACTACATGAGGATGAAGAGTTCAAGTTTTAGACAAAGAAATAGCTTTCCCTGATAGATGAGGGGAGGGACGACAAACTTCCAAGGAAAGGCACTCTCAAAGTGGCTTCCTTGGCAGTAGTCTCCTGCAACTAGGCTCCATGGCTATTTGGAGGCACATCGTGGCCTGATTTTCACCAGGAAAATGGTCTGTGAAAGAGGCTTAGAGAATATCATCTGCTTACCAATTTTACTTCTTGCTTCATTTATATTTTCGCCCAGGGCCTTTGCTTCAGAAAATCTGGAAGGAAAAAAAAAAAAACCCCAGTTTAACCTTTTCTCTTCATTCTAAACGGAGTTTTAAAAGTAATAGATTCCTGAGAGGTCTCTAAAATATTATAAAACTATTAAAAAACATAAAAGAAAACATAAATAAATGAAATATGTTAAGGTAAATATATTAGAGATAAATTTTGTATTAATTACTGGCATTGTAAATTTTACTCCTCCACGGAGCATAGAATTTTCATTCTCATATTCACTAATTTATGACTTTCAATTTCTAGTGTTTTATGATGCAAGGATACCAAAATAAAGCATGGCTCTAAGCTTTCTGTACTATGCATGCTCTATTAATCATAGTATCAGGATCTTATAGTTACAGTCAAAGAATACACTCTAAATATCACTTAAGTAACTTTGTTTCTCTGATTATGAAGTCATAAATCAAAGGTCAGCAAACTATGGGTGGTCATGAGCCAAATCCGGCCTAACACCTATTTCTGTAAACAAAGTTGTTTTGGAACGTGGTCACACCTATAATTTACCCATTGTCTATGATTGCTTTTGTGCTACAATGACAGAGTTGAGTAGACGCAACAGAGACTAAATGGCTTATGAAATCGAAAATATTTACTATCTGGCCTTTCATAGGAAAAGGTTGCTGACCCCTGTTATGGATGATGTTAAACTACATTTTGAAAATATAAAAACAAGAAACAAACCTCTAATCACCTCCCACCCAGAAATAAGCACATTTTGAGATCGATCTGGTCTTTTTTTCTAGTCAGTTTTTATAGAGTTAAGATCATATCATACATATGATTTGTGCTTTGATTTTTTTTCACTTAGCATTATAACGTAAGTCCTTCCTCCATGCCATTAGAAACTTCTCCATTATCTTTGATGGCTGCTTACTAGTTTGCGAGATAGTTGTGTTGATGTTTACTTAATGATTCCTCTGTATTTTCCAACAAATATTTATGAACCATCATGGAGAGCTTAACCTTGTGGTGGAGAAGTGATGTAGGATATGGTCTTTATGAGAAACATGAAGTCCAGGACCTTATGAAATGTCAGTTGCTTTCCTGTCCTCTTCTTTCTGACATGAAATTTAAGAGGCAACTGAAAATCTATGAAACAAATACATAACATGTGGCTATAGTAAGTCATTGTGCTACTGTGGCTAACACTGGCCATGCCATAGGAATGACTAGGGAGGGTCCTATCCATGAATGGGGAGTAATCAGGAAGTCTTCATGTATGAGGTAATATTGACCTAGATTTTATGGATATATATGAGTTTTTAGAAAACTTTTTATTATGGAAATTTCCAAGTATACACAAAATAGAATAACAAAATGGACCCTCTGTAACCTACCGTTATATTTCATGAATTGTCAGCACTGGATCAACTTGATTTTCACTAACTCCTCTCTCACAAACTTCTCACTCCTTCCAAACCTATCTGGATCTTGGTACATCCTGGATATAGTGTTTCATCCATAAATATTTTAGTTGCATAGGATTTTGTTAGAGAAAGTGAGGAGAGGAGGGCATTCCAGGCGGGGGAACAACATAAGCAAAGGCCAGAGTGCCACGACGGCTCTGTGCTTGATGAAAAGAGGTGTGAATTATGTCATTGCTATTTTCTGAGTCTGTCTGCTTGGCCTGTGACTACAGACAGGAAGTTCCCAGGGAAGGGGACTGAATATTTTCTCTCAGTTTTGAGTTGCTTGGGATTCTACCCCTAGCTCCCTCATTAAGGATATTCAGACTCACCATAGATTATGCATGTCCTCTCTTTAGCTAAGGCCTGTCACCTTCCAGAGAGAAGTATAGTTCCATTTGATGTCATTCAGATTGAATCTAGTTCAGCAAACGTTCATATGACTGTGCTGGGCTCTGTGGGCTCACACTTTCCTTTACTGGGCAGCCATTATCTGAGGTTTGGTACAGTCTACTCAAAAGATGAGGTTTACCTTTATACTTTAAGTTCTGCCAAGTGGGGGGACTAGAAATGTTTGATGTTCCCATCAGTGAGCCACTGGCTGGCTGTCCATCTCCAGTATCTAGGATTTCATAGGATCCGATAGCTCATCATTGCTCAATGAATGATTCCTCTTATTGCCATTTATGTGGAGTTCTGGAAGTTTTAGACATTTTGGAATAAGGAAAATACAAGAGCCAGGCTGCAAAGCTGCTGAAATTCATTTCAGTGTTGGAGGAAAGCAGAGTAGAGACTGAAAAGGGAAGATATTGCAGGCAGAATAGGCAATCCCCACAGTAGCACTGTTTGGAGAAGCCCTGACAGGCCTGGTATAAAGCCCCTGGCAGTGTCCAGGGTGTCCAGGGGGCATGGTGGAGGGAGCTGCTCAGTGCTATGGTGAATACTCTCCAAGGAGCTGCCCTGCAGCAGGGCTGGCAGACACTGTGCGGGGAGCCGTGAACTGTTCTGGTCTCTTCTCTGCACCCCAGCGCCAAGCTAAAAAGGGCTTACCCACTGAAGAGGTGTGGGCTGAGGCCTGTCCTGTCTTCATGAGACCATTTTCCCTTCACTCTGCAGCTGTCACCACTCCAGGCCACCCCACCCACATGTGTTCCTGATTCCTGGTTGTCAAGACAAACTCTTTCCTAAGGAAACCCAGCACTGAAGGAAAAAGGGAGCAATGTAAACGGAGGTGGGAGATATGAGAAGGGAAAGGAAATGGTACCAAAGAGCTAAGAAAGAAGGTGACCCCCCAGTTCTGCCACTTTTTTTCCTTGCCCACTCTGCACCTCCACGCCTCCCTGGCTGGTCTCCTCAGTCCCACTCCCTCCCCATCCTCCTGCACTAGTCTAAGTTCTGCTCATCCACGCTTTGCCAGGAGGAGGCTCCAACTCCTGACCTTCTTAAAGAGCCACAGTCCCTTTAATGACTGGGCTCAGAGAGCCGACATGTGGTTAAGGTGGTGCACCTGCGTGGACTTTCCGCAGGGCACGCTGCACCCTGTACAATACTCGCTCCCCTGCTGCTCGCTTCTGAGGACGTGTGGCCTACCAGGGAGGCCCTGAAGGAGGGCCAGATAGAAGGCTCTGTGACTCAACCAGAACCATCTGTGAGCCAGGTTCTCTCACTGCTGGGGCCAAGTGTTCCTATCAGGAGCCACTGGCTGTGTGGCTCACATTAGAGAGTGCAACGTTTCCAGGTACAGTTCCAGTGCGGGGGTGGGGGGGCAGGGGGAGGGGACAGCAGGCTGCTTTGTGCACTGTGAGGAAAAAAATCTCTGCCTTAAGGCAAGGCCTGGGTTTGAAAGGGAGAAAGAACACAGTGTGCTGGCTCTTCTGTCACACCTGGCTTCCCGTGATATCCAGCTTTCACTGATCCAACTGCACCTACTATGCCCAGCATTGGACTGAGCACTCTCCCCAGAGTGAAAACATTCTTTTTCATTGGCTTTCACGTCGCATCACTTGCCTCTCCTGTTTTTAATGCCTCTCTCCTTGGCTGCTCCTTCTGTCTCCTTTGCGGGGTTTTCTTCTGCAGCCTGTTCCTTAAATGTTGGGAATTGTCAAGGTTTTGTCCTAGCCTTGTCCTCATGTTACTATTGTCTCTAGGCATTCCATTCATGCCAGTGCCATCATTTGTGATTTCTACTGACATCTCCCAAATCTCCTCCTCAGCCCTGCTTTATTTCCTAACCCCATATCCAATCCAGCTGCCTATTGGATGCCCTGCAGATTGGATGCCCTAAAATTCATTGTCTTCAAAGCAGAACTGACCACCTTCCCTGAGGAACTTCCCCTTTCCTCCCATCTTTCCTCATCTCATTACAGGGCACCAGCACTTACCCATGTGCTCACCCCAGCAACCTGAACATTATCCTTTGTTCCTTTCTCCAGTAGCTCCTTCACTCAATCCTGGAGTCTCGCCCATTCTATACTCTCAGTGTCTCTTATAACATTCCACTTAGCTTTATTTCTATTGGCCTTAGAGGAGAAGATGTCATCAATTTCCCAGATTACTTCAATGGCTGCTTGCTTAGCTCCCTGCATTCATGCTACCTGTCTTTGGGCTACTTACCACATTTTAGCCTGAATAGGCCTTCTTAAATGCAAACTTGATCTTGTTATTTTCCTGCTTAAAACTCTTCAAGGGTTCCCCAGTGACACCAGGACAAAATCCAAATTCCTTAACAAAGGCAACTAGACTCCTCAAGCTCTGGCTCCTTTTTATTTCTCCAGATCCTTCTCTGACACCCCTCTGCCTTTCCAGGCATGCCTGAATTGCTTTTAGTTTCATAAAGTGTCACATTCTCTCTCACTTTGGAGCTGTTCCCTTTGCTTGGAACCTCTCTCTTCATCTGCCTAATTTCTACCTAATCCCTCAATTTCAGCTGAGGTGTCTCTTCTCTGGACAATTTTCCAGGATCATGCAAGTTGGCAATAGATGTCATCCCATGTGCTCCACAACAATACCCTGAACTTCTTTTGTCACAGGCAAATAGCTCACTATAATGGGATTGTCTGTTCACTTGTTTGTTTCCCTTTTGTGATCTTAAGTGCCATGAGGAGTGACCACATCTGTTTAAGTCACTTTTATATACCTGGAGCTTAGAATAGGGGCTCATACTTAGTAAGCATTCCATAAATTCTGTAGAATAAAAGCAGCAGCATGTAAATGAGCATGTGTACACAGACGATATGTGTAATGTGGAGAGAACTGGACCAGAAGTCAGAGACCTGGATTCTAATGCCCACTCCACGTCTTAGCAGCTGGATCTCAGACTCTTCATTTCTAAGATTAGGATGAGCTGCCTTTCAGGGCTGGGTTGATGTGGCAAGTTCATTATGTGCAAGCATGCTTTGGGATTGTGAATCATGACCACTGCCTGGCTGTGTAGGAACCCCGTGGGTGTGTGACAAACTGTGAGGTGGAATTGCATGTTGGAAGCAGTGACCACAGACAATAATAAATAAGCATCTTCTCAGCAATTAAGTCAGAAGGGATCCTTAAAAAGTCAATGGTCAAGACAGTTAAATTTTTCATCTTCAAAGGAAATGAAAAGCATGAGGGGATAGAGGTAAAATCTCATGTAATTTCCAAGACCAGCTCCTGGGAGAATCCCATCCTGCCTTGGGCTTGTTTCAGGCAAAGATATAAGTCATCACTGTGGGAGCAGCTGAGGAAGCCCAAAGCCTGGCCTTGATCTAGGACAATTAGAACCACAAACGATTTACTGGGGACCATTGGCAGACACTGCTTTAACCAAGGAGCCACAGAGAGAAGCTAGTGTTCAGAGCCACTCAGTTTCCAAGAGCCTCCGTAGTCACGTTTCCTATAATGTCAGCTAGGAGAATTTCTTCAGGCCAGTGGGACAAATATATCATTGGAAGGCAAGGGGCTCCTATGACATCTTTCCCAGTCTTCTTGTCTAGGATGACTAACTTAACATGCTGACTACCTATAGAGTGAATATTCAGTTCTCTTCTCCATCAGAGTGGAAGAGAGAAGACTGGGCCTATATCTATGCCACTGCTTTCTCTGTGGACCTGTCCCTGACATGGTACCTTGGCTGCCATTGCTATATTGCAACAGAGATCCACCTTTTATTTCCCTTACGCAAAAAAAAAAACCAAAATTCCTTTTCTATTTCATCTCATTTCCCCATCAAGATGACTGCCTTCTTTTGTCTCCTGTTGAGCAATTCCTTCTCTGACTCTCAAGAAGCCTATAGCTACCTTCTCCTACTTCTAGAAAGCTATGGCATTTTCAAGCAGTTTTCTTGACTGCAAAGATTTCTCAAAATTAATTTTAAATTGTCATTCTTGAGCAAAAGAGCATTTTTGAGTACCATTTTTTGGGGGGCCAGCATTGTTTTAAAAACTGTCGGGAGGCTGCTCTCAGAGTTTATAATTCTAGTTCAGAAGACAAGGTATAAATAGAAAAAAAAAACAAATGGAAAAATAATAAAGGTTAAAATTGAAGTCTAATAGGAACCAGGGAACTCCCATTTGTCATGGACGTTATTTCCAGATGGTGCCATGAGATTTCTCTACGCCCTCGGTCCAGTTTTCCTGTTGGTTTTAGATTGCTGTTCTATTCTGTCTAGGATCCAACAGAGTAAAGGGGTGCTTTTGGTTTAGTTCACATTATCAAAGCCCTCTTTCCAACTGCAGTTAATCTCCTTGTTTATTTCTTCTTTTGTTATTTAATCGCATTCTGTGAGAGAGGGATTCAGTTTGTGTGAAAGATCTGCCACAAAAGAAAGTTCTTTGCCTGGACACTGGTGTTGCTAAGCATGGTGTTTTCAGTCTCTCTTCATATTATTATATACTATGAGGATGAATCATGCCTGAAAAATGTAGTGATTTTTCAGTTGCAATTGTCTTCTACTGAAAAATCCAACTTAGGAATTGGCTCAGGTGCCACAGTTCAGTGAAGGGTAAACATCCTATTAATGTGCCAATGTCTTGTCTCTGTTGTCACAGACAGGCAGGGTAGCTTTCCCCAGATAAAGGGCCAGAGCTGGGAGACTCTATAAGTTCCTGTGATGCACAGCAAGGGTGCAGGTAAGAAGGGGAAGAAAGCCCTTCTATTAAGTAATACAGAAGTATGAGCCATTGATTATCCCCTCCTACAACTCTAAATCAATGCATATACTCCTAAGGAGCTGGGGGGGGGTAGATTTGACGGGGTCCTGGCCACAAATCATCCCTATATTTAGGCTTAGAACATATTTGCCATGGGCTAGAGAGGCTGAGCTGGCCCGAGGCTCTTGTATTTTGCCAACATGAGGTCACAACACTGAAACCATCAGACAGCAGTTATTTGATGTGAGAAGTAGGAATAAAATGGCAAGCCCTCTGGGTCCTGGTTGCTGGGGACCATTAGAAAGGTGAGACAAGGTAGAATCAGTAGGATTACTAATTTCATGCCATCCTGAGTAAAACCTGCTGATGCACATCTATATTCCTAGGCCAGTCCTCCCAAGAGATGGTCCATGTGATGCTCTGCTCTATGTCACTAGAGGGAATAGGAGCAAATGTGGTGAGGGGATCAGGGCTACAGTGGAGCATTTCCTAAAGTAAGGGTGGCACAGAGTCACACTATACGTGTCTGTGGAGTTGTCTGCTGTAGAAACACTGGTTCAGTTGTTTTCATATAAAAGCATTTTCTCTTAGTCCTCTAACTTAAGTAGTTATGAGCGTGTCATATCTAATAATTGAATATGCTCCATGAATGCAAACAAAATCTCCCATCCTGAAAAAGGTATAGGTCCTCAACTATATGCCCCAATACCAAATATTTCTTAAATGATTTTTGTTACAATAACATTAAACAGATGTAAATTTTTTGTTTGTTTGTTTAAATGTGCGCTGGTCTCCTGACTTTTCATTGGACTTACAACGACTGATTTACTGCTGAGAAAATCTCTTTTTAGAGGAAATCTTTGTGAGAGTTTCATTAATTGCCTTGCTCTGTGGCCTCGGGGAAGATGGGACCACCAATATTACCAACCCATCTGCGTGAATTACATGTGTTAAAACCCCAACACATTTGTCACATGCATTGTCAGAATTCTTCTGTACTGGAGTTTAGTGAGCTCTGCATTTGAAGGCTTTCAAAAACCACAGAGTCCTTGTCTCTGCCACCACCACCCAAATCCTCCACCCCCTGCTGGAAACAGAATCAAGGATACAAACCAGAATCAGGAACCATGCCAATATTAGAATAAGAAAGATAAAGTAGTACGTTCTTCTTAAGTCAGTGGTTCTTAAACCTGAATATGCTAAATAATTACTCGATAACTGGTTTAACTTGTAGAGTTTTTGAGATCGTACCTCAGAGATTCTGAATATCAAGGTCTCTGGACACTGTCTAGCTAGTGGCTTTCAAACCTGATTGCATGATGGAATCTTTAAACAATGGATGCTCAGGCTCTACTTAAATAAGTTAGAATATCTATGAAGTCAGGTCAAGGCATAGGTAGCTTTTACAAGCTCCATGTTTTTTTTAATATGAAGCCAGGGTTATGAGGGGCTGGTGTAAGCTAGGAAGCCTCAGGTAGGGACACAGCTGAGGGCTCTCTGGAAGTCCTTATTGGATGAGGCAGCTGTTATCTAGCTTAATATGCTTATTTTCCAAACAAGGTATCCTACTTCAACATGTCCAACTGACTATACTAAAACTATATCACCCTCAAGATGGTGAAGCATTAGAAGGTTTGTGAAACCCCTGAATTCATATGCTAAAATTTGTGTGGATGTACATATCCGCATTTTTCTAGGGAGGGAGTGTTCAGCCTTCACTAAATTCACTTTATTTTCTCCCTCACCCTTGTTTCATTCATTCATACCCCCTAACCTTAGTCTCATTCTGCTCCACTACAGAGGTAACCATTTTTATGGTTAAAGGATGCTAAAGTTTATCATTTGTTTCACTATTTTTGTTTCAAGCACACAACTATTTATAATTCACATAACGTGCTTCTTAGTGCTATCATTTTAGTATGTATACATTAACCTACCTGCTGCATCTGACTCTGTGGAAGCCCTCCCCACTCTTTTGCCTCTCTACTTCCCCAGGGGTGGACCATCCAAAAGGTGTCCAACTCTCCTTAGCTATAAATAGAGCAACCTCATGTATGTTTCTGAACAACGGGAACTTCTTGGGAGATATACCCCAGAAATGGAATTGCTGGGTCACAGTGGGGGTAGTTGTAACTTTTTTGGGCTAAGAAAGGTTGGTATGGTGCTCCAGATGGCTGCCCTAGCTACACTCCTATCACCTTCACTACATTCCTAAAGTGATCTAAGATCCTCAACCAACCCTCCCACCAAAGTGTAAAAGCTGTTGGTTAACAGCTGTAGCTGGGCCCTGGATGCTGACTGCCTTCCCTTTTTCTTTTTCCAGGTCTGCCTTCTTTCCCATTCCCTGTGGAAGCTGTATTAAACCCTCATCACCATCCTCAAGTCTCTTATTCACCTCAGCTTTCACAGAAAAAGTAGAGATTTTTTAATTTTCTCCCTCCACTTCTAAATGTACCAAAGTCAGCTCCATCTTGCTGTGTTCTACTCAGGCCGCCTGCTAGGCTCGGCTCCCCTGATCTTTTGATTCCCTCCCAACTTGATTCCCTGAGCCTTGCTGTGGCAGTCTTTCCCCTTGTTTTGCTCTCTCTCTCTCTTGCCACTGGCTTGCCTTTTTGTGGCTTTCGGTTCTTGGCCAATTCTCCTCCCCAATCTGAAACAAACTTCCCTTTTCCTTTAAGCTTACTTCCCTTTTTTCTTTTAAAAATGCGTTTCATCTATCGCAAAATTTTTGAACACATCATTTGCTCTCTTTCCTATTTGTTCAATTTCTTCTCACTTGCTCCTTCACTCCCGACATTCCAAACCCTGGTCTTCTAGTTGCCAACGCTATGGGCACTTTCCAGCTCTGCCGCTTATTTCTTGGTAGCATCTGAAACTACTGACAACATGCTTCTTCTGGAATCGTCTCCCCTCTTGGCTTTCAGGACAATCTTTTCTTCCGGTTCTCCCTTTTTTCTCTCTCTGCTTCTTTCAGTCCCCATCATGACCGCTTTTCCTGTCCCTCTCTTTTAAAGCTTCTCCGGTGGTCTGTCCTCTTGGCCCTTGCACTTCCACATGATTTCCTGAGAGAGCTCATCCACGTCGTATGCTTTCTTCATTTGTCATTTATAAACACATGACTCTCAACCCTGAATTTCAGTTTAATTCAACAAATAGTTTTTGAAAATTTACGGTGTGTTAATATCCAGAGTCACATGGGACACATAAGAAGAGTTCACAGTCTAGAACTCTGTCTCCTGAGTTCTAGACCTGTAGTCTGGAAGTCTTTCTAGTTTGGGGATATGTGTCTAAATCATGGGTCATCTGAAATAAAGTTTATACCCCTAAGTTTATTCTAAAGGATTCAGAACACAGCCTTGCTTGACAACATGTCAGCAGATTATGCTGCCTGCTCTGCTTCTGGCCTGGAGAATTCTCCAAGGCCTCCGGATCACAAGATGTGTGTATGTAAACATCCCTTGCTAAGAAGTGCAGGACCACTCTTCAAAACAGCTAGACCACTCTTCAAAACCACTCTTCAAAACTTCCCTTGACTAAGAAGTGCAGGACCACTCTTCAAAACACCGCAGTCCTAAGACTATAGTTTTGTCCATAGATTTTTTTTCCTCTGCCTTTGAAATAGTAAGATATTGATGGAGTCAAAAGCTGATGAGAATTGTATGAGGCTTGCATACAAAGTTAGAGCTGCCAGTAACAGCCCCTACCTAACATTTTCACTCACAGTCCTGGGATGATGAGGCATACATTCTGAAAGAGAATCATACCAGGCTGGAAATAGTGCAGTGTGAAACTGCATACATGCGTGCCTTTCTTTTAGAAGTTAGGTTGGGCAGATTAGGGAAGATAGAAGCAAGTTTTCTCCAGGCTGGCCCTGTTTAGCCTTGGAGGACAAGCTGCCCTCTGAGCTAGCCTTACCTCTGTTTTAGAATCTGTTTGTTGTCTTCGATAGTAACGCTGTCAGCGTGGTCCCTCTTGAAGATTTCAAAAGCCTCCTGGCGTCCTAATGACATTTCCTCTCTCATCCCTGTTGGAGACACAGCAAAATGGCCTCAGTCACAGCATCAGGATCCCATTAATTTCATTGTCACTTTAGTCAGACCACAAAGCTGGCCCTGGCTCAGAGAGGCCCACAGCAGAGAGGCTCCCAACCAGACAGGTGGCCGTAGGCTCTTCCAGTTGGCTGCCAACCCACAGAGGAGGCACTTCCGGCGACACCCACTGTGCCCTGCAGGGCTGTGCCTGCACATCCATGTGAATTGTAGGGGGTAGAGTTTGGAATGTCTGGTCAAAGGAAATGAAAACCAGAGTGCCAAGCCCTAGATTGCCAAGGACATCTGCAAATGCACTTTCGGCCATCATTCAGTGCCACATTTCTCCTTGTCATACTCCATTTTGGTTTTCTGTTAAATTTCACTCTGAATTTCTAGGCATTTAGTTAAAAGAAATATAATCCAGACTGAAAAATGTAGAATCTAGAAATTTTGCTCTTAGTCTCCATATAACGACTCACCCTTGTTTCCTATGGCTAGTGGACCTTAGTTCTTATTTACTTGCAAGATCCATAAGCATATAGTTGGAGGTTCCTAGTTCATGCCTAACTTCAACACCCTGTATCGTTATTGCCACTACAGACTAATCCTCACTGCTGAGTCCTGCTCAGCGGCCAAATTCTGAAACCCAGAGTCAGAAAGCCCTTGGAGAAAGCAGGTGGCATTCCTGCAATGAGGCCCCCTTCCTCATGCCTCCCAGGGTGAGGGTAAATGCAGGTGTGTCCCTGGGACCTCTGGGTGAGACCTGAATTTGTAGCTGGAATTCGGATGAATCTACAGAGTCAGTTTTGATGCCTCTGCCCCTAGTTCCCTTTTCCATGTTTTTATTCATTCAACTCTACTTATCTTTGAAGCCCTGGCTGAGTGTTAACACCTTCATGGAGCTTTGTGCAAGGCCCAGACAGAAGAAATCCTCTCTCTACTCTGTATCTATCAATGTCTCTGAAACATGCACAGCCCAGTAGGCACTGTCACTTTATATGACAATTCTTTCTAGTGAAATGTAAGTTTTTCTGGAGGGGGAGATAATACTTTTTTTTTGTGAACCCTTGGTTTTTTGTTCAATGACTGGCATTTAGAATGTGTTCAACATATGTCTATTAAATGAGTCAGGTCAAGAATGAACTGAGAGTGATGATGAGCCTTAATCCTCTTGTCATAGGAACATGGTCCAGGTCTAGAGGGGTTCACTCTGAGGTCTAGGATTCCAGAGATACATTCATATGGGCCACATACTACATCTTTTCTTGCCTGGAAAAATCCTGCTGAGTCCCATCACCCAGTCTTGGGGTGAGTAACTGGACCAGATCATCTGACACCAATTTAATGATTACTGTTGATAAAAATAGCACCATGAAGAATGTCTGAATGGTGAGGCATACAAAGACACCCCACCCTTTTCCATTAGAAGCAAACTGGCACAGCTCAGTTCTGTCTCCACATCTGCCCTGCACACTCCAGAATCAGGGGAGTGAGGGCTGGGAATGGGTTTGTGTGAAACTCAGAAAGATGAGCCTTGATGCACAAAAGACATCGACCAGAGGACGCTTTTCTTCCACCAGGAGCCAAGGGGCTCACTCTGGACCTCTCCCTTGCCCCTGTTCTGTGTCCATTTTAACAATGAATGTATGCCTTTCAATGCATAATAAAATACCAGCCGAGGATAGAGGGAACGAGTCTCCCTGGAATAGAGTCAGGGAAGAGAGAAGCTGCATTAAGAGACCACATTGGTGCCTGGCTGTGGGATTCCTAAGTTGCTTCCCACAGAGGAGGGAAGAGGAGGGGCAAGACTGAGGGTTGGTCAAAAAGCTGTGGTAAAAGAGAGGGGTTCATGGCCTTTTCTCTTTTAGGTACTGCTTTCTTTTAGAGCTGACAGTCTGAACTGACAGCTGGGTGGAAAAGCCATGTTGAGGCTTTTCAGCAACCATGGTACTGTTACAGTAGGTCCTGGATAAACCTACAATCAGCTGAAAACCCCACTGGGTCTTCTCTGAGATGCAGATGGACCTGGGCAAAGGAACAGAAAGGACATGAGGTGCACAGAAGAGAAAAGCCCAGGAAGGTAGTTTGGGATCATTTTTGCAGAGAATCTGGAAGTCTTGCTAAGAAATTTGGGGCCAGGGCAATACCATGGGGAAGTTACACTGAAAATACTTATTACTTTTGGTGATTTAAAAAGCACTTGGGGTCCTGCAGCACCATGGGCTTGTCAGAAACATGGTATCAATTTTCATACTGCCATATGGAGACAGTATTCTGGAATTGGAATGCTGACCTCAGGTGAACAAACAGTAATGTGATGGTCATTGTCTTGGCAGCTAGCATCCTAGGTTTTTGCTCGGAGGTGTCAAGGCAAGGTGGCTGATGATGCCCATAGTATGTGGGCAAAGAGGCAAGGCCTAGAAGCCTGCAGAGACTTTATGGCTGTCTCATGGAGGGTGAGACTGTGGATCTGCAGAGAAGGCACATGGAAAGGACTCCATAGGCAGCTGTAGTGTGTGACCTAGGCTCCATATTAGCCGTATGGATGGAGTCTTGTCCATCCTTATTCTGCTTGTTTTAGAACCCACAGCCAGCTCCTTTTATGTTGTACTAATAGACCAGTTTTCACTCCAGTGAAAGGCCACCCACAAAGTTAATGAACACCTTTTTATTTACTGTAGAGATGTTGCTACCTCCTTTTCCCTCTCAGAATTTGGAAAATAGCTTTCTCATACGGCAAGCTCTTGCCTCTAAGTACACATTGTATGCAGTAGAAAGAGCAAGAGCGGTGAACCTAAGAGTGACTAAAAGCTCACTTTGCTAATGAGATAATTATCTATTTATTCTCTCAAGTATTAATCTTAGGCACTGTGCTAGGCATGTGACAGAGATATACATTTGAATGAGAAGGTTAAAGTGTTGATCCTTGCCCTTAAAGAGTTCAAAGTCTAGTAAGAGAGAGAGAGAAAAAAAGTAAAGAAACAGTTACGATGGAAGTTGCTGTGTGCTGTAGAGGAGGCTGTGTACAGTGCTGGGAAAGGCGGGGAGGGCCATCTCTGTCAGGGTGAATGGTAAGGATTCTGAAGGATGAAGCAGCATTTTCCAGGTAGAATAGTGCAAGAAGATCCTAGGTGGATGCGGCAGAGGAAGGGTGGATTAAAAGGGCAACTTAACATGTATGGTTCTGCAACGTGGTAGGAATGACCTTTGGGGTGACTAAAAAAATGAGTTTCTTACGTACTGTGTGCTAAGTCTGTGCCAAGTAGTTTCTTTCATATAGACATAACTTATTTTATTATGCTTCACTTTTTTATCCTCTGCAGATGTCGTGTTTACACACATTAAAGCTTTGTGGCAATGTGCCTTAAACAAGTTTATCAGCGTTGTTTTTCCAAATGGGTTTGGTCTCTGTGCCACATTTTGGTAATTCTCACAGTATTTTAAACTTTTTATTATTTATTATTATTTTTATGGTGATCTGTGACCAATGATCACACTTTTATTTTACATTATAATAGTTTTGGGGTGCCATGAACTGTACCCATATAAAATGGTGAAATTAATCAATAAATGTGTGTGTGTTCTGACTGGTCCACTAAGGGCACATTTCCCAGTCTCTTTCCCTTTCCTCGAGTCTCCCTATTTCCTGAGCCACAACAATATTGAAATTAGGCTAATTCTTCTAAGTAGCATTCATTATTCACAGTGTCCTACAATAGATGATTGGCTAAATAAGCTGTGGTACATATATACAATGGAATATTACTCAGCTGTAAGAAGAGATGAAATACACCATTTGCAACAGCACGGATGGACCTTGAAATAATCATACTAAATGAAATAAGCCAGACAGAAAAAGTTACAAATCATATGATATCATTTAAATGTGGGATTTAAACCTAAAAGCAACAAATAAACAGGACAAACAAACCGAGACTCATGGACATGGACTATAGACTAGTGGTTACCAGAGGGTAGAGGGTGGGGGAGAAGCGGGGGATAGGCGGGATAAAGGAGATCAAATATAGGGGGGTAGGGGAAGGGCGAAGTGGATAAAGGGGATCAAATATATGGTAGCTGAAGGAAACTGGACTTTGGGTGGTAAACACACAATAGAATATAGGGATGTCAAATTATAATGTTCACCTGAAAATTATATAATTTTATTAACCAATGTTATCCCAATAAACTTAATTTTAAAATCCTATATTATATGCTGTGTTGACATTAAATTAATATAAGGCATAATAGGTCTTTACCTAGAAGAAAATTTTGTAATTAGACAAATGGCGATTATGGATAAAACAGAACCATAAAAGAATATAAAAAACATGAAATACATGTTTTTAGTTCCCTTTTGGGAAAAGAGAAAGTGTGTGAACTGAACTCAGAAAAGACTATGGAGTAAATGGAGTTGGAAGAATATTACTGAGTATTCTACGGTTTCAATGATGGGGGAAAGAGGCATGAGGTGTGGGGGTGTAAAAGGACTGTTTAATGACACAGCAAAAAGTTCAATAAGACTTTCAGGATCTCTCCTATCCATTCTTTTTATTCATTTAAGTTAGAGAAAGTCTCTGACTAAATTCAATTTAATTCTGTCTGATCTGATGAAAACAAACTATTTTTATTCTGAGGATTATTTTTTCAAAAGTAGTGATTATTATGGGAAGAAACTAAGATACAAAACAAAGTGCCTTCTTAAAATTGTGTGTGGTAACAGTATATTAGGAAAGGAAATAAACAAATATATGTATAATCAAAAAAAAAAAGAGAAATTAGGCCAATTAAAAATCTTACAATGTCCTCTAAGTTTTCAAGTGAAATGAAAAGTTGCCTCTCACTTTAGATCAAAAGCTAGAAATGATTAAGCTTAGTGAAGAAGGCATGTTGAAAGCCAAGAGAGGCCAAACACTATGCCTCTCACTCCAGACAGTTAGCCAAGTTGTGAATGCAAAGGAAAAGTTCTCAAAGGAAATTAAAAGTGCTATTCCTGTGAACATATGAATGATAAGAAAGTGAAACAGCCTTATTGCTGATATGGAAAAAGTTTTAGTGGTCTGAATAGAAGATCAAACCAGCCAAAGCCTAATCCAGAGAGCAAGGTCCTAATTCTCTTCAATTCTATGAAGGCTGAGATGGGAGGAAGCTGCAGAAGAACAGTTTAAAGCAGAAGCTGGTTTGAGAAAAGACACCATCTTCGTAACATAAAAGTGCAAGTTGAAGCAGCAAGTGCTGATGTAGAAAAGCTGCAGCAAGTTATCCAGATCTAGATGAGATTATGAAGGTGGTATACTAAACAACAGATTTTTAATGTAGGCAAAACAGCCTTAACTTGTGAGAAAATGCTAGAGAAGTCGATGCCTGGCTTCAGATCGTCAAAGGACAGGCTGACTCTCTTGTTAGACGCTAATGTAGCTTGTTGCTTTAAGCTGAAGTCAATGCTCATTTATCATTTTAAAAATCCTAGGCCCCTTAAGAATTATGCCAAATCTACTCTGCCTGTGCTCTAAAAATGGAACAACAAAGCCTGGACTACAGCACATCTGTTTATAACAAAGTTTACTGAATATTTTAAGCCCACTGTTGAGACCTACTGCTCAGAAAAAAAAGATGCCTTTCAAAATATTACAGCTCATTGACAATGCACCTGGTCAGCCCAGAACTCTGATGGAGATGTACCATGAGATTAACATTGTTTTCATGCCTGCTAACACAACATCCATTCTGCAGCCCATGGATGAAGGAGTAATTGTGACTTTCAATCTTATTATTAAAGAAATACATTTTGTAAGGCTATATCTGCCATAGACAGTGATTCCTCTGATGGATCTGGGCAAAGTAAATGGAAAATCTTCTGGAAAGGATTCACTATTCCAGATGTCAATAAGAACATTTCTGATTCATGAGAAGAGGTCAAAATATCAACACTAACAGGAGTTTGGGAAAAGCTGACTCCAACTTTCATGGGTGACTTTGAGGGGTTCAACACTTCAGTGGAGGAAGTAACTGCAGATGTGGTGAAAAGAGCAAAAGACCGAGACATAGAAGAAGAGCCTGAAGACGTGACTGAATTGCTACATTCTCGCGGTAAGACTTTAATGGATGAAGAGCTGCTTTTAATGAAATAGCAAAGAAAAAGTTTTCTTGGGATAGAATCTATCCCTGGTGAAGATGCTGTGAATGTTGTTGAAGTGACAACAAAAGATTTAGAATATTACACAACTCAGTTGAAAAAGCAGCATCAGGGATTGAGAGGACTGACTCCAATTTTGAAAAAAAGTTCTGCTGTGGATAAAATGCTATCAGACAGCATCATGCGCTATAAATAAATTATTCATGAAAGCAAGAGTCAATCAATGCAGAAAACTTCATTGTTGTCTTATTTTAAGAAATTGCCTCAGCCACCCTAACCTTGGTCAACAACCACCCTGATCAGTCAGCAGCCATTGATGCTGAGGCAAGACCCTCCACCAGCAAAAAGATTATAACTTGCTGAAGGCTCAGATTGTGGTTAGCATTTCTTAGCAAAAAAGTATTTTTAAATGTTATGTACATTTTTTGACATGCTATTCACACTCAATAGACTACAGTATAGTGTAAATATAACTTTTATATGCATTGGGAAACCAAAATACTTCATGTGACTCACTTTACTGAGATATTTGCTTTATCGAGGTGATCTGGAGCCAAACCTGCAGCACATCCAAGGTGTGGAGATATTATTTTAGTTAAGTTTCGTCATGATCCCTGGTCATAATTTTATTTTACAGAGGAGGAAACTCAAACTCGGTAAAAATGGTTATGTGGGTAAAAATTGCCCAGCTTTAAGATGAGGCCATTTCTGCTCTTCGATCAGTTTTTCTAGAGAAAATATGCCTGATAGAAGGGGAAGGTAGTGGGCCTCAAAATGACCTGCTGGTAGTGAATTTACCCATGAAACTTTACTCTTATTAGTGCCCATCTCATCCAAAACTTTGATTTTTTTTTATAGTATCACAGAAAAAAACAGAACGATAAATTTTGTTCACAATTTGCATAGTTTATGTCATATGTTAACATGTTCTATTGTTATTTCTAGAATTTGTATGCTCCATGAAGACAGGGTTCTTTTGTCAGTTTTGTTTGCTGCAATATTTGTAGCATTTGGATTGTACTTGGCACATAGAACTCAATCAAATGTCTTTTAATGAATGAATGAATGTTTTAGATGCTTAATGTTTTACCTTTTGGGATAGCATATTATGACATTAAGGGGCAAGTGAAGCATGTTTCCATGGCTTTCCCCCTCTTTACCACCATGCTCCTGGGCAGGTTCATCCCCTGTCTAGTGTGATTTTAGAAGTTCAATATCTTCTCCCTACTACATGTCACCATGCTTCAGAGTCTATCATTAAAAATGAATCGAATGCCAAGAAGCTTCCATAAAAAATGGGAATACTCTTGAAGGCATCATTATTTTAGGGCCAGCAAAGAAAAACTCCTTGATTTGTTGACAATCAGCTAACAGGTCTTGCAAAGATGAGAGACATATGATGGTGGCTCCGGCTGGGGCCAGAATCAGGGGAATTTGAGTTTGAAAGAGAAGGAAAATTGTGCCCTCTTCTCAACTTTGTGTAGTCTTTTGGACTTAGCTGCTCCCTAAAGTGTAGGCCCTGAGGAGATTTGATTTGCTATTTGCTATTCCCACTTCTTGCTCTTAGTTGTTTCATTTTAATGAATTTCAATCTCAGGTCCCAGTGTTGGATCCCAGAAAATATGATTGACTCAGAGAAGCCTACTGGCTTGCTGAGTCACAGGACTGCTTAAAACCAAAGGAGAGCAAATAAAGTACCACAGGACAGTATAAAATTTCATCAAACAAAGCAACCCTCACCCTTCCCCCCAAAAGAAAATTAAATAAAAAAACAAAAACCAAACAAAACCCAAAAAACCCTAAAGAGAGGAGTGTCTTAGTCTAAGTTCCCAAAACATGACATTGCAATTCCTGGTTGTCAGTTGGATATAAAACGTTTTCAAGTCCTAAAGGTGCAACTTCTTCTGGATACCTATTAAGGTATCTAGATACCCAACAGATATCTATTAAGGAGCACTTAGGTGGAAATGACGGTTAACGGGTACTCTCAAAATTAGCCTTGGATTGGGTTTCATAATAGGCATCCAAAGTTCTTAGGCTCTGGTGCCTTACATATTTCTTAATGCTCTTTTTTTTTTATCCTTAAATTTGGTTTCTTATTTTGCTAAAGAATATAAATCATTACTTTTGGAAGTTTTCCTCTCCCCAATGCAGGGTCCCATGGAAACCAAATGGAAAGGAAAAACATCGGAAGTGGAGAGTTTATGCCACTGCTTTTGGGCCTACTGTCTGATTTCCTTTAGTCTGGAGCATGCAGGCCAGAACTCATTTTCCTGGCTGCTCCAAACAACCTACTGCTGCTGAAACTATTGCTTAAAAACAAATGATGATGAAAAAATGAAAAATAATTTCTAGTCAGAGCCAAAAATATATTTTCCTTGGGAAAGATATTTATTCATGTGGTGCCTCTGACTGAAGAAGAAAGAGAGGGAAAAGAACAACAGAGAATGAGGAAAAGTGAGAGATGAGGTGGATTCCAAAGGAGAAGGGGTTTTGAGACACACTCTTTGGGGCTAAAAGCATGAGAAGGCTCAGAGGCGTGGAGACTCTCAGGGCTACTAGGAACCTGCATGTAGGGGTGATTTATACTATCTGTGGCTTGGTAGCAGAAGCTTTCAAAACTGAAGTAAAGGAATGGCTTTGACATAGTGATATGATGAAGACCTACTACTACAATAGTGCATGCAGTTATGAGAAGCAACAGGCAGGAGTGTGTTTTTGTATGGTATCTGATATAAAGGTTCTATATATACTGAGATTCCTTAGTAAATGTCGACTGAAGTGAAATATACAAAAATATCCTATATAAATAATTAGAAGAGAAATTCCATTCTTTATTGTGTGGGGAAGTTAGAACCAATGGACCAATGGGAAGGAGAGGAATGAAGAATTTAGATGAGAGAGGATAATCTATCAAGGCACCATGAAACATTAAGGTCAGGAGGGATATGAGAACGAGGAAAGGTCAGTGGTCCAGCACTCTCGGGAATGGTGCCTGGAACAAGGATGTCCTAGGGAAACGATGGCTCAGCCAGAAACTCTGGGGTAAAGGACAAGTCAGCAGCTCTAGCATGAAGAAAAGAGGATCCGTTGATACTGGATTGAATAAATTTTTGAGATGGGGAGGTACTACGAGATCTTATGAAGAGAAATGAACCATCTCTCAGAAAGATTAGAAGCAACATCTGAGATCATCTTTACCTTCCTCTCCCCTACTGTGGGGAGGATACTGTCATTTAGGAAGAAGGGGGTTTTTAGGTTACATGAAAGATGGGAATGGCACAGTGTAGCCCCTGTGTTCTCAATTTCTTTCTTCACACTGATGGAAGACATTGTTAACCAGTCACAGCATCCTTCACTGGGGAAACTAATTAAATAACTAAAGTTTCGGCACAGTTCTTCAGGCTGCCTCTCCCAGTCAACCATCCCTGGCATAGAAGGTCTTCCTTTAATAGATGGCTCCCAGGTTACTATCCAATTAAATGACAATTGCTGTTACTTTCATCATTCCTGTTTCAGGAAAAAAATAGCTACTTACTTCCACCACCATAGGAGCTGACAGGCAGGTGATTTCCCTCAGGGATCAGCATCATGCCCTAGTATTGTGAATCACTGAGAGTGGCTGTCTGGGAGTAGATGCTGAGGAGCTTTCTGTCCACATTTCTCCATCATCAGGATGATGGAGGTCACTACAGGAAGCAGTGCCGTGTGCTATGGCTCTGTTTACTTTAAGGGCTAGGAGCAGCTCAGCTACAATTTGAGGGGTTGATGGTGCAGGGTATGAAATCTGAGGATGAGGGGAAGACAAAACCACTTAGCCACGGCCAAAGTAACTGCAGATGTGAAGACCTAAGAGTAGATTTTTGGGGGTGACCGAGGACACTTGCCCAACCTACTTCCTGCTTTTGATTGACGACTTCTGGAATGGGTTAGTGCCCCAAAGCCTTGGGGTTAACGACCAGATGATCCCACCTGGGCTGAGGGCCTCAGATTAGGACTTGCCTTGGAGTTCCTAAATTGCTACATAAAATATGTCGAAGAAGAACCTTTAATTAGTAAATTCTTAGGGCTGGCTTGGACCAGGCTGAAGCATGGCAGGCTTGGCAGTGGCTTTAGGGAGTGGAGGGAAGGAAAAATTTGAATTGGAAAGCCACAAAAACCTTAGGAGACCCACCCAATGGTGGCACCACATCTAAATAAATCAAATGGGTTACTGAATCCTAGTGCCAGAAATCACACATCCCACCAGCAACTCTAACAGGCCCAGCAGCACAGGCCATGTAGGCTGGATGGAAATAAGGGGTGGTGTTTGAGGCAGGTTGTGTTTCCCTCTCATCTTGGTAACTGTGTCTGATCACCCTCCTGCCACAAATGTGTCCTGGACGTTAGCCTGAGCAGGTGGAGAATGGCCCACTATGCAAACTTGGTGGACAGGCCTGTTGTCTCTAAAAGAATGGCAACTGCTTGAGGGTATTTAACCATTTCCAGCAGGAACCTAAAACCTTTGAACAATGGTCCTGAAGGTCATCTGAAGAAAACCTTCATTTTCTTAACCCAGCATCTCTGGGGTTTTTATTTTGTGAGTGTTCTTATTCAGACAAAATGCCCGTGTGTGTTGCTCAGAGAAACCCAGGGACAGACACAGGCATGGAGCCTGGAGAGCAGCCTGGGTCATGTTGGCATCTCTGTATTTTGGAATTAACTCAGGAATCTGGAGGCCAACGTTTCTATTTAATAAGACAGTGTGCCGTGGCTCCTGCTGCCAGGCTAGACTGGATCTATGGACTCTTTTCCATCGATTTCAGTCCATAGACGTGGCAGTCCTGAAAGAGCTTTCGTGTCTAATTCCATGCCCAATATGTGGACCAACCCTGAGAATTTAGGTGGAAGGACATGCATGTTCTAGCCTTTTGTGGATTAAAGGGCAGTTGACCAAGAGGGTCATTGAACAGGAAGGCAGCATTCTTCTTCAGTTTAGAAAGAGGCCTCAAATTCTTCAGAATCTGAAAAACTCAGGATTCCCTGAGTTTGAGCTGTTTTGACCATTTTCCAAAGACAATGGTTAACAGGGTTCTGTCGACTGACTTCCACTCTGATGTGTTCAGTTCTCATGTCAGCCTGTGCTTTGTGGGCAGTGGCTAAAGCAGTGTTCACATGTTCTGCTGTCTGAAAAATAAGGCAATTTTTCTATTTATGCCTAGATTAGGGATGAATTTCACTTTAGTCTCAAACTTATTTTGATATTTAAAAAACAATTAAAAAGTTACATTCTAGCCTAGTAGCAAAAATGTCCCTTCCCTGAAATGCATGTAGATTTAAATAAAATTTGTTTCCCTGCATAAGGCAAAATGGAGTCTGGATATGCTAGTGTTCATTCTTTGAGAACTTTGTATATGCTAGAGGATTACATATGTTGTCTCATTTAATTTTTACAGTGACCCTGTCAACTAGGTAGTATTGGGCCATTCTAGAGGTAAGGTAGTTGAGGTTGAAGAAGGTTAAAAGTAACCCCAAGACAATAGTTAGTAAAATAGCAAAGCCGTAACTTGACCCCAAGTTTGTCTGACTCTAAAACCCTCCTTTTGAACACTGTGTTGCTAGGTGAAAATCATTTGTCAAGTAAAAATGATCTCATAAACACCATCAAACCGCTGAGGTCAGACCTCTCAAGGTCAGATATGGTAAAGAGAAAAAGGCAGTTTTCGGATGGTTATGATTGGGATGTGGATGGAAAACCATGAATGCATATGGCAGCTCAGAAGAGCTGGAGCTCTTTGTGAATGGAAACCTGGGGAAGGTACCAGATGGCTGGGAGGAGCTGCTTAACCTAGCAACCTAGGGCATGGGCAAAGATCAGAGGTAAAGGAAGAGTTGGCTGACTTGACTGTCTGCCATTAGGACTTTATTAGTGAGCCAATTATGTCAGGTCTGGTTATGTAATTATCTTTCCCTAATCTACATGGAGCATGCACTCAGAAGAATCTCCACAATAAATAGTTTATGAATTTAAAAGGGTTCTGTTAGACAGAAGCAGGGGGGGTGAGGGAGTTTACTACAGGAAAAAGAAGGGGTGGGTAGGGTCCAGATCCTAAGCATGTGGTCACTGGCAGACAATCTCCCACTCGCAAATGAGCAAGCCATGAAAAAGAGGTGGAAAGAAGCCAGGAGACCATCATTTTCCTTTTGACCTCTCTGCGTCCTAACCACTTCTTTTCTGGAAAGCATTTCATTATTTAAATGAAACATTTGTTTATTCACTCAGGCAGTGAGTCAACTGGTGAAGCAAACCATCTGTCAACACATACTTGAGTATCTACTCTATTGACAACCCTCTTCTATGGCTAGTTACAGGTAAACAAAATAAATATTGTCCTTCACCTTATGATATAAACCACTGGGGATATGGGAAAGTTAAAACTTACAGTATAAAGCAGGAGATTACTCATAGACAATGCATTGACGGTCATATGTACCATTGATTGTGAGGAAAAAAAAAAGGGGGGCATAATGAGATTTCAGAGGAACTTTTCAAAGAACATTCCCCCTGAGGAAGATTTTAAAGGCACCTAGGAGCAGGAGCTTGAGGAAGGAAAGTCAGTGTCGATCTTTTCATGGGGAACAGAAGGGTAAAGCAATGGGAGTGGGGAGGAGCCCACTGTGTACAAGATTTGGCACAGAGGTTGATTGGAAAGACCTTGGAGGTTTTCCTTTGGCTTGGGAAATGTGTTCCCAAGTGACCTCTAGGTCCAGTACCACACTCTTAACCAGTTTTCTGCTTGCCCAGGGCATTCCCAGGCAGGGGTCCACTGGAGTTTCCCACAGGCTTGTCAAGCAGTTCTCTTTCCTCAAATGACTAAAGAAGAATATTTGCTTTCGAATGTAATCTCAGGCTACTCTTCTATTATTCTTGTCCAGTGGCTGGAGAAAGGAAATAGAATTTGTAGTTGGAAGACATGGGTATGAGTGCTGGTTTTTGCTTATAAGCTGTATGACTTAGGATCTGCCGTTTAAATTGCTTTAAGTTTCAGGCTCCTCACCTGTTAAATGAAGCTAATAAGAACTCTTGTATCTTAATGTTGTTATTGTGAAGGGTTAACAAGAGGAGGTAACATGTTGTGCACATCTCCATTTTGGAACTGCTGGATACCTTTGCAATGATGTATTTCTACAACCATTTCACTTGCCCGTCTTCCGCACCCCTCAGGTCATGAACTTCGAAATGCATATAATTTCGTTGTAAGTGTTTGTAGCTCCAGCTCCAAGCTTAGTGCCTGAAACATAGTAGACACTCCAGACAAGGTCTGTAGAATGAATGAATGAGCCAGGATATCTCTAGTTAACTTGTTTTTCTTAAAAGCAGTATTTGTTAAATGTACATATATCTCTAATGCAATTTTCTGTGTATGTTTTACGGTAAAAATAAAGAAAATAGAATGGCAACTATGACTCATTTATGTAATTGTCTCTGACAGAATGAATGAATAAATAGGGAATACACAATAAAAAGTGAAAGTGTAAAAATGAATTATTGTTATTATCATAAGTAATAACGAGTCATCTAAAAACCTACCCACAGCAAGCAGTTTGGAGTACAAAAACTACTTAAGCACAGTAGGAGAATTCTTAAGGTAGTTGCAAATTATGGGGTAGTAATGTAGGGAGAGTGAGTGGCTTAAACTGTCAGGCTGGCTCTACTGCTTCTGTGTTCTCTGCTTCCCAACCACACCAGCCAGCCTCATTCTACAGTAACAACCTCATCTCATTGAGAAAAATAAATGCAACAAGACGGGATTCCTCATCTTCCCAACACCATGTCTATTGGTAGCTTCACCCACAGTCCAGGATTTCTTTCTGGTTCCAAAAGAACTGACACTCACCACCTTATCATAGGCCACCCCCTTCAAGTAGTCTGTGGTTCCTAAACTCCTCTCTGCGCTTCTTCTTATGCCTTGCCTGAGCAATTTCCCCTTCTTCCTTAAATTACTTCCATCAGCACAAAATCATGTTTTAAAATCCATGTTGAATTGGCTGAATTAGATGCAGATATATTTGAATTTATAGGTACAAAATGGAATGTTAAAACATTCATGTTCACTTGCCTTGGTTTCACTGGTGAAATAGGAGACCAAATCATTATTTATAGTGGGATGGCAGAGTAGGAGACCTAGGGATATTTAGATACTCAGGGAAGAAAAAAAAAATACTCTTAACAATATCCTCCCTTCGCCCTATTAATCTTTCAGTTATCTTTCTATTCCTCTGGTCCTTTTTCATAGAAAATGCCTCAACAGAGTTGTCTATATTCACCATCTTTATCCCCTCACCTGTCATTCTCTTTTCAATGCAGTCCAGTGGAGTTTCATCTCCTCTACCCCATTTAAATTGTCCTTTGGACATCCCCAATGATCTCAGCATTGCCAAAACCAACTTGCCAAAACCAACAGTCAGTTTTCTGTTCTTATTTTAGTTAACCTCTCAGTAAATGGTAGAGCAGTAAAGTCACCTGCTCCCATCCTGTCCTAGGTTCCCTGCAGTTACGGAAGTGTATGTGACTGGTTCTGGCCAGCAGGTTATGAGCAGCAGTGGTATGAGTTATTTTCCAGCTAAAGCACTGAAGAGCTGCTGTGCGGTTCTCCATGCTCTCTTCTCTCAATCTGCTGATTGGTGCCATTCCAGAAATAGAATTTACGTCATTCTGGGTCTCTGGTGACTGTGGACCAGAGCTCCCACCCTTCTGACCCACATTGTACATGTAGTATGAATGAGAAATAACTTCCGTATCATAAGCTACTGAGATTACTGTTAATTATTACCAGAACATAACCTATTCTATACTGATCAATGCATAGCAGCGTTTGATACAGCTGACCCCTCCTTTTTGCTTGGCCTTCTGTGTCATTACTCCCTCTTGGTTTTACTCCTGCTTGCCTGGCTTCTTCTTCTAACCTCCAAATTTTGTAGGTTAGAAGGTTAGAACCCTATTGTAGTGCAATAGGGTTCAGTCCTGGGCACTCTTCTCTTTCGACAGGTGATTTCATTTAGTCTCATAGCTTTAATATGTATTATACACCCAATGGCTCCAAAATTTATACCTTTAGCTCTGACCTCTCCATTGAGGACCAGATTGGGACATTTAATAGCCTACTTGAAATCTCGACTTGAATGTCTACTTGGCATCTCAAACTCAACATGCCTCAAACAGAACCTTTAATTTTTAACTCCATTCTAAACTCTACCCCAAGCTGTTTCCCTGAATTGTTTCCATATCAGTAAATGGTACCACTGGCTCAAGCAAAAAACTCTAGGACTTGCCACGATTCCTTAATCCCACATCAGCCCCACGAGCAGGTCATGTCGGCAATCCTTTAAAAATATGTCTTATACCTCTTTGCTTCTCTTTGTTGCTTTTTTTATACTAACCTAAGTCACTGCCATTTCTCACCTGGAATGTCTCCAAATTACGTTGCCAGCTCCCATCTTGCCCTCCTACAACATATCTCCACATAGCAAACTGAGTGACTTTTTAAGAACACAGTCATGTCCCACCTCTGCTTTAAACTCTCCAGTGGCTCCCTGTGGCTCCTGAACAATCCCCTAGCACCTCGGCCTGATAGGCCTCACATCATCTCTCCCTCCTCATGCCCTGCCCGGATCTTTGCTCATGCATTCTCAGCTTCCTGGCCTTCTTTCAGCATCTCAAATGTGTGAATCACATTCCTACCTCTGGGCCTTTACACTTGTTTGTTTCTTCTGTCTGAAATGTTCTTTCCCTGAATCTTTATGACTATCAATGCACTATTCACTTCTCAGCTCACATGTCACCTCTTTTGGTCCCCACTTCACCCTAATTATTTCCTCCTCCAGTATTCTGTTTAATATTCTTCCTAGCTTTTGTCACCATCTAAAACTATGAACGTATGTATTGAGTAGAATGAATATTCCGCAAAGGCACATCTGTCAAGTTCACTGCTTCTTCTCCAGTGCTGGAGGAAGGAAGAAAGAAAAGGAGGGGGGGACGGTGTGCTACAATTCTACTGAGAATAGGTCCACCTAATAGGTATGAGATTTGCACCCTTACCCCTGCCTTCCATATCAAGCCTAAACTGCTCTCCTGTGAAGATGCTGACTCACGTCGGCACTCTCTCCTCTCTGCACCCACAATTAGAATTATAAAAGTGCCCCCATTTTCCCCAGGAGCCTGGCCTGGGTCAACTTCCACAGGCCCTTGCTAATCAATCTCCCAATTAACCTCGTTGCCTCATCATGCTTCTGCTATCCCTCTTTTACTTGGTTTTCGCTTTTGTGCTTGTTTATTTTTCTTTGTTTTTATTTTCTGCATATTACACCTATAAATAATTATTTCTAAAGGGAATTACACTAAACTACATAGAAATGGTGATGGGGCTTGTGAGAACAGTTCTTTTTCCTTTTTCTGGCAAGAGCTTCCATTTCTGAGACAGAGAAGTGAGAATCTTTGGGGATATCTATCACCACTTCAGAATGCTACAGGGTCAGCCAAGTTAATATCTGTGTCTGGTATTTGCACATCTTCAACAGAGAGAAGTAATTTACCATTATGAACCATTTATATTAAACCATCTAGGAAAGTTTTGAAGAATTTTTCTTTCATAGATGTATTATCCTATAAGAATTAGAGAGAAATATAGTTGTTGATGTCGAATGCAAGTCCTAAAGATTTGAACCCCCATATCTTTGCCTCATGAGACTAGAACAGGTTCAAAGTATTACTTTACTTTTCTTAATTATCAAGGTATAGCTTGTCCATTGCAAAAATTTTGTAAAATAAAGAAAGGCGTAAAGAAAGGAAGAGAATCACTCATCACCCAAAATCCCTCCATCTTCAACTTTTTTCTATGTTTTGTTTTACTGCACAGTTAAGATAATAATGTATATACAATTTTGTAGCCTACTTATTTTACTGAATATTATCTCATACTCTTTTTTCTGTCATTAAATTCTTTAAAATTATTGTTTTTATTGTTGTGTAATATTGCATCATTACTGTCCATTCCCTAATATTTTGGACTTTTACATTTAGACAGATAGGCTATGTAAATAAGGCTGCAGTAAACATGTTGGTGTATAAATTTTATTCCAAAGTTAATTAATTAGCTAATTAATTAACACAATAAGTATTTACTGAGTCCTTACTATATCCCAGTTACTGTTCTTGGGGTTGATGAACAAAGGCATATTTCCTTGAAGAGCTTACATTCTGATGAGGGTGACAGACAAGAGAAGCAAATAAATACATACTATTAATTAGCTCTATGAAGAGAGATAATGCAAATAAGGGATATGTAAGACATGAATAATGGGGGAGGCTATTTTCCTTAGGGAGATTAGAGGAAAGTCTCTCTGAAAAAGAGATATTTGTACAAAGACATTTTGGATTATTTCTGTAGGCTAGATTCCTAGAGGGAGTTTCTGAGTTAAAGATCTTGCTTTCTAGGAAGCCAGATTGCTCCCTTATGGCAGTTTTCAGCAATGCTTGTAAGAAACAACAGTTATAAAAATGCACCCTACTAGGGTATGATCTTGAATAAGTCACTTAATTCCTCAATTGCTTAGTTCTCCTGTGTGAAATGGAAATAATAATACTTGTATGTGTACGTGTATGTGTGTGTGTTTGTATGTAGTGGAGGTGGGAGTGTTGGGGGTGGCCATGGGGAAGGGATGTTAAGGTCTTGCATCTCAGAAGGAGAAAACATACATACAGGTCTGTGAAAAGGGAATGATCAGGTTGTTAAATGTGTGCAGGGCATTCCGGTAGATGAAAACTTAACTGAAGAGGGTTCCAGAAGGTGTGGTATAAACACTTAGCATGTCTGGGTACATATTAGGTGATCAATAATGCATAGTGAATGAAAGGAAGAACCCAACCTCTTGTGAGTTGCTTATCGACACTGGGTAGATGAGAAGGAAAGGTCTTAGATGACTGGTCACATAGCAGTACAGTGTGGCCCATGAGTTATCTGTCAGAAACTACAGAGAAAGCCTCTCTTCATTCATAAGCCTGCAAATAAATGGTATCCTCAGTTTCCTTATTCATCAAATGGGGCTAGTAATATCTATTTCATAGGGCCGTTTGAGAGGTTAAAAGGGATTGCAATATGGAAAGAGCACAACACTGCGACTTGTTCACAGTGGGTCCTTGGTAAGTGCTTGTGTTTCTTCCTAAATTTGTATAATTAGATAGGAAAGGATCAGAGATAATAAGAGATGGGACAGTGGTATAAAGTATTGGGAGTGCTCTAAGTAAATTGTATCTCCTCAAACCCCAGAATAGGTTATACTATTTTGAATTCTCAGGTCTGTAGTAATAAAAATATTTTGTTGCATGTAAGATAATTAATGTTGCCAAAAAACTCCAAGGAAAGCCTTGCTTGATGGCTGATGGTAAGCGAAGTCACCAAAGGCCTGCTTTTTAGCATCAGACTTAAATGTTCCCCTTATGTAAAATAATTAAACTGATTCGGAAACCACAGCTCAAATCATATCCCCTTATTTACCTTGGGTCTTTCCCAGCAATTTCTCCTCCAGATCTAGGTCCTTCTACCTCCACAGGCCATACTCTAATCTCTCTGCTGTGTTGCACTCTCCTCCATCATATCTTTCTGATTCCAGGGAGAGGTTCTTTGTAAGGTGTGCCTGACTAGGCACCCCTATTTGGGTAGTGCCTATTTGTTTGGAGTAAGACACACACACATTAGACATGACCACCAGTATCCTTTTCCCAAACTTCAGTGATGCTGGGGTTTCCCTGCTCTTGAGCCATCCAATGGAAACTACAGATTTGTTCCATCTACTGCTGGCCTTGTAGCTCCTACTTGTGTTTATCTTCCTTTCTTTCTGCTGCGTCTTCATGGATAGCTTTTCTCTCAGTCATAGCGTGTGTCTGATTTCTTCCTTCACTCTTTAGTTGTTTTTTTTTTTTTTTAATTCTGTCTTTTCTTTAATCCAGAAGCAGAACTGGATTATGGAAAACAATGCCAAGGGCATGAGGCCCTGATTGCCACCATCTGCTATAGTGGTGGGAAGAGGAGGAAGAAGGAAAGGGTGCTAAAAGGTAAGTAGAGCAATGAAGAAGAATCTAAATTTGATTTGCTAAAAAGCTTCTTAGATTGGCATTCATCGGTGGTAGAAATGTTCACTGCAAGATGCTGTAGGACCTGGTTAACTGTTTGTAGTTCACATGGCTGGGCAGATAGACTGTCCTCTCTGCCTAAGCTCCAAAAGCTGCCTTTCACTTCATGGGTTCACTCATGAGCTGCGGGTTGCCTTGGGCGGTAATTTGCTCTCTAGACATAAAGAATGAAAAGACTGAGCAGACTGAAAGCCCCTCCGGCTGGGCTTCCTCTTGTTACAAATAGCCAGTCTTTGAACTTGCAATTATGAGTCATGGGGCTCTCAGTCTGGTGCAAAAGTGACTCATTTTAAGCAAATTATCAGTTTTTGCCCTGGTACCAAATACTGTGATCAGCTATTCTGTTAAAAAAAAAAAAAAAGGAACAGTCTTATTAAAAGAGCAGGATGTGTGGAAGGTGAATGAAGTGCACTATGCTTTCCAGACACATGGACCAAAGTCAAGCTTGGGCCCAGTGTGAGCCAAGCAACAAAATAAATAGCAAAAATGGCACAGAAAGCAATCAATCAGGAAAATTCATTTCAGAACAGATGCAAAACCAACTTTTGCAGCCAATAGCATAAAATTCCTATAATGCTATGATTCCTGGATAGTCTTCCCTGCCCCCATCCCAACTTGGACCTACTGGAATTGAGGTCAAAAAAGAAATAGATTTCTTTGGGTTGACTTAACCTACAAAAGAGTCAGTGATGATAGATGCCTTTGAGTTGCCCAAAGATAGTTATTTAGACAGATGGACTGATAGACACAGCAATCAGAGTAAATAAATGTGATCTGGTGATGAGTCTGTGGTGGAGGAAGAATGGCAAGGCCGTCTGTTATACAGCCTTCTCCCAAGAACACCTGCTGCATTAATGGTCTTTGGCTGAGGAAACATTTGAAATGATCATTACCCCTTTGTCAGTTGCAAGAGTAGTAACTGATCTGAAAAGATGAGTTTTTTCTCTGATGCCTTGGGTATGATTAACACTTCCCAGGACTACAATAAGGGAAAATGGGCCCGGAGTGAACTGGTCCAACTCTGTAATTTTTGGAAGAATGATTTGAAATTTCTAATTAATCCCTTTAAATAGCTGCCCACTCATCTATACTACTGTATAAAATTTCATAAGCTACCCGGGTAACTTGGCTCTGGGTTAAATTCTCTGATTTACAAATTTTACATCCTTTCCAAATTACTTTCAACTTAAAACTGCCTTTCATATTTCTCGAATATATTATTTCCAGTCCCTTCCATAGAAACCATGGTTACATATGAAAATGGCTATTTTCATATGTTCCCAAACCCCTAAAATAAAATAATCACTCAATATTTTTGGAATATCCATCTTTTATGCTTTCTGTTAATCACTGTAATTGGTAATGAATCAGTAAAAGCCATGACAAGTAAAGGCAGCATATAACAGTCAGCTATCGTCTCTTAACTGGTAATTTAGTGCACATTTTTCAGTTTTCTTACCTCTTGGCCTGTCTGTAGTGTTTGAATATTCCTTAATTATTACAATTTTCTTCTTTGGCATCTTGGCAGAGTTCCCTCCTTATTCTTCTATGTCTCTGACTGTTCAGTGTAAGCCTCCTTTAGTGGCTGCCACGCTGCTTGCCTATCTAAGTGGTGCAACTGACAATGAGATCAGTGGGGATGGAAAGGAAGCGTTAAATTTAGTAGACTTTCTGATGGAACATGATGACTAACTAGCTGTGTGAGTTTTTATTAGAACTCTTGAGTTGCAAATAACGGAAACCTAAAATGTAATCTGGCTTTTAAAAAATGAATTGTATTAGTTCAGGTAATTGAAAAATGCAAAGACAATGTTGGCTTCAGGTACTCCTTGATACAAAGACTCAAAAGCTAAGGAAAAAAGACCGATCTGAGAAAATCACTGAAAATGCAGCACGGACATCTAATGAGATGAAAAACATGAAAGATCGAGATGTGAAAGATAGGTTAATAAGGTTCAATGGATGTCTAATAAGAGTTTACAAAAAATATTGAATGGCAGAGAGTCAATATTAAAAGAGATAATGGTTCTACATTTTTCAAACTAATAAACATATGAATGCTGCTATTCAGGTAGCACTAATTCTGGGGCAGAAAAATTAAAAAAATAAAAAGCCTCATTTTGGGGTCTACTTTCTGCCCAAGAAACTGGATGAATTAGTAGCTGAAGCCTACATGGGAAAACTGAATGTGAAGCTGACCGAGAAGCAGGACCAGCACTTGGGCATGTCTTGTGATGGTCCCTTCAAGCTAGATCACTATGGCTACTGAGAACCAACCTTGTCCTTTTTGCCTTCCAGCTGTTGCCCTTGTCTTGGTCCCACCTCTCCTCCCCAAGAGCAAATGACACCAACTTTGAGAATGGTTTGGTAATGTCCTCCATTGACTCTCTGGAGTTTGTGACTCAGTCTTTGGCCTCTGCTGCATCCCTTATACTGTCCTAACTGTGGTAGAGGGATTGAGAAGTCCTCTACTCACTCACTAGTCACAGTGGTGGTACATGGGAGATATCCACAGGGAACCATGAGCTCAGAGGCTTTGGAACTGCTCACACAGTCAGTCATTCCTTAGGCTGGAAGTTGGCAGTGGTGGTTACAAAGCACATACACTTTACCATTTAAGCCGTGGGTCCCCAACCAGTACCTAAAGTACTGGTCCATGGCCTATTAGGAACCAGGCCACACAGCAGGAGGTGAGCGGTGGGTGAGCGAGTGAAGCTTCATCCATATTTGCAGCTAATCCCCAGTGCTAGCATCACCACCTCAGCTCCACCTCAGATCATTAGGCATTAGATTCTTATAGGAGTTTGAACCCTATTGTGAACGGCACATGCAAGGGATCTAGGTTGCACACTCCATGTGAGAATCTAATGTCCGATGATCTGAGGTGGAGCTGAGGTGGTGATGCTAGTGCTGGGGATTAACATCAGCAGAGAGGTTTGACTACACAGACACTATAATAAATCAATTGCTTGCAGATTCATATCAAAACTCTATCAGTGAGTGGCAAGTGACAATTAAGCTGCATCTGGTGGCAGGCTTTATAGTGGCAAGTGAGTTGATGTACTTCAATTGTACAGCTGCATCTGGTGGTCGGCCTCAAGTCAGAATCTGACACTTATTTTAGTCTGAGTGTGGCCTGCCAATTATTTTATTTACCACTTCTGTCAGCACCTCTTTCTTGTACTGTGCACTTGTCTCAGTCACAGTTTTGGTAAGCCCACAAGCTAACCATACCAAAATGAGTAAAAACGAATGTCACTGAAGAGCTTCTTTGAAAAGGGGGCAAAACCCAATGATGAGACAGCAGAAGACTCTAACACTGCCAACAAAATAGCTGAATTTAAAAGAAAATCTCAAGAGTCCTACTTAAATTACAGGTTCATTGCAACAGGTGATTCACATTCTCCAAGCCTGCTTTGTATAATATGTGGTGACTGGCTATCTATGAAGCCATGAAACTTCAAAACTGCCTTGCCTCATGGAGACAAAGCATCCTGCATTAAAAGATGAGCCTTTAGAGTTTTTCAAAAAAAAAAAACATAAACACAAAGGACAGAGGCAATTATTGAAGGCACCACTTCATCAAATGTGTCTGCACTGAGGGTGTCATTCTTAGTGGCTACCACATTGCTAAAACTAAGAAACCTGTTACTGTTGCTGAAGAGTTGATCCTGCCTGCTGCTAAGGACATTTGTTGTGAACTTTTAGTAGAGGCTGCAGTTCAAAAGGTGGTACGTATTCATCATAACCAGATGAACTGATGAAATAGCAGAGGATATTGAGGCAGTGTTGAGTTGTTAGAGAGGACTAATGAGTCACTGCGGTATGCAATCCAGGTTGACAATAAGGCAACAATGCTTGGTTTTGTGTGATATATTTTTCAGGAGGATGTGCATGACGATATGTTATGCGCACTTTTGTGCCAACCAACACCACAGCTACAGAACTATTTAAGTCTTTGAATGGTTACATATCAGGAAAACTGAATTGGTCATTTTATGTTGGCTGCTGTGACTGGATGATTTTCTTGTTTCAGTACTCAGGTCAAAGAGGTCGCTTCTGAATGTTAGTCTACACACTGTGTCATCTATAGAGAAATGCTAGCTAGCTAGCTGAAAAATGTCATCTGAACTTAACAACGTTTTGAGAGATGTGATTAAACTTATTATCAACCACATTAAAGTACATGCCCTTAACTTACATCTGTTTGTGCAGCTCTGTGAGGAGATGGACACAGAGCACACACGTCTCCTCTTACACACAGAGGCGAGATGGCTTTCTAAAGGTAGGTCACTGAGCAGAGTTGCTGAGTTATAAGAGCCGCTCAAAGATTTCTTTTAGAAAAACAGCCACTACTGGCAGCACATTTCGGTGACACATCATGGGTCCCAAAACTTGCTTACTTGCGTGACATATTCAACCTGCTTAACCAACTCAAATTGTCACATCAGGGGAGAATGGCAACTGTGTTCAAGTCAGCAGATAAAGTGGCTTCATTCAAAGCCAAACTGGAATTATGGGGCAACGAGTGAATTTGGGATTTTTGAACTGTTTCAAACATTAGCAGAGATTTTGAAAGACACCGAGCCAGGGTCTCTTTCTCCCAGTTGGTGCATGATCTCCTATCTCAGCTTTCAAAAGAGTGTGAGCATTACTTCCCAACCAAAAAGACCCCCAAACTGGGAAGGAATAGATCTGGGACCCATTTGTGAATAAACCAGGAGAATCAATTTTGTCCATGCTAAAAGAGGATCAACTACTTGAGATTCCAAATGATGATCACCTTAGTTATGTTTGAGACAACTTCAAATCTCCATACATTCTGGATTAAAGTCAAAGCAGAATATCCTGAGATTTCCACAAAAGTACTGAAAAGCCTGCTTCCATTTCCAACATCCTATCTTTGTTAAGCAGGGTTTTCTTTAGTGACAGCAACCAAAATGAGATTATGGAGCAGGCTGGACATAAAAAACATACTTCGGGTGTCACTGTTTCTTATCACTCCCAGATGAGACCATCCAGTTGCAGGAAAACAAGCTCAGGGCTCCTTCTGATTCTGCATAATAGTGAATTGTATAAGTATTTAATTATATATTACAATGTAATAATAATAGAAATAAAATGCATAATAAATGTAATGCGTTCGAATTATCCTGAAAGCAACCCCCTCCTGGCCCGTGGAAGAATTGTCTTCTACACAACTAGTCCCTGACACCAAAACGATTGGGGATGGCTAATCTAGGCCCTCACCTGGCCTATGGATGTTATTTCCATGTTCTTGGTTTATAGGTTCCTCAGCCCATGACAGATGAGAAGGAGCTATATCAATGGGTGGGGAGAACCTGCTGGAGTTTGAATGCAACTGAGAGCCTGGTTTAGTGCTGGGCATTTTCTAAAACCTCAAAACAATGAGGTTGGTACTTTCAATCCCTGTTTTACTGGGGTTATAGAATATAGGGTTAGGGGAAGGACAAAAGAAGTGACAGCCAGAGGTTGAGACAGGCCTGAAAATCTTAAAAGCAGGTATAGATCTGCCTGAAAATTTTAAAAGCAGGTATAGATCTGCCACCACTTTGTAACATGATGGTTCCCTATCATAACACTGGATTACAAAGATTTATTTGGTTTAAAATATTTATGTAATGCATATAATGTTAAAAGAGAGGAGGAAGATAAACAAAAAACAAAAAACCTCACTCCCTAGACATAATATTGATGCAGAGAACACCAAAGACAAGAGATCTTAAAAATAGCCCAGGGTTTTAAAAAGCATTTTGCCTACTAATGAATAACAATTAGATTGACATAATACTTCTCAATGTTAACAATGGAAACAAAAAGATAGTAGTATAGTATTTTAAAAACACTTTAAAAGTATTAAGTGAAAATATGTATCATCCTTGAATTCCATACTTAGCTAAACTGCCATTGCCATTCAAATGTGAGAAACAAAAATGTTTACTCTCCCCTCCACCCATACTTAAAGCCCAAACTCTAGCTTCAAGTCAAAGCAATTTTCTACCAGCATCCAAACACACTGCTCTTCTCATGACCTCCGGGCTTTTGCAATAGTGCCTCCTTGGCATGAAATGCCCTTTTCCAAATGGCAGGCTCCAACTCATTCTTCTGTTTTACTTCAGAAAGAAAAATGTTGAATCCAAAAGAAAAAA
This sequence comes from Eonycteris spelaea, assembly GCA_003508835.1. Taxonomy (NCBI): domain Eukaryota; kingdom Metazoa; phylum Chordata; class Mammalia; order Chiroptera; family Pteropodidae; genus Eonycteris; species Eonycteris spelaea. The sequence continues at coordinate 4,392,209 of PUFA01000069.1, forward strand.
AAGAGGTATGTAAGAAAACAAACAAACAAACAAATAACCAGTGCCTGTATATAACAATATTAATACTATATTAATTGGAAAAAAAGGAAGACTAAAAAAAAAATCTGGTCATCTATTGGTCAATGATAATGTTTAAGATGAAGAGAGTTTAGGACTAAAATGTTCTAAGGTTCTTGTATTGTTTAGGAAGAGGATAGAATTATTAACGAACTGTAGACCTCACAAAGTAAAAATTGCATGATAAGATGTAGGGATAATAAAAATAGCACATAAAATGTCCAAGCCAATATAGAAAAAAAACCCCTGAATAAATTTACTGAAATTAGGAAAGAAAAAAAAAGTAAGGACAAATTATAGTTAATGAAAATGGTGAATTAATAAAACAATAAAATCTAAGATATTAGTAATTACAATAAATGGAAATAGATCAAATTCACCAGTGCAACAATAAAGACTGTCAGATTGGATTTAAAAAATCTAACTACATGCTATTTATGAGACACATCTAAGATATAAGGACTGGAAAGATTGAAAGTAATAGAATTGAAAAAGGTATTCAAAGCAAATGTTAACAAAAAAAAACTAGTGTAGCAATAATTAATATCAGGCAAAGTAGATTTTAATCAAAGTGCATTGTTAGAGGCCGATGGGCTCACTATATATTGATAAAGAGAAGAAACCACAAAGCAGACATAATTTAATTCATAAATTGAAAACACTAATAATATAGTATCAAAATGTTTAAAACCAAAGTAAATAAATTACAAGAAAATAAATGGCCAAATTCATTACCATAATGGAACATTTTAATATACCATCACATAACTGAAAGATCAACTAGACAAAATGAGTAAAAAATGTTGAGAATTTGAAATAATATGATAAATAAGTTTAATCTAAAGGACACACAAGAATTCTATACAGCAAAATGAGAAAATATACATTCTTGTTAGACATACATATAATATTGAAGAAACTGAACACATACTAGGTCTCTCAGGTCCTCAACAAGTACAAAGTGTTAGCCATAGAAACCATATCTATTGACAATAGTGTAAAAAAGTTAGAAATTAATAACAAAAAGACACCTTAAAAAACTTCATGTTTGAACATTTATAGAATATCTCAAAATTAGGTCAAAAAGACTAAAAGGGAAAGTACATCTGTGTGTAACAATGTTAATATTTTCATATAAAATCTTGTGGAAGGCAGCTAAATCAGTGGTTAGTGGTAAATCTATAGCTTAAGGGTTATATTACAAAACAAGGAAGACTGTAATAACATATGCCTTGAAAAGGTAAAGAAACAACATTACAATAAATCCTTTACAAGAAGGAAGGATATAATAACAAATTCGTTTATAGCATTCCCCTGCTTAGAGAAATATCTTGTTTTCTCCTCACTCCACCCTTATAGAAAGTCCAAATTCTAGTCTCAATTCCAAGCAACCTTTACTCCAGCTACACAATTTTTGTCACCAGTATCCAAAAAAACTGTCTTTTCATGCTTTTGCAACTACTTGGAATGCCCCTTGCCACATGGCAGGCTCCACCTCATTCTTCTAATTTCAGTTCAAGTGCTACCTCTTCTGGGAAATCTTTCATTATTCCTCCTGGCAGAATTACTGACTTCACTCTTACATTTTTTCACATTCATTTCAACATAATAAAATTTTTGTCATATGAAAGTGAGCATGCATTCATGAATAAAATTGCTAAACAGGTAGTTAAAGAAGAGTTTTTGGAAAAAGTCAGGCTTAAGCTAGAATTTGCTTAAAGCACAGCTAGATTTTGTTTAAGGCTCAACTTAATAGCAATAGGAGTAACCTCAACAATAAATCATAGTTAAGATTTTTGAGCACTGCTCTGTACCAGTAAATAGAGAAAAAAATATTCATGAGCAGATGACACAAGTAATACGAACGAGGCCAACATCATTAGTTGGCTAACCTAAAAATCATCTCCAGTCCTCTTCACCTTTGGTTTTCTCTCACTCTAGACAAGGAAGGACTGTTCCATAAAAATATAACACAAGTCATGTACATAACTTTAAGTTTTATAGTAGACACATGAAAAGTGTTAAAGTAAAATTAATTTTAATATTTTATTTAACCCAATATAACCAAAATTTTATAATTTCTATAGTTAATCAATATGTCTAAAATTAAGATATTTTACATTTGCTTTCTATAATAAATCTTTGAACTCCTTTTCATATTATTTACTTACATAGCACATCTCAATCCAGACACTGAATTGACATGGAAAACATGATCAATGTTTATGTTTCATAAAATTTACTATTTTATAAATATCCTTAAAGGTTGTCTAATAAACAAAACGAGTGCCAAAAAAATACTGTCCTTAATATTTGCATCCATATTGATAAAGCTGGTTAATGTAATATTTATGTGTACTATTAGAAACCATGTGTGTGCCTGTTGACGTGTGTACTATAATACAATCATATTTTGTGTCATGTAATGATTAAAGCAAAATATAGTCTTACCAAAACAATGAAGTATATCTAATGGAAAATGTTTTTTACTGCTTCTATTTTTATATTTAAATTAAATTCATTAAAATTACATAAATTTAGAAATTAATACACTCAGTTGCACTAACCACATTTCAAGTACTCAATAGTCACATTTAGCTAGTGGGTATCAAATTGGACAGTGCATCTCTGGAGGCTGGAAAAGCCACATATTCATGTTACCAGCCTTCCTTAGCATGGCTGTGTGATACATTTTGGCCAAAGAAAATGTATGACAAAGTTAGGAGTGGTCTTCTAGAAAGTCTTTTGCTTTCCTAATAAAGGGACAAACTCAAAAATGGAATTTGCCATCACCATTCTTTCCTCCTTTTTCTTGCTTTGAATGTGAATATTATGTGATGACTGGAGCTAGAGCAGAAAGACATTTGTCACCAAGAAGCACATCACATAAAAAAAAATGAATACACTAGGTATGATGAAGTAATAACCTGAGACCCTAAGACCCTGATGACGATCACTGAGAATGTTGGGCCAACTCTTGAGATTGCCTTCCTTTGAACTTCTTGATAAGAAAACAATGTCTGTCCCTATAACTTAAGTCAGTATTAGATAATATTTACAGCTGAAAGCATTCCTAATTGATACAATGAGTATGGCACATTAATAAAAGAGACAATAGGCAGCCTGAGTAGGGTAGAGGTACATGTTGAAGAACAATAATACATTTGCAGAGATGGGGTAAAGTCAGAAAATAGAGGACCCACTAGATATCGCAACTAAGAAGCCCAGAGTAATATAGCTGTCCTTGTCTTATGAAGCTTATCACATTATGTCGTTTCTATAGTAGTCTGTACATATGTCATTTTGGGGAACTTTTACAGAGAAAGTATTCAGTAAATATTCGTTAGCTAAATGATTAGTTATAGAGCTGGAGGTAACAAGACTGGGTCTTCAGCATAGATCAGATGTTTAACATTAAAGAAAACCCAGCAAACTAAAGCCCTCCTTGAGAAAACCTATTAAGGGCTCCTGTGTTAATATGTCAAATAGGAAGTCCTTGGCCTAACTTTTATATCCCATAAACACCTAAAACAAAAGAACCACATTGAATTGAATTTTGCCCAGTCCTCTCTACTTTCAACTTAATTGCTAGGTAGCACCTTTGTCCTTCCTCTGACATTTGGTTTCTATTTTCATCTCTTTGAATATGTAACACCTAACCTCATGGTGTCCTTTCTGTTATTCCTCTGAACTAAGCTCCCCTATTTTCTCTCCTTTATCTCACTCCCCTAGTGTGAGACCAGGCCTCCAACTTATAGCTTGAATACTTTGCAATCTGCCTCCAGCCTCATCCCTCTCAACCTAACATCCAATCAAATTCCTCTGATACTATTTTTAAAATAACATGTAATTTTTTCATATTTTAAAATAATATATCCTTTGTAGAATATTCAAAATAAATTTTAAAAGAAATAAGGGATTAAATATATATACTGTAGCTGAAGGAAACTGGACTTTGGGTGGTAAACACAATAGAATATACAGATGTCAAATTACAATATACACCTGAAAATTGTTTAATTGTACTAACTAATGTTACCTCAATAAACGTAATTAAAAATAAATAAATAAATAAATAAATGGCACTAAAAAAATCTCTAATCTGACTACCAAGAGATAATAACTCTACTTCAGTGTATTTTCTCCCAGACTTTCAATGCATGTTTAGATCTATGTAACATGATTGAAATTGTATTATAAACAAAACTCGCATTTATCTTTTTTCATTTCTCATTGCATCAGGAAACATTTGCTGTGTAATTAAAAATTCTTCAGAAGTATTTAAAAATAATTGCATGATATGCCATCAGGTGGCCATTCTTTACCTTTTTGGCTATATTTTTATATCATCACTTCTCTTTTCTGACTCCCCACAGTGACTGTTGTAGTAAATGAAAATTCCAACCCTTGGACCCTGTCAGGTGCTGTCATTCTTCACCTGCCTCTACCCTCCCACTGGTGTTTCACGTACTAGCAAATAGTCTCACTCTTTCCTGTAGACAACCTGCCTCTTTCCTACTGAGCCATTGTTCATTTTCTTGTCAAATCAATTGCCCTTTTTAAATGTTACCTAAAGTGTCATTCCAATAATCTCCCACTATCCCTTTTTTTCATATTTCATATATCTCAATTTTTGTCCAAGTTTATGACTTTAGCGGTTTGTAGCTTGTCGTATTTATGTTTCTATGTGTGTCGTGGTCTGATAAGGTGGCAGGGGCCAGCATGGTGGGCCAAGAGCAGGAAGTCTAGAGCTGGCAGACTGGGTGCTGCTTCTTCTTGACCCTCTGTTGCACTTTAAGAGGTCTGGTCAGCTTTGGAAGTTGGATATGAGATAGGACTATTCTTATACTTAAAGCTGAGCAGCGAGGAGTAGGTAATGTTGGTCAGCTTTGATTAATAAGATAGACTATCAGGCATTTGGACACCATCTGCATTTCCAGGCTAAATGAAAACATATTTATGTTGGCTGCTCAGTATCTGGAGGATGAGGGAACCTCTGTACATGTGGGAGGCTTACCTTCTTTTTTGGAAAAAAAAAATCTCAATTAAATCCAATATTTGCTTTAGATTAGCCAGTGTGTTAAGTATAAACTTGTGCACTAACTTAAGGGTCTCAAAGAAGTGTCTCTACTTTTGCATCTAATGTTCCTGTATCTCACACAGCTATTCTTTTATAATTGAAAATTTTGAGCATTTGGTTAAAAGTAGAATCTGGAATACAAAATAGCTGCTAGCCTCTTCCTCCCCAGCCTAGCCAGGCCATCCTTGGCAGCTTGCCTTGACACAGCCTGTATACCAGCAGGCTGAGGTGGCTAGACCAAGCCAGGTGGAATGTTTACAGGCACCGTTCAGTGGAGCTGGGCTGATGCTAACAAGACTCCGAAGAAGCCCACTGGTCTTCTGCATGAAGGAGGTCATTGCATTTTGTTGAATTCAGTGCAGGGATACACCTAGGATGTGGATCAAAGACCTTTCAAGAATTGCCTTTTTATATTGATAATTTTTACTCTCGTTAATATACTTTGGGTACTGAAAGCATGACTGTCTCAGTTTATGGCAAAAGAAAGCTATGTAAAAACCAGGCTTTGTGCTTGTTAGCTACTAGAACAAAGTTTTGAATGAGAGTTAGCAGATATACATATACACTTTAATTGGTCAGGACTTCTTTCGTAGTAGCCCACTTTCCAAATATTTCTGGCATCACCAGATGGTAAAGTATTCCGCATTTCCAGAAGAGGCCATGGACTAACTTTGCTGCTTCCATAGTTGAACAGAGATGTCATACACTAGGTATGTATGAGCCTTGAAGGAGGCAGCTTTATTCTTTGATTGCTAGTATAACTGGCCATGAAGTTATCAAGAGAGGGCAAGGATGAAAGTCAGATGTTACCACATAGTGTGACACAGATGCATCTTTAGTAAATGAAGAATTTTGGACAATTCTCCAAAAATCAAAGCAATAATTTTATCATCAAGAGGCAACAGTAAAAAAAACAGTTGCCAAAATGTGAAGCCTCTGAGTCACCCTTGACTCCTTCCATATCACTGTATGTAGTCACAAAGACCTTTTGATTTCCTGTCATAGGGAGCTCTCCTACTACCTCTTCTTCATCCCCAGCACCACTTGGTTCAAACCTCCATCATCTCATGACTAAACAACTGTACCTCTAAACCTTCCTAATTTGCCTCTCTGATCTATTCTGGCACTCTACGCTTGTCAGGAGTATTCTTCTAAAATAAATATGATAGTTTCTCTCTAAGAAACTTTTCTTCTGTCACTCCCCAGCACACAGAGCATGTTGTGTTCTAACTACACTCAACAACTTGAAGTCCTCTGAGCATTTCATACATACCAAGCTTTTGCACGCCTCTATTCTTTTTGACCATGCTATCCTCTATTCCTTGAATATTCTTCTCCATCATCTATATACGATGAATTAATTTCAAGAGGTAGCTGAAATGTTGCTGCTGCTGAAACCCACCCTAATTCCTCCAGGAAGAATGTCACTGCTTCCTCTCTATGGCACAGCACTCTCCACATGCCTCCCTCATCCCCTGCCACATTTCATGGTAGTGGCTCTTTTGCCCATCTCTTTGACTTGTCTGTGAACACCTCGATCTCAGGCCTTTGTACTTCAGGACTAGCACAAAGCCTCACATATGTGTGGTGCCCACTCATGTTTGCTGAATACATAAATATAGTGGTAGAGAAAGATGTTCTGATAAACAGTTTTCTGTGTGACAATAAGACAGCTTTCCTTCCTTCCTTTTATCCATCCAACCAGAAAACACTGGGTACAGAAACTCTTCTAGACTTCCTGGAAGAACATACAGCTGGTTCATTAGTTAAAAATCAAAGATAAGGGAGTTGGTATTTCCAAAATGTTGGTGCGAGGAGCTCAGAGGGCCCTCTCACAAGCAAAACAACCATAGCTAGTGAAAAAAATAATTTTTTTAAAAAATAAGTCTCTGGAAATTATCCTAAGGATATACAACAACTGCAAAATTATTTATTCAAAAAATCTGCTAAATCTTGGTAAGAACAGTGAGCATTTGAACCAGGCACCATCCCCTCCTCATCCCCTAATTCAGAGTAATGGAAGCTCTACTTTGGGTGAGTGCAGATTAGAACATAAGACCCTCTTTACCCATAGCTCCCAGCCTAGGCTTAAGTATCTCCCTAGGAAGGTGGGCTGTCAGAATTTCTTAGGACCTCAGCTCTGTGCTGCATAACTTTTATTTCAGGTGAGAGCAGATGAGAAGTCTGGAGCAGCTTACTTTTAAAGTAGAGCTTTACCCCAGGTGTTTCAAGACAAGAATACTGTGTCCTTATTGCCTTTGCTCTAGTTTGCTCATAAACTAATGGGCCCATGCTGGGAGAGGCAAAGTGAGAAGGCAGAAGGTTACTGCCCCTGGCAAGCTCCTCACTCATAAATTTGGAGTGTTACCTCAAGAGAAGCAGACCACTGTCCCCACCCTCAGCTCCAGAGCAGTTTGGAAGTTTGGCTTAGAGAAAGAGGCAGGAATAACAATAGAGAGCTTCATAGTTCTCCCCAAGGTAACTGACTTTATTTTGAACAGATAGCATGGAGAAGTTCATGCCTAAGTGTGCTACTGAAACAACGGAGATTTTGGTGCTAAGTAATTCAGAGGAGACTGGTAGCTCCATGAAGGCAACAACCTAAACAAACTTAAATTTAATAGCGACCAGATAGACGTTTAACAGCAAGAACCAGGGAAAGAGACAGCTAATGAGAGCCCTTCTGAGGTTGGAACAAGCCTTGAAGACTGGACTCAAAGACTAATCCTGAAAAGGGGCTGGATTTAATTCTATCAGACTGTGGAACACTTTATGCTCATACATTGTTGAAAACAATAGTGTTACTAGCTGTCAACTAATGGAGGCTAACAGCTAGGCATGATACTAACAGAGGCAGACAAATTAATAGAGAGATCAGGGAAACAGTCAAAGAGAGACCTTCTAAAACCACTGCCATCACAGGGTGACTGTGCACATGCCCAGAATTGTGTCCTCTAAAGAGTAACACCAGAGGCTACACACTGCAGAGGAAATAGACTTCACTGTCTGGCCAAATCACTAAACAAATAAACAAGCAAATGACAACAGGCCCTGTGGGTGGATGGTAGAGATCAGTATCCACAGTTGCTACAATGTATTATCTAAACTATCCAATTTTAAACAAAGAATAATGAGAAATGCAAAGAAAAAGGATAGTCTGACCTATACACAGGAACAAAGTAAACAGAAACTGCTTATATTAGAGAGTACAGATGTCAGCTTAGTAGATTAAAACTTCAAACCAGCTATTATAAATATGTTTTAAAAGGCCAAAAGAAACCAAGCTTCAAGTACTAAAGGTAGGCATGATGCAATAGAGACTATCAATAATAAGAAAAAATTATGAAAAAGAACTAAAGGGGAATTCTGCAGTGGAAAAGTACAATAACCTAAATGAAAATTTGCTGAAAGGTCTCAACAGTACTTTTGAACCGACAGAAGAAAGAATTAGTAAATTTAAGATAGATCATTACGAATTATGCATTCTGAAGAACACAGAGAAAAATAAATGAAGAAAAAAATAAATAGAGCCTCACAGAAATGTAGACACCATTAAGCACAAACATACATGTAAGGGAAAGACTAGGAGGAGAAGAGGAAAGAGAAGAAAAATATTCAAAGAAATAATGCTGGAGACTCCCCAAATTTGATGAAAACATTAACCTATACATCTTAGATCCATGTGAGATCCATGCCCAGCTATGTCATAGTCAAAATGAAAGCTGAAGATTGAAAATTATGAAAGCAGCAAGAGAAAAATGACGTGTCATGTACAAGGGAACCATAGTAAGATTAAAAGCTCACTTTTCCTTAAAAATGTGAAGAAATGGAGGCCAGAAAGCAGTAGGATGATATATTCAAAGTCCTGAAAGAAAAATACAACTGTCAACCAAGAACTTATGTCCAGCAAATCTATTTTGCAAAAATTAAGATGAAGTAAAGAAATTCTGAAATAGAAGTGAAGAGAATTCATTGCTAGAAAATCTGCCTTACAAGAAATACTTAAGTAATTTCTTTAGGCCAAACACAAGTGACTCCAAACATCAGTTCAAATCCATATAAGAAAATAAAGAGCACCAGTAAAGGTAATTATAAAATATATTATATTGCATATTTCCTCTTTTTATTGATTTTAAAGGCAGCCATATAAAACAATATGTATATAAATGTATTGTGTGGCTTATAACACGTAGAAATTTAATACAGTTAACAATAATAGCACAAAGAAGGTGGGTGGGAGCAGAGATGTATTGAAGTAAAAAATTACCAAGTTACAGCAGATGGTATCTTGAATCCATAGAATAAATGAAGAGAACCAGAAGTGGTAAATCAGAAATATAAAATAACTCTATAAATATATAATTGCTCTCCTTTTTTCTCTCAGCTCCTTTAAAAGACATAAAGTTATATAAAGGAATAATTATAACAATGCATTGTTGGGCTTGTAACACATAAAAACTGTAATATGTATATCAATAATAGCACAAAAAGCAAAGATGAAATAGAGCTACATAGAATTAACATTTTTATATCTCATCAGAATTAATTAGTATATATCTGAAGTAGATTCTGGTAAAGTTAAAATGTATATTTTAAGGCTAAGTAACAAATAAGAAAATTACTCAAAAATAAATAGTAAAAAAAAATTTAAAAATTAAAATGATACACTAGAAAATATTCACTTAATTTAAACTAAAGCAGTTAAAGAGGAAGAGAGGAACAACACAGACACAATACACAGAAACCAAAAATTATAATGGCAGATATAAATCCAACTATAGCAATAATAACATAAAGTGTAAGTGGATTAAACAATCTAAAAAAAATCAGAGATTATCAAATGGGATCAAAAGAATAAGAACCATCTATTTGCTATGATACATGCTTTACATTGAAAGGTATGAATAGATTGAAACTAAAAGGATAGAAAAGGTATATCATGCAAACTTCAACCATAAGAAAGCTAAAGGGGTTATACTAATATAAGACCCAATAGACTTTAAAATAAAACAAAAAAAAATGTTACTAGAGATAGAAAGAGACATTTTAGAATGATAAAAGGATTAATCCATCAGTAAGATGTAACAATTACTTATAAACATCTAACAATAGAGCCACAAGAAAGATGAAGCAAACTCTTGATAGACTTAAAAAAAGAAATAGATAATTCAAAAATAATATTTGAAGATTTCAATACGCCACATCCAAAAAGGGATAGAACAACTAAGGAAAATCAACGAGGGAATGGGAGACTTGATCTACACTATAAATTAACTAGACTTAACAGACATCATAGAACACTCTATCCAAAACCAGAAAAATATATATTCTTCTCAAGTGCAACATTTTCCAGGACAGACTATTGACTATAAAACAAGACTCCATAAAGTTAAAAGGATCAAAAGCATACAAAATATGTCCACTGACCACAGACTGGTGGCAGGGAAGTTGAAAGGGATTATAGAGCAGAGAGTAGGGTAGGGCCAGGAGTTGGGATATCAGGTCTAAGAGAAAAGGGTGGTAAGGAGGCAGAGAGGGAACTTCAGGGTTTGAGGTCCAAGGTTCAGAAATCTAAGAGCAATTTGATATGAATGCAAGATTAATGCAGTTAACAACAGCTCATACTCTGACAGGTGGCTGAATTGTATGATGTGGATAAGTACAACCCTAAGCCTTTCTGGTACCTCCTGTCAATGGCATAGGAGGTCACAGACTTCTCTGTAGGAAAATCTGGATTGGTCATACCAGAACATCCAATGTGTATCCTGGTGAACTTGTCTCTAAACACTCTAAACTGGAGTCCATCAGATGACTATCCTGGAGATTACCTAAGGATGGTTATGAATGATGCATTCTAAAGGACAGAGAAAAATAAACAAAGACCTGTGACACCAAGGAGTATGATTCAGAGGAGTATCTTTGCATGTTCCCCAGGTGATGTGGAAGATGTACACCCACAGGGTCAGGTTTAGAAAACAACATATTTTGGGGAAGGAAAAGGAATAATATGTCATTTTTCACCCACGTGGGTAACCATCTACTAACAGATGTTCCCACGATTGGCTGTAAGTGAAACATTTGTAGAAAAGTGTTAACTCCATTCATGAATACCCTCCCCAGCATGCATAAGCAGTTCCAAGGGAGTAACAGGCACTAACTGCCCATATTCCTTTATATGCTGACCTTTTAACGTGGGCTCCTTTAAGATCATATTGCTTTAAGATGATCAGATTTTTCCTTTAATGGAACACCACGGAGCTCTTTTCCTCCTTGACCTTTTAATTCATGTTGAATAATAAAACTTAACATTGAGCTGTGATTTGATATTACAACACCAGGGATGCCAAATCTAAGGCCTTGAGTTTGCCAGAAGTCTGCAATTCTTGGTCTAGCAAGATTTCAGGATGCAATCTGGAAGTGTTTTAAATGCCAAAAGAAACGTGACACCCCTCTCTTCTGTTTTCATTTCCTTTTCTCCTGTTCTTCTTTTCCCCTGGTATCTTTTACAGTCTCCACGTTTCCTCCTTGAAGCAGTCTACTCAGCACAGGATCCCACCTCTTCTCAGGGAAGGCTCTGCTGTGGGCAGAGCAGCTGCATTTGCTTCCTCCTCTGACTCTCTGACCTTTCGTTCCATTGTGCCTCTGGCCCACACCCAGCCTTCTCACTGCCTTCTTGTCTGGCCATGATGTTGAGAACTCCCTGTCCTCTGTGCCAGCTATGCACATGGATCTACCATACTCTTTCAGGGCAAGGACACTGGTCACATGGACAGGGTTGGGCACTCCACATCTTGGGTTTACTTATCTGTAGTCACTGTAGAGGTCCTTTATTCATGAAGCCACATCTGTTTACTAAATGTGTACCTGTGATGGCTGCAGGTTATCCAGAGGCTCTCAGGTGTCCTGACCCTGAATGCCATGAGGAGAGGTGAGAGAGTAGTAAACATCCTCTTCCAGCACATCTGGGGACCAGCTCAAGAAAAAAAGGTCTAAATAATTCATATCCCTGTAGTCCTCCCAATTGAATTATTACATTTCTAGGAAAGGGAGGTATTCCCTATATATTTACTCTGATCTTGAGAGGATACATGTATGGCCTTTCTGAGGAATGAATGAACATCAAGGAAAGTGGAGTGAGTTGTAAATACATAGCTTTCTACTTCTTCCATTTTAATATGAAACCACTGATAGTTCTGACACACCCTAAAGCTGAGGAATCCTAGCACATGAGGCACTGAGTATCTATGTCTGAGAGCACTGTATCTTAACACGGTAGCAATAAATTCCTCCTTGCACCCTACCCTTCCAGTCCTCTACTAACTTGCATCTTCCCCTTCACAAGCAAATTCCTGGAAATGCTGTCAGTGTTCCTTGGCTCCATTTCCTCAACTACTCTTCACACCTCATTTCACTGCAGTCTGGTTTCTATACTCAGCACCTCAATGAAACTGCTCTTCTGAGGTTACCCACTGCCTCCCTATTGCCATAACCAATAGTCTTTTTTTTTTTTAACAGACTTTATTTTTTAGAGCAGTTTGGGTTCATAGAAAAACAGCAGTAGGTATAGTAGAGATCTCCCATATACCCCATGCCCCCGTATATGCACAGCCTCTGCCATTATCACCACCCCTCGGCAAAGTGGCACATTTATCACAATTGATGGCCCTGAACTGACACATAATTAGCACCCAAAGTCCATAGGTTCACCTTGATGTTGAACATTCTATGGTTTTGGACAAACGTATAATATGTATCCACCATTATAGTATCATACAGAGTAATTTCATTATCCTAAAAATCCTCTGTGCTCTGCCTATTTATTCCTCCCTTCCCACAACCCTTGGCAACCACTGGACATTTTACTGTCTCCGTAGTTTTGCCTTTTTCAGAACGTCATATAGTTAGGATTATATAGCATGTAATCTTTTCAAATTGGCTTCTTTCATTTAGTAATACGTATTTAAGTTTCTTCAATGTCTTTTCATGGCTTGATAGTTCATTTCTTTTTAGCACTGCCTAATACTCCATTGTCTGCATGTACCACAGTTCATTTATCCATTCACTTTTTGAAGAACACCTTGGTTGCTTCCAAGTTTTAGAAATTATGAATAAAGTTACTATAAACATCTGTGTGCAGCTGTTTGTGTAGACATACATTTTCAACTCCTTTGGCTAAACATCAAGGAGTGTGATTGTTGGATCGTATGTATGGTAAGAGTATGCTTAACCTTGAAAGAAACTGTCAAACTGTCTTCTAAAGTGGTTGTCTCATTTTGCATTACCACTAGCAATGAATGAGTTCCTGTTGCTCCTTATGCAGCATTTGGTGGTGTTGGTGTTCTGGATTTTGAGCATTCTACTAGGTGTGTAAGTGTTATCTTATTTTAGTTCTAACTTGCATTTCCCTGATGATATGATGTGAATCATCTTTTCAGATGTTTATTTGCCATCTATGTATCTTCTTTGGTGAGGTTTCTGTTAAGGTCTTAGACCCATTTTTTTAATTGAGTTGTTTGTTTCTTAATTGTTGATTATTAAGAGTTCTTTGTATATTTTAGATAACAGTGCTTTATCAGCTGTGTCTTTACAAATGTTTACTCCCAGTCTGTGGCTTCTCCTTTCAGATGCTTGACAGTGTCTTTCAGAGAGCAGATGTTTTTAATTTTAGAAGTCCAGTTTATCAATTCTGTTTTATCTAAAAAGCTATCATCAAACCATAGGTCTTCTAGATTTTATCCTTTGTTCTCTTCTAGGAGTTTTATAGTTTTGTGTTTTACATTTAGATCTGTGGTCCATTTTATTATTATTTTTTGTGTGTGTGTGAGGAACTATTTTGTGTCTAAATTCATTTTTTCACATGTGGATGACCAGTTCTAGCACCATTTGTTGAAAAGACTCTCTCTTTTCCATTGTATTGCCTTTGTCATTTATCAAACAGCAGTTGACTATATTCATACGGGCTTATTTGTATGTTCTTTCACCAACATCACACTGTCTTGACTACTGTAGCTTTACAAATTCTTGAAGTTGAGTAGAGTCAGTCTTCCAACTTTGTTCTTCAATATTGTGTTGAGTATTTTGTGTCTTTTGCCTCTCCATATAAACTTTAAAATTAGTTTTTCCATATACACAAAATAAGTTTTTAGAGTTTTTATTGGAATTGCATTGAATCTATAGATCGAGTTGGGAAGAACTGACATCTGGACAATGTTGAGTCTTCCTACCCATGAACATAGAATCTCTCTCCATTTATATAGTTCTATTTTTTTTCATTAGAGTTTTATAGTTCTATTTTATAGAGATCCATACTTATTTTGTTAGATTTATAACTATTTCATTGTCTGGGATGCTAATGTAAGGAATTGTATATTTAATTCCAATTCTGCTTGTTCATGCTTGGTATATAGGAAAGCCATTGACTTTTTATATGTTAACTTTGTATCCTGCAACATTGTTATAGTCACTTATTCTCAGGGTTTGTTAGTTTGTTCTCTGAGCTTTTAGGATCTGTGGTCTGGTGTCTGACATTAATTTGGGGGAGATTCTCATTCATTAATGTTCCAAATAATTTCTGTGTTTCTTTCTCCTTTTTTCCTTCTGGGATTCCCATTATACATATGTTACACCTTTTGCAGCTGTCCTTCAGTTCCTGGGTACTTTGTTCTATTTCTTCAGTCTTTTTTCTTTGCACTTTATAGTTTTTAGAATTTCTATATGCTTACATTGCCCATCTCTTCTTGCATGCTACTTTATCCATTAGAGCCCTTAGTATATTAACCATGGCTATTTTAAATTCCTGGCTAGATAATTCCAACATCCCTGCCATATCTGTTTCTAGTTTTGTTAGGTGTCTGGCTTGTTTCTTTAAACCCTCCTCCCCCCTTTTCCCCATCTTTTAGTATGTCTTGTAATATTTTCTTGATAGCCAGACATGATGTACTGGGTAAAAGGAACTGCTATAAATAGGCCTCTAGTAATGTGATGGTAAGGTGTGGGGAGAGGGGAAGCATTCTATACTCATATGATTAGGTCTCAGTCTTTTTGTGAGCCTGTACCTCTGGTCTGCCATCTTCACACATGCTTCTAAGTTCCTGCTTCTACCTACCCCCTATGTAGGACAGATGCCTAGAGTGGTCTGTAGTAAGTTATTTCCCTTTCCCACATGGAAGACAGAGGGGGCTGGGGTTCAGTATTTCCTTTCCTCCAGGTCATTTAGGCTCTGATAAAACCCCAGCAGGTTAGGTTCTGGTTAATTATTTCCCATGATGGCAGAACTTGTTAAGAACAGAATGCTCTGGTATATTTCAAAATGTCCCTTTTCTTCTCCTCTTGCCAGAGTATGTGGGAATTTTTCTCTGATATTCACTGTGAGAATGTGGTAGAGCTCTTGGAGGTAAAATCCACAAAAATGTGCTCCTCTGTAGATGTTTATTAATTTTTTAATTTTTAATGTTTAATGTTTATTTGTTTAATTGAAAAAAGGATTTAAATTTATTTTTCCTCCCATTTACCTCCCCACTCCCCTCTGGTAACCACTAGTCCATTGTCTATATCCATGAGGCTCAGTTTGTTTGTCCTGTTCATTTGTTGCTTTTAGGTTTATATCCCACATATAAGTGATATAATGTGACTTTAAACCTTTTCTGTCTGGCTAATTTTGCTTAGTATGATTATTTAAGGTCCATCCATGTTATTGCAAATGGTAGTATTTCATCTCTTCTTACGGCTGAGTAATATTCCATTGTATATATGTACCACAGCCTCTTTAGCCAATCATCTATCGTAGGACACTTCGGTTGCTTCCATGTCCTGGCCACTGTGAATAATGCTGCTATGAACATCGGTGGGCAGATATATTTTGGGATATGAGTCTTCAAGTCTCTGGGGTAAATACCCAGTAGAGAGAATGCTGGATCATGTGGTAGATCAATTCTTAGTTTTTTGAGGAATCTTCACACTGTTTTCCATAGTGGCTGTACCAATTTGCAGTCCCATCAGCAGTGTATGAGGGTCCCCTTTCCTCCACATCCTCTCCAATACTTGTTATTACTTGTGCTTTCATTATAGCTATTTTAACAGGGGTGAGATGGTATCTCATTGTGGTTTTGATTTGTATTTCCCTAATAGCTAGCGATGTTGAGCATATGTTTGTAGGCCATTTGTATGTCCTCTAAGGAGAAGTATCTGTTCAGGTCCTCTGCCCATTTTTTGATTGGATTGTTGGGTTTTTTTTGTTGTTGTTATTGTTATTGAGTTGTATGAGTTTGTGATATTTTAGGGATATTTAGCCTTTTTCAGAGCTGTTGCTTGCAAACATATTTTCCCATTTGGATGGTTGTCTTGAAAGACTGGAATGATTCCATTTTTCTGAGTGATCCCAAGATGAATTGTATGAAAAGTTCCCTAAAGGCCAGTGGTCAAGAACAATGCCTTACCACCTGGCCAAACCAGCCAAGCCAGCTAATCAGTGGGCCCATAAGGCACCCCCACCCTTATTTCCTCCTGCCATATTCTGATTACTGCACCCGGCACCTTCTGTACTCGGCCCTACCTTCTGCACTCGGCCCTACCTTCTGCACTCGGCCCTACCTTCTGCACTCAGCCCTTTCTGCGCACGGCCCCCTCTATACGCAGCCCCAACTGCGCACGACCCCCTTTTGCACGCGGACCCAACAACCTACCACCCAATCCCTTTAAAGGTCAACCTAACCCCCCAATCAGGTAACGCCAAGGCATCTCCCCAAGGCTTGCGTTTTGCCCTTTAAATTAGGTCCCAGCCCCTCGGTCGGGGCTCCTCTCAACCACTGCTGCGTCAGTGAACGAGTGGAGTCCAAACTCGAGTTTGTCAATAAACTCCCTTTTGCGCTTGCATCGGTGTCAGTTTCCTTCTTGGCTCATGGAGTTCCAAACCAGGGCATTACAGTCTCTTTACCTTGTTGACGATTTCTTTTACTGAGCAGAAGCTTTTTAGTTTGATGTAGTCCCATTCATTAATTTTTTGGTTTTACTTCCCTTGCTGCTGAGGTCAAATTCATAAATCCCTCTTTAAGTCCAAAGTCCTTGAGTTTAGTTCCTATGTTTACTTCAATGCATTTTATTGTTTCAGGTCTTATATTCAGGTCCTTAATCTATTTTGAGTTAATTTTTGTGTGTGGTGATAGACAATAGTCTAGTTTCATACTTTTGCAGGTGGCTTTCCAGTTTTCCCAGCATCATTTATTGAAGAGGCTTTTCTTTCTCCAGTGTATGTTTTTGGCTACTTTTGTCAAAAATTATTTGCCCATTTATAGATGTTTTTGAGTTCAGAACACAGGGCCCTACATATCAGAAAGAGACTAAATATTGCATAATATTATACTCTCCTTACACTGACAGAGTAGTATGCAATTGATTTTTTAGATTTGTGTTTATCAAAATTGGTTGGAATGAAAAGGAGATAAGCTTCATTGTTTTGCAAATTTCTTATCTTGAAATTTTCATTCTCCACCAATATAAGATGAATATTTGTACTTAATTTATGGGTTAAAAATGAAATAGAAATCAGGGTTAGGACACTAGGTACATTTACCTCTAACTTGATTTTTAGTTTTATTGTCTCCTCTGCTCAAGAGTTTCACTGAGTAATTTGGTAACCTGAGTATGAAAGAAAACTCATGATGCATCATTTTCAATGAATAATTTTCTTCACGGAAAATTCATTTGAGTTTTGATCCAGGACCATGACAATATCACCCACTTCTGTTCTTTATTTGATCTTTGGAAAATCCAATCCTTGGAAATAAAATAGATGTATACTTCCTAAGAGGTTTCATATTATTTCTGGGTGACTCTGTAGAAAAGCCAACATCTGAAAATAGGTAATAACTGAAGGAGGGGAATCTTTGGCAAGGGAATGTTTAAAGAGATGTATTTTTAAGAATTTAAAATATTTACATTAATTAATTAATTAATCAATCAATCAATCAATTAATTAATTTGGTTGAATTCTTCTTGTTTTATTGCAGATTTATTTTATTATTATAAAAATAGGAGGGGAAACCCTACAAAATTATATAAGAATAAGAAATTAAACAATCAAATATGGCTCCACTATGTAAATGATTCTGATGTGCTTCACTGAACACAAGATGTAACCTAAGCCCCCAAGAAACTGTTCTTCTCCCTGGCTTGACAGAGCATATGTTTCTCACAGATGCCTGAAAAAATATCCAGCCTCTCTGGATTGCTGAGGTCATTGAGAGTTTGAAATATTTAAAAATCTTTAGTTATATGTAGGCCATGATGTTTAGGCCAGGATGTGAAGGCCAGCTAAATGCTAAGTAGGTAAAATAATAGGTTAATAAAGATATTACCAATATTACCTATTTCAGGGTTAACATATTCTATCTTTTAAAAACGTTTTCAGTTAAAATTTTTTCATTTTTTAAATTTATTGAAGTGACACCCATTAATAAAATTATATAGGTTTCAAGTGTACAATTCAATAATACATCATCTGTTTATTCATTGTGTGTTCACCATGCAAAGTCCAATCTCCTTCCATCACCATATATTTGACCCCCTTTATGCTTATCCAACTTCTCCCCCTCCCTACTTTCCCTAACATATTTATTCTTAAAGCAAATTTCTTTCTTGGATAATAGGTCTCTTTAATTGTAGGGATCCAGTAACTAAGATAACTGGCACCGAATAAGTACTCAACACATTTTCCTCTTTACTTGCATGAATGAAGTACATCTCACAAATCTTATATTCCATGTAATAAAGCCAGATTCTGGAGTATTTCTATGGGGGTAATGACTGATCACAAAAATATATAATAAAATGGGCAGGACTGTCACTTCCTTCTGTGAAGCTTCTTCTCTATTTCTTTCTCACAGTTTCTATGGGAAATGTGGCACATGGTAGGACTAAATAAATACTTGGTGAGAACTGTGTTGTCATGTGTGGTTTGTGTATTTTGACAGGACAAGCTTATCGCTGAATAAGTGGCAAATCTAAAAGAGTGGTTCCAACTCTGACTATCAATTGAACTGCCTGGAGTGGACCCACTGCCCTGTGGCATATCACCAGCAAATCACCCAGAGGTATTAATTACTCGTTTATCCCTGAGTTTGAATGAAGAACAATTGCTATGACTTCAGATTATCATGAAACAACTTTATAATGGCTCTGTTGCTGAAAATGAAGTAATGCTTCTTCTCTTGTACTTCTCAAAACTAATTCTGCAATGAGTTAAGAAACACATCTTGGAAAGAGCCCCAATTTGGGGTTCAGAAGACTTGAGTCAAAGTCCTGACTCATCTTTATGAATTGTGTGATCTTAGGCAAGTCACTCAGCCTCTCCTGCCTCCTCCTTATCTACAAAATAGGTGGGTGGTGGATATGGAAATAACGTAGGCATGTGTTCTCGGGAGGAAGTGACACAATGAATACAGATGTATGAAACAGACTGTTAAATGCTGAACATGTGTTAAAGTTGTTTCTTCCTGACCTGTCATTTAAACACCCGCCCCCCCCCCCCAAAGAAACAACAGAAAGTAAAAGAACCAGTGATGGAGAGTTTGTAGGTAACCTAATTTTCCAAGTGTCTTTTTTTTTTTTTTAATTGGGAGCTAATTTCCATTATTTTATTTTTTAATTTATTTTTTAAAATTTTATTTTGTTAGTTTTGGATATACAGTACATTGGTTAGACATTTATATAATTTATAAAAACAATCCCCTTAATTAATCTCTCTCCTCTGGCTCTCCACCTAGACAATACATTAATGCTAACTGCATTCCCTATGCTGTGCTCCCCATCCCCGTGACCATCTATCAACTACTAATTAGTCCTTGTTTTAAACAGTTAACCTCTATCAACATAACTATTTTATATATCAAGTACAGTCCTCATTCACATGATTTTCCTAGATCCCTGACACTGTTTGTTAGGATTATTTTCAGTCAAAGATGGCCTGGAATTAGGGTCCTAACCTGAAGTTTAGGTCTGCCTTTTCATTCTTCTCTTCCTGTATGCTTTCTGCCTCCTTGCTCCTTAGTGTGGCTGTGGCTCCTGATCCAGTCCATGGATTGATGTGAGCTTATAACTCTGGGCTGGATTCAGCTTTAAGAACCCCCCTCGACTGGGGAAGCAGTTCTTGTTCTCTAAGGGGAAGGAGGTGCTTCATACGCAGGTGGAGGGCTTCATGCTTCTAGGGGAAGGCTTTCTTTTTGGGGTTGCAGTTCAGCTGGATCACAGCTGTTAGAAAGTCACTTCAGATAACAATGCTCTACTGTGGTCTTGCTGACAATTGCTCTCACCCTTCACCTGTATAATAGTGGCTTCTCTCTGACTGAAGAGAGCATGAAACAAACAGTGGCAAATGTGCTGCTGAAGAATGGAATTCTATAAAATTAATAAAACTAACAGACAGGTAGTCAAACATGTTTTGCTTGTGGTTTATGTTATTCTCATAATTTCTGTGGGAACACACAGAAACAACTGAAAAACAAAGAAACTCAGGCTTAAACTCCAGCTAATGACAGTCTGTACTGCCACAGGAGCTGACTTCTGAGTGGATTCTCCAGAGAAATGAAGCTGAAGGAGCCTGAGGAAGCCACGTGCTGGCACCTTATTTTGTCTCTCCTGATTTACTAGTTAGTTCTATGAAAACCATTTAATCACACCAGCTCCAAACCACTCTTCAAATAGACATAGAAAAGAGCTGTAGGATTCCTTTTCCCCCAATCCCTCACCTTTCTAGGGATTAACAAGGTATTTCATATAAGAGTCTTCATTTTTCAGCCTAAGGCAAATAATTATTCACTCAGAATACTGCATATAATTTTTGAACATATATATGTTGCTTTTCTATCTGCTCTGTGAGCTTATCATATCTTATGTTGCTTGAGGGGAGAATGATATCTATTGAAGGTTTATAACTCCAATTGCATGAGCATTTATTCAATAATTTATCTACTCATTTGTACAAACATTTATTGGATTTACCAATCTTGACTGAAAACTTATTTTGCAGCAATGCATTTGGGGAATCTCTGGGAGGGAAACAAAAATGAAGAAGTCAGCTCTTGAGGAGCTTAAAATCCATTGGACTCATAAATATAAACAGATGCTCGCTTTCATTCATAGTAAGAGAAAGCAATTAGAGCTGTGCAAAGATTATCTAATAGACCGGAAAAGTCCTCAAAGTGATCCCACTGTGTTGGCAAGACTGTAGGGAAAAAGGCAATACCAGATATTGCTGCTGAGAATGTAAATTAGCACAACTTTCCAAAGAGGTCAACTCACAAATCTCTATTAAAATTATAAATATATGTAGACTTTGATGCAATGAGCCCATTTGTGGAAATTTATTCTACAAATATACATGCACACATACGCAATGAGGTAAGGGCAAGTTATTTTTTTGTAGCACCATCTATAATAGTAGAAGATTAAAAAACATATCCATCAATAAGGGTTTATTTCTCTGTATAATGCAATACTATGCCCCCAACAACAAAAAAAATGATATGGAAAAATCTTCAAGATTTATTTTTAAGTGAGAAAAGCAAAATCAAGATAACTATGTATAGCATGTTATTTTTTAAATTTTTTTTTGTAAAAAAGAAGGAAGAATATACATTCATGTATGCTTGAGTTTGCATAAACTCTGGAGGCATACACAAGGAACTCATGAAAGTGGCTTAGAGTGGGGGTATTGGTGGTGGGGGGGCAGAGTGCCAGGTGGGAATAAAACAAATAGGGACAGAGATGGGAGGAAAACTCTTCACTCTATACCTCTTTATATTGCTTAGATTTAAGAGTCACATGGGTATACTACTTATTCAAAATATAAAGTAAGTATGTTTTTAACATTTTTTAGAGAAGACACACCACACACAAACTCTAATAATATGTACACTACACATTGTTACCTTATTTTCTAATTAAATTAAAAACTGTTTGAGGGATGAATCAAACAAGAGCCTTTTAAACTAATCTTTTAGACAGTGACTCCAATTTCTCTTATAAACCCTTTCCAGATTGTAAACCCTTGCCAGATTAATCTTCCCTTAAATAGATTGCCAGAGACATTTCCTTATATTCTCTGCATCACATTCAAACATATCCACTTGAATTTTAGGGCTCTCCACAAACTCACTCCACCCAGCTCATGCAATCTAATGTTCACAATTGTGATCCCCAACAAGCATTTTGTGATTCCGTTATCGTTCTTAAATATTTCTGTCCCTGTGCCTTTTCTTGGGCTATTTCTCTTGTCTGTCAGGTTGCCTTTAACTCTGCCCTCTGTCTATCTTGAACTTTGCTTCATTGAACACCTCTCCCCTTCCTAATGGCTATACTTTGAGCCCATATTGGTGTATCCCTTATGTGATCTCCATGATACTTACCATGCTTAACTCTGATTCCACAATGAGATTGTTAGGTTCTTAGAGGTAAAGCCAATGGGACACACACACACACACACACACACACACACACACACACACACACACACCCCTGGGTCTCTTGGCAGGCAGCAACATTGACTTCACACATTTCCAGCTTTCTAGGTCCTCCTAAGAAGAGGTTGTCCAGGTCACAGTTGTAAGGACTGGCTAGACCCCAACCCACTGCCCACTTGCTGTTTTAAATGGGGGTTTAGGGAACCTGAGCCAAAATCTCCAGACTCCTGTTAACTGTTACTTTCATAACAGGCACTCTATCTTGAAATCAAATGGAAATCCAAACATTCTGGTTGTGTCTAGGGTATTCGAAGGTGGTCCCACGTAGAACTCATTTGTATGTGGGTCCTTGCCACCACTACCACTATCGCCACCAGGTAAGGGAAGACATTTGAGGTGAGAGAGAAGAGGGTACAGCTTCAGCTTTCAACCCCTTAAGCCCACGTCTGAGCACCATGGAGCAAGAGCCTGCAGGTCAAATCTGAGAGATCTATTTCCATAAGAAATGCCAGGAGCCACAATGTACAATGCTGAGTTTGTTTGGGAGCCATCTATTCATGTTGACAGGCTCCGGGACAGTAAGCAATGTAGAAAATGTAAGGTGGCTTTGATATTTTTGAGTTTTGCAGTTTTGGGGAGCACGAGAAGCCAGAGCCTGAGCAGGGTAGCATGGCAAGGGCAGAACAAATGACTTCTCCAGTCATGGATGTCAGGGAGGGACTGCTATGGAATTACAAAAAGTATCAGTTCTTGAACAATGTAAGATACCTACAGGGGCTGTCAGAAATCTTTGGTGGTGAGGGGGATTCTGCGGGAGGCTACGGATGGAAGTAGGTGGTGGCAAGATCCAGAGACATTCGGCTTATTTCTGTTGCTGTAATCTCGTCCACACACCCAAGTAGAAGACGTCTTGAGAAATTCAGCTTAAATTTGATATTCATCAACTAGTTCCTCCTGTAGTGTGGGGCCCATGACCTCGCTGATAAAAAACACATAGTTTGAGTGACAGAATTTTAGGGCTAGTGTTGGGAACTGCTGGCAGGTTTCATCCAGAGTGCTGACTCCCTTCCATCAACCGTTAGTGGCTCCTTGGAGTCCTGCTGAGAAAAACTCAGAAGCCTAGTTGGGCTCACTGGGAGAGAGCACGGTAGTCTATTACAGACGTCTGCCATGGGCTCAGAGTGGGAGGGCACACTTTTTGTGGATTTGTCAACCTTAACCCTGTAATATAGACAGGGAAACTGAGCCCTAGAGAAGGGAAGTGGCTTGTTTGAGGCTTCTTTACTAAGGTAGAACTAGAATTCAGGTCCCTTCTCTCCCTATTGTGGCTTCTCTGTTACCTTTTAAGTATATATATATAATATATATATATATATATATATATATGTAATATATATTGTGTATATATATATATACCTTTTAAGTATACATAAAATACATATTATATATATACTTAAAAGGTATATATATATAATATATATAATATATATGCACGCATTTATATATATAAACATAAATATAATAAAAATAAATTATTTAAAACCTTGATTTTAGTTAATAGTCTTGTTCTTCTATCCCTTCCCTCTGTCTCTCTGCAAAAGAAACTATGAGTTTCTTATAATGTAGTCCACAAATTTGAGATTTTTTTTTCCTTTCTCTCTGACTTTCTGCCTACCCTTCCAGGGAAGAAAGTAAAGGGAACTGAACAAAGAATAGGCAATCTGAAGGAGAAGCAAGTAGCAAAATATTTGGCTAGCACACAAACTGAGTGAATAATTCAGAATGGATGGTGCCCACAAACTTTTCTTGTGTACTCCGAGATCCTTCCCCCTGCACAACTGCTGTTTTCCTGACGCTCCTTCCTCCATCTCTGCCATGCACAACCCCCACCCAGCTCCACATATGATATCTGCAGATGGATTTATGAGGAAATAGTGATATTTTTTAAAGACTTCCCATCTGCCACATCACATTATGAGTCATCACACTGGGGTGTACCTTTGTCTGACATGCCAGGTTTTCTCTGCTCACATTTTAAAAGGCCGTCTTTCACTCACAATAACAATCTGAAATCCATTGATATAGAGCAGGTTTTAAACGAGTGCAGTTCAAGCATCTGAAAGAGATCTAAGCATTGACCCTAGCATTAAGGGCAATGGCACTTAAATGTTTCGCCGCTCTTCCAGGCCTTTATCCAGGATTCAAAGGAAAAACTCAAGGACTGTTACTGTAATATCCAGGATATTAGCCCTAAGAGAAAAGGGAAATGGAAAAGCCTACCAGCATTTCAGAATCAATAAATGAAGCAAGCAGGTTCTGACAGAAGAAAAAGTATCTAAAAGTGACATTTCTTGGTGACTAGCTGCTCTATTCATTCCAAAAATATTTATTGAATTCTGACTGAGGGCCAGAAACTAGGAATAAAAAATGAATCAGTCATATTCTATGTTCTTCAAGTCCCCTGGGGTTGGGATTGGGGATGGGGGGGGCGGGAACCTACATGCATGTAAACTGGTGATTTCAGCATAGTGTGACAAATGATAATGAAGATGAGGGCATAGAGCCATGATTAAACTTTCAGAAGTGACTTAAAAGGACTTGCTGGTGCTAACATTTATTGTGTGCTTATTATATACCACCCTATATATATGCACACCTATGCATTTCTATCTCATCTACCCTATTATGCTGCAGGGACCGCATTTTCAACTTATTTGTTTCGTTTATAGGGTCGGCTCTATAGCAGATACTTAGTTAATAATTAGATCCACATAATTAGATGCCTCCCAAAATTAAAAAATTAAGGAAAGCACAAAATGTTTAATTGATATGATAAAATATGAAAATGCTCACGTCTCCTTATGAAAGAGATCATCCTTGACGTTTATTTAAAATCATCACCCCTCCTTCAGTCTTCCTCCATGCTTAATCCTCTTACTATATTTTGTTTTCTTTAGAGCACTTACGATGTCTTTGCTTGCTTGATTGTTAACTATCCACTCAGTTGAATATGAGTCTGTTAAAGGATGGGGCCTTGTGTCTTAACCAAACTCTGATCTTCAGCACTTCGAACAGGGCTTGGCACATAGTAAGCAATGGGTTAATGCAGTCTACAGTTTAGTGATTCTTGAGTGAAAAGCCTGAAAAAGCACACCCCATATTCCCACCTCCTAGTGGGAGATTCTGGTCCCATCTCTCTCATTAGTAATCTGTGTGCAGAGAGTCACTGCTACAAAAGGAGTGTGTTGGCCCCTCAGGTACGTCAGAGCAGAACAAGGGGTGAACCACTGATATCTAGTCTGACAAAGGCATTAACACATTTTTAGAAAGAACATGCCAACATAAGAAGAATGATAAAATAAAGAGCTGACACATATGTAACACTTACTCCAGGCCCAGCAAAGTTCTAAGTCATTGCAAGTCATTGAATTCTCACAACCATCCCATGAGGGAGACAGTATATATTATCTTCATATTGTAGAAAACAGACAGACAAATTAAGTAACTTGCCTGAGGTTGCATAGCTAGGAAGTGAGATTCAAATCCAGACAGTCAGGCTCCAGAGTCCAGGCAAAGCAATGCATAGCAATGCTTGTGGCAGATTCAAGATGGCTATGAATACTTTGACATTACTCTGTTTGAAGTGTGGGCTCCGTGTACCCTCCCCTTGAACCCAGACTGGTCTGCAGCTAGTTTGACCAAGTATGTGAATGAGCTGTCTTGAATCCTCAGGCCTACCCAGCTGACTACCACTGGAGAGTCAATGTCACATGGGGCTGACCCCCTGCCTAAAGTCCTGATTTACACCACTGAATTTTGAGATAGCTTGTTATGCAGTTATGTTGTGGTAACTGGAATAGTGTTCTTTAAACTTTCTGATTGTGACACACAGAAAGGAATACATTTTCCAGAAAACACACATGCATACACACTAGGAAAACCCTGGAGTTTAGCATTGGCTTCAGACTTTGAAAGTCCAAGTGTCCAAAGGACTGATTCAACATCATTTCTGGAATTTCTGAACTTGTGAGTGATCAGTGGCAATGTGGAAGCACAGGTTGCATGGCCTCAGCAATGTTAGTAATATAACAAGGAATATTCAGATTTATTGATAGTATTCATCCATCCATCATCCATCTATCCATCCATCCATCCATCCATCCACCCATCCTTCTATCTGAAGTAAAATCTCACAACACAATACTTGCCTTTACTATGTGTAATGCACTCTGATAGTTTCTATTTAATTTAATAATGCTCATTAAGACCCACTATGTTAGTTTCTTGACCCACTAAGGAGGCAACGCTTGTA
Organism: Eonycteris spelaea; assembly: GCA_003508835.1. NCBI lineage: Eukaryota > Metazoa > Chordata > Mammalia > Chiroptera > Pteropodidae > Eonycteris > Eonycteris spelaea. Next base: position 4,419,111 of record PUFA01000069.1, read on the forward strand.
GTTTGAGAAAGGATAACCACTGAAGAACTTGTCTGAGAACAGGCAGCATTCTCTAAGAGAGGCAATGCTCCAAGTCAGCCACCCCAAACGTTCAGTTCACTTGGCAGATTGAAGATGGAGATGCCTCCATCCCAGATTCATGATGCTAGTGTTTAGATCACCCATTTGCTTGCCGTGCTCTAATTCAACATTCAATAATCATCTTAGTCTGCTCTGTGGTTTCTGCACATGCTGCTCCCTTTGCTTGGGGATTGTTCCTTTTGCACTGTCTCACTGCTGCCTGATGAACAGCTGCTATTCACCCTGCAGGACTCAGCAGAGATGTTCCCTCCTCCTAGAAGTCTTCCTTGACTTTATGGGGCTGGATTAGGTTTCCCCTCTGTTTTTAAAGTTGACTGTAATACCTTTGCCTGCTTACTAGGTGGTGGGCTCTAAGAGCTTAGGGACTCTATCTTACTTGCTATGAATCCCTAGAACTTGACATAGTGCTTGGCACTGAGTAGGAACTTGATAAATATTTATTGAATAAGTAAATATCTATTTAACCATGTACATATTCCTACTAGAAAGAAATTGCCCTGGCCAACTGTTTACTAGCCAGACATTAGAATTCCAGTTTGCTTGGCAAACATAAATAATATTGTAAATTCTTGCCAATTGACATTTTGTGATTTATAGCTCTGTCTCTTGTGGGTTTAGTTTGCATGAGTCAGTCCCCATTAATTTCATTAACTCTAGAAGGAATCACAACGTTAAGTTTCTAGAATGGCAGAACTGATTACCAGACCTTTATGATTTCACCAAATTAACGTCACCTTCTAAAGTCTTGAAAGCAGCCATCTGATATCTGATTCTGATAGTCCTACCTTTCTCCCAACATCATTTTAAATACATTTAAAATCTAGCTACCTTTCATATCTTCATCCAAATTAAAGTGATATCAGCCTTAGAAATAGGTTTTAAAGTATTTTCTACTTTTTCCTTGATTTCATATAAAATCTTTGTTTTCTAAATTGACTTTGAATATTTCTTTTGTGAGCATTTTTCTTCCTTTTTTTTTTTTTTTTTTTTTTTTTTGATGATCAGTTTTCTTCTTTGGAAGGCTATTAAAGTTTGCCAAATTGTTTTTGTTCCAAATCACATAAATTGATACTTACTGAATACATCTGTTAGTTCTGTTAGGAGGTGGGAGGTAGACAGGGTAAAGGGGTCAAATATAGGGGAGTAGGGGAGGGTGAAGTGGGTAAAAGGGATCAAATATATGGTAGCTGAAGGAAACGGGACTTTGGGTGGTAAACATACAATAGAATATACAGATGTCAAATTATAATGCACACCTGAAAATTATATAATTGTAATAACCAATGTTACCCAAATAAACTTAATGTTTAAAAGTGAAAAAAATCAGTATGGTTATGGCAATAAACTTGAGAGATATCTCAACTGGAACTGAAGTCTGCACAGACCTATGTAATTAATGTTATCATTACAAATAACAGATTATTTTTATTTTGGTGTTTCAGCTGTACAATTCAACAGTAAGGCATGTATGTATGTGTGTATGTATGTATACACACACACACATATATGTATATTGCATTGTGTGTTCACTGCTTATAGTTCGATTTCTTTCTGTCACCACATATTTGGCCTTAGATTATTTATTTCTTACTTGTTGCCGGGATAGAAAATGAAGAATACTAGCACCTGAGCGAAAATCTCAAACAGGAAATCTGAAGATTGGAAAGGGATGATGACTGTGACAGAAGCAGGAGTATTTCAATGCCTTCAAGTAGTAACGCTGTTTTGGGAGGGAGTATCTCCTCCCAGTAGCTAGCTTAATATAAACAAACAAAACTGGGTGCTAGGGAGAGCCACATGAGAAGGGGATGGGAGGATAAAGCTCTTATAAATGAGCAAACCAAAACCTTACAAAGCTACTTAATATAAATCCAGAGGCACTATGACTTTATATTGTTAGTCACTTCAAAAAGAAGGTGGTCTTTAGAGCAGTGCACAGAGTCCAGGGAATGATGCAGAAAGTAGAAGGCAGAAAACACTTTCAGAAATCAACTACTGATAATATATTCGAACTGTGACATTTTTGTCACTCTTGGATATATGTGTAAGTTATTACATTAAATTAAGTGGAAGTTAAATGTGCATGCTAAAAGGACAAGTTTGGACAATGATATCTTGTCAAAGACATTAATAAAGCAACAGACGTGTAAATGATGGTTGCAGCATCAGAGTTCTTGTTTCAGATGAGAAATGCTGGGAGGGAGAGGAAGCATCGCATTATTTTGTCCTTTAGAGAGCCTCCATTTTGCATTCCCTAATGTGGGTGTACTCTCACTAACACTGAAGTGTATCCACAGAAGCATCATATATCCAAGCAAATGCTCTTACTCCCTGCAGCGGAAGGCTCTTCCACGATGTGAATGTAGAGTGCATTGTGAAGACATCAAATAAGGGAAAATGTAAATTTTTATTTCAAAGTTTGAAAAAGTGAGTTATCACATCTTTCTTAATGAGAGAAGTGGGAATACTACAGGGGAAAAAGTACTGGTTTGGGAGTCTAAACAAGTGATTTTTGAGATGATGTCTGTTACCAATAAGTTGTTTGACTTTGTGTACAGCAAATGACTTTGCCGCACTAAGCTTTGGATTTGTCATCTAAAACTAAAATGGTTGGTTGACAGGCTAAATAAGTATTCTGTGATTTTATGACATATAAAATTATCTATAAAAGTATTCCACTAGCAATTAAAGGTGATATATGATAAAAGTTACAAAGAGGAGAGAAACAAGTTAAAACAGTACTTTACCTGAGAAGATTCTGATAAGACTTAGGAAAAAACCACAATGAACAATATGAGCAATAACGACATGAGTAATGATAATAATTTATTTAGCAGCTACTATACAAATGTGAGGCTATGTGCCATCCTTAACCCTCACCTCACCACAGTCTGCTCACTAGGTGTGGTAAATTGTGTTTTTCAAAGATGGCTACAATGATATCTCCTATCCCACACACTCTTCTAGAATTTTGTCCTTTTGCCATCGAGAGGTGGAGTCTAGTTTTCTTCTCCTTGAATCTGTGTGGACTTGGGACTCATTTGTAACCAAGAGAATATGGCAGAAGTAATTCTGGATGGCTCCTGAGGCTAAATCATAAAAGACAATGCAGCTTTTGGCTTGTTAGCTAGAAAACTGGCTCTTGAAGACTTTAGTTGCTAAATAAGCAACCTGGCTGCTTTATGTTGGGGCTGTCATGTTGTAATGGCTCAGACAGACCACATGGAAAGGTCCTGAGACAATATGAAATGAGTGCCCAGATAGCTTCCAACTTTTCCAGCATCACCTTTCCCCACTGTTCCAGCTCCAGTGACCAGACCATTTGACTGCAACTACATAAGAGACCCTAAAGCAGAACTACTCAGCCAAGACCTTTCCAAAATCCTTATACAGAGACTCTATGAGAGATAATAAAGTGATTATTTTAAGCGATTACATTTGGAATAATTTGTTACTTAGCTATAGCAAATCCGTAGATTTTGGTAATTTTGGTACCTAGAATGCTGTAAAAAAACCCCAAACAAACCCTATAACATGTGGCACTGGCTTTGGGACCAGATGGCAGTAAGAAGCTAGAAGGGACCTGAAGAGTTCGTTAGTGAAAGTTTAAAGAGTTTTAAAGAGTGTGTTAACAGAAGTCTTGAGGAAGCTACTGGTGATGACTTAATGGAAAGTGAGGGAAATATTATTTGAGCTGGAGGAAAGGAGACTCTTATTATATGGTAGAGGGAAATTTAGCAAAAGTATCACCAACAATCATGTGGAAAATATAAATTGTATCCAATGAACTCAGTGATTTAGCTAGGAAGAGTTCCAGGAAGTGTTAAGGGTGCTGCCTAGTTTCTTCTTCTAGCTGCCTATGTTAAATGAGAGAGGAGAGAAATGAATTAAGAAACAAACTATTTAGTTTTTGAGTAGAAGTTGGAGAGATTTTAAAGGGTCCAGAAACATCTTTTCAGCTAGCAAAAGGTTGTTGAATCAAGGAATGGCTTCCTGGAAAAGATGGCATCCAGGGTGGGACGGTAAGATCCTTTGTTGATACCTCATAAAGACCTCTTTGATCTTTTCAGACAGACAAAAGTTCTCCTAAGGATCTTAAGGACATGCTCACAGATCCTTATAGTTAAATAACATAACTTTTAATGATTTTAAGGGTACTGTCCCACAGCAGCCTCACGGGAAGACCAAGCTAGAGAAGGACTTATTTTGAAGAGATTCATGGGTGTGAATTTTGTCTAATGGAATAAATTATAAATTGATATGCAGGAATCCCAGAAAGTTTTTAAGAAATTGTATCAGTTGGGGCTGAAGGGGACAGAGATAGTGCAAAATATAAAGAAGCTTTTGGACCTAAAACTTTTATGCATAGGCAGGAAACTGAGAAGTTGCTCCTTTGCAAATACAGGCCACTTATGGAAAAACAAACAAACAAACAAATGCTCCAGAGACTGGAACCAAGAGAAGAGCCTAAAGCCATGGAAAACAAATCCTAGGAAGTTGAATTGGGTTCTAATGAAGGACCTGGAACTATGTGCCTGAATAGGTTTAATAACTGCTGTGACCCAGTACTTGCTATGTGCCTCCTATTCTCCCCCTTTTTTTTTCCTGAACAGGAGCCTTTATTGCAATTATCTGAGTTTGGCATAAAGTTCAGCAAATATTTTGTATGTTATATGTGTGGGGGGCATGGGTCCCAAGTCTACCCAGATTCAAGGAGAAAGAAATTAGACTCCACTTCTTAATGGTAAAAGGACAAAACTTGATAAGAGTGTATGAGATGGGAGATATCATTCTGGCCATTTGTGAAAAATAAAATGTATCACACCTCTTGTGCAAAATATGGGGAAGGTTAGGGATGGTGAATGCAAAGTACCTGGCACATAGCCTCACATTTGTGTATTAGCTGCTAAATAAAGTATTGCTTTTACTGCTCATGTTGTTATTACTTGTCTTTACTGGTCTTTGGTTGGACAAATGGTACTCACAAAGAAGTATCCAAGGAAGCACACCAGGGCCTGATTTATAGCCTAGCCCTTGAGCCTAATGCTTCTATCAGGCTCTTGATTTTATAGGAAAATTTATAGCTCAAAGCACAGACACTGTCATATTTAATGTTTTGATGTTCTATTTTCCTTGACATCTAAACCATTAACTTAGGTCTTACTTCCTCCATGAAGCTGACTGCTTCATGACTGAAAATGAGCTCCCTTGAAGCAGGAATAAAGTTTAAATTTGCCTAACATGCAGCTCATGCTTTTGGATATTTATTAGGCACATACAGAATAAATTTTAGTACAACAGAGAATTAACATATCAGAATCCAAGAATAATGAGAATTGTATATAGAAAAGAGGCTGTACATTAAAAATTATTCCTTTAAAAATACTCTGTAAATTTATTCTTTGAGAATATCCTGGATAAAGGTAGGTGACTTGTACTCCCATCAGTTATCCAAAAGGGAGTCCTGATAACAATTCACATGTTACTCTGCTTATTGATCTCACTCTACATCAAGTACTTCCAGGTGGGGTAGGGTAGAGAGATTTAATAAATTTTAGTTTATAAGACAATTAACAAATACAGAATCCAAGAATAATGAGAATTGGTTATATATAGAAAAGACTGTACATTAAAAAATTATTTCTTTAAAAAAATGAAAATGGTGATCAAAGCCTTGTGTCCTTCCTTCTCATTTACAGAAATTAGGGGACATATTTCTTGCTGCAGAATTCTTAGTTCTAACATTGTCAATCCTGAATGACTCAGAAATTTTTTATAGAAGATAAATCTTGTATATTCCGGAGTTTTAGAGCTGGAAGGGACCATAGAAGTCCAATAGTTCAACTCCTTAATTTTACATATGAGGACATTGAGGTTTTATTGGTCAGTGGGATGATTGACCATAAAGTGGTTAAGTGACCTGCCCAATGTCATGTAATTAATGACAGAGTCAAGACTAGAAATTTTTCCTCTCATTCCATTCTTGTATTCAACAAGCTTTTCTGAGAGCCTGTTATTTGTAAAGCATGTGTTAGATTCTTTCCTTCTATTTCCCTTTGATACTCACTGGATGATGTTAACCAGAATCAGGAAGTAGACAGGCACTCAAGCCAGTCTACTGAATTCCTTCTTTTTTAGTAGTTCTAGAAAAGGTTTGATGGGTGGAGATGTTAAAACTATTGCCTTTGGCATAGTATTGTCTGTGATTCTGGATTATTTATGCCAGATGGCTTGTGTACCATCTTACCACAGATAATCTGAAACTAAATAAATTGGTTATTTTCCAGAGAGAATATTCTTGCTCAAATGGCAACCTTCAAATTGTACAAACCCAATTAATTAAAAAATATACAGCAACGCTTCATACCAGCTCCTTTGGCCCATTCTCTGGCTTTCCCCAAAACCCACCGCTGCTTCTTGGCAAGATGGAGCTCAACGTGGAGCTTCTCCTGGCTTGCAGAATCTTCTTTTGGGTTCTTTCTACACAGAGCTTGATGAGGTCTTGGCATCTTTCATCAAAAATTTCCCCACTCCTGGCTCCAAATCTTTGTTGCACAACTTTCTACATGAGGAATACTCTGTTTCCAAGAACAGTAAGAACTTTCTTGATATTTTTGAAAAATATCTCAGCAAAGAACCCACTTCCTTTTTAATCTTTTAGGGATTGTAAGGTTGGAATGTGAATTCTCCCATCCTTGCATCTTACTTTTTTTGTTTAGTGTTTATTATTGATTTGATAGATGCATAATTTATAAGTTATGGGTGATATCTGGTGAGTGACTCTGGGTAGTCCTGGTATATCTTCCTACAGTCGAGAATTTAATATTACCTTTTGAGTATAAAGTTGTACCTCATTCAATTGACTAAGTCCTTGGAACATTGCTTCTGTCACTTGGATGTTTATAAATTAAAAAGTAGATACAGCCTCTTTTAAAAAAAAAGTTTCTAAAATAAAATGTTTATAATGAAATGAGTGATAAAAGAAATTAATACATAGTACCAAATAAGAAAATACTATTTTTTTTTGGTTAAATAATCATAGGTATTTTTGGAGCACTAGAGAAGGGCAGACACTTGAAATAGTATTTTTATAAAAGAAATATGAAGAACTATACTATTCAAACAAAAGCATGTGTTAAATTTGACAACAAACAAATCATTGCTTTTAGAATTCTGAAGTTTTGAAAGAAACTCTAATGTTCAGATGTAAAAAAATGGGGTATTTTATTCATGAAGAGAAAGGTATCATGACATTTTCTTATTCCTTGGTTCTTTTTGTAGGAAAAAATCAAGGTGAATGAATAGTAAGGTATATATGCAATGACAAATAGTTAAAACCTATAAGAAATGCCTCATGACTTTATAGTCAAAAAATGATAAGCAAGACCATATGAACTGGTAAATCCACAGAAACTTTCTAAACAGAGACGTTGCCAGGATAATCTTTAACCAGCTTCCAAACATACTTTACACATCAGAGGAGTTTCTCAGGGGAAGTGGAGATGGGGACATCAGAGGCCTCAGAACTGCCAAAGTTATTTCAGGAAAGGAAATAAAGGTGGAAAAAAATCTGCATCTGTGGCTCCCATACCCCATGTTGGTGGCCAATCCAAAACTAACTAGTCACCAACAACATTTTCGGCAGATGAGATAACTGCATTCCCAAAGAGCCACAAAATGGACAAATCACTGTAATTAAAAACACTGTTTTCAGATCCTAGTTCTTTTAAGGCACTAGTGAAAGGATAACTGAAAGGACTTGGTCTGGACTCTGCTCTTCATGTCTCTTTACTAAAGTGAAGCTATAATGAGGAACACACACACACAATTTAGTTATTCGTAGCAGCAAGAGAGAGCAACAGCCCCTATGCAGAGTGAAAGTGGAAGCACTGGCACAAATAGGGAAGCAGGAGTGGGCGCATTGGGTGCTAAGCACTTAGCAAACACCCTGTTCTCCCAGGTCTACCCTAGATGGGATGTGAGCTTCCTGAGGGCAGGCAAAGTGACCATCATCTTTATACTTCGTATCTCTTCAATGGCCACTTTCACGCCTTATACAGCATCTCCTGCAGTATGCTTTGTAAAGGTCTTATGCATATAAAAGGGGTGAGGCAGTGCAGTGATCCACAAGCCTGAAAAATGATGGATTAAACAAAAACAAAAAGTTGTATGGGGGAATTTCCTAGACCTTTAGTAAATGAATGTACAGTATGCCTTTTTAAAGGGGAGAGTGGACTACTTATCATCTCTCAAACTGTCTGATCAGAGAATACCTTGTTCATGGAATTTTTTGCAGGACTCTATAGAAGGCATCTTCCATGTGGTAGATGCTCTACATTTTTTGAACTGAATTAACATAGAATAAGTCTTACTCTTTCACTTGTTATCCCTCCATGTACTTGAGGACAGAATATTTCTCCTTGGTTTTTCTTTTCCATGTTAAATACCTCTTTAGACTTATTTTCCTGTAATTCTTGCCATACTTTCTTATCATTCATTACTTTTTAGTCTGTCTGCCTTCCACACTGTAAGACCTGAGGATGCAGGTGTACCACTCATCTCTGCAAGCTCCTTCTGCACATGTTAACTAACTACCTTGAAGAAGAGGGTGTTAAGAATTGGATTAAATATGGTGGAGTGAGAGACGTTCCAAGATCTCTCCCTTTGAAACAACAATAAGCTGAACATCTGAAACTCAACAAAAAACACCCAAACTGCACGCCAGCATGTTTGAGCATGGGATCTGCGCATAAGAGTGACCACAGGTCAGAACCCAAGGTGTTGAGTGGTGGACTGGGAGAAACAAAGAAGCTACCTCTTGCAGGCAGAGCTCCCTGTAGCAGGAGAGGGAAGAGAGAAGGTGTGGCAAGTTCCCTGAATAGCCCTTTCTGGGAGGGCTGTGAGCACCACATGACTGGCAGCAGTGCCCAGTTGTCATGGCAGAAGGCAGAGAAATGGGATGGCAGAAAAGCAGGGATGGCAGAGAAACAACAGTTGATTTTTACCAACCACAGTTGCAAAACAGAGGCTGATCTGCAGCCTCCATCCTCCAACCCAGTGAGCCCCTTCCACCATACCCTCTGAGATGGAAAGCCGTGGAACCCCAGGGGAATCTGAGCAAACACTACTGAAATTGTCACTAATACTGACAAGAACTGAGACCGAGGGTAGTGAGTGTAATTAAACATCTATAAGGAAAAAAAAAAAAAAGACATTATTAAGACTTTATATATAGCAGAGATCCAAGAGGCTTAGACTCCACCTACTGGAAACCAAAGGAAAAACACCTTTGCAACAGGCTAGGGCCAATTACATAATAAATCTTCATTCTTGGGCGGGGGAAAGGGGGAGCAAAAACAATTCCATTAATACCCAGGCAGAGAAATAGTCCATTAAGCACCATGAAAAAACCAAGGTGATGAGGCATCTCAAAAAGAAAGAGAAAAATCTCCAGAAAGTAAGCTTATAGACATAGCAATATGCTATTTAGATGACAGAGAATTCAGGATGGTACTTCTGAAAAAACTCAATGAGATCTGAAACGAATCATATCAATAATTTCAGGAACTGAAAAAACAACTAGATGAGCAGAATGAGTTTTTTATCAAGAAGATTGAAACCCTCAAAAAGAATTGAATAGACATTCTGGAGATAAAAAACCCACTGCAAGAGTTGAAAAATGAAATAACAAATTTGGGAAATTCAGTCGACCAAATGGAGGAAAGGATCAGTGATATCAAAGACAGAAATCTAAATAAATCAAAAGGCAGAAGAGAGAAACTGAAGAATGAACAATAATGAAAGAAATACAAACATAGCTGATACCATCAGGAGAGCAAATATAAGAATAATGGGCATTACTGAAGGTGAGAAAAAGGAGCAGGGACTAGAAAGCATTTTCAGACAAATAGTGGGTGAGAATTTCCCAAATCTAAGGAACGAGCTGGAGCTTGGAATTCAAGATGTCAGCAGAACACCCAATTATTTAAACCCCAAAAGGCCTTCACCAAGACACACTGTATTAAAATGATCAAGAATCAACAACAGACAGAATTCTCAGGACAGCCAGGGAAAAGAAGACAGTAACCTATAAAGGCAAATTCATTAGATTATTGTGGACTTCTCAGTACAAACTTTACAAGGCAGAAAGAGGTGGAATCAAATATTTCAAATTATTAAATGAAAGGAACTACTAGCCAAGTATGATGTATCCAGCTAAGCTCTCCTTTAGATATGAAGGAGAATTAAAGACCTTTCCAGACATACAAAAATTGAGGGAATTCTCCACTATGAGGCCTGCACTATAGGAAATGCTGAAAGGGGTCAGATCACCTAAAACAAAATGACAAAAAACAAAACAAAACAAAACAAACCCAACATAATTAGGAGTAAGGTGACTAGCAGGACTGATAAAAGCAGAGGAGTGCAACCTTTACTAAGAACAGGGCATTAAAACTTAAAAATAAGAAGAGATTTACTATAGCAAGATAGTAATGAACATTCAGTATACATAGACACAAATTGAGATAACAATGACTCAAAAGGGGAGGATTCAAAGATTCAAATTTGCACAGGGGAATGGAGATAAGGCACATGCAGGAGAAAATGGATGACTATATATATAACTATCCTTGATATATTTGTAATGGTAACCACACACCAAAGATTCAGAACTGAAATATATAACATTAAACAGAAGAAGGCCAGAGGGAAAACCCACAAAGCCAAATCTAAGGAATGAGCTGGAAATTGGAACAAGAAAGCAATAGAAATACTGAGCTATCAGAAGCAAAAAATAAAATGGCTATAAGAAGACCTCGTATTTCAATAATCACCCTAAAAGTAAATGGGGCTGAACTCACCAATAAAAAGGCATGGAGTTGAGATAGATCAAAAAAACAAGACCCAATCATACGTATCTCCAGGAGATACATCTCAGTTCCAAAGACAAATATATACACAAAGTGAAAGGGTGGAAAATGATATTTCAAGCAAATGCATTCAGATAAAAGCTGGAGTAGTGGTACTAACACCAGATGAAATAGACTTCAAAATAGAAAAGGTAAAGAAAGATACTGAGAGACACTTCATAATATAAAGAGGAATCATGCACCAAGAAGATATAACACTTATTGAATATCTATGCTCCCAAGCAGGGAGCCCCGAAATATGTTAAAGCAATTGCTAATAGAACTAAAACGGGAAACAGACCAAAACGCTATCATAGTAGAGGACCTAAATGCCCCACTATCAGATATAGACAGATCATTCCAACAGAAAATCAATAAGGAAATAACATCCTCAATGATACATAGATCAACTGGACATAATTGACATTTACAGAGCCTTTCATCCCAAAACAGCTGCTTATACTACTTCTTCTATGCACATGGAAAATTCTCAAGAATTGACCACACACTGGGATGCAGAGATAGCCTCAACAAATATAAGAGGATCAAAATCATACCAACCATATTCTCTGATCTAATGCTTTGAAACTAGAGATCAACTGAAAAAGAAAGCAGAAAGAACCACAAATACATGGAGATTAAACAACAACTACTGAAGAATAACTGGGTCACAGAAGAAATAAAAAGAGAGATCAAGAGATACATAGAAATGAATGATAATGATAGTACAACATATCAAAACTTTTGGGACACAGCAAAAGTGTCATAAGAGGAAAGTTCATATCATTACAGGCCTATCTCCAAACAAGAAGAGCCCAAATAAAAACCTAATGCTTCATCTTAAAAAACTAGAAAAGGAAGAATAAATGAAGCCTAAAGTCAGCAGAAGGAAAGATAATTCAAAATTAGCAGAAATAAATGAAATTGAAAACAAACAAACAAAACAAACAAAAACAATAGAAAAAAAATGCAACAAGAGTTGGTTCTTGAGAAGGTTAATAAAATTGACAAACCCTGGCTAGACTCACTAAAGAAAAAAGAGAAAGGACACAAATAAACAAAATCAGGAGAAAGAGGGGAAATTATGACTGTATGCAGAAATACAAAGGCATACAAGAATACTATGAAAAAGTATAACACCAATTTAATAACCTAGAAAAAATGGACAGTACTTAGAAATATACAACCTTCCTAGACTGAATCAAGAAGAACTGGAAAATCTAAATGGACCAGTTAGCAGTAGGAAATTGAAACAATCATCAAAACCTACCAAAAAGAAAAGTTCAGGACCAGATGGCTTCACCAGTGAATTCTACCAAACATTCAAAGAAGATTTAATACCTATTCTTCAAACTCTTCCAAAAAATCGAAGAGGAGGCATACTTCCCAACTCATTTTATGAGGCCAATATTACCCTGATACCAAAACCTGGTAAAGATAACACAAAAAAGAAAACTACAGACCAATATCTTCATGAACACAGATGCAAAAATCCTAATAAGATACTAATGAAGCAAATACAGCAACATATTAAAAAGATTACACACCAAGTGGGCTTCATCCAGGAGCACAGGGATGGTTCAACATACACAAATGATTAATGTGATACACCACATAAACAAATTAAAAAATAAGAATCATATATCATATCAATAGATGCAGAAAAAGCCTTGACAAGATACAGCATCCATTTATGATCAAAACACTTAACAAAATCAGTATAGAAGGAAAGTACCTTAACATAATAAAGGCCATATATGACAAACCCTCAGCCAACATTATACTTAATGGTGAAAAACTAAAAACCTTCCCTCTAAGATCAGGAACAAGGCAAGGCTGTCCACTTCACCACTGTTATTCAATATAACATTGGAGGTCCTAGCAAGTGCAATCAAACAAGAGAAAGATATAAAAGGCATCCAAATAGGAAATGAAGAAGTCAAACTGTCACTATTTGCAGATGACATGATTCTCTATATAGAAAACCCTAAAGACTCCACAAGAACACTACTAGAAACAATAAGCAAATACAGTAAAGTTTCTGGATACAAAATCAATGTTCAAAAATCCATAGCATTCCTATACTCTAATAAAAGTGTCAGAAAAAGAAGTGGAAAAAATAATTCCTTTTGCAATTGCAAAAAAAAGAATAAAATACCTAGGAATAAATCTATGAAAATGTGAAGGACCATATAATGAAAACTACAAGACTTATTAAAAGAAATAAAGAAGATACAAAAAATGAAAATATTCCATGTTCTTGGATTAGAAGAATCAATATAGGTAAAGGTTCCATATACAAAAGTATTATACAGATTTAATCCAATCTCCTATCCTATCAGATTTAATTCCAATACAGATTTAATCCAATCTCCTATCCTAAAATCCTACAGCTTTTAAAAGAAATACAACAAAAAAAATCATCTGATTTGTATGGAAGCACAAAAAATCTTGAACTGCCAAGCCACCCTGAGAAAAAAGAATAGGCTGAGGCATCACTCTGCTCATTTCAAATTATACTACAAAGTGACAGTTAATCAAAACATAAGGTATTGTGCAAAACAGACACACGGACCAGGGAACAGAATAGAGGGTCCAGAAGTAAACCCATATTTATATGGGCAAATAATTTTTCGACAAAAAGCATAACATACAGGAAAGAAAGGGAAGAAGGAAAGCTTCTTAATAAATGGTGCTGGGAAAACTGGAAGCCACCTGCAAAAGAATGAAAATACACTGTTGTCTATCACCACACACTAAAATTAACTCAAATGAATCAAGACCTGAATATAAGACCTGAAACAATAAAATGCATCAAAGAAACATAGGAACAAAACTCAAGTGCCTTGAACTTAAAGAAGTTTTATGAATTTGATCTGAAAAGCAAGGAAGTAAAAAGCAAAAAACAAAACTAATGAGTACTATATCAAACTAAAAAGCTTCTGCTCAGTAAAAGAAACCGTCAACAAAGTAAAGAGACAACATCCGAATGGGATAATATATTTGCCAGCAACGGTTCTGAAAAGGCCAGATATACCAAAAATACCATGAATTCATACACTCAATAACAACAACAAAAAACAAATAAATCCAATTGAGAAAAATGGGCAGAGGACCTGAACAGACAAACTTCTCCCAGAGGACATACAAATGGCCAACAATATATTGAAAGACGTTCAACATTGCTAGCTATTAGGCATATGCAAGTCAAAACCACAATGAGATACCATCTCACATCTGTTAGAATAGCTATAATCAACAGGACAAGTATTAACAATGTTGAAGACAATTGTGGAGAAATAGGAACACTCATATACTACTGGTGGGACTGTAATTGGTACAGTCAGTATGGAAAACAGTATGGAGATTCTTCAAAACTAAGAATTGATCTCTACCATATGATCCAGCATTCTCTCTACTGGTATTTACCCCAAAGACCTGAAGACTCATATGTGAAAGGATATTTGCACACCAATGTAATAGCAGCATTATATCACAGTTGCCAGGACATGGAAAGCAACCGAAGTGTCTATGATAGATGGTTGGCTAAAGAAGCTGTGGTACATATTACAATGGAATTACTGCAGCCACAAGAAAGAGATTGAAATACAACACATTATGAAACAGCATGGATAGACCTTAAAATTCATACTAGGCAAAATAAGTCAGACTAAGAAGGTTGAAAATCACATATCACTTATAATGTGGGCTATAAACCTAAGAGCAACAAATGAATAGGAAAAACAAACAGGACTCATGGACATGGGCAAAGAACTAGTGGTTACCAGAGGAGACCAGAGGAGGAGGGGAAATTAATAAAAATAAAATGTTAAAAAAAAATAGAAATAAAATATAAGCTTGGAATAAAAACAAAAGAAGGGGTGTTAATTGTGCAATGAACCTGCCATTTCAGAGCCATCCACAACTGATAACGCAATCCAACCAGTGAGACGTTCCTTACTGTTGTGTTCTAGACATCGCCTCTCATCCATTTGTCCAGGATCACATCAGCTTTGTTGGCAGCTATCACATTGATCCTGCATGACCTCACACAAAGTGGCAGCCAATTGAGATCCTGCCCTTCTACACAGGGACTGCTTCTCCTGATACTCTACTTTTGTCATTTCTTTTATATTGTTTGTTTGAAACAGATTTATATGAGAATATAATTCACATAGCGACAATTTTACTTAAAAATATACAATCTAATGGTTTTTATGTTATATTCACAAAGTTGTGCATCTATTACCACAATCAAATTTCGAATAATTTCCATCATCCCAAAAAAGAAACCTTGCACCCTTCAGTTATTACCTCCCAGTCCCCCACCCCTCTGGTCCTAGGCAACCACTAATCCACATTCTGTCTCTATAGACTTGTCTTTTTGACATGTCATTAAAGAGATCACATGTGAGTTTGTGTGTGTGTGTGTGGTGCATGTGGCATTTTTGACTGAGCATAATGCTTTCAAGGTTCCATCCATGTATACAGCATGCATCAATGCTTCATTCCCTTCTGAGGGTGAATAATATTACATTGTATGGATATATCAAATCATGTTTCCGCATCTATCAATTGATAAGCATGTGGGTGGTTTCCACCATTAGCTATCGGAAAGAATGCTAAATATTTGTGTATAGTTTTTGGGTAACATATTGATTCAATTCCCTTTGAGTATATACCTAGAAGGGAATGCTGGGTCACATGGTAAATCTATGTTTAGCTTTTCAAGGAAGTGCCAGACTGTTTTCCGAAGTGACTGCAGCAGTGATGAAGAGTTCCAACTCCTCTACACTCCTCTCCAATGCTTGAGTTTTGATGTAGCTACCATAATGGATGTAAGTGGCACTTGTTGGTTTTCATTGCTTTTCTCTGATGACTAATGAAGTTGAGTAACTTTTCATTACCTGTTGGGCATTTGTATGTCTTCTTTGGAGGAAATTTCTATTCAAATCCATTGTTCATTTTTTAAACTGGGCTATCTGACTTTTTATTGTTGCATTACAAATGTTCTTTACTTATTCTGGATGCCAGACCCTTAAAAATTTCAAAGTATTTTTCTCCCATTTTGTAGGCTGCCTTTTCACTTTCTTGATGGTATCCTTTGAAAGCACAACAGTTTTGAATTCTAGTGAGGTCCAATTATCTATTTTCTCTTTTGTTGATTACATCTTGTGTCATATTCACAAAACCATTGCCAATCCAAGGTCATGGAGAGTTATCTCTATGCATTCTTCTAACATTGTAATTTTAGCTCTTCAATCTATTTTGAGCTAATTTTACTAATGGTATGAGACGTTCAATTTAATTCTTTTGAATGTGGGTATCCAGTTGTTCAGTACCATTTATTTGAAGAGACCATTCTTTCCCCCATTGAATGGTGTTGGTACCTTACTGAAAATAAATAGATTTGTGGGTTATTTCTGGAGACTCCAATTCTATTCCATTTTGGCTATTCTAGGTCCTTTGAATTTCCATATGAATTTTAGGATAAGCTTATAATTTCACAAAGAATCAGCTGGTATCTGATAGAGATTGCATTGCCTCTGTAGATCAATTTGAGGAGTCACTACCATCTTAACAATATTGAGTCTTCTAATCTCATGAACATTGGCTATCTTTTTATTTATTTAGATCTTTAATTTTGTTTGATAATGTACTGTAGTTTGAGGGCATAAGTATTTGTACTCCCTTTACTACATTTATTCCTAACCTTTTCATTCCTTTGATACTGTTGCAAATGAAATGTTTTCTTATTTTATTTCAAAAATTATTCAAAGCAAAATGTATAGAAATACAATAGATTTTTACATATTAATCTTGTAGCTTGCAACCTTGCCGAACTCCTTTGTAGTTTTTTAGAAGTAGATTCCTTTGAATTATCTGTAATACCTGATCATGTCATCTCACGAATAAGAAAAGTTTTCACTTCTTTCTTTTCAATCTTAATGTCTTTTATGATGTTGACTTTTCATTTAATTAAATTAATTAATTTATTTATTTCGTCATTTTACTTTTTTATTTCCCCCTCCCACCTCCCCCCGATGTTGACTTTTTAATACAAAGAACGAACTTTACATTTACTTCTATCCCATTTAATTTTGTTTGTTTTAGCCCATAAGTATGGTTCTTTTTAATTTGGATAGTCTTCTAGTGCATTTTTTTTAAATAATTATCTTTTATTGTCAGCAATTTTTACAGTGTCTGGTGTTTTTCATTCAATAAATATTTACAAAATTAATGTGTGGTATGAATCTGCAATTTTGGTAAGCTAGTTATGTTCTGTGTCTTTCATTGATATAAATGTTAAACAATATGGGTGCCATTAAAGTATAGGGCCCCAGGATATCAACAGTGGTAGCAGTGACACCCAGAATCTGCCCTTTAACAGTACCATCAGGTAAGAGATGGTGTTGCCTCAAGAAGCACTAGAAGTATAGCCATTAATGAAAAGAGTACGGAGGTTCTTCAAAAAAATTAAAAATAGAACCATATATAACACAGTGACCCCACTTTTGAGTTAGATATCCAAAGCGAAATGAAATCAGTAGTATTTCAAAAGAGATATTTGCACTTCTGCATTCATTGAAGCATCATTTATAAAAGCAAATATGGAAACAATGCAAATGTCCATCAATGAGTAAATGAATAAAAAAAAGTGGTATATACGCAATAGCATATTATTCAGCCTAAAAAGAAGGAAATCTTGTCATTTGCCACAATTGGTCAACTTGGAGAACATTATATCAAATAAAAATATGCAGGCACAGAAAGACAAATGCATCATGATGTCACTTATATGAGGATCAAATGTGTCAAACTATATAGAAGCAGAGCAGTAGAATAGTAGTTGCCAAGGGCTAGGGCAATACAGTATTATTAACTATAGTCACCATGAGGTACCTTAAACTCTCCAGAACTTAATTCATCCTGCATAATTGAATTTTGAACCCTTGACCAAAATTTTATTCTTATAACTTATTCAGAATAAGTTCTGAAGATCTACTGTGCAACATGTTGACTATAGTTAGTAATAACATATTCCCATTCTTGAGTTTTACTAACAGAGTAAAATTTTTAGATGCTCTCACCACACACACACAAAAAGGTTACTATGTCGTGATGAACACGTTAATAATTTGATTGTGGTAATCATTCTCACAATTGTGTGTGTGTGTGTGTGTGTGTAAACATCATGTTGTATATTTTAAATATGTACAATTTTTTATTTGGGTAAATGAGAAAAAAAAGAAGCAACGGAGACAGCCCTAGCATAGACATTGACACTGGCCTCATAGACAGTGAACACAGAAGGACACCAGAGGATACATTCCACCTGGCCTGGCAGCAAATGGCACCAAAAAGGGCAGAGCAGCGGTGGGGGAAAAGAGCTGCCATGATGTGGCTGAGAAACCTTGGTATGTGCAAACGTAAAATGCTTTCTATGGACAGTTAAAATCAATGAAGGGGGGTATTCACAGGGGCGTGAGGACTCTGGAATAAGAGGTAGCTGTGCAGTGAAATGTGAGCACCATTTCATCTCAGGCTGCAACGGTCTGGGAACACTCTAGCTAGTAATGCAAAAGTCTCTCTATCACAAATTAATTTCTTTGATTCATCCTTCCCCTTAAGATGCCATTCCAGTTTTCTTCTTTCTGTTAATTTGAAACCCTTAACTGTCTGCTCTACTTCTTCAAATCCCACATGAACTACAACCCATTAATTTTGGCTTCAATATTCACCATCTACTACTGAAGGAGAGCTACCTAAAGTCCCTCAGATTGTGCTGTGACATCACACCTCATTTGCCACATGACTACAGGATGGGTTCAAGTCAAAGGGGAAGGCAGAACATTCACATCTAGACCATGTACTCGAATGGTTTTACTGCTCCCATAATAATAGGATAGTGATAGTATTCCTAATATGCCTTCAGTGCTTATTTCTGCTCAGTCCACAATTTTAAGCATTATATGTGTTGTATGTGCCTTATGTGTGTGTTGTGGCATACTTAAGACTCACAGTAACCCTCTGAGTTTTAAGAAACTTCATCTTTCCTTGTAAATGACAGAGTCTAGGCCACTACATCGTTCTTCCTGCTCACATTCATTTGAGGGAATAAGTTTAGATAAAAGCGAATACTCCATTTTATGGCTGAGATGGTCCATAGTCTATTAGGTGAAATTCTTGTTTTATAGAGAAACTATCCATTCCTTACACTCAAATGTATAAAGTCAACAGAAGATACTTAACTGGTAAATTATTAATATTTTCACATTGATCCCAGAATAATGAGTATAAATTTAGTTAAATTATTACACAACTAAAATAAGTCAAAGCCTGAGTTAATACAGGTTTTATGCTTCAGGAAACTCTAATTTTTTGAAAGCCTTCAGAAAATGAGCAAATTTAGGAATTCTACTTTGATTTACAGTATTTAATCAAATTACTTAAAAAGTCTAACTCTTGTACCAGATTTATAAACCTGTCATTAAGCTAAAATAATTGCTAAGGGTCACAAAATAAAGATTGCAAACTGGAGTTTTAAGTGCCTGCCTGCTTCACGTGGGGAGGCTTGAATTGCAGAGGTCATGTGGCCTTGTCCGGCTCCTCCACAGGGCAGCAGGCTGGACTACACTAAAAATGGAAAACTGTTCATTCTACATCGACTCGCCTTTTTGCAATCTCGGTAGTTCCTCGGTGATAGAAGCCAGCCTGCCAAAATGTCAGCTTTAGGATTCTGGCCCAACGTTAAACACCCAGCATTGGTGTGGCTAATACACCGAATTAGAGTTATGCTGCTATCCGCCATTCCTTACTCAAAGATGACTTTCCAGATCCAAGAAAAAACAGATCTGTCAGCATGAAAATTGGTATAGCTGTCAAATAGAGAAGTCAACGCCATTTAAGTCCATTGTCAGTAGCCAAGTCTGAGGAAAGACCTTAAGAATTGAAAGTTTTCTGACAGACCCCTTGCTTTGGGCTCCACCAGACTTTATTTTTAACCCTGTAATATCCTAGGCAGATGATGTCAGTGTGGAGAGGAAAGGGGTTATTTGATCTGTTTACCAGTCAATTCTAGCACAAAGCACAGTGTTCAAGGTTCCTGACCACCAGCGTAAGGCAAGCTCAGAACTACACTTGTTCCATACATTAAAAACTGAGAAATTTCAACCAAAGTGACAGTTTCCATTGGTCCTAATGGGGCCAGACCTCTGGACAGAGCCACACTTAAGTCATTTTTGACAACCCCTCACTCGCCCATGGTTCCCCTTTCCACCCTCCTCATAATCATGTTTCTTAACTTTCAATAATGTTCTTACAGATTTCTTTTCCCTATCGTGCTTAACTATGCAGCCCATACCCCTGTTCTGTCCTCGCCACAGTCTATAAGTGAACATCTAATAAACACATTATAAATGACTGGGGACTAGAAGTTAGTTATTTTGGAAACTTATCCTTGGTCGTTTAACGTTTAAACTAGGAATCTAGGATATCTTACAGACAGGAGAATTCTGTGATTCTCAAATTTTTAGGGTGCATCAGAATCATAAGAAACTTGTAAAAATGTTGGTTTGGCTGCAGTGGAGCCCACTTTCACTAACTGGCCCACATGGATATTAAGATCTGGCACTTTGGGGAACACTGGCCTAGACTGAGCCCAGGACTTTCCCTCCCTCCTTAATTCCTGGTCCCCTCTAAGTCAAGTCTACATTTTCAAAAGCTCGCTCAGATGATTCCAGTACAGCTTAGACAGATCTTCAGCTTGAAAAAGCACTGGGCCCACCACAGTTTTCTCATCTCCCTCCAAAATACCTTTCTTGATCAGCTGTTGATCATTCCAAAGCCCATTAGGGCAGAATATTCTTCTCCCTTTGTGGATGAAAGTTGAGGTGAGGAGAAACTGCCATTTAAAGGTGAAGAGAGGGACAGGACAATGAGTGGCTTGAGCGATCAAGGCTATAACAGAAAAAAGTTGGCATTGGCCACAGAACAATTTGACTGCTTCACAATTTCTTCTAGGGCAGGGTCAGCAAAGCTTTCCTGTCAAGGGGCTAGATAGTAAATATCTTTTCCCTTTGTGTGCCCTATGGTCTCTGTGGCATCTACTCAATCTATTGTTTTAATGGGAAAGGAGACACAGATAACATGTAAACAAATAAGCGTGACTGTGGTTCCAGTAAAACTTTATAAAAACAGGGGGAATGCGGGCTATAATTTGGTTATGCCTGTCCTAGAGTCAGTATTATATAAATATCTTTTTAAAAAATTGTGGAGGGAGAGGAGATGGTAAGGTTGCTGGGTTCTAATTGAATTTAAAAAAATTGTTTAAAAACAGCTGGTAAGGGAAACATTGACTAGCACACTTGCTGAAAGTGGGATTTCCTCTGCAGATAAGGGAGACTGGCAATGTTCAAGAACCTCTGGCCTTTCCTCTGAGCATGCAAAAGGGGAAATAAATAGAAAGTGAGGAAAAAAGAAATATTAATGTAAAAAAAAATGAACAGTTGATAAATGCCTCTGGAAATACTGAGTAATCACTGTATCACTACAGAAGACTGATATAAAAGATGTAGAAAGAACAAAGTATTTGGAGCCAAAGACCTGTTTATCCAATTTCAACCATATGTGCGAGGCACTGACTGTGGGCTGAGACCCTGCCTTTAGGGAAATTGAAGCCCATGAGGGACAAATCCCTAACCAGATGGTTTGGAACTGCCTGTGTCGGGTAGTGGGAAGGCTCAGGGAAATGACCTCTCTCAAGCCTGAAGGTACAGAAGGGCTTCCTGGAGGTGGTGGACACAAATAGAACCTTGAAGCGGTAAAGAGCAGTTGCCAGGGTTTATTTTTTTATTTTTATAATAATGAGGATGCAGAAAGGTCATTACAAGAAGAGGCCAAAAAAAAAAAAAAAGAGAGAGATTGAGAGATTGAGAGAGAGAGAGAGAGAGAGAGAGAGAGAGAGAGAGAGAGCGCGCGCGTAAGATTGCAGATGAGAAATAGCAAAATTGTGAGCCCAAGGCTGGGGAGGCGAGTCAGCTCAGGTCACCAGGGCTGTGTCCCACTGTAGGAGCCTGGCATATCTGGTTTACTGCCAAGTGGGGCACAGTTCCCCAACAGTTCCTGTTGGTTCCCTTAAGCTCTGCGAAACCTCTATAAATAGTGCTTTCCTTAAAAAACCTCTTCAAATACCCCAGCTGAGCATGCCATTTCTGTTTCCTGCTGGAACTAAAAAATTTGGATTGAGAAGATGGGTAAGCACCTTCTTCTCTCCCCCTCAGGCTAGCAGTGCGAAGAAAGCCTCTTTTTTTTCAAAAGAATCATCACTTCTAGCCTCTTCAATATCCCTTAAATAGCCTCAGGGTAGGTGGCGATAAGCTGCACATGGCAAAATCAGTTTCAGATTCTCCTGAAAGAGTTTATAATTTAGTTCAGGAACTAGATATGTAAATTATTTCTCATGAGAAAGGATGAAGAAACTGCTCGACAGAGGTATAGGCTACATACTGTGGGTCCATGGGGAGAAGCTGGTGAATAGTGGCTGGCGATGTCCTGACCCCACCTAGGGAGAGGTGAGGTGATGTATGGATGCATATTTGGGATGCGGCAAGGAATCTGGGGTGGCTTCAGTCAGGGAAAGGCAGGGTGGAATGCACATGGAAGATGAGGTTAGAAAGTGAACTTGGGGCCATGCTGTGCTCAAAGTATGGACTTCAACGTGTCAAGCAGGGATGGGAAGACCATTTGTCTAATAGCTTAGTTGCTAGCAGTGTAGATTTTTAGACCAGCAGAAAAAAAACTCTGGGAGAAAGGCAAGGACTGGGGTTGGGAGAGTTCTAGTACAAACTGGAGCAGAGTCTTGCAAAATATGTACTGTATTAGCGATGCAGGCAGGTTTCCTGGGCCCACCTATAAAGATCCTAACAAGTGATTCCTATGTACATTAAAGTTTGATGACCTTAGAAGGATGGGTTCCAGATGCTACTATACCATTAACAAAAAAAGCCAGTACAAAGAACCAGATATAAAGAGAAGAACCTTTCATTTCTATGGAGATACTAAAGGAGTGTTGGTGGTTAGAAAAATATTATTTTAAAAATTGTATCCTTTTTTGCTGTCTAATGTAGGACTTTGCATATATTTTAACTGCCATCTTTTGTTCATCTGCCTGTGATACTGGCGGATCATAAAGAAGAGTGGCATTTCCAGATTTTTCTGAAATTTGCTGGTTCACTCTTTTTTAGCTCCATGAGATCTGAGGTCTCCACAACCTCCCACCTGCAGCCTCAGCCTGTCTTGGCTATGGCGGGTTGCACATAAGCAGCCTTGACTACTGAGTTCTGGGGCGAAGCTTGCTACCCCACGCCAGTGTCCTAATGTTCCTGGTGGTGAGCCTACACTCTCTGGTGTCTATTGTAGTCTTTCCCTTCCTTCCTCCATGCAGACATGGGTTATGTAAAAGCATTTTGCCCCAGTTTCTCTGCCTACTACTTCAGTTTCCCTATGGAATGCAGGTCCATCTTGAGCTTCACTGATTTTGGTTGGAACCCTGATGTTCATCTTGGTCTCTGAAGATCTTTTCAACCAGAGTACTAGCTTCTATTTCTTGTACTTCTAACCGCAGGTTAAGATCTTATAAATTGGTTGATTACAAAGATTGACAGGAATATTTCTCTCCTGACTTTAAGTTTCACTTGCCTCCTGGAAGGAAGTTTACTAAAGTTTGGTACTATAAGCCAGGCACATCTATATGTTTTCTCTTTTTGTTTTTGTTTCCCAATAAATTCTTCGACAGCCCAAAGAAGTATCAACCTCAGTTTTATATAGATAAAGGAAGTGGGGCTCAGAGGGGTTAAGTAACATGCTCAAAGTTACACAGCTGCTTAGGGTATATAGATGAAGATTCTAGTCCAGATCTAGTCCATGACTCCAGAATTCACGTTCTTTCTTCCATACTACAATGGCTGGATCCCTAGTGGTGTTCTCATCTGAGTTGCTCACTACATTCAAGCTCCTACAGCAAGTAATCTGGCTGCCTTTTTTTTTTTTTTTTTTTTTTTTTGGCCAGCCAACCTGCAACAAAGTTTGTTTCCCCCACTGCCTGTGGCATCTGCATCAGGCTTCCTCCTCTTCTTCTATTCTAGACTCCCATCGCCTGAGCCTGCCTAAGTCATACAAATAGCAGGTACTAGCAGGCTGATTACTTCTATATGCTCAATCCCTATTCACCGTAATCCACAATATGTTGAGGCATTGTTACCATGAAGCTAATAAAGCACAATCTTTAGGACCCCCCCCCACTTGCATGGGCCCCTGAGAGGATGAGGTATGATCACGAGGTATTGTAAAAGTCAGATATTTTAATTGCAATCAGCCAGGACCACTGGATCTTCCCAGTTGGACTTTCCTCCATTAAACTTCCCATCTAGCCTGAAAGTGTGGAGTACTGGAATGGCCATTGACATTTTTGGACCTAACAAGAACATTTAATCTGATTTTAGAGTAATATAGTTACATGGTTCTCAGTTGCTTCTGTTTATGTTTAAGTTATTGCTAGTGGTCCTAGTGTAGGAATGGTCTCTAGCAATACATTTTTTACTCACTGTTCCATCTCACCTGGCATTGTGATATGAAGGTATAGGTCTAGAGGTTACAATGGTATATGAACATGCCCTGTGGCATGGCACCCAGTGCTGAAAGGTTTTGGTATTAGAATAGAAACAAGGTTTGAATGTATGAGATGGAGATGGGTATGTGGATGTGGAAAATTCCTCCAAATCTGATAGTTCATGTAAGAAAGAAACATGATGGAATTTTTCCAATTTTGACAACAATTCTAACAATTTACATGACATTAACAATGACAAGCTGCAAAGCTGAATCTTTTTAAAACTACCAACGTTATAAATAAGTTTTACCCAACCATGCTTAGAAGAAAACTGAGTAATCTTTCTTTTCTCTCTATGAAAAACAATATTATATAATATGGTGATCAAAGATTATGCAGCAAAAAATTTAGAGATAAAGTATTATAAAAGTGTGTCAAACAATTACTTAAAAATTGTATATTTCTGGATTTTGTTACTTTTTAGCTTTTTAAAATTTGTAACGTGCCATGATTAAGTTTTTTCTCATTATTTCATAAATATTTAATTTCATATCTACTTTTAAATTAATGAATTTGTTCTATTTTTCTTCAAGAGAACCCTTCCTGACTGCATAAGTTTTAGGCACCACAAAACCTGGGTCTTCCCCTGATAGTGACATTTACATAAGGGCTCTCTAGATCTATGTAAAAAGTTGACAAGATTTTTCCTTTAAAAATTTTTGTTTTTGTTTTTCTCTTTCCTTTGGGATATTAAATGGCTCACATGAGGAGCAACCACCTATTCCTTCCTTCCTGGTACTGTAAACTGTCACTTCCACCTAGGCATTAGAATTTCAGCAGAGAGAATGACATGAGAGATTGTGAGTCAGAAAAACCTCTTTCATGTAGGGCACAAAGTCAAAAAGAATGCAAATATGTTCTCTAAATTTCTATTAATGAGACATACACATAAACATAAAGTGTGTAAGATTTAATTTTTGCATTCTTTAGACTAACCCTCTAATATGAAGGACTGAAATGATTGAAACTTCAATTAAGTCCAATATTTTCCTTGCTAATAAACAGTTATAGAAGCCATGCATAATATTCATATAGGAAAAAATGTAGTGAAGCACATTCGATCATCTCTCTTATGAAACTACTTGAATGAAGTTTCCAAAAATAGTCATCCAAACTCAAGACTTGATGATTTCCCTTACTACTTGGTTTAATTGTTTTCAGGCTAAATGAATGGATAGAAAAAATGGAAAATGACATAACACTAATTTGAACATCAAAACTTAATTAATGATGGAAACATCAGTTTGTTTTCACTGATGATTAAAGTGAACAAACCAAAGAAAAGCATAAATGTCTCTATGAAGCAGGTCTATAACAAAATAAATGCTCTGAAACCGCAAGTGTAAAATAAAAACTGTGAAACTCACTAATTTTTTAACTATATGATAAAAACTTTTATATATAATGCACATTAAATTCATGTGGACTGGAATGAAGTAAGGAAAATATTTCAATTATGAGGACTGGATTTCATTCCATACTTGAGAATCTTCTTATAAGCCTCATTCTGTTTGTTCAGACAGAAGAGTTTTTTCACATCTTTATCAAACCAGAATGTCTAGAAACAGGAATGCAGGTTTTCATAGTTCAGGAGGATTTAAAAAGAGAACTAGGTGATGTCATGAATAGAAACCATATTGGAGGATGAAAAATGGGAGTTTAACACCAAAATAGACCTTTTCACAATGTTTGATCTGGACTCAGATAAACTGGCCCATCTTCCTCTCCTTTGACGTGATCATGTTCACTGCTGTTGTGGTCCAGGCATATGCCATCCCTTCACAAGTTTCCTGCCCACAATTCTCTTCCACTTCTTCTCTCCTTGTCACCACTCTAATTTTGATCCTTATCATTAAATCTTTGATGCATTATCCTAAGTAAAAAAAGAAAAATTTCCTTACCAGCATTCTCAGATACTTCTCTTGCACTGTACCTCTGATCTGACAACACAGAATGCAAATGACGAAATCACCACAAAGTGATGTAGGAGGTGCAGTTACTTTCCCTCTCCCACCACAGAGAGGGAAGGAAAGTTGCAAGAGGGCTCTCTCCACTGTTGGCCAACTCCAGAGAAATATCCAGCAGACCAGATTGCTGGTCAAAATTTTATGAAAATAATTTCATCAAAATGGGAATGTCTAAATGCATAAACACATTTATGCATCATTTAAAATGATTGAGGTAGATCTACATGTATGAAAATTAATAACCCTCCAAAAAGAAGTTTCAGACTGATAGCATTTACTACAATGTAAGTTTCATGATGGCGAGAAGTCTGTTTTATTCAGAATTCAACTGCCAGCACCTAAAACAGTTCCAGTACAGAGAAGGCACTTAACAGTTGCTGAATATTGAATAAATAAATTTATGGTGCAACATAAAAATATATTCATATAAAATAATGTTATACATTTTCTATAGATTCATTATATAGAGAGAAAAATATGTATTTATATATCATAAATATATTTATATTATTTATATATTTTAAATATGATATAAAATGTTATATAAAATGTTATATATTATAAATATAAATATTCATGTTACTTCTATATTTTGAATTATAATTATTTATATAAAATACACATATATGTAAGTATTATATGCACATATATGTAAATATATATTTGTATATATATAAAGAAAAAGTAAGGGAAATGATCTCATATGTACAGTTCTAATTGGGGAGGTGGAGAATGGGAGACTGTCCAAAAAACAGTGTAATTTGTAAGGTTTTAAATTTTTCGAGGGAAACTACGTGCAAGTATTACTCGTGAAATTAAAAATTAAAAATTCTACGGCATCATTCTTGCTATGCTTGTAGATGTGCGGCCACATGTGACATAAGAATAATCTTTTTAAAAAATATTATTTACTTATTTTAATTAGTTTCAAGTATACGGTACATTGGTTAGACATCTATATAGCTCATAAAAAGATCACCCCAATTGCTCCCTCCTTGACCCTCCACCTCGCCAACATTTTAATGCTAATTGCATTCCCTATGCCGTGCTAAAAAGTCCTTCTATAGACTGCACACAGCAATTGGGTCTGTCTTAATAACAGACTCTTCGAATTGATGCATCATTTACCAGGAAGCCAGCTAACTGTGGTTGGTTCCCTGACCCCTTTTCTGCTCTTTTCTGACCTCTGTAATCCCAGGAGTTAACTTCAGTTAAACGACTGCTGTACCTGACTTGGAGTAAGCCCTGGGAGGAAGGAAGCTACGAGCAGCAACATTTCTGAGTAGGAAACTTCATTTTCCTTTCTCTCTCTTTGTGCCCCTCTTCTTCTCCTATTGCCAGTGTGTCTGCCCTCCAGGCTTCTAGAAAACAGGCCTCCACTGCCATAGTACTCCACCCACGTGTCATTTCCTCAAATTATCTCTGTTTATCTAAGCTGAGAAAGGAGCTGATGAAATGAAATGCACTAAGGGAGAATGATGCGTATTTCTATAGCTTAATCTTTAAAAGTTTGTTATCTCATTTACCCAAATGAAGCTGAAACTGAGGCAATTTCAAGCTTAGGGGAGAAGAGGGATATTTCAGGCAGAACATCCCTATCCCCACCAGAAGTCTTTACTGTGGAATTAGGAAAGGGTGGAAAGGAGAGAGAGTTATACTGAGAATCCAGGCTGCAGCAGGGGTGAGCTGACCATCTCGCGTCTTAACCTTTGGCAGATTTGGTGTGACAGTGAATGACACAGATAGAAGGGAGTTTTTCTCACTGGATATGTTAGACACCTTTACAGCACTGTCACATGACCTGTACTTGGTGAAAAATAGGGTTTTAAATCCCAGAGTCAATCCTCTGTCAAACAAAACTATTCCACAAAAATGGTTAATTCAACACTGAACCAATGAGCCTGGGAATAATGAGGTCCTGTGGGTTCTGTTTGCTAATAGCAAGAATTGATTATTTCACACTGCAAATGTAATTAAGTTGGAAGGGGTAATGAGCAATGAAGTTATGAAATGAATATAGTAACCAATTAGGTTTTTACTTCTGCTTAGAATTTTTTTTAAGGAGCCTATCCATTGTATATCCAAGCTAACATAATCAGTTTAACAGACCTTGATGAGTTTGGAGAAAGCAATAGACCGGTAAATCCTGTCTATCTCCCTGTAGGACCTTATCAAAAGACTATCTTGAGCCTTGGTGAGAAAAATCACAGAAAAACCCACATTAGGCAGAGCATCGCTTTTCCATTATCTCATACATACCAAATGCTGTTCTGATCCTGCTTGTGTTTACATAATAAAGTGGGTCAAAGGAATTCATTGCGATCATAAAGGGCAAGAGAAATGCTAGAGGATAGCAACCCAGTAGCTGCTAGACTTAATGGAATGGAAAAAAATTGAAATTTAACCTATGAGTCAGTAAATCAACCATTTAGATAGTTCTGGACCAGTAAGTATGGCAAGACATTTGTTTAATTTAGTACAGACTAAGAACTGAACAGGATGTACCAGAAAAGCCACACACAGAAAATAAAAGAGTTGGTATATGCACATATATGTGATGTGTTATGTGTATGTGTGTATTGTGTGAGCATCTGTGGTGTGTATGCATGAAAGTATAAGTTCACTGACATATATCTGCATAGTTGTGATTGATGGAAATCATTTAGAGTCACTCTGTTAATTGTGTTAAGTGATGAGCATTGCAGACTAATAGTTAAAAAAGACTCAATTGCTTTTTCTCATGTCATATCAGTGGGCTGTAAAATACTGAGGTAACAAATGTCATTGAGATTTTACTGTAATATGGGAGAAGACCGAGCAACATGGAGCTTGAAATATAAAGTACTATACTGTAGTCTTATAAAAGAATATGTCATGCATTAGCTTGTGATCACTAATAAAATTTCTACTGAGAGGAAAAGAAAAAGATACCATGCCTATATTCAAAGTCCAAATGGAGCTTACACCTCAATTACACTGTTTGGTTGTGAGGCCTGAAGAGTAAGCCAATTGTTACATAGCACTTCTTGGAAGGACCATTGTCTTACTCTGATTAAACTCTCGTAGGTAAGGTCACTCATGTGCTGCAAAATGTCACTCAGACCATCATGAGCTTCTAGAGAAATAAAACTTCTAAAAAGAGGTATGTAAATGAACTCAACAGAACATCTGGGGAGGGGAATCCCATTACCTAAAAACTCAGGGTAGCCTTGAGTTGATTTTCATCATACAGTGAAGACGAAAAAACCACAATGTTAAAGGCTAACTTCCCTTTGTTATATCTTTCCACTTCACAAAGACATATGGCATCATGCACAGAACTGAGGCTGGAAAGTTCTACATCTAGCTGCCTTCAGAAACATTGGTAGGCTACCCTGATTGTATGGTTGGTCAAGTTAGAGTGACTAACTTCAGTGAAGGAAAGTAGTATATATAATAGTTCTATTTTGGTTTGTCGGCAGGAGGAGACTAGGTTCAGAGTATTTTGGGGGATCTGAAAAATTTCTAAAGGAGTAAGTCACATTATTAATGAAAGTATTGGTTTCAAAACTTATTTCCCCAAATAACCATATATAAATAAATGACTGGGCTCTAAGAATACGCTAACAAGAAGATATGGAGTTTATCATGCCATGGTCTGAGTCAGTACTAGGCACTGACAATAAATCCAAAGAATAAATAGCTGGATACAGTAATACCAGGTGAATTCTACTTGTGCAAAATACGTTCACGGGGAGTACTACTATACAGCAGGTTTGTCAGCGTCCTGCTGAGCACAGCATCCTATGAGATGTTGACAGCCATCCTGAGGCAAAAGTTTGAGAAAATTATGTACTATAATACCCCTGTCCACCTACTGGGACCAGAAACCTTGAATTCCACTAGTCGAGGAAGAAATAAATGAAGGACAAAGGAAAAAATGGTACTAACATGAAAATCAATTCCACCTGCCTCCCTCCACCACCCAAAAGGGGAGCCCTGCAGCAGTCCTGCATGTTAACGGACACATAAGGTCTCCTTATTCCTCCTCTGGAGCAGTTCCTGATAAGCTACCTAGAATCCCCAAACAAGGAAACATTGCAAAGAAGAAAAGGGCCAGGGGTAGTGTTGTCAGATAAAATATAATTTGCCAGTTAAATTTGAATTTCAGATATAGAATGAATAGCATTTTAGTATTCATTCTAAGCATGTCCCAAATATTGAGTGAGACCCACTTACACTAAAAAAAATAAAATTTATTGTGTATCTTAAATTCGAATTGAACTGTGTCCTCTATTTTTATTTTTGAGATCTGGTAGACCCCAGCCAGAAGGCATACCTCTTCTGTCAGTTTCAGAACAGTGCTCAACACAAAAAATTTTATGAGGCTCAAGACATTCAAAAAAATGGGTTGCTGTAGGATTATCATGAAATCTGTTTACCAAAAGAACTCAAAAGATTCATGAGCATAGCTAGAAATGAGGGAATGAGATGAGGAGACAGATCATCTTGAAATACAGCTGGAGTGGGTGAAGCAGTATTTCTGAGCAAAGCTTTCTGGCTGAGGGAGGTTAACAAGCAGAGTAACAGATGACAAAAGGTTTTTCGAACAATGGCTGAGGTTCTAATAAAAAGATTAACTTTGTATGTGCACAGCAGAGAAAGGCTTATTGTTTCCAATTGTGGCCTTTCCCATAATAGCCACTCCCCCACCTAAGCATATATACTGATTGCAGTAAATATTAACAACATAATCATAAACATGAAGACTAGTGAAACCTAAGTGCAGTAGGAGCAAAGTGGTAAATTCTGGCTTGGGTTGTCAGAGCAATGGATAGACGTTTTATAAAAATCATGTCTTATGCTACAAATAAAGTCAGGGTTTATCTATCATGTTTCCAAAATACATTCCCTCCTGAACACACTGACAGAAACCATTTTCATCTTTGTTGGTATAAATCCCAGAAAATCATATTTGAAAAAGGAAGTGCTGATAGAATTCTCAGACTCCAGGGTGAAGGTAAGTGATGTAGCTTGGTGCAATTATTGTCTCTCGTCGCAAGATGAAGTCTGATTATGTTAGGGCCATGGGAAGCAACAGAGTTAAAACTGTCAGACAGAAGGTTTAAGGATTCTCAGTTCTGTGCCTGACCCAAATTAAACAGACCAGTAAAAGGAGTCTTCTTGATTCAATTCTATTTCTCTTACTTTATGTCTCCATGTTACCTCCAGAGGGGGTTCAGGGGAGGCCTCTGAATGGTGAAGACATATTTAGGAGTTTACAATTTAGGAAATACAATACCAAATTTATAGATATCTGACATAGGAATGACCCATATCTTCAAAGCCACAAAATTACTGCCACCGATGCTAGAGCAGCCCACAAGTCGATGCCCCCAGCCCTAGGAAAGCTGCTGCTACTGCTGGAATCAACCAGAACCCTATCAACAGAAGAGGATATGGGGGCCATATCAACCGCCTTCCCACAATATTGGGAAAACTCTCACTGAAAGAGATTTTCCAAAACCTTTCCAACCCTTTCCATGATGTATCTTTATCCTAACCTCACAGGGTCCTGTGATTTCATTGGAGCGGAAAATTCCAGAAGCCATCTGATCTTTCCCTCACCCCAATTCCAACACATCATCCAGGGAGAGTTCATTTCAAAGGGAATCTGTAGAAGCATACTATTTAAAAACCAATAAGAGACTGAATCTTCTACACTCACTGGGCCTGTAGCCTCAAGAATAATCAATCCTACCATGACTTTTATCCCTGTCATCTTTGGCCACCCACAAAATGCAAGCCCCTCCAGGCAACTGTCATCTCACATGTTATTCTTTACCTCCTTGTCCTACCTCTATCTCATCTCGCCCATTCCTCCTTCCACTTCTAGCCTTCTTGAGAATCTGTCCTACTTCACCCTCTGGACCCCACATTCCATTGTTAATTAGTCTCTCCCACATGCTCAATGTTCTCGAACATCTCCTTCACCTCTTTCTCTTCACCAAAATCTGACATTTTCCTAAAGGAAAACTGCCTTATCTGGAGCCGTCTCAAGTAGGGGGTGTTCATTCTCCTACAATATAAATACCAGAAGGGCCAAAGATAGTATTGGCCTTCTTCTGACTCACAAATACCATTTTAAAATCATTATTGTTTAATGGCAAGGCCAACATTTTTCCTCTTTTGAGATTTTTGCCACTAGTCCTGCTCTCTCTGATTCTAAAATTTAAGGCTACTCAGTATACATTGGTCCAATGAGTGAATAACCACCCGGCTACCATAAGCAGATTTGTGCTTCTGGCTCAGGGTTTTCTTTTCCATCCCGTTTCCTGCCAATACCCTGAATGACTTCAACATCACAGAGAAACTCCATTTTACAATCTTAGCCTCAAAGTGAGGCTACCTCCAGTAATCTGTGTGACCATTCCTGGCTCACTTCCTTACCTCCTACTCTTCAATCTAGTACAGGGAGCTTTTTGCCTCCACACTCTTTGAAATTGCTTTGGCAAATGTCACTGATCGCTTCCCATCCAAATCCAATAGACTTTGTAGTTCTCATATAACTTGACTACTCTGCAACATTCGATACTGTTAACCACATCCATCTTCTTGAAACTCAATCTTTAGCCTGGCTTCTGAGATCTCACTCTCTCTTGACTCTCTCTTGCCTCTCCCAATTCTCCTTTGTTAGTTCTTCTGCTTTGGACTACTCCATTAATACTGCAGATCCTTAGTGTTCTGCCATTTGTCCTTTTTTCCTTGCTAACCATCTCTTTGGATTACCTTATCCTCTCTCATGGCTACAAGTCTATGATCCATATTTCTAATTAACTTGTCTTGAGCATTAAAGTTATGTACTTAATTAGTTTAGACTCCTATCTATTATTTGTTCTCAACATATCCATAATTAAACTAATAAACTTTCCCTTCAAACCTGCTTCTCTTCATGTATTCACTGCCTTGGTAAATGGCACCATATCCACTCAGAAACCTGAGAATTATCCTAGATCATTCTTTCCATTCTAATCAGTTGCAAATCAGTCCTCCTTCCTATGTACCTTTTACACATTTCTCATATTTTCAATTCCTACTGTGGCTGGTTTGATTCAGGCCCTAATAATTTTTTATCTTGAGTGCCACCTCATCCTAGCTACCTTCCTTCTAGTTTCCAGTTACTTAGTACATTGCTCTCAGTTGATCTTTCTTTAACAGAACTCTGACCACATTACTCTCCTGTTATAAAGCCATAATGGCTCCCCACTGCCAAAAAAAAAAAAAGTTCTAAATTTGAAAGCATGGCTTATAAACTTCTCATGAGCCAGTCCTTTTTTCAGATTTATTTCTTGCTAAACACTATCCTATCCATATAAACCCTGTAATCCAGCCAACGCAGATGTTTGAACCTCACAAACATACTTTTCTTCCTCCTCTATTCATTCTGCCAGACATAAATGTAATGACTCTTTGAATATTTTATTCAAATGCTTCCTCTCCCATGCAGGCTTTCCTAAACCTACCCAGGAAAAGTTGACCAGTACTCTTCCATGTTCTATGGTACCCTCTATGCATGTTCACCACAGGTCCCTCTGCTAGATTGAAAACCCTTTAACAGGTGCTAGGTCACATTCATCTTTTAATTTACAATTCTTAGCACAATGCCAACTAAATAGCCTAAATTCAGTGAATGCTGCTAATTAAATGAATTAATAGTAGCCCTTGCTCCTTCAGCTAGGAATAGTGTTTCATGTTCCTCAGAGCCTCTGCAGTAGAATGTCTTCCATTCTCCACTTCATCTAGAATGGCACAGTACTTCACACGTTCTAGAGAGTAAATATATAATTGGTGAAAGAGAAACATTTTATTGCCATGTCTGGAAAGACTGCATGTGTATATGCATACATGCATGCATGCATGTGTGTGTGTGATTATATATATATATATATATAGAGAGAGAGAGAGGAGAGAGAGAGAGAGGAAAGAGGCAGAAAGAATACCTTCTGTTTCTCTGCTGACAGGGTGATAAGACATGGGTCCTTGGCATCCCACATAGGAATGCAGAATATATTTTGTCATGGAAACAATGCTAAAAATAGTGACTACACAATTCCTATAATAATTTGGCTTTATGGGTCACAATACCATAGAGCTACATCATGGGTAATAAAGTTATATAATTCAGTTAAATTAAGGACTACATTGGTATTTTAGGTGTTGTGGAAAACTTACTACCTGTGGTGCATACTGTGAAATGCCATCTAGATATCTCTTAAAGAATTAAGGACCTTAAGAATAAAATACCTAGGGTTTCCAGGCAAGATCGTGAAGTAGATAAATGCTGTCCTTGCCTCCTCTAATGACCACATCAAAATTACAGCTAAACTACAGAACAAAAATCATTGAAAATTGACTAAAGTCTAGCTGAACAGAAGTCCTACAACTGGGGACATATAGAAGAAACCACCTTGAGACTGGTAGGAAGGGTGGAGACACAAAATGAACTGGTCCAACACTTGCGTGTGGCAGTTAAAAATCACAAATTATATCTCCACTGCGGAGGTCCTCCCTAGAGGAATGAGGGGTCCCAGCTTCACACCGAGCTCCCCAGCCCAGGGTTCTAGTGCCAGGGAGAGAAGACCCCACAAAATCTGGATGTGAAAAATCAGCAGAGATTGTGACTGAGACAGAGAGCTGCTGAAGTCTTAAAGGGGAGTGCATGGACTTATCCACTGATGAACTCACTTGTTCTGAGCTCCAGTGCTGAGACAGCCGCTCAAAAGGCATCAAGGACATACAGGGAGAAAATGAATTGTCTGGCTTCAGGGCAAGAGCTGGAGGGGCAGCTTTCTCCCAGATAGAAGTGTTGGTAGAAGCCATCGTTTCTTTGTTGAGCTCTCCCCCTCTGGGCATGCAAAAGCAGGCAGCCACCATATCTGAGTCTCCATCAGCCTGGCTAGCAGTGGTTGCCAGGCCTGATCATTTCCTGAGATCCCACTCCACCCGACTTGTGGGTCCATCCAAACTGCTTCCAGTTCTTTTCTATACAAATGGCCTGTCTTGGCTCATGCTATGGACTTTCATAAAATCTCTCAAAGGTTCACAAAAGCCAAACAAACAGCATCAGGCCTTGGCATGCCTTGTACCTCTTGCTCAGTAGCTCCATTCATGGCATTAGCAGCAGCCAGCCTTGGTTAGTGGCTTGGCCTCTCGAGTCACCTCCAAGCCCAGCATGGGTGTGGGCCATCTGCAGATTGTTTGGTGGACTCATGCTAGATGGATCTACGCTGTGACTGAACTTGGCCTGTGGTGGGGCCCTTCCCAGGAGGTCCTGGGCAGCATGCCCGGTGGCTAGCTTCAGACTGAGCTGGAGCACCACTTGGAGGTGCATCCAAAGATGACACACCCAAAGGGCAGACTTGGAAGGCACCAGAGCCCTGCTAAAGTAAATACTGCTCTGTAGGGTGAGCACCTGCACAACAGTTCCTTCACTGTAGTCACCTGCCAGTACTCACGACCAATCAGCCCAAGGGTCAACCTCTCTCATTGACATGCAAACAGCAACCAAGGCTCAACCACAACAAGAGGGCACACACAACCTATGCAAGGAACACACGTGGAGCACCCAGCTCAGGTGACCAGGGAGACTGTGCCACTGGGCCCCAGAGGATACCTACTACATAAGGCCACTCAACTAAAACCAGGAGATATAGCAGCCCTACCCAATACATAAAAATAAACACAGGGAAGCAGCCAAAATGGGGAGACAAAGAAACATATCCCAAATGATGAACAGAACAAAGCTCCAGAAAAAGAACTACATAAAATGGAGACAAGCAATTTATGAGATGCAGAGTTCAAAACGCTGTTTATAAGGATGCTCAATGAACTTAGGGGAAGAGTAGATGAACTCAGTGAGAACTTTAACAAAGAAATAGAAAATATGAAAAAGAATCCGTCAGAAATGAAGAATACGATGACAAATAAAGAATACATTAGAGGGAAGCAATAATAGATTAGATGAAGAGGATCAAATCAGTGATTTAGAAAATACAGAAGAAGAAAACACTCAGCCAGAACAGCAACAAGAAGAGAGTCCCCTCCCCTCATGAAGCTAGTTTAAGAAGCCTCTGGGATAGCATCAAGCGCAACAACATTTGCATTATAGGTGTACAAGAAGGAGAAGAGAGAGAGCAAGAAATTCAAAATTACTTGAAGAAATAATGATGGAAAACCTCCCTAACCTGGTGAAGAAAACAGACATACAAGCCCAAGAAATGCATAAAGTCCCACATAAGATGAACACAAAGGGCCCACACCATGACACATCATAACTAAAATGTCAAAGATTAAAGCAAAGAGAGAATCTTAAAAGCAGCAAGAGAAAAGCAATTAGTTACCTACAAGGGAGCTCACATAAGACTGACAGATGATTTTCAACAGAAACTTTGAGGGCCAGACGGGATTGGCACAAAAATATTCAAAGTGATGAAAAGCAAGGACTTACAACCAACATTACTCTACCAGCAAAGCTATCATTTAGAATAGAAAGACAGATAAAGAGCTTCTCAGACAAGAAAAAGCTAAAGGAGTTCATCAACACCAAACCACTATTAAAAACAATGTCGGACTTCTTTTAAAAGAAGTAGAAGGGAAAAAATGATTTAAAATAGAATAAAAAAATGGAAATAAATATATATCTCAATAATTGCACTAAATGTAAATGGATTAAATGCTCCATTCAGAAGATAGGATTGCTGAATGGATAAAAACAAACAAACAAACAAACAAAAAACAAGTTTCCTTCAAGAGATCCACTTTGGATTGAAAGGCACACAGACTGAAAGTAAAGGATAGAATAAAGACATTCCATGAAAATGGAAACAAACAAACAAACAAAAGCTAAGGTAACAATAATTATACCAGACAAACTAGACTTTAAACAAAGGCTCTAATAAGAGACAACGAAGGACCCAGTAACCCCATTTCTGGGTATATATCCAAAGAAACCCAAAACACTGCTTTGAGGGGACATATAAATTCATATATTCATTGCAGCATTATTTACAATATCAGATATGGAGGCAACCTGGGTGTCCATCAATGGATGAATGGATAAAGAAGAGGTGGTACATATATACAATGGAATATTACTCAGCCATAAAAAAGAAAAATCTTGCCATCTACAATATCATGGATGGACATAGAGGGTATTATGCTGACTGGAGTAAGTCAGACAGAGAAAGACAAATGCCATATGACTTCACTTACATGTGGAACCTAAACAAAACAAAAAAAAGAAACAGACTCATAGATACAGAGAACATTTTGATAGTAGCCAGATGAGCTGGAGGAGGGGAGTTAGTGAAAAAGGGGACAGAATTAAGAAGCACACATTGGTAATTACAAAATAGTCACGGGAATATAAAGTATAGCATAAGGAATATAGTCAATAATATTGTAATAGCTATGTTGACATCAGATGGGTATTAGATTTATTGGGGTGATCACCTCATAATTATATACATGTGTAATCACCATGTTGTATAACTGAAGCTAATGTAATATTATATGCCAACTATAATTGAAAAATAAAAATAAGTTATTGAAAAAATAATAAAATATCTAGGAATAAATTTAACCAAGGAAGTGAAAAATTTGTATACAGAAGACTATAAGACATTAATGAAAGACCTGAAGAACAGAAATAAATGGAAAGATATTCCATGGATTGCAAGAATCAGTGTTGTTAAAATGTCCAAAGTGATCTACAGATTCAATGCAATCCTTATCAAAATTCCAATGGCATTTTTCAAAGATATAGAATAATCCTAAATTTTTATGGAGTCAAAAAAATCCCAAATAGCCAAAGCAATCTTGAAAGAACAAAAAGCTAGAGGCTTCTCATTCCCTGATTTCAAAGTATTACAAAGTGATAGTAATTAAAACAGTATGGCATTGGCATAAAAATAGACACATAGATCAATGCAACAGACTCGAGAGTGTAGAAATAAACTCATGCATATATAGTCAATTAATTTATGACAAAGAACCAAGAATATACAAGGGAAAGGATGGTCTTTCAATAAATGAAATTGGAAAGTCTGGACAGTCACATGGAAACAAATGAAACTTGATTTCTATCTTACACCATATATAAAAATTAACTCAAAATAGATGAAAGATTTGAATGTAAGATCTGAGACCATAAAACTCTTAGAAGAAAACATAGGCTGTTAACTACAAGACATAGGTTTTGGCAATGCTTTCTTGAATCTGACACCAAAAACAAAAACAAAAACAAAAAAAAAAAAAAAAAAAGTAAGTGGAAAACATCATGCCAAAATGCTTCTGCAAAGCAAAGAAAAACCAGTAATGAAATAAAAAGGCAAACTACTAAATGAGAGAAAATATTTGCAAATCATATATCTGAGAAGGGGCTAATGTCCGAAATACATAAAATACTCATACAACTCAATAGCAAACACACACACACACACACACACACACACACACACACACACAATAATTTGATTTACAAATGAGTGGAAGACCTGAACAGATATTTTCTCAAAGAAGATATACAAATGGCCATCAGGTACATGAAAAGGTACGAAACATCATTAATTATCAGAGAAATTCAAATTAAAACCACAATGAGATATCACCATACATCTGTCAGAATGGCCATTATCAAAAAGACAAGAAATAACAAATGTTCGTGAGGATGTGAACGAAGGGGACCCCTGGTGCATTGTTTGCATTGTTGGTGGAAATGTAAATGGTGCAGCTACAATGGAAAACACTATGGAGGTTCCTCAGAAAATTGAAAATAGAACAACCATATGATTCAGCAATTCCACTTTTAGGTATTTATCCAAAGAAAATGAAAATACTAACTCAGAAAGATATATGCATCCCCATGTTCATCGCAGCATTTGTAATAGCCAAGAGATAGAAAAAACTTAAGTGCCCATTGATGAATAAAATGGAAAAAAATTTGTGATACTCACATAACATACAATGAAATATTATTTAGCCATAAAAAGAATGAAATCTTGCCATTTGTCACAATGTGGATGGACTTTGAGGGCATTATGCTTAGTGAAATAAGTCAGACAGAAAAAGACAAATACCATATGATCCCTCTCATATGTGGATTCCAAAAAACAGAAAATGGGATACAGAGAAGAGATTGGTGAATGCCAGAGGTGGGGGTTGAAGAAGGATGGTGGGAGAAATAGCATTTAAGGAAAAAAAAAAAAAAACCAAAAGAATGAAGGATTTATTCCTCTAGCTGCTGGGAGCACATTGACCCTATTTAAAGATTTTCTCAGCTGTAAAAAAACTGCCCTTTTAAAGCCATGCCACCTTCTAGGGCAGGCCCATATCCAATGACCGATGGACATGAGTTTAGAAAGGCCCTGTCCCCTTACCTGAATGGGAGATGATTCTGAAAGGCCTACTCAGCTCCAGAGGCCCTGAAGCCTTTGTCAGGACTGCATCGCAGCTCAGCTTCTCCCTCTGCCAAGTTCTGCTCTCATTTCCACAGATCTTGGTCTCAAGGACCCTCCCCAATAAACATTTAACTCAGACTTTAATTCCCAGGGAACTCAGCCTACTTTTATATGGGGAAATAAAACGTGAGCTCAACATAATCAACCGAAGAATTAATTTTTGAATGTAGTGTTCAGTAAAATGAAAGTTACCTGTGTTCTGACACAAACCTCATATTTACGATCTTGCATCCTAGAGCCAAAAGATAGGGTTCCCATGCCCAAGACCATCCTTTACTTTTCTATTGCATACAATAAATCACTTAGGGCAATTGATCTTCTATAATTGTTTGCTTAGAGTACTCTGTCAGACCTGAGTGGAGTACCTTCCCCTAGCAATTTTTGAAAGGAGACTTGAAGGTATCACTCCTATTTGAAGAATTAATTTGCTTGAGTAGACATATCTAATCTACTTTATGGACATAAGTGAAAGAAACATGGCCAGTCTTTCTCCCCAAGCTTCAGGACAAGATAAGAACCATAGCATTATCCCAGAATATGATTTTTCCTACAACAGGGTGGGGGAAGGGAGATGTTGGCCTGCATTTTACCTGTTGCTCTTGTGATTCTAGAACAATGCTCATTCATACTGATGAAAATAAATACACAGGCAAACAACACAATATATGCAACCTTTTTCCCCTTTCAGGTTCATTCCTCTATCATCTTCTCACTGTCATCAGCAGATCTCTCTTCTAAGTCACTTCACTGAGCACTTGGTTTCCAGGTTCATGGTCTTCCTTTACATATCTAACCTAGCAATTTTAATAGGCAATTTTAATGTTCATAGGGAATAGGTATCCATTTTACCAAACTATTTTTCTGCCTCTTTGATTCCTCTAATTCTTTGACTCCTCCCCACATTTGGAATCTGTGTTCTCTTTCCTGGCTATACTGTTTTCCTCAAAGGT
Organism: Eonycteris spelaea; assembly: GCA_003508835.1. Lineage (NCBI taxonomy): Eukaryota > Metazoa > Chordata > Mammalia > Chiroptera > Pteropodidae > Eonycteris > Eonycteris spelaea. The sequence continues at coordinate 4,460,184 of PUFA01000069.1, forward strand.
GTGGAATTGATGGCTGACTGGACTATGGTTTTGCTGGAACCCTCAACTATCTAGGCCCTTTTCTCGAGCATTAATTATACTTAAAGACAGCTTTAGCGATCTATTTATCTCCCCCACTACATTAAAAAAATCCTGAGGTGCTCATAGATGGTGACTTCCAAAATAGAAAGATAGGTAAGGCATATGGGCTGATGGGTATCTGCTGAATCTAAATATCAGAAGGTGAGTCCCATCTAAAGCCATGCCACTTTCCTTTAGAAAACACACTGACTTCTATTTGTTTGTTTACTTTTTAAGTTTAATGATCTTATTGGAATCACAAAGATGATCAGATAAAACAAACATTTAGAAGTGGGTATGAGCCTTGATTTCGAACCTAACAGCAGAAACCTTTTCTTTCTTTCTCTTCTCTCTCTCACCGCCCCCTCCTTTCTCTCAAAATGCTTCAAATAGGAGGGATGTAAAGATACATTTCTCAGAGGTAGCACTTGGAGAAAACCTTGGCTAACTGGTCAGTACTATGCTCTGCAGAAGTGAGATTGGCCATAGAGTTATAGAGAAGGAAAGATTTATTTACCAACTGCCTCTTTAATTGCATTTATGGAAAAATGCAAAGATGAAAGTGGTCAGTTTCAAAAGTGAGGTAAACTGGGTCATGAGAAAACTTGAAATGCAAAGAGGTGAGCATTTGAGGCATACAACAAAGCAAAACTGGAAAGGATCTCAGAAAAATCTCATTTCTGTTCTTTTTCTCTAGTTGGTTAATGAGTGAGTTTTACCTCCATGGACTTCTTCTTGAGCTTTTCTTTTCAACTTAGTGGAGGATTGAGTATATCAAACCTTTATAATAGTAGCTTTGGTCTAGAGAGCAATCCTGTGAACAGGAGTAAAGCAAACTCAAGGAACCGACTCAGGGTTTGAAGACGCATCCCAGAGAAGCACCAGCTACTCTGTTCTTTTGCCTCTGCCTGAAGCTGCATCCTCAGTGCCAGGGAAATTTAGAAAGCCAGGAAGAAGGTGAAACAGAGTTGTCCCTAATGCTTGAAGAACTGCAGTGGGCTCCCTCTGTAAGAGCTCTTCTTGTTCCTTGCCTCTTCTCTGTTTCCATAAACTCTCAGCTTGGACTATTATATTTCCTAAGCCATTTACTCAGGTCTCCAGGAGCCTCATCTCCAACATACCCTAAAGATTTCTTCCAGAAAATCCTCCCCGGAGCACAATTATCACCATGGCCCCCGCTACTTTAGTGATTTCCTTGCAACCAAATGAAGAAAATTCCCTGGCTTGGCATTCAAGGGTTTTCATAATGTGGCCCTACTTAATCAATAAAAAAATGTAAAAATTTAAAACAATATGAAAACACAGAATGTTAAAAGGGGAAGTTTCCTTCTATTCTTCTTCTCTCTCTCTCTCTCTCTCTCTCTCTCTCTTCTCTCTCTTTGAAGCAACCATCTTAATAATTTCCCACTCATTTTTGCAGTCTTATTTCTTCTGACTTCCTGTATATCTCCAAGGCTCCAGCTAACCGAATATCCCTGCCAACTCTACACATTTTTCCTTACTTTCCTGTTACCACATCATCGCTCGTAATATTCTTTAAACCTGGAATGTTTAGAATGTTCTTCCCTCAATCTTAGAATTTCCAAATTTTGCCAATCCTTTGAGACCTAGCTTCCATGTCACTTGCTCTTGCAATGCTCTTCCCGATCTGCGTATTAAAATTCTTCCATCATGCTTTGAATTCTCATAGCATTTTTTCTAGCTCCTGCTTATGGCACTTGTTATTTTATTTTCTGCTCTTTGGGTAAGCCAGCCTGCTCTACTTAAATGTAAGCTCCAGAGCCAGACACTATTTTTCAGTTCAGCTCCGTATCCGCTATGACTTGTATCCTTGGACCTTCCATGGACATAGTGGACATTTAACAAATTTTCTTGAAGTGAGTAAGAGAAAAGAGCCCAGAACTATGGCTTTGGTTTAAATTTACCTTTTAAAATTCCAGTGACACTACCTGTGATGACTGTGTTCCCTTAGCATCTCAAACAGTTAGAGGATGTGGTGAGTCATCAGGGGCTTTCGGAATACTGATGGGCTTCATGTGGCGGTTTAGAACTTAGAGTCAGAGAACTGACACAGAAAACAAAACGAAACAAAAAAAAAAACACCAAACAACCCCCAAACAAAAGAACAACAGCAATAACAAACTAAAAAAGAGAAAAACAACCCCAAAACTAAAATAACAAGCAACTATAAAATCCCTGCTATTGTAAAGAGAACAATATGACTCTTTTTAAACCGTGGAGCTAAATAATTCCTTCCATTTCATTATTTCAATAAAACCAAAACCAAAAGAACAACAAAAAGCCCCAAGGTCTCTAACCTTCCTTTGCTTTGGCAGGCTGCTTGCACCTTGAGTCTGCAGGACTCTCTAACAAACCATGAGTTCAGTTTCATTTTCTTTTAACATGAGAAATTTGAAAGGAGTCATTTTTAGCATAAAGTAGGGGTAAATGGAAGAAAGGGGAGGGCCATCAAAAAGGTGAGACAGTTTCACAACAGTCTCAGAATGGAAGATAGACAAATTTACTTGCTTTCTGCATTACCAACACCCCCAGGAATGATTAATAGGAATTGACAACACCTACCTAAGGCAGAAGAAATACTTTCAAAACAACACGCTTATTAATTTTCTGTATTTGGTTTAGAGTACACAAGCTTCTTGCATATAAAATAATGTAATAATAAAAGCCTAATCAGCTGCAAGGATCTTAAACATTGTAACAAACTATCCCATTACCTGTTACTTTGCAGCATTGATTCATCTCCAGCAATTTTCATCCTGTCTGTAGTTTTGCCAAAAAATAAAATCAATCCCCCATCAATTCCTCCTCCAAATGCTTAGATTACTATCATCCATTTGTGAGCCTGCTCTTATTTAAAGTTATTGCTAGAACTATATCCAATGACAGTTAAAACAACTTAAAAGAACCCTTTCAACTGTAAGGCTTTTCTCCAAAACTCTTTTACCTCATTTGTACTTGGACTTTACAAACAATTTCCATTATTTTTTCAGTGATTTTTCTATTCAAGTAAATTTAATTCATTCTCCAAACAAAACTATAGTCCGCCTCAATAGAAGTATCAAGGGAGGAAAAGAGTTACTGCAAGTTGACTATAATTATGAGTTAGGAAAGAGAGATTATGAGATGCTGTGGGGAAGAAGAATTATGAGAAGACAGATGGTGTGGGCAAGAGAAAATGGAAATTGAAAAGGTCTGCCACATAGCAAGGGGCTGGGCAGTGATATCCGAGGCCATTTCTCCACAGAAACATGGTGAGTGTCTTTGGAGAAGGCCAGTAAACGGAGTTTCTTCCACCATGAGCCTAGTGTCTAACATGGGCATTAATTGTGACTTTTCATTTCAGCAGAGATGCCAATGTTCTGTTCTCTACAGCCAAAATGCCAGTTGTAGGGCCAAGGGAGGTGTTCCTACCTGCATGAAGAGCCTCCCCAGCCACCCAGAGACCAGGTGGCTGATCTTTATCCTTTAGTAACCAAACCCCATTCACTCTACCTTCTAAATGCTTCTGATCCCCCCACCTCTCTCTGATCATCCTCATCCTTTGGCCTGGACTACTACACTATAAGACCTCCTAACTGTTCATGCAAACTTTGTGTTCTTTGTCAGTCTGTCCTGCACATGTTACTCGACCTGTCTTTCTGGTCTCTCACACCCCAAATCCCAATCATTCCAGATTTTTCACCTCCTAAAATAAAACGCTCCTTTCCACCACAAAGGCCCTGAAAGCTACTCGAGTGATTCCTTCTGTTTGTAATATTCCTCCTAGTCACACTTTCACCATCAGGCCCCTTTTGGGAACTTTCACACCTAAACTTGAGGTAAGGTTCCCTGGTATGTGCTCCCTCAGTAATACAATGGTGTATTTTGTAATGAATCATTCAAGGCTCTCTTCTCTGTCAGTCTGTAAGTGCTCTGAGGTCAGAGATTGTGTTTGTCCACGTACATCCTCATCTGTAACATGGGATGAAACAAGAGCCTATAGGATAAGGATTATATGAGTTAGTTCAAACAGAGAACTTTGAATAGTATCTGACATGCATAAGGACTACGTAAGCTTTAGCTATAATAATAATTAGATAGTACTGAGAATAAAACTGTACTAAATAAATATGTTGATTGAATAAAGAAATGAATAAATTGATGGATGAACTAATGAATGCACAAATCCAGAGGGCCTCTTTTTTCCCCCAACTAGTTGTTATCCATGACAGAGTATGAGAATGCTGTACAGAAAACAATCAGAGAGAGGAATTGCTTTTCCATGCCTATAGCCACCACGATAACTGGTGAAAAATAGCACTTTTGGTTTCCTGTGATTTTGAATTTACCTTACCACATTACTAAAAAAATATTCAAAGCAAAAAGATTTGGAATGAAGAGATAAAGGGGGTCAAATATATAGTGATGGAAGGAAATTAGACTATAGGTAGGGAGCATGCAATAGAGTACGCAGATGTTGAATTATAATCTTGCACACCTGAAAATGATATAATGTTATGAACCAATGTTATCCCAATAAATGTAACTTAAAAAAAGATAAAGGGATATAATATCGTGAAATATACTTCCGAACTTCTCAATTTTGTCCTTATTAACTAAAAAGTGTTTTCTTAATGAATACCACACTCTAATTATTCCCAAGCTAAATCCTTTAGAAAACCATGTCAGGTCACCCATCCCAACAAATGTTTATACAGAAAATTTCAACCTGTATTGCTAAAAAGAAAAGCTTTCTACTCCTTTGTTTTAGTACATTCCATACTCCAGATTCCTCGATGTCTTCAAGAGAAAGGCATCAGGTACATTACCATGCATCGTGCCTGCTGGTCTAATAGAAAGAGAAAAGTGCACAAATCCAGCTGGGCTTCTAGTGTGGTTCTGTAGTTGTGGTACTGATGCACTTACCAAAAGCTACAAATGGGCAAGGAGTCCCTGAGTTGGCACAACTCTGCAAAATTATCTGACAAAATTTTGTGCATTTATTGTCCTTTAAGGCAGACTGTGATAGTAATTTTAAGTTATTTTACTGCAGATAGCACACTTGAATTTAGAAATAAGCACTGTGTCATCACATCAGTAACATAACATCTGTTGTTATTCTTTTCCTCTTAAATCAGGGGAAAGTTTGTTCCTATCTCTAAAGTCAGGTTGTTCCTATCTCTAAAGTCACTTTTTCTACTGTTGCCCTGGACCCATCATCTATTTCTGCCTCTGATCTCAGTGACAATTCAGACTTTGTTTTTTTTCTGTCCAGCCATCACTTTTAGAAATAGATTTGGTAGTTATAAAAATTCTAACAAATAAATTGATAGAGACTTCATACTTACATATTTAAAACTAAAGGATGCTATACTGAATTCCATTATGAGGAATGAAGAGTACTGGAAGTTTTTTTTTTTGAGGATGGATGAACATTACCTTTTTTTGTTCTTGTTGTTATTGTTGCTACAGCAGCAGTGGCTGTGGCTACAACTACAAAACCTCAAGAAATATAATAATATAAAAATGATAAGAATTACAATGATGATGACTTAGAACAATAAAACTATGATTGTTTCCTTTTTTGCTTTTCATATAGATATATAATTTATGATAGTCTATGGTTTCTATTTAAAATTATGTAATTTATATTTACAAATAAATATCACTAACCTGTTTTTCTGTGGAGCAAACTGGATCTGTACCCAACAGTGCTGGAGTCATGGACTTGTGTGGGAGCTGAGGATGGCAAAGTCCTCGGATCTTCGGGGTTCCCGGGTGGGAAGGGTGAGCTCTGTGAGTTTCTGAATTCATTTCTATCCATGCTAGATAAGTGAAGAGCATCCTGAGCTTTCTTCTTTTCCTTCTTTAACATAGTGACCAGAATATCTGAGACTTGACTTAAGGATTTAGTGACTCGTGCTAGATTATAATGATCAGAACATGAATGTTTCAAATGAGATTAATATTCTCTATAATATTTACTATTTGTCACATGGGAAAGACTAAAGGAAGTCTTCAATTTCCTGAAGTCACAGATAGAGTTGTGGACAGTTTAGGAGCCTGCTGGTCTTTCAATAAGGAAAAAAACAGTAAACTCAAAGTTCTTTAAAATGTCCGGATTTTAATCAATTAAGCCTAAATTGTTTTTAAGTTTTATAAAAAGTAAAATGAACACTGAGTAGTAGTCAATGAGTAAATCAGAATTTAATCCAGGAAGCTGCTCAGGAGGAATGGAGGAAGAGAAAGCCAGAACCTCCCAGCTGGCAGAATGACCAGACCAATCCTGGTGGCGGAAGCAACCCCCAGCACCCGGCACATGCTTAGTTACAGTGCACTGAAATGGGGATTTAAAGTCACTTTTTAAAAAGTATCTAATTTTTGGTCTAAATGAAACTGAAAGGAGGTAAATTATTAAGATAGATTTATCATTGTAAAATGCACCTTTTTCAGGCCATTTAGATCTACTGGGAGCACTGATGTTAAGTGATAAAATCATTCCGTTCTACTGTATTTCACCGTTTTTTCAGGTTCAGAATGCCTAGAACTCTGCGGGACTTTTGCCATCACTAAAAGGAAAGACTCTAAGCCCTCCTGAGAATGTCAGAGCTCTAACTGCACGTGCAGTAAGATAAATTCGAGACCTTCACCATCCCTAGAGTTGGCTTTGTCAACATAGGAGTTTGAAGAAATATGATGGTGCAAAAAAGAAAACTGAAACCCAGAAAGGAGGGGAGGCATCCAGTTACACTTATTCTTGGGCAAGTAACATGGAAGTCATTTGACCTCTATCTCCTTCAGCTTTGACTCCAAGTTTTTTATTTCTTGAAGGATAAACAGTTTTTCTCTCACAATTTCAATGTGGCTTCTGTTCTTTCTCTCAAAGAAACTTGTACCCACCAGAGGTGTTCAACACTTCTGTAGTGCTTGTGCGTCAGCCTGATAGAGAACAAAGCTCTGCCCAGATCTTCTACTCCTCTTTATACACACCCGATTTCAATAGTATCGTACACTTTAATAGGTTCGCGTACATTTCTTCATTTACCCATTCAATGATATTTATTGGAGCTTGTACTACGTGCCAAGCACTATTTCAGGCACAGGCAAAAAACAATAAAAAGGCAGACTCTCGTGAAGCAGATGTCCTACTGAGAAAAAGACAGATCTCTCTCTCTCTCTCTCTCTCTCTCTCTCTCTCTCTCTCTCTCTCTCTCTCTCTCTCTCTCACACACACACACACACACACACACACTTTATTTTAAAAAAGTCAAGACTGATTGGGCTGTTGCTCTGCAAGGGATGCTACTATTTCTAAGAGTGACAATTAGGCTGAGATCTGAATGACAGGAACCAGCCAGAGGAAGAGAAGCTAAGCAGAAGAAATGACTGGTGCTAAAACCCTAAGGAGAAATGGGCTGGCAGTGGTTCCCAAATGGAGGCTATTTTACCACCTGGGGGACATTTGGCCATATCTGGAGACATTTTTGGTTGTCATACTGGAGTTGGGCGTAGATGCAGTTATGGAAATCCCATGGGTAGAAGCCAGAGACACTGTTCAATATCCTACAATATATAGGACAGCCCCCACAACAAATAATTATATAGCCCCAACTGTCAGTAGTGCTGAGGTTGAAAAACCATGTGTTAGAAAAACAACAAAAAGCTCACTGTAACCAAAGCCTAACACACAGAGGACAGAGGCTTAAGAGATGAAGTCAGAGGGCTAGACAGGGCATGAGGACTCAAGGCCTCACAACATGGAGTGAGGAGTCTGAAATTCATTCTAGGTATAATGGGAAGCGCCTGTAAGATCTTAACCAAGAAAAAAACTTGTTCCGATTTACATTTCATAAAGATCACAATACAAATTTATCTTGTTTGCTGCCTTCTTTCTTCTCATCTTTTCATTGTCTTCTTCTCCTTTCTAATCTGTTTAACTTGGGCCTTCCTTTGTGTCAAGCACTGTGTGAGGTACCAAATAACATCCTGTTATACGTTTTCTGAAGGAGTGTCAAAACTTTTTTCAAACTGATACCATCACTGAAACGACATCATTTTCTCTCTTTCCAAGAAGAACATTCAACGTTGTTCACTGTCATTGTGGTTACATTACTGTTTTTTGTTGAACTCAAGTATTATCTCTTCTTTTCCCTGTAAGCCATATCTTTTTTATTCCTCCTGTCAAGTCTTGGCCTTCTTAGTTTTACGAAAAAAAGATGTAAAATATTCTTCAACGAACTGTGAAAAACTATGAAATTTCAGGAACCCTTCTTGGTTATTAGCCTTGATAAGTGTAAACTCTGTGAGGAGTAAATCTTAGCTGCCATTTTCCCTCCTTCTGAGCTTACTATTGTCTACAGTCATAGCTTCCATTATATAACACTTAAAGTGCTCAAGGCACTTTCCCGTAAATTATCTTACTGGCTTTGCTCAGCGCGGGGAGGTTGGCGGGGCAGGTCTTAGGTGTCTCCTCCTGAAGATGAGAAAACAGCTCGTTGAATAGTCAATCAGAGGTGTTCTTTTCACCATCCCTCTGATGCACCATCGTTTTGAATATGAGTCTCAGAAGAAGAGGATCTCGCTTGAGTTACTCAGTCAGGAAAGACTCCAGCGTAGCCCCAGGTGAACAGAGGTACCCCAGATTCGCCAGTAAGAGGGGAGATGATGTGTGTCTCGCTCACTCCCTTTTTAAAATAAACACATATGAACAAGCCTAGACTATTCTCTCTCTGTCATATCTCATTTCATCCCTCCTATATTCACAGACATTCATAAGCCCAGAGGAGATTAAGAAGTTGGTAGGAGCATTTAGGGGAGAAGATCCTAAACTAGGATCAAGGCCAGGAAAAGAAGCAGAGCTCAGACTGGGGCCGGGGCCAGGGCTGAGGTCTAGGCTGGGCCATTGCAGAGATGGATAGGGTAAGAGGAAAAGGAATGCAAGGGTGACAACACGTGTGGGCAGCACTCATAGACAAGGGCTTGAGTGGGAGTGTAATTCACAGTTGAACCTACTGTAACTGGTCTGATAATAAAGCTGCTAAAACTCATTTGAATCAGACATACAGGTCTGCTAATACTCAACTAAAATGAGACTGAAGTTAATAAGGCAGTGTGCCTACCTCGTATTTGGTTTGTTTTACCTCTTTATTACTGGATTTCCTTCATATAGGTTATTTTTATCCACTTTGCATAATAGCTAAAGCTAAAATGCCTTTTCATAATTTTTCAAAAAGGAACAAAAATTATCTATTCACAAAGAACTGAGCAAAATAATTTATTATGCATGACCTTAAACAAAGTCTGCACATATAATGAAAATGTCAAATCTTTTACAAGAAGCTTGAAAGATAAAATAAGAAACAATGCTGGAGGAATGCTGGGGGGACCTGAGGTCTAACGCGCCCAGCAGGGGCTCTTTAGAAGTAACCACCTAGCTTGTCACTGGAGGCAACTCCCATGGGTTGCTACCACGTTCAGCTCCCAAAATACACTGCCTCCTAGAGCCTGTGAGAATTCTATCTTGAACGCTCATCCAGACTCACTTCCAAATTTGGGAACATTTGTAAGTGGAACCCAAAGCAGTCGATCTGGCTTTTAAAGAAAAAGTTACATTTAAATCAATCTCTGCTCTTCATAAGCTAAATACCATTTGCCATTTTTCAGCCATCGTTTGAGTTTCACCCACACACAGCCACAAATGCTGGGCCACGGTGAGGCTGTGGTCAGCCTGGTGTCCGGTCATCTAGCTAAAGATAACCAGTTAACTTACTGGCTCGGGACTAAAACAGAAAGAGCACCGCAAAGTAGTCAAAAAATATTTTTTAAAATGTAATGATAAGAAATGGTGTAAAAAAGCCCATATTTTTCAATAAACTGAACATTTCCCTGCAATAGTAACTACATTTGGCTAAAAAGAAAGTAAAATTTTTTTTCTTTTCCATCCACTCTCTGTTTTTCATTGGTTGCTCCATTTTGTTTGCTGAAGAGACATTGTATTTCTAAATGGAAAGAAACTATGTGAACTGAAAGCAGGGTTGGGAGGCAGGTGGTGTGACTATGGCGGAGACATCTAAGTTCTCCCACTCCCCTGGTCAAGCCAGCAGAGGGAGAGTTTCTTGTCACTTCAGAAAGGATACTGATTTCATTATCTCTCTGCTGTAGAAGATCTCGTAGCTTTTTATATTCTTCCTCTTTTAACGGTTCTTGGCAGATTTGATCTTTGATTTCGGAGGACACTGTGCTCTTTTCATGGATCTCCTTGTCATGCAATAGTTTCTGTAAGATGAAATAAGAGCTTAGTGTCCATACCTCTATTTTAAATTTCTTTGACTCTGCGCCTTTAAAAATTCCTTGCACAAATCAGACATGAACGTCCTTTCCTGCTTCCTTGTCTTTTCAATGAAGTTGCTTTTGCTTGGTATGTCTTCCCTCTCTACCTGTCCTCTCTCCTTTCTCCTTCCTCATTCCCCTCTTCGCTATCTGACCTCTTCTTCCCTAAACTGGGAAATTCCTGCTCAAACATTATCTCCTCTTGAACTTCTTTCCCAGTCTCCATAAACTCATATCATTTTTAAAAACAGCACTTACCATGTATTGCAATTATTCTTTACATATTTGTCTTCTCCGTGACTTACTTATCCAACTTTGCCTTCCCTGCCTGGGACATAGAAGACTCACAACAAATGTTTATTATCTTAAAGAAATATGCCAAATTATAAAGAGGTAGAAGCAAAGGTTAATGATACTCTTACTGCATCATCATAAAAGGTAAAACCTAAAGCAGACAAAAACTGAGGATTTATATGGATAAAATAAAACTACTGGAAAAATATGAAGGACCCAATTCTCTTGATATAGCTTGAAAATAGAAGGTTTTTGAACATGGAACTATTCACTATTCTGTGTAGAAGGTAGAGATTTCTGGCAAAAGAATTAGAAGTCCATGGTGATCTTATTTAGTGGCAAGTAAGATACAAACTCGAAAGAAATTCAGTGATAATCACAGTCTTGGTTCCAAGATCATACTGTTTCAGACATGTGAAGCTGGATCCTGACCTTGCAAGAGCTGGTCAATAGGAAAGCTTTATTGCAGTTTGAATATGACAGACGAAAGGTTCTATTGGAGGAAATGCTTAAATTTACCTTTAAATGATGGAAACAGTGATGAATTTTACGCATATCGGCTCCAACCTCTAGTCTACTCTCTGGATCCTGGTCTTCCAAAAAGGACGTAATTAGTTTTTCCAGCCTAAAAATACATAATGTACGAGAAGCAACTATGAGCTAGAAACTTTAGAAATTCTACTAGCATTACTTGGTTGGTTAACATTTGAAGTATAGAATATTGTTCCCAATTCTTGATGGAAATATAGTAATCTAGTTTGACTCTAAAAATTAAAGGTAAAGAAACACATTGACAATGTGAAACCTGCAATGATGCAATTACTTGTAATTAATTTTCAATGAATTTTCATGCAGCTTTCAGTATAAGAATCATTTGATTTCTACAAAACATGCATTTTAGCCAAGCTGAATTTCTATGCCCCTGTGCCTACCTACAACGCTGCTAGAGAAAGTAATGAAAACATTTATTAGTTTCATTAAAAATTCATGATACTCACCCTCAGCAATGACCTCAGTGATACCCCACGACTTTTTGACTCATTCCTGGTTGACTTATATTCTTCACAATGGCTATTCCAAATCTTCCCATAGCCCCCAAGCCTATCACAACCCTTTCACTCTGTCAAGAACGCTGCTTCTCACTAGACTGACACAGTCACAGCTGTTGTAAGTGGGCTCCTTTGGTTTCCTTTTCCTTCACCTCAGAGTGTCTCTGCCTCACCACTCAGGCCCTCTTCCTTCTTTGATATATTTTGAATGATATCCTTCCTCCTTCTTATGTCCAACTTCTCCCCCTGAACTCTCTTCAGGCTTCTACCAGGGCTGCCCAATCAATCCCATCTTTATCACCTCTCCATACTGACTCTTTCCCCTTTGCTTACAACGATTTTCATGTTTTTCCTATTCTAAAACAAAACAAAATAGCAAACAAAACATCTCCCTTTGGAGCTACCATTCAACCACTTTTTTTCTGAAGTCTTACTTTGATTTGTGGCTTTATGCGTAACACAGTCTACACTGCATTCTAGAGTCTGTACCACCTTAGCACCCCCATTGGTGTGTAAGCCTCATGAGACAGTTCTTGGCTTTTATTCATCTTTGTGTTCCCTCTCCCCCACCCTGTTTGTAGAGCAGTGCACACATTAGGTTCTCAGCACAAATACATTAGTAAATGGATTCATTTCCATGGAAATTACTCCCCTCTATGTTGAGATGGAACTCTTTACAAGTAAGGTATTAGGATGGCAATCAGTATCAAAGATGTGAAGTATCATAATAGAACAGCAGCATAACTTTCTCACATTATAATGAAAATATTTGCATGGATTTAGCATCTTTTTAAACTGTATATATTTCCCTTCCACTGTTACTATGGGCCCACTCAAACAAGATGTAATGATATGCATCATATAGCAGCTTTAGATTTTATTTTTATCTCTTCCTAATATCTGTGACATGTAACAGCTGATGTTTATAAGTGTGAGACCATTTATATTGTAATTTTAAGGAGTTTTTTCAGGTGAAGAGTTACTTGTCATTTTCATAATTTGCTAATTGACAATATGCTTCTTTGTAGAATACAGCTTCAAACCACCAGACACATAGAGAGATTCATTTCTGAGATTTTTATATGTTTTATATAAAATATTATAAAATATGTGTTTATGAACAAAATTATTCCAAATTCCAAACAATATAGATATGAATAAATTAAAAAGTGAACATTGATCTTTTCTCCTCCCCCTTTCCTCATCTTCTTTATTAATTCTTGATACCTTGGGGAATCCATTGTTAACAGTTGAAATATGTTTTCTCTCTCAATGAAGCAAATACTTATACCATATGTTGATTTGTAGATTTTGTTTGTTTTTATAAAAATGATATCACACTATAGATAGTGTCTGCATCATTATTTACCTAAACAACATCTCACAGACAATCTTCCATGTTGGTACACATATAGTAGAGCTATGTGATGGATATTGAGGTGGCATATTCATAGTTGCTACTTCTGTAACCCATGAGGAGGCCTGGATCTACAATTCCCACTTAATGAAGCTTCAAAACATAGTAATGTTTATCTACTTCTATTTCCCTTGAATATTTGGCAGAAATTTTGGAACTCCGAAAATCACCATTAGTTCTGGGATATATCCATTTTCTGGAGTAAAAGCATTTTATGGTATCCAGTGTCCATAAAATTTCCAACAGACAATATTAGGCTATAAGTTATGGTTAATCAATCGATTCTTCCTTCCTGCTTTTTCTTTAGAAAATAATCTCTTCTGTCAGTTGTATCATAAAGTACATATTCTAGGAAACATTTCATGAAGGAGGGCAGATGCAGAGACATAGTTCACAAGAAAGCATTGTGATATACACGCCTGATGATTGGATGAGTGGCCACTGGCCGATTACTCATTCTCACTGGGCTTCAGTCATTCCATCCAGACTCTTGTCCCACATGGTAATAGTATAGGGTACAAGAAGGAGCAGGGACGTGATCCAAAGAAATTTTTAAAAGCTTCTTTCAGTTGAAAGGACTGGACTGATTTACTCTTCCTGGGACTCAATTAGTCTGTTATAAAACTAAGAATGAAAATCAGGCCTTTTGATGTGCAATTTTTTTTCTCAGTGTTTAAGACCACAGAGGCTCTTTAGATAAGAAAAATGCCTAGTCTTTTCCTTCATTCAGTTGATGTATCATGGAATTTATTTTCTTATCAACCAAAGACATAGATTAATAATTAAAATGCAGAAAAATGCCTACTTCAGATGTTTCCGATTGATCCAGAATCCCTGCATTTTCCTATCTCCAAAAATAGTTCCCAAGTTCATACCTAGTCACTGTTCCCACTGAGGGGTCTCCCAGCTGCCAAAACCCTGCTGGAGAGTGAAGAACTGTTTGCAGAAAAGGTTCTCTAAGGAGGTCAAGGGAATACGATAAAGTCTGTTCTTTAGGAAAAGCCCAAATAAACAAGAAACTCTACTTTATCTCTACTTTCGCCAAGAAAAAAGAAGGAAAAGAACCCTAGGGAAGAAGTGAAAATAAATGTGTACCATTTAGTTATAGTTCATATGAACAGAAAAAGTCACAGATAATCTACGTGTGTCTGAACACATAACCTGGCTGATGGTAGATGGCTGCTAATGAGACACCTCTGACAGCCTGTAGCAACTCTACTGTATTACAAATTTTGATACCTAACTACATAGTAAGAATTGACCATATTTCCTGATATGTGCTTTACCCCCTTGAGAGCACTGTACTCCTTTCTTTCTGCTCCAATATTTCTTGCCCCAAAGCGTTTTGTTTGCAGCCATATTTTTGTGGAAATTTACATTTAATAGTGTGAATAAAAAGGAAAAGCAAGTTAATTATCATTAACAATAGTTAATATTACTTGAGCAGGCTCTAAATTCTAGACACCATTCTGGGCCTTTGAATACATCATTTCCTTAATCCTCACAATAACCAGATGAGATAAGTACTATTATTATCCTCATATCATAGATGAAGAAGCTGAAGTACAGAGATGTTCAATATCTTTCCCGAGGTCACGTAGCTAGCAAAAGGCAGAGCTGAATTCAAACTCAGGTGGGCTGGCTTCAGAACCCAAGTTTTTGAGCACTATATTTACCACACTATAGCAAAGTTACTAAGTTTCTTTAAATACCATATTAGGCAATGTATTTATAAACTTGTTTATTCATACTTTACTGAAATGACTCTGACTAGTGTTCTGCACTATTATTTTTCTAAACAATTTATCACATATAACCTTCCACGTCAGTACATATATATAGTAGAGCTATTTCATATTTAATGGCCACAAAATATTCCACGGTATGGGTGTATTGATACCATACCTACTAGAATTTTTTGAGGAGGCAAATAGTTGACTAGACAAGCAGGAAATAACTGAGTAGCAGCTGCTTAGATCTTAACAAGAGCACTGTCCAGCATGATTTATAACAGCAAAAGGAATTAGAAAAGACTCAGAATGCCCCACACTATGAAATTAGTTAAAATATGGCATAGTTATATACAAATTTAAGCAACTATTTAAAATTATAGTGAAGAAGAGAAAGATATATTTATTGACATTAAAAAATACGTATACTATATTATGATAGGCTAACAATGAATCTCTTTACAGGGATTGTGCAAGTACCCTATAACTAACCCAAAAAGACAGAAGAAGAGAAAGGAATGAAGGAAGGAAGGAAGGAAGGAAGGAAGGAAGGAGGAAGGAAGGAAGGAAGGAAAGAAAGAAGGAAGAAAAGAAGGAAAGAAGGAAGAAAGGAGGGAGGGAGGGCAGTAATCCTGAGACTTTTGCCCAGTTGCATTTGGCTCAAGAACATTTATTATCTCCCCGTGAAAAGAGAGACTAATGATCCAAGCTAAACTTGCTCTTCTGTAATATTTTTATAATTATGTTGCATTTAACTGTTTATTAAATTAAGTTCATTTTTTATATACTCTGTGACTATGTTTTCATTATTCCGAAGTAATCTTTGTAAGAAAAATTTTATGAACATGTTCCCATCAGTGTTAGCTTTTAAAAATGCACTAGAAGCCATATGTCTATGGAACTGATTGTGGGAGAGTTAAACAAAAGAGGAATGGCATCAGAAAGAAGAGCATACCTAAACCAGGGGATGGAAACTCTGGCTGGTTCTAAAGCACTGGGGCAACTATGGGAGGTGGGCCCCAGGGAGTGGGAGTGGAGCATGCCTTTGAAATTGGGGGACAAAATAACAGAGGTGTCCCACTGCATAGTATTCCTCCAGGGAATTTACTAAAAACAAGGCTAGGGAGGGAAAAGTGATGGAACCTTGTCTTCTAATACAAAGCTGGAAAGTGTGCGGTGGATAAAAAAATATCCCAGTTGCTGGAGTGGGGCTGTTTTGTGGTAGAATCATGGAAACACCTGTTATCTTTGAACTGATGGTTCTTAGTTCATCTGGCTTCTCACTGGCTCTGGTAGAGGAGCAGGCATCTCATTTCAAAGAAATTGGAAGGAGTTCTGGTATCATCTATCTTCCAAAGTATCAAAACCTGCCTGACCGCTACCAATCATTTTCGCCACTAAAGCTGGCACCATAAAGGCTGTGTTATGTCGGCAGGGCTAAGCAGTGGGGGTACTGACAAACTGCAGTTACATATTAACAGGAGCAAAGACCTCAGAAAGAGCTGGACAATAGTGATAAAGATATATGAGAAAACTTGATAACTCTTAATGTCTAGGAATACGATAATTAAATAGGAAGAATGGGAGAATAGTTAACACAATTAAAACGACTGATCAGTGTAGATAAGAAATGTGGATGAACAATTAGGTTGAATGATCTCAACTATTAACAAATTTAACACTCAATATGAGTCACACCTTCTCATCTATAAAACGTGCTCTAAACTCTTTAAGCTCTATGAAATAAGATAATGCAAGGAACAAAGGGAGGGTATCTACTGCCTAGCCCATTAATGCTTTGCTATTCAAAGTATGAAAAGAATGCTAAACTCATTGGCATCACCTGCAAGGCTCTTAAAAATGTAGAATAGCAGGCCCCATTCCAGACCTGAGTAATCTGCATTTAAATGACGTTCCCAGGTGATCTGTGTGTACGCTAATGTTTAACAAGCATTATAAGGCAGCCTGTTGTTGAATGTTGAATCGAGAATATATACACATCTTTTCAGTCTTGGAAACAAAACAATTAAATAACTTGAGATGTAAAATGAAAGAGTAACTAACATCCTTTGATGGTCAACTATGTCCTGGCCCCTGTGCTAGTGACTTTACATATGTTTTCTTATCTAAGTGGAAAAAGAATTGAAGAGGGTATCATAGTCAGGCTCCCTTTATAATTGCCTTCCCCAATTATTCTATCATTACTTTTGTTGAACATCCATTACACATTAGGTGCTCTCACATGTGTTTTGTTAGTCATCTGTACCATTAACCTATAAATTATTTTCCCTCTTTCATAGATGAGGACTGGAAAGCTCAGAGGAGTTAACTTGCATATTGTTACAAAGTTAAGGAATGGAAACACTTGGATTTAAAAACAGGTCTTTTGAATCAGGAATCCCAAGTCTTTCTACACATGTCACAAAGCTTCTCAACCAATTCAGAAATATGTCTTTTACTTTGCTATAATCCCTGGTATACTAAGTTTGTATTTTTAATTTAGAACTATCCTGCAGACTTAAAAAAAAACAACAACCAAAGATACAAACAATAAGGTTAATGAGACCTTCAAATAAACTTTGTGTTTGGCATCTCAAAAAAAAAGAATTTTTAACAGGATGCAATGATGGGGGTTCTTGAAATACTATGGTGGGGGGTGGTGCAAAAAAAGGTCTTATTTTGACTTCTTTTATGGGGTATGACACTGTAAAACATACAGTGTTGGGATGGCATGTAATGTACAAAAGGAGAGTTCAGCTAAGAACAATAAATTCACAATTTATGATTAACTACAATCCACAGGACATGAAAAACTGAAGATTAAGATCGTGCCAACAGGACTATGACCAAAGGAAACTATACAAATATTTTCAGGGTCATGAGTTTCATGTTTGTTTTTTGTTAGATTCTGCTGAAAGAACTATTCCCAATTGGCTTAAAGGTAGCCACTTCAAGTTTTTTTTTCTTTTAGAATTCTCTGGCCTATGACAAGTATTATATACATTATATACTCCCCTAGCTCTAACCAGAAAGTGAAAGACATGGCCCCTCATGTGCTAGGAATTGAGTTCAATGTAAGCCACTCTGTTGGAATGAGCTCTTTTTAATATCAGTAGGAGGTCAGAAAGTTCATGGTTTTGGTGATGCAGAGGAAATTCCTATGCAGTTTCCTTTCAAGATTTATCTTAGTAATGCATATTTCCTTTACCTCTGCAGAAGCACAATTTTATGGCACCTCAAATGCAGAGTTGCACAACTGCTTGATATTTTTAGTGTTTTGAAATAGCAAATGTGAAAAACCCAAATCAAAATCCAAACTGGTTTGCTTCTTTACTGGTGAAGATACTGCCTATATAGGGAAATGCATTTGTTGCCATACATCGATTTATGAAATCTTAAAAATTATTTTTAAATAATTTTTAAATAAACTAAAACAACTTTAAAATTACTAAAGACGCATTTGAAAAAGCTCTTTTATAATGCAATGATGTAGGCTTTTGAAAAGTAATAAAAACTAATTCTGATTTTTTTCAATCCAGATATTCCTATGTCCAATTTCCTTAAAGGCATATAGATTTTCATATGACTAAGCATTTTAACTTCAGTAGGCATAGGAAGTCTCAGTGGTTAAGAACAAATGTAAAAAAAAAAGAGAAGACGATAACAAGTTAATCCTTAGATATCAATAACTCCCTCTTTAAATTCTACATGTATCTTTTGAGCTCCTTATTTGTTGCTGTAGGCAAACACTGTGTTATTTGTGTTTAATGTAAACATGAATACACATCTATAAAAAACCATAATAAATCAGAAATTGGCTTACAGGAAGGCAAATGGCGGCCTTGTAGGATGAGGGCAGTGAAGCTAGTTAGTGAATAGGATAGCTGGTGGTAGGAAAACAGAACAGACAAGTCACTTTGAGGAAGGCAGCAATGGCAGTCAACAGAAACAAAGCAGAAAAGGTTTCCTGGCATTCTGGCCAAGACGGAAGGAACTATTAGGGCAGTTAAACTCAGTTAAACCTTACAGAAGAGTGCAGTAGAGGCAACTGGGAAAAAAGAATGGAATCAGAATATGGAGAAACTACCAAGAGAGCCCCTCTGAGGTCAGTGAGCAGATCAAGTCCAGCGAGCAGATGAAAGAGGAGAGGTGAGGAGGAAGAGGAAGGTGGGAATACAAGGATAGAGCAGTGGGGACAGGAGAGGATGGGGTGGAGAGTAAGGAAGGAAAGGAGAGAAATACAGAGCACAGATGGATAAAATCGAAGTGTACCTGCAGTACAAAAATTCGCTGGGAAATTTGGAGAAATAAAACCAGTCAGAAATCAACTGGGCTCTACCACAGGTATATATCTCGATGGTTAGAGTTTTCCAACTATAGACTTTTCTTCATTAATTTGAAGGCATAGTGAAAGTTTTATTCATTCTTTGCTCTAACTCTCTGAACTCTTTATCTGTAATTCTGTCTTGTATGAAATTATGTTTGTAGACAACATTAAGGTTTAGAGGCAAACATTTCTCAGCTGGTCCCTTTAGCAAAAGTTCTAAATAACAGCCTTGGTTTACATACAAAAATGCAGAACATATATATTTTTTTAATTAGGCAGAAAACTTGTAAATTTTAAAACAGATTTTAAAAGATTTTATTATGTAAAAATACAAAGCAAATCATTGTGGGTATGTTCCATTTGATAATAAATAATTCACTTATTCTATCATGTGGAAAATAGTATACAGCTGTTTGAAACATGTCTTCATGCAATATTAAACCTAAAGCAAATTTATATAAATCGAATCATACTTTATTATTGAGTTGTACATTAAATTGAAGACAGGTGTACAAGGTAAAGACAGAGACCTTAAGACTCAATAAAATCACAATAATATTAAAACCTTAATAACTTAAATGTTTAAAAAATGATCACTAAATTGTTAAAACAATGATGCGCGATCTATACAAAGAAAAGCACAAAATTAGATCAGGAACAAAGAGGACAAAATCACATTGAGTCTTATTATGCTTCTGAGTGGAAAGGTGCCGTCTCCCTAAATTTATCAAAAAAGTTAAAGTAAATCTAATAGTCCTAATGCATTTTTAAATTTATTTTTTCATGATGACACTGGTTAATGAAATTCAATAAGTTTCAGCTGTACACTTTAACAATAAGGCACATATATATTTACACTATGTGTTCACCTCCCATAGTTTGATTTCTTTCTATCACTACATATTTGACCTCCTTTACCCCATCTACCTCCCCTCACCCCCACCTCCTACCCTCTGGTAACCGCTGGTCTATAGTCCACATCCATGAGTCTCTGACAATGCTTTTTTTCCAGAAAAAAAAATACATATATTCACATGACCCACAAAATTTCGTATACATTTTTTGGGTGAAGGTTCCACAGATCCTCCCAAACCTATGCATGGATCCCATAAAACCTCTTTTTGGAGAAGTACATATATATTGATATGAGATGTAAAAAAGAATGAAAAAATACAGATTAAAAATAGTAAATAAAGTATGAATTCATTTCTATTAAAATACATATTTATATGTATTCATTGAAAATTTTGAAGGATTACAACAAAATAATAACACATGTTCTCTTGAGTATTGGAATTACAAGTGATTTTGTTAGGTAGCTAGTCAAACATGAGTGACAGGAGGAACAAAAGAATAGGGGCCCACCCTAGAGACTGCCCAAAGAACACCAATGGTAGTAGAATTCTGGGTATGCACATGAGCACTAGGCAGAGTGTTATATAGCAGGCTGGTGTCAGTCAAAATACCTCACATGGTAATCACCTAGGAACACCTTTGGAACCACCCATCACGGCCCAAATATAATGCAGACATTCCCACTTCTGGTCCTTCTTGTGTTGGTTACTGTGGTTATTGTTACAGAGTTCTGTAACAATATTGCTAAAACCATGTGCCTCCTTTGGGCATGCTTTGTCTTTCTAAAATATACTTTTAATAAATCTTTTCTAAATCTCACTGACCTGTGATTCTTCACTGTGTCAATGAGGAAGAACCCAGGAAAAATGCTAATTACACTTCTGCGTTGTTATCCCTCTCCTTCCCCCTGCCGCTGGGGCTACATATGCTCGGTTTCACATCACCCAATGGTAACAATGTCTCTTTTTTTTTCTTTTTCCTTATCTCTCCTTTACCACTTTTTCTGCAATGAACATGAATTTTTTGTAAAATAAAAAATTGTAAAATGCCTACAATTCTCACATCCAAATTAAAAAATAGGTAAAATTCTACAATAATTTATAACAGTTCAAGTTACTTTCCTTAAGTATAGAGCTATGGGAGAGAGATACACCTTATTTGCTATTAGGCCCTTGAAATGAAATCCACAGTTAAAACCTAAGGCTGTTCCTCTGTTGCTTCCAGACAGGTTTGATTCACTGATATGATCTAATTACTTATTTTATGGTCCTGATTACAGTGGTCGGTGGCTATTTCTGCATTTGTTTATCCATCCTTTAAGCAAGCTATCAGGAACCAGGTGTTAGACGTTGTTGCAATTTATTATTTCCATAAGTGCACATTTCACACTGTGGGTTTTCTTCATGTGCCATTCACTATATAAGACTGTAATTAGAACAAACATTTGTTTCAGGAAGTCTTTAAAATATCCAGCTCCATGTATATGCAAACTTTTCCTGTGAAAATGTTATTAAGGAAAGCAAGAAAGAAATACAAATATCCCTGGTTGTGAATGAAGGGTCTCATTCTCTCTTTAAAATAAGTCCCTGGAGCTCACGAAACTCAAACAGCAATAACAAAAAGCAAAAAATCATCAGCATTGAGAAAGCATTAAATAATTGGAAGAATGAAACAGTCTGTTCATGCTTTCACACTCAAGACTTTCTAATTTAGAATCAAAGTACTTGGACTTTTGATGAAAGAGCTGTATAGGCCAAAAGACTCCAATGTGACAACTGTAGTTCAATAAATGGAATTGTCATTCATACTTCATCCTTTTAAATCTGATTTCGATATTCATTCATTTGGCCTATTGGAACCCAAAGCACTTACACTTTAGGAGAGTAAAATAATGTTCAAGTACAAAGACAGCCCTGAGACAGAGGTAGGTCTTTTTAATCAATTTAGATAACTGCTTAAGAATGCAAATGCTTCCATAACACAAGCTGTAGACCACGCTTTTAGTTTTGGTTTAATATCTCCAAAACGTAGTGTCAGAAACCAAAAACACCTTGTGTCGAAGTAGAGAAAACTCTGTTGAATTATATCTCATGAATGAGTTCAGCAATTTGATTTCTTATAAAATAAGAGAGACAGGATTCATCAATAATGGCCTTTGGGATACTTAATCCACAAAGTTGAGGTTATTGCTTTATAGCCCACCGTTACTGGAAGCTGAGGTAATGATGCCTAGAATCCAAGAGATGTGACTTCAGGACACTGCCTGATTACTTGGGCCCCTCCTCTTCAGATGGTGTGAATTAACTGTTTAGTAAATGTTGACCATGGTACAAGATGCTTCTCAACTTTCTACCCATTGAGACATTTTAGAAAAGACCTACATTTGGGGCTTACATCTGTCACTGCATGAAGACAGGTTCTAAGAAGACGGAGAATAAAATTCAAGAATGTGCTAACTCCTTCATTTCACATTTATTCAGAGAGCATTTGCTGACTGCCTACCATGAACCAGGTGTTGGAGACATAACGATAAGTAAGACGCATCCAAGTCTATCACCTTAACTTCCCTTGGATCTTGATCTTTAAAAATCTTTGTTGTTGCGTTCATGGTACTTTAAAAAGGTATAAATACAAATATCAATTAGTTGTTTGTAAGGCAAAATTATTCATGTAAATTATGCAAATAAAAATAAAAACTCTGATCATACGAAACATAGTGTTACAAATAGTGCATTGAACACTTTTACACTAAAAAGTTATTCACTGATTATATGAAATTCAAATTCAGCTAGATGTCCCACATATTTATTTGCTAAACCTGGCCACCCTAAGCTGAAAGCCAGAAAGACTGGCTTTACAGCTTTGAGCTGGTCTGTGGGTACATGCTGTTGGGGTGTGTAGATCCAGACCTGCAGGAGGAGGGCAGGAGGGCAGGAGGGCCTCTTTAGCTGCAGGAGGTTAATAACCCCTTCAAAGGTAATAAGATTAGGCAAGGCCCAATGCCACTGTTGTTTCCTGAGGATAAAAATGTACTGCAGGTATTGCCCACAGCATTCAACTGTTTCCTCAGGAATAATACACAACATTTTCAACTGATTTTAAAGCTACAAATTCAGAGAGCTGTAAGACTGTTTAGAGCCCTTAAGGGGCCAGAATTTGTGAAGGCTGATATTTTCCAGAACAAATCAAACTTGATAGAGATCTTTCCTAAGTCGCATCTCTTCTCTGGATCTGTTTACGAATCTATAAAATAAGGAAAACAGCCACGGCTTTGCTCATATCGATCCTTCCTATATCTAAAATATTCTTCCAGTCCGACTTTGCTTTTCTCAATCTAGTCTTAATTCATGGCTCTGCTAAAAGCTGCCCCTGATCTTCCTACTCAAAAGCAATTTCTGCCCTCCAATTACCCTAGCACTTCTCTCATTCAAGTACCACTTTTCACCTTTATATTATAAACACTTGTGCACTTGTCTCCCTTACAAGATTGAAGCTTTCTAAAGCCAGAGTCTGTCACTAATTCATCTTTGTAATTCCCAACCCGCCATCCTAGTATCAAGTAGCTCATTTTTTTAATGTCCCTACTGTGGGCTGAGGACACAGACTTTATGTGCCTCTGAGGAAGGCAGCCTTTTTAGGGGTCCTTTGCAGAAGTCACTGCCTGAGCATTTTCTGATTCGAGTCGGACCCTCTGTAATTTCCTGCTTATGTTGAGATCTGAGCATTAGCAAACAGGAATAAAAATAGTTAAAGCAACTAAAATACTATTGCCTACACTCCAGTGGTTGTATAATTGCAGCAGGAAGTCTCTGCCTTTTAAAAGGCTGATTTGAGACACTTATGGACTGAGCAGATAAGTTGCCTTTACAACAAAAATATGAATCTGCATTCAAACCAGAAAGCATGGCCAGTGTGGGGAGGGGGGAAGCTCACCTGAGTAAGGAGACAAGGCAGAACTAGAACCATGAAAGAAAAAAATACCTAAGCCTAAATCAGAAGAAATCTTAGGAGAGGATCCACAGCTTAAACTAGACCTACTTAATAACTTATTACAAGCCTATGTAATATTTGTAAGGAAGAGTTATGAAAGAGAGTGTAAGTCATAAAGTGCTTTTTTTTTTTTCAGAACAGTGAGAATGCTAGAACATAAATATCAAACTCCAACCATTTAGAAACAAATACTGTACAACCTTTGTTTTCCTAACTTTGTGAGGAAACATAGTGCTCTGGAGGTTCAAAGCCCAGTTCAGCAGAGAAAGAAGGTTCTGCTCAGCACCTGGAGAGGTACCTGAGGAAGAGGGCAGGACAGGGTCACCCAAAGAGTCCCCAAAGAGTAAATAATGTCCTGTGTTGATAAGGTCAGCATGAAGTGATCCCAGGCTTTCTCCCATAGTTGTTGGACATACTCATGGAAGCCTCGTGAAAATGTGTTTCCATGAAATCAGTGATACTAACTGAAACAAACAAAAAATCCCATACATTTCCGCTCTTCCAGTTTGGCTGATAACAATGAAGAATGAAGGAATGAACTTTGGAAAAGTTAGTCATTTGACCCAAATGGTGGCTACTAAGAATAATTAGGACCTGTCCCCATGTTTCTTAGTAACTACCTCATAGGTTAGTGGCCCCATGATTACTTGAACAGTGAGGAATTTCATCACTGGCATGAACTCTTGAGTTTTATCAGCTGTGGTTACTTCTACGTAAACTGTCTCATATGAAAACAAGTGCTGGTTAATATACTTCGAGTACACCAAAAAAGAGCCAACAGCAGTGGGCGGATGTTTACTTTATGTCCCTGTTCTCTGTCTTAGTTAGGCAGCCAATCCCTTAGGATGGAAAGGGGGATACATTCCCCCACAGTCCCCGGGAGAAGCATACAAGTCTTTTCCTTATCTTTATCAACATTCCAGATTAAACCATTTCTGTTTGGCATAGCCAGCGTGAATGAACAACAGTGAAGAAAATCCAGAATCCCACATAGCCGTCAGTTTCTGATAATGAACAATGTAGAAAAATCAAGCCACTTCTAGAATACTGTTTGCATTATGCCCTGCAAACTCTTTGGAAGCAAGATTCAGGTTTAAGCCACCGCTATAAACCTCACATCTTTGTTGTTCTGGAGACAGACCAAACAAGATTCAAATTCTGACTCTACATCTCATCTTGCTAGCTGAATGTTATTTGCCCTATGAAGTTATATGTGGTATTTTTATTAGACTATATATATGCAATGTCTATTGGCAAATGCTCAATAAATGGCATTTATTGTTTATTACAATTATTACCATATGTACACTGAGTGATTTGACTATAACTTATCAAAAATGTGTTGTTAACATATTGTAGTTTTAACATAGTTTTAAATATCTTTATTTTTTCTGATCATAAAGTGAAGTCATGTACAATGCAAAAAGTTTAGAAAGTACAGAACAAAAAATTTACTCCAATCCTGGAACCCAAAGGTAACACCGTGAAGCATATATGTATATATATGCATACATATGAACACATTTTTCAACACAAAAATAACAAAACACATGTGTATGTGTGTATATGTGTGTGTGTATATATGACATTTGCTGCATTATATTCCATTGAATGAATGTATCATAACCCAATTCTCTACTATAAATGATGTTGTGATAAGTATCTTCATACATATATCTTCGTGTCCATAAGGACAAATTCCTAGAAATTAAATTCTTGATCCAAAAAAAAATATAACCATTTAAAAAAATTGTACAAATGCTTTTCAAAGCCGTCCATCAAGGGAGAACAAGCTAAAAATTATACGTGAAACTTGCCCAGATCTTAGGACAAGGCTTCCCAGATCTTAGGACAAGGCTTCCCTACCCTGCTACTCACTCCCTGGCCCTGTTTACCTGCACTGTAAGAGCTCACCAACATAAGGAATCATCATCATCTTTTTCATTCTTACCAAGATTGGAAAAAAATTACGCCTCATTTTAATTTGCATTTCTTTGATAATGAGCAACTTTAGTTTTTTGATGGTTCCTTTCCTCCTTCAAACTTACAGAAAAAGTTATGCCTATCAGGCAGGGGACATAAGAAAAAGGGAGATGCAGAAAGAAGAGGAAACGTGTGGTTGCAAATTTCAATTAGAGGTTTCGGATTAAATAGAAAAGTAAATATTCAGTACTGTGCTCTGCCTAGCACGTGCTAGTTGACTGATCTGGAAAACACTGGGATGAGGAAAGCAGTTGAAAAGCACTAATAGTAGGATATGGCTTATGGACAAGAAGGAGAAATCTCATTTCTCCAGTAAACGAAGAAATTATACAACAAGCAGTAGCTACCTTGACATTAATGGTGACAAATTTTCGAGGCTGTGGCAAAAGGCTTCAGTATGCTCAGTTAATAAGAAACACAGAGGGAACCAGCAGGGAAATTGGGCTGGGAGAATGGGAGTGAGAATAAAGACTACTCTGAGGTAGAGAGAATAAAAATTCCCTGTCTTGAGTTATCACTGAGCTTAGCTCCTGAGAGGTAGGTCACTAGAACTAGACAAATTGTTTGCTAGGACAGTCAGGGCAGGGTTGTCTTGGGGGATGCCTGTCTTTTGCCTATAAGGATGTAAAGGCAGGGGGTAAGGAGGATCTTCTATAAGACAGCCTGTGAATGCCAGATGAGAAGGCTCTGGATGTTTGGGCCACAGTCAGCCTGAGGAGGAAAACAGAGGAATCTTGCATAAGGAATCTTTTATTTTATTTTGATGTGCCTTTGTTGGGAGCTGGATATATACTGTGAACTATTATCTGGGGATAATTCTCCATTATGTTGTGCCAAACTACAAGGGTCTGTCAAACTACCTTTTTTTGATAGGTATAAAATTAAAAAGAAGTAGATTTTATCCTAATGTTTAGCTGAATACAAAGATAATTACCATCTCATTGCCCAAAGAATGACACAAATTATACTTGTTTTATTTTGGGGCATTAACTTTGTTGGCACTAGGACATCCTGCACTAGGATTCTTTAACACAAAAAAATCTTGAATTTTCTCACAAGTTCTCAGTTGTTTACCTAAATGTCAGGGGGATGGGTATCCACATTGCAAAGAGAAAAGAGCTGAAAAATAAAATCAAAGTGTTTAAGTCTAGATCCCAAGCAACTTGGTAACATTTCTGAGAGTCTTAAGTTTGCTTTGATATTGCACATAGATAATTCTTAAAGCAAGTCACTTTTTTGCATTTTATTTAAAAAGTTTGACCTACACAGACAATCTGGGTATTAACTAATTAACTGGTAATTAACTAGTCTTCCTTTCATTAAGTTCTTTACACTTCTGGTTTTTATTGCCTATTTGGTCTTAATCTTTAAATTTTTTTTTTCAAAAGCAGATGTCACTTATCCTCACAAAGTTCCTTCTGGGAAGGCAACATGCTTTATGCTTCTGCTTCTTTGACAGCTTCTGTAACAGTGCTATAAAATGCTCGATAACACTCAGGGACTGATAATTAAAGCCCTTTCAAAGATCTGAATCTCCAGTTTTCAGTTGCAGCAAGACCAAGGAATGAAATATAAGGAGAAATCTCAACACCTCTTCTCCCAAGCCTTGAGGGATGAAGCTAAAATAAACTGTTCTCTGTGAACTCTCTTTAAACCACAGATTTGTAAGCAAATGAAATAAATTAGAAGATATACCCAAAGGTCAGGTTCTGAAGTCATTCAAAAAGTTTGTTCACCCTCTGAGAAAAAAGCAAATAAACAAAATCCTTTTCAGTAACAACAACAAAAATCTCAATTCTTCTTGCCTATTTATAAGAATCTAGAATGTTCACTAACAATTTAATGTTTGTGTTTTTAGTACACTATTATACAGATGTTGAAATACTAAATTCAGAAAATGGAAAACAGAAGGTTTTGTTGACATGTCCAGCATTTGAAAGAACAGAAAGTTAAAAATAAAAATAATTGGAAAGTACCTGAAAGAAGTATTGAGGTATTAAAATAAAGTATTCAAGCTGAACTTCCACAGAGAGATGCAGAGAATGCCAACTGGCAGGAATCCTGAAGAATAGGGTAGAAGAGAGAACAGGGGCATTCAGTCCATAACTTCATGTTGGGTATAACATTTATGAGTCCCTTGCAAAGCCATGTAGGGGAAAAATTCTTCCCTATCGTTCAAGCAAAAAGTTTGCATTTTTACTTCTAGCATATTTCTCATGCACTCAGATATGGGCACAGCCATTTACATATTGTTTTCTTCTTTATGTCTGTATTTCTTAGAATTTTGCGACGAGTACATATTACTTTTACACTTATGTATACTACTTCACATAAAATACATATACATATTTATAAAGATTGTTTAAATTTTAAATTTATATTTTTTTAAATAAAAAAAAATATAACTTTATGAATCAGTTCTCTTAATGATTCAAGCTGTTACTTTATCTTAAAATTTCCAAATATCTTAGGCATCTCAGCAAATTTTTCTCACTTAGGGAGTATGTGGAGCTCTGTCATGGTTAAGGAAGTGGACGGTAAGATGCAAAGCAAACAACTCCAATTTGGAAGCATTTTATGAACTTTCCATTCTGGCAATTTATAGTTTTTGTTTTATTTATCCATTTAGCTATACAGTCATATATCAAATGCATAAGAAAAGCACCACTCTGAAGTGACGGGGTTAATAATACATAATAATATAGCCCAAATATACAAAAATAATACAAATATTAACTATAAAAATAATTTAAAATGAAAAGTCCAGAAGCAGATGTAATTTAGATCTCAGAACCAACTATGTGTGCTGTGCAATACTTTGCTACATGATAAAAGAATTTTTTAATTCAGCTATGAAATTTAGTGTAAAAGTAGAGTTAACAAACAAGGGCATTTTTTCTGTTGTTCATTAGTTAAGTGAAACAATTTTATTTTGCCATTTTGAGGTGTAAAATCAACAAGTCACATTAATTTACTTAGAAATAACTTTTAATTTTCTGTAGAAATTTTAGAAAATATATCTAGGTAAAAGGAACTGAAAAAACAAAAACAAGAAACCAAAAAACCCACTTGTAATCCCAACAACACTCATAATTTTTCCTTCTAGTATGCTTTCTTAGTGTGTGTTTATTCTAAAGAGACATTTGAACATGGTTTGCTCCTTTGTTTCTAGTAGAGAAACATGATAAAATATCTATATAAGTGAGTAGATTCCTTAGTAGCAAAAAAATTGTATCAAAGAATCATAGAGAAATAATAACAATAATTGTGTTTAGTGTATACTGTGAATTACTTCATCAATTCTCATAACAGCACTGTGAGTGGGTGCAATTATTATCATACAACACATGAGTATCTGAGATACCTAGAGATGATATAATTTGCCCAAGATCAAACAGCTGAGATTAGAAGATTGAGGCATAGTGATCATTTTAAGATAATGCATCTCCTTAGACTAGAAGGAGGGTCAAGATTAGAATTCAAATCTCTAGACTCTCAGTCCATTCAAATAAATTTCCTCTTACTGATCTCAGTGACTCTGAGCATAGTTCAGAAAACAGTGGGCAAAACTCTGAATATTTCAGGTAATCCCTCAGTCATTCTCACTTATAGGATGAAATCCATAAAGCCTAGCACACAGTGGACAGCAAACAGATGCACAGTGAATTTAATGCTGGGAAGTGCTTTCTGTGGAGAGAGAATGGTTCTGAGGACTCTCGGCAGATCTGAGTAGAGGTTCTAGAGATGGAAATGAATGACTCATGAAAGAAGCCAGAGAGGGGACTGAAGACCTGACAGAGGGTTCACTAATTCATTCAACAAATATTTACTGAGGGTCTACCTTGAGCCAGGTACTTTTTTAGGTGAGAGACATAATGGAAAACAACACAGATAAAGTCTCAGTCCTTATGAAGCTTCCTCATGAAGCTGAGAGAAATGGACAAATATTAAATACAATGTTCCTGCTATGAAGAATTTAACCCAGTGTAAAGGGCATTAAGAGTGACAGGGGAAGGAGTATTTTAGATAGAGGTAGCCCAGGAAGGTCTTTGTGATAATGTGACATTTGTGTAATAAAGAGTGTTTCAGAGAGGGATGGTGAGGAGACCAGAACGAGGGAGGGGAAGCTTGGGAGGGAATGAGGCCTCAGAGGTTGCCAGGGGCCAGGCCATGTGGGCCTTTGCAGGTGTAGGGAAGAGGTTCTGGATAGTGAGGGGAAGTCAATATCATTTTCACTGGGACAATATCATCCATAATGACAAGAAATTAGGCCCAAAGTTTCTTGAGACTTTTTTTTTTTTTTCATTTTCTAATGAGCAATCTGAATCTGAATCTCTCTGTCTCTATCTCTCATTCTTGCGAAGCCTGGTTTCCTGAAATTTACTCTTTCCCAACACCACAGTGGAAGACTCTTCCAGAGAACTATCAGGAGAGCTCATCATGTCTCAGAGCCTGTACAGCATAAGTCATGATTTTGAAACATTTTTAATAGTAGTTTGACACATAAAACACTATGGAGGCTGTTGACAATAGACTGAATATAAAATAGACAAAGCATTATTGATCTAGAGTTAAGTACTAACAAGAAACTCTCCTTAAAAGACTGCGTTGATATTTAATTCTCACTAGGATGATATTCACTTAAATAGTATGGGGCATTTATTTATTTGTTTGTTCCACCTCATTTCTAAAACAGTCTCAGGGACACATTGCAAAACTTACAATCATAGTGATGGTATATCTCAAATATGTGGATAGTCTTGATTTTAATGAATTGTCCCATACTTTTGGGAACAAGTTTATCAAATTTTAGATTCAAGAGAACCACTATACCTGTAGTTGAAATTTGTTTTATGGTCTAATCCAGGTCAAATATACTGAGGAACTGAACTCAATTAAACTTTTATTAACTATTCTAATAAAAAGAAATTTGAACTGCAAGTTAAATATGGCACAAAAAGAATTTCCTGAAGTCACCTTTAATGCTCACTTTAAACGGATGAATGCACTGATGGGTTTTCTGTATGTCACTTCCTCTATAATAAATCTATCCTCCCTATTCCCCTGCCCTTTGCAAAACACTCCCTGTCCTCATGTTGGACCCAGGTATTCTATTAGAGCATCTCAACACCAATCAATGAGCATGTGCGTCTGGTCATCTGCCCTTCTCTCCTCAACTGCAAGCCTCCTGCGATCCTTTGGTATGTCTCTGAGCTCCCTAGTTCCTAACACAGTGCCTGACATGGTATCATCAGTATTTAACCAGTGTTTTTTCACTAGAAAAAAAAATGAATAAAGCTGTAAATTAGTTTTATTCTGAAAGTGAGACTTATTTGGTAGGGAAATGAGGACTTCCTTTATGTATATTTCTTTGCATTTAAGTAAAAGTTTGGACCATCAATGAAAAATCTGTTAGTAAAAATACATGTCCTTTTGAAACAAATTCTATGTTTGTGAATTTGAAAACACAATGTGGTTTTAAGCTATAGTGAAACTACATTTAGTTTTAAATTATTTAATTTTATAAAAAGTTTAAAAAAGAAATCTCATAAGGTAACAATTTCTAAATAAGTCCAAATATAGAGCAATCCCAAGAACAGAAAGTGAAGGCCCGCCCTCTATTTTACAAATGGTGTCAGGGCCTGAGGGTCAACTCTAGCACAGCCCAGCTTCCCAACTGTTGATCCTGAAGAAGGGTTATTCCCCAACAGGAGCAGCAAAGGAGAACAACAGTGAGTAGGGTCCAAAGACTCTGAAAGAGCATGGGTAGAGGCTGCCCTGACCAGTACCCCAGGTGACTGGCAGGAACCATTTCCCCTTTTGGAAACAATGTGCACCAAACTAGGGCATGTGTTTGCTTAAGGTAAACACCTGCCTGCATAGGCGGATTTCAATAACTCAGTTGTCTTAAATGTGTACTTATGTGCTCATGAGCCAGTCAAATACCTCTCAAGTTTTTTCCCTCTAGAGTTTTAATGTAGCTCATGCTTAATCTTTGCTGTGTTAATATTTGCTGCATATTCTTTGATTATGTGTCACAAAATGACACAAGTAAAGGTGCTGTGCACATTTATTCAAAGCAGAACATGTCTCCTGCCCTCAAGGGCTTTCAGTGTGGTAAGAGGACACAGATAACCATCAACAATACTATGAGTACATGATTATAAACAGAGGTAAGTTCTCTGAAAGAAAAGTACAGAAAAGATAAAAACATGTGGCATAGTCACAATTTAGTTAGGGCTTCTGTATTAGAGAACATGTCTTTGAGAATGAAAATTTAAACGGGTTTGAATGATGAATAGCACAAACAAAACAAGGTGTGTGTGTAATGTGTGCGTGTGCATCCGTATGTGCACACATGTACATTATCCCAGTCAGAAGTTTAGAAGCAATCGCATGTTCAAGGCCACAAGGTAAGAGACAGCATAAAATTTAAAGAACTGACACGCCAGTGTTGCTGAAGTAAAAGGAAAATGGGAGAAGAAT
Source organism: Eonycteris spelaea (assembly GCA_003508835.1). Classification (NCBI taxonomy): domain Eukaryota; kingdom Metazoa; phylum Chordata; class Mammalia; order Chiroptera; family Pteropodidae; genus Eonycteris; species Eonycteris spelaea. The sequence goes on from PUFA01000069.1 coordinate 4,492,704, forward strand.
GTGAAATGTGGCTGAAAACAATAGAAAAGGGTCAGATTAGGCAGACAATTATAGGCCATGTGAAGGATTCTGTCTTTTCTCAAGAACAGTGGGAAGTCAAAAGTTACTGAAGAGTTTTAAGAGAGTGAAATGATAGAACTATACTTCTAAAAATGAGATTAGAGAGAAGCAAAGTGGATTCAGAGGAAACCTCTTATGACACCATTTTAGTGGTGGACACCAGGTGACTGAGGTTTGGACAAGGATAGCAACGGCAGCGGTGTGGTGAATTAGTTTGATTCAAAATGTTTTGGAGATAGAGTCAATGGAACTTCTAAATGGATTGCATTTAGTGGATAAAAAAAAAAAGGATAGAATCACAGGTACTTCAAAGTTTCTAGCCTGGGCAACTGTAGGGCTTGTGAGACATTGATTGATAGGCATTCAGTGGCAGAGACCAGGTTTGGAAAAAAGATGAAGAATTTAGTTTGGGGGCATGTTGAATTCAGGTCCAGCTTTAGGCAGGCAGTGTGATCAATAAGTACGGCATTTAGAGAATAAATATGGGTTAATAAAATAAACATGTTCATTAACGTTTGGATGGCAACTAAAGTGAGGTTTGTAGATGAGATCATCTAAAAAAAGTATGAAGCCAAAAGAGAAGAGAAGGTCTGAGGACTGTCTTTGAGGAATGCCAACATGAAAGGAGGCTTGGAAGCCAAGGAGCAGTGAGGAGATGAAAGAAAACAAGAGAGGAAAATGTTTCAGTGAGAAGGTGGCTCAATAATGTTGAATGCTGGTTTAAGGTCAAGAGAAATGAGGACTTGAATGAGCCCATTTAAATTTATCAACACTGTGGTCATCTGGAACAACACTTCTGTGTGATCGGGAGTGTGGGAGGGAAGGGGATGGAGACCGTGAGTGAAAGCAACATCTTGGAGTAGTCCAGCTAAAAGGAGAGGAAAGTGAGTAGTAGGTAGAGGGGAAGGTTAGGTCAAGGAGGAGGGTTTTGGTTTTAAAATTGGGAAAAACACGAACTCATTTTAATACTAATAAGAAGAGTCCTAGTAAAGAGGGAGAAGTTGAAGAAAAAAAAATAGGATAGCTGAGGTTCCTGCAAGGCAGAAGCGACTGGGATTGTAAGTACAGTTGGTGAGTTCGGCTCTAGACAGAGGACAGGACACATTCTCTACTGACTGTATCAGGAAGGAAGGCAAGGTGGGCACAGATGAGTTGGTAATGTAGGTTTGGTAGTGAGAGCAGGGAATTGAGGAAGTTCTCAACTTGTGCATGTAGTAATTAATTGTAAAAGATACGCTTGTATGCACGGAGGGCTGGTAGTGAAGATAAGTTGCTATTATTAAAGTAGCTACAGCAAAACTTTACCTAAAGGAAAATCTCACGTATAGTTTTGTTTTCTTTTGATTTAATTACTGGTCTTTTAATTTTATATACCTTTATCATACAGATTTTTCAATTTTTTTTAAGACAGGTTAGTTGTGGTTAAATTTACAGATTAGCAAAAAATTTCCATTCACCCTTTCTAATATGTAGCACTATGATAAATATGTATTTGATAAATATGTATAGTTAAATAACCACCACTAAATCAAGATATAGACTATTTCAATCATCTAAATAATTCCCTCTTGCTCCATTGCAATCAATTCCCTCCCCCACTAGCAACCTTGATAACCAATAATCTGTTTCTAGTCGCTAATACTTTTGCCAGAATGTCACAGAAATGGAATCATAGCGTATGTGGCCTTCTCTGTCTGGCTTCTGTTACTTAGCATAGTGCTTTTGAGATTCATCCAAGTTGTGCAGATGAATAGTTCATTCATTTTTATTGCTGAGTAAGAAGATTCAATTGTTTGGCTAAAATCACAATTTGCTTAGCCAGTCACTATGTTAGGCTGTTTCCAGTTCTGGGAGATTACGATTAAAGCTGCTGTAGAACTCTTCATGTGGGCATTTTTCATTTCTCATAGATAAGCACCTAGTAATGGATTTCTGGTTTCTGTTGTTATCAGAAAGTGTGAAACTATTTTTCGAAAGTGGGTGTAACCCACCAACAATGTATGAGAATTTCAGTTTCTCATCCTCACCAGCACTTGTTATTGTTAGTTTTTTTTTTTCAATGAAGTGTTTTGGGTAACATTAATTTAATACAATTTTTAATTTTCAGTGCACATTATTTGACATCTGTATATTCTATTGTGTTTACACCCAAAGTCCAGTTTCCTTCAGCTACCATATATTTGATCCCTTTTTACCCACTTTGCCCTTCTCCTATCTTCTAAATTTGACCTCCTTACCCTGTCTACCTGCCCTCCTCCCAAACCCCTACCTCTGGTAATCACTAGTCTATAGTCCATGTCCATTTGAGTCTCTGTTTGTCCTGTTCATTTGTTGCTTTTAGGTTTATATCCACATTAAGTGATATCATGTGATTTTCAACTTTTTCTGTCTGGCTTATTTCACTTAGCATGATTATTCAAGGTCCATATGTTGTTGCAAATGGCAGTATTTCATCTCTTCTTTGGCTGAGTAATATTCCATAGTATATATGTACCACAGCTTCTTTAGCCAATCATCTATCATAGGACACTTCGGTTACTTCCATGTCCTGACTACGTGAATAATGCTGCTATGAACATCGGTGTGCAAATATCTTTTGATATGAGTTTTCAAGTCTTTGGGTAAATACCCAGTAGAGGGATTGCTGGATCATATGGTAGATCAATTCTTAGTTTTTGAGGAACCTCCATACTGTTTTCCATAGTGGCTGTACCAATTTGCAGTCCCACCAGCAGTGTATGAGGGTTCTTTTTCTCCGCATCCTCTCCAAATTGTTATTACTTGTTGTTGATTATAGCTATTCTAACAGGTGTGAGATGGTATCTCATTGTGGTTTTGATTTGCATTTCCCTAATAGCTAGCGATGTTGAGCATCTTTTCATATATTTGTTGGCCATTTGTATGTCCTCTAGGAGAAGTGTCTGTTCAGGTCCTCTGCCCATTTTTTGATTGGATCATTTGTTTTGTTGTTATTGAGTCATATGAGTTCTTTGTATATTTTGGATATTAGGCCCTTATTGAGGCATTTGCTTGCAAATATATTTTCCCATTTGGATGGTTGTCTCTTTACCTTGTTGATGGTTTCTTTTGCTGAGCAGAAGCTTTTTAGTTTGATGTAGTCCCATTCATTTATTTTTGCTTTTACTTCCCTTGCTTTGAGGTCAAATTCATAAAATCCTCTTTAAGTCCAAGGTCCTTGAGTTTAGTTCCTATGTTTTCTTCTATGCATTTTATTGTTTCAGGTCTTATATTCAGGTCCTTAATCCATTTTGAGTTAATTTGTGTGTGGTGATAGACAACAAGTCTAGTTTCATTCTTTTGCAGGTGGCTTTCCAGTTTTCCCACCATTTATTGAAGAATTTCCTTTCTCCACTGTATATTTTTGGCTTTTTTGTCAAAAATTATTTGCCCATATAAATATGGGTTTACTTCTGGACTCTTCATTCTGTTCCATGGTCTGTGTGTCTGTTTTGCTGCCAATACCATGCTGTTTTGATTACTGTCACTTTGTAGTATAATTTGAAGTTGGGCAGAGTGATGCCTCCAGCCTCGTTCTTTTTTCTCAGGATGGCTTTGGCAATTCAGGGTCTTTTGCTTCCATACAAATCTGATGATTTTTTGTTCTATTTCTTTAAAAAATGCCATGGGATTTTGATGGGGATTGCATTAAATCTGTATAATGCTTTAGGTAATAGGTCATTTTAACTATGTTGATTCTTCCAATCCAAGAACAAAAATATCTTTCCATTTCTTTGTATCTTCTTCGATTTCTTTTAATAGGGTCTTGTAGTTTTCATTATATAGGTCCTTCATATTTTTTATATTTATTCCTATATTTTATCTTTTTGTTGCAATTGCAAAAGGAATTATTTTTTCCACTTCTTTTTCTGACACTTCATTATTAGAGTATAGGAATGCTATGGATTTTTGAACATGATTTTGTATCCAGAACTTTACTGTATTTGCTTATTGTTTCTAGTAGTGTTCTTGTGGAGTCTTTAGGGTTTTTTATAGAGAGAATCATGTCATCTGCAAATAGTGAGTTTGACTTCTTCATTTCCTATTTGGATACCTTTTTATCTTTCTCTTGTGATTGCACTTGCCAGAACCTCCAATGTTGTATTGAATAACAGTGGCAACAGTGGACAGCCTTGCCTTGTTCCTGATCTTAGAGGGAAGGTTTTTAGTTTTTCACCATTAAGTATAATGTTGGCTGAGGGTTTGTCATATATGGCCTTATTATGTTAAGGTACTTTCCTTCTATACCAATTTTGTTAAGTGTTTTGAATCATAAATGGATGCTGTATCTTGTCGAAGGCTTTTTCTGATCTATTGTATGATCATATGATTTCTTATTTTTTAATTTGTTTATGTGGTGTATCACATTAATCAATTTGTGTATATTTGAACCATCCCTGTGCCCTGGGATGAAAGCCCACTTGGGATGATAGTAATCTTTTTTAATATATTGCTGTATTCGGTTCATTAGTATCTTATTTAGGATTTTTGCATCTGTGTTGGTCTGGCAGTTTTCTTTTTTTGTGTTATTCTTACCAGGTTTTGGTATTAGGTATATTGGCCTCATAAAATGAGTTGGAAAGTATGCTCCTCTTCAATTTTTTGAAAGAGTTTGAGGAGAATAGGTATTAAATCTCTGAATGTTTGGTAAATTCACTGTAAAGCCATCTGGCACTGAACTTTTACTTTTTGGTAGGTTTTTGATGATTGTTTCAATTTCCATACTGCTGATCAGTCTATTTAGATTTTCCAGTTCTTCTTGATTCAGTCTAGGAAGGGAGTATTTTCTAAGTACCGGTCCATTTCATCTCGGTTATTAAATTTGGTGTTATATACTTTTCATAGTATTGTTGTATGATCCTTTGCATTTCTGCGATATCAGTCATAATTTCCCTCTTTCATCCCTGATTTGTTCATTTGCGTCCTTTCTCTTTTTTTCTTTAGTGAGTCTAGCCAGGCGTTTGTCAATTTTATTTACTTTCTCAAAGAACCAGCTCTTTGTTGCATTTATTTTTTCTATTTTTTTTGTTTGTTTTGTTTTTGTTTTCATACTCATTTTTTCTGCTCTAATTTTGATTATTTCTTTCTATCTGCTTACTTTTAGGCTTCATTTGTTCTTCCTTTTCTAGTTTTTTAAAAATACTTATTATTATTTATGCCTAGCACTGGTCTTCCTAGGTGGTCTCCATTCATGTACTAACCAGGCCTGACCCTGCTTAGCTTTCTGAGATTAAGACATCAGGCTTGTTCAGGATGGCATGGTCATAGACCAAGGACTGTGGCTCCACTGGGCACAAACCCAGGAACTTCTGTGTGTAAAGCAAACGCGCTACACTATGGAACCATGTCCCCTTTCTCCAGTATTTTTTAAGATGAAGCGGTAGGTTGTTTATTTGGGCTCCTTCTTGTTTTTGGAGATAGGTTGTAATATGAACTTTCCACTTATGACCTCTTTTGCCGTGTCCCCAAAGTTTTGTATGTTGTATTATCATTATCATTTCTTTCTAAGTATCTCTTGATTTCTGTTTTTATTTCTTCTCTGACCCAATTTATTATTTAGTAGCATTTTGTTAATCTCCATGTATTTGTGGTTCTTCCTGCTTTCTTTTTTGCAGTGGATCTCTAGTTTCAAGGCATTATGATCAGAGACTGGGTGGTGTGATTTTTCAGCCCTCTTATATTTGTTGAGGCTCTCTCTGTGACCCAGTACGTGGTCGATTCTTGAGAATGTTCATGTACACTAGAGAAGAATGTTTAAGCAGCTGTTTCAGAATGAAAGGCTCTGTAAATGTCAATTATGTCTAATATTGATCTAAATGTGTCATTTAAAGATGTTATTTCCTTATGATTTCATTTGGATGATCTGTCTATATCTGACAGTGGGATATTTAGATCACCTACTACCATAGTGTTTTGGTCTGTTTATCCTTTTAGTTATTGCATTATGTATTTTGGGTCTCCCTGATTGGGAGCATAGATATTAATAATAAGTGTTATGTCTTCTCTGTGCATGATTCCCTTCATCATCATGAAGTGTCCTTCAGTATCTTTATTTACCTTTTCTATTTTGAAGTCTATTTCATCCTATATTAGTACTGCTACTCCCACTTTTCTCAAAATGCCATTTGCTTGAAATATCATTTTCCACCCTTTCACTTTGAGTCTATATTTGTCTTTGTGACTGAGATGTTTCTCCTGGAGGCAGCATGTGGTTGGGTTTTGATTTTTGAGCCAATCTGCAACTCTGTGCATTTTTATTGGTGAGTTCAGTCCATTTATATTTCAGGTGATTATTGAAATATGAGGTCTTCTTATAGCCATTTTATCTTTTGCTTTCTGGTAGCTCAGTATTTCCATTGCTTTCTTGTCCTTGTGTTTCTGTTTTCTTTATTTTGGTGGCTTTTGTGGCTATTCCTTCTGGTTCTTCTTTTTTATGTTATATACTTCAGTTCTGAATTTTTGATGTGTGGTTACCATTACGAATATGTAAAGGATAGCTTTATATATATATATATAAGTCTTCCATTTTCTTTGCGTGTGCCTTATCTTTTTTCTCCTTTGTAAATCTGGATCTTTGAATCCTCCTTTCAGTCACTATTATCTCAATTTGTCTTTACATATGCCGAATGTTCATTACTATCCTGCTCTAGCAATTCTCTTATTATTTTTTAAGCTTATAATGCCCTGTTTTAGTAAGGGTTGCATTTCTCTGCTTCTATTTGCCTGATAGTCACGTCACTTAATTATGTTTTTTTTGGTCTTGTTTTTCATGTTTTTTTTTTGTTTTTTGTTTTTTTTTTGTCATTTTGTTTCTGGTGAGCTGACCCTTTCTAAAGTATTTCCTGTAGTGCAGCCTGCTGGTAGTGGAGAATTCCCTCAATTTTTGTATGTCTGGAAAGGTCTTAATTTCTCCTTTATATCTAAAGAAGAGCTTAGCTGGATACATTATTCTAGGCTGTAGTTTCTTTACTTAATAGTTTAAATATTTGATTCCATTCTTTTCTGGATTGTAAGGTCTGTGCTGAGAAGTCTGAGGATAATCTAATGGTTTTCCTTTATATGTTTACCATTTTCTTCTCCCTGTGCCCTGAGAATTCTGTCTTTGTCATTGATTTTTGATAATTTAATACAATGTGTCTTGGTGAAGGCCTTTTTGGGTTGAGGTAATTGGGTGTTCTATTGACTTCTTGAATTCCAAGCTCTAGCTCATTCCTTAGATTTGGAAATTCTCGTCACTATTTTCTGAAAATGCTTTCTAGTCCCTGCTCCTTTTCCTTCACCTTTGTAATGCCCATTATTCTTATGTTTCCTCTCCTGATGGTATCAGCTAGTTCTTGATTTCTCTTTCATTATTTTTCATTCTTCGGTTTCTCTTCTTCCTTCTGATTTATTTCTAGATTTCTGTCTTCAATATCACTGATCCTTTCCTCCATTTGGTCGACTCTATTTCCCAAGCTTGCTATTTCATTTTTCAACTCTTGCAGTGTGTTTTTATCTCCAGAAGTTCTATTTGTTCTTTTGAGGGTTTCAATCTCCTTGCTCTGCTCATCTAGTTGTTTTTTCAATTCCTGAAATTGTTGATATGTTTGTTTGAACACTGAGTTTTTTTCAGAAGTACCATTGAATTCTCTGTCATTTAAGTTGCATATTTCTATGTCTGTAAGCTTATTTTCTGGAGATTTTTCTCTTTTTTCTGAGATGCCTTGTCACCTTGGTTGTTCATGGTGTTTAATGGACTATTTCTCTGCCTGGGCATTAATGGAAGTGTATTCTGTTGTTTTTCCAGAAAGAAGATTTATTATATAAAGGTCTCTTTTAGCCTGCTGCAAAGAAGGCACTTTTCTTTTTGGTTCCAGTAGGTGGCATCTAAGCCTCTTGGATCCCTGTTTATATAAAGCACCTTAATAATGCCTTTTAATGCTTTTATTTTCTTGTAGATATTTAATCACACTTGCTACTCTCAGTTTCAGTCCCTGTCAGTATTATCAACAGTTTTGGTAGTTTGCTCAGATTCCCCTGAAACTCCATTGTGATCAGTCTCAGAGTGTATGGGGGAGGGGCCCTCTGGGCTGTGGGTTAGGGGCCAATTTCAATCAAGCCTCACAGTGAGTTTCTTCTTATATGCAAGCCCCCACAATGGTCCCTTTGCTATTTTCCCCTTCCTCATCACACTGTACATTCCCTCTCAATACATTTGTTAATTGTATTCCCTTTCATCTTAGATAGTGCCTTCTTCCTCTTGACATCTTTTAAGAATTATTTCCTTGCTCAGTGGGTGATATCTGTAAATGACTCTCCATTTCTGATTCTTTACATAATGATTTTAGCTTTTCAGTATCATAATAAGTGAGGAAAAATGTATTAAACTATATGTAATAAAATGATATTAGATTTAAAATATGTAGCTGAAAGAGTGGATAGATAGCATTTAGTCCAGTTCTCTTACTTTACTCATAAGAAACAAGTCTAGAGAATCATTAAAAAACTAATATGAGTAGAATTAGAACTATAAAGTTTTACAATTCTCAGTGCTCATTTATTCTTTCCACTCATATATTCTCTACTCTCTGTTTTATATATACATATATATGTGCCATGTAAATGTGTGCATGTTTATCTATGTATTACTTCCCCAATAAAACTGTAATTTCTTGAAATTATTTTTGTATCCTATATTCCTGAATCCCCTAAAGCACCGATTAAAATGACTAGGCACCTAGTAGGTGCTCAAAAAAATTCAGGTTGAAGATTTATTGACTTGAAAAATGTAACTAAAGTGAAATAAGTCAGAGAAAGATAAATATTTTATGAACTCACTTATAAGTGTAAAACAAAAAATGTTAAACTCAAAGTAACACAGATTAGATTGGTTGTTGCCACAGGTTGATGGGTGGGGGAAATAGGGAGATGTTGGTCAAGAATACAAACTTCCAGTTGAAAAATGAATCAGTTCTGAGCATCTAATGTACAGACGGCATGGTGACTATAGTTAACAGTACTGTATTATACACCTGAAGTTGCTGAGAGAATAGATCTAAAATGTTCTCACAATACACACGCATGCGCGTGCACACACACACACAAATGTATCTGAGGTGATGCATGTGTTAAACTAGCCTTATTGTGGTAATCATTTCACAATACATATGTATATTAAAATCATCACATTGTACACTTTAAATTTACACAATGTTACATGTCAATTATATCTCAATAAAGCTGGGGGGGAAAAAAAAAAAAAAGAACAGGATCCAGATGTTTGGAAGTTTACTTTGGGTGGACTTAAGCCCATGAGATCCAACTCAATTCCATTTCAAAAGTAAACTGTTGCTATGCTGCAAATATTCTACACATTTAGACTTGTGCCAGAATGCTTCTATCCTAGCCAGAGAACTACAGGCTTATTATTATTTTTATTTATTTATTTTTTTACCAGAGGAAGAAAGAGGTATGTGTTTAGAGAATTAATCAGAATCAAATCTTCGCCCAAGAAGTTCTATATAAACATTAACTTGGCTATACAGCCTTCATCCAGCTGTCTCTCTTCAAATATACCAGGCCAAAAAAAAAAAAAAAAGAAGTAAAACTAAAAATATTACAGTAATGATGCTGACATCTAAAATCCTCTTCAGTTGAAGCATCCAAGTCAATGTAGCAAATGTTTACATTAAGAACTGAAATGTTGGGAAATAGTTCAAAAATTTTGATAGGGTTTGATATCAACAGGCATCTTATATTGTCCAATGCATATTACATAGAATATATTATCTATTAAATATCTGCTTTCTGATACCCTTCACAGAATTCTTGATGGGAATGTCCTTTTGCCATAAACCCAGTTAGCATAAACCCAGTTAGTATAAACCCAGGAATCAGCAGGACAGAGAAGCAGATCAGAGCAAGAACATCTGCCCTTTGTCCTACCAGGCTGTGGACTCTTCCTTTCTTCAATACCACTATCCCTCTCCCACTCTTGTTACCTGGGGATTCTGGGCACAATGAGAGGACTGAAGCTGATTCATATCCCTGAATAAATGTACTGGGACCCTAGAAGACAAAGAAATAGTCTAATGATATGAAATAGCAGTGCCACATTAGGGGCAAATTTTAATTGATCTCTTTTACATTAAGGTGATAAAAGTCCTTAAATCTGGTAAACTTAAAGTTGTATCAATATTCAATTTAGCTGATTATGGCAAACATAACTACAAAAACAATATAACAAAAATAATAACAAAAACATTATTGAATAATCCCCATTGTCAGCATGAATAAACACCAAAAGTTACTAGATTGTTGTGAAAACATACGCTTTGCTTTGGCAGGGTGGATGCAGTTTGCAGCATTTACTCTCCCTAACTGCTGATCAGAAATCATTAATAAGATATATAATGTTACATAGCATACTTATCTTGACAACAGAGAAATCATTTCATTGGGAACTGCTGAAATTTATTTATCAACACACACATAATTTTACATGATTCCTGAACTCAAAATTAATCATTACTATCTCTGCAATCTCATGTTTTATTTAAATCTTTCATAACACATTCTGTATCATAATTACTTGTGCTCATATCTGTCACTGAAATTAAACTGTGAAGCCCTTGAGAGCTGGGTCCAGGTATTGTTCATCATTGTGTGCCTCAAAGGGCCTAGGATGGATTTCTGTGAGTACTAGAGGCACAATAAATGTTGAAGCAATGAAAGAGAATGAATGAACCAATTGCTCAAAAAAACTAATGATAAACCCTATATGCTGTCTATATAGAACTTGTTCCAGTTGACATTTGTATATTTGTTATCTGTGGATCAAAGGAAATCAACTCATAATCTGAGTCCTTCATTATTTAAATCTGTTGTCACAATTTTATTTCTCTGTGTTCTACCCCCCAAACTCCTGTGAAAAGCAACATTTGAATGTTGTCAATAACTTTTAAACAGAAACATCCATTTACATAATAAATGGCAAGTGAGTAAAAGATATAATGTAAATATAATACAAAATTAGATATCATGAAGAAAATATAAAAATTTGTTCATTATTTTTTATACTTTATACCATTTTTCTTTTGTGAAAGTGGTCTGTGGTAGTCTCTTCTAAGAAAAGATCTAGGGTGGTAATTCTTCTGTATGAAAGTTTGTATGTCTGAAAAAATGCCTTTTTTTCACCTTTACATTGAGTATTTATTTGGCTAGACTCAGAAATCTCCATTCAAAGCCCTTTTTGTTTGTTTGTTTGCTTGTTTATGGCACTAGAAATCCTTGTTTTTAGAATTGCTGTTAATCGGATTCTTGATCATTAATAATATTTTCTACTCTGATAACTTTTTGGAATTATTTTCTATATTTTAAGGTTCTAAAAGTTTTCTATAATATTATTCTATTGCTTAGCACATGCTAACACTTGCATTCTGAAGTCTTGTGTTCTTTTTGTTTTTCAGTTCTAAGAAATTCTTAGATATCATTTCTTTAACTATTGGCTCCCCAGAGTTATCTCTAGTTCTCCAAAAACTGTTTGTTAGATATTGGTGAATCCAGAGCTATTCTCTATGATTCTTTTAAACTTTTTATCTCTTTATCCTTTTATATTCTGAAAGAATTACTTGGTCCCAATCTACCTAGCTCACTAATTTGCCCCTTCACTTTTCATTTTGTGATTGAGTCATCTATTAAATTCATAATGTCAACAATTGCATCTTTTTTCAAGATCTCTTGATTCTGCTTTATAAAAATCAAGATCCTATTGTTGTTTCACGGATATATTACTATCTTTTTATATCTTTAAAGATACTAATTGCTCTTCTTGTAAAGTTTAGTTCTGAAGCTCTCCAGCTGTAAATGCTTCTCCTGTTCTTGTCTTTCTCGATGTTGGCAGTCCTTATGTTCTAGTAAGTCCCAACTGTGAGCTCTTATTTTTCAAGATTCTCAGCAACTTCAGCTTGGGCAGCCAGTCTTAGATGAGGGGCAGAAGTAGCCATGGTACTGTTCTCTTTACTTTTCTCAGTGGAACTGGGGATGGGCAGAGCTATAGATAGCAGCTGGTAATCAGAGCTTATCTGGTCTCTCTTTGTCCTGGGAAACATAAGTTACCTGAGACCCTCTTCTATGTCTCTATCCTAAACAAGAACCTAAACACTGGGTGGAGAAGAGAAAAAGTGTGCAGAATTCATGGGACAAACTGCTCCCACCACAATAGCTCTACCAAAGCCTCATTGCTGTTCCTGCTCTCCCCTCCTCCAAGTGCCACCAATTTCTGGACTTGGGACTTGATGGTACTGGCGCTTGTGTCTTGGGCTATCCTTTCTCTTGCCCATCTCAGCCGCATCTTTCAGTCTCACAGGAATTCCTTGAACTCTCTAGCCCCTTGAGAAGTTTACTTCTTGTTCTTGGGTTCTTGTTCTTGCCTAGAGATTCAGATGTTTCTTCATATCTGTTCTATAATTCCCCCGATTTGGAGGGAACCTGCAGCATATACTTACTCAATCTGACATCTTGAAACCACCACATTCAGAATTTTACCCTTAAATTGTGCACTCCTGAGCCACATACAGGGCACACAGAAATCAGAGAAAACACTTGTATTGTTGATATGCCAGTCATTTCCCTTTTTGCTCTTAGATCCAATTTCTACCCTTCTCTGACTCTGCATCACGGGAAACTACATTCCCTGGCTCCTTTTACAACTGGATTTCGGGTAAGTTCAGCCAACGGGAGGCACTAGAGGAAGACTAGAAGGGGAGACGAGGGAGAAGTTAGGGCTCCCTGCAGGAATTATGTCTCTTATAGCACCTGTGGCTCTTCAGTGGCCCCAACTTACATCAGGCAGCATTCTCATGGTCTAGCTCCTGCTGGTCAGCTCCAGCTGGTCAGCTCCAGCCTTAGGCTTCGGTGACACAACCTTTTACCATTGTCCCATTGGTCCTAAGGGTAAGATCTCCAGCTGTCCCTGATCTCTGGGGTGCTGCATCATTTCCACAACACCATCTCCTGTGCCATACATTTCCTGTATTACATTCCTTTTGTTGAAAGGCCTAGAATGATTTTACCTTCCTGGATGGACCCTGACATGGAAATCAAAATTTTGAAGAGACATCTTTAAAGTTAATATTTGGTAATTCCTTTCTTTGAGAGGAAGGGAGCACCGTAGCGAAGAATTCTCAACTTGGGTTTTTCAATGTCTAAGATATCTCAAGTTATTTCAAAGAGTGGCATAAAATTCTTTAAAATGTGAATTTGGGCAATATATTTCAGTTAACTGCATTTATTCCACAAAGCAGTTTTGTAAGGAAAACCTTAAGGGTCTATCATATTATTAACACAGCGTTCTAGAATTAGGAAATGCTATCCAGAGGAACAAAAGCTTAGAGTATAACAGAAACCTTACTTGAATTTCACAAGCTTTAGACCTACTTCCGGGGCAGCCATGAAGTAGTTTAAAGAAAATACTTTTATTATCTCTATTATTTAGCATTTTATCTGTGTTGAGAGAGGATTAGATGAAATGGCACTAGATCTTTAGAAAAATCTCTGTAGCTCTATTTCTTATTTGGAAATAGAAAATACCACTGCCTTCTAAGTCTAGTCCATTATTATCATTCCACAAATGCTTAATAGGCAGCACAGAAGTAGCAAAAAAGCCCACCACTGTGGCTCAAGATTAGAGAGAGTATGAGAGCCACATTGTGTCACTGATATGCCATATGGCTACACATCTGAACGCTCTGAACATGCCGCCCTTGTGCAAAGCCCTGAATACCTGCTTTCATTCCCATTTTGAGCGTCTGAACTATAATATATGGGCCATCTATTTATTAAAGGAGAGAGCTTACTTTGGCATGGGATAAATTGGTGCTTGCAGCAAGAAGCTGTTTAATACAAAGAACGTTTCTTGAATTCCTTTCGGGGCTGAGATCCACAGCTCAAGAGTGCGTGGTGTATATGTTTTAAAATCGCATGACTTTTATACAATCCCTTTTCTTCAGCTGGCATGAGAAGGACATTCCCGTCCCCTCTATGCTCTGTTTCTTACTTTCTCAAAGCTGAGGTGACAAAAACACTGCCAGCCTTATCCAGCATTTCATGGAAAGCTGCCACTCTTAACTGGCGCCTAAATGCAATTTCAGACTGTCTCAGGAGACCTTTGTGTTTTGAGGTGAATTCATAACATTAGGCCCAACAAAGAAGTTAACACAAACTTTCACTGTTAAAGAAAGAGAAAAAAACCCATGGGCTTACTGAAGGAGCTCTGCTTCTGTGAGCGCCTCTGTCTTCTGCTCCCCAGTGACAATGGCCAGTTCATCCTTCAGTTCCTGGATTTCCTTTTGCAGGCGGATAATCATCTACAAACGGCAAGCCGGGAGAGTAAATGTCAACTCTTCATTAAGGGAAACTTGGTAACAGAGAACATACGTCTTTTAAAATTATGAACAATTTTAAGGATACAGAAATGTATAGAGAATGATATCAAAGGAACTCCCATACCTACCACCCAGCCTTGGTAAATCTTAACATTTTGTTAAAATAGTTCAGAATTTTTTAATACAAATAAAACAGTACTGATATAACTAGAGCCCTTATTTCAGTTCCTTTTCTTTCTTTCCTGAGGTGACACTAAATGGCATTTATTGGGTAGCGTTTTCCAGCATGTTTTCATTCATTTACTCCACTTGTACAAATGTAACTGTAAATAATGTATGGTATCATTTTGCATGCTTTAAACTTTATGTAAATGTTACCATACTGCCTGTAATTGCAACTTTTTTTCCCCTCTCACATTATGCTTTTGAGATTTTTTATATTGCTTCATGTAGCTCTAGTTCATTAATTTTCACAGGTAAATAGTATTTCAGTAAGGGGATATATCACCATTTACCAATGTCCCCTATTGATGAAAAGAGGATTTTTACTTTTGCTGTTACAAACAGTGCTTGCTGTGAACATTATGAATTCCTGGGCACATATATGAGAGTTTCTCTGTAGCATGCACTTACAATTGCATGGGTGTAGGGTATTGCATCTTCACTTTATTATATATTGCTGATTTGCTCTTCAAAGTAGTTATATAAATTTACATTCTCATCAGCTGTGTGTGTGTGTGTGTGTGTGTGTGTGTGTGTGTGTGTGTGTGTGTGATAAGTTCTTGATTCCCCACATTTTTGTCACTATCTGTGCAGGATTGACAAACACTTTAATGTGTCAATCTGGTAGATATAAAATAGTATCTCGTTTAGTTCTAATCTGCATTTTCAAGATTATTAGAGAGGTTGATCATCTTGGTATATGTATATTGGCTCTTGGGTCTCCTTTTCTGTGAGTTATTCATTCACATTCGTGTCCATGTTTCAACTGAGTTTTTACTTTTCCCTTTTCATTTGTAGGCTTTTTTAATATTCTGGATGTGAACCTTTTATTAGTTTTATTCAATGCACATATTTTCTTCCAATCTATTTCATGTTTTTCACTTTGTGGTGTTTTTTTTTTGTTAAATGAAAGTTTTAAATTTCAATACAATTTTATTATTAACTTCTTCCTTCATAAATTGTATTTTTATATCTTCTTAAAGAAAATCTATTTTACTTAAAGCCATAGGGATATTTTCCTATATGTTTTTATAAGAGTTGCTTTTCACATTTAAGTTGATTTTATTTTGTAAAGTATGAAATATGGGTCTAATTTTAATTTATTTTTTATATAGTTAACCATTCAAGTTTTGCTATTTAAATTACCTTATATAACATGTTTCCACATATAAATGTGTCTTTTTCTGGGTTACAAGTTAAAAACATTTGTCTGCTTGACTATATGTATGGCAATACCACACTGTTTTAATTACTATGTCTTAGATTTTGGCATCTAGATAGAACAATACCCTTCAATCTTATTTTTTTTCAAAATAGAGTTGACAATTTTTGGTCATTTCTTTTTTCATGTAAATTTTTGACCTAGCTAGTAAAATTCTACTGAAGGCCCTCCTCAAATTTTAACAGAAAATAAATTTGATTAAAGAGTTAATTTGGCAAGACTTATCAAATGAATGATGTTGAATCATCACATTCGTAAACATGGTATGGCTTTCCACTGATTTTTTTCAATAAAGGTTTATAACTTTCTCTACAAATATCTTACATGTTTTTAATTATTTTTCCTAGTATTTTAAAGTTTTTGTTGCTATCATAAATAGAACTTTTGTAAAACTGAATTTTCTAATTGTTGGCTTTTGATGCATAGGGATGCAATTCATTTTATGTATGGCTTATGTATCATATAATTTTCTGAAAATTAATATGGTTGTTTATCATTAAATACTCTTGAATCTTCCATTTAAGCAATCAAATTATCTGCAAGTAATGATAGATGTTTTTCTTTTTGTTCAAATCCTTATTAATTTTTTTAAAAATATTGTGTCTATTTTAGCTAAGACTTTCAAGTACAATGCTTAAGACTCTTGTCTTATTCCCTCTAACATTTTACCTTTAAAATGCTGGTTGCAGTTTTTGGTTGATACTCTTAACCACTTTAAGGATATTCACTTAGAGTCAAAGGTTGGTGAGTCTTTTCAAAATATATATGTATGAATGTTTAATGTCATCAGGTGTTTTTTATTCAACTAGTGATATGATCAAATAATTTTTTAAAAACTGTAAATATGATGAATCACCTAAATTCATGTGATTTTTTTTATTATAAACTACCTCATATATGAAAAGGTATGAGAACACCTTGTACTCACTGCTTAGCTTAAGTGAACACCAATGTACCTACTATTTAACTCAAGAAATAAAACATTACAAGCTCTTTGGAAGCTCTCATCCCTGTAGAGTCTCCTATAAATGAATTTTCCATTACCGTTACTCTAACTTTGGTGTTAACTTTTCTCATGGCTATTTTTTTTTTTTACTATACATTCATATATTTTCTAATGATAGATTATCCTTAAATTCTGAAAATAAACCCAACTAAGTCAAAATACCACATATCATTTTAATGATCATATGATTATAATGCAAAGTTCCTAAAATAAAAATTAGCAGGGTGAGCCCAATTTTATTCTTCGATATATGGTAAACATAAAAAAAAATGAGTCTAATTCTTCCTCCCTTCCTCCTGCTTTCCCTTTTTCTCTCTTTTTGGTAGATTTGTTATTATTAAATCAATTTATTTATTAGTTGTAGATTTATTCACGTTTTTAAACTCTTCTTGTTTTAGTTTCAGTGTTGTTTTTCTAGGAAATTGTCCATTTTGTTTGTTTTCAAGTTTATACCATAAAGTCATTCAAAGTACTTTTCTATTATTTTATTTACCATACCTAGAGTTAAGTCCTTCTTCCATTCCAAATATTCTTGTATAAATTTGTGCTTTCCTTTTTTCTTTCTTCATTAATCTTTCCAGAGATTTGTTCATCTTATTAATCAATAAAAAAATCAACTTCCGGTTTTGTTGTATCTTCTCTTTGGTTTCTGTTTTTACTTATTTTTATACTTTTTAATTTCTGTCTTTCTACACTTTTGGATTTATCTTATTGTTCATTCTAAATTCTTGGTTTGGAGGTTACCAGACCAAGGAAGTTGTGTAAATTTGAACTTCAAACTCATGTAAGGCAGAGCCTTAGGATTTCAAATTTTCAGAGAAACCACAATTTGTTCTGCCTAGAGTCTGGGCTAAGGCGGGAGAGGATCCCTAGCATCTCCCTAAGCCAGTAAAAAGATTTTTTCCTTACAGGTTCACCTTTTTATTGGTTTTATATTGGGGATGGGAGAGATGTCTTAGATCCATCAGCTACCTTCCAAAGGCTTTGGCTTCTATGCCTTTATGAAAATCCCCTTCACCCTCCCACTCCATGGCAAATGCAGCCTCGGCTTCTTTTCTGGGCTCTCGAGAATTCCTTTACTTCCTACGGCTTCAGACATATATTTCAAAAGAGGCTTGTTAAATTTTATATAGGTGAGTTTAATATTATCTGTACTACATCAACAGGGCCAGGAGTGCCAAAGAACATGATACTGAATACTTTGAACATATCCATGTTCCTAGAATTTCATTTAAATGCACAGAATTGAGTGGCTTTTGGTTGCTTGCTTCCTTTTGAAAACATTCTTAGGATGTCGCCAGAATGAAAATCCTTAGATGGGAACTATGCGAGTCATTCATTGGTTCCCTTTCTCTACTAAATTAACATTGATGCCATATTTTCCACTTCTACTAAGGCTTTCAAAGTCAAATCTTACCAACAAATTATCTTCTGCCTTAGTGAACAGAAGTCTCAAAAAGCGAACTTTTCATGATTTTGAAATTATTACAGTCACACTTCCCATCAAATTACTGCAGGTATTTTGGAATGAGGGCCATCCTTAGAAGATTCTGGCCCATGTCCTGTCACCACAGGCTCTGGCGTGTTCACAGTTCTTCTATCATTTTGTCTCTCTGAGGCACTAATACTTGTAAAGAAAGCAGGTCAAACTTTGCTGGTCATGATCTTACAGAGCTGGTCCACATTTGCCATTAAAGTTTGAAAGTAAGATATAGGAAATCCCATACAAGTTGTATTTTGAGTGGTTTAGAGAACAAATTTTCAGTTGCCACTCGTACTTCAGAAAAGCTCTGTACATAAAATAATGCACAGGTATGTCAGTTTTTAGAAGCAATTAAAAGAGACCAGGAAACAGCACTTGTCAATTACCAGATTTTTCTGCACCAGGAAGACCTCAACATTTGTTCAATTATCAGCTATTAGCTTTTTGACTCCAGATTTCTCTTTTCTTTAAATCTCTTTCAGACCTACATCAAACACATGATAATGTTTACCTTTCTTCAAATTCCTCAAGATGCTTCAAAGAAAAGTCTCTCTAGCCAAATTTAAAGAAAAAACTTCCAATGTCTTATATGTTTATTTTCCTTCAATTTTAAACTGATTTTTGTCTTCAGGCTAATAACCCCATTGCTGTCTTTCTCATTGTGCACAGTAATGCTGCAGGGCTGCCTACAAGGCAGAGAAAACAGAAGAATTCATCCCAGGAGTTCAGTTCCACTTGACTCATGCCTTTAAGTTGTCTCCTTCTCAGTGGTCGCATTGTATGATGCTATATCTGACCAGGGCCTGTACTGAAAATAGATCCTACCTCACCCATTGGTTTCTCCTGAAGGGAATTCCATCGGGGGAGCTCAAGCTCCCCAAGGTGAGCAGGATAAAACAGATAGCTCCATTATTCCTTTTTCCTCCTTCTTCTCTACTCTTCAATGGAATGATTTCAGGGGAGGAAGGGCAAACAATCAATAGGAAGTAGTTAATATGCATAACAGTGAATTTGAGATTTTTCTTTTGGAATTTGAGAATTTTGTAAATAAAGCACTGTTGGTAAGATTTCACATTTTTCTTTTTTTATAATGCATACTACTAAGCTCACACTAGATTATAATCGAGAAAATTTTAAAAAGAAAGCTTAGTGGTTTGCAAAGTAGTATAATCTTAATTGGAGGGCTACAAAATTGAAAATTTTTAGTTCAACATTTTCAGTGCTGCTATGAGTTGATTTCATGTTGCATTTCAATTTCTAAAACAGTAACAAAATAGAGGAAAGAGAAAATATCTGCTTATGATGAGTAGTTGAATCATGTAACCTGCAAATATTTCCCTTAAAAAAAAAACCTCTTTGATAAAGCAGAATTCATTGTTGTAAAACTAGAAGCTTGGTCATTTTTCCATAAATTAAATCATTAATTTTTAAAAATCTGTACAATAAGCAACAGAACAGTTATGCAAAAATATGGTTGTGTTTAAAAACCATCAGTACTTTTTCTCTATAAGCTTTTATAAAAGATGGTCCATTATTATTGTCTCTAGAAGGTTAAACATGTTTTTTGAAAGGCTACCATATAAATATAACTGTGTATGACTTCATTGTTTATGTTCTCAGCACTCACTGTGGAATAATAGGGTCTGAAGGTAAGAGCACAGACCCTTGAATCAGACTAACTGTCTGAATCCTGGCTCTGCTATTTATTAGCATTGTGACTCTGAGCAAGTTATTTAACATCTGTGTGCCTTGGTTTTGTTATCTGTAAAGTGGAGATAGAGATGGCACTGACTGATAAGGTTGTCAAGAGAATTAAATGAGTCAGTATGTTTCCAGTACTTAGAACATTGCCTGGGTGGGGGAGTAAGCGCTCCCCGCCCCCCGAGTTTAGGTAATCTTTGATATAGTACTTTGATTTTTTTAAAAGCATAAACAAAAGTTACTTACCAATCTGGGATCAATTTCTTCATTAAGAACAGCTTCGTTCTTTATGAGAGCCACTCGTTGTGCAAATCTGCAGGTGGATATAGACTCCTAAGAAAGCAAAATAACTCCTTAAAATGTTATGGCATAGATTAATTTTTGCTCACAGGAAAAAGGATGCACACCTAAACAGTGATGTGTAATAAATGCAATGAGGAAACATGCCTCCAAATTAGAGAGCCTTGCTCTAGAACATTAGTTTTAATTAAAATTTTGTTTAGGCTTAATAAGATGACCAATGCCAAAAGTGTGTGTGTGGGAGGGATCCTGAGGTCCTAATTGGCAACTGGTATGTGTTTCTCAACTACTGATCTGTTAAAGCAAGACCATATATACAAATCATAATCAGAGCAGGTACCATAATCCATGAACATGAAAGACTACAAAATAAATATTTGTAATAGGCCAAAAAGAGAAGATTTAGAGGCATTTTACAGTGCAACTGGGGCTTGGCCTTATTTCGAGAAGTACCCTGTTGTTTCTTGTTTCCTTCTTTGGGATAAAGTCTGGATTCTAAACATTAAACTGAAATGTATGAAACATCATCTGGCTCTAAAGTAATGCAGGAAAGCCATTTGTCAGCCAGGCCCTGCCAAAGCATCCTGGGTATTGTGCCCAGTGACATGTCTAGGAACATATTTTGGTGATGTCTCCAATGTATCTTAGTCATCATGAGCAAAACAGAGCAGGAGAAGCTGATGGGTCTCCTTTCTCATGTCTCTGGTCAAGGTAACTAACTCATCAGCAGGTCTTCGGAAATTTGTGTATCAGGCTTCTTAAAACTATCCTGTGCCGTGTGAAGCCAGTTCTAAAATGTCGTAATTACAATGCTGGCAAATAACCCAAAGCTATGAATTCTGTAGGGTACTTAACCCTGAAGGCATTCCCTCTGCCAACTGAAAAGATGGAAACCCACCCAGGATCCTCAATTCCACCCTACAAACTACCAATAAAAACCCAAAAGTGAGAGCTCCCGAAAGAAGAAACAACATACGTCAATGTTCCTTTTCTCTAAAGAGAGGGTTGCAATCATGGTCGTCATGCAGTTCCCACCCAAACTGTCTCTTAGGACACTAGTCATCATGGAATTTCTATATGGAATGTGTAAACGGTGTTTTTCTGAAAGGGCAATGATAACCTGTGGTAAGGTAGAGAAATAATGGCATTAGATGAGCAGCAAATGCACATGTGACAAACAACTGAGCTTCAACTGCAATAAAAATACAAAAGGAAATATTAACTAAATGCAGGGTGACACCCAAAACTTGGACTCAGAATAAATATCTTAACAATATTCAGTACAGTAAAGGTAAAGATGGAATGAAGAAAATGTAGCAAAAAAAAATACCATAATAAACCCTGTGATTTTTGAACAGATGATATAACTTGTATAAAATTAGATACATTAATATTCTGTTTTCAGCCATTGGGAAATTTCATATAAAGACTCAAGAGGAAATCATGACAGATTTAAAAAATCCTACCAAAATTGGTCCGTATGTGTCATCTTCAAGGTAAAAAAAAAAAAAAAAAAAAAAAAAAAAAAAAAAGCATATAACAAGAGACAGTAGGGGTGAGTGGTAAAAAGTTCAGATTTTGGTGCCAGCTTGTGCCGGTCTAAATTCTAGCCTTATGAGGGGCATGTCACTTAACATTTTTATCTCAGTATCCTCATTTGCAGAATAGGAAAAAACAGTACCTAACTGATAGGTCGTTGGGAAGATTAAAAGAGTTAAAATGTGCAAATTATTTTGAGTAGTACCTAGCCTATAATAAGTGCTATCTACATGTTTGCTATCATCGTAAGTGATAGGGGAAGTTTATGTTGGTTCCACTAAGTTTTGCTCATCTTACTCCTGAATGATTTAGGTACTTAACAGGAAGGTACTCGATGGACCAATGGTAGATGAATGAAAAGACTACCGTGAAGGCTTCATTTCTGAGAGAGGAAGAATGATTTCAAGAGAAATATCATGGGATATTTTCAAGGGGAGCTGCCAGGAGTTTGCCTGGGAAGAGGAATCCAGTGCTAGGATGCCCATTGTAAAGCATCAGGATTAAGTCACCCACATATGTGACTTCAGGGCATCACAAGGTCCTGTTCTTGACAATACTGCCAACACATGCTATTGTTCTAGTCTTCTGTCCTCCCAGGTGTTTAATTCCCATCATTAGAACTTCTTCTGTTCCTTCAATTTACAAAACAAGATAAGAGCATTGTTTTTGAAGGCTGTTCTGAGCAAAAGTACACAACTATACTACTGGTCTCACTTTAAATTCCTGACCACAGATTTTACTATAAACCAAAATCTCATGATATTTTACACTAAATCGTTCTTCCACTCTCAGAAATGAGGCCTTCATATCTTATCTTTTCGTTTCAAGCTCTAGACAGCCTCTTCTCTCTGCCTTCAATCTGAGCTGATGGCCATGCGCCCTATTACTAGATGTAAGCAGCCTGATCAGAACTATCTCAAGGTCCATCACTAGATCCATAAACATTCTACCCTCCCTCTTGTTACTGTTCTGTCCTGTCTCAGGTCTGCCCTCCATCCTCTCCTTCTTCCCTGCTCACCTATTTTGCTCCTACGATTAACTCCTCTCTCTTCTAAACCATTTTTCTCCCTCACCTAGATCATACTCAACCTACTTTCCTTGTTTTCATCTTTCTTCAAAAACCAGTTAACGCATGCTTCGTTTTCTTTTTCCTAAATTATAAATATTAGAGTGCTCCAGGGCACAGTCCTTGATCTTCTTCTCTTTCTTATCTACACTCCCTCCCTATATAATCTCACCCAATCTTCTAGCTTAAATATATCTATATCCTGATGTCTCCCCAGTTTGTATTATCAACTTCTTACCTGAGCTACTATCCTTGTGACAACTCTACATCACCACTTGGGTGTTTATTCTTGACTTTCTCTTCCCTCTACCCTCAGACTTTACCCATTATTATTTATTTTATAAACTTATTTATTTAAATTAGTTTCAAGTGTACCATACATTGGTTAGATTAACGTCACCACCATTCACCTACTGGCTCAGTCGAAAATCCTAGGCATCATTCTTTATTTTCCTTCACATTCAACATCCAATCCTGAACAATCTGTATTAGGTTTAACTACAAAACATAGCCAGAATTGGACCACTTTTCCCCACCTCTCTGCCACCAGTCCAGTTCAAGCCTCCATCATCCTTTCCTTGGACAAGTCTTTGAATCAGTCTCCTTGCTACTCTTTTTGTCTTTTCAAGGTTGACTTTCTACACAGCAGCCAATCTTTTTAAAATGTAAGTTATATCAAGTCACTGCCTTGCTTACAACCTTTCCAATACACCTAGCATAATGACCAAACTCTTATGTGATCTGGTCCCTGTCTACCTATCTGACCTCATCTCTTGCTGTGCATTGACTGCTCATATCGGCCCCGCTGTTGCTCCACCATGCCAAGCTTACCCCCATATCACAGCCTTTGAATTTATTGTTCCTTTTACCTGGAATACTCTTGCCCAAGATTTTCATACAGCTTCCTGCTTCTCATCATTCAAGTCTTCACTCATATTTTACTTCTTCACAAGAGCTTTCCCTGAAACCCCTATCGAAAGTTACACACTCATCTTTAGGCTGTTACTCCATTTTCTTTTTCTTCTGGTACTTATCACTAACTGAAATTTTATTTATTTAGTTGTTAGTTATCTGCTTCCCCACCAGACTTTCTCTCCACAGGGCGAGGGTTTTTGTTTCTCTTATACATTCCGCGCACCTTCTCCCCCCCCCCGCCCCCCCCCCCCCCCCCGCTTAGAACAGTACGCAGCAGCAGAAACTAAATCATCTCACTCAGCTCTCATGACAACCCCCATTCTAGTTTTACTTCCTATAAAACTACATTTCCTAGTCTCTCTCACAATTCCCATTTTGCATGAGGCCTAGCTCTCTTAAGCAGATCGCCCTGTGTAGGATTTGGAGGTGAGTAAGGAGAGGAGATGGCTGTGAGGAAGATCAGATTTTTAGAAGAGTATGGTAACAGAGGCATCTGGTTCTTCTGAGGCAGCTGCAAGGAAGGTTCTGGAATCTAGGACTTAAAGCCCTAAGTGCCAAGTGGGGATAATAGTAGTGCTTTGCAGAGCAGTTTAGAGGTGTGGTTAGATGCATCTCCTGGTTGTTCTGCCGCCACCTGGGTAGTATCCATGCCCAGTTTTCTAAATTTTCGAGATTCTTTACATTTAATAAATTCAATGCTGCTTAAATTAGCTAGAGTAGATTTTTCCAGTTTGCAACTAGGAAATTTGACAAATACAACACACGTTCAACACATTTTTGTTAAATGAATCCAAACAGATGCATGAGTAGCTTAATTAGTTTCACCTGAGAAGGCAGTGAGCTGGTCATTAGTATGGAATGAGATCTGAGAGAACTGATTTCAGTGTAACTGAAAAGGAACTGGGGACTATGGCAGACCCAAGTCTGAGTGGCAAGGTCATAGCACAGGGAGCTGAGCAGAGATCCAGATCCTAAGAGCCAGGAGGACAATAAAATATTTGAAAGAGGCAAGGTAGGCCCAAATACCAAGTACCAGACCATATAGGGGTTGGTCTGACAGGTGTGCAGAGAGGGTGGCATTACTGTCTATGAATCATAGTTAAATATCTAACAATGTTCTAAGTACTTTAAAGTTCTTTTATAAAATAAATGTCATTATTTTTTCCCCTGTTCTAGGAAACAATGTTGCTATCTCTTCAACAGTTTTACTGACAACTTAGATAACATAAAATAGAATATGCTTATAAACTTACCGTTGATATTAAATTAAGTGATGTGTTAGTTAACTTGCTTTTGGTTGCATAACAGAAAATATAACCTAAACTGGTTTTCATCATAGGGGAAATTTATTGGTTCAGGTAACTATAATAGATTAGAATGGTTAGAATGGCCCAGAAAGTCAATGCTACCCCCAAAGGCTTAGTTTATGCCCATATCTCAGCTCTATCTTCCATGTGGTAGAAGTCTGCCTCTCTTCATGGCCATTGGATGGCTGCCAAATGCCTTCATGTTACAAACTTCTTTATTTATAACAGGTGCAAGAGGGCCTTTCTTTTCTGTCATTAAACAAAAGTCCTGAGCTTCTCTAGAGACCAACTTGGGTCATGGGCCCATCCATGAGCCAATCGCTGCAGCCAGAAAGACAGGCTCCAATTGGCTTAGCCCAATCAGGTTCTACTCCTGGAGCTGGATACACTCCTGGCTGCTACCGCCTGGAATGAATGGTATGGATGCAAGCCCAATGTCTTTTCCAGAAAAAGTTCTAAAATTGTTAGAGGAAAAAAAAAATATTACAAATTGAACATACAGTCTACAAATGGGGAAAATGAAGCCAGTTTATAAGAAAGGAAAGAACACAGGACATAGACTCAGAATCTAGCTTTTCCACTTGTGCAATCTTAGGCAAATCTCTTAAATTTCTTAGCCTAATTTTCTTTACCTATGAAATGTCCACCCGTAAAAGTGGGATGAGAATCCCTATCTATCTCAAAAAAATGATCTCTATTTAGAGATCAATAGAAATCATTTCTGGAATAGTTCTTAGTAAAACAAAAAGCACTGAGTGTCGTGGAGGGGTCTTCAGGCTATGTTCTTTGTGATCCCTTTGGAGTCTTGTTTTGGCCATAGAGACCAGTCCTAGGCCATTTCTTTAAAAGAAGACTTGAACAGGTATCTTCTCAGTGCAAAAGAGCTTAGGAAAACCATAATAAGCTCAGATCCCTTGAAGCAGATACAGACCTTCATAGTGACCCAGAAATGGCCAGTATCTGGAAAGAGGCAGAGGTAGATTATTCTTTATGGGGCTGCTGTGGGCTCTCTAAACTGGGTGGGAACCATATGATCTAAATGGAGGAGGGTAAGGAGGTGGTCATACAACCTGGGTTTTTTTTTTTTAAACGTTTACTTCCATTTTGGTTTTCATGTATAAATACAATAACATGTTGCTGAAGGTATTCCTCAAGTGACAAACAGTGAAACTTCATATTATACTTAATATCTCTAAGTACCTAGAAACCATGTCTAAAATTAATAATTTAATTTACTATTGAACGAACTAAAGAGATTGTAAGAGCTCAGAAGTGCATGGAAAATTATCCCTTAAAACTGAAAAGATTTGGAGTGGTTACAACTGGCACTGGCACCATTAGTTTTTCTTCTGAGCACAACGTATTCAGTGGAAAGCCAAATGGAAACTGAAACTCTGGAAGTCTCACTCGTGTTGGATAACTCGCAGAAGTGACACTGATTCCGATTTCTGTAGAGGTAAACAGCAAACACTCCCCATTCTCAGTGGTTTCTCACTCAGTGTTTGGCCTGATGGAGACCGCGGGTCACACCAGGAGCAACTGGGAGGCTTATGGTTAGAACAACTATGCACAGCCCTCTTTTCTTTCCTCCACGGACTCAATTTTTATGGCCAAGATGTACCCTGTTATTGTGGTTTAAAATGTTTTTGAAGAGACTTTTTGGAAAAAGTACTGCATACACAAGGAGAACTCCAAAACCAACAATACTCTGGCAAACAGAAAGTTATTTACTTGAGAGCACAGTAAGGTGCATTCAACGCAGAGAATCTGCCCCATACGCAGGTGGAAGGTCTCACAATTATGGCCAGAAGTGCAGTTACAATTTTGCATGAGATCTGTATGACCAATGTGAGCTAATTAATGTAAGAAAGGTTACCAAACTGGTCATTATCTAGTCCATTTTAAACAGTGCAACTGAGACAGAGAGGATGCAATTAATTACCAACACATATAAATTTCTAGTACAGCATTTATCTTACTGTATTGTGAGAATTTGCTTATATGATTTGCTCTTTCACTGGATAACATGACAGCAAATGACTATTTCTGAGTCATACATTTATCCCCATTGCCTAACGTAATTTGTAACACCCAGTGGGCACTCAATCACTATTTGTTGAATGGATAAATGAATGAAACTAACTAAACTAATTTGCATTATAATCCAGTCTCATTAGACACATAATAAAGCACTACATAAAAAAAATTCATCATAAAAGTCTTGGAATTCTGTTATTTCATTAACAGTATCTGTCTGCTCTTTTTATTATTCTCATTCCTATATACTCTTTGGTTCTCTCTTATCTCTGTGTAAAAATTCCAAATTTCTCTACTACTCACATACTTTCTCTCTAGCAGCAACTTCTTGATTTACTCAGCCCCACGTATCCATGTCCACATACTATAATTTTCCATATTTATGTTCTTCTTTCTTCTCACGTTAATCTTCTCTTCTCCTCCTCTCTCCATACCTTATACTATACCCTCCATGAAGATACTTGTATATCAGGGTACATAGTTAACAATTGGAGTGATGCAGTAGGTGAATATGAAACAGATAAATTATGTTCAGAGATCCAAAGGTCAATAACATGTGAATGTCTCTGTGACCCTGGGTGAATCGATCCCCTAGACTGAAGCTAAGAGTTACAGGCTCCTAGTTCCTACTGACTGACACGCTCTAAGCCCATCCTTTCCTGGCTCACTCCTACTCATCTTCAGTTCTCTGCTTAATATCAGCCCTGAGAGAAGCTTCCTTAACTTTCCCTTCTCAAAGTCCACCATTACAGGCTTTCCTCACCCCTTGGACTTCCTCTGCATAGCTCTCACCTGGATTACAGCCACATATATTACTACTTATTCAATGTATGGCTCCCTACACTGGACCATGAGATCTTTGAAGCAAGGACTGTTTCTATTTTGTTCACCATTATGTTTCAGCGCCAAATGCAATCCTCAGCACATTATTGTTCTTGATAAATATTTGTTAAATAAATAAATTAGTTATATGAAAATCAAATGCCACATAGCCACCAAGACTACTCACATGAGGCTGATGTTACATTGATTTCGAAGAGAAGATATCTGAGGAGAGAGACTTTTAATGACAAGTAGCAGCTTGCAAAGGTTGTATAGAATAAAGGAAAAGAAAGGATTAGCGGCAGAACATTTCTCTTGAGTGATTATAACTGGTAGAAATTCTCTTTCAACTGATGAATATAATTTTGTATGAACTGATGAACATAATGGGAATTAAAATACTGCTACCATCTGAAACAAGTAGATATAATTTCTTTGAAATAAGGCACTTTGAATACAGTCCGTTATGTTTTCATAACAATGTTTTGTAAGTGTCCTATTAAGTAAAAAGCTCTGTCAAGTATAAGTAATGTGTAATATTTGAACAAGCAAGAACTGAGGAATGCTGACTCTTCTCAGAAACATTAAAATGATCCAAATGCCACAAAGGCCTTAATCTCTGGGTACCGCATTACTGAGATTCATCTGGTCAGAGCCTAATTGCTTGCCTCTTGTTCAGACAGAACTCTCTCAGGTTTTCTCTCAATCTGCATTTTTAGCCAACTTGACCATTACAAAGCATTTAACACCAAGACAACATCAGTCTCAAAAAGGCAGTTAAAAAAAATTTTTTTTCCTTCAAATCTTTCAGTCTCCAACATTCATCAACAAGACCTTCTGCCTTGCCAATATATTCTGTATTTCTCCACTCCAGTTTTTGATCATGTTTCTCTTTTTCTTAAAGAATTTGTAAGTAGTTGCCATCTTTAACATTTGAGTCACAACTTGTACATACAGAGCTGAAAGA
The DNA here is from genome assembly GCA_003508835.1 of Eonycteris spelaea. Lineage (NCBI taxonomy): Eukaryota > Metazoa > Chordata > Mammalia > Chiroptera > Pteropodidae > Eonycteris > Eonycteris spelaea. The sequence continues at coordinate 4,521,732 of PUFA01000069.1, forward strand.
AATTTGAGAAATTATCTCATTTAACTGACTCATTTTAGAGATGAGGATTTTTTTTTCTGAAAGATTTATTTAGCTAAATCAGATGAGCTTTCTCTGCCCTTGAAGTCAAATTCAGAAATAAAAATAGAACACATATTGGTGTGGATTGTAGTAAGCTTGGGGTAGGAGTAGGGAGGGAAAGCTAAGGCAAAGAGAACCATCACAGGGTCATGAAGTCACCAGAAACTGAAAAGATATTGGTCATCTCTAAATTATGTTCTCATAGCTATTCTACTAGCCTGAAAAAGTAGGCCACAGGAGGTCATTTATAACCTACATTCATACCCACTGCTAATCTTACAATAAAAACAATAAGGCATAATGAAATAAAGCTTAAGCTTTGGAGCCAATCAATTCTAGGTTCCAATCCTCATCTCACCATTAACTGTGTAATCTTGGGAAGGCCTCGGGAAGACTTGAGTTTAAAATCTGTATGATGAGGATAACAACTCACACCTGTAGTGTGGGACTGTTGTTAGGTTTAAATGAAGGTATATAAAAAATGCTAGTAGCTATACCAATGTTAATATTAGCATCATTCACAATAGTCAAAAGGTGGAAACCACCTGTGTCCATTGATGGATGAATAGATAAACAAAATATGGTATATACATACATTGGAATATTATTCAGCCTTAAAAGAGAATGAAATTTGGATATTTGCTACAACATGGACAGACCTTGAAAACATTACACTAAGTAAAATAAACCAACACAACAAGACAAATATTGTATAATTCCATTTATAAGACTATCTAGAATAGGCATATTCGGAGACAGAAATTAAATAAAAGTTACCAGGGGCTAGAAGTATAAGGAAATGGAGAGTTATTGTTTATGGGTGCAGAGTTTCTGTTTGGGATTATGAAAAAGTTCTGAAAATAGATGGTGGTAATAGTTGCACAACATTGTCAATGTACTTAATGCCACTAAATTGTACATTTAAAAATTATTAAAATGGTAAAGTTTATGTTATGTATATTTTACCACAATAAAAAAAAGAAAATGAGCAAAACCAAACAAAAATGCTGGGAGAGTGCCAGATGAAAAATACATGGGCTTTCAAGTCTTTGGTGTAAATACCCAGTAGAGGGATTGCTGGATCATATAGTAGATCAATTCTGTGTTTTGAGGAATCTCCATACTGTTTTCCACAGTGGCTGTTCCAATTTGCAGTCCCACCAGCAGTGTATGAGGGTTCCTTTTTCTCTGCATCCTCTCCAACATTTGTTATTATTTATCCTGTTGATAACAGCTATTCTAACAGGCATGAGATAGAATCTCATTGTGGTTTTAATTTCCATTTCCCTAATAGCATTTCCCTAATAGCGATGATAAACATCTGTTCATGTGTTTATAAAAGATATTTGCACACCAATGTTCATAGCAGCATTATTCACAGTGGCAGGACATGAAGCAACTGAAGTGTCCTACAATAGATAACTGGATAAAGAAGCTGTGGTACATATATACAATGGAAAATTACTCAGCCATAAGAAAAGATGAAATACTGCCATTTGTGACAACATAGATGGACCTTGAGATAATCATGTTAAGCGAAATAAGTCAGAAGAAATAGTTGAAAACCACATGATAACACTTATATATGGGATATAAACCTAAAAGCAACAAATGGACAGGGCAAACAAACAGAAACTCATGGATATGGATAATAGACTGTGGTTATCAGAGGGTAGAGGGGAGGTAGATGGGGTAAAAGGGGTCAAATATCTGGTGACAGAAAGACATCTAATTATGGGAGGGAAACACACAATGCTATACACACACACATGTATATATATACATACATATACATATATGTGTGTGTGTGTATATATATATATACATATATATATATATTATATATATATATTCCTTACCATTAAATTTTACACATGAAATTTACTGGATTTCGTTAACCAGTGTCACCATAAAGAAAAAAATACACGGGCAAGAAATGGTAGGTAGGGTTGACATCCCATTCTGCCTATTTTACCTGTTCTAAGTAATGTAGTGACAAGTTGATATACTTGGCCTCTGTTAAGAGCAGGCCTCCTACTCCAGTCTTTGCAACTCGCTCTGAACCAGCCAGGTCAACCAAATGAAGTTTGGCATGACGGACAGTTGCAGATCCTGGTTCTTTGCTTGATAAATGAATAGTGAAAATGCAGTGGGAACGGGTTGAAGCTTGGTTCATAGGAGTCTACAAAAAAGAAATTTCAAAACAAAAATAATGTGAGCAATGAGAAGTTTTGAAGAATATCGACAAATATAAATTTACGTTTCCAATGATAAGACATTTCCCATGACGCCAACTTTGTCAAATGGAGAGAAAAAAAAAAATCCTGTAGTTGAGATCCTGAAAGTGAATTATTTTCAATGTATTACATCTTGAATGTATAACAGATGTGGATGGGTTAATTCAGAAAATTAGAAAAGAGTTTGAATGAGGTAACACTTGGGTCCTCTCACCAATGTGATAGTTTTATTTCATTATATGACCACGATTCACACCTTACCTTTGGCTAACCACATTAAAAATGCTTATTATGACTATCATAGGAAAAAGGGCTGAGAATGAATGCAGTTGGGAAAATTCATTATACAACTGTAAACATAACTAAAAGACAAAGGTGCCCAACATCACTGTTACTACCTAACACTGAACCAAAGGTACTGGCCAAAGTAATAAATAAAAAAAAAACAAACATGAGGTATAGTGATAGGAGAAGAAATTAAAGTGTCATTATATACAGAAAACATGGTGGTCTACATAGAAAATGCAAGAGCATCTACAAAATGTTAAGAACTAAAAAGTTTAGCAGGATTGCTGGATGCAAGATCAACGAGAAATCAATGAGGTTCTAATAATCCAGCAACAATTAATTAGGAAATGTTATTCATAGTGGCCACAAAGACAATGAGATAATATGGGATTAATCTTATAAAATACGTGTAATTTGTAGAGAAAATGACAAAATTATATTAAAGAATAAAGAAAATCTGAATAAATGATGTACTAGATATTAAAATACCATTTCATGGATGAGAAAATTAAAAATTAATCTATATGTTAATTTCTCTGTAAAAAACTATATATTCAATGTAGTTGAAAGAAAAATGATACAGGTTTTGTATGTGAAACCAAACAAACAAATTGATTCTAAATATCAGTTAGAAGAGCAAATATTGAAAAATAACAAAAAATAATAATGTGAAAGAAGAACAAGGAAGGGGGATACGGCCTGCTATTTATCAAGGTATATCACAGTGCCACGGCAGTTAAAACAGTGTGGTGCTGGTGTAGGAACAGATAACTAGATCAGTGAAACATTTTGTGCTCATTTTGTAACTCAATAGGATAGAGGTAATATCACATCACAGTGGAGAAAGGACAGACTAATCAATAAATGGTGCTGGAATAATTAGCTATCTATCTTGAAAAATATAAATTTAGATTGCTTTCTCACACAAATATACACACAAATAAATCTCAGAATGTATTAGAGTTCTGTGTAAAATAACACAGCTTTAATATTAATATAAGGAAATGTGGTATCATATTGTAATCAACCCAAGGCAATAATGGCTATTTTATGATAAGAAATAAAACACAAAAATGAATTGACTTAAAATATTTGACCAAATAATCCAAAACTGACGAACTTCCATGTGTTAAAATGTACTACAAAGGTAAAAGACTGGGAGAGGTATTTGCAATACATATGGTTAACAAAAGATTAATATTTGAAATAAAGAACACTCACAAATCAATAAGAAAAAGACAAACAACTAAGAAAAAAATGAACAAAGGATATGAACAAGCAACCAATATATAGGAAGCCTAAAAATGGTAAGTATTAGGAAAAAAATGTTCAAAATCACAAATAATCAGGCCATAGCTATGGACTTTTTCATTCATATCCATAAGACTGGCAAAAATTTAAAAAATAAAATTCAAGAAAAGTATTTGTAAGAATATAAGGAAATGGCACTTTTACATACTGCTTGTATGGATATGAGTTAAGAACTGTTTTTGAGAACAATTTGACAATATGTGGTGAAATTGCAAACGCCTATAACCCACAACCTAGCAGCAAACTACAAGATAAATTTCCTGGAGAGAAACCTGGGACAGGTACAGCAGTCGGGGGAGAGAGAGGGGGAGATGTGTGAGGGAGGGAGGGGAGGAGAAAGGAGAAGAGATGGACATAGACATGGAGAGAGAGATGGAGATGGACATTCACTGAAAAACTGTTTGAGATAACAAGAAATTGATGTAAGATGAACAACCTAAACAGACATCACTGGTGGAGAAGATAAATAAACTGTGATATTTCAAACTGCAAAAAGTTAAAAGGAAGCAAATTTTGGATAGATGACATAGAAAATAGAAAGCTGAGGAAAACTAGCAAGTTAAAGAATTATATAAACACTATGATAGAACTTATATAATTAAACATCTAATAATATTTTTTTCATGATGCTATAACTTAGGTCACTAAAAGAATAAAAATATGGACTAGAAGGATACAACAAGTTAATGATAGAGGTTGCCTTTGTGAAGAATGAAAGTGAAAAGTCAACAAGGGGACTTTAACTTTATCTGTAACATCCCATTTCTTTTATTTAAAAACTATCAGAAGCCAATCCTGATATCTAAAACTTCTAAAAATAAAAATTATCTAAAAATATTCCAAATGAATGTTCATGTGAGTAAATGTGTTCCGATACACTTTTTAAAGTGGGATTTAACCAAAGACTCTCCATATGGATGCACATGGACGCAGATAGGGTAACATGCTTGGAAACTATTTCAACCAGAAATTCTGTCTGTAAATATATATTCTTGATACACATCATCGTTGACTTACGCCAACTAGCAACATACACAGATGTTAAAGTACTGGCATAGGTTTGGTGATGATGATGTAGCTAGTGAGTTAAACAGGCTGAAAATTTGACCCATTACTTGTTGCCACAATAACTATACCCAACCCAGCCAGTGTGTGATTTTGCATGCTAAAGTGGATCAGCAAATAACTGTGCATGTAAAACCGCAAACTCAAATTTAGAACCTAGTTGAGGTGTTTTGGAAGTGACTGTAAGTTATTTGCAGAACTTAAACACGGGTTTCATTTCACTGTTATATTCACACAACAATAAATCCTACAGTGCCATAATGAAAGTCAAATTGACAATCGATATAAACAAAAAACATGGAGACTCTCCCCAACAGCTGTCTTCCGTTTCTAAATTGATATACTGAAATCACAGTAAAATGTGGGTAATTAGTGAATATTGGAAGAGTGTACCCATTTCAAAGGAATGTGAGATTTACATAAAATAAAATTGTACTTCTGGAGTCTGTAATTAAAATGCCGTAATATACTGTAGGAGTCCATGCCTACAATTTTGTAACTTCTCATAAATATTTTCTGCATGAAGTAGTAGTTGGTGTCCTCTTAGCTAAAATTTTCTTAAACCTCAAAAAACATTCTTTATATGTATCTGTGTAAGTGTGATTGAATGTGCGGGTGTCTGTTCTGTGTTTATTTTAGGACATCTTTATGTCTCATAGGCATGCCCCTACATTTGTCCTTTTAAAGGTAAAATTGTATTAAAACATTTCTGAAACTGCCTAAGAACAGATGGCACCATTTAGGCAGATTCATTCAAATTTAAGCGCACATTTTAAACAAATGTGCTCTTGGCACTAGAGACTGTGCGTTTGGAAAAATTCTAGTGATGATTAATCATCTCCATGCAGATAGCTTTCACATTCCATATCAGTCTATGTATACAGCCCTGTGTTAGGCAGTACAGAGACTAGAAGAAAATAAGATGTGGATCTTGCCTTCAAGGAATTTATAATCTAGGTCAGGAGCTAAAAACAAAATGTATGAAATGAGAGTAAATAATGAGAAAAAGGCAAATGTGCAGTAAAAGTGATCAGTTCTCAGCACTGCACATCCTGATCCTCCAGGCAACACCTAAGAATGCTGACCATTCTCTTATTTTAGAAGCTCTCTATTCCCCTGCTACTCCCTGGTTTCTAGAGTAAAACACTCTCCTGTTACTTTCAATCCAACTATTGTGTCCTTTTCCTTTATTGGTCCCTTTTCTCTCCAAATAGACACATCTCAAGCTATGGTCACCACAGTTCCTCCCCTTGGGGAACTCTTCTTCCATATCTCTGATTCTTATTGGATAGGCATTGTAGTGTAGTCAAAAATCACGCACCAAAATTCTTAGAATTTGCAATGAGCATGGGGTGCATACATCTTTTTGAATTAGTGTTTTCATTTTCTTTAGATAAATACCTAGAAGTTAATTGCTAGGCATAAGGTAGTTCTATTTTTAGTTTTTTTTGAGGAATCTCCATACTGTTTTCCATAGTGGCTGCACCAATTTACAATTCCATCAACAGCACACAAGAGTTCACTTTTCTTCACATCCTCGCCATCACTTCTTCTTTGTTGTACTGTTGTAAATAGACATTCCAAGTGTGAGGTGATATCTCATCGTGGTTTTGATTTGATTGTTTACAACAGGCAAAATATGGAAGCAACTTAAGTGTCTATCAACATACAATGGATAAAAAGATATGATACATATGTACAATGGAAAAGAATGAAATTTTGCTATTTGCAGCAACATTGATGGACCTAGAGAGTATTATGCTAACTGAAATAAATCAGAGAAAGACAAATACTGTGTGATTTCACCTATATGTGGAATCTAAAAAGCAAAACAAATGAACAAATGAAATGGAAACAAACTCATAAGTACAGGGAACAAACTGATGATTGCCAGAGGGGAAGCGGGAGGAAAACAAAAGGGGAAGGGGATTAAGAAGTACAAACTTTCAGTTATAAAGTCAGTCAGTCACAGGGATGTAATATAGCTTAGGGAATATAGTCAATAATATAATAACTATGCACAGTGACAGATGGTCACTAGACTTATTATAGTGATCACTTTGTAAGGTACATAAATGTTAAACTGCTATGCTGTATACTTGAAACTAATATAATATTGTACGTCAACTAGAATTAAAAAATTTTAAGAAAAAAAATCTTAGAATTTGGTGCCAGATTACTTGGTTTCAAGTCTGTTTCCATCAGTGTTGAAATTTTAAGCAAATTTACATAAAGTAATTTTAGTTTTCATAATTCAAAATGCTATAATAAAATTTGTTTGCTGCAAAGAGTTAGAGTAAATACCAGTTGAGTTACTGAGTTTTGAAGTGGTCTGTGCATGGTAAAAGGTCATGTAAATATCCATCACTCTTGATATTGACTCTATTTAGATGCCTCACATACCCTCATTTACAACTACAGTTTCTCTGTACACCAAATTAGAATGTCCAAGATCTTGAATTATAATTGTTACTAAAACATCTTTAACCTAATACTCCTCCAAAGCAACCTCATTACTTGCCCTCAATCTGTGTCCCATGTATATCCAATCTATCCTGTTCCTATTGAATTTACCTCTACTTCTCTCTATCTCTAAATATCCTTTACTTCTTACCTGGATTATTACATTCTCTTCTTACTAGCCTCCCCATGTTACTCTTGTCTCTTCTAATTGTTCTCCACCTTGCAGATAGAGTACTACCTTTAAAAGACACATTTGATTATGTTAATCCTTCCTATATCCCTAAGTAAACTGCCATGCTCCCTAAGACGAATTATCTCTAGTTTCTTCAACTGTGTCTTATACAACTGTTTATAAAACTATGTTTTTAAATATGGCATTCTCATATTTTGAATTGAATATATATTTTCTAAAGTAGCCTAACTGCAGCAGAGAACACTAGAATCTAAACAATCAAAATCTATCTAATGTTGCCAGGAAATAGCACATGAAGTATTACACCATATTTTCCCCAGCCTTTTACTCATACTATGAAATTGCTATAGGACACACACACACACACACACACACACACATACTTATTTGATGACTAAATTTGATTAGTTTTATCTCAACATTATAATTTGTTGAGATAATTTTGGATTTTGATTTTTTAAAAATTTTGTGCTACCTACAAATGAAAATATCTTGTTTATCCTCATCGAAACAATGTGTAGGACTTTGAGCAGGGCACAATAAAAACATTCCATGAAGACACCACTACTTTCTATTCTGTTAGGTAACAGTTATGGGTATTTTCCAATTGGCTTCAGTCCAAGTACTTTCATATGCCTTCAATTCTTTCTTATATCCACAGGATATTTCGAGATACTTTGGTAAATAAATTGAATTCGCCTGACCCATGAATTTTTCTAACCTTATTAGAAAAGTGAATGAAATTAGTTTAAGGTGAATCAATGCTGACTATTTCCCAATTGCTTATTGACCATTATTAACAATCCTTTTTCAGATCCTTTTTTAGGGCTTCATATCAAAACGATTTACTTGTCCTTTTCCAAATATATCTTCTTTTTTGGAAAGTTGAGAATACATGACTTTCATCTGTGGAGTAAGAGTCTAAAAACCTAGGCTCACTGGGTCCCTTGCAGATTCATCCTATCTGTAGTCTGTGGTCAATGAAAGTTAGTTTTCTTCTTTCTCTTCTCCAATGTAACAAAATCTTACCTCTCATTGAAGGTCCATCTGAAGATTACCTCCTCTACAAAGGCTCTCCACTTCCTTCCTTCTCCCACCTAGACGCTGAACTCCTTGAGGGCAATACCTGTGTCCTACTCATCATTGTAACCCTAGCATGACATAACATAATAGTATTCAACAATATTTGTTAAATGGAACTCTTGCTCATTTTTAGTTTTCTAGAATCTCTATGGAATGCTTCATAATTTCTAAAAACCTCCAGATAATTCAGAGACTAGATCTGCAAATTCTTTAAGTACCCAAAATATAATTTGAGTCTGAAAATTAAAATTATTTGAAACAGCTAGATTGACTCAAATCTCTCTACCTATTTTGGTCTTCAATTATTCTTTGTGCCTGATTCCAGAGCTCTTAAACACTACCCTCTATATCTTCAGCTGCCTTCTCTCTTGCCTAGAATGTCCCCTTTCTGGTCAAATAATGCCTAGTATTTCTTACTGGAAAAGTATGCCCTTTCTCTCCTCCCAAAATAAGTCTACTCAAAATTTATTTATCTTCACAAATTCTCCTGTACTATTCCCAATTGACATTAGACATTGTGTTCAGAAAGGCCATTTAACACATGTGTATATAGTAAGTAGATCATTAATATCCAAACTCTGGAAAAATCCACAAAACAGATTGTTCCAAATGGATTTTTAAATGTCCATCATTTTAAAAATTATGATACTTAATAGACAATTTGTTACAGTTGATAGTGAGGTGCAATGGTGTGATCCATTGGGCAAAAATGAGTGGTGGCCAGTCCATTTTGTGTAATGTAAAAAGTGGTGCAGATTATAAAAGGTGACGCAACAATGACCTTCGGAGACAATCGTAGACTCAAACTTTCTATATAGAAGGGGCTTGGAGCAGCATTGTGGTTGTGCAGTGGTACTTAAGGCTGCTTTCACAGAGCACTTCACATAATATAGCATTAAATTGAGGAAACACCACATATCTCTATTGAAGAAAAATCTCCCACAGTCCTTCAAGCCATTTACCTGCACTCGCTGAGCTCTCACTCTTAGAAACAATTTTATATGGCAAAAAAAAAAAAAAATCTCAAATTTCATTAGACAAAAATAATTTTCTGCAGATCAGGAGATATTCCTAGGCTGAAACGGGAATTTAAAAAGAAACACTATAACAAGAAAAATCAGGTAAGACTGATAAACATTTTCTAAAGGCTATTTATTCATCTTTCCTTTTGGGTTTTACAACTGATGCACAACAAGCAATCTGATGCTCTATAATTTTGTTGCACATATTCTTATCATCAGATCAACGATTCCCTGTAAAATAAAATGTTCACTTTTTAAAATTACTTCATTATGCTCTGTGTTTGTGTATGTGTGTGTTCATTTTCAAGACTGAAAATTTTAGGGGCAAGAATAGATAAGTGAAACATGGTTTTTGTGTTTACAGAATACGTTTTTTGTAATTTTTCTACTTTTAATCTCACGTTTTTCATACTTTAGAAATGATGATAGTCAATATAGCCTTCAATGATTCAAATAATCTCTCTATATCACATATAGGATTTTCTAGGTTCTTTTGAATACTTGTTTATTTCTTGTCTTATCTTTAACTTATATTCCATTCTTATGTACCAAAATCGTTTTTTATTACTCTGTTATTTTGAAGTGAAATATCTCAACATGAATTTCTTTTAATCTAGAATAGTTAGGTGAAGAAAATCTCCTTTACACTAAATAGGAGTATATAATGTACACACTTGAGACTCTAAAAGAAACCAGCTAAGACCTACCACAGCAGCCAGAAAATCCAGAATTCAGCTTTCCACTTCCATTCTCCTTATTTGATACTACTCTCTAATCGAGATTTAATAACACTCTCTAACCTAGATATCCTAATTAATTTCTTCCTCTACTTGAATCAAAGACTGAAAATATTAACCTCCATGTGGTCTCTAGGCTGATATCCTAGCATTTCAGGTTAAAACTCACCCTAATTAAGGACCTAACCCCTCCATCCTGATTAGATAAATAATTCCTAATCTAGCTTTTCCTATAGTAAATGGGTTGGATTAGGAGGTCTACCATGCTCTTAATATACTTTAACTCAGCCTGGAAAAGTGAGGCCTGACCAAACCTAGTGGTTTAGCACATGACTCTGTAAACACCTGCCTTAACTTTTTTGAGGTTGTTTCAGAAAATACTGCCTAGCAGGCAAAATATCCCCAATTAGATAACCCTCCATTGAAATGAATGATCTTAAACTGTTCATTTTCCTTTGTGATTTTTCTCTTTATAAGATATCTGGCATTTAGAAAATTAATCAAAATCATTTTCCCTACTTACAGGATTTCTAGGTCCAGCATATTGTCGGAGTAGTTTGTAAAAGAGAAAAATAGACTAGGCACACCAATTTTGTTTAAAATTTAAAAGCAAGCTTTGAATAATCTAGAACATGTAATAAGAATGTTCTAGCAATTATGATTCACTTTCCGATAATAATCTACTATGTTTTATTATATATCCCCCCTCACAAGGCTGGAATCAATTTGATAGTTTTTTAAATTTTCATGTCCTCAAAGATTTATTAGCTGACTTAATAAATTTAGAAAAACTGAATGTCAGAATTAGTGATTGCATTTCTGTTGATGTCAGAATTCAGAAGATTGTTTCGCTATGGGTCATTTCTCCAGGATTTAGCAAATCAAAATCGAACACATTATATAAAAATCTAAGTATGCTAAAATCAGCACATATGGCAGACTGAGGAGGAATTTTACCTGTATCTTTAATCAGAGCTATGTTCAATTATCATTTATCACTCTTGGACTGGATATCATCATATCATCAGAGTATAGATTTGCTCTCTCAACAATGAAAACTACATGATCCAGAAAGTTCCCTCACCTTTTTTTCAAAACATTTTTTAGCTATGTGAGGACAAGCATAGCTAAATTTAGTCCTCTCCAATAAATAACTCGTCCCTATTATCCGCACATATTTTTCCTCTTTTCAGTTGAGTTTAACCTTTTTTTTTTCCTGTTTCTTTTAAAGTTTAGTTCAGCTTAACAATTTACAAGTCTGACCATACACATAAGAGGAACAATAATATTATGGGGCTAAAAAATCTAATGATCTTCTCAAGAATTTATAGCAGTTCATTTTTAAACTACCCTTACGGGAAACCATTTTTATACACACTAATTACCTTGAGATCATAGGTAAGCTGAAAATACCCTCTACTATCCTGAGTACAGACAACTAGGAACAAGTAGTGATACTACACCAAGTAGAACTCAGATAGATAGATAGATAGATAGATAGATAGATAGATAGATAGATAGATTGAGATTTAAACTTTTTCTTATGAAAGAAGTTTGTCTTGTCAAATTGATTGTGATAGCTCTCAACGAAATCTTTGGGTTTGGACATGAAGATCAGCAACGGACAATTATTAGACTACAGTGTCACTCACAGTAGAGATGCTGAAGGAAGAACTGTGGAAGCACAGATGTCTAGTATTAGGTATATTATTTCACTCTATTTTATAGTCCAATAATATTTTCTCCACACTTCAAAGATTCCACAGTTTTCTCTATAGTCACAACGATCTCTTGCTGTTAGAACTGGCAAGACTTTGAATGGCATGCCCAAAGCATGATCAAATTACTTGTTGAAGGGTTTTGGTGGCTGACAAGACTCCTGTCTCTCTCTCTCCTAGGTTGAAACCAAGTAAAGGAATAGATACAAAAGTCAGCCTGCCGAAAAAATGAAAATATTTACCAGCAAGAAATACTAGAAGAATAGCTTCTGTGCTTAAAACTATGGCCAAAATTGGCTCCCTGCCAGTTTCCCCCATATGTATTTCAGATTTGTAAAATGACCCCCCAAAAATTGATCTGAGTTATCAGTTTTTTACAGAGATGGTTTTACTCAGGAGCTAATCCTAGGCCTCTTTGCCGGTGATCCATTCCTTCCCTTTTCTCTACTTTCTTCAGAGATGCTGGTAGTCCTAAAGGCAGCATTTCCCCCAACACTCCGTTTAGCTGGCATCCAGTTGGGAAAATAGGGAGGGGGAGAAACACTCTGGCTTTTCCCTTCCTCACATGGTCCAATCTCCTGCCAGTGCCTCCTACCAGCTGTGACCCATATACATTGTAATGGCTTCTTCCTGTTTATTGTTGGTAACTTCTTAGCTGCTTCATTGTCTGGTTTGGCTCCTCAGACTCTTCCAATACCTATAAAACGAAACTCTGCACTGATTTTCTTGTTTTAAATAGAGTGGTTTGTTTTCTTGACTGGATCCTGACTGACGTACTCAATTAAATATACTACATTTACTATACTGCTCCAGATATTATACTAGACTAACAGAATTAAAAAGTTTTTATATTTCTTTCACAGTTACAGGCAAGACACTATGCATTTTGTCACACAAAATCCTTTAACAAGTATACATTTTACCTAAAATTCAATACCTGTAAGCTTGCTCTGAATAATGTAGCTCAAAATGCCTAAACATTTCTCAGTTTTTCTTGTCTGCTTGAAGAATCATAACTAAATTTTGTCCCTAATGGCAATAACTAACCCATTCCAGTTGTCTGTCTTCTTTTAAATCGAATGCTACTGTGGAAAAGTCTGAGAATAATCTCTCTTATTTTCACTCATTGTTGGCTTGCATTTTCTGACTGAATGTCCATAAGGCCCTTTCTTTAGCTTTGGAATTTAGTACCTTAAATAGATTTTATCTTGGATTTGAGCTTTCATTTTTTTCCTTAGACACAGGGTGTACTTTTCATCTGTAGATTCAAATTCAGGAAACTTTCGCTTTCTCACTATGATTTTTCTGTTTTTGTTCTTTTCTCTTCTTCACGATTTCTAATTATGCATAATTTAGTTCTCCTTTGCCTGGGTATCACTTTCATTACTTTTTATATTTTTATTTTTCAAACACATTTCTTCCTCTTTTTTCCCCTCCTTCCTTTCTTTATCCTCTTTTTCCTTCTTTTTTGCTTTTAATGGCATCTTCATCTTTATAATGGCTTTCTTTTTCTTTTCATTTCTTTTATAAGCTCCTCAAGTTTGTTTTTCATCTGCTTGTCTTATCTTATAATCTTTTTTGAACCTTTCTATATTTTAAGCTATTTTTAAAAACAAAGAATGCATTTAGGTAACATATTTAAGATTATGAATAACACGTCCTCTGCTCCCTGATATTATCGGCCTACAAATATATGTTTCCTAGCATTCTTCTGCCCCCCATTCCCCCCACACTCCATATATACAGATAGGTCTTTGGCTCTTTTCTTTCTGTCACTTATGTCCATCTATTTCCTGAAGAGTAGTCTGGGGGATGGGGGATGGAATATTCAAATTAAGTTTGTGTCCAGAATACTTTTACTCTATATCTGTTATGTTCTTAGTCTTAAAAGCATACACTTTCCTCAGATCTTTGCATTAAGAAGAAATGGGATGGTAAAACTTTTTAAGTCACAAACTCACTGAACCCTACTCCCTAAAGGCCATCTTTCTTGGCAATGAGCCTAGACCACTGACCACAAAAAAAAAGCACTGTCTTTAAGGTTTCTTCTTTGAGTCACATTTTATAGTGTAGAATAAATATCTGCATAATACCACTCCCCCTATACTTGCCTATGTTCACAGATCTCATCACTCTAACCAAAAGATCATTGGATTTGTGTTTGAGAATTGTGGCCCTTTCTTAAAGGGGAAACTGTATCCTTCCTGAGGTTGGAGGATATATGTGTTGGCTCTCAGCACCCTCCCTCACCATAATTCAAATTTCATAGTATTTGGCAGGTTTTTCCCATGGTTTGAGGTTATGGCTATTTCCTTGTTTCGCTAAAGATGGCTTTTTTCCTCCTCTATTTTTCATATTTTGTTGCTGTTGTTGGTGAATTTTCAATAACAGGGAGTAGAATAAAAATTACTTTCTATATTTAATCAGAAATTGGAATTTTAAAGATCAGAAGAAACTCTAGAGCTAAATTTACAGCCCCCAAAATTATGTTTCTCTAATCATGTACATAGAGTATGTATCTTTTAACATTCTAATAATTACTGTACCATATCACTTCACTTACTTTAATAAATACTTTAGATCTCAAAATGCATGGTTCATGCAATACCACTAATCAGGTTGATGAGAACAGAATGCAAACAATGTTATAACACAGAATCACTATTTAAAAAAAACATTATTTCTCATATATCTCATATATAAGATATAAGAAAGAAAAATATCTGGTATACAATAAGTGCTCAAAATTTAAGTTTCTTTACTTCTACTAAGGATACACAGTAGATGAGAGAAGAGATTATAATTGTCAACATATCTTTTGCTAAGGCTCCTAGTTGACTATTGGGACCTAATAATAGATGCTATTGTATTATAATAAGAGCAGAGCCAAAAGCATTTTGCCTGCTGTATATTTTGTTCTTCCCAAGCTCACAAATCTTGGAATAAACTTTCTAATTATATATAACTAATGTATCTTTCAAACAAAAATCTTCAAGTATGCGTTAGCGAATGTCCCTCTAATGGTCTGGTGGAATATGATTCTGGAACACTAATTACAACCTAATCCTCTTGTTTCCCACACACACCACACAACACCATGCAAGGGGATTGAGGCTTAGTGTTATTAATAAACACAATCTAATAGTAAAGCTACTCTTTCTTTCTGTGCTATCTTCATATTATTAGATAACATGTCCAATGACGGCTATTCCTATAGCCAGCATAAACTTACTTTCTCCATTCACACCCCGTCTCCCAAATGTTTTTGCATATCCACAAGATCATGCAACTCACTCCAAAAGTTTGTTAATATGCAAAGTCTGAGAGTTTACAAAGCATATCAGCACGACTCAGAAAATCTAGTATGTTTATTATTTTAAGCAAAAAATTAAGTAGAAAGACCTCCAATAGATCCTGGAAAAATAATTTATAAATCCCCAAAACACTATTGGTAGTCTGATTATTTGGAAAGTAAACTCTTCCAAAAGGTCTAGAGTCTCCCAATTTTTTTTTTAAGTCAAAGTCATCTATAATTTGCTCTGTACTCACTAACATACACAGTGTATCAAAAAAATCACCTTCAGTTCAACAAAACAGTTAATTAAAGACGGACCACCTTGATGCCAGGTACTGAGAGCATAGAGGTGAATAAGTCAACAGGCTTGTCTTTAAATAGTTGCTAGCTGAGAACTGTAAGGTTTTTCCAAATGTCACTTAATTTAATTCTTACTATAAGCCTAGAATGTAGGTATCATTATATTCATTTTAGAGGTTAAAAAGTACGGTTTAGACTTGTTAAGCAATATGCCCAAGGACATACACCTGGGAAGGGGTGGAGCCAGAGTAGAACAGAAAGTCTTCTCCAAAGTTCTTATTCTTCACCACTACCTGCAGGGATGTGTAGTGATGGTGAAGAAACCACAGACTGGATATCAACACTAGCTGGAAGAACTCACTTCTGAGCATGTTAGCCAAAGCAGAAACCATAAAATAAAAATACTGTTTGGCTATATTTAAAAAAAAAAACTAAAAGAAAATTTATAGAATGGAGAAAAAATCTTCTAAATATTATCAAAGGCAAAATTTATTACCTTTAATGTTCATTCATTCAATAATTATTTACTGAGCACCTACTATGTATCAGATTCTGCTTCTAGGAGTGGTGGTTATAGGGTGAACAAGACCAAATCCCAGTCCTCATAGAGCCAACAAATCAACCAGGCCTACCCTAATACTACAAGAGAAAAACAACTGAAAGGCATAAACAAAAATAGAAATACAAATGGCAAATGTAGATATAAAATAACTTGGTAATCAAAAATAAAAATTAAAACAAGATTTTTTTTTGCCTACCAAATTGGCAGAATTTTCAAATTTAGTAGTGTTGCCAAGGATGCAAAATATGAAACTGCACACATACTTCTCTGGGAATGGGTTTCAAGCAACTTCTTAATGGTAAAACCCAAACTCCCCCCAACTTTAGCCTATGTACATTTAAATGCTAAAATGTGCACTCCTGGGTTCCACTGAAGAGATTCTGAAGCCATAGATCAGAAATAGAATCCAAGAAACTGTATCTTTCAACTATGGCAGGGTATTTTATTGCAAGTTATCTTCCAGCCATACTTGGGGACAGAGTGCTGGGACTACCACGGGGTTGAATAAATGTCCCAGCTATGGGACTGTGTAGGGCCAGACAATCAAATGAAGAATGTCTTGCTCAGTTAGACTTGATTAATCGATAGGAACATTTAACTATAAGACAAAAGACTGTCAAGTCACACTTGCTACTGGGCTTTGACACTAGGTCATACACAGTTCAGCGTCTATGATATTTATTCTCTTTGGCACAGCAATTCAACTTTTTAAAAAATTTACCCTAAGGATATAATAAAATCTTATTCAAAACATTGGTAGGATTACAGAAATTATTTAAGAGTTCTAAATAAATAAGAAGAGGATGAAGCTAATCTTGATAACTTTTCCTTAAAATGCTGGCTTTGGGAGAGATCATGAAAGGAAAGAGCATTCCATTCTATGTCTCACATATTCAGACTTTGTTTTGCAAATGTTTTCTGGTTACCATGGTGACTTCTGGATTTCTCCATGTAAATGGGAATTTGGGAACCTTGCTTTTGAAAAAAAAAAAAAAAGAATAGTGTGTTCTTTTTATCCTGGTAAGCTTGTTCTGTGCTGACAAATTACATTCTGACAGCTAGGTTGTAATCTAAAACATGCTTTTTCAGAGACTCTGAATAATAAAGTACATCCAGGGATTGACAGTTATTTTTCCTTTATATTTTTATGTAATTTCTTTTAATGAATTCAAGAGATAAACTGAAGTGCTAAATACTTGCTATACTTTTTAAATAATTCAGAAATATATCCTCACATAAAAAAGTTGACATATCTCAATTTGATTCTTGAAATTGTGAAAAATGGCATAAGGAAAGAACATAAGCTTCTGAATCAATCAGACTTGGAGCTGAACCCTGACTCTGCCATGTATCAGTGTGTGACCTTGGGTAAGTATTCTAATACTTCAAGGCTTAGTTTCCATCTATAAAATAAGAATTAGAAATAATACATAAATCTATAAAGTGTTTACAACAATATTAAGTCTATTGAGCAGGTTCTCAATATAACATGGTAGCTCTTATTACCAAAGAAAAATAAAAGCAAGCACAGAAACACCCACACCTATTAAGTTTGGTTTACAAGAAATTAGACTTCATACAGGAAAAATGAATAAATTGAAAAAATAATGCACACCCACACTATTCGAATTGAACTTCTTTAGGTTTCAGCTTATTAAAGAAAGTTGGAGGCCCTTGAAACTTTACAAAACAATACCTTGAAAAGATACAGTCGGCTAAAGTTAACAAACTACATAGCAATGACCAATGACCACTGGTGAATGGTGAATTAGATGAATCAGGGCAAGGAGCCCTCAATAACCCATTCAAGATGAGGGAATGTAATTGTGATGACAAGATCTTGACTTTTCTCAGGATGAGTCCCTTCTGGAGAAAGGTTAGCACTGAGGCAGGGACAGGTTTCTCCATTTTGTTTTCCAATAGCATTTATGGATCTACCTTTTCTCTTTTTTCTATTCCATTGATGGGATGAATTCTGTATTCTGTTATCTCTTGGTTTGCTATTTTTTAAACTGTGTAAGAAGAAACAGGATTTTTTAATAGGACATGCTAAATCTTCCATCATTATATTCCTTAATACTTAATCTGCTTTTATTCCTTAATCTTTAATTATTGTGACAAATAAAAGCATCACAAATGACCATCTCGGAAAAACAATGAAGCAAAACACAAATGCAAAACATTGTAAAGTGAAACAAAATATTCTGAAATTAAAAAATATGTGAAACTTTCCTAAAATGAAAATAATAATTTAAGAGTCCTTAAATTCATATTATATGTGGCACATAAGACAAATTATATGTTAGTCTATTGAAAAGTATTGAGGCAGAACTAGTTTAAAACAAAACAAAACAAAACAAAACACTACTGCCACCAACAAAACTAAGGGCCCAGTACAAAAACAGATGTCAATACCATATTTTCACTATCTGAATTTGATTTCCATTTATCTGTCATATAGCTAAGGTGGGCATTCCAGAGGGTGAAAATGGGGCAGGAAAAAGTCAGTTGAAAGAAAGTTTCTCAGACTACTTACCCTCCCATCTTACTATCCTCACCTACTGTCCTCATCGAGACAGAAGAGAACTCTGGGAACACGGTTTAAAAAGGAAACGGCCAGTGGTAATAGGAAGTTGTACATCTGGGGAACTGTTCCCACACCAACAATACTCCACTCCTTTTACCACAGTGTTGCTGGATGAGAGCTACATGACCTCCCATCTCCATTCAGTACCTGGTTGAGGTTAGGGGCCCTTGACCAAGCTGGGTCCTGCCTAGCATTCTCAGGTAAAACATATCCCAAGTTAGGTCTGAATGTCAGATGAATAACAAATAGTAGAAGCAGGTCCCAAATATTGCACTGAAACATGCTTATATTACACATCATGGCAGTGTTCCCAGATCCCCAGATCTGCAACAATAGCTGTAAATGCATAGAGCACTTCCTGTGTTTTGTGCATTATTCTAAACGCTTTATAAATAATGATTCACTAAATACATGGATATGTAAACATATGCCAATATATGGATAATCTGAGATTAGGAAAAATGAATTATGTGTCTTTAAATTACAAAATTTAAGCAGAAATTCCTATAATTAAGACATTTAATGAGTCGTCATTCATTAACCGCAAACCAATTTGTATAAAATTGGGAAATATAAAAATTAAGAGTCTAGATTTCAGTTCCTGCACATAAGCTAGCTGGAGGTATTGAGAAAGTCTTCTCACTTCTTGATCTAGGTTTCCTAACCTGTAACATGAGATTTAGATGAATCATTTTTAAGGTTGTTGCTGCCCCTGGAATTCTATTGTATCTTATAATATGGAAAACCAGCTTACAAAGAAGTTTATTACCTCTGCAATCATTCTGTTGGTGTCTCCTAAGAAAAGCAGATTCAGGGCTTCTTCTTCTGTGGTTGCCTGATGAAGAGACAGGTTTTTCAAATGAATGTTCTGATCAGGGTCCTCCAATATTGTTACTTTCCTAGAAAAAATGAGAAGCAAAAAAAAAAAACAAGGTACTTTTGAGAATGAAGAAAACTTGAAGTCTTTCTTACAAGTTTATTTTTGAAAAGCTGTATAGTATGACATCTTGAACTTATAAAGTCAAATAATACACAAAACACCAGACTGTATCAGATTAGCATCAAACCTGACATTACCTCGACAGTACAATAGCTTTGGGCTGCAAAGAGTATTATAAGCTCCTGATTTAAGGCCATCTGTCTTTGTGATCATCAGGTCACTAAATCATCTTAAAATGTATATTATTACTGAATTAAAAATGCAAATAGATAACATTCTACCTGTATGTCAGGAATCATGATCATGACCATATTGTCTTTTCTGTGCCATCATTCAGTTTCTCACATAGGTAATGCACTAATTTTTCTCCTCCTTTCTTCCTTTTATTCAATTTCACATCAATTTCAATTTATATGACATTTCAACTTAAACAGGATGAAATCAAGCCATCCATCATCCCTCTAGGAGTTATTCCTTGTCTAATTTTCTTACTAAGGTGAGTAAAAAAGTTTTTAAGAAGTTTCCCATAAGTTTTAGTTTGTTATTATTTTTATGTCCATCAGATGTATTTCTTGACCCTTTTTCTTTCATAACATGCCTTTCCTTTCCATTACATCCTTACAGTCAGAGCCTTGGCTCTAGAATTATATTCATCTATTACAACTGCTCTAATGGGCAGCCTGGTTCCAACATCACTTCCTTCACGATGAATTCTAACCCTGCTTTTAGAGCCGGCTTGTCAATACTCCCTAAAGTCCTTTTAGCACTTTCTGCAACTGAACACAACTTGGCCAAACTCATACTCTGCTTCGAAGGCTTATAGATTCAAGCAATAAAGTTACTAGACAAAGCACCTGTCTGTCTCTTGAGTTTTGCGTTTCTGACTTTCTTAAGAATTGTTAAGGGAAAGGAATCTTATAATTTACAAGTATTGCCAAAAAGTACCTCAAGGTATCTGTTCTTGCTTAAAACATCTGGAATTGCTGATAATAAGTAAAGGTTGGCATCATCTAGCACAACTTAGATTTTAAAAGTATAACTTGCAAATAAACATGTGTCACTTACCTTTTTTTATAAAAACACACTAAGAATACTTTAAAAATGAAGATTTTGCAAATACCATAATTGTCATCCTTCCCTTTTGTAAGGAAGTTATCTGAACTTTTGTATGTAATTTGTGGGCATTAAAATACTAATCACAGGAAGAAAATGTAGCTCTACCAGTACATCTGTGACCAATATGTCACTAATAACGTATTCCTGTGCCAACTTTTGGATTTCGTTTTGTCTCCTTCAACAGTACCAACTAAGATGGAAAAAGATCACTTCTCTTAATGAAAACAAATGTATTTTATTTATTTTTCAACAAGACTCATAAGTGAACTTATTAAAAATGCTTTAGAGTTCAAAAACACTTGGAAAACATGACAGCATGTTTAACTAAAGTGGATGAATTGTGTTCTATTTTTAGGAACCCCTTCTATTCCTTAAACTTTATTTCTACTCTGATTCTTTTGAAGTGCTCGAGAAGATTTGGCTAAATTCAATCTCTAGGAACATAAAGGTTAGAAATCTTCCTAAATCCACAGATTTGGGGGTTTAAAGGTTAAAAAAAGTAAGTAATATTGGAAGGAAGATAAAATTTAAAATAAGTAATGAGACAGTACATGAAAAGTGAGAAAAGAAGAGAATTCTGTCTTTTTCAACATGAAGATAAAGAGTATTCTCCAACTCTGAGGCAAAGTCACCTTTGATACATGTTGTAAGACCAAGACAGATACAATACTGTTCTCTACAGTTCAGAAAATGGAGAGATGGGTAAATGATTCAAAGAGCAGGATGCTCACATTCATCGGGCACCAAAAGCATCCCAGGTACCTGCAGTGTTTTATTTAATCCAGCTGTTTTCACCTTGGTTGTACACAGAACAACCTGTGGAACTTATATAAACAAACACTAGTGCCAAGTCCCATTCTAAAAGATTCTGATTTGATTGTTCTGGGGTGTAGCCTGTGTATTAGAATTTGTAAAAGCTCCAGGTGATTCCAGCGTGCAGCTAAGGTTGAGAGCCACTTGCTTCATCTTTAATAACCCTACAAGGTAGACATTTGGGATAGTGGGAGATTTCTGGGTTTTTTATCTGTACTTTCCACCCAGATTCATCCCATGCCCAGTGGGTAAAGTTACTCATCTTCTTAGTTGTCACTGAAGTCACTATGAAGCCATATCTCATAGGCAAGACCAGCATGGCTTTTAAAAAGCCTGTCTTTCCACTGAAAGTTTCTTTTTACTTTCCCGATCATGCAGCTGATGGATCAAGTAAGCTACCCATTAACCAAAACAGTAACTAAACCTCAATCAGGGATCCTGGGTCTATCTAAACATCCAAAGGATTTATATCATTGCTGAATAAAAAAGTCTAAGTGATAATGACACATCATACATATATCTTTCACTATTACTTCACTGAAATAAAAAAGGCAGAAAACAAGCAACCATGGAATTCTGAGTGTTCACTTATTAGACGACCTAAATGGATTTCAGATTACATTTACATAGAATAATTAGGAGCATAAGGTAGAAAGTGTTTGTGAAATGTCATCAATAGCATTTGGCCAAGCTACTTTTTTCTTCCAAATGGTTCGGAACCTTTGATCTCCAATGTAGCTATGTCAGAACTATTGTACTTCTATATTTACTTCCAGGTGCTTGTCCAGCTTTGTCACTTTCATCAAAATACAATTTGCACACACACCCCAGCTTTTCTGAACTTTAAGCTGTCTTTTGTAACCCATCACTATGCATTTCTCTGACTTTTCTGTTATGTTTCCCTCGCTATTTTCTGATTCCTGCCCCCACCCCATGGCGATTTTAAGAAGTAAATTAAAAGGCAGGGTGATGTCCAAATTAGTTCAGCTTCTTTCATGGCTCTCTTCTTTGCTTAGGGCTCATCTCTGGGTATGCTATAAAAGGCTCCATCTCTGACATCCTTATGGGATCTTCTGCAGTGCAACTTTCCCTTTCCAATCAAGGTCTCCCTTGCTAGTTCTCTTCAGATTCTTTCCTAGTTTCTGCCCAATAACCTTCGGCAGGAGGCTTTGGACTTTCCCTTATTGACCTGCCTGCCCTCATTGAAAAATCCCTTTTTCATTAAGCCTTGTTGCCAATGTGTCAGCCTCACCCACTCTCATGCCTTTGCTCAGAGAATCCCAGCCTGAATCATGCCCTGGGTACTACCCTTTGCCTAGGTGAGCTAACCTGGAAGTGAGAATGCTTTAAACTCTGCTGCTTGTGGAATGCTTTTTCAAAGTTAGAGGAAATAAGAACCATTAGCAAAAGTTTCTCATCAAGTTGCTACCTTCCCTGGCCCTTTCTTTCTCTCTCTGTCTCTCTTACAAATCAATAGCTATTTCCTGAATCCTTAGCCTGCCACTTGATTCTGACTATAGTTTTCATAGGCTTGAAGGAGGGCTTTATTAGAGTTTCTTAAATAAACATCCTAAATCCAAGATGGAAACCCCCAAACTATTTATTTGATTATTTTTGAAAGGGCCTATGAATCATTTTCCCTATAAAAATGTTTCTAAAATGTTTCGATTTCAAGCAAAAGACACTGATAGCCTTAACTTGGACACCTAAGTGGAAAAGTTCTGCTAAGTATACTCAGTCTGTTTAATGATGGGGAAGAAGCAAGCCTTGTGTTTTCTCTGTAAACAGAGAATCTTTTCCATTTGGCTAAGTAGTTGGAATTTGCCAGCTCTTTCTAACTGACTGGAATACATAGAAAGAGCAATAGCCCAGCTCTTGTTCTTGATAGTGGAAGCCATCAATGAAAGAACCTTCCCCATCCCATGCCTACCTCCACAACATTCCAACACCACCAATTTGCTGAACAAGAACTTCCCAGGAGTTATTGCAATGCATCTGGTTTCTCATTTTCATGTTATAGACAAATGTTGCCATGGTGATTTCTATTTTTTTTCCTACTTGCAAATGCCCCATGTGATTGTGCAAGCAACGCACTGTACAATGGCACCATGTTCACGGGGGTATAATTCACATCATGAGTTTGTATATTTATTATTACAAATGTCTGTCAGAGAGCAGTAAAGTATATTCTAACCAAACTAGAATATTACAACAATTTTGTAACAAATGGCAGGGGTGCCATTTAATAATTTGCATGAAGATGCCAAACAGACTAGAGGAAGTCCTGTGTAGTTACCCTGACTTAGAACATATCAATAACAGGCAGGACTCATGAAAATGGGACAGGAACCACTAAGCTCTTCTAAATAACTGGATATGTTTCACATGCTGTAAACATAGTCCCATTATTTATTTCAGCAAAGAGTATATTCAAAAGTTTTCAACCTTCCTTTTGTTTCCACTCAAAAACTCATTCTTGGAAGCTCTCTATGATGAAAATTTGGGGAAAAAAAGAGGTTTAAATTTTTAGGAGAAATATGTATGGGAAGCCCTCCTTCTTGCATTTAAACAAATTCAAGGGTAGGTTTTCCTCAGAATGATTAAAAATCTAAAAGATTTCCTGTGGTATATTCAAGTGATATAGACATATCACTTGAAAAAGTTTTAGGAACCTACAATACATTTTTGTATTAGTTTTAATCTATAAAGAATGGGCTAAGAGTAATGGATATTTTTTCTAGTTAACCACTTTTGAGACATTTTGAAAACTCTGTCTAGTATTTTAAAAAACATTTTTTCTTTCTAGTTTTATCTAGCATATATTTTTAGCAATAATGAAGAATACAGTCAATTACATGACATTTTAGAAATTGTTACTTAATTTAACATATAAAAACATTAGGCTCTCATGCAAACATCATAAGCATGTAAAGCTTCACTTCTTTAAAATAACTTTTTCTCTTCTCTTTCTCCTGATTCAAACTGGCCTTGGGCTCACTTGCTTCTTTTTTTCCTTATCTTTCTGCATACTGTACAGATACTCCCTTAATCATCTGATAAAGGACTGTTATTCAAAATATACAAAGAACTCTTAAAATTCAACAATAAGAAAACAACCCAATTAAGAATGAGAAAAATATTGGAACAGACACCTCACCAAAGGAGATATATAGATGGCAAATAAGCATGTGAAAAGATGCTCCACATCTATATCATCAGAGAAATACAAATTAAAACAACACTGAGATACCACTACATATCTATTAAAATGGCCAAAATCTGGAACACTTACAACATCAAATGCTGGTGAGTATGTGGAGCAACAGGAATTCTCATTCATTGCTAGTGGGAGTACAAAATGGTACAGCCATTTTTGAAGACAGTTTGGCTATTTCTTACAAAATCAAACATACTCTGATCATATGGTCCAGCAATTGTCCTACTTGGTATTTACCCAAAAGGGTTGAAATCTATGTTCACACAAAACCTGCATATGAGTGTTTATAGCAGCTTTATTCATAATTGCTAAAACTTCGAAGCAACCAAGATATCCTTCAGTAGGTGAATGGGTAAATAAACTTGGTACATCCAGACAATGGAATGTTACTCAACACTAAAAGAAATAAGCTATTAAACCATGAAAAACATGAAGGAAACTTAAATGCTCAATGAAAGAAGACAGACTGAAAAGGCTACATACTGTATGATCCTAACTATTTGACATTTTGAAAAAGGCAAAACTATTGAGGCAGTAAAAAGGTCAGCAGTTGCCAGGAGTGGAGATAGGGGGGTTAGGGATAACTAGGCAGAGAACAGAGGATTTTTAGGGCAGTAAAAATACTCTGTATGATATTATCATGACGGATATACTTCGTTATACATTTGTCCAAACCCATAAAATGTATAATACCAAGAGTGAAACTTAAGGTGAGAATTATGAACTTTGGATGATTTTGATATCTTAACGTAGGTTCATTCTTGGTAACTAGTGTATCATTCTGGTGAGTGACGTTGATAATGGGGAAGGCTATGCATGTGTGGGGGCAAGAGGTTCTTGGGAAATCTCTGGACCTTCCTATAATTTTGTTGTGAACCTAAAACTGCTCTAAAAAATATCTGCATATGATTTATTCCCAGTCTGAAAAGGAGCAACATTGAAATAAGCAAGGAATTAAGTCATTTAATAATGTATCCTACAAGACTCAAGGATGCCTGGTATTGATGTGGAAACATCTTCATACTTTCAAGAAGCTTCTGCTTCGAACTGTGAGTATGTTTTCATATGCTATAAAAATAGACATCACCAAAAACACTCAAGACAGTGTACTGGAAGCTGTTGGCCACTGCTATGAAAATGCAAAACCAAAATGAGAATTATCGATGATAGGCAAAGACAGAGCCTTACCAGTATAGTTAATGTGTAGAAAAACCAATGCTTTTCTCACAAATTTCTTTGTTTACTTATTGGTTACTATTATTTAATTATTTTACTAAGATTTGCACCTATATAAAACATTCTTCCATTTTTATTTTCTTTTTTTCCAAAATTTTATCCAAATATAATGAATATCCAAATTTTGAATTGCTAGTTACTTGTTAAGATTATCTTCCTATATTATATTAAACTAACCAAACTTTCCCCATCCCCAAACAATATCACTTTGCAACCATCAACACATAAATGGCTCCTAAATTTAGTGTATATAACCATGGCTTATCAGACACTTAACTATTTCCTATACACAATCACCATGTGCATGATTTTCCAACAGTGAATATTTTAGATATTAAAAACTATGCCTGTAATCTTTCTCTTACATTCTTACCCTTTGCTAATTTCCAATTACATTCAGCCTAATTACATTCCTTCTACTGCTCCAAGATCACAAATAATCTATCATTTAATAAAATGCTTTGTTTGCTCTAATTCCATATAGTAATTATAGAGCCATACACTAAATTTGTCATCTTCAGAGCTACCAACTTTCTTCAAAGAAAATATGTTCCCTCCCATTTTCACTAATATTTGCTTTCTTATTCACATTTTATAATTGTAGTATCCCACATTATGTATTCAAGTTTTCCACATTTGGGATATTATAGAAGACCTAGAGGCAATGAATTTGTAATTTGGGAAAACCATAGCATTTCCTCTGTCAGGTAAATATCTTTATATACCTCTAAGGTTTTACTATTGCATTTTACAAGTTCTGAGTTTATTTACTTTTATTTATTTTCATTTGACACAAAGTTTATTATTTTTTCCAACTATTAAAAATAATGCATACTTCTTGCAAAAAAGTTTGAAAATTTTTAAAGTAGAAAGAATTTTTTAAAAAGTCCCATCACAAAGACAATCATGATGTGTCAATATATTTCCTTGGGGTAATTTTCTCATACATATTTTGCAGATTTATAATAAAATTATAAATACATTCACATTATCATATTATCATTAATATGTAATATTAATTATATATGTAATGAAAAGCTGGCTTAGCACTGCTCTCACTTCGGCAAGTACTGCCAGCTCTTAGCTCAATCAGAACTTTGGTCTTGGCATATGCTAGTAAAATTAGAAAACCATTGAGGGTCATGAGAGCAGTGACACTGGTGTGAAAGGACTGGAGTGGCTATGACAGGAAATTATTGGTTGATGTGGGCTCCACTCATGGGACTACTGCAGCTCTAAATCATTTGTATGCCTTTTTTTTGCATGTACATACATTATTAGCAGGATAATTGAGAGCAGTTGCATTTTGCAGAAATCTCTTAAGGTGTTTCATATGTATTTACATTTTCCAACTAAATGGAAAGTTAATTAAAGATAGAACACAGTTTAAATCCTTTGTAATACCCCTAAAAGAGCTGAAGTTCTTGCAATATAGTAAATGCTTAGTATATATGAAAGTCTGAAATACTTTTTTTTCTCTATTATTTGAGCTGTAATAGTTAGATGGGTTTCCAAACTCTAGTCTTCTAAAGGACAGAATAAAGTGACCAAGCAACTTAAATTATTGAAAACTCTTTTAGATAATCCTATGATTTTGCTTTATATATTCAAAACTTAGTACAGATTGTAAAAGATGGTGTAGTATCAGAATAGGGCAATAATTTATAAAGCAATTATGAAGACTAGACAATAAGTCAAATACGTACCAATACATAATTTAAAAAGTAAATTTTGCCTCTTAATCTAAGAAAAATAGTACGCATTTGTTTGTATTAAAAGTATGAGGAAAATGGAATTGACTAAGGTGACAATGTTTTTCCTCTCATTAATCTCATGTGACTAAAAACCCTAATAATCACAGATATATTTTTTGAATTCCAGGGATATGAGTGAAAATACTGCAGCCATTTCTTCCCATTCTTCTATACTCACACATTAGGCAATCAGTGAAGACTAACACCTTCGTTAGGACGGAATGTTTGTGCTCCCCAAAATTCATAGTTGCTGCCCTAATCCCTAGTGTGATGGTATCTGGACGTGGGACATTTGGGACGTAATTAAATTTACATAAGGTCAAGAGGATGGGGCCCCCATGATGGGATTATAGTCCTTATAAGAAGAGAAAGAAAGACCAGAGCTTTCTCTCTCTCAGCCATGTGAGAATACAGCAACAAGGAAGCGAATGCAAGCCAGGAAAACAGCTGTCACCAGGAACCAAATGTGCCAGCACTTAGATCTTGGACTTCTCAGTTTCCAGAACTGTAAGAAATGTGTTGTGAAAGCTGCTCAGTCTGTGGCATTTTGTTTTGGTAGCCAAGATAAGACCACCTCTTATCTAAGACATTTCTAGCATTGAGAATGATTTATTTCAATTGGCCATTCAGAGGAGGAGATGACAGCTTTTGCCTTGTTATTTATTAGCTAGTGGGACAGGCTTTGGGCAGAAGTGTATCATTTTCAAGCTGGAAAGGTTCTTTATTCCTTCTGCCATGGTCATTGGCAATATTATATTTCTTCAGGAATACAGTCTCTGGCCAATCCATGATGGACATAGAGTGTGACTTACCATCACTGGTCACTGGTCACCTGTTCAGACCATCCTGCAGGACAGCACCCCCAGTTTCTCAAGAGGTTTGCTTCTCAGTTGTGTCAGTAATTGACTCAGATGAAGAAAAGACTGGAATGAGTTTTAACTTTGAGATCTATGTTTATAGGCCCAGGAGTTTCTTCAAATGCTCAGTGGGGCCAGAAAAATAACACAAATGGAAAGAGTAATGCAATAGATAGGAATAAGATAAACTATGCTTTACATAAAGGTGCTAACTTCAAAAAATTTAAGCACAAATGCATAGGCCAAACAAAGTATATACAGGCTGATGCAAGAAGGGTCCAGAACATGAGAGGGTTGCTTTTAAAATGGACAGTTTCTTGAGACTAGAGGAAAGTAGGAGACTATGATTTGGGAGGCAGGAGGTCGAAGGAATTCGTTTCATAGGTTCCATATTCTCTCTAAGGTAAGGATACAACTGGCATCAGAGATAATTAAGGCAGGCAGGCATTTGATAATATTGTGAGGAACGGGAGAAAATGAACTGGGAAGGTGAAGACATTGCTTAGCAGGCTAAAGGCCCAGCTGAGGTTGAAGACCATATGTTGGAGTTTTTCTCCAGCTGTCTCTGAACCCCCAGGTTGAAATCAGTGTCCTCTCTTGTGCCCTTAGAGAATCATAACATCTTATCACTTACTAAGGGTGAAAAGATCTGTCTGTGAGTCTGTCCTACTAACTAGAGCCTTTTGAGGTGAAAAATGGTTACTCTCAGCACCTTGCAGAGTGCCTGACACACAACAGAGAGAGCTTAAATGGATTCAAAGCTTTGGCTCACACCAGAGGCTTCAGAGGCCCGAAGAAGCCCAGTAAACCACAGTCTGCTCAGAACTCAGATGGAATGCCAAGAGATAATACACACCTCCCTGGTAAGAGCAGCAACATCCCTAGGTCCGGTATTTGATGGACTGAGGTAGATATCATGGTCTATTTTTGGCAGACATGGACTCTGCCAAATATCACACTATCAATGTGAAGCTCAGTTTAGTCATGATACTCAGTTCCTTAAATGAGATACTTACTGTATATAAGGTTCCTAGCAAAAGGACTAGCACATAATAGATGCTCTTATTGGAGAGATTTTTCTAGTATTTCTAAAAAGAACTTTCCTGAGTAAATGAGAGGATTAAGGGAATAAGGCAAACCACCTCTGATAGAATCACCTGGGAAGCTTACTCAAACATATTTGATTTTTATTATTTAAAAATACAAAGCCAAGATTTCGATACTAGATGCTGAAATGTACTGACTTTTTGTAACAATGATAACCTGCCCATTTGAAATCTTAAATAGAAATACTAAAATTATACTTAAGTAAGGTGACTATTTTCCCTATGGTTGAGACAGCAGTTATACTGTTTTACTTCATGAGACATACTTAGATTCTAACTATATTCTTTTTATAGCATATGATATAAGACTTTCAAAATAGAAGTGCTGTTTTCATTTAAATTACTAAATACAGAATAGATTTGAAACATATATATGTGTACATACATATATACATCTCTATATAAATATATAGCCAATTACTTTTAATTAAATTTTTTATTTCATGATAATTGTAGTCATGTGCAGCTGTAACAAATACTGCAGAGAGATCCCATGTACCCATATCAATGGTAACATCTTGTAAAACTACATTAAAATATTGCAGCTAGGAAGTTGGCATTGATACAATCCACTGATCTATTCAGATGTCCCGTTTTACCTGTATTCCTATGGGTGTGTGTGTCTCTCTGTGTATCTAGTTCTATAAAATTTAATCACATGTGTAGTTTTGTGTATCCATAGCCACAGTCAGGTACAGAATAGTCTGTCACCACAAGATCCCTCATTGGCCTATAACCAATCCCACTTCTCTCTGACTCCTTCAACCAGTAATTTATTAACCATTTCTATATAATTTTGCCATTTAAAGAATATTACATAAATGAAATCATATAACACAATCTTTTGAGATTGGCTTTTTTCACTCAGTACAATTCCCTGGAGATTCATCCAAACTGTTAAACGTATCAATAATTCATTCCTTTTTGTTATTGTTTTATTAACTAAAGGTCATAGTTTATATTAGGCTTCACTCTTCGTGTTGTAAATTCCCATAGATACACAGAACAGATTCGTGGTTGCCAGAGGAGTGAGGGAATGGGTAAACTCTTTTTGGTTTTCTTTTTTTTTCTTTTTTAAGTTTAAATAAGTTGGGGAAAAAGCACAGTTTTGTAGAGAAAGGCTGATTTCATGTTGGGGCAACAAAGAAAAAGGTCAGTCTAGGACAATTTGTGACAGAAAGCAAATTTTCCAAGATTAATAAGATTGTGTGAAAAGGAAACAGGCTACCTTGAAGGGACTTAAATGGCTGATAGAATTTTCTGGGAAAAAAACTCTATGGGTTTTGAAAAAAGCATAATGTTATGTATCCACCATTACAGTATTATATAGAATAGTTTTACTGCCTAAAATGTCCCTGTGCTTCACCTATTCATTACTCTACCCTCCCCTCCTCAACGACTGGCAACCACTGACTTTTTGCTGTTATATATAGTTCTGACATACTTTTTCAACTCATTTGGTTGAAATATCTAGAAACATGATTGCCAGATCATATGTTTGGTTTGTAAGAAACTAGAAATTGTTTTCCAAAATGGCTGTAGCATTTTACATTTATACCAGCAATAAGTGAGAGTTGCTGTTCTACATTTTTGCCGGGATTTGGAAGTGCCACTTTTTTTGATTTTAGTCATTATAATAGGTGTATTGTTTTAATTAGCAATTCCCTAATGATAAATGATGTTGAGGATCTTTTCATATGCTTATTTGCCATCTGTCTATCTTGGGTGAGGTGTCTATTTACATGTTTTATTCACTTCTTAATTGGATTGTTTGTTTTCTTACTGTTAAATTTTAAGAGTTCTTTGTATATTTTAGATACAAGTTTTTCATTGGATATGTGTTTGGTAAATATTTTACCTTAGTCTCTGGTTTGTTTTTTCATTTTCTTAATCGTGTCTCTTGCAGAGCAGAAATTTTTAAGTTCAGTTTATTTTTTTCTTTCTCATATCATGCTTTTGGTATTGTATCTAAAAACTCTGCTAAATGACTATAGCAGCATTTGCAAAAAGTCATTGACTTTAGTCCTGTACCTTGACATCATATATAGAAAATCCATATGTAGTCTATAGGAAATGCTACTGCAAAAAACAGAGAGGTGGAACTCATTACAGTGTAAAAGAAAAAGAAACGAACAAGATAAAGTTTATGTGAGAAGAATATCTAGAAGGTGATTTGGGGGAAGCTTTGTCACTCACTGGAAGGAACCTGTTACTGATGGCTGTTAATACACAATATCAAAATGACCTCAAATTTGATTTTACATGGTTAAGCTAAGTATAAGAATGTAGAAGGGATCAAATATACATTGCCAATTGTCCCTCAAAAGGATGACTGAAAGAGGGAACCAAAGACAACAGATATTTTGCCTATTTTTAGATAGTATTAGGAGTGTTGGGGACATTCCAGCCTACAACAATGAACCCGGTCAACCGGGCAGATGGGACTTCAGAGTTAGAACTTGTCCTAGTTCAAGAGTGTGTGAAACCAGTTAACAATGCATACTCTTAACCCAATCCAGATACAGCAAAAGTCACATTCCATTATAAAGAATTACTTTATAATTTTAGTAAAAGGCAAACCTTAAAATCCTGAGAAAATTAGCAGACTCAATATCAGTTAAATCACATTATCTCCACACCAAAAACTATGCAATTCTTGAGTTGTACTGGAATTTTACAGTATTTGATATATTTGAAGTAAATATGTCTGGGATATAAGAATCTTCTTTTTTAATGACATTTTGATTTTAGTGAGATTTTTTGCTCTACCATTCATTGATTAGTTTTGAAACCCTGGGCAAGTCATACCTTCTGGGCTTACTCCTCTCAATCAGTAAAATGAGGAGAGCACCAACCTGCTATGATTTACCTTCTTTCCAAATACAATCAAATCCAAAGTGATGGGCATAATCAATTTATTTTATTTCTTATCTATGTATTTATTTTTTCATATCACTCAGATTTATCTTTTCTCCTTCATTTTCACCACAGCCAAACCCTGCATTTCTGAATTATTGCTAATCAAGTTCTTCAGTGTAGATGTGACTTGTTAAAAGCAGTTTTAAGCAAGATTTAGCCTAGAAGTATATAGGTCAGACTGGAGCTAGAAAACTAGTTAAGATACGTGTTAGAATGAAGATCAATCTCACACCAAAGCCCGTTCTTCAAGTCCCTCAAAAGCTGGCTTCAGTGGCCTTTGCTTTTATTTCACATGACTCCTCAATGCCTAGCCTTTCCAACCATACCTTTGTGTATTTAAGGTTGTTCCTACTCTACCTATGAGAAAAGTTTTGCCTTTTTGTAGATGTAATTCCAATAGTTTCTTTAAGGCCAATTTCTTCCATGAAGTTCGTAATTTTTCCTTTCTCTTAATTCTTATACAAATAGTGTACCAATGATAATTGCCTTTTCTAACTTCCTCTAATGAATATTGTTAGCATAAAGGAGATGATATGTAAAAACATTCAATCAACATTAATATGAGAATACATATAAAGGTGGTATAATGTGTATAACGTATTTTCTTCATTTTTTCTTCTTATTGCCTTTACAACTTAAACAACTATTTGTTGATATTTCTGCTAAAGCATTCATATATATTTTAAAATATTTTAGAACATTTAATAAGGAATTAAGATGTGTTTTCTAGGTTCTAGCATCTTCTGATATATGAATATGTCTGAACAAAGTAAATGAATTGTTACCAATTAGAATATATTGAATTTAGGCAGATATTCAAACAAGCAATGAGTAAGGTTATATAAATGCTGGCAGGGTAACTTACTCCACTATTAGATAAGCTCTGAAGACTCTATTTATAGTTCAGTCATGAAACAATCAGTGCCAATCTTGACCAAATGATTGTCACTGTTAGTCTTAATAACAGTAGAGAAGGATTTGGGAAAACTTAAAGTTTTATTTTTCCTTTTTCAGATTCTCTTATTGCTGCTTGAACCCTAATTTGAATACCTTCTTCAGAGAAAGGCCACAATTATAGGAGTAAAAGGGTTTCATGTGGCAAGAGTAAAGTAGTACTGTCAAATCCCATCAATCCTCTCAGCACCCAATCTCCAAGAACATCCACTGCACTCTCTTGTACCAACTCCAAAATAGATTTTCCCAAGAAATGAGTTTTAAGTAATTTTAGTTCCAATCTCTACTGACAAAATATACATTATATTACAAAAAGATTCTGTTATCCAGTATTTGTTAATTACAATTAAGAACAGAAACATGCAAAGTTTCAAAGAAAACAACTGAAGGAAACATCTGAAAGTAATTTTCCCCCATTCTTTGTTGTTCTGCTACTCACGGCAAATCTTCCAAACTGGAGGCTTCATGTCTTGGATCCAATAGATCATAACCACATTCATTGTAGATTTCCAAATAGGAAATATGCGTTGTGTATATTTTGCTGCTGTCCTGATTGAAAAAGGAAAGACATTATTTAATGACTATAAATAACAATTTAGCTTAAGGAAGATGAACATGTTTATCCTGTAGTTTTCCCATAGTTCCTCCCCTTTTCTCTCACTTTGTATGGTTCACGTTTTTAGTTCGTGACACTTTCAAGTTGCCAGTACCATATTATGAAGCTTTTTTTTTCCAATGGCCAATACCCATGATTACAAGGAACTTCTGTCTGTTATTTTGTATTGATTCACATTATACATAAGAAAGTCAAAATACACTTACAATGATCTGACTTGGTTACAGAACTATATTAATACCATTTTTTAATTTCCAGACCAAAAAATAAAAAATTTATTAAAAAAATAAACTAATAATCTGTGAATAGTGTATTCATAAAAGAACATAGAATTGCTACTTCAGTTTAAAAACTTCAGTAGCAAAGAATTATCATCTTTAATCATAATTCTTTTTAAACCTTCATAACATTTAAATATTCTAATGACATAAACAGACATAAATAAACAGACATAAATAGACAAGAACAAATAATATCCATAATGGAAAGTGAATTTCAGTAGAGACAGAAATAGTTTAGGTCAATTGGGTCACCGTAAGAGTGGACATTACCTGTTCACTGCCTATACCTTACTTGTTGTTAATTTTCCTGGTCCAAGTGCAAATCAGGGATATTCAGCTATCGAGTAGAGAGAGGTATTTTCTATGGGTCGTTGCCAAAATGCAATGACATAGGCATCAATGAAATTAGGATGGAAGTCAAGGGAACTGGTTTCAGTCTCAGTTCTGTCAACAGACACAAAGGACCCACTACCACTTGCGTCAAATGAAACAGGAAGTTTTCCAGCTCTCAAGGACATTTCAGGTACAGTGTTCAACATAAAATAGCAAAATAACAGTACTTTCTTCTTGTTTGTCCCAAAATATAAATGTTTCCATTTCTGCACATATTATCCTGCTTCTTACAAGAGGATAATATATTTGTGTCAGTGGCAAGAAGGTCTGGAGGTTGTCAGAGTGGATATTCACAGAGAGGATTTGCTTAAGATGACCTTCCTGATTGATTCTCATCCATATCCAAGACAATCCATTTAACTGGTGTTATTTCATGAAGAGAAAAGACCAACTCACAGAGATGGGAGAAGGCAGTGGCCTGCAAATCCAGAGGGAATCCTACTCCTATTAGCTATGAGCCCCTACCATGTCAGGCCTCAGGTTTCACACTCATGAAAGTAAGGAAGCTGGATAATGAATTCCTTACTTTTTCTTCAGATTAAAATTAATATGATTCTCTGTTTCTGTAGTGACTCAAGCTATCCAAACAAAGACACTGTCACTTCATTAAGACAACTCACCTGCACATGACTATAGTAAAATGCTCAAGCTACAGCTGAAATTTCATGTTCTGGTGTTTGTGAAGGTGACATGTACTGAATCTCTACAAAGCAAATTTCTCCCTGCTAACACTAGAAATTCTATTGACGTGGGTGCCTCCAGTTGCTCATCCTGAAATGATCTATTAGTTGCATTTGTACCCTAGTTAAGTAAAGGCACCATTTCAACATAATTTTTTGGGTTGAAGTTTGGCTTAGTACAGATATCAGAGATTATAAATAGTAGACAGAGTCTGTGTGGCCTTTAGTCTAATTCAGAGTTTCCTAAAATATTCCACAAAATACTCATGGAACAAAGCTATTCCATGATGAACACATATATAGTGTTCCTCTCTGGAAGATTCTCAGGGCACATTAAAGGCCATGGCAACATCTTGCGATCCTGTTTAAAACAACACATTTCTAAAACTTATCTTAACACATCTGAAATATTCCATAGATTATGGTCTGAATTTTAGCATACAGTTCTGAGTTCATCTTAGCATCAGACAAAAAACTGGGTTTGAATGCTGGATCTGCCATTTATAACTGAGTGATCCTGCATCCTCTATCCTCAGTTGTTTAGCTATAAAAATGGTGATGATAACCATTATATTGCAGATATGTTGTGACAGAGAAATAGGGTTCTGTATTTAAAACCTTACCAAAAATGTATACCTGTAATAGGCAACAACAAATTGTTGCTGTTGCTGCTGTTAATATTATTGTTGTTATTGTTTTTATTAGTTTTAACGCTTTAAAATGGAGAATTCAGTATGTGAATATAAAAGAAAAAAAAAGAAAGGCAGAAAGAACAGCTAACTTGTGTCTCTCTGCATGGAGAAGCTCTTCTTCCAGAAATTGAAGAAATCATAAAAAGTCAGAAAAATGGCAGGCTCACTGCCCTGAGATGATAGGGATAATGCTTTTGGCTCCACCAGCTTCTGAATGTTCTGGTCTTTTATTGGAATATGTACTTAAAATTTACTGAGCTATGTGGCAAGCTACCTTTCCTTATTACTTTTTTTTCTAGTGTTTACGATTGCCAGATTATAATGTAACACACATGCTTCCTTGTAGATAGACTTTTCTCCTTCCCCAAAATAAGTTTGAACCTCACAATATTAAAAATAATAAACAGTGATTTCTAAAATAAATGGACTCAATTTTCTTCTTTAAAAATCATTAAAAATGTCCTTCTATCACACTCATAGGCACTTAAGGACTCAGTAGTTTATCTTGAGAAAATACTTTGCATAAGTCAAATGTTTCCTTTAAGAATTCTAGAGAGTTTCATGAACCCTCTAAAGCAATCGGCTGAGGACATCTGAGTACCCGTCTGCATTTTTCAGCTGTACAATGTGGACTAACTTTATGATGCACTTCAAGTTGTCTCTGACTTGTTTTGCTGCAGTTCAGTTTGATTATAATGAATGTGTTGTGCCATATCATGGTAATCTGTCCATTTACAAAGAGTTGTCCTGGCTGTAAATTGATCTGATGGGCTCTCTTCAAACCCAGGAAGTTATTTAGAGACATTCAGAATGAAATGGAGTTTAGAGTAATGTCAATGACAAACAGATATAAAACAATAAACCCAACAAATGGTAGGTACTTGGGAGACATTAGCTTCTAGAATTGTATTTTGGTAATCATAGACAAAATTTAAACAGAGACAAACATATTTTCTATTAGGAAAAGGTTTGTTTATACTGTTTAACTCAATCAGGGAATTGGCTTCATTTGTTCTTCATTTCAAAGGGTTCTTTGAAATTGGTCAAAGATCATTTGCCCATATTCATATATAGTACAGTATAGTCTCATTTAACGTTGTTGATAGTTTCTGCAATTTAAGTGCGCATGACATATAAAACCAATTTTACCACAGACTTTGATATTAAAAAAAGTGTCCTATAGCACCTCATC
Organism: Eonycteris spelaea; assembly: GCA_003508835.1. Taxonomy (NCBI): domain Eukaryota; kingdom Metazoa; phylum Chordata; class Mammalia; order Chiroptera; family Pteropodidae; genus Eonycteris; species Eonycteris spelaea. The sequence continues at coordinate 4,559,419 of PUFA01000069.1, forward strand.
AACATTATAATGAAACTATTGAATACCTGCTGTATGTAGACATTAACAGCTATAGTAGTAACTGTAATGTATTGAGCATCTATTATGTGCCAGACAATATCTTTAAATACAGTAAGCTCAGCTCTCACATCAACTCCGCAAGTCTGAGACTTGAAGTAACTGCCACAAGGCCAAATGCTGTAAGAAGTACACTTTCTCAGGAGCAGGCCAGCCTGCGCCAATTCCAATGTTCTTTCTAAAAAAAGGTTTCCACATTGGGCCACAGCAACAAAAACTATTAGAAAGTATATGCCTAGTTTGTGAAATCTGGGGGAAAAAAACACAAAACAGCTAATTTCAGAAATAAATAAGTAAATGAAAACAAGGGATTTGGATTCAACATATACACTATACTAGACGCGTTCTCTTCCAATTTTCTGGCTGCAGGGTTGGAATGTTTGAACTGGTGAGAGATGAGCTGAACTAATGGGTAATTGCTACTTTATGGATGGAAATTAGATTTATGCAGATCTCAGCGATTTCTCATTTTAACTTAAAATGCAAGCAGCATATAGTAGAGAAATTTTGGAATGACTGTTACACTGACCCAGTTAAGACATTTGTTATACAGAATTAGTACAACCAAACAACTGTTGGAACTAGGAGGGACACAAGAGATCCTTTAGTACAAGTCAAACCTCACTTTCACAGAGGAGAGAACTGAAACCCAGAGACGTAACCATTGTACAGAATTTGTGTAAATACAACCAACAAAATAAAGCCAGTCTGGGATACAGAGGCAATGGTTGTCATGGTAAAAAGCCCAGAGTTTGGCATCACACAGACCTAGGCTGGACCTCTAGATTGGCTACTTACAAGGGCCCAGAGAAAGATATTTAATTTGAGATTCAGTTTTCTCAACTAAAAACAGGAGGAAGAATACCAACGTTGTTAGTTGTATTATATGTTGTATTTAATACTGATAAAGCAACAAGGCACTTGACACCACACACAATAAATGATGCATATCATATAGCTAGAGAATTTGACTTTATAACAATATTAATTGCAATAGTATTTTTACTCTGGTAAATTCCTCTGCGCTTCTATTAAAAGCGTGATAAAGGAACAATCACATTATCCTCTTCAGTGCTTTAGCAACTAAAAAATAGGTATGTTTTGGCAAAAGAGCATTCTTCTGTACTTAATGAGGAATATAAGGTATTCGCTGGTAAAATGTGTTATCTGTTCTTTTTAACCTCCATGTGTGTATCAGAAGGAACTCCCCTTGAGCCTTTGCTGAGACAGCAGCCCTTTAATGAGAAGCACCTTTTAATTTCCACTTCTTCAGCAAAATCTCAAACTTCCCTTAAATGTAAAGGCCAGAGTTATTACACAATAACACTTCCTCTTTTAGATATAATATAATACAGTGTCACAATAAACTTTTTGCCCGCAGTAAATTTCTGCTGAATATATCAAATAAAAACTGAACTTATAGTTCCATACCTTTTGTAATTGCTCAAAAATGTACGACAATGTCCTTGGGATAATGCCTCTGTCGCTGTAGCGCTCTGCCCCACCTGTGATGGTGAATGTCTTACCGCTGCCTGTTTGCCCATATGCAAAGATGGTACCATTGTAACCTGCCAGGACACTACACAAAGAAATGGCACACTTTTAATACAAAATGGCTAATCGCATTTGTACTAAATGGCTCATATTATCATAGCAACCTTATTCACCACCATTGAAAAGACATCTATAGAAATATTTATATATGTATCTAGCTATATATATTTACTCTTTTTTTTTTTTAATTCAGAAGCATCAGCACATTGATTTTTTCTCAGAAAGGACTGCAACAAAAATGGGGTCTAAGCATCACAAACATTTTCTGATTTTAAAATCAGGACAAAATTTTTATTTTAGAATGGTTTTATATTTACATAAAAGTTCAGATAAATGGTTTTATATTTACATAAAAGTTCATAAACACCCCACACCTAGTTTCTCCTATTGTTAATACCTTACATTAGTATTATACATTCCTCATAACTAATGAACTGATATTGATATATTTTTATAAACTTTATTAAAATTTCTTTGAGTCGTACATAATGTCTTTTTTCCTCAGTTTTACTGAGATATAATTGACATAGAACATATGTAATTTTAAGGTGTACAGTGTGATGGTTAGATATGTATATATTGTGAAACAATGACCACAATAATATTCAGTAAACATATCCATCACCTCACATATTGCCTTTTCTTTTGTAGTGATAACACTGAAGATCTACTCCCCTAAGAACTTTCACATATATGTAGTATAGCATTGCTAACTATAGTCACTACACTGTACATTAGATCTGCAGAACTTACTCATCTTATAACTGGAAGTTTGTACCCTTTGACCAACAGCTCCCAATTTTCCCTATCTGTAGACCCTGGTAGCCACCATTTTAGTCTCTATTTCCATGAATTAGGTTTTTCAGGTTCTGAGTTCATATAAGTGAGAACACACAGTAGTAGTCTTTCTCTGTCTAAGTCAATTTACTTATATAATGCTCTCAAAGTCCATCCATGTTGTTGCAAAAGTCAGGGTTTCCTTCTTTTTCATGGCTGAAAAATATTTCATTTAATATGTATACACCACACACACACACACACACACACACACACACACACAATCTCCTTAATCCATTCATCCATCTGTGGACACTTAGGTTTTTCCACACCTTGGCTATTGTGAATAATGTTGCAATGAACACGGGGGTGCTGATATTTCTTTGAGATAGTGACTTCATTTCCTTTTGATATGTGCCCAGCAGAGGGATTGCTGAATCATATAATAGTTTTATTTTTAGTTTTTTAAAGAAACTCCATATTGTTTTCCACAGTGGCTGCACCAATGTACATTCCCACCAATAGTGCGCAAGTGTTGCCTTTCTTCACATCCTCTACAACACTTGTCTCTTTGATAATAGCCACCTAACAGGCATAAGGAAATATCTCATTGTGGTTTTAAATTACATTTCCCTGACGATTAAAGATGTTGAACACCTTTTCATGTACTTGTTGGTCATTTGTCTTGGAAAAATTTCTATGCAAGTCCTCGGCCCATTTTTTTAACAGGACTTTTTTGTTGTTGTTATTGAGTTGCATAAGTTCCTTAAATATTTTAGATATTAACCCTTTCTCTGAAAGACAGATTGAAAGTAAGTTGCTTTTTCTCTTTTTAAGTTTTATTTTATTAAATTTATTGGGGGCACCACTAGTTAATAAGATTATATAAGTTTCAAGTGTACAATTCTATAATATATTATTTGTATATTGCTCACCACCTAAAGTCAAGTCTCCTCTAGTCACCGTACATTTGACCCTTTTTACTCTCTTCAGGCTCTCTGACACCTCTCCCCCTCTAGTAACCACCATACTGTTGTCTGTATCTATGAGGTTGGTTTGTTTGTTTATGCATTTGTTGCTTCCTGTTTTACATCCCACATGAGTGAAATCTGGTTTTTACTAACTTTTTCATTTGACGCATTTCACTATGCATGACACTCTCAAGATCCATCCATGTCATCACAAATGGCAGTGTTTCATCTCTTCTTATGGCTGAGTAGTATTCCATTTTATAGATGTACCACATCTCCTTTATCCAATCATTCATTGAAGGACACTTTAATTGTTTCTATGTCTTGGCTACCATGAAAATGCTACAGTGAATATAGGGTTACATGTATCATTATGAATAAATGTTTTCAATTTTTCAGAAAGATACTCAGGAGAGGGATTGCTGGATCATGGTAGTTCTTAATTTTTTGAGGAACCTCCATATTGTTTTCCATAGTGGCTGTACCAATTTACATTCTTGCCAGCAGTGTATGAAGGTGACTTTTTCTCCAAATACTTTCCAAGACATTATTTCTTGTTGCTCATAGACATTGTAACAGGTGTGAAGTGGAATATGATTGTGGTTTTGATTTGTATTTTCCTTATAGCTAGTGAAGCTAAGCATCCTTTCATATATCTGTTGGCAATATGTATGTTTTCATGAGAGAAATGTTTGTTCAGGTCCTCTACCAATTTTATAATTGGATTTTTTTTTTGTTATTGTTGTTGAGTTGTATGAGTTTTTTAAAAATATATTTTGGATGTTAGCCCCTTATCATAGGTATTGTTTGCAAATATCTTATGTCATTTGGTTGATTGCCTTTTGTTTTGCAGATGATTTCTTTGGTTGTGCAGAAGCTTTTTAGTTTGATATAGTTTCATTCATTTGTTTTTGCTTTTACTTCCTTGCATTTGGGGTTGAATTCATTGCTTCCCTTCCCTTCCTTTCCCTTCTCTTCCCTTCCCTTCCCTTTCCTTTCCTTTCTCCTTCCCTTCCCTTCCCTTCCCTTCCTTTCTTTTCTTTCTTTTTTCTTTTCTTTCATTCCTTCTTTCCTTCTTTCCTTCCTGCCTGCCTGCCTGCCTTCCTTCCTTCCTTCCTTCCTTCCTTCCTTCCTTCCTTCCTTCCTTCCTTCCTTCCTTTTCTTTTTTTGCTGCAGAGAAGCTTTTTAGTTTGATGTAGTCACGCTAATTGATTTTTTTCTTCTGTTCCTTGTGCTTTTAGTGTCTGAACCCCACAAAAATTGTTGCCAATACTAATGTCAAGGAATTTTTCATTATGTTTTCTTCTAGGAGTTTTACATTTTTTGGTCTTATATTAAATCTTTAATCCATTTTCAGTTACTTTTTGTGAGTAGTGTAAGATGGGAGTCCAATTTCATTCTTTTGCCTTTGCATATTCAGTTTTCAATAAAATTACCATTTTTGAAGAGACTACCCTTTCCCCATTAAGTAGTCTTCACTAACTTGTCAAATATTAGTTTACTATATATACATGGGTTTATTTCTGGGCTGCTGATTCTGTTCCATTGGTCTATGTGTCTGTTTTTATACCAGTAACATATCACTTTGATTACTATAGGTTTATAATATAGTTTGAAATCAGGAATAATGATGCTTCTATCTTTGTTCTTCTTTCTCAGAATTGCTTTGGTTGTTAAGGGTATTTTGTGGTTCCATACAATTTGGGGATTCTTTTTTTATTTCTATGAAAAAATGCTATTGGAATTTTGATAGTGATTTCATTGAATCTATAGATGGCTTTGGCTAGTATGGGTATTCTAACAATATTAATTCTTCCAATCTACGGAATATCTTTCCACTTCAATTTATTTGTGTCTTTTTCAATTTCTTTCATTGATGTTTTGTAATATTTAGTGTACAAATCTTCCACCACCTTTGCTAAACTTACTTCTAAGTATTTTATTGTTTTTGATGCTATTGTAAATGAGATTTTTTAAAATTTTCTTCTTCAGATATATTATTGTTGGTGTATAGAAGAAACACAACTAATTTTTGTATGTTGATTTTGTATCTGGCAACTTACTGAATTAGTTGATTAGTTCTAATAGATTTTGATGGAGTCTTTAGAATTTTCTATATCTAAGATCATATCATCTGCAAAGAGACAATTTTACTCTTATCCTCCAATTGGATGTCTTTTATTTCTTTTCTTGCCTAATTTGTTCTAGCAAGGACTTCCAGTACTATGTTGAATAGGAGTAGTGAGAGTGGGTACTCTTGTCTTATTTGTGATCTTAGTGGGAAAGCTTTTAGCATTTCACCATTGAGTATGTCAGTAGTAGTAGGTCTGTCACACATGGACTTTATATTAGGGTATGTTCTTTATATACTCAATTTGTTTAGAGTTTTTATCATGAAAGAATGTTGAATTTTGTCAAATCCTTTTTCTGCACTTATTGAGATTATCATACGATTTTTATCTTCCATTCTATTAATGTGGCATATCACATTTATTGGTTTGTGTATACTGAACCCCCCTTGCATTCCAGGCACAAATCCTACTTAATCATTATGTCCGATACTTTTAATGTGCTATCAAATTCAGTTCACTAGAAATCGGTCTGTAGCTTCCTTTTTCTCTTCTTCTCCTTCCTCCTTCTCCTCCTCCTCCCCCTCTTCCTCCTCTTTTAAATGTCCTTATCTGGCTTTGGTATCAGGGAAACGCTGCCTTCATAAAATGAGTTTAGGAGTGTTCCTTTGTCTTCAATTTTTAAAAAGAGTATGAGAAGAATTAGCATTAATTTTTAAATATTTGGTAGAATTCACCGGTGAAACTATTTGGCTTTGGGCTTTTCTTTGTTGGAAAGTTTTTGATTACTGATTCAGTCTCCTTACTTGTTATTGTTCTGTTCAAAATTTTTATTTCTTCATGATTCAGTCTTGGTAGGTTCCATGTTTCTAGGAATTTACCCATTTCTTCTAGGTTATCCATCTTTTTTTTTTTTTTTTTTGGCATACAGTGTTCATAGTAGTCTCTTATAATCCTTTGCTTTTTGTTGTCAATTGTAACGTCTCCTTTCATTTCTAATTTTATTTATTTGAGTCTTCTCTTATTCTTAGCCTAGCTAAATATTTGTCAATTATGTTTACCTTTAAAAGAAATAGCTTTTAGTTTTGTTGATCTCTTTTATTATTTTTCTGGTCGTTTTTAAAAAATTTTCTACATTGATCTTTGTTTTGTCTTTTTCTTCTGCTAACTTTGGGCTTCGTTATTAATTTTATAATTACTTGAGGTGCAAATTTAGATTATTTGTGAGCTTTCCTTTTCTTAATGTAGGCATTAAGAACTGGTTTTGCTGCATCTCATAAGCTTTGGTATGTTGTGTTTCTATTTTTGTTTGTTTCAAGGTATTTTCTAAACTTCCCTTTCTAAACTCACTGTTTGTTCATGTTTTTTAATTGCACACATTTGTGAAATTTCTAGTTTTCCTCCCGTTATCGATTTCTAGTTTCATATCATGTGGTCATAAAAAATACTTGGTATGATTTTAATCTTGCTAGACTTACTAAGATTTGTTTTGTGATGTAACATATCACCTATCCTGAAGAATATTCTATTTGCTCTTGAGGAGAATGTGTATTCTGCTGATGATAGATAGAGTGTTCTGTTAGGGTTCATTTGTTCTAAGGCACATGAATTCACACCCAGTGTTTCATTACTGATTTTCTGTGTAGATGATATACTCATTGTTGAAAGTGTGGTACTGAATTCCACTACTATTAACTGTTGTTGTTTTTTTTTTATCTATTTCTCCCTTCAGATCTGTTAGTATCTGCTTAATACATTTAGGTGGTCCCTATGTTGGATGCATATATATATTTACAATTGTTATATCTGCATCATAAATTGACTTTTTATCATTATACTTATTTGACTCTTGTTACGTTTTTGGCTTAAAGTTTATTTTGTCTGATATAAATATAGCTACTCTTGCTTTCTATTTGCATAAAATACCTTTTTCCATTCCTGCACTTTCAGTTTGCATGTGTCCTTAAGGTTGAAGTGAATTCTATAGGAAGCATTTAGTTGGCTCTTGTCTTTTAATCCATTCAGCCATTCTTTGCCTTTTGATAGGAGAATTTAACCCATTTACATTTAAAGTAATTATTGATAGGTAAGGGCTTACTAATGCCATCTTATTCATTGTTACCTCATTGTTTCATAGTTTCTTTTTTCCTCTTGCTATCTTTCTTTGATGATTTTCTCTGCTATGTGCTTTGATTCCCTTCCCTTTATCTTCTTTACTGTTAGTTTTTGCTGTGTGTTTACTATGAGGCTTATATAAAACATAGATATAACAGTGTATTTTAAGCTGAAAACAACAATGAAGATTGCATACAAACACTCTATCCATTTACTCCTCATCCCATATTTTGTTTTTGATATCACAATTTACCTCTTTTTATATTGTATTCATTAACAAATTATTGTAGCTACAGTTATTTTTAATACTTTTGATCTTTAACCTTCATACCAGAGTTAAATAATTAACACATCACCATAACACAGTATTAGCATATTCTAAGTTTGACTATATACTTACATCTAACAATATTTTTAAACCTTTAGATGTTTTTTATGTTACTAGTTAGTGTCTTTTTATTTTAGCTTTAAGAATTCCTTTCTAAAACTTAAAAGATTGACCAAAAAGGTATGTGGTTCAACTTTCCACTTTGGAGAGGTTTAATAATTTTTCAATGTGAAGACACTTGAAGTTAGAAATATTATGAGGTATTTAGCTGAATGATTACACAATCTTTCTGCTCAACAGAATTAGTCACTAATAATATAATTGGTGACAAATATCATTTGCATAAAATACCTTTTTCCATCCTTTACTTTCAGTCTGTGTGTGTCCTTAAGGTTGAAGTGACTCTCTATAGGTAGCATATAGTTGGCTCTTGTCTTTTAATCCATTCAGCCATTCTTTGTTGGATATATATATCCAATATCATTGGGATATATGATATTTCTTGACCATAAATGTTCAAGGTAAATGAAGCCTATAACTTTAAGTCCCAAATCTTAAATATTTTTTTTGATAGAAAACTTTCTAAAATATATTCTGTGCCTTGAAAAGCAAGGGATACAGAGCACAAATTGCATTTTAATTTTGACTTAGCTACAGCCTATGAAAAATGAGTACTGTAGTGTGCTACATTGGCACCTGCTGATTGTTACGTCTACTTTTTATACATAAATCTTCTTTCTCACTGCCAGTTGTCCTAGTATATCTGTCTCTAATGTGTGCTCCTTTTCCCCATATTTGTTGTGGGATAGAAAACCAGATGGCAAAACTTCATATGGCTGTGTAAAATGAAAAGGATATGTAGAACACCTATATATACTCCATAGCTATTTATTTAATTTTTTACTGTGGTGTAATAATCAATGTAAATGGGTAAAATTTGTCTCTTGTTCCTTATCTCTAGAGCCCTTTATCCCAATTCAATTATATACCTCCTCTCCACTGGACATTGGGCAATTTATAATCTCATCTGTCCTAAGGAAAGACACTAATTAAAAATAAAGAAAGATAAATGGTGGACCCTTGAAAATTCACTCTTCCACAAGAACAACTATAACAGTGGGAAAATTGTCAAAATCAACTTTTTAAGAACCCTGGAAGCTATCCAAAGGCTCACAGAAATCCAAAGAGTGCTCACTCAAGAAAAATGGCTGAATCTCAGTGATAACAGTGAGCTTTGTTGTGTTTTAACTTGATCATTCTCACCATTTTCCACAACTTCTATAGTAGCCTGAAAAACAATAGCTTTTCAACCACTGTACCTGTGAAAATCAGGAGACTAGCAAATAGTGGAGGGGGTAGTACAAAGCCCAAAGAATTATATTTCTCTGACCTATCTGGCAGCTCCCAGGAACAGCCCCAATCACAGTACTTGTCTTTGTTTGACCTGACTCAGATTTCACTACAAGCAGTACAAACAGCCATATCCCACGCGTTTTTGCAAAAAATCATAATGAGTGTTTAACATCACAGTTGCCTTTAGGTTGCAATACCAGCAAGGCAAACAAAAGGGGGAATAAATATAACAATAAAAATCTATAAAAGGCAATGTTTACAAGAGGTTTTGAAAAGTTATGAAATATTCCTGAGACTCTAGAAGGCCACATAGATGTGCGGATTTTTTGCCTTCCCAGGAAAGACCTGAGAAGATCCTTATATCTCAACTCTGGCTGACCTTGAGGCTCTCCAAAAGCAGGAAGCGAAGTCTACAGCAGAGTTATAAAGTCCTAGAGTACAGAAGGGGTGCCTCCAACATACAGAGAGCCCTTCAACAAAAGGCTGGAGACTGATTTATCCAAAGTTTTAAGGAAATCTCTGTCCAGTCATTAACTGACCACTAAGCTTCCTGAGCAGGGATTTCAGAGGCTGCCTACAATGAAGAATACAGACTTTACAGATTAGTCCAGAAATTTCACTTAAACAAACAGCAGCAGCAACAACAACAACAATAACTAACAGCAACAAACCCTGGGAAAGGGAGGAATCTAATTTCTCAAGCTGTCATATTATATTACTTAAAATGCCCAATTTTAAAAAATTATGAGACACAAAGAAACAGGGAAGTATTTCCCATACCCTGGAAAAATAATGTTTAATAGAAACAGTCCTTGAGGTAGCCCACATTTTGGCTTGCTATATAAAGGTTTTAAGGTAGCTACTATAAATATGTTAAAAGGAAAAAAGCAATGTATGTTTAAAAAATGAAAGTACAAGAAAATATCAATAAAAAATAGAAATTGTTTAAAAGATCCAAATAGAAATTCTAGAGTTGACATGTAAAGTAACCAAGATAAAAAAAACATTCACTACAATAGCAAATTTGAGTTAGTAGAAGAAATAATCAGTGAACTTCCAATAGGTCAATTGAGATTAACTAGTGTGAGGAACAGTAATTAAAATTAAAGAGAAATGAACAGATACTTCAGAGACCAACATATGCAAAGTGAGAGTGCTAGGTGGAGAGGGGAGAGACTATTTAGAGGAATAATGGCCAAAAAACTTTTCAAATTAGATGAAAAACATTAATCTACATATCGAAGAATCTCAATCAACATCAAGTAGGACAAACTCAAAGATACCTAAAACTAGACACATCATAATCAAACTGTATAAAGACAAATATATATATAATATATATATATATATATATATATATATGTCTGTATATATGTATGTACGTATGTATGTATTAGAAGTAGCAAGAGAGGAATGACTGATCATATATGAGGAATTCTCAATCAGATTATCAGGAACCATGGAGGCCAGAAAGCAATGAAATGACATTGAAAATGCTGAAAGAATTCATCTTTGCAGAAATTGACAAGCTTCTCCTAAAATTTATATTTTAATTTTGTTTTCAGATTATTCATTGATACTTTTACTTCTCCATTTCCAATATAGATGTCTTTTATTTCATTTTCTTGCCTAATTGCACTGGCTACTTTGCTAGTGGCAAGTTCTCTCAGTTTTTGTTTAACTAGGAATGTCTTAACTTCTCAATCATTTTTGAAGTATGATTTTTACAGATATAGAATTCTCTATTTTCAGATGACATGATCTTGTATATAGAAAATCCCAAGGAATTCACTATAGAACTATTAGAAATAATTAACAAATTCAGTAAGGTTGCAGAGTACAATATTGTTAAAACAGCAATGCTTTCCAAACTGAAAACTGATAGACATATTCATATAATCTTTACTGAAATTTGAAGTGGCTTCTTTGCAGAAATTGACCAGCTTCTCTTAAAATTTAAATGGGAATTCAAAGGATCCAGCAGAAAAAATATTCTTGAAAAAGAACAAAAGTGGAAGACTCACACTTCCAAATTCAAAACCTACTACAAAGTTACATAAATCAGGACAGTGATCAATGGAAAAAATTGAGAGTACAAAATAGACTCTTACAGTTATAACCAGTTGATTCTTGATTAGGGTATTAAGATCATTCAATGAGGAAAAAAACATTTTTTTAAAAAAAACAAATAATGCCTGGACAACTGGGTGTTTAAATGCAAAAGAATGGAAGAGGACCTCCACCTCATACCATGTACAAAAGTTACTCAAAGTGGATCAGAGACCTATTGCAAGCACTAAAAGTAAAAACAAACAAAAAGACACAATTCTTGAAGACACAGGAGTAAATCTTCATGTTTGATTATGCAATGGTTCCTTAATTATCACATCAAATGCACAGCAGCCAAAAAAAAAATAAACTGGACTTAATCAAAAATTAAAAACCTTTGTGTTTCAAAGGACACATCAAGAAAGTGAAAAGACAATTCACGGAATGAAAGAAAATGTGTGAAAATCATATATCTGACAAGAGATTTGTTATAATAGCCATAATCCAGAAAATATAAGGAGCTCTTATAACTCAATGATAAACAAACAATTAAAAAGTGGGCAAAGAATTTAGATAGACATTTCTTTAAAGAAGATATAGAGATGGCCAATATTACATGAAAAGATGTTCAACATTATTTATCATTAGGGAGAGGCAAGTCAAAACCACAATGAGAATCCACTTCATACTCAACACGGTGGATTTTAAAAAAAAGGAAAACAGACAGTTACAAGGGTTTGTGAGGATGTGGAGAAATTGGAACCTTTAAACATTGTTGGCAAGGATGTAAAATGGTGGAGCTGCTTTGAGATTCCTCAAAATGTAAACATAGAGTTACCATGTGACCCAGCAATTCCATTTCTAGGTACATGTCCAGCAATGGAAAACATGTGTGCACACCAAAATTTTTAATGAATGTTCATAGTAGCATTATTCATAATGGCCCCAAAGTGAAAACGACCCAAATGTCCATTGACTGAGTGGATAAATAAAATGTATCATATCCATACCATGGGATATTATTTGTCCATGAAAAGGAATTGAGTTCTGATACATGCTACCAATATCAATAACCCTTGAAATGTTGTGTCTTAAGTGAAAGATGACAGTCACAAAAGGTCACATATAGTATGATTTCATTTGTATGAAATGTCTAGTACAAGCAAATTCATGGAGACAGAAAGTAGATTAGTGGTGCCAGATGTGAGGGTAAGGAGTAATGGGGAGTACTTGCTACTGGATATGGAACAGGGCTTCTTTTGGGGGTGATAAAAAAATTCTAAAATAATGGTGTTTGATGATTGCACTTTTATACTAAAAACTACTAAATTGTAAACTTTAAAGCGAATTTTTGGTATGTAAGTAATATCTCAATGAAATTGTTATAACAATAAGATAGTAAAGAAGAACCAATTCTAAAATGTTAGTAACTAGATGCGTTTTAACACTTTAGCAGTAGTATTTTTAAAAGATGGAAAGATGGAATGGTAATTTTAAAAAGGTATGAAACAAATGATGAACTTCAGCAATAAATGACAGGATGAACATTTTGGGTGAGAAATATTTCTCATCTTCCTAAAATTAACAATGCCACTACTGCCTAATTTATCGCGGGTAGAGACAATCCTGATATGTAAATAAATCAATGCTTTATAAACACAGAGTTTGATGATCATATAAAATCTCCAGTGTAGGAATCCTCTCCTTTTTGCACAGTGCATTTTCTCTATAAATTCAAGTTATAAAGCTAAGATATTTTGTCATTTCTTATCTTTTAATATTCTCATGAATAAAACAAAAATAAAGCTTCTACTTTCTTGGAGATTATAAACTGAAGTATTACTCCACACACATCACATTTACATGCTAGAAAAATACAAAGCATTCAAGTTTAGTTTTTCCCTTTTATTACTTTTTATTTAACTAGACCCCAAGGAAAAGAAGGCTGTTTAGAAGTAACTGTATAAAATGAGACTTCATTTTGTTTACCAGATAAGAAGACTTTAAGCATCCCCTTATACAATGTCTAAATCATAATAATCAACAAAAAAATTATTATAATGATGATAATTTAGTTCACTGAACCAAACAAATCATATTATAGTCGCTCAAATTTGAAGGCACAGCACAGTTGAAAAAAACAACCACCAAGTAATAGGATCATAGATTTTATAACTGGTGTCATGAGAAGTCATCTAACTACATTTTGTCCAACAGAAGAATCCCTTCTAAGGTGTTTCTGAAAAACAAATATTTGCAGTATGCTTAAACAGCTGTTTGATTCGGGAGCAGGATGAAATCAGAGAATCCTGGTGGGGCTCCCTTCATTTTTGAGGAAAGAGGGGCAGGTAGAGTGTTACCTTAAAAGACCATGCAGTTTCGTCTTAGAAAAATGAAGAACTCCAGGAAAATACATATTTATATTTTTAAAAACTGTCCATTGGAACAAAACAAATTAATTCATTCAGAAAACACAAATAACCCAAATAATTAGTACCAAGAGCAGAATTTTTAAGTTAATAGAAATTATATTTATGTTTAATTTCACTAAAAACCTTTCCTTAATGTCAACAAGACAATCTGGAATAGAATTATTAAAATTAGTCTACAGCCATGCCACGCCTGATCCTGTCTGATCTCGGAAGCTAAGCAGGGTTGGGCCAGGCTAGTACTTGGATAGGAGACCACCTAGGAAGACCAGGTGCTGCAGGCATAAAAAATAAAAAATAAGAGATTGTAAGCTGACAAGGTCTTTGCAATCTGTGAGGTCAGCCAAGGGTTGGTTGCCTCGCCTAAAAAAAAAATTATCAAAATTAAGGCCCCTATTTTAAATATATAGTGTGATCCTATTACTTCATGTTGCCTTTCATACAGTTCTAAGAGCCTGAGTAGCTGAAATTCACTTATTTTACCTGTTTTTGAATCTCAGAACAGTTCATTTCTGTCCACTGTAACCCTCTTCTGAGAATAAAGTCCCTCATAAAAGCCTCAAGCAATTCTTTGGTGCAGCCCATGTTTTTTGTAAAGAAAATGGTAAGTAGACTCTTAATTGTTTCACTTTCAGAATATTACTCAGTGCATAATTCAGCAGCCTAAATTTTTAACCCATTTCCCTTTTTCCCCGAGAATATTCACTGGTGGCCTTTGGGGCTGCAGCGTTTACCCTGAGATAACTCACAGATTACAGTCCTAAACTCATTCCCAATGTTTGCCATGAAATATCTCAGTTTTACTATTATTTTCACATCACTCTGGTATATCTATAGTCTTTTTGGAAACAAATAACATTATTCTATTTATAGCATTCTGTTTCTAGTAGTGGTATTTTCATTTACAAAATATAGTAATTCTCGATCGCTGAAAATGTCAAATCCTAGAAAACGTAGCATTCCTATGTGTAATGTTAAATTAATGCCGGCAGTGAGCGGCACTTTTTTTTTCTAAATGGGAACTACTGCGAAACATGCCCTGGAGCTGTGCAACATGACAGTGCTTAAAGGCACTGAGTTTAGTTTCCCTGGTTTCGATACAGTCCCTTCGGAAAGCACGTCCCGGGAAGATCATTCTAAAATCTTTTGCAGATTCACCTGTATGACATATTGATTGAATTGTAAATCCTGATAGAGAAATGAAGTAGGTTACATTGCTAACCAGAATTGACTTAAAGTAAATCATTAGATCTTTCTTATAAAGGAACATCCCAGGCAAGGACATCTAGATTAAGAACAACCTGCACAACAAAATATGATTTTGTCAGAAAAATAACACTGCAAATATGGATTAAATGGTAATTGATACATTTGGGATCATGATCTAAAGCTTTTTGTAAGCACCTGTGAGCATACTGGTTATTGGACTAGGATCACAAACAAGAGGCCCACAGGCCAAATACTGCCAGCAGAGCATTTTGTTTGTCCAGTACCCACCCACCCACCCTCCCTCCCTTCCTTCTTTCCTCCCTCCCTTTTTTTTTTTTTTTTTTAAATTCAATCTGATTGCTCTTGGCTCCTGGGACCCATGTTCCCAATTTAGGCATAGATACCACCACTCCTTATTGCCCTCATTGGCTTACTTCAGATTAGCTGCCTGCCCTCTGTGGAATTTTGCATTTTAAAACCCTTGATTTAAAATAACTCATATAAATGCTAAGAGAGTAACACTATGATTTAAAACAAAAACAAAACAACAACAAAACTAAACTAAACATAAGAATGATATGGACATAGAAAAATCTTCCAGATTTTGAAATGTCATAGGCAAACCCATCACACCATCAACCACCCAAGAAACAGACTGGCTATTTCTCCTAATCATTGCTCACATTTCTTAAGCTCTAAAATATAATAGAAAACAAGAATGTTGAGTGCTTTCCTCTCAAACAGTCACTTTGGCACAATCAGGACTCCAACTCTTGGATGTGTCATAAAAACCAGATCAACAACCACCCGTCTTAAATGTGCAAATTTACCTCCTTGGATATAGGGGCTAAGAAAGAGGACCTTTTGAGGTTCTTTCCAGCTCTGTAATTCTCAGGGATTTGTTCACAGTCTTGTCCCAACTACTTTAAACCAAACTTTGCAAGAGGCAAACACATCATGGGGCACATAATCCAAACACTCTCCCTTGAAAGGATCCTCAAGATCTTAAGCACATTAAACAGCCTCATATCCATAAGTTCGTGGACCAAATCCAGGCCAAAGTGCTCTCTAAATGAAGCTGTTTATTATTTCCCAAGTTTCTGAAGAAACCATTTTGTCTTAGTATTAATAATAAGCAGCTCAAATCTGGAAACATAACAGAAACGCATGTAACTTCAATAGAAGAAAATGACCCATTCTGAACACAATCCAGTTCTGAAGTATGTTTCAGTTTGAAGTTCAGTATACTGTATTAAAAAGTGAAGGTTACATTTTTATTTTATTTACATTATGAAAAATGCATTTACTGTAGCCTTTCTGACAGATATTTTTTCCATGACCCTTGAGAATAAACACTTAGACTCATTAAATACATAATCATTTTCAGATGACCATCTAAGGAGGCAACTAAAGTGAAACAACAAAAAGTTTTGTGCAATAATATGGAAAAAATTCATTGTCTATAGAAATTTACTTGAGCACAACTTGTCATAAAGTCTGAACTGATTACTATGCATTTCTTTTCTAAGGAAAGAAGAAGAAAGAAGAAGAAAGAAGAAAGAAGAAGAGAAGAAGAGAAGAAGAAGAAGAAGAAGAGAAGAAGAAGAAGAGAAGAAGAAGAAGAAGAAGAAGAAGAAGAAGAAGAAGAAGAAGAAGAAGAGGAAGAAGAGAAGAAGAGGAAGAAGAGGAAGAAGAGGAAGGAGAGGAAGGAGAGGAAGGAGAGAAGGAGAGGAAGGAGAGGAAGGAGAGGAAGAAGAGGAAGAGGAAGAGGAAGAAGAGGAAGAGGAAGAGGAAGAGGAAGGAGAAGGAGAGGAGAAGGAGAAGGAGAAGGAGAAGGAGAAGGAGAAGGAGAAGGAGAAGGAGAAGAAGGAGAAGGAGAAAGAAAAGAAAGAAAGAAAAAGAAAATACTTTTCCCTAGAATTGTAACACTGAGTTCTCTGTCAGTAGATTGATTAATCACATTTTTAAAGCATCCATTATTTTATATTAGAAGCCTGGTACTGTGTGCTATGTTGATTTATAAGGGTAAAAACTTACAATGCAAGGTAAAACAAAATAATTAACAAGGTAAATATCTTTAAATAGAGGAGCATGTGTGTATATATTATGCCTACATAATCTTATAATATACACATTAATCTATAACAAAAAATACCCAAATGGAGGATATATAAACGTGAGATACAGAATTTTTGGGAAGTCCCCTATAAGGATTTCTCATTAGAAAGGCAAAGTGACAAAACTATCTTCCTGGGGATTTGATCCTTTGTCTTGAAAGGTAGAATGGAGCTTCTGGGCCCTCCAGCTATCTGAGTTGGTAGAAACAGAAATACAGAAATTCAGGCTAAGAAGCAGGGAAGACAGGCGCAGAAAAGGGCCGAAGGGGCCTGCGTTGCTGGGAGGAGTTGCCTGAAGTGTTCCAGGACAGAGAGGAGGGTGGGAGCTAGAGAACTCCAGCATGGCAAAGAGGGCAGCAGGTAGTTGCCAGGGCTGTGGAGGATGCTGAGAGAAGCGGCACAGGAGAAAAGATTTAAGATGTTTGCAACACATTAAAACCGCACTCCTCTACCCCTTGCATTTCCATGAGAGCCTGAATACAACCTGACCTTTGTGTACCTTCAAAAGTGACACTATCCACAGACTAGACCACATGGAGCTCTAGTTTACATCTGAGTTACAAGCTTTTTTTCTCTATACTTCCAGTCTCAAGATTATTTGCAAAATAAAACCTTCTAAGTTGATTTCAATTTTGTGTGAAATGGAAGACATTTTTCATATTCCTGGGAATTGATCATACTTTGATTTCAATGGATGATAATGGGGGGTTGGGAATTGCCCTTTAGAATAGAAAAAGGTAAAATTAAAAATACCTCTCATGAAGTTCCTAAACACTCTTTACTGTGGCTTTAGTTATATCACAGATACACAATGATTTAATGAGATTCAAGAGCTGAGAGTCTGAAGCAGAAAGATGTGACTTGATTTGGATCACTCATAAAGAAATGAGGAGAGAGGAGGAGACAATGAGGTGGAACGTATGGGCTAGATCATTATTTAGCTGACTGTTCAGCTGCGTAATGACAATGTTATCCTAAAGGCCATGGAGAGCCTCCGAAGGGTGGTGGTGGCCAAGCAGTGACTAGTGGTCACTAAACAAGCAGAGGTGAAAGGTCAGTCTTAGCTGGGAAGGCATTATATGAGGGACCTTCTAGGAGCACACTGTGAAAAGAGACATGAGGACAGCAGGAAGGAACAGTGCTCACAAAATTCTGTGAAAAACCTATCCTACTATTAGTTCATGGATAGTATAGTCGAGATACCATCTTTATAAAGTACATATAAATATGGTCTCAATAAACTAAAAAAATCTCTAGTCTGAAAGCAATCAATCAAAATTTGCATATCTATATTTTTCCGCAGTGCTTCAATCTCAGTTTGATCAAAACTGAACTCATTATTTTTCCTCTCAAACATATTCCTCCTCCTTCATTCTCTAGGGAATTTCTCCTGAAATTTCTCTCTATTATTCCCACTTTAAGATGAAAAATACTGAGCTTTAGAAAAGTTAACTAGATCAAGGTCACACTTATTAAGTGAAAGGACTAAAAGCCCTATTTGATTCCAAATATAATATTCTTTTGACTACCTAATTAAGTTATAAAATAAACCTGACCATCCTAGTTTAAAACTTAATTCAGTGTGTTCATCAGTCTCATCTAGTTAACTATTTGTCTCTTAAGTTTCTCTTCTCAGAAATTCATAGGGAAAAAAAGTTATGTGCCACACGATGACATTTCAGTCAATGATGGACTGCAAATACAATAGTCCCACAAGATTATAATAGAGATGAAAAATTCCTATCACCCAGTGACGTTGTAGCTGTTGTGACATCACAGTTAAATGCATCACTCAAGTGTTTGTGGTGATGCTGGTGTAAATGAACTTACCACCCTGCAGTCGTATAGAAGCATAGCACATATAGTTATATACAGTATATATTACCTGATAATGATAACAAATGACTATGTTACTGGTTTATTTAATATACTACACTTTTTATCATTTTAGAGTGTACTCTTTCTCTTTATTTAAAAAAGTTTTCTGTAAAAGAGTATGCTGTGTCAACAGCAGCAGCCTCATGCATCTTGTTTACTGTGTCTCTTGACTGTATCATTTTCTCTTGTGTTGATTTAATCTTGCTGTTGTGTTGTTTTGTATAGTAACATGCTGTGCAAGCCTGTAGCCTAGGAACAATAGGCTATGCCATAGAGCTTAGTTGTGTACTAGGCAATACCATCTAGGTTTGTGTAAGTGTACTCACTCTCTGATGTTTGCACAGCAACGAAATTGCCTAATGACCCATTTCACAGAATAGATCCCTGCCAGTTAGGAGCACGTGACTGTAACATTAAAGTCTTAGAGATTAAGTTTACTGGCTTCTTTTTTAAAAATGTGAGGGCTAATCAGAATAAAAAGATTAAGATTAACATAACAGATTAAGTTATATACAATTAAATTACCCATTCCAATACTTTCCATTTATTCTCACCTTAAAACCACACCTTTGTTGTTCATACTGCATATAGAGAGCATCTTATGGGTATTAATGTAATGCAGATTTATAATCCTTTCTCTTGGAGTACCTTGATTTTCATTAATCTATAGTAAAATTTTGCAAAGCAATGTTGTATAACATGTTACTAAGTAAGATGGTTAAAAGTAGGAGAGAAAATTAACAACAAAAAGTCTGTATCATCCATTGAGAGAAAAGCAAAATTTAATAACATGCCTTTAATAACAGCCCGTTAGTAACAGGATTAATAGCATAGAAAACAGAAAAAATAAAAAGCTAATCTTTATAGAGGTTTTCTCCTAAAGGCAGTTATCAAAGGGAGAAAGTACCAGGGACTTAGGGGACAGCCTCTAGGAAAGTCAAAAGTTTTATAGCAGCCAAGTAAAGGACTCAGATATTTTCCTCAATTTCCTTTGATGCCTCCTATCTAAAAACTCTTTTCAGTTCCATATTTGGAACCCAAGGATCACAAAGGGATTGCAACTGGTAATAAGTGGCTAAACATATTTTACATAAAAGGCTGTTGGAAGGCTCTTAAAATCTAAAGGAGAGGGAAGGACAGAACCACTTCTCCCCAACTTCACAGTTAGCTGACTGTTAAAAAGGAACAACGGAGGGCTTTGTGAGGCTGTAAAAAAAAAGAAAATTCCAGAGAATGACGATGGGACGTGAGTGGTGGTAGCGGTTTCATAGACTTCTTTGGGGAGAAAGCTAGAAACATGGTCCTCTAAATGCACAGGAAACAAACAAACAAAAAAACTGAATGGTATACACTAGAATTAAAGCAAGCCATTTGAAAGCAATTCCCCAGATTCTTTCAAACAATAGGAATTGGTTCATTGATATGGCCCATTACTATGACCTTATTGTTTTCAGGGTAGCATTGTTGGACTTGTGTAAGCACATGAAATGTCACAGCTAGTCTTTACGAAAGTGACAAGAGGAAAGAGCCCACTAGTTTATGAGATTGATAACATTAGGTTCTTGAGGAGGACAGGAGAAGAAGCCAGTCGCATCTACTGATATGCACAGCGAGGCTTACAGGACTCAAGGTTGGTGGGGAACAAGCTGTTCTTTCATAAGGAAAATAGAAGCCATCATACAGGAACTTTATCAGCTCCTCCTTCCACCCCAATCTCCATTCCTACATGTATAAATTTAGCTCCATCTAGCCCCTCTAGTCTTGTCTCTGCTTCCTCTTCTCTGGTCCTAGAGGATTGGTCCTCCTTTCCAAGGCCAATCTCTTCTACCTGTAGTGTAGCCTGTATCCTCTCCTATCTTCCTAGGGACCTTTCCCACCTATTAACTGCTCTGTATTTTTGACTTTTTCAGAAAATAAGCTTCCTCCTTAGAAAATAAGCAGGCTCAACTTTCTCCCTTCACTGAAAATACTTATTTTTGATTACAGACGTAATTTATAAATGTATGAATACAATGCTTGTTAAATTTTTAAAAATACATGTAAATTAATTACATTTAGGTCCCCCTTGAATATAATTCCCTTGCCCCATCTTCAAAATTACACCACAGTTAATCACTGTTATTCCTTTTGCACAAATATTTGCAGACATTTTTACACATTGTTTTTTACATATAGCATTGTTTTATGTATTTTCTTTTTAAATAACTGATTTAATACTCTATGTATTGTCGAGCAATTTGTTTTGCTCACTCAACAATGTATCTTGTCACATCGGAAGATCCGTATCATTCTTTTATATGCTAAATCTGTATAGTACTTCACAGTATAAATGTACAGGTTATTTATCCAATGTACATTTACGTCTGTAATGGAAGAGTTCCTGTTTAACCAGACTGACTTACTCTTAATATTACCAAATTTTTATTTTGCCAATTTAAAGAGGGGAAGAGGCTCTTATTTCTAATTTTCATTTATCTGATCACAATGTGATTAAGCATAGTTTTATATTCATATTTCATATTAAACATATTTTCATATTTTTATTGACTAATTATATTTCCTTTTCATGGAACAGACTGTTCATGTTCTTTGACTAATTTTGTAATGGGTGGTTTGTTTCTTTCTTATTTCTTGGGAGGAGTTATTTCCATGTACCGATATTAATCCTATTACATGTTGCATATTTTCAAACAGATAGTAGCTTACCTTTTAATATTGTTTACGGTGGCTTTTGTTGCCCAAATTGTTTTTTAACAAGTCAGATTTGTTTTTTGCATTTTATGTCATTAAGAGGGCCCTCTGTTTCCAACATCATAAACATGTTTTCTCCATTTCCTTCCTTTCATTGCTTTATTTTTTTACAATTCGTTATTTAATTCATCTAATGTTTTTTTGTTGTTGCTGTTAATGGCCTGAGTTAGAATTTAACTTTGTTTTTGCTCACTTGATAGCTAATTTCCCCAGCACCATTTATTAACGATCCATTTTTCTTCAACTCATTTAAAATGCTACCTTTATCATAAACTCAATTTTCATATATAGATGAAACTGTTTCTGAAGTATCCATTCTATCCTATTAATTTATTTGTCCATTCCTGTGCCAATACCATGCTATTTTAATTATCATAAATTTATAATATGATTTTCTATCATGTAGGGCAAGTCTCCATTTCTTTGTTCTTCTACAAAATTGTCTTGGCTATTCTTGCACATTTTTTTTTTCTTGTAAATTTTAAAATCAGTTTTGTCAAGTTCCAATTCTTCTAATTTATTTGACAGAACTAATTTTTCAAAGATAGATGTTCAAAAGAACATACTTCAGTGATACACTGCCTTAGATTGTATCTGGTCCAAAGATATATTTTGTTTGGTTGGCATAGTGTTGACCCATCCATGTTTTTAAAAACATTTGATACCCATCTGAGAGCCAAAAGTAAATAATGAGTGTGCAGTAGAGCGTGTGTATGTGTGTGGTGTGGTGTCTTTGCTTTCCCAAATAGCAACAACTGGCTGAATCCAAATTGTGAGTGCTCCTTTTATTTACATAGGTCCTAAGTCCAAGTTCTCCTGTTTCCGAACTTGGCCCATTTTTCGTTTATCTGTGCCATTTGCTTAGACCTTTAGACAGCCTTTGTCTCTGAGAACCCTGCATGACAGGAACACCATCCTATATAGTCTCATGTTCCTCCAACTCATCCTCTTTCTACATTGCCATCAGAATGATTTTTTTTCTATAACACATATTACTGGGCCACCACTCTGATTTAGTTATTCGGCAACTTCCGATTGCTCTTAGGATAAGATCCACTTTCCTCTATAGGCCATATGAGGTTTTTTACAAACTGGAATACTTTTTGCATGTCATTTCACATTATCTCCACATTACCTATTCTCTTAGCTATTTGTCTGTCTATAGTTCTAAATAAATTTCCCACATAGTCATTCATACTTGAATATAAGTTGGTCTGTGTGGAAGGCCAAGTCACTCCCCCCATAAACCTCATGCTCCAATCCTCTGCCCCAACCAAATTTGTTCTTCTCTCATATGTATTTGCTTGTATAACGCCTACAATGCCAAGCTTCAGACTCAATTCCGTTAAAACCTACTCTTTACAGTTCTTTATGACTTGTCCCCCACCGTTACTCTCACCTTCTCACCACTATCTCAAAGTAAGGAATGAGGTTCTCCTTTTGCATCCCTCTTCCTCTCATCACACCTTCCACTGAATCAGTAAGTGACTGACTTTCTTGTCTATTTGACCCATAAAACTGTATTCCCCTATGGACAGAAATTCTACCTTAATTAATTCGGTATCTTTAAAGCCTAGGGCAGGGTAACTAGAAGTCTATAGGGATTCAATAACCTGTTGAATAAAGGAAGAGAAGGCTGGAGACATGATGAAGGGAGGGAAGGCTAATGAATCGATTATTGCTTCTATTCTTGGGAAGCTTGGAGCCATGAAGAATTCTGATCATTATTTAAATAGTAGAATAGCCAGCATGATCAAACAACTAAATTTCCAAGGAGAGAGTAGAATTAACTTTGTCCTGTATTTTAACAAATACTGTGGACAAAATGCATAATTGTTTCTTTGACAAATTTATAAAGTTGTGAGATACCAGAGACAAGTTCTCTCTGAATTTAACCTTGTGGTTTTTAAGGTCATTGTGTCTGAAAGCCAATATATTTTAAGTTTTTAGTTCTAAAATAATAAAGGAATTTTATGGTAATAAGTGATTAAGTATACAAATATTTACTTTGCACACAGTTATTCAGCAGTCTATAAAGTTAAGATAATCCATACTCAAGTGAGACTTAAGGACACTCTTTGGCACATATGAATATTCTGTTCACATATTAAAGATCAATCAGCTATATACTAGCTTTCTCAAAAATTAAAAAAATTATCACAACAAGATGCCTAAGCCCTATAATCACATTTATAGAATATTTTTAGTTGTATTCTTAGCTGTATTAGTATCATTTTTGGCATTTTTAGCATTTGTCTAGCAGACATACAGGTACACATAAAACACAAAATTCCATTAATATGACATTAAGGTTTTAAATTTAAACATACAGGAAACCGACAAGTTATAGTCCTCATAACTCTAACTTACCCACTTTGTATTTTCTACATAAGTAAAGTTTAGATACTGAAATGTGAAGCATTGAGCTGGAACACAAAAAGGACACCTATATGAACAGTCCAAATTCTCATCTTGCTTACAATGTCTACTTTTATTTTCAAAGAACTAGCATTAATATGATCTTTTTCCACATACATAATAGATACATGCAAAAGGAGTTGGAACTGCGCCTATTTCATTTAAACATTCAGGTGGTTTCAAGTTGAATATTCACATCTTATTAAAAACATCTCCACACTGCATTAAAAATTGCTATGCATTTTCAGTACATTTTTAATTCAGAAAATTAAAACAAAAATTTAGAAAGCAGCTATTTCCAAAGTATGAAAAATACATGATATTATGTATCCTAAAAATTCTGTAGAAAGAGCAAAAAAATTATACCCAATAGTCTTACAACATCTTTTCAATTCTACTTATTATTTTATTTTCTCCCTAAACTCTTTTGATGCAGAAATTTTATGAAGAATTCTGTCAACTTGGAAATCAGCACCCACTTCTCTTGAAGAGCATAATTGGTTTCACAAATGAGTGTGTGTTGGGAGGGGGTGCTTATTTTATTCTACTACTACTTAACTCAGCATATGAAGTTCAGAATTATACATTAAATAATTTCCCTATGAGCTGAGGCCAAGCACACATGTTTCCACCCAAGGGAAAAAGTTTAGAGTGAATGAAAACAAAACTCAATAATAAAGGTCTTCACACAGAGGCAGTCAGCCAAGTTAGAGCGTAAAAGTCTAACATGGTGTGTGGCTCTTATTTAAATACACAAGAAAGAACTACTAAATCCTTTAAGTACTGGGGCTTTATTTGGGGTTATAATGAATGAAAACCTTTGGGTCAAAAGGACCAGTGTGGTTTGTCCTTCTGCTTTCAGGTAGGCCCACCCAAACTATTTGGACAGAGGAGAAATTGAACTATATTTAGAGCCTTTCAAGAGAATCCACAATTGCTCCTAAAAACTCATTCTAGTATTAAATGGCTCTGTCAAGAAATCTTCCCAGTATTTCTAGTAAATCCTTTGTGCTGAAATTTAAATGGGAAAACTGGCCCCAATGTGACTTTAACATGTGGTCCCCTAACCTATAGGCTATATTGTACCATGAAGGTTCATACAATAGGACTAATTCTCTACATATTTTACAGCAATTTCCCAATAGTTACTTAAGAGCATTCTGGCCAAGAAAGTGCTACATATAGAAAATTTATGTCTATTTTGTGGCAGTATTTGGAATATCATCTTATTAATGTTTGTTTGTTTGTTTGTTTGTTTGTTTGTTTTCCTTAAAGGTGGCCACAAGACTAAGGCCAGCAAAGCAGTAGATTATAAAAGAAGACCCATTCTATATATACAAACTGCACTGGTCAGTCAGTAATGAAACTGAGTTTTTGACCATATTCATAGCTGACCAAGTAAGTCATGGTTGATCAGCTCAACTATGCAATGATCTTAGTCAGTAAAGTTATGCTTTATAAGACAGACTTGGCCTTTAAGAAATGTTTTAAATTTGGCCATGTGGAAAATTGGCAAACCTATATAATATTTATCCATATATTCAAGTACACAGCATAAAATGTTTCATTAAAATAGCCAATCAAAATTCTGTTGAAAGCCAAATAGTTATCCCTTCATTCATCCACTCTTTCATTCATTTATTCTAACATTTATGATTCCCCTTCTTCCATAGCATTATTCTAGGTACAATATAATGTAAACAAATAAAATTCAAGTGCTATACCAGAATACATGGAGTATACAACTTAGTCTATCCTTGGATGAGAAGTCCTAGCTACAGGGTCTTGCCCAGTCACTTTGGGGTATTATCACATCAGATAAGGATATTGGGTGAGTAGCCACCTATAAGATGTAAGCTGTCTAGTTGTGTTGTCTGTGTCTCTTTGGAGGCTTCGAAGTCCAAGTTCAGATATATAAATTACTCACACAATTTTATCAATGAAACTTTGCTTCAACAGCAGAAATCCTGCACTTAACCCCCCCTCCCACCGCCTCCCTCCCCTGCACCCAGGTCATCTAAAACAGGCTTTAAAGAGCCAAATATTTTTGAACTAAGGAGCCCCAAAATTCATTTTCTTCTACTGAGTGATATGACTGTCATTAGTGTAAACATACTCAGCTCTGTACTCCTCAGAAAAGAACTTTACAATCTCAAAATACTACCAGTTAGCATGAGATAATAATATTTTCTAAATAGACTAATATGATCCAGAAGCTTCCATTTTCTTTCTGAATAAGTAAAAAGTTAAAATACAATTACTCTGGTCAACAAAAGCATAATACATGATTCCATAATTACATCAAGTTTTCTAAGGCAAGTATAGTTTCCTTTTCACTCCCTGTAAATCCTATGAAAGCACCTTGTATTGCTTCATACAAAAAGCTGGTGCTTACATATTTATTGTACTGCTACTCTCTCAGTGAGAGCTGCAAAATCTGGATTGGTTTTACTTGCACTTCAATTACACAATGGAATCAACCACCATGAAAGGCTGATGTACACAGGAACCTACACACAGTGGACTATCACTCGCAGTCTAAAAAGACACATCAGAGTCTGTTATTTCAAAAGCTATTCTTACTAAAATTATGTATTGATAGAAGATTTAATAATAATAATAATTTTCAATGGCTAGGCTCAATTCTTCATCAAGATTCACTTCTACCATCTTCATAAAGCCTTTTCTGATTCTATTGCCAAATGAATCCCCTTTTTTGCATTTTATTTATTTTTTTAAATTTATGTGATTATAGAAATAATATGTTTCTTATAAAAAATACAGAGTAGATTATAATATAAAGTTAAAGTCTATCATAACCTGTCCCACAAAGATAACTCAGGTTAACGTATGTTATGTATACTTCTAGATTTTTGCAATGTCTATGTATCAAGAATGTTTCCTTTCTTTCTTCTTCATCCTCTACTAAATCCAACCCCCAACCCATTTTCTTCCTGGGCTTGATTTCCTCTAGAATCTAAAGCATATTACCCTATCTCCGGTAGTAGAACCAGGAGGAAATGAAAACCAAAGACCAGAAAAGGAGTTTTAAAAAGCCATGTGGTAGGGGAAAGACTAAGAGAGAAGGGTGCAAAAAAGCTGCAGAGACTTGGGAGATAATAAGGAATGTCCTGAGGGGACCAAATAAAGTCTTCTCCCATGAAGGAACTGATGATGAGTTAATTAGACCAAGGAGTCACTACCAGATTGAAATCTTCTTCACCCACCCCCCTCAATTATTTGCCACCCAGCAACAAGAAGCCATCTTTGAAAAACCCAAATCATGCCAATCTCTGAGCAATAATTAATTCACCATACGGATATTTTGATTTTTTAACCTAGTAACCTCAGCTATCCAAGGACAGTACAATTACTTACCTTAATTGTGTTGGTCACTTTACCACCCCAGGAAGCTTAAATAAATAATAATAGAGATAACAAAGTAAATTAAACCCATACTCTATACTTTTGTGGAATATGTTTTAGAGTAATTTTCATATCACTGGGCTATTCTAAGTATGTTTATTTAAAGAGTTTGAAATACTTGAAGAGATTGTGATTTCAATTTGAAGCGTGTAATTGATTTCAGACTTGTGATATTAAATTGGAAGGTGTAAGAACATTTGACTTAGGTGTGAAAATAGCACAGAAATGTTTAAGGGAGGTTCATTTACTCCATGTATATGTTTGATTATTATTATTTTTTAAGTCGCTTAAGTGCTTAGGATGATTTGCTTGTTAGGTTCATAAGTAAGCCCCACCAGGCAGTCGAGGTGCTTGAGAAATCAGATACATTAAATATGTATATGAGGTTTAAAATGTTTAAGGAAATTAAATTAGCTAAATTGAGATCAGAATTGTTTAGAGAAATTTCAGCTCTTAAATGTGCATTAACCAAATATTAATAAAATAATAAATGAAAGAGACTATTCTTATTTTTGTATAATAGTGACTAGATTTAAAAATAGAATTATAAGATTTGTAGGTTGAAGTAGCTTTCTGAATGCAAAGCTTTAAAAGATTAAATATGAATTTAAAACCCAATTAAATGTAAGAAGGCCTTGTAAAAATTCCCCTTGGACAATAAAATACTCATACTGAAAGTAAGCTGGCAGAAAGCAGGGGCTTTTTCTCTGCTGTGTTTATCCTGCACATAGCAGGCAGTCAAAAATGTGTACATGCTTCAAACTGGGAGTCCATTTGGAGCAATTTCTTCAATTTCAAAGTGGTATCATTCTGGAGATCAAATTAGAGAAACTAGTCTCACCAACACTAATAGAAAACCCTATGTTCTAGGATATTTGCAGATTTAAGAAAATTCAAATTTTAAAACAGGATTACTAAGGAACACTACAGATAACAAGAACTGTTTAAGTAGGGGACCGTAAGGGTTTGTTCCTTGGCTGGTGATTGTAGGTGGATTATAACAAGAAAAGAAGCAGGGAGTTAGGGGGTACATTGCAGGGTCAGAAATAAAACTCGCCAGCCTCAGGGTTCTCTCAGGATGACGTCCCACATGCAACTGAAACCAAATCAGAAGACTGGCTGGTTGCATGGTGTTGGACACTTGGAAAAGGTCAGAATGAACATAATGCAGGCATTTTGAGATTTGGCTCTGAAAAGCTTTAAAGGGAAACTGTTGATGAGAGGAATTTATGAACTATAAATATAGCACAAATCAAATTGCAGAGCATTTTGGAGGAAACAGGGCCAAGGCGGCAGAGTAGACAGTCACTTCCAGGACATGAGCTGGGAAGGGAAGTAATTACAAGGCAAAATAACTGAAGAGACAAGTCTGAAGAAGTATCTGCCTTTTATTAATTCATTTTTATGTTTGGAGATTTGGCTTCCCTTAAAGATGGAGATTGAGGAGAACATTTTATAATGACAGAGAGTGGGCGCAGGGGAGACAAGGGCTTACTTACAGATGAGAAAGCGCAGTTTTAAGGGAGGAAATCTAAATCAATTCAATGAACACTCTAGACACTGAGCACATACATGAGCCAATAAAAATGTTGAAAGATTTGTTCTAGTACCTAGTTTGTGCTAGGTACTACTCTATGAGCTGGGGATATAGCAGTGACCAATGCAGACAGATTCCTGTCCACATGGGGCTTACATTCCAGTGAAAATAATTAGAATCTAAATTAATGTCAATTTAAAATATAAAATAAATGCTGTATATAATATAAGTCCATGTGGTGATACTGTGATAAAAAAAATAATAATAATAAAACAAGGGAAGGGGATAGAATGAAAGGATTTTATAGGATTATTGGAACAAGGAGGAACAGATTAGAGTTCAAGTTGGCATTTTGAGCGTGGGATATAGAAAGCTGAGAAAGAAGAAATAGAAAGTTGGTTATTCTGAGATTCATCATCTCAGAAATATCACTCAGCTTTGACAATGGCATGACAATTACCTCTAATTTCCCCCACATGATGGCAGCCTTGATTCTGAGACTGAGAAGTCTTAAACTTCTTTTCTACCCTTTACCATCTCACTGACAGATGGTAGCATGTGCAAGGAGCTGTCATTATAGGTACTTGTGGTATTTCTAAATAAATCAGGGGTCCTCTGGACCCAAAATATACAGTGTTTTTCATGACAGTTGACTTCACAAAAGTATGTGAAACATGTGTGGTGTTGAATTAGATATGTAAAGAAGGAACATGAGGTGGCTATGATTAAGATTCAATTACAAGTGCAGGATATCTAGAAGAAAGAAATAGCAAAAGCATGTTTATTTTTCTTCTTTAGCTTGAGTTAAAGTAGTGAGAGCAACAAGTTAAAGACCTTTTTGCATGCCTTTCAAAATGAATAAATCCTTTGTCCCCTGTGTGATTTCCTTTAGGCTTAGAAAATCAGAAAAGCTAGTGTTCAACTGCATCTTAAATAATTCAGAGCAATTTCTTTTATTGGTTTGGTTTTCAAAAGAAGAGTGAGCATAGGATGAGTTCAAACATTGACTCATCCAACAAAAAAGTATATGATAATGACAAACTAAACTAGTTAGAACTTTTGTCTTAGAACCCAAGAGTCCTCAGAACTCTCTCCCCACTTAAAACAAAATACGGAAACCCTGTACACTCCAGGATCCCTGATATTAGGTCATTCAGCCTTTGCTTGAATAGTTCCTGTGATAAGAAGTTCATTTCCTCACGAATCAGTCATTTCACTTTTGGATGAGTTTAATTGCTGCACAAGGCTTTCCGTATCCAGAACTCCAGGGCACCTCGTGGTAACCTTCCCTGATTGCTTCTGTTCTGCTTCATCACGTTTCTCCAAATTACATTATTCTATAAATCCCTCAAACAAGAAACACAAATGCAACTTAACCCTCCTCCATTATAATTTAAGAAATATTTATTATTTTCAATGTTGTAATACAATTCTGTGAATATATATTAAGTCTCTTTTCAGTATGAAAAATGGCATCTACTAAAAATAAAATTTATCTGGAAAAATACTAAAACTATAAAAATCAGTGAAATGTTTATTCCAAAGATTAAATATTGAGCAACTTTCACTATACTGTAAAATCCTTATTTTAGTTAATGGCTAAGTTTACTTTTCAAACTAATGTATTTATTTTTACTTAGCACCTATACATTTGATTCATGAAATAAAGGATAAAACATATTCTCTTAAAGTATGGCTTAGATGTTATGAGAAGCTGCAAAAACAGACTCAAAGGAAAAAAATAAATGAGAAAATCTAATAAAATAAACCAAGTTAAACATTTCAAAGGTCACTTTTTAATTACTTTATAAAGCATCCATTATGTCAACAAAATCCTACTCTACAAGTCATGCTAGCCCTATTACCACCACTGATTTTTAGAGGAAATGGCTAAAATCATTCAAAGGGGTTCCTTTCTCTCTGAATACTAATATTAAATAATCTGTGAGCATGATATAAAGCACACACATATGGATTTATCCAAGACATAGAGGCTCTCCACAGATGTTAAAAACTGACGTGCATAATTTATGTAAGTGCCATGTCTTTGAGGTGGTGAATCATTTCCTTTGCTTTAAAATATTTTCCATGTCTCACACAGGTCCATTTTCAATTTATTTTCTTTTAAAATGTTACTGTTCATTCATAGTAAGCTACTTAAAAAACTTTAATTGTAATAATAAACTCTCATTTTTTTTTTCTGCAGCTTGGCTGATTCTGTCATGAGGGGTACTTAGGTTTTGTTCTTAAACAAAATATTAAGAGATACAGTTCCCAGAAACAGAATTGGCATGTTTAGAGGTGAGCTGGCACCTTTGGTGTCATAGCATGGAGCCTGCAGCCCCGGTTGGTGGCTGGGCCAGGGCAGACGTGACAGGTGCTTGCGAACAGGCTCCTTGGTATCTGTATCTGGACTCCAGGATAGTCAGACTTGTGAAAGTGTTGCCACTGATGGCAAACTACATGTTGTTTGCTTGTCTTCCTTTCCAAATGCCTTTCAGAGCATCCCAGGGAGGAATTAGTGAAAAGCGGACAGCTCACTCTCCTGGAAGTTACTGGGTAAGGGATCTTTAGTGGAAAAAGTTGATGTCATGGGTATTACCACTACCACCAGCCTAGGGACTCATGTCCTCTGCTTCTGTCAGTCCCAAATCAACATCCCGGGCATCTGATTAAGCAAGCCTAGGTTACAAACCAGTATCCTAGCTACAAAGGATGCTGGGAAAGCAAGACTTGGGCTTTTTCTTAGCTTCTATAATGCAAGGCAGGCCCTACTTCCTACCAAGATTCACATGATACAAAGTTCTCTAACATAGGAAAAATGTTCAAATGCTAGATAGACACCCCTCCAAATGACAAATACCCATATGATTATTCTCATATATATTATAATATTTTAATAATAAGTTTGTTATTTATAAAATAACAATAATATATATTATTTTAATAGTACATATTATTTTGAAACAAAAGTTTCATGGGGAAAAAACATCCTTCTTATAGCCATGGGCTCTAATATTGTCAATCTCTTCTACTCTTTATCCTTAAAAAATTTTGGCCATAAACAAGTAAATTGATTTTATAACCTAATAGGTCATAAATCACAATGTGAAAAGCACAGGACTAAGATTAAAGTCAGGAGAAATGGAAAATATTTAAGAAGTTATCCAATTACTAGGTGAGAAAGTATAAGTGTATGGACTAACTGGGAATAACATACTGGGGGCAGATACGAAATGCTTTGAATGAAGATGGAAAATTGACAAGACTTTCTGATTAATGAATGTTAGTTGGAGTTACAGAGTGAAAAGAGTAAAGATCAAATCCAAAATTTCTAGTCTAGATGAAAGCTTATTTCTTAATTAAATTAAGCTCTTTCACTGAAAATGTGGTCATATCATTAGTTTGCCTAATAAATTTTCAAACACCAACAGTAAAAAATGAGCTGAAGTCTTGGATCAAGTAAAAAACCCTGGGTGAAAAATCAACACAAAGGACTAGGCCAAAAAGGTTTAAATTGATATCAGACATCTATACTATACTACTTTTCTGGAAAACAAAATTTGGAGAAGAAAAAATTTTGAGAAAATTTTTAGCCAAGGGGGAATATAGTTAGTTATACAGGAACAAAAAGAAAAGAATAGCTGGAAGTAATTTATAGTATATCCAATATTTTTAGTATACTTTACTGATAGGAAGTGAAAATTTCCAAATAAAAATACCTAAACGAATTTGTTTACAAAAGACTATGGAGTGGAGAGACATGGAAATTAGCCTTGTAAAAGTTTCCCTAGAAATGATATGTCTATAACATAGCAAAAAAGGCAAGGTAGTAGATGCCATAGATCAATTGACTAGAAGTTGATCCTGCGCAAAATGCAGGAAGAGATTATCATATGACTGATTTATTTGTTTATCTGAATTTCTCCTCTACCAGGCTATGAGCATTGATAAAAGAAAGAGCGATGGCTTATTCTTCTTTATGTCTCTGGTACACAAACTACACATAATGGCACATAGTATGTACTTCAGAAATAATAGAGGAAGTAAATTGTACTGAGCTGAACAAATTTATTAAAAATTTATTAAAAATAATTCATTAAAAGCCTTGTAAGCAAAATATTAAAATGTAAGCTAAAATAAATAATAGAGTTAAACATATTTGCAACTAAGAACAATGCAAAGATTAAAAAAATGTATATTTTATAAAAAGTCTAAGAAAAATAGCACTGAATGGAAAGAAAAAATGTATGTTTAATATGAGTTTACAAAAGTAGGCATTAAAGAGAATGGGAGAGAGAAAAACTATTCAAAGAAAGAATAGCTGATAATCTTTTCCAGAATTTATGACAGATGTGAATCTTTCAGATTTAGGAAGCACAATGAGTCCTAAGTAAGAGAAAAAAAAATAATCCACATGGAAACTATCATTGTGAAGCCACGGAACACAGACAACAAAAGTAACACTCTTGAAAACAATGCAAGAAATTGGTGAAAAAGACCAATTAGACTAAGGCAGACTTCTCAAAAGAAAAAGCTAAAAGGTGATAGGATATCTTTAAAGTATTGAGAAACTAAACTGCCAATCAAAAAATACACACTCAGCTAATAACTGCAAAAACCAAGTTGAAAGAAATACTCAGAGTTTACAATTAAAAGGCCCTCTCTGAAGGAGCTACCACAAAAATGCTGCTTCAGGAAGAGGAAAAATTGAAACCAGAAGGAAGTGAAAAATAACACTGAGCAAAGACACTGGGAAAATACGGGGAAAAGCCAAACATTTGCTTTTTTTTTTTCTATGAAATAATAATGATGACTAATTTGAGTCACATAAAACAAGGTGAAATTAAAAGATTTAACAATGATAAGATAAAATGGGAGGAATGTGACTGTTAATCATATAAATCAGGAGATTAGAAATATTAATTAATTCAAGTATGCTTATAAATTTTTAAGGATAACCACTAAAAGAAAAAATAGAGAATATAAAATTTCCAGATAAGCAGTGGAGAAAATAAATAATAAAAAGTTAGTTAGCAAAACAGAAGGTCGGAAAAGAGGAGGGGAATAAAAAGAAAAAAACAGCATAAGTAGGATCTAATATGAAAGAAGTAACTGCAAATATCAGCAATTACTAAATTGACTAAAATGGATAAAAAATAAAAGGAGACACAACTAAGGTGTAAGAACATGGAAAGTTTGAAAGTAACAAAATGGAAAATATATTTTTATGTGTTACATTCAGTGAGTGTGGATATTCACATATTTTGTTGTGGTTATATCAAAGAGTTCATTTACCACATGCTGGCTCAGATTCTGTGCATTTATAGTGGGCTTTAGATATGGGCTTAGATAAGTTTTGTTTTAAATAAACTTTAGGATATAAAGAGTTGTTACAGATAAACCAGTTACTACATAGGATAAAAGTAAAGATTCTCAGAAAGATTCTGATCAAGTAATATAACCTCCAAATATATAGTGCATAAATTGACAAAATTACAAGTAGAAATATACACATCTGGAAGTTTTTACACATCTCCCTTGGTTCCGATGGATGAAAAAAAAAAATCATACGAATATAGCAAACTTGGACCACAAAGTCAACAAGCTTGAACCAACGGACAAATATGGAATCATACATGGAAGTTAATTATCTATTAAAAGACTTTAAACAATCTGAAATTGATTCTTGGAATCACGCATCAGGTGGAGAGTTTGGTTAAATGACCTCTAAGATCTCAGCTAACTTTGGGATTGTTTAGTCTAGTTTCAATAAATATTTCACTCACAGATTTAAAATTGAGGCTTTCCCCCTCCTTCCCCCCCCCCCAAACTGAGTAAAGCTCTAGGATGAGTTACAGCTTGAGGTATAAACCTCAACTTTCCCACTGTGTTCCACTTTGAGTTTGGTGTGGGGTGGGGATCACCAAACTAAACCCAAAGAAAACTTCATGGGTGTAGTCCAAAGGGAAGCAAATCAAACGAACCAACAATTTTGCACAAATTCCCATGAGCCAAAACCACTGAATTTCACTCAGCAACAAAGACCTATATTAGACCCCCCGTCATCAACAGGAGCCAAATTTTCCTAAACCTCAGACATGTCAGAGCACTGTTCAATTTGAAAGATGAGCAAGAGGCTAGATTTTTAAAGAATTAATTTAAAACTATTCAAGTTTCTCTAGCATTTTGGAGTCTTTCAATATAATATTTTGGAATCTTTACAATGGAATAAAATTAGAAGAAATAAATCATAAAAGGTCCCAGTATCCTCTGCCAGGCAGCAATATTTTCTCCCAGACATTTGCCTCAAGGGGAAAAAAAAAAGGAATTTGTGTTGATGTTCAACAAATGAAAGCAGCATTCTAAAAGGAAAAACTAAATAACAAAGCACATGTTGAAATAACATAATAGACTAAATTTACAATGAACATCTTTGTAAAGACAGACTTGGCCCACACATCAGTCTGTATATACAATTACAGTTCTACTACTATAAAAACAGATAAGGACAAAAGAGAGCCATCATTTAATTAGTTCATACAGTACCTATTTGTGTGGGAAACAGTGTTGTGTGTGCTGATGCATGAATTTACATTTGCAAATTTATGATATCTCAGTGTCCCTTTTTAGAGAGTTCAATTAATTTATTTACTTTATATCATTTTAAAGGATGCATTAGGGAGGTATTAGCATCGCTAATGTTTACCTTGCCACCAGAGGTGGGGTGCCTGGGAAGGATAGTGGTGAGGAGAGAGCAAGGAAGATGAAAAAAAATTAACAGAAGAGTCATCTGTCCTACAAACTTCTAGATATTTTGGCTTTTTCTTAAATTCCCTTAGGCTTTTGTAGATGTCATTCCATCTTCCTGGAATGTCATTCGGTCCATGTTTATGAATTTGAAATCAGTCTTATAATCAGTGCATAAATATCACATGGCAGGATTTCTTTTCTTACATGAAAGCTATTAATAAATTAATGGTATACCTTAAAGTTCTGACATCTCAAATAAAACAAATAAAGTTAGTTTTCATTTCCCAAGCAAACTATCAGTTCTTTGAGAGCAGACATGGCATCTTAATATTTTGTCAGTATTTCCCACTGTACCTATCAGAGTGCTTCTAGTGAATATAAGCTGACTGGTTTGGATTAGTCTTCAAATCAACTTTTAGTTCAGTAAGGCAAATAACTTGGAAAAAAAGGTAAACAAGATAACACCAACATAAAATCCACTGAAGCATACATAAAACTGTAGAAAGGAAATGGGTCAGGTGTTTTTTAATGGGCTGATTGTGCTTATTGGTAGAGAAAGACAAGATGGGCTTATTAATAAATACCTTAATCTAAGAGTTAAAATAGGGAACATGCAATATAACAGGCTGGGGAGAAGTCAATATCCTACTTTGACAACTTCGTAAAAACTAGAAATAACTGTCCATTAAGCAAGCAGCTTTGTTAAAAAGGGCAGGATAAGACGTAGCAGACAATATAAGTAACAGATTAAGATAGCTATAGAAATAGACACTACTGTTCCATAAACACATATTGAAACCCTATTTTCACCAGGTATCATTATATTAGGTAAGCTGGGTAGTGGAAGGGAAAGTAGAGGTAGGGGATAGAAAAATGATAAAACACAGCTCTTGTCCTTAGCACGTACGGATACAGACAGACCGACAAATGCAATTACAATATGATAACGCCTATGTATCAAGTATTAATACGTCCAAGGGAGAGGGTATAAATACTTACTTCTGAGAAAGCCAGAAAAAGTTAATAAATGACTTTAAAAACTCAAGACATTTTTATATAATATAACATTTATATGGTTCACAACATTTGAGCCATTAAAACATAAATTTGGTGATCTGATTGGAATGCAGTTACCATTACAATGAAAGAAAGATCTTCATAATATAACAAAGCTATTTCCACATGTCAGAAGAACATACAATTAAAACAAAACAAAACAAAAGCCCTTTACTGCTCTGTTTACAACAAACTGTCAGCACCAAGTACTTCATAACAGGAACTGTGTTCTGTTTTGTCTTGTTTCATTTTCTGGCCTTTGTTCATGTGCAGAAACAGCACCTGATGATGTACCTTTTCATGCTACAAAAAGTAGGCGAGAACACTGCTTAATTATAGACCTTTTCTTATCACCAAACAGTAATTGCCATTTCATTTTCCTCTTCCTCAACTACTCCTTCTTTCAATACTCAAAATCATTCAGCAAGAAACAAACAAAAAACCCAAAGCCAACATTCCATGTTGACTATCAGGGAGCCTGGACAAGGGAGGCAGAAGATGAGGTTGATCTGATTTCCCATTTCAGAGTCAGAGTTTCCCCCTTCCCAATTCCAAGAGAAATGAAGAATCAGCTGTTTCATCCATAGTTTCTGTAGACTGGAAATGCAATTTTTGGCATTGTGACAAATTCCACAAAGCCATTGGCATGCCCCATGGAATTCACTATAATGACATTTTAACTGTGCTGGTATTGTGTAAAACTTCAAGGAAAAGTACATCGTTGGGGATGATCAGTATAACAAGGGCCACAAGTTCAGACGTGTGGAGTTAAAAAAATTCAGTACTTTTTCCTTTCAGAGAAACAAATCTTCAGGAGGTGAAAAAATAAAGTTCTATCAATTTGCTCATTTCACAGACATTGATGAATGTGTATTACACTACATATGAGGCGCTGACTGAGGTGCTGGTAATGCAGCGATGAACAAGATAGAAAAGGAGCCTGGTCTCATGAGCCTTACATTATAGTTAAGGAAAGATGGACAATAATTTAAAAAGAAAAGATCGGAATATATAAATGCTATGACAAGAATGAAAACAGGGCGATGTGCTATAAAGTAACTAGAAACATTTAGATTGGGAGGTCAGAGAAATCCCCTCTGAGATTAAGTAAGAGATCTGAGTGACAGGGAGCAACATCTAGGGGGATGAGAGAACAGGTCTAAAGGTAAGAATAACCTTGGCTTATTCTAGGAAGAGAAAGAAGTCCATGTGGTTGGGGCAAGGGGAAGGAAAAGGTAGGTCTAAGGGGCCAGAAGAGGCTATCATTCAGAGTTTTGTAGACAATGTAATGGAATCTGGGTTTTATTCAAGTTCAACAAAAAGCCTTTGTAGTACTGTAAACATGGGAATGACTAGATCTGACTGACGTTTTTAAAAGCTCATTTTGGCTACTGAGTAGTGAATGGCCTATGAGTGGGCAAGAGAGCAATGGACTGGAGGATTGCCGCAACACTGATTAAGGTGGCAATCGTGAAAAAGAAGAAAAATGGTTTGATTTGTGAGTAATTTAGAGCTCAGTTAATAGGACTTGCTATTGGGAGATGAAGAGAACAATCAGGGATGATTGGAGCTATTTACTGAAGGAAGACAGATTTGAATGAGAATCAAGAGTTCCTTACATATGTTACCTTTTAGATGACTATTAAATATCCAAGTGGAGATGTCAAGAACAAGATTAGATGTAGAAGCCTGGGGATAAATTAGAGCTAGAGATACAGATTCAATTGTCAATGACACAAGATTGTATTTAAAGCCACGAGACTGAGCAGATCCCAAAGGCATCAAGAAGAGAAGAGCTGGTCCAAGGGTGGAGCCATGAGTGTTAAGGGCTCATGGAGAAGAGGAGAAAAAGAAGACAAGAAACTGCCAAGTGGATAAGGGAGTAGGATAGTATGTAAGTGCACTGGGGTCCTCTGGGAAGATGGCACCAAGATCAGATTAGACATACAACAGATATATAAAAGAGGAGGAAGCAGGAATAGAGTTTCAGACTTTATGTAGGTATGACATCTATGAAAGGAGAGAAGGATAGAAAAATTGGATAGGAAGAGCTTCAGATCACAGCTCAGTTCTATGAAAGATTTGACTTGGTCAATGGGATTTCCTGACCCAACATGTCTATTAGTGAAAGAATGTCCCAGTTCTAGTACCCCCAAAGGCAAAAATACCCTTTGGTAGCAGACTCAAAAGAAGGGAGATCTAAGTGGGATACCTCCATATCTTATGAAAACTAATAGTAAAAGAGTGTTTTAAAGAAGATAAAATTCAGCCCTATCAAATGTTGCTTAAAGCAGAGGTCCCCATCCTTTTTGGCACCAGGGACCGGTGCTCCTATGAGAATCTAATAATGCCAGATGATCTGAGGTGGAGCTGAGGCAGTGATGCTAGCACTGGGGAGCAGATGCAAATACAGATGAAGTTCATTCACTGTCCAGCCGCTCACTTCCTACTGTGCATCCCGGTTCCTAACAGGCCACAGACAGCTACCAGTCTGTAGCTGGGGGGTTGGGGACCCATGGCTTAAAGATCAAGTAACATAAGAATGGATGTGTGGCCATTGTTTTTGACAATATGAGGGTCATGAACAACCTCAATTAAAGTAGTCTATGGAGGATAGAGAAGACAGAAGTACAACTGGAGTGTGTCAAGGAATGAGTAGAAAGTCAAGAAGTGTAGACAAGAGGACAGACAGCTCTTTTCAGGTAGTTCTGCTAGGAAAAAGGAGCACAGAAATGGGAAATAGCTAGAAGGGATATAGGTAAATGAAGGGCATTGTTTTATTTTGAGATAGGAAATATTAGAACATACTGAGGAGAATGATTGCATAGAGTTTAAAATTTAATGATGCTGTAGAAAGAAGAAAATTGTAAGTATATACTTGAGAAGGCAAGAGAAGAAGACTCAGTAAACAAGTGGAGAACGGGCCTTTGGCTGGTATAGGGGAGC
Organism: Eonycteris spelaea; assembly: GCA_003508835.1. NCBI lineage: Eukaryota > Metazoa > Chordata > Mammalia > Chiroptera > Pteropodidae > Eonycteris > Eonycteris spelaea. The sequence goes on from PUFA01000069.1 coordinate 4,599,212, forward strand.
TCTGACTACAGTAAAAGGAAGGCAGCCACAGAGTTAGGAACAGGTGCAAGCTGGTAGCTTTGGTGGTGGGAGAATGAGGTAGTACTTGTCTGACTGGGTCTATTTACTCAGTGAAATATGAAACAGCTAAGAGTAAGGGGAGTGGCAAGAAATACAATTAGTTTGAGAAGAATTAAGTTGGAAATAGTCATCTCTGAGAGTGAGAAAGCAAACATACTAGAAAGTGTGGGTTAGGACAATAAGGCTATACTGAGTGCCTATTTGAGGTATGTCGGCATAAGTTCAGAGACCAATCAACACAATTAATGTTTTTCTCTAGCATTATGCACTGGCCTAAGTGTAGGCATGCAGTAGGTGCATGACTAGGTTTAACAAGAGGAGTTTTGCTAAGCATATGACAGGAAAAAGGTAGAAGGATTAACAGTATTTCTCGACCATGGATCCAACCCCACGTAGGGCATAGTAGTTGTGAATAGATAAAATGATGGTAATTACAGCGGTTGAATGGCTATAGCTCCTTTAACTTTCCAAACCTCTAGAAAAACTACTGCTCTCTTCCTCTACTTGGACAATCTCTGTACTCTTCCTTTGTTGCAAATTTAATCACATATATTGAAATTTATGAAGAATATAATGCATAAATCTGGTGCATAACTATTTTTGTTTTAGTTGATTTTAATGACTTTTTTTTTTTTGAAATTTTGTTCTTTCATAATGAGGGTTAGATTTTAAAACATTGCTGTACTTAAATATCCCTTATTTGGTTGGCAGATAAGTCTTTTGACGAAAATAAAATAACTCCACATGACATATTCTTAAGTCTTTGTTAGGACAATGGAATAAATCATATTTGGTAAAGTGTTTAGCTTAATCTGTCTAGATCTCAAATGTACATAAAATGGTAGATTTTTTTTTTAAAAAAAAACACCAACACTAATCCTTTTTTCTTTTTTTTTTTAGCAATTTGTCCTAAAAAGTAGGTGCAACCAGAATTCCCCTCTTATTTGAGCAAAATCTTTGAAAATGCACTTAAAATATACTCTCTTCATGCAAAAACATTTGACCAAAAGATGGTATTTACACCAATCATGTGGTAAAACTAAAACTTCAGCTTTCTCTTATGGTCTTAAAGCTACAGTTTATTTCAGAATTAATCTTAAATACAACACCAAGTTAAGTAGTTTGAGAAAATATAAATAGTTGCTTGTGCTGATAGATTTGAATTTCTGGTCAAATTCCGAGTTTGGCAGCTTAAGCGCACGGTAACATTGTATGGGGTTCCAGGCAACGAAGAAGCGGGAACTGCCAAGAAACTCTGGCCTTCTCCCATGACCCAACCGCCCACGTTAGAAAAAATGACTGGGAAGCAAATTTGTCAAGAACAAGAACTTCACTACAGAATAACCACCCAAAACCCAAACTATAAACAGCCACTCATTCAAATGTACTATTTTTAACAAGAACACCTGAATCATAAATGTATGTTTTTCTTCTTTGAGCTCCTAAAAATCAACTGCATTTTTAAAGTTTGTATATACCTGAGACCAGTATAATTACAGGCTATCATTCTATGAAGTTTTAATGACCCAGGGATCCCCAAGGAACTGTAACAGGGCTGTTTCTTTATTCTCAGTATTTTAGCATGAAGAAATAAAGCTACACTTTAGGAAGCTGCTGTGTTGGAAAAAATTTCAACTGCCAAATAAGTCATCCAGAAGCAGCATACTGTAGCAACCAAGGGTACCTACAGTCCAGAATCAACATACTGCAGCTGCATTCAATAGCAGCACCACAACACAAAGCCAAGAGGACGGAAAATGTGACAGGTTACACCACAGAAGAATATGAAGGACAATGAACAATGAAGAATGAGTGGTCAGTGTAGGGAGGGAGCAGGGCAGAAGAAGACCTGTCCCCCAACACAAATAACACAACAAAACAATGGCTACGTCAGTTCCAGGGAACAAACCAACAAGACCAAAATTATGTAAAAACTAGGTCATTGTGAGAAAAGAATACAGCTAATGTTAGGCTCTTAAGGAAAGAAAGAAGCTAAATTTGAGCCTTTGATGAGTTCATATTTTAAAGAGAATAGTTAGTGGCTGGCGAAGAAGTTTTTTCTAATAGAGCTGAGGATAATAAGAAAATTTTGAACTTCTTATTCCTTAACATCAAAGAATATCATTTCTTCAATCTTTCCTGGGTAAAAGAAAAAAATCACTATCTTTTGAAGTATTAGGATGAAAGTGTTAGGGGGGAGGGAGCATGAAGATAATTTGATCAACCCTGTCATCAATGTGATTAATTTTAATACATTTTGTTGTTGTGAATATTCCCAAAACAATGATGAAACACTATATCCCTCATATCACCATACCTGGGTATAGGATGGAGGTTAAGATCATGTAGCCTGGAGCCAGGCTTAAATCCTGACTATATCACATATTAGCCCTGTGATCTTTGCCAGTCACTTAGTGTCTCTGTCCTTTACTTCACTTTACCTTAGAATGAGGATACCATTTGTACTTAACTTCATAGTATAGTTGAAGGGATTAAATTAGTTACTCCATATAAAGCACTGTGTCAATGAGGAAATAAATGGTACACTGCATTCATGAAGGGCCTTTTTTTACAAAGATGTAGGACTTATAGGGGAGCCACAAAGAATTATGCTGAAACTTTGGGCTAGTAGTTGTGGATCTGTTACCACCCCTAGTCCTGAAACTACAAGGGGAAAAAAACGGTTACTGGAATCCAGAAGTTGAGAGTTATTGAGAGTAGGCAGCCTAGAGAAGTAACTGATCTTCATTCTAAAAAATAAAACAAGAACCCAGCCAATCCAAGGTGCCCTCGCAGGGAGAAAGTCAGGGGAAATGTTTTGACCTCACTTTCCCTTCTCCTCTGATCTAATGCTGGGGCTTTCCATCAGCTGAACTCGCTCAGAAGTCAGAAGGCAGGAAGTAGGTTGATGAGCTCATACAGGTCAGCCTGCCAGGGCAGAGAAGAGGTGAAAAAGATAAGACTGGGGATCTGGAGAAGCAAATGATGAGATCCAGCACTTCAATGTACTAAAACCATCTGATGATTTTAAGCATCTTAACTTCTACAAATAAACATTGACTGTAATTAATTATATCATAACAATCAGTACCAATTGTGAAGATGAACTCAGCTAGACTGTAGTTCAAGATCTTGACAGATATAGACCAGGGACCAATTTATTATGAACTACAAAAAAATGAATGAAAAAAGAGGTACCACAGGAACCAGTTGTAGCCTTTCTCAGATTGCCCCACAAGAAGCTGCTACAGTATTTTGTATAGAGGACAAAACCATAAAGAGAAATGCGGTAGGGGACATGTCTGAGACACACTCCCCAGAGCCTTGAGCTCCTACAACAGAACGAATGGAACGTCATTAAGGTGGAGGGTGTACAATCTAACGTATATTGTGAATAAAGACTGAATATCACTATAAAAAAATGCTTGGTAATAGCAATCTGAAACCTACTTTCTTATCTCATCACTTAGAAATATATGTAAAAAGTATGAAATTTTTGAAATTATGAAAAAGTTGATTTTAAAGTACAAAATGTAATAAACAAACACTGAATCATGAAACACTGCTATTACATAGTTTAATAATAATGACCATTTCATATACATTTGGTCACAAAACAAAGTATAATGTAAGGTGCCTTTTAAATTTTGTTAAAATCATATTTTTAATCACCTAATTTAAAATATAAAAAAGTATGTGTCATTTGGCAGATGAGGAAAAGTCAAACATTTCTTTGTATTTATATAATTAGAATATTATTAAATTTTTACTAGAATAAACTTTATAATTAACATTTACTAATATAATGATATAAACTAAGATGATATTTCCTTTTAATCTACATGCCAAATGATTACATCATTTAAAACATCTCTAAGGGGGTTTCAATATTATATTGGTAAAAAGAGTAAGTGAATTTAAAAGGGTGATAAACACTAATATAAGGTAATGATGTAACTGAGACTAGAGAAATAGGTAGGGACCAATTCTAGAAAGTCTTGCATGTGAGACCTTGAATAGGGCCTTAAACTTCCTCCTGCAGGCAACAGTAAGTGATTAAAGGTTTTCAGTTGTTAAGGAATAAAATCTGGTGCAGTAGTTTAAAATGATTAACCAGGAGTGCAAAATCACCTGTGATAAGCAAAAGCCTATATCAGGAGACAAGTTGGAAAAGCAGGTGGGCAGGAATCACTTGTGGGCAAGGACCTGAACTGAGGGTAATGTGGGGCAACGGACGGATAGGGGCAGACAAGAAAGAGACAATGAGGAAGAGGAAAAAAAGGAAGGGAGAGGAAAATGAGCTATGAAGGAAGAATGAATAGGACTTTTTATTGACTAAGTGCAGAAGACAAAGGTAAAAGTGGGCTCAAAACAAATTCAAAGTTTTAAGCAAAAATACTTAATGCCACCAATAACAAAGCAATCAAGAGAAATGAACTGCATTAAGCTGATAAACCAACAAAGGGAGAAGAGAACACTGTCCAAATGGAAATGGCCACAGGCAGAAGAAAATGCGGCGACAGAAGAAATCCACTGAGGGAGCTATAGACAGACAAGATCACAGCAGCGAGGGCTGGAAGTAGGGTTGCCAGATAAAATACAGGATGCCCAATTAAATTGGGATTTCAGGTAAATATCAAATGACTTTTTAGTATAAGTATGACCCATGCAACATTTGGGACATATTTATACTAAAAATTTATTCATTGTTCATCTGAAAATCTAATTTAACTGGGTGTCCTGTATTTTCATTTGCTAAATCTGGCAGCCAGGGCTGGAAGTGAATTAAGGGATGAACTTCTGAAAGAAACAGACTGAACTGGACACGAAGGGAAGTGGTACATTTAGTAAAGAGAAACCCAACCTTAAAACTAAAGAAAATGAGTCTTTCTATGCTCGACTTTTTTGAAACTACCAATTTCTCCAAAGAAACCATTGCCATTCTTTTCATAACATGGTGGCCATATAGAGATACGATGTCTTTGGTTTAGTTAAAGGTCACTGTAATAGATCATTCAGAACCAAGCTCAAGAAGAACTTTATTAAGGAAGTGTCTCACTCACCTTTTATTTGGTGCTTCTAATCTTGAGGTTGAAAACATCGAATAAACTGCCAAACAACTTTTTCCATATAGTAATATTGTAATATATGATTCATCACAATGAGACCTTATACATATTTGAACATGTTTATAGTTCAAATAAAATATGTTGTGTTTTTATATGTCTAACAAATAAGAATTATGGTTATATCACTGAAATATTTCCAAACCTCTGTTCATTACTTGTTTTGTCAAGCAATCTCTAAGGAAAAATATTTTATCATACCTACACTTTAATAAATTTACTCGAGGCTACTTAATATACAACCCTGTTGTACCTTTACTGCTCCTTGAAGGATTTTCAACATGTTAGGTGAAACAAAAGAGTTATATTTAGTATTTTTTCACAAGAGAAGAGTATACTGTACTTAATATATGTAAGCCTGACTTTTAGGAGTGACACAATGCACCAGCTAGTTAGCACAAAAATGAAGTAGACTCCCAGCATCAATCAAAAGGATAACTACCATAAATAACTCTCATCTATCAATTCACTCAGGGAAGAATGGCAGCAGTAATGGAATGACTCATGAGAAAGCAGTGGTCACCCATAGTTTTGGTGTAGAGCCCCACCACCCAGATCAATGCACACATGTGCCCCGGAAAATCAGGACTGAATTCCAAGACTCTGAGACGATCTACCGAGAAATATTTTATAGCATATAGCATATCTGAGGCCTTAGGCAAGAGAAGTAAGGGAGCTCATTAGGGCAACAAATTAGCACAAATCCAGAGATATTAAGACTTTCCTTCCTAACTTGAGTAACATGATCTTCAAGCTCAATGGTCAATGTTTGGTGTATGTCTTACAGGTAAATTATAGGCAGACTCCTGGTTGCCTCCCGATAGTCATTCTCCCCTTCTTAGTGACCAAATACCAAATTTTAGCTGGACACTCAATGAAAAGAATTACAGGCATATCTCAGAAATATTGCAGGTTCGGTTCCAGATCATAGCTAAAAAGGGAGTATCACAATAAAATGAGTCATAATCATTATGCATGTGGAGGGTCTTGCCTTCGATATGTAAAAAACACATTTGTGAAGTGCCATAAAATAAGGTCTGCCTGTACATTTCCCTGCCTCACTTACTGCTTACTATGGCTATATGACTAAGTTATGACTAATGAGATCTAAATGAAAATGTTTTGTGGGACTGCCAATAATTTTCTTTAAAAAGGAAGAGCTGCAACCTTCTCCTACTCTCTCCTTCCTGTTGCCTAGAAAGTGCATATTTAGACTGAAGTTCAAGCAGCCACCTTATACAACAATGTAATGTGATTAAAATAGTGGAATAACAAGAGAGAAGGACCCTGGGTCCCCAGTGGTCACAGAGGTGCCAATGCAGCTTTTAACTGCCTACCTCCAGGTTTCTTTTATGTGAGAAAATAAATGCTGATGATATCTTTAAGCCACTATTAAGTTTTTCTGTTACAGAGGAATCAACACCTCATTGACTCAACTAGAATGTAGGTATATGTAGGTAAAATATCTTTAAGTGCTTATGGCCTAACATGTAGTAGAAACCTAATGCACGTTAGTTCTTTATCTAATATGATATTACTACAATCAACCCAAAATATATTGACATCTGTGAACCTATTATTAAACAGATAATTATTAGGTAATACATAAGGATACAGTCAAAATGTGAACAAGCCCTCCTCTTGTTTTTTAATTTCTATAATCACCCCTGAAATACTTTAACCCTTAAATATCTCATAATTATTTTCAACTTGATTTGGCTTTGTTTACTTTGCCTGTTAACCAAGGCAGAGGTTTATCTGTCTAGCTTGCTTTCTTACCCCTTTTCTTCTGGCATTTCTAACATCCTGTTCTTTGGAGGAACCACTCCCTATCTCCAAGTGGTACAGTTTGGGCTATCAATCACGTTGGGAAGACCTAGGTAAAGAGAGTACTCCAACCTCTAGTGATAGTGATTGGTTTGGGAATGGACATGTGACTCCACGATCCTCATGTGTATATTCTGCTTAAGCTAGTAGGAAAGATAAATGTCTTGTTTTGAGGGTCATGGTTCTATAAGTCTGTAAACTTGGAGCTGCCAGCCATGTAGAGGAAACTGAGACTGAAGTCAACACATTTCTAGTTTCTTGGTAACATAAGCTAGTACATTCTCTTTTCTTTGATGTAAGGTGGATTGCTACCTATTGTCACTGAGAAAATTCTGGAGACTAACATTAGACTGCTTATTTTTCCATGTGAACCAGTAGGTTCAATGACATAGTAAAGACAAAAAAGACCAGGAAACTACCGAATCAGTAACTTTTTATATCTGTCTTAGTATCTTCCTAGTACCCTAAAAGTTTGATTCATATTACTCATGTAATATTGGTCATATATTAATAGCACATGGAAATTGGGAAATCTTTGGAATCATGCCTTTATCTAATATATATATATATGTAATATATTATATGTATATATAATATATATATATATACATATATATATATATATGACTGTTGCCATGATTTTCATCCTTCTAATTATATTTAAAGAAGCTAATCAAGTTTTTATGTCATATCAACATTTAGAAAATAGTTCTGAAGTGCTGCTTAAATGTTTCAATATTCCTTGTGGCTTCCTTGGAAATCCAAATGTTATTGTCTTGATATAAACACTCTACCAGAGACAGATAGCACAGCAAATTTCAGTAACAATTTTTCCCATTAAAGAAACAATTTTATTTTTTAAAGTAGCATGCAGAACCAGTTTATTATTTTTTAAAAAAGGATACGTCCTGGTTATAACGATAATCTTGATTTTATCTCAGTGAGAAGAAAATTTGATGTTCTCATGATAAACTAATCAAAATTAAATCAGAAGTAAAAGGAATATTGATTTTCAAAGATCCTAGTGCTTGAGAGTAAATATAAGTTAGTAAATATACATTTGAATCTCTACAGAGCTATGGATGAAGAATGTTTTGCGTATGAATAATTTCTAACACAATTGGCTGTGTACCCGAATTCAAAATGAAAATAGACACTCCTAAATGAAAATATATTGTACTTCTGTTATCATTTAGATTGAGGCAAAACAAGGCCTCATAGGAGATAAATATTCTTAACAAGTTAAGAAAGAATTAAGCCACTGGGGTTTTCTTTTTATTTCAACTGTTTAAGCTTTCATAACAAAGTTTTTAGCATTCTGAAAGTCTTTAACGGCTCTAAATATGCAACAATTATATGAACAACACGATTTAATTAGAATGCATTGAGTGTATGGCTCTGTAATGGGAATTTCATTAATTAAAGTAGATAGAAATACAAAAGCATTAGCTGTAAACAATTTGAAGAATCAGGAATCTAATTGGCCTATTGCACAACAACACTGAAGTTATGTGAATAGCTGTGGCTTGCGTAGCAACTGCATGCTTATCTAATAGTTTCAGACTTCGTTCATTTCCACAAATACTCATTGGGCATTTACTATGGGCCAGCACCAACATGGGTGCTGGGGCATCATCAGTGGACAGAACAGAAAAAGATTCCTGTTTTTGTGAAGCTGACATTCTAGCAGAGGAGACAGATAATGTACCACAGACACAGTACATAATTAAATTAGATGCCAGAAGGTGATAAGTACTGGGAGGAAATAAAAAGAAAATGCAGAGTAAAGTAGTGGGATCAGTGGTGGTAGGGAAGAGGGGTGGGCTGCAGTTTTAACTAGGGTGTTCATGGTGTGCCTCATTAAGAAGGTGACTTTTCAGCAAAGACTTTAAAGAGATGACTCAGCTCTGTGAGCACCTGAGGGAAGGGCATTCCAGGCAGAGAAAACAGCCATACAAAAGTCCTAAGGCTGAAGAGTTCTGGAAACCTGAAGCAAAGGGAGTGAAGGGGAGATATTAGGAAAAAAAAAAAAATATATATGGTAAAGGCTCCTTTATTTACAAAGTGGAAGTCTGTCATGGAGGGCCTTTTTGGCAGGAGTACTTAACATTATTTGTGGGGCCCAGTACACAAGGAAAATGCAGGTCCCTTGTTCGAAAAGGAAAATACTGTCAAAGGCATTAAAATATAAAGCTTTTTCCCCCTAAAATATTTTAGTACTTATAATACTGAGATTACTTCTAATTAAAAGGATAACAATATTATATAAGTAATGAAAAACTTAAATTGCAAAAAATATGTTGGTGTTATAATTTTATATAACACTCAAAAATGATATATTAAGATATATTGATTGGTCATATAATTTTCCTGGTCTCCTTTTCTACATATTCATTTATTAGATCACCAAAATGTATATATTTAGCAGTTTCATTTTTAATCGATATAACTGAAACCTCTTGGCAAATGCAAGATCACAAAAATTTTTTGATAATTTTTAATTTTGAGAAAGATTTGTCTGCTAATGCAACTGTTACAGGAGCTGTGAAGAGTATTTTTATAGGCTATGCCAACACTGAGATAAATTCCTGATAAATTATTTCAAAATATAAATTTTAGTATATGTAATGATGAATCTTGCAAATAATTTCTCTAAAAAGATTTAGCCCTTCAGACAAATCAGTTTCATATAAGTTTGAATTTAATTTTAAATGTAAATATATACAATGCATTTTAATGTTTCCTCTGACATCTCTGGTAACTTGTAGAGAATGAACAAGAAACGCGAAAGTAGTTGTCAAGATTTGTACACCAATTCAGAACACCTTTTAAGCATTCTATCATTGTATCTATGATTACAAGGAAAGAATAATTTTTAAAATTGTCTTCCTCATTACTTGGAAGTTTCTGAAGCTTCCCTATTGAAAATAATATCCATATGCCCATTGAAATGTGATGATCTTTAAATTTAATTTCTATTTTTAAGCCTGTAGATATTTGCTTTACAATGTTGTAATGGTTTTCAAAACTGAAAACTCGAACCTATTTGAAGAATTCTAACAACTCTCTGACATGCTTTATTGCAGTGTCCACATGTCTGCTTTCATTCTGTAATAATTTAATAAAGTTTGCTTTCTGAGCACCAGCAATATCTGTCTGGGTGCTCAGGCTGGAGAGCTAACATCAGCTGCCTCCAGGACTAGTTTTTAGGACCCACAGGACAGTTGGACTTCCAAGGCTGTCCTGGTGCTGCCTCTCTGGTGGCTGTGCCACTCTTCTGCTGATGCTGCCATAGCCACCATCACCTAACTGGGTCTAGGTCCCAGCATGCCTGCCTCTCAGGGTCGCACAATGCCCTGGACTGTGCATTGTGCAGCTGACCCAAACCCTATTGCATAAACACTGCCTTCTGTGTCTGAGCCTGTATGTGTGCAAACTGCTGCTGGATCATACCCATGTGTGCGTGCTGCCGCTCCAGGGATCTCTCTTCAGGAATATGATCCTTTGTCCGATTGGACTTCACTTACAAAACGTAAGTCCAACGATAAAGTTATTAAGAAATTCAAGACAGCAACAGCAGAGATCTAACCTTTTCAGTGCAGGGCCTTAAGCACCTGCACAGTCCAGGTCTATGAAGCCAGAGATGCTTCCAGGCCACATAAAGAGCTGAGCTTTTTCTCTAAATGCAATAGGAAGCCATTGAAGGGTTTTGAGCAGAGAAGTGACATAATATGCTTCACGTGCAATCACTAGTGAACAATATAGGTTTTGTACTTCACACTAGACTCAGTAAACTCCTCTAATTCAAACATCAAACCTGATTTAGTCAACTATCATTTTGCTTTTGGACATTCAATATATGAAAAAGTAATTTCTAAATAAAATCACATCGTACAACCTAAACGTATATATACACTTTTTATTCGTCAATCATAGCTCAATAAAACTGTGGGGAAAAAGTAATTTCTGAATCTTTATTCAGTCCAACATTAGATATAAACAAAGTAGATACAGTGACTCTGATGTAATTAGGTGCATTTAGTTGTAATGAACAAAAACAGAGGGATGGAAGAATTGTAAGAATAGGAGGGCATGTGGAAATGGATTTCTACCAATCCCCTAGATCTTGCAGGACCTTCTCCCCATTTATCTTTGTCTAGATCATCGCCTCTGCTGATTCATAACTATCATCCTCTTGTACCCCACAGTGATCCCTCCAGACTCTTATTCACTACCTGACAGCCTTTCAGCTTCTGTTCCTGCTGCCAACACTCTGCTTTGTTCAAATGTCCCAGTTCACTCTGCCAAGAGTGAGACTCCAATGGCTCCAGCTCATTTCTATTTGGGCAACACTTTTAGCCCTAGATCCACCTCCTAAGCCACAGGCAGCCTATGCATTGCTGTTCTTGACTCAGATTCCTTCTTCTGACCCCATCAGCCATGGCTACGAGGGACAGAGCCACAGGGTCACAACATAATTCCCTGGGGTCACTCCCACCCACACTGGAACTTGCTGGGATGGTTTCCCTTTATCAGAACCTGGGAGGGTGGTAGGCATGGAAATGACATTAATTATACACTTGGCTGAAATGTCTTCTAACACACAGCTTAGTACTTCCATTTCATTTCAGTTTAAAAAATTCAGTACCTGCAATTCCATCAGTTTTGGCCTAATTTTGGTAAACAAGAATCTTTTTAAAATAACAAAATGTAGTGCCTATATATACATGTATATATATAGGCACTGCAAGACTTACTAGAGCTCAATAAATGTTAACTGAATGAAGAATGAATAAAGTTCAATTTATCTAATTGTTTTCCTCTGAGAATAGCTAAAATGTCTTCATTGGTGAAGACATTTGATGGACAAAAGGAAGAAATGTTGTTTGGAGCACGTGAAAACTCAACAGAACATTAAAAAGGGTGTGATAGTTAAAGAACCATACAGAGATCATGGGTGTCTTGAGCATAGGAAGGAAAAATCCAGGAGGTGGGAAGTAAGAAAGTCACCTTTCACCACCTACACTTGTGCACAAACGCTGAGCAAGGCAAAACAAACATCTCAAATTTGCCTGTCTATAATGGCTGGGAAGAAAGAGTTAACATCACTGAATGCTGCTGAAAGGTCAAATCGGCTGAGGGCTAAAAAATATTCACTGATTCAGTGACATAAACATCATTAGTGAACGAAGCAAAGGGTGACTGCAATGAAATGAAATGAAATATATAAATGCAGCAGTGTGATATAGCAATTTAAGGATCAAAGGACTATGAGAGGAAGATCTATTCTAGTCTCAGTTCCAAAATCTAATTACTGTGTGACACTGCAGAAGACAATTAAATGCTCAGGGCCCCAGCTTTCTCATCTAAAATTGGAATAATAATACCTATATACCCAGTGTTATTGTAAAAATTAAGTGAGACAATACATGTAAAATTTCGATGAGATTGGCAAAGCTCTATAAAAAATAAATATGTTCTGATATCAAATAACAATAAGTAAATCTATCACTTATTTAACAAAGAGTAAACTAAAAATGTGACCAAACTTCATGACAAGCATAAAAGAAAGGCCAAATCCACTGATAATGAGAAATTCTTCTAAAAGAGCTCTGCCTCAAGTAAAGCGACTTTCAAATGAGGAAGATACGTAGATCGGCAAAGGATAAAGCACTAAATAAATTAACTGCTACATTTTCCCCAACAATTTAAACAACATATTGTAAGTATGGTTATGCTTTTTGCCATAGTCAATTATAAATTCAAAGAACTACGGTAAAAATCATGCCAGTTGTAATCAATCACTACACATCTGTGTAGGAAGGATTTTCCAGAAGGCTTTGCATTCTATTTTCTCTATCATTTTTTGGATGATATTAAGATGAATGATAATAACTAGAAATATATTTGGATTATCTGTGAATGCATCCTCAAGTCCTGAAATAAAAACATGTGATAAAATTGCTAACTTGTGCCTCAGGAGAAAGCAAATCTAAAAGCAGTCAAGGGAAAAAATCCATAAAGAAAAACATTCATAACATGATAAAATCCTAAACTGGACTGAAAAAATCTTTTTTTCTATAAAAATGTTGGTGAGGAGGCCAAAACCAATGATAGCTAATACTTACCGAGCACATACTAACTATATAGTCAGTGGGACATGTGTTTTTTTTCATGTGCAGTTCCTTTGATCAACATGGCAAATGAAGTAGTTATTAAGGTATAATTTCTCCCATTTACAGATAAAAACCTGAGACACAGAGAGAGTAAGAAATTTTTCCAAAGCCACGCAGCTATCTAGTATTAACGCTGGGAGCTGAAGCATGCTTATATGGCTCCAAAGTTCACAGTTAATCAATGTGTTACATAGTCCCCCAAAATGATTTCTTTAAAGAAAATGTCTGAATTCCTGAAAAATAATCATCAATTAGTTACCTAATTTAGTCTAAACAGTTTCTAATTTCTCTATTCTTTTTAATCATCTTATAAGTGTTAACAAGAAAGTATGAAACCAAGAGGGGTGCCCTTCCTGACATGGGGCTCTGTGCTGCTGCATAGGTCTCATGCCCACAAAGCCTCCCCTGATTATAGAATAAGGTGCTTCAATTTATTTTGAAACTATAAACAAACGCCAGTTTCGGAACTGTAAAGTTGTTCAGTGTGCATCTCAGATCTCTGGGAAAGATATCATTAAAGACCAATACCATGAGTACCTGTGTTAACCTTTATGCCTAAATCAGTGGACCTCAAACCTTAGTGTACATCAGAATCACCTGGAGGACTTGTTAAAACACAGGCTGTTCTGATTCAGCAGGTCTGGGTGAGCCTGTGAATGTAGTCTATCAAGTTCCCAGGTGATGCTAATGCTATCGGTTCAGAGACCACACTTTGAGAATCACTAGACTAAAGAGCAGCTATTCATCGTGTTATTTTAGGAAGGAACCAAAAGTAAACTTTTTTTTTTCCACAAGAAATAAAGCCCATTGCTAATGCATTCAGAAAGACAGAGAAGACTACAGCTCCTAAAAGATAATCCTCCATGCGCTAATTCTCTCACTCAACAAATATTCACCGAATATCCAATATATATCTGACACTGTTCTAGGACTTGGGGGACAGTAGTGAACAAAGGTATAAAGTCCCTGCCTTCACAAAGTTTACATCTGAGTAGGAAGATGAGCGCAATAAACAAATTTATCAAGTTAACACTGTGGAAAGTATATTAGTTGATGATAGGTGCTATAAAGACAAATGGAGCAGAATGAGGAATAAGTGTGGAGTGAGGGATGATGTAGGGTGGTCAGAAAATGTCTCACGAGAAGACATTAGAGCACAAACCTGAGAGACAAGAAGGTATAAGCCAGGAGCAAAGCTGGAAGAACAGAGTTCTAGGCAGAGGGACTAGCAAGTGCAAAGGCCCTGAGGTAGGAACACACTTGATGTGTTTGAAGAATAGCAATATAAAAAATATATATTTTTTAAAATTATTTATAAATGAGGGAAACTTTCTACTATCTTCCAGAATTAACTGGCAAAATGATACAAGTATGAATTTCAGAATATTGGGGAGAAATGCGTAGCATGCTCATCCATCCTCAGTGTGCAGATAATTTCTCTTCTCTATTCTGGTATCACAATATTTTGAGAACCCAATCACACTTAAAGATGTAGATACAAATAATATCAATTGTTGTTTTTCTATTGGATCTTGTTTTAATCTGCTTTGCTGTCGGAATAAGTGCTGAGGAGAGAAGCCCAGAAGTTTTCAGGCTACAACTGGGAGAAATGTGGGTGTACTATTAGCTTGCTTCCACCCTATCCACTCAGGGTTCCCTGTTCACTCACACTGATGCCTTCTCACTGCACGGGCCTTTGGCTCTCTGCCCACACACTTATCCCGCTTATAAGCTCTTATTTAATTCCTATATAGGTGAGGCTAGAGGTTCCAAGGTGTAAACACCCTGGAAGCAGGCCCCAACCAACGAAGAACAAGGATGGTTAAATACAAAGGAGCTTCTTTGTCCCTTCAGTGGGAAACCTATGAAACCTGTTCCTCACAGTCCCCTAGAGAATACCAGTTGGATTGAGTCCCAGCTGCCCACAGTAGTCACCTGTCTTTAATGTACATAAGAGCAGTTTCCTCTTTTCCCTGTCTCCTTTCCTCACTCCCCTACTGCTGCTTTCTGGACTCACCTCCCAAATAAACTACTCTCACTAGAATCCTAGCCTCAGGATCTGCTTGAAGGAGTGCCAGCCTAAATGGCTATCTTTTAACTACGGACCCACACTGGTATGTGACAGCATCTCTGATCTATTGGCAGTCAGTCTCTTTTACTGTCTTTTAAATTTAAGCAATGCTTTTTATCTTATCACTGACCCAGTGATTTTCATCATGTGTATGTGCTCTGTCAGAGAACTCATAATCTCCACAACAAAAATCCCTTCATAAAATTCTCAGGCCATTTTAAGAGGTATTTTATCAAATAAATTATAAATAGCTTTAATTTGTAGTTATCGCTGCAAAAATTACAGTGTTATGAAATTTCTTAATTGGTTATTCTTAAGAAACAACCAGAGTTAGATTCATTTTTTTACCTACAATAATAAAATCCGTATTTTAAACATGCATCCTTAGTACAATCTATGCTTATTAGATGGACTGCCATTGCTTTCTCCAAATTCACTAGCCAAAATTATCTTCTTTGTTAAGACCTTGGTGGAGCACCTCAAGGCCATCTTCTTGCATAATTTCATACTTTAAGCTGATATGTTTCCCTGTTTTTAACCACAAATCCATGTTTTCAGTTGAAAATATAATTTTAAAAGCCTTATACTTGAAAGTTAGTAAATCCCCAAAGCCAGAAAATGTAATGTTATCAGGAAATTCAGTGTAGCAGGAAGTGGAGCCAAGCACAGGTACATGTTTGTAAACGATGCATCTGGTGAATGAACTTGTGGCTGGAAGTTGAACAGGTCAGTGAGCCAATGGATTTTTGTATAATTTGGTGGTGACCAGTGTTTTCCACTTGAAAGCCAGCTCTGAGAAAAATAAAGTTCTTACTGGCAGGCATGTTTTGATGAATGTCAAATGGGATTAGATTTATTGAGTCCTGGAAGAGAAGTTCTAGTCTAATAATTTAGATTACCTAATTTACTGAATAGAAGAACATGACAGAACAAATGCCACTAAAATTCTCATAGCTGGGACTATTAATGTTTTATTTGGAAATATTTATAAATTTATAGGAAGTTACAAAGAGAGTACAGAGTAGGTCTGTGTACCCTTCACCCACTTTACCCCAGTGGTTACATCTTGCATAACTATAGCATATTATCAAAACCATGGTCCTCTGGCTGTAGGGGAAAGACTTTTCTTGGTACTTTTGTCTCAGTATAATTGTGTTTCTTGGTTGTCAGTTTCTCCAGTATGCATTCTGGGATACATGAGGGAAAAAATCCCAGGGAACTCATTGTCATGTCATTCCTCAGATCCTAAGGTCCCTCACCAGTCTGTCTCCTTCTCTCTACCTTTCAGAGAACATTCTTATATTTCTTTCATAGATGATGTCCAGAGTTTTTATCTTTACTTAGTGAGAGGAACTGAGAAAAATGTGTCTACTTCATCTCGGTCTGGAGCCAGTAGTCAATGGGCATATTTTTAAAGCAACTTTTCATCCTTTACATTAAGTAGGGAATTGAGTTCCCTATTTATGTACCTTCTTTCATCTCAAAACAACCTTGTAAACTTAGTATTAGTAGCACTCCCTTTCTCAGGGGGAATGATTCAGAAGTGACAGGTCTGATACAGAGTCACATAATGAGTAGTCATAGGGCTGGGCCAGAATTAGATTATTCCACTTGATGTCAAAACTTTTGAGACAGATGTGGTCGAAGCATGAGTACACAGAGGTAAATAACTAACCAAAAGATTTTATTTTACTTTTTAAAAATACTCTCTCGTGGTTCTCCTCTCCGATTCTGGTCTCTTCATCTTGAAGGTGAAAGATCTTTCCTCTTCTTAGGTAGCAGGACTGGGTGAGCTATGTGACCCACAGCATCATCAGAAAAGCCTCTTTCCCAGAGCTACAGATGAGAGTCCTGCTAGGCCTTTGCCCTGGTCCCATTGGGAGTGTAGGACTGCGATCTCATGAGAAAAATCTCCTCTACCTAACCGTGGCCTCCCACACAGCCAAAGCGCATCCTTCTCCTGGTCTGAGAGGGTAGCCCGCAAGTTTTCCTTTTCCTTTTCCTTTTCCTTTCACTTCTGTCTTAGTACAAATCAAAATGCTGCACTTGATATTGTTCATCAATGATGAAATCGAAGGCTAAAAAGCAATGGTTTACAAGGTGACTGACAGCTCTTTAAAAATCCTGGTTGCTTCATTGCAGAGCAGATGCGTTAGCTGTCCAGTGCAAACTATGGGGGGACCTATGTCACTGACGCAACCAATCCTCCTAGGAGAGTGCACCCTGTTTACTTTGGTCAAACCACCATGTTCCTCAAAAACACCAAATTTCAAAATTTTTCCAAAATCTCTCACTGGAAATTTATTTATTTCCAAAATAAAATAAATTTCCTGTGCCCCAAGCTTTTAGGTAAAACATAAGATTGGCTGAAAAGCTCAGATGCTGCAGATTCACA
Source organism: Eonycteris spelaea (assembly GCA_003508835.1). NCBI lineage: Eukaryota > Metazoa > Chordata > Mammalia > Chiroptera > Pteropodidae > Eonycteris > Eonycteris spelaea. The sequence continues at coordinate 4,616,867 of PUFA01000069.1, forward strand.
GGTGCACTCAGTGACATCGGAAAGTATAGAATTCAAAGTTTTCTCCCTAAATCTTTATGTAAAATTGACACTCCAGGATAATATACCATACTTAGCTTGTGGCTTCAGATATCCCCTGATAGACCATCACATGTTCCCAAGGTTGATAAATTCCAGCTTGAAAGGCATATTGCCAGGTAAAATATCAAATAAAACTACAAATTCTTTTATATGATGCAATATCATACACTATACACATTTGTGGATCTACTAAAGTTTACCTTTATAAAAATTAGTTCTAAACTAATGAGCAAAATTAATGTGGTAAAAGGCATTTTTTAACGTTTTTTTAAAAAAAAATAGGATATATTTTGGAAAAACCACAGTTTAGAAGAGGCAGCATGATGAAGTATTTCCTTGTGGAGACATATTATATAATAAATAACCACAAAGATTCTTTTACTTAATTTCAATGATACGAAGTTAAAGCTTTATAATTTATCACCAGCAGTCATGCAGCTCTTCAGTCATATCACTGATTTGAATTAAATGGGAAAAGATGAGTCTTAATTAATGAGATTTCCAAACTATAGAAATATGATTAATTTTACTTAGCTTTAATTGTATACGGTAACCCGAATGAACTACCATGTCCTGAAGCTACAATGTATTAACCCAAACACAACAGCTTAAAGGGGCCTGTGCAGAGCTACTGGCAATGTGTTCCTGAGGGCTAATCTTCGCTGGGAATAGCACACATTTCTGTTTAACATCGAAAGTGGCATGATTCCATTCACCTGGGCTGTCAAATTACAGAATTCTTAAAAGAGCTTTCAAGTTTTGAAATAAATATTACTTTAAATGTTGTGTATAATAAGACTTTACTGATATTTTATGTTTACCATTTCAAAGTCAAACAATTCAAGCTTGCATAAAGTGTGAACAGACTGTATATGACATATTTAAAAGTTAATAAAAATCATGATCCTCCCATCCCAGGCTCTTAATTCAGTGAGTTAATTTGCTTAATAATCCTTTCCTTCAGAGCTGAATGAAAGAAAAACGTGCATCTGCCTCCATCTGACTATCCACTGTTGCAGCACACATTTCTGCAGAGCAGGAGCCTGGATGAGTGACAGTGACCAGAGCCCTTGGTGGTAAGCAACACCCAGGAGGAAACAGGGCTCTTACACCCAGCAGATAAGCTCAGAGTATACCCTGCCAACAGTACATGTCATCCCTTCCCCAGAGACACTAGAGTGAACCACAGTGAATAGAAACCACACTCTTAGACAGTGGTATAGAAAGAGGTCACCACTAAGAATTATCAGATATCTGAGAAAAATCTGAACCAGGAAAGCAAGGCACTGAATTCAACAGTAGAAGAACATACACATAAAGAAAAAGTATATAGGAAAAACAGCCAATGGTTCAAAAAGAGATAACATGTCTTAAGAGGGAAAAGAGAGGAGGATATCATCACATGCATAATCAAGAATAGGCTCTTTTTCATTTCCCAGAAATGGAAACTAAAATTGTAAAAATTAAATATTTAAAAAGTAGGTGATAGAGAATGCACATGGCTCAAAAACAAATTATCATGCTGAAGGCTGAGCTGACAAAGTCTTCCAGAACTTGAAACAAAGACAAAGACATTGGAATGTAAATGGACAGTTATAATATTTGAGAGAGAGCACTGGTAGTTCTGGACAGAATAGGTATGTTGGAGAAATGATATTATTTTTTAAATTATCAAAGAAATTATCAATGTGACAACCCTTGAGATTGAATATAAGGGTTTTCAGATTGAAATTGCTGAATGAGAGATAAGAACATAAAAAAATAACCATATCTAGACTCACCAATATAAAATTCCATAAAAACTAAAAAGGAACCTAAGAAATAGGCATAAGTATAAGAAATAGCAATGAGCAAAATGAATGAATGAATGAATGAATTATGATAATAAAAATGATTAATAGTAATCCTGAATGAAATTATCAGTTGATCTCAATACTTCAAATAAGGTGAATTAGGAAAAGTATGCTACGGCCCCTGACTAGGAGAAAGAGAGACAGAAAGAGAAATTTTGGATACTGAGAAAAATATAAATAAGCTTAAATATCTGAATTTACACTACAAAGAGATGCTGAAGTATAATGTATACACCTTGAGAGAGAAAATGAAAAGCAGCAGTAACAATAACAAAGAGCACAGTCAAACCAACAAATGGCATGAAAGGAAAAAGAAAATAGAGTATATGATACATGGAAAAAAAAAAACCCTGATAGGAGGAATACCTCCAAACACCATTACAGTAATCATAATAAATATAAACAGGTTAAAGTAACTAATTAAAGATCAGAAACCCAATTTGGCTAAAAAAGGCAAAAGCCAGGTATATTTTCTTTACCAGACCTATACTTAGAAACCAAATGTCCCAAGGCAGTTGAATTAAAGGACTGAGAAAGATAAACCATATAAAGACTGACAGAAAAAAATAATATATACAAAAATAGTTTCAGGAAAAATGGGCTACAAGGAGAAAAGTATTTAAAAAAATGTTTCCTGTTGATGAAAGATATGATCCACTGACTGACTTGGGCAGCCTGGATAAAAATGTTCTTGCCTGTCATTTTTTAAATCTTGTCATCATTGGGCCGGGTATCTTTGTTAGTCAGTGAGCAAAACAAATCCCCAGCCTTCATGGAGTTTTTCTAGTGAAAAGTAGGCAGACAAAAAACTAATAAGTAATCAAAATATACCATATGTCAGATGGTGATAAGTGCTGGAAAAAAATAAAATAAAATAGAAAAGGGTGACAGGAAGTACAGTTTCAAATAGGGTAATAAAGGAAGGTCTTACTGAGAAGGTGATATATGAGCAAAGATCTGAGGAAGCAACTTTGCAGACTTCTAAAGAAAGAAAATTCCAGGTACAGGGCATAGCAAAAGCTGGAGGGGGAGTGGGCTCAAGATGGGAGAGGTAGTCAGGAATGGAAAGAAAACCCAGACATCCAGAAACTAAGTTTTCCTCCCTGGATGATTTTAGGAAGTTTTGTAATAAAACATTTGATATCAACTCCCTGAAAAATGACACGAACCAAAAAATTACTAAAAAAGAAGAGAATTTTAGAAATGTGTGACATCCAATCTAGGAGACCTAAATGTAATCTAAAGACATGTTATCTTACTATGCCTATAACTAAAATTGCTTAAGCCTACTCAATCATATTTTACCCACTGTGAAGAAAGGCTGTATTAAAAGAGAAGGGCTTAATTAACAAGTTTAGGGATCTAATGTTCAGCATGGTGATTATAATTAATAATCTTGTATCATAGGCTTGAATGTTAAAAGAGCAGATCTTAAGTGTTCTCACCACAAAAAAAGAAATGGTAATTATGTGACAAGATGGAGGTGGTAGCTAATAGTATAGTGATAATCATTTTGCAATTTATATGTATCAAATCAAAACTTTGCACACCTTAAACTTATACAATGTTATGTGTCAATATATCTCAATAAACCTGGAAAAAAAGAGAGAGAAGGGCATGGTCTGAGTAGGATTCATAAAACAGTTGAGAGACAAAATGTGGCAATGTGTTTCCAGCAATGTTCCTGGCAAAGGTATACTGATGAGTGAACTTGAAAAACATGGGGTTATTTAGCAAATATAGATTTCATTTTAATCATAAAGATAGATGTATATGCTGCAGATTATTAGGTCATTAAAATCACACAAATAATTTCAGGATCAGAAAGCAACCTTGTTAAGTACTAGTTTCTTATATAAGTCTGCTACAAGAAGAGAGTGTGCTTAAAAAGGGCTTCAGTGCCTACTCCCAAGGAGATATTGCCAATAATATTAATAAAAAAAACACTAAGTGAAATAAGTCAGATAGAGAAAGACAAATACCATTATGATTTCACTTATATGTGGAATCTAAGGAACTAAACAAATGACAAACAAAACAAAAACAGACTCATAAATACAGAGAACAAAATGGTGATTGTCAGATGGAAGGGGGTGGGGGGCTGGGTAAAATAAGGGGAAGGGATTAAGAAGTTCAAATTGGTAGTTACAGAATAGTCACAGGGATATAGAGTGCAGCATAAGGAAGATGGTCAGTGGTGCTGCGGTGATTGTGTGTGGGTAGGTGCTGGACTGGTTGAGCGGATCACTTTGTAAATGTTATAGATGCCTGGCAACTATGCTATACACTTGAAACTAATACAAAATAATATTGATGTCCATTCTAATTGAATGAAAAATTTAAAAAAATTTTTTAAAGCATTCTGATTTATTCAGTATTCTCTTATGAGTTTGGTTCTAGTAGTAAGCAGCTTGGAACTATCTGGATATACAGAAACATAAGGGACCTAGAAGCTAAGGGCCAAGCTTTGAAATATGGATATTGCACTGAGGTACAGCTGGGTTGGTCATTATTAGGCCTCCCAGGTGTCACCCCATACCTAGTCCTTCAACCATCTAACCATATGTTTGAAATACTGTACTGAGGAAAGTCTACTGGATTTAACAGTTAGAAAAGCTTCTGGGACTCTGCCACCATTAGCCACCAACCCTGAGCACTTAATCTCTCTGATCCTTAGAGATCTACATATCTTTGAAAATGCGAGTAATAACACCTATTTTGTCTACCTCACTAGCTTGTGAGCAAATCTGGCTTTCGAGGCTCATAATCTAAACCTAAAACAAATGGCTATGTGAATAAAAGGTATTAATGCTATCATAATTACATGCCTTGCAGCCTGGGAATATAGTCGATATACTGACGCACATTACCACAATTATCTGAGCATTGAAGACAAGATGAAAAACCACTAACCCACTGAACAAAACACAGCAAATCCTACCTCTCAGCAACTGGTTTGGCAATGTTTTCAAAAATAGTCTCTTGGTTTGCATCTTGATCAAAAATCCTTTGAAATCTGCACAGGTGAAAATAGCAATTATTTAAAAGCTGAGCCTTCAAACGCTATTGAATTAATAACTTTTTTTCCTAACAGCTTTGTAAATTCCCCACATTTACATCAGTAGGCTTACCTAACCTAACACAATGTTTGCCCTGTAGTCCCAATCACACTCTGCTGTTGTGCCCCTGTATACAAACAGTGGGTACACAGTGTTGCTTTGACAAGATCTGTACAATAAATCCCTCTGAAAAACTGCAGCAGCTTTGAACCAAATAATAAACTGTGTGTTTTTAGCATTCAAGAGGGACAGTGTCTGCACTTGGCATCAAATTCAAATCTAGATAAGTGCATGAAATGGAAACCGAAGAACAGGATGTAAACAGCCAAAGAACTTCTCATATCTTACCTGTAAAAAAAGAATGCAACTGTGCAATATCTGATTATTGAACTTAATTTAAAAATTCTGAACTAAAGTTTATTTTTCATTCATTAGGTATTACATCCAAACTAGTATTAGCTACTTAATTTTCGGGAAAGTTTGTTCACTTTGTTGATCATCAGTGAAAAGTCAAAAAGTAGATTAAGACAGACCTGTCTTGCAAAGAGAAGTCTTTATCGGATTGGTAAGGCTAGGGGCATAGGGAGGTGGAATGGTGTTAATTTCACTCTTCATGCAATGGCACTCTGCCTTAGCTTAATACAGGATCACAAGTACAGTGGAATACCTGGGGTAGAAGACACAGACCCTATTCTTTTACAGTATGGTAAGCTGCTACCAGAAAGCACGTCCCCCATTAAAACATCATGGATAGCCAAGAGAAGAGGGAGAGGGGGAGAGGGAAAGAAAGAGACAGGTAGACAGAAAGACAGAGATGGGGGAGGGGGAAAGAATATAGTATACAGGGTGAAATGTTAACAAGTGAATTTCTCACAAAAAGTATAGGAGAGTTGATTGCATTATTCAACCTTGACTGCATACTTATAAGTTTTCCAAATAAAAATGGGGGAGCAGGGTGGCATTTTAAAGCAAAACGTTTAAAACAAACATATTGAGGGCATCCTAAGCAGCTTCCAGAGTGTCTTAGAAACCTTTGGTCTATGTGTTTGCCAACACAAGTAAATTGGGCACATGTTCATTTCAAGTAGAAAATACATGAAATATAAGACTGTTTTCACTACATCAGAAGGATGTCTGGAGCTGCGTTGGAAATATACCATGGAATGAAATTCATTGTCTTTAATCAACAGGAACTTCAAAAGATCCCTAGAGCTTCTCGACATCCCTCATGAAGAAGAAAATAATGAAACGATATACAACGACATTGCGAGGCACTCTGGCTACGATCTCGCGCTCATGTAGCAGGCAAGAGTATATTTCAGAGGGGCATCAGAGCTTCCGATGTGAGCACTGACGTAACACAAACTACTCTGCCGCTCACGTGCTCTGCACGGCTCGGTTTCGCGCGACATCTGAACACAGACCCAGCAGTGCTTTTGAGAAGGAGGATTAAGGTTGATTTGATTCTTCACCAGGTCAATGATGACTGAGTGACTCAACAGCCATTCCCAAATCCATCTCCTTAAGTAACAGGAATGATTACTACCGCTGTGTAAACCAAAGAGATGGATGGCGGGGGTTTTGGTGAATCATACAGGGTGCATTAAACATCAAATATCATCCCAAAATATTTTATTTTACATAATGTAGTTGCATAAGAATCTAAAAAGGCATGTGATCAGCTAGCTTCTGAAAACTACTAAAGAGTAAAATAGAAACATAGAGTTCAAGGAGTTGAATCTAATCTTTTATGGAGGAAGAAGTTGCTTTATTCCAAAGAGATAAAGCAATTTACACATGGCCCTGGAGCAAATCAATAATGTCCTTGATACATGACTTAGGTTTCCCAATTCCTAGGAGGTTCTTCCATTTATTAGGTGGTTATATAGGCTGTTTCTAAACTCCTTTGAAATTTGGCATATGCTGATCTCTTCCCACCCCAAAATTGTACTGGTCTTTCTTACCCAGGTAAATGGAAAACTCCATCCTTCTAAAAGTTCAATCCAAAACCCTTAGGGCACCCTTGACTCTTCTTTTTCCATTACACTCTATATACAGAGCCATCAGCAAACTCTGACATCTGTGACCTTTAAAACACATCCAGAATCCAACATTTCTCAACATATCTATTTGCTACTACCTTGGCCCAAGCTACCAAAATTTCTTGCCTGGCTCCTTTACTCACAGTCTTTATTTTACATGTTAGCAAGAATGACCCTGCAAAACATAAGTGATATTATTTCATTCTTCTGCTCAAAACTCTCAATTACTTTCCCATGGCACTTTGGGGAAAAGCTCCATATGATCTGGCCACTCTGCTGGCCGTTTAACCTTCTTCCTTCCCCCTCCCCTTGCTTACTCTCCTCCAGCTACACAGATCCCTTATCTGCAAACAATTCAGGCATTCTCCGCCTCAGGGACTTTGCTCTTGCTATATCTTAGAGACTCACCCAAAGTTCTCATCCCTCAGATATCTGAATGTCTGGACCCTTACCTCCTTCAAGTTTTTGTTCAAATATCACCCTCTTGTAAACTTCCCTGACTGCTCTGTGAAATACTGTAACCATCCCTGCACATTGCTGTCCCTCACCTCAGCACTCCTTAGTACCCTTCCCTGCCTTACTTTTTTCAAAGGCACTTAACACTTTCTGAAACAAATTTTACTTATTGTCTGTTTGTTCCTCTCCTCCCACTAAAATGTAAGCACCATAAGAGTAGGAGTTTTGCTGTGTTCCCTGCTATATTCTTAGCTATTAAAACAGCACATAGTGGATGGTCAATAAAAATTTATTGATTGAATGAATTTTGGGGGGAGAAAGCAGCCTTTAAAATGTTTAAATATTTACCTCTGAACACATGTATAAGTTAAATATTTTATTAATTTCTTTATTTGAAATACTAAAGCCAATATTTTTCATTCAGAGATTTAAAAAGAATGATTAAGAGATTTCAAAATAAGCGAGCAGCACATTTTCAAAAGCATATGTTTAAATACACTCTGTTTGCATCTACATAATGTAAAAATACTTTGGAAAGAGCCCATAGATAGAGACATGGTCAATTGTTTCTTAACAATTAAACAGAATCATGCTGAATAAAATGTTTTAGCAAACTGTGGCTTTATGGAGACTGGCCTAAGACAGCTGTCATGGAGTCATAGCCACCAAGGTATGTAGCATGCTTACATCAATGAAAGAATGCCCCCTGCAGAAAAAGGAAGTCATTTATTTTGAGGCTACTCCTTCAAGGAGAGAATGAAAGGCAACAGGGAACCAAAAAGACAAGGTGAGGACCACTTCACTCTGCAACCATGTGCCAATCCAATAATCCTGCTCGTACTTATTGTAAAAGGAGATACAAGAAGACAGAGTGGAAATGGGAAGAGAGAAGTATGCATGAAAGATATAAGGTGGAGTGTAAAGACCAAAGAAAATCTTTATGAGACAAATAAGAATAAATTAGAGAAGAGAGAGAGATAGTGGGGAGAGAGAGGTAAAAAGTATTTGGGATGGTTTTATTTAAAGGGCAGAAATAGTCTCCAAATAAGGATTATATAAAACAGCCTAGAGAGAAATGCAAGAGAGAGCAATTAGTGTTCCTTCAGTAGGACCCAGATATTCACCACCTAAATATGGGCTACAGATCAAATTTAATTTAGGCTTGAACTTCTCCAAAAATCAAAAGTGGAGATTATTTCAGAAATGAAATAATCTGAAACTGAAGAATAAAGACAAATAACAGTCATAATCCCCAAATTCAAGGTCTGGCTACTGGAAGAGTATTTGGACCAAAGGCACTGATGACAATCCAGGGGTGGCTGTTTGATACTTTTCCCTTGAACTATACAGTTCAGCACTGTCCAATAAAAACATAATATAACCAGTAAATGTTGAGTACATATATAATCTAAAATTTCCTAGCAGCTATATTTTTAAAAGTAAGAAGAAATGTGGGATTAATTTTAATGATATACCTTAACCCAATAGATCTAAAATTTTATCATTCTAATATGAAATCAATATTTAAAAAAGTCTTGAAGTATTTTATATTCTTTTTTTCATATTAAGCCTTCAAAAATCCTTGATATATTTTACACTTACAGCATATCTTGATTTGGGCTTGCTACATTTCAAGTACTTAAGAGCCACATGTGGCTAGTGGCTGCTTTATTGGACAATACAGATACTGAGTGTACATATGTGCACATGAGTTCCATATATCATTTATGTTTAAAGAAGGCTCGCCTGTACAGCACAGAGATTGTACCTTAAATTCTTATCTATAATAAAGTTTACTGAACTTTCTATAAGTGCTAAACCACAGTGGGTCAAGTAGGAAAAGGACAATAGAGACATAGTAAAGAAAGCCTGGAATCTTGGGATGTCATACTGCATAGAGAAACACACCCTCTTTCCAACTTTGGGCACAGCAGTGAAATGACAACTTGAATTGTGTCTTCTAGATGAGATAGAGAACTACACTACATTCTCCCCAGGAAATGATACTAATGATTTCGTTAGTTCAATAACAAAACAAAAACAAAGAAGAAGACAAACTTACTTAAATTTATAGCTTTCTCGCTTATTATTCACAAATCCGTCTGCCAGGTCACGTGGTAAGATAATTTCCAAGCTAGGTATTAATTTTTCATCTTCATCTATGGAATAAATCTGCAAATATAAGGACAAGGAATGAATATAAAATGGTAAAATTATGGCTTGAACTATGACCATGTTTCTATGCTGTGCTTTGTAATGCTATAAAAATTATAACATATTATAATTTGTTATAAAAAGTCATAACAGATTATAATTTGGAAAATTTTCCTCTTTAAATTATGTACAGACTCAAACAAATATATGGAACTGAACAAGAGTTAAAACCCAAATCAATGCTCTGTTAAATCTCAGGTCCTCTTAAATGTTCTAATATTCAAATTTGAGCATTTTTAGAGTGTCTCTGTTGTTGAGAAATTAATAGCCCTGAAGTCAACATATTATCTAAGTATTGCTTTGGAATTATGTACTAGGAATTAACATTTTACTACAACCAACAAGCATTTTTGAACATTTATAAAATGATGGACACCGAGATAAAAGGACTAGGTCTGAGACTTCTCAGAGAGCTCACATGAATGCTCTAATTCAAGTTATGTTCGAAAAAAGCCTGAGTTTCCATGAGATATAGTCAGATATTTGATAAAAGACATTTGGTTTCAGAAGACACATATAATTTATGTCTTTGATGTCATTTTCAAGGTTCTTCCAGCTCAGTCACTAATTAGCAAATGACCTGCGAAAAATCGCTTAACCTCTCTAAGCTGACATGGAAATGAAGGGTCTTAACCAACCACCTTTCGACTGTTATATTCTCTGATTCTCTTCTCTCCTTTATTTATTGGCCAGGAAAATCAACAGTTAAGCCTACAAAGAGGTCATGTGGAATAAAGAAAAGGATAAGATTTGGTGTCCAAAGACCTGGGTCCAATGCTGATCTCAATTTACCAGCTGTGTGACCAGCCATCACCTTCAGAATCTCAGTTTTTATACATAAAATGAAGAAAACAGAATGGCCTCCCTTCAAGATTGCTGTGGGGATCATATGATGTCATGGAAATGGAAGCATTTTGTAATGCACCATAAAAAATGTTAGTCATTAGATTTAGGGGTTTTTAAAAAAGACTTCTTGTCTTTCACCAGGAATATAAAATTCTTTCTAACAGGCAATACTTCCTGTTTAAGACCCATTTAGATGCTGGATAATGGGGGGAAAGTCATATTCTTAAACAAGTAAAAGCCCACCTAAATCTCCAGAAAGTCTTAATAATTTTCCTAAGCAGATTTTTATTGAACTCTCTCATTTAAAATGTGGAGAATTCATGTAGAAAAGTCATTCTATAAAATAAAATTATTTGTAGAAAGTAATGGCATCAGGTCCAATGCTTTCTGGGTAGGTTTTCTCAAGAGATATTTAAACATTTTATCCTCTAGGGCACTACACTTTTTAAAAAAAGGTTACTGCCTAGACAGGTGAGTGAAAGGGGTAAGATATGAAGCATACAGGAGTAAAGGTTGCCACATATTAAAAAAAAAAAAATCCATAACATTCAGTGCTCAGAAGACAAAAAGGACAATCAACTAGAATAGTCATCCTCCGCCACTCTCATTAAACTATTCTTTGAGGCATTAAGAAAAATCCCTAATAACCAGAAAACTTGTTTAGTCTAATAGATTGGCTTTCTACCCTTAGTCATAAAAGTATCTGAGAGAGAGTACACTTTTTTAGAAGATAATTAGATCTAATGCAAAGATGAAAATGAAAATGTTTTAAAATATACAAAGCACTATACAAATGAAAAGCCCTGCTATTGTTAAAATTACCAGAGGTTCATCTTATGTACATTCTAATTTATTAACCTATAAAATATTATAATTTAATTTATAGTGCTTTAAGAAACACAATTAATAAAGAAATGGAGCCATACAATGAAAGGGAAAGAAAAAAATACCTTTGAATAACTCTTAGTTTAATGCTACAAGCAGCATTTCCAGTCAGAGAAACAATCAAACAATCTTTTGGGGGCAAAAAGATAGGATGCTAAAAGTGGGATTTCTAAGGGACAGCAGGGATACACTAACTCAAAATTTATTCATCTGTGTTCTCTTATTTTTGTGTATGTGGCATAATGTTGCATCTTGGCAAGGAATCTGGCATTATTAAAACACGGCATGACAGCTAAAAATACTTCCTGGAGTACCAAACAATCCACTCCACAGACTCTCACCAATGAAATAAAGAAAGGAGAGGCCAATTAAAATATCCAAACAGTGCATTTTAAGAAAAGAGAAAGTTCAATACTAAACCCAAGATTTTCCATTAGCCGCCCCACCACACACACACTCTACTCCCAATCCTGCCTCTACCCATTCTCTCACATCAGCACAGCCAGTCCCTGCTTCTGACTGCTGAATCTACACAGGTAAGGTCAACATTTTTAGCTAAGAAATGGAAAGGGGTATAATTCATATGACATTTTCTACATACGATGCCTTTGTAAAAACGTCTTGTAAGTGAATGTAAGAGGAGAGAAATTGGGAAGATATACATGGTTCCTTGCTACACTACTTTATTCCTTAGATGTGTGTGTGTGTATTTAAAACCAGTATTTTTTTTTTTGGAGTTTTTTATGCATCTTCTAAATGTATTCCACGAGTGACAAGACTGATAATGACGATGACAAAGACATTATATTCTTTTTGTTTTAAATACATAAATAACATGAACCAAATGCTAAACTATGAGATGCTATGATGTTACATTTATACATACACACAGTGTAGAAATGTAGGTATGATAGAGATAAAAGATTATTAACATATTATTCCGGGCACTGATGAATAGGACCCAGGTTACCCTTGCCTAAATCCTTACTTTATGTGACAAAGAGGTTTCGTCTGAAGAAGTAAGAGCTTTGGAATAATAATAAAAAAAATCCTTCATTAAAATCAGGATTCTGCCATGCACAGGTGGGTGTCTCGGCCACATTAATTAACCTGACAGTTTCCTCATCTATGAAAGGTGGAAAATGATATCAACCTTGCAGAGCTCTCATGAGAATCAGGAATAATGTAAAGAAAGCACCTAAGTGGTAAGAATGACCGTGCTTCTTTCTAGGAAGAAACAACATTTGAAACATTTAAGAAGCATTCAAAGTATTTCTGTTCAGAGAAAGGGCAACGTCTTAACCTTCTATGCACCTTTCTGAACTTAGCATACTACTGGAAGCTCCTAGTAAGTGCTCAGTTAATGTTTCTTTATGAAAACTATATGTGTATTCTTGGTGCCAGACGCATAAATATATCTGCAATGAGTATATGTCACCGTTCATGTTTCTGTTGCAGAATGACAATAGTTAACACATTCTAAGGACCCACTGTGTGCAGAGCCATAGTGTATGCCTTGTGTATCTAAATATCTATTATCTGTAACAGCTCAGACATTTATGGACACGCATCTCCTGCTTGCACGTTTTGCCCATGTGTGAAACATATTTGAGAGGGCATGTGTGTCCAGAACTGCGTGGCTTGTAAGGGGCAATAAGGGTGAGTCGTCGAGGCGCAGTCTCTGAGTGTACAGACAGACATTTGTGCACGCATCTGCCCCTGCTACGTGAACATGTGTCCGGGCGGGGCGCATGTCCGAGGCTCTGTGCACAGCACGTCTGCGCCGGCAGAGCTGTGCTGGGTGGGAGTGCCTGAGTGTCTGTTCGCATCCCTAACAGCGGGCTGTCGGGGCGCCTCCGACAGTGTGCTAGATTCCTGTTGGCTCCAGCACCCGACTCGGAACTTCTCGCCAGAGCCCAGGCCCCTCGCGTGCCGCCCCTCCCTCGGCCTGGGAGGCCTCGCCCGCCCGCGCCTTCAATGCTTCAACCCATACCCCTTGTTGCTGCTTCCGGACAGTGGGCTTCACCCTGGCGAAAATCTGGATCGTCTGCTTTACCATTTCCTCCCCGGCTCTGTACTGACCCTTGACCTCTCAGGCCCTGGCTCCTAAAATGTGACTCCCACCGCCTGCCACCAGCGGCAGCTTTAGCAACAGTAACTAGGGACACTACCCAAGGAGCACCGCGCCAACCAGGACCGCCTCCTCTTCCTAATTGGTTGCTGATAGGGTGGGCGGCCCCAGGGAGAAGCTTATGGTGGGGGTGAGGGCCAGCGAGCTGAGAGTGCTGCGCATGCCTGAAGTGGAGGCTTGGACTGGGTTTAGCTCCAGAGCTGTCCTAGAGAGTGGTTAATGAGGTGATAATCACCATGCCATTCCCTAGTCCTTAATCCATTTTTTTTTTTAAAGTACCAACATCTCTTTTTAGCACTGAAGTGATTCTGTTCTTTTTTCTTTAAATGTATTGGGGTGACATTGGTTAATAAAATCATGTAAGTTTCAAGTGTACAATTCTATAATACATTATATGTATACTGCATTGAGTGTTCACTACCCAAAGTTAAATTCCTTCCATCACCAGATATTTGACCCCCTTTTACCCTTATCTACCTCTTTCCCCCTCCTTCCTTCTGAGAGAACCATTTCACTTGTATGTGGGATATAAATAAAACAGAGTTATTTCATTTTTTATTATCCATTCCCTGAAGAAATGGCACTTGGCTTGTGACATCAGTATGCTGGCTGGAGATCTTGAGCTGAGCAAAACTAGCTCTGTCCATCAGGATCTAATGAAGGAGACAGATTTTTCAATAGGAAATTACAAGTCATGTCAGGGTAAGCTGTGGAAAGGCATCTCAGCTTTGTTTTAGAAGAAGCCAAGACTGGAGGAAGGGGGACTTTCCCATGCAATGATCGTGTCAAGAAAGAATGGGATTCCTTGTGCACTGTTGGTAGGAATGTAAAGTTGGTGCAGTCACTGTGGAAAACAGTATAGAAGTTCACCAAAAAATTAAAAACAACTGCATGCTCCAGCAATCTCATCCCTGGGTATATATCAAAAAGCATTGAAATCAGAATGCCTAAGAGATTTTTGCGCTCTCATATTCACTGCAGTGTTAGCCAAGCTATGGAACCAATGTAATGTCTACTGATGGATGAATGGATGAAGAAAATATGGTATGTATAATAGAATATTTTTATACATTATATACTATGTTTTATATCTATAATGGAGTTATAAATGTATATGTATTTACATATAAAATGGAATCTTATTTTGCCATAAAAATAAAATCCTGCCATTTGCAACAACATGGATAGAACTGGAGGGAAGTATGCTAAGTAAAATGTTATACAGAGAAAAACAAATACTGTATGATCTCACCTATATGTGGAATCTAAAAATTGGAACTCATGGAAACAAAGTAGCATGATGGTTGTTAGGGGCTGCATGGGGAGAAATAAGGAGATGTTAGTCAAAGGGTATAAGTTTCAAGTTTTAAGAGGAATAAGTTCTGGGGATCTAATGTATAGCATGGTGATAATAGTTAACAATATTGTATGATATACTTGAAAGTTGCTAACAGAGTAAATTTATAACACACACATGATAATTATGTGCACTGATGGAGGTGTTAACTAACCTAATCACAATAAAAATTTCACAATATATACATGTATCAAATTATCACCTTCTACACCTTAAACATATGTCAATTACATCTCAGTAAAGCTGGAAAATAAATAAATAAAAGTATGGGCATCTCAAAAGACACTGTTAGTACATGAAAAGATGTTCAACATCATTATCAACCAGGGAGATACACATTAAAACCACAATGAGCTATTACTATACACTTATCAGAATGGCGAAAATAAAAAACAGTGACAGAACCAGATGCTAATAAGGACACAGAGAAACTGAATCACTCATATATCACTGGTGGGAATGTCAAATGTATCATGGATAATGGTACAACCACTCTAGAAAATAGTTTGGCAATTTCTTACAAAACTAAAGATGCAATTACAATATGATCCAGCAATTATGCTCATGGCCATTTATGTCAGTGATATGAAAACTGTATTCACACAAAAAACCTGTGAATGAGTGTTCATAGCATCTTTTCATAAAGGCTCCAACTAGGAAGAAACTGGAAGTCCTTCAACCAATGAATAGTTAAACTGTGGAATACTATTCAGCAATAAAAATGAAGAAATTGAGGATACATATAACAACTTGGAAGAATTTCCAGAGACTTATGCTGAGTGAAAGAAGACAGACTCAAGTTAAATGCTGTATGATACCATTTATATAACATTCTTGAAATGACAAAATTATAGAGATGGAGTGCAGATTAGTGGTTGCCAGGGGTTAGGGAGGCAGGGATGGGGTGAAGTGGCTATGGCTATAAAAGGATCCCTGTGATGGACTGTTCTGTATCGTGACTGTGGTAGTGGTCACAGGAATCTACCCATGTGATAGAATTACCCAGAACAAAAGACACACACACACGAGTGCCTATAAAACTGGTGAAAGTTGAATAAGGTTGAATAAGATGGATGGGTTGTATCAATGTTCACTCCCTGGTCATTACATTGTACTATAGTTATACAAGTGGTCACCACTGGGAGATCTGGGGGAAGTGGATGCAAGATCTCTCTGTATTATTTCTTAAAACTGCATGTGAATCTACAATTATCTTAAAATAAAAAGTTTTAAAAAGAAAACCTTAGAGAATGAAAAGACCAGCCACAAAACTGGGAGAATGTTTTCGCAACACATATCTGATGAAGGATTTGCATCTAGAATATGTAAAAACTCTTAAAACGCAATAATAAATAGGAAAGCAAACAACCCAATTTATTTATTTATTTTTTTAAAGAAGGTAGCCAAGGATTTGAACAGAAACTTCCCACTATATGGGTGACAAATAAGCACATGAACATATTTTTAATGTAATTAATCATTAAGGAAATGCTAATTAAAACCACAATGAGATACTGCCACATACCTCTTAGAATGGCTAAAAATAAGAAAATAAAAATGGCAATACCAAAAGCTGACATAGATGCAGAGCATCTGGAACTCTCAAACATGGATGGAGAAAATGCAAGATGGACCAGTCACTTTACAAAACAGTTTCATAGTTTCTTATGCATATACATTTACTTACCATACAATCCATCATTCCCACTTCTAGGTATTTACCAAAGTGAAATGAAACGTAACATAAACACATGAATTATTATTATGGTTTTATTCAGAATTGCCCAAAACTGGAACAAAAATGGATGTTCTTCAACTGGTGAATAGATAAACTGGCACATCCACACAATGAAAAGGAATGGATTGTCGATGCCTGCAACAACACAGTTGAATCTCAAATTTATTATGCTAAATGAAAGACGTCAGATTCAAAGATACAAATATTATAATTCCATTTATATGGCATTCTAGAAAAAGGCAACACTATAAGGAAAGAAAACAGATCAGTGGCTAGGGGTAAGAAAAGAAAAATATAAATGGGCATAGGAAAGTTTTGGGGGATGATGGAACTGTTTCATACCTTCATTGTAATTGTGGTTACATGACTATATACATTTTTCAAAACTCAAAGAACTATCTATACACTTAAAAGGGTGAATTCTACTGTATACATACTATTCTAAAAAGTAAAAATCAAAAAATAGAGATGTGGTGTAGCAGGGATTGAGGAAAGGAGAGAACCAGGTATTTATAAAATAGACTTTAAGGGCTTTTTCACCTGGTGCTGCGGGTAAAGACTCAAGGTTAGCAATTGGGTTGTTTGCATATCTTGGCTATGAAAAAGGCTGCAATGAACATGGGAATGCAGCTATCTCTTCAAGATATTGATCTCATTTTCTTCAGAAGTGGGACAATCTAAGTATCTATGAATAAATGAATAAAAAAAATGTTGCATTTAGATAGATAGGTAGATAGATAGATAGACAGACAATAATTGTATATACATACAATAAAGTATTATTCGGCCAGAAAAAGGAAGGAAATTCTGCAATTTATGATAACATAGAAGAAACTGGAAGGCATAGTGAAATAGGCCAGACAGTGAAAAACAAATACTATATGGTATCACTTATATAGAGAATTAAAAAAAAAAAAAACTCAGGAAAAGAGAGTAAAATGGTGGTTGTCAGGGGCTGAGGGGTGGGAGAAATGTAGAGATGTTGGTGAAAGGGTATAGACTTTCACTTAAAAGATGAATAAGTTCTGAAGACCTGACATACAATTGGTGACTATAGTTAATAATATTGTATTACATACTTAAAGTTTGCTAAGAAAGTAGATCTTACGTGTTCTCACTACAAAAAAATTTTTAAAGGTAATTATGTGAGATGATGGATAATATTAGTTAACTCAATTGTGGTAAATATTCCACAGTTTATACATATATTAAATCATTGCATTATATACTTTAGATATAAACAATTTATTTTTCAATTTACCTTAATAAAGTTGAAAAGAAAGGTTATGTAATTGGGTGTATGGTGCAGGTATTCACCTGGATAGGTAAAATAGATTAGAGCAGTAAATGGAGAAATAAAGAGTTGGGGACATGATAAATTTCAAATGCCTGTAGAACTTCAACAGGTAGTTGGATAAAGTTGAGGAGAAAGGTAGGCTGAAAATACGGATTTAGGAGTCATCACAGATGGTCCTCCCCTGCCCCCTCTGCCTACCTCCCCACCCCCACCCTAAAAAAAGTGATCAAGTTACTCACAAAGACTGAGGCTGTAGCCCTGACACTGAAGGTTGGAGGTGGAAGAGGGGCTGCAAAGGGGATTGACAAAAGCAGCTGGGGAGGTCTGAGGGAGAAAACGGAATGTCGTATTTTGCAAGTTGAGAGAAGAGAACATTCTGAGAAGTTTTCAACAGTGTTGAATACTAAACAGGATGTGCTGAAAAAATATCCAACCAATTTAACAACTAGAAAGTCATTAGTAACCTAGACAGAGTCTTCAGTGGAATGATGGGATCAGAGAAGTCAGACTGCAGGAGGCTGAGGAGTGAATGGGAATTTAGGAAGTGGAGGCAGTTAAGCGAGGTGACTTTTCCAGAGTTTGGTGGTAAAGGACTGTAAAGAAGCAAAACACAGGTGAAAAGTTGAAGAAACCAGGGCAAGAAAGGATCTTGTGTTCACATTTCAGGGGTGTACACAATAAGGAAGGGGAGGTTGAAGGTACAGAAAAGAGAGAAGGTAACGTACATTTTCCCCACTTGAATGATTGGCATTATACCAAAGGGTGCAATGGAAGAGGCAAGAGAGCCAAGGGTATTCACAAAAGGTCACTTTAAGTGTTAAATCATGAGGTCTAGGCTGCTTAAAGATGCGAGTGGCATTTGACATGGTGGAGATTTGTGAGGTTAGGAAGGAGATCTATGGGTCCAGGGTGTGGAAACTTTTTATCTCAGGTCTTGAGCTCCAGGTCATATGATCAAATGCATTGATGGGAGAGGAGGTTTCGCTGGTTTAAACCCCTTTTCCGTCACACTTAAGGGTGTGGCATTGTGACATTTATGTTTTTTTCTCAGTTGTCTCATCCAACAAATGGGGATGGATAATAACAAGAGATATCTCATGGCGTTGTGGAGATTCTGTATGTTGTGTCTGGTGAATAAAAAATGCTCCATATCCAAAGAGTTCTGACCTCTAGACTGGATTCCTTTGATTATAAACAACTTCTAAGGAGCCGAAACTATGACATGTATGAGTAAGACATACTGGGGATTGCCGAGTTAAATATCTCCTTGGGTCAGGCTAATGGTCTAATATCTAGCAGACAGGTATGACAATAGGGAGTTGTCATTGTGAACTGGACACCATATGCTCCCAACTACAAACATTCTTATTGGTTAAAGCACAAGGTTGCTTAAAGAAAGCACCTTTGTGGGCCTCCAGTTTACAACTTCTGTTTCTCAGGCCTAATGCCTCTGACAGGTTTACCTAAATCTCAAACAGATGGTCCTAATGGGTATTGAGCGAGTTTTGAGATTAAATCTTCAAGTTACAGTATCTTTTCCACAACCAGATATATATTCAGTATTAATATTTGCATCTTATCTACTTGTTTAAATGTGGGAATTAAGATGCCTTTAAATTGTTTCAAAGACTCAGGCTCTGCATGCCAAAGTAACATATCTGCACCAGGCAAATTAGCCAGGGCTTATAGGCCTCAAATCTGAAAGAAATTAAGCTGCATGAAATGAATCAGTCTATAGGCAAGTTAATTTGTTTTTGTTTGTTGGTACGTTTTTTAAGTAAGATTGAAACTGTGCTTCAGTGCTAGTGTTCAATTATCTCTTTCGTTGTTTGTACTAGAACTATAAAAGGCATTGTTTTTCTTTGTAAGTCTGAAGTAGGACCAGTTAAAATTTTAAGGGCTGGTAATTTTGATATTGTCGAATATGTATATAAAATTATCTAATTGCGGTAAACTTTCTCTTCCCTATTTTTTTTTTTTTTTTTGGCTTTGGGGGATTTAGGATTGTTTGTTCTAAAATCTTTCATTACCACAGCATGACCTTCCCTCCCCCACTGTCAGATGAGCAAGCATGTTTAGATGGAAGTGGTGGGACCTCACAAACACGACAGAAAACATTTGATTGGGATCTTCTACTAGTAATGTACTGTAAGAAGTGAGACCAGTTACTAGAATTTTGCTACTTATTGGTAAATAGCAATATCAGGAGAACAAAAGTCAACTGATATAAACTGTCTCTGTACTTTCATGAAAGCAGCTCTCAAGCACAATAAGCTCTCAAGAATGTTTGGGATAATAAATTGGACATCAGGCATGATTCCTGAGTGTCCCTGATTAAAGATTTTGTGGAAAAGAATTCAAAGATGAGGAAGAAAGAGCATATTTTCTGTAGAGGATGCTTTCCTTAGGACTCTCCTTATCTGAGCCCCCTGTCCATCAGTCTTATGAGTGGTCAGTACCAGAAAGAATCCCTTATACTTATTTCATTGTTTCTAAGTCAAGTGGAGAATACACAGAGCATTTTCTGGTACTTATTAAATGCTAAATAATAACAACATGCTGTTAAATTGCAGCGCAAGGGTACTACAGAACCTGTAATATATAATTTCAGCAAAGAATTTTCCTTTGAGAATATGTTCAGCTAATTTAAAGCATAATTTCATTAACATAACCATCTCTGCACACACAGCAGAGTGGAATTCATAAAACTTTACTAGTACTTTGGTTTATAGGATTGCAGTGAAAATTGCTGGGTTTGGTAAATTTGTACTACCTTCCTTTTCCTATCAGATAGGAGATGCAGATTTTGACATTCTGGGTTCTCTGTCCTTCAGGTTCGTCCTTTTTCTGGTTGAGAGGCAGAGCCCCCCCCTCCCCCGCCCTTTGTCTGATTCTCTTCCTGCAGCCCTCCTGGAGTTCCCCTGACAGCAACATCAAAGTCATTTATGGCTGGAAGCTGGTGGCCAGCCATATGGAATTACAGCCCAGGCTCTCGCGGATTACAGAGTGTAGCACATGAACAAAATGACAGTGCCATGGCACAGAGGAAAGGCTGGTAAAGCCTCCAGTTTTGAATGGAAAATATGACTCTTTGTATATTTATACACAGGCTCCTCATAAACAACCTGAATGTTTCACCAACATCCCAATGAAGCAAGGGATGGGTTGCGTTAAAAATAGCTTCAGAATGCTTCTCTTTTAAGTAAATTACCCTCCCTGTCCTATCTTCTCCGGATGTTTACTTTAACATGTTTCCCTACATATTTCAGAATTATAAGAAATGCTTACCAACAGATAGCATAACTTAAGCCATACAAGAAAATGGCTCACATAGCAGAATTCCCCTACCTAGTAGATTATTATTGCCACAAAATCCAGCCACATTTTACCCATCCTGAATCTAGCTATTTAGCAGTGATTCTATCCAGATCTCTATTTCCTCCTCTCCCATTCACTTCTCAACCTCCTACAATCTGGCTTTTATCTCCCGCACTCTACAGAACCTGTTGAAACTTCGCACCTCTAGGGTGATACACTTTTCTGCACATCCTGGAAAAACATGGCAATAGATCCATTTGCCCAAGCTTGACCTCAGAGTAGCTTGTGGATTCCTCCTCTCTCTTAGATAGCTATATCCGGTTTCCAAGTCTTGATGATCCTGCCTCCTAAATCTCTTTTGTCTTTTTCCCATCAATTCCCTCCTTACTACTTACTGCCTTAGTGTTACTCTTAGTTTCTTTACCAGAACTGACAAAGATCTCCCACCTGCTTTTTTTGCCTTTAATTTTGTCCTTCCCTGTATTCCATCTTTTACACCTGCAAGCAGATTATCTTTATACAATGAAAATCAATTCATGTCACTCCTTGTTTGAACATCTTCAATTCTTCCCTGTTACAAATAGAATCACGTTTCAAGAGCCTTCGTAACCTGGCCAAACTTGCTTTACATCAGTTCCATAGCCCTTAGCATGTCCTCCACTCCTTCTTCCCTGCCCCTGTACTCCAGCCACTGGTTTCCTGCAGTTCCAAAATACGCCATGGTTTTACATACCTTTGTCTGTATTGCTTCTTCTGTTTCCAGTGTTTTTTCCTACCTTGTCCAATAGAAAAACTTAACCCATCTTTCAAGATCCAGCTCAAATGTCACCTGTAAATGTCTCTGTAAAGATCTTAACCCTATCTCCCCTAGGCAAAGTTAGTGACCCTTTTTCGTGCAACTACATTTTATATGTCCCTTTGTAACAGCACTATCCTGTCAATGTTGCCTGTATATCTGTCCCCGCATCGTGCAAGAAATTATCTAAGGGCTTCGACTGTTTCCTGTTTATCTCTTTATATTCCCAGTGACTAACAATGTTTTAGACACATACCACAGATTTCTACAAGCCTGGTGAGTGAATGAGTGGATGCCTAACTCATTGCAAGAAATAAATACAATAAAATCCTTATCGTTTAAAATTTTTATCTGAGATTCACATTTCCATAGTGAAAATTACTTTTTCCTCTCTCACCCGAGAGAACAAAGATAACGTACAGACTGAGCAGACACTGAACAAGAGAAAAAGTTAGAAATAAATACAGCATCGCTGTTTTTTTTTTTTTTTTTAATTTTCTGAACCGTCTTTCTTCAGGCATAAAAAGGTGGTTACAAATTTCCCGCGGTGATAAAGGGAGCATTAACATTTTTATCAACGAAAGATAACAAAAACGGAGTGAAAAGTACAGAAGCAAAGTAGCCCATTGTTAAGTTAAAGAGTTTCATCTAGGATGTCTGGGAGACATTCAATGAATCTAGGAATGAATTTGTTTTTAATTTAAAAAGAATGCACCATTTACAAATGACCAATTAAATGGTTCTTCACCTTTTGTTTCATATTAAAAAGGATTTGTTACAGATTGACAAAGGCAGGTCTTTGGCACTTCAATCAACTGCTCTTCCTCCTCTTCCATTATTTACATCCAAACATCCCCCCTACCCCAACACCAAAGAAATGTTTCCTATTAGACAGCCTGGTGCATTTTCTTTCCTCCTCTTTTCTAAGCCCTTGCTCATTGTTCAAGCCCCACGTGAAATATCACATTCTCTGCGAAGACTCTCCTGATCCTCTCAGAATACATACTGAGCATAGGCCCTTAGCACACTATACACCTTTATTGTATACTTACACCACTTTGTCATATTACTTGTAACAGACTTTGCTCACCATTAGATTCTCAGTCTATATACGTTGTAAGTGCTTAATAAATATTTATTTATTGAAAGGTGTTATATTTGTTGAATTGATGAAAAGATACCTGTGGGTGATGGAAAGAATCAATGCTGTTAGATTGCATTCCCCAAAACAGACTCTGAGATAAAGATTTGAATGTAAGGAGTTCATTTGAGAGGTGATCCCAAGAAGACAAGGAGGGAGGAAAACCAATGGTGGATGCATTTATGGGTGTATTATCATACTGGGAAAGAAGGCCACCATCCCTCCGAGGACCTTCTGAAAGACAGTGCATGACATAACTCAGCTTTGTTCTCCTGATGGGTGAGGAGTGAAGAAGCTAGTATATTTATGTAATCAGCTTTTGCTCCTCATTATTTGGGGGCTGCTCCAGGGGGCATAAATATCCCTCTTCCTAGCATCTCCAGCCTACTTTTTTTGGCAATGCCCTGACTTTCAGTGGAAGCCCTTGTAGAGGGCTTAGAGAGAGGCACAGCTGTGGAGGTAGGGTACAGTTGGCATGCATAGGTATGTCTATTCGAGTGGCAGTGACATCTGGAGTATACTGAGGAGGTGTGAATGAGTCACCAACAATGTCTTCTACAGTGAGTTACTCATGTTTTTTCTTAAATTTTATTTTTTAAAAAAATGTATGTTACAAAATTATCAAACACTTTTGTATGGTTCTAAATCTTACATAATTCTCTACTCCTAAGTAACAGGATCTACCTCTAAGGAATAGTAATAATATCTGTATAATCACAGGGAACTACAAGAAATCAATCTGCTATAGGAACACATGACATCTAATCTTCGTAGAGATGCTTGGGCCACCTTTCCAAACCACATCCCCTGACTTAGAATTACTCATTTGCTTGATTATCTTAGTCTATGTTTGCAAAATGTTTTAGAGTATCAATGTATAGTTTTGATAATTTTTAATTTTTTTATATACTAAACATCTGTACTATACCACTTCTTTGTAATGGATCAGTTGCTAAATCAAACATTAACTCTCTCAAGCAATACATTGGTATTCCATCTACACATTAGACTTATTTAAGTGTCCCAGGGTCAAATGAGTTTGGGACGTTCTGACCTAAAGTCAAGTCCTAAGTAAAAGGTTTTGATGGCTTCCCTTTGACTGTTGAATTAAGAACATTTTACCAATCCACTAATGACACCCCACAAATTAGCTCCGACACTTTCCACTTTTCCTCCAAACTGAGTCACTTGCCTCTCCCTCCACATAGCCTACTCACCTAGCTGCACCCATGCTCAGTGTTCTTCCTCCTAACCTGAGCTCTCTTTTTTCCCATCCAATGGCTGCCTACTAAACCATGCTTAGCTTTAAAGGTCCATTTTAAATTCCTTAAGTTTTCATTTTTCATTGTGTTTACAAAGTGATACCCTCATTCTCCTGCCTGTAAACCCCTTGCCTGCATGAGTACTCCACTCTAGCCTAAAGTCTTTCTGTTAGATTTTGAAAGTTCCCTTGAAGGCAGGAACTCTGACTTTCTCATTTTTGAATCCTGGACTACCTTAGCAGAGTGCCTGGCACATAATTAATACTCCAAAATTAAATGTTTGTGTAATTAAATTTTTTAAGTTTATTTTTTAAAATTTACATTTAGTAAAATATACTTTTTTAAAAAAAGTGCAGTGCTGTTAGTTTTGACAAATGCACAGAGTTATATAACCATCATCACAACTGAGATGTAGAACAATTATATCACCCTTCAAAAATTCCTTCATGCTGCCCATTTGTCCTCAAATCATGTACTCACTTAAGGCCCCTGACAACTGTTGATCTATTTTCCATTACTGTAGTTTCACCTTTTCCAGAATGTCATAAATAGAATCATGCAGTATATAGCCTTTGATTCGGCTCCTTTCACTCAATGTAATGCTTTGGAGATTCATCTATTTCATTGCATGTATCAGCAGTATGTTCTGCTGTATCGCTGAGCAGTGTAAATGTGGACATACCACACTTACCCATTGTAGGACATAAGCCTTCATTTCTCTAGGGTTAAAGCCTAGTAGTAGGATTGCTAGGCTATATGGTTATTGTAATAACCCCCCAAAACTGTTTTACAAAGTGATTGTACTATTTTGCATTCTAATAAGCAACATTTGAGAATTCTAGCTTCCCTGTATCCTCAACACTTGATATTGACAGTTAAAAAACAAAAACAAAAAAAACTTTTAGCTATTGGATAAATATTGGTATCTCATGTGGTTGTAATTTTCATTTTTCTAGTGAAAAATGATGTTGTGCATCTCTTCATGGGCTTTTTTTTTTTTCTTTTGCCATTTGTTCATCTTCTTTGGTGAAGTGCAAACTGGCTACTTTTAACTGGCTTTAACTAGTTGTTTTTATCATCTCTCTCTCTATATATATCTATAGAGAGAGAGATATGATAATGTATACGATTTTCAAATATTTTTTCAAGTCCATAACTTATTTTCTAATTCTGTGAATAGTCTTTCATAAAGCAAAAGTTTTTAAAGTTTTGATGAGGTCTATCATTTTTCTTTTACTGCTCATATTTTTGGTGTTATACCTAAGAACTCTATTTCAAGGTCACAAAGTTTTTTAGTCTGTGTTTTCTTCTCAAAGTTTTATAGTTTCACATCAATAAGCTTACATTTAAGTCTATGTTTTATTCTGATACATTTTAAATTAATTTTTGTATAAGGTATGAGGTATGTTGGAGTGAAATGAATGACTTAGGCAGACAATTTGCCTTTACCTTAGAACACCTTGCTTCAGGTTCACCCACTGCAAGCCTAAAGATGCTCCAGTTTCTTACATCAAATTTACAATTCTAGTGAGAATCTTTGAAGCTAGACAAATTTAAAGTAAAAAGTCTCAATTTTTATCAGATAAGCTAACTGTAAGGAATGTTAATAAAGAATAAATAGCACAGATACTGAAATATCTAGCCTTGCACTGACAAATGAATACTGGTTGGCAAAATCAACATATAGTATATATGTTTATATTTATAAATCCATTCATTTATACATGCATATCTATAGATTCTGAAATATTTGAGTTATTGCCTCTCCCTAGAACTTTAAGCCATAATTGTACTTATTCAGAAATTTCAGCTACCATTTTCCCAGAGGCAGGAGGTTTTGGTTAGTGGCTTTAGAGTTTGTCACAAGCTGTCACATTATTCAATTTACAGAATGTTCTACATTTGGGTAGACCAAAGATGCATTTTCCATTACATCACTTAGAAAGGAATAGGTCTTTCCATAAGCATACTTAGATGACTTATCCTAACTTTCACATTTTTTAATGGCACTTTTGCTGGCAACCAGCACATCGCTTTGGGCACTGCTGGCAATGTTAAGAAGCTTGAGTGCATTTGCTTTGCCCCAAATCAGCCAGAATGGCAGTGTGGCTTCTCTGTTGAGCCCACTGCATTTGAGGCCTGAGGAATCCTCATTTCCCCATCACCATGAGACCCTCACACAAAATTGGGAGCATTTTAAATTTTTTGAATTCAGGATTAATGACTTTCTCACTGTTGTCAATTCTTTAATATTTTGGGGTTCACTTAATATAACACTATTGGGCTTTAGCCTAAAATATCTTTATAATAAAAAAGCAGTTATTTAGGCCAGAATTCACCAAAACAAATAAATACCAACCAAACAAAAAAACACACAATACTTATTCTGGAAGATCAAATTATTCATTCTACCTCTTTACTCCCTTGCAATGAGATTATACATTTGCACCTCTTCTTGCAGGTCGACATTGTCCCTCCACAGGACAATGGGATAGTTGGGGGAGTTTACTCTTCCTCCCGCCCCCCCATAAAGTCCACTCTATTGACAATGGGCTTGGTCAATAGAATTTGGTAGAAATGACATGAGCATAGGCTTTATGTATACTTACGTGGTTTGGCTTGCCTTATTGCACTCCTGTGATCACCATAAGAAGAATATGGCCCATCTAACTTCTATCCCTTTAGTTTTGACCCAGAATGAAACACATAGAGCTAATTTAAACCTGATCGGCAACCTGAACCTAAACTAGCCAACTTGCAGCCCAAAACAGAGCTGCCCTGGCCAATCCACAGACTATTGAGTAAGAAAAATAAAATGTTTGTTATTTGTAAGCCACTTAATTTTTGTTACATAGTATTATTACAGCCATAGCTGACTAAGATACCTACCCATCTCTAGTCATGTTTCCCATGGACAGTAAAGTCAGTATGAATTCCAGCACAAATTGTTATTTGCTAGGATAAACAAGTGCATATTTGCAGCCATGAATCAGACCACTTATCATCCTCTCATGGATTTTTCTTCAGTCCAGCCTGTTCAAGAATCTGCTTTGAGCAGATTTTCTGAGTATCATTTTAGCAGGATCAGTCTGTTTAAAAATAGAATGCAAAAGCCATTATTTCTTAATTATCCCCAAAAGTGTTAGATCCCAACAACTGAAGCCTCTATCAAGTTTTTATGATTTATAAATGAGTGAAGGCCCAGGTTCCAACTTGTAGGAGCCAAATTTCTCAACAACAGAAAAAGCCATTAAAATTCAGTCTTTTCCCAAGAATATTTACAGACTCTGATCATTAGCAGTTGTTAAAGTGTCCATTGCAATGCTCAGTGAGTATCAACATGGAATGACAAGCTGTCCCTTTTTTTACCTTTATTCTCAAATAGACATAATTTCTGACATTCCTTGCTTCATGAATATAGGTACATATTGCAGTTATATTATTGGGGTGGTCAAACCTCACAAGTATATTTTCTGACACCTGGATTAGCTAGATAGTTTTAATTAAAATCTTTTATCACAGTGTGCTATTTCAAAATCTAAGGATATAGGTTGATATTCCTTTACCAAGCATGTCTCAGAATACGATGCCATCATCTTATCAACATAAAGTTCCTATATCACCTTCAGTCCCAGATTTGTATCTTTACAATATGATTAAATAATCTCCATAGTTTTAATGCATCATATGACATCTTGAATTTTTAAAACTAATCACTAAGTACATTAAAGTCATACTTAACCTTACAAAACGTGTTGGCTCAGTTCATTTTCTTGAAGCTTGTCTCCCCTTTCTTTGCCTTGACTTTTTCTATTTCTCTTCTCACCATTCCCTTCTCCTTTGAATCAGAGTGTTTCTCCTCTTACTAGCCAAACACAGACAGATTGGACAAGGCTTAATTGCATAAGAGATGTTTAACCTACAAGAACAAACACTAAAGGGGACATTATAGTTGTCTTTTAATACTTGGTGGCTTTCATGTAGAGAAAGAAGTATACTTGTCCTGTGTTTCCATGGAAAGAATAGAGCTAGAAAAATAAAAACAAGTCATAAGAAGGAAATTTGGGCTTAATTAAAAAGCTTTCAAGCAATCGGTAATGTCCAGTAATAGAACAGAAAGCAACGAGCTACTTGTCAGTGGATATGTTCAAGCTTCTCAGGCATAATAGAGACATAATTCCTATATCTCTGAGTACCTCCTAACTCTAAAATATGATGACTTGATTTGCTTGATTATCTATAGTTAATCAGTATGAGTGTTTGTAATGTGTGGGACAACATGGGCCATAACATTGTTATGATTCTATGATTAAATGGAAAAGACAAGCAAAATTTGTAGTCTTGAATATAGTACGTTCGTCTGAATTATATCCTTGCTTTTGTGGACTCTAAATTAGAGGATAATACCTACAATAAGAAGCAATTTATCTCCTTGCATTCTGCTGGTTAGTTTTTCTTGTTCCCATAGCCTGATCTCTATGGTTTAGAAACATAAATAAATGTATATCTTTATGGCTGAGATCATGTTAATTTACTACCTCCCATAGTAGTTCTGAGAGGAACTTATTACTCTCTTTTCTATTTTCTGACCACAACTTTTGAATTACATTTCTTTTAATCTGGTTATATTAATATATAGAGTATAGTAGATAAATGCTTTCTATGTAGGCTTATTAAATCAGGCATATAATTCAAAGGGTACAAAAATGGTATAGAGTGAAAATTTTCTCTTCTCTCAAAAAAGAAACAAAGGTCAGATGTTTCAAAATATATTTAAGATTTAGCTTGACCATCAAGATGATTTGGTTTGAGATTTGGGATTATTTTCCTCTACCTTCAGACAACCTTAAGAAAGTGATCATTAATAATGAACTATCTCAGTGTTTGAAAGAAAGCGTCCTTCCTGAAGAATATTCTTTTTTTAGTAAAGAATTCTAGGTTAGCAGTTATTAGTTATATACCTTTGCAGCACATAAAAGACATCAATTCACTGGTATCTAGCATTCATTATTGCTGTTGTGAAGTTGGCTATCAATCTAATTATGACTCATTTAAAGATAATCTCTTTTCCTCTAACTATTTTTAAGATGTTTCTTTGTCTTTGGTTTTCTGTAGTTTCCCTCTAATGCACTCAGGTGTAAATTTCCTTTATTTATCTTGCTTTCGATTTATTATGCTCCTTAAATTGGAGCATGAAACTTAGATTTATGGTTTTCATCAGTTCTGAAAAATTCTCATTCATCAGTCTTCAGATATTGCTTCTTAACCTCCCTCTCCCCTTTTTCTTCTTCTTTAATCCAATTAAACATCATAGAATTCCTTATTACATATACTCTATGCCCCTTATCTTTGCTTCTATATTTCTAGTGTTTTTTTTTCTGTTATGCTTCCTTTTTTATATATTTGACCTATTTTTAAATTCTCTAAGTCTGTCTTCAGATGCTATTAAACTTATCCATTGCGATCTCATTTTGGTTATTGTATTTTTCAGTTCTAGAATTTTTATTTGATTTTTTTTCAAACATTTTAAGGTCTTTGTATGGTTTACAATTCCATGCTGTAATTTTCAGCTTTTTTTTTTTTTTTAGCTCATTGAATATATTAAACATAGGGTTTTTTTGTAGTCTGCCTCTAGTAATTCTAATATCTTGAGTCCTACATTCTACTCATTCACTTTATGTTATATTATACACATAATATTACTGAGTTTTCTTACTCATAATTTTGATATGTATACAATATTC
The DNA here is from genome assembly GCA_003508835.1 of Eonycteris spelaea. Taxonomy (NCBI): domain Eukaryota; kingdom Metazoa; phylum Chordata; class Mammalia; order Chiroptera; family Pteropodidae; genus Eonycteris; species Eonycteris spelaea. The sequence goes on from PUFA01000069.1 coordinate 4,647,066, forward strand.
TATTGATCAAAGGCATGATAGTTTCCTCATCTAAAGGATGATAATATTCCTACCTCTTGGGGTAGCTGCCCAGCTCACAGTTAAGCTTCCCTACAGTGGACCTTAAGTAATTATTTCTTTCCCCCGTATCTTTGCAATGATTATGACTTTAGACATAATGTTTGTGTGTAGATGGGGTCTGAAAGAAAACACGGGAAAATGAAATAAGTTGATAGAGTATTGAGATTATGCGTAGTTAAATGTTGTTATTTATATTGAAATGTTTTTGTGCAATAAACAAATCATAAAAATAAAAATGAAGTTTTCTTAAAGCTAAAATGGTAATAGCTAATACTGTAACAAGCATTTGCTATGTACCATTCCCTGATCTAAGCTCATTTAGTTATCCTAGCAACCTACTTTGAAAGGTACAGTTATTATTCCTATTTTATAGATGTGACATTTGAGACACAAAAGAGTGAAATAACTTGTCCACTGTCACACAATTAGTAAAGGACATGGCCAGAACTATAGCACAAGCAGTTTGACTTTCTTAACCATTGCTTAATGAAATAAAAATCAGGGAAAAAAATAAAACAAGAGTATCAAGAACTATAACCTCACTAATCTTATCACTTCTTTTTGACATCCCAGCACCATCTACACTAACCTTAAAGGATGAAGAAAACAAAGATGGGAAAGGAAAAGAAAGATGTACTGTGGATGTGTAATAAACAACTCTAAGATTGGGTAGAGTGAGCTTGTCTCTACTTCACAGTGTCTGGAGCCTGGGCTAGAAGACTTAAAGCTGAGTATAGGAAGCATGTAGTCATCTTAAAGCTCCTTCACTCTCCTTCACTCATATGTCTGAATACTGATGAGGACCATTAGCTGGGAGTCTCAGTAACTCTCCATGAGGGTTTTTCCATGAAGCTTTACCTCATGCTAGTTTGAACATCTTCACAGTCTGTTACCTAGCTTCCTCCAGAGTTAGCACCTTCAGTGCGAGAGGAAAAAGGGGTGGGGAGTAGGGGAAACTCTTATGATCTAGCTGGAAGTCATAGGGCATCTTTTATATCATACTCTGTTGGTTGAAGCAGTCATGAGCCCCCACCTAGGCTCAAGGGCCAAGGGACCCGCCTCATTTCTTGATCATCTGGAACACACTAATCTTTGCAAGGAATTGCACAACATATTAATGGCTCCTGAAAATAATGCTTACCATGCGACTTGGAAAATCAGGATAAAATTTATTTCAAATAAAATGACCAGTGCAAGTTTAAAAAAAGGAACTCACAAAACTGGCTTTTTTGAGAGAAAACAGAAATCCTTTTGGCCTGAGTGACTTCTTCAAATTTACTTCTAGTTATGGGCTTATTTATAGAGACAAACAACCAAACAGAGTCTCATAGACTTTTCCTTAACTTAGTAGAGCAATGGCATCCCAATCCCTTTTTCATTCCCTGACCACCTAAGAATCTATATGCTCAAATAGACTCTGAGTTTCTAGTCAAGATGGTAGAGTAGGTAAACACTATGCTTTCTTCCTCTTATGACCACATCAAAATTACAATTAAATTACAGAACAAGCATCATTGAGAATTACCTAAAGTCTAGCTAAACAGAAGTCCTATAACTATGGACATACCGAAGAAGCCTCCTTGAGACTGGGAGGATGGGCAGAGATGCAAAATGGGCTGTTTCCACACCCACACGTGGCAGTGAAAAATTAGGAGAGATATCTCAGCTTTGGAGGTCCCTCCTGAGAAGTGAGTGGTCCCGGCCCAGAGAGATGTCTCTGTAATTTCTGTCTGTGAAAACAGTGGAGATGGTGGCTGAGGAAGAATGAGGGCTACTGGAGTCCAAGACATTCCCCTTAAAGAGCCTGTGTACAGACTTAGCTGCTGACAAACTCACTTGCTCTGAGCTCCAGCATTGGTGCAACAGCAGAAAAGGCATCAGGGACACACAAAGAGGGGCAGCTTTCTCCAAGATAGAAGTACTGTCAGAAGCCATTGCTCCTTTTGTTGAGCCTTCTACCTAACCCAACATGCAGAAGTGGCCAGGAGCCATGTACATCTAAGTCTTCATCAACTTGGCTAACACCATTTGCCCAGCCCTGGTGATTCCCTGAGATCCTGTCTTACTCAACTTGCAGGTCTAACCAAGCTGCTTCCAGGGGCTTTTCTATAAAAATGGCCTACCTTGGCTCATGTTGTGGACTTTCCTAAAATCTCTCAAAGGTTCTCAGACTCCAAACTGGGCTTGGAGTACCCATACCTCTTACTAAGCATCCCCAGTGAACACTTTTTAAGTTATATAAATGTCTAATCACTATGTTATAAACCTGAAACTAATGTAATAGTCTGTGTCAACTGGAATTGAAAAATTAAAAAAACTTATTTTTTAAAAAAATAGATTGTAAGACCAGATTGTAAACGTTTGAAATCAGCGTCTGAACCTTGAATTCCCTTGCAATCCTGAGTGTTCAGCATATTGTCATGCATATGGTAGGTCCTCAGATATCGTTAATTTGGTCATAGTTCAGCTTGACTAATGTGGCAGAAGATAAATATTTGACAATACCCCTACGTAATAGTTCTGATATTCAGAAGCAGAATTTCTAAGATCTTGAGCTATAGGAAAAATATATGAAGTATAGGGAAATTCCCTTATCACCACACAAATAGTGAAATACTCTCTGGGAAAGCGGACTCTCATTAGGCTCTTCCTAATTAGTTGAAAATTTATTTCAGCTGTACTGAGAGCCCTCGCACTGAACATTCTTCCTGGATTATTTCAGCCACTCTTATAGCTTCATCTACCTCCTAAAAGTGGATGATTCTCAAATCAGTTTCCAACTCCTATTCCTTTCATGGTCTCTACACCAACCATTACAAGTCTTTATTGGAAATCTTCACTCGAGTGTTCAGTAGCTGGCTCAAAGTTAATACGCTCAAAGCTAAATTTCAAAACTGCTCTTCCTCATACTCCAAATATTATCTTTTAATCTTATCCTCCCTGCTGGGCCTTAGCAAGAAACCTTGGCACCGTTCTTGACATTTCCTTCAACTTTACCCTCCAGGGATATGAACCGTCCCTATATCCATCTCATTTGTCTTCTTTTTTTTATTTTTAACATTTTTGAGATTTAATTTAAATTTTGTGAAATGCACCCACTTTAAGTACGTTCTTCAGTGTGACTTATAAATGTATATAGTTGTGCAACCATTGTCACAATTCAGTTTTAAAACCATCCGACTATAACAAAAAGTTCCCTTGTGCCTCTTTGCACTGCCCCTGGCCTTGAGCAACCACTTATCTGTCTCTACAGTTTTACCTTTTCTAGGAATTTCATATAAATGTGATCATACAATATGAAGTCCTTTGTATCTGGCTTTTTGTACTTACTATGATATTTTTGAGATGTATCCATGTTGTTGCATGTATTGATAATTCATTTCTTTTTGTAATTGATAGTATTTGATAGTATTCCATTGGACTATACTGCATGTTTATCTTTGGACATTTGGGTTGTTACTGACTATTATGACTAATATTGTTATAATATTTTCATGTAAGGCTTTGTGTGGACATAGTTTTTTTTGTTTCTTTTGAGTAGATGCTTAGGACTGGAATTGCTAGTTTATATGGTAAATGTATATTTAACTTTTTAAGAAACTACTAAACTATTTTACAGACTAGAGTTTCCATTTTACATTCCTATTAGCAATGTATTAAAGTTACAGATTTTTCAAATCCTCATCAACACTTGCTACTGTCTACCTTTTAATAGTAACCATTCTAATAGGAGTAGCAGGGTATTATTATAATTTAATTTGTATTTATTTTCATGAAATTTGTCATCCATTTATCTTCTTTGGTGAGGTATCTATTAATACCTTTTTATCTTTTTTATTGAGTCATTTGTATCTTATTATAGAGTTGTATAAGTTCTTTATATTTTCTAGATACAAATCCTTTATCAGGTAGATGTGTTGCCAATATTTTCACACAGTCTGTGACTTGCCTTTTGATTTTCTTAATAGTGTCTTAGCCAATATTTTTAACTTTTTATCTCTTTTGAATCTGGCTCATACCTCCTTTCCCACAGCCACTTTCTTAAATTCAGTCTTTCCCCCCACCCCCCATTCTTGGCTGAATGTTTTTAGTAGCCTACTGATTAGTCTCTTTATCTCTACATCTCATTTTTCTGATATGCTTTTGGCTTTCAGGATTATACACAAGCTTCTTAACGTGCTATGTGACAGCTAGGGAAGAGTACCCCTCAGATCTCCCAAAGAATCTACTGCAGAGAGCGTAGCTGACAGAGAGTCTCCAGATACCACAGCTGTGGATCTACCACAGCACTCACACCAAGGCCACTCTTGCTCTAGATTGCCCCTAGACAATGACTGCGCATGTTGGTGGTACCAGAGCTGAGCCATCCTGCACAAGGAAAGACTCTTCTAACATGCAACCTTTGCTTAGGATCTCCTAATCAGCCTTGCTAAGGCTTTCTCAGGACTTTGCTGCGGCCTGAAGTTTTCCAACCCAATCTCTCCTTCTTTTTCCTTTCACAGGTATCAAACCTACAGTGCAAATCTGAGGGCTCTCTTAGCCTTCTCCTGTTTCATTTTCTTTTATTCTCATAAGTATTTTACCCCCAAATCTCTTGCATGTCTAATCACATTCTGGCATCTGCTTCTCAGAGGACCCAAAATGACACAAGAGGTAAGGATATTCTTGATCCAGCCTCACTACAATCTTGCTGACTCTTCATGAACTGTGTCCTCTGTTTTCAAGTATCATGACTATGGAGGGAACAAGAGTTTTCCCTGCATCATCTAAGATTTCTCGAGCTTTATTGCTCCACCTTCTAAGGCAGCATAAGAAAAATCAATCTGCACTCTTACGGAGTCTATAACAATGTCTTGAAGAAAACTTTATGAGTAGGAAGGGCAGGAACTCTGAGGGAAATTCAACTGTTGCCTCTATCTACACTCCCATGTTTTGAGTTATGGGTGTTGGGGGGAGAAAGACCAAAAAAATTAATTTTTTTTTGCATGGGAGTTGTTTTCCCTGTGCCCATAAATAGATTCTTCTTTTATGGAAATGATGCTTCTGAGTGTTCAAACGTGCTCTTAGAGGGGTTTCTTCAGTAGTAAGAGACAACAGAGGGAAGTGAAATGTTTATCATTATAAAAACCTCATGGGACTATTAAAAAATTACAGGGATCTGGGTTTCAACACAGACCTTCTAGGCTAGGTTTGATAGAGAAAGGCACTGTGAAGAACATTTTTAATAAGTGCCCCAAGTAGTTCTTTAGGAGAAACACTGGCAGAGTGGTTAAGAACCACTAAGTACTAAAGTCAGAGTGATTCAGTTTGATTTTCAATTCTGAATTTGCTGGCTGTGTAATCTTGAACAAGTTCCTTAACATTTCTGTGCCTTATTTTTTTACCTGTAAAAATAAGATAATACTATTAATCAATAGAATTAATTAATTTCCCCATAGGGCTATGAGCTCTCAGAATTCATGGTTATAAATATGTAGGACAGTGTCTATCATGTAGAAATTGTTCATTAAAGTTCAACTATTTTTATTGTTGTTATTGTTATCACATCATCATCATCATCATCATCATCATCGTCATTCTTATTAGTGACAGATTGAATTCAACAAAGATCATTACGACTTTCAGGTATTATGCCAGATCCAGTATGGAAAGAGTATGTTTGTGAGGGGTAGAGTTAGGATATAGAAGTGGGCAAGATACACCATATGCTCATAGCTAGATGAGTTTTTCCTTGTCCATCCACATTCTTTTATATAATCTCCATCACTAGGGTATGCATCTGGCACCTATCTGCCAGGAATAGGAGTGAGATTTGTGCTTGGTATAGAGACAAGCTAACAGCCTTTGATCTGAGCTTTAGAGAGGCTCTGTTATGTACAGGAAAGAGTCTGAGTCATCTCAGAATTCAAATCTCAGAGTATTTCATTAGAAAAGTGAATGAACTTAAGCAAATTATTTAAGCTCTCTGAACTTATATTTCTTAATTTTTGAATGTTTTCTAGCTCTCTGGGCTATCGTGAGGCTTAACTGAAATGATGTATGTATACGCCCTGGCATGTGGCAGGGGCTGAAGAGTGGATGTTCCACCTTGTTTCATTGGTACTATTTTAAGATATCCACAGAACCTGGATAAGATCAGCTATCTTTGTGAGGTTAGAGCTAGCTGCAAGACCTAAAAGGCTCCCCCAAACTGCCAAACCTGTAACTCAGATGACCCGTCTTCACTTTGGATGCCTCCATGGTGCACGGAACTTTTTACTCCTTATTCTTGTACTGCCTTGTCACTTGCTCCTACAGTCTGGGAGCAGTATTGCTATTCCAGGGTTGTTTTAAAAATCAGTTCAACAAACCCAATTCTTTCCCCAAATGTTGGCTTTGGTTCATCAACATGACTTAAAATTCTTGCCTCTGCCTTGATGTTGAGCACACATGGCCTCTATAAACATGTCTTCGAAGTGTTTCCAAAGTTTCCAAACTGAGCCTTAGAACAGGACGGTAAGTAATATCGCAAAGCAGCAGTCATTGGTAAAACAATCCTTTTAAACAGGCTAATATGTTTTAGACATTGATGTGTCCAAATTTCAGAGGAATGTATAAAGTAGTTGGTGTAAATTTTATTTTTTAAAACTTAGAACATTTCATAAAATAGTTGCCAAAATGGTGCCTAGTTTAGAATGTTTTTTTCCATTTTGATTTGCAAGGATTTGCTATGAGTGAAGGTTATAACAGAGTTGCAAATCAGAATTTACTTCTTCTAGATTTCTAGCTTAAAGAGGAAGTTAGTCCCCCCCCCCAGAATGGATTGGCTAGTACTCGAAAGCTCTGTGAGGTGAAGGGCCCGATTATGCAAAGATAGTAACAATCAATTTATAATATTTTTGCTGTTTCAAGAGTGATGGTGAACTCCTGAAAGTTAATAAAACATAGAAATAGAGCCTTAGCAAAAACTTTTTGGCTCTGAGAATGAAAATGCAAAGATATTCTAAAAATTTGCTGGATAAGCAACTCACGTACAAAGGTGAAACAAATCATACAAATTATATAATTGATTTATTTAAACATGACTCTATATACTTCAGGGAAAAAAACGATTTCTGGAGGAATAGAATGGAATTCTGGTTGTGGTTGCCAAGACATCCCTTGAAGAAAAATTGCACCTCTTAGATAAAACTAGGATGGAATAACACCCATCAGAGTGGAATGCTAATTCCTAGGATGCTCAGCCACAGCTGATCCTTATGTCCTTTGTACAAAAGAAGATATTACACATGGGTTGATAGGAATAACCTTTTTTCCTTTGATAAAATGCAGCAAGTATGTGTAATCTACCAAAAAAGTTTTAAGAAATGCCAGTGGATGAGGTCTAGTGCCACAACTAGTTGGCAGCAGGCAAGGCCTTCTCTTATCCTATGTGAGTTGGCAGCTGTTTAAGAGAGTCTTTCCCATTTTAAGAGATTTAAAACACAGCTCCAAATGTGGCCTGGGAGAGACCATAGCTCTTGGCTTGTGTTTTAGTCATTTATTGTTGCATAACAAATTATCCCAAAACAGTGGCTTAAGACAGTGAGCATTTATTATTTTTCATAATTCTGACTCATTTGAGCAGTTTCCTTCTTCATGTGGTATTAGCTGGGGACACTCAGTAGCATTCAACTGGTAGCTGGGCTAGAGGGTCTAGGAAGACTATGCTCCAGGTCTGCTGACTTGGTGCTTCTGTTTATTGTCTTTCCATGAGATTAGCTTGGGCTTCCTTACAGCATGGTGGTCTCAGAGTAGTTCAGCTTCTTATGTAGCAGCTAGTTTCACTAGTCTCAGAAGTTACTACTCATCACTCTGTCCCACTTTATTGGTTAAAACGACACAGCCCAGATTCAAAGGGAAGAGAAACAGATCTCTCATCTTGATGAATAGTAGGCACATACAAAGAGGAAAAGAACTGATAGCAGCCCTCTTTGAAGAGTCTCTAACACAATTAGAGAAGATAAGGCTGGCAGTGGATGGCTTTGGGAAGTGGGTGAAATCAGGCTAAGTAGTGGAGGGCCCTATCTGGAGGCAATGCCCATGTGTGCTGTTTGTTAAAGCTTAAATAGTTTGACACCAAACTTCAGGTAGAAGTTCAGAGATAGTACAATGAAAAGTTGATCCTGAAGACTCTCAGGGGATAGGAGAAAAGGGGGCTAGGAAAATTATGCTATCATTAATTGGACTTCCCATGATATCATAGATTTATTTAAAAAGTTAAATGTGTATACAAAAACATGACCTTTTTGCATCATCTTTACATCACCAATGACTCTGCGCGCTTGTGGTTTTAGGTAAAGAGCAGGGAGACAAGTGGCCCAGAAATGATGGGATCAGAAAACCCGTCAGTTGCCTGGCCCTGTGCTGGTTGCAACTGGATTCCCCATCACTGCTTTGGAACTTTCACCTGAGGTACCCAGTGGTTTTCTTCAGGAGAAGTGCCCTCCTAGGGAGTGCTTATAAATATGGTCATCCGAAAGGGTTTGGTAGTGGGAGTGCTGCTGGGATAAAGTAGATGATGCCAGAGATGCTAAAGATCTCAATGTCCCACACATTTGGGGAGAGTTGTTCCAGCCAAACACCAGCAGCTTTCTAGTCGAGAAAACACTATGTAGGATATTTGGGTGGAAAATATGGAATTTGGAAGATGTGGGGGCTGTGAGATCCCTTGGAAGTCTGTTGTCTTCTGATAAAATCAGAGTCAAGCATGATGTTAAATTATAGGAAGTATGGTGCTTATAGACAATACTCTTTAGATCACATACCAAAAAAAGGCCACTAAAGGAAACATGCATATCTTCACTTACCTAGGCCTTTCTGAAATGCTAAATGGAGACTCAAAAAAGGTTATCATTTTTTAATAGAAATAACATTGTGTTGTAACCTTTTGAAAACTTCTTTCCAGGAACTGACTTATTTCCACCTGTGGAAATGATGGCATCCTCTTTTTGTTGTGTGTTTAAAATCGAATATGTTCAGTTTTGCACAAAGAGATATTTCTGGTAACTATGTATTGAATCATCTGTTATGCTTCCCTAGTCCAACTGATTTTTTTCCCCATGTGCCAATTAACCTCGTATACATAGTGTATCAAATCCGATCTTTGATGGTAGTTGAACCTGATATATAAAACCTTACATGGGGTCTAATCATTGACTTTCTTCCAGGATGAAATTCACCTCATTGTAGAAACATTTACAAGTTTTCTCTTGCAATGCTACATTTAAGAAGAAAGCTTGAGTTTGAGAGTCCTGTACAGCCTGGTCATGAAATTGCCCTTCCCACACTTAATTTCTTTTTTCTTCTCCTCCATTTTTGTTTCTTTTTCTGCCTTTACTCATTTATGTGGCTGTGACTGATAAAGAGACTTTCTCAGAAAGAGAGGGCAGCATTCCATGTGAAGCTTGGTATTGTCCATTCCAAGGCCTGAAAATGGCCTACGAGTTTGCTGCTGTGTGGTCAGCAGATGGGGAGCATAACATAGTAGCAGCCAAAAGGAGAGTTTGTCTCACCACTCCTAAGCTCAGAAACTTTCAAATTTTAAAAGGTTTTTAACTAATTGGTCAATGAATAATACAAATTAGGCACAAACAGAAGTGGTTTAATTGGGTACATTGACATCTGCTTTTATAGCCATGAACTTTTGAAAGTTGTGCACAAGTATTTGAATTGAGTCTACGTTGACCATGAAGAAAGTCACAAAGAGGGGAAAGCTCTAACAGATGTAGTGTAGATTTTTATTATCCACACAAAGTGAATTACCTATGACAAATTTGAAATTCCCACTTTATTTCTTCTTCTACCTAGCACTTATCTGGACTCCTGCCCTTTGTGGTTAGTTGATGTGTGCCCTGGGAATGCAAACTCATTTTAGTGCGTTCTCTTTGATGGTTTGGAAGGCATTTGAGACCATGCAGAGCCCCAGGGTCATGATTATGAACAACAATTATTGTACTGGAGATTTACAGATGTGCTGGTTACTAGAGGGTTGTGGTTAATAGAATGTTGAACAACAAAGAGTTTATTGTATAACTGAGGAGGAAAAAGCTCCCCAACAGCAAAATACATAATCTGAGAAAGTCAGGGGATCTGGAGGAAAACATTCAAAGTTTAGTTTTTCCTTTATAAAATTTTTTTGTTCCCCCAAATTAAATGGTCAGAGTTTTAAAAAAGTCACCCTGTGGGAAACATGTTGCTTCAAAGGAGAAAGAGATCAAATGTAGATGCAATAAGTCAGCGTCTCCACATGTAAACTCTTTTCCACAGCCTGGTTAGCTTTTGGTGAGATCTGATTAACTCAGGTCACTAGGGAAATATTTAGAGACTTTTTACTTCCTTGCACTGATTTAGGTCCCATGACCCTCCCCTGCAAATGGAACATCAGACCTGATCTTTCTGGGGCAACTCAAACACAGCTCAGAAATTATCATGACTCTTTATACTGAACACATTAACGACATGGCCTTTTAACACTATCATTTGCCTTGGACTCTAGCAACTAAACATCTAAATCGGCTCATGCTAAGAAGTTCACTGACTAAGAAAACTCTGTGGTGGTATTGCTAATTATATCAGAGTGGATGGTGTTTTTTTTTTTTTTTTCTGACTTGTTTTCCAAGGCCAGTAAAGTGAGATGTGTAATAGATCAAACCCTGTTGAGTTTGTCTCCTGCATTAGGAAGAAAGGCTATAGAGCACCATGCAGTTGGTAGTAGAAAATATTTCTGTCCGGGGACTGCTGGACATCTTTGTGATATTTTTTATTTGCCCCTCCAGATCCATTCCCTATTCTTTGCATCCTTCGCTGTGGACAGAGTAGCTGACTTTGGATTTGCCCAATGTGGGGACACCAATATTGGGAAACTCAAAGAAAGGGAGGTCGGGAGATTCACCTCCCCCACCCCTCATTCCTGAACTACCTGGTGGCCACTTTCCTCCACTGAAGTCGGCAGCTCACTCTGCCTCTGAGTTCTGGTAACCACTCTCTCCTTTCATCTTTTTAGGTCTAGCAATTGTAATAGCTCCCTGCTGCAGCTAGCCCCAGGATGGTGCTTTACCTTTTGTGGGTTTTTCTCCTACCCACATCTTTGGAAGCAACTCCTTTATTAAGCTGGTCTTCAAAACCCATTTTGAGCTTGATGATCTATTTTCTGCTGAGACCCTGATGAACACACAGACTTAGCCCACTCCTCTTTATATGTAGCTCCACTTTTCTCTGGCTATAATAATAATAGACACAGGAGAGTAGTTCTCTTTCCCCACTCCCTGAAGAAATTTCAGTCCCTTGATGTTCTAACAAGTTTCTTTGATTGGACCTTTCGAAGGCACTGCCTCCTTCCCTTCCTGCTCCAGCTAGTATGCTGACAACTCTGGCTGTCTAAAGGCAGCAGAGCCAGCTTCGGCCCTGACGGTTTCCCTAGTTCAGCTGCAGTAGAGTGTTTGGGCAAAGGCCCTGAAGCGAACATTAAAAGTACCTCTACAGTTAAGATGATGGCTTCCAAACTACAGCTGTCATCAGCAATCCTGGCTGCCACTGTCATGCTCTGCGCCTCACACTCTCAGTGTTCCTCAGAGATGATACTCTCTACCTTTGCTTGCCCTTTATCAGAGTCCTTTCGGCCAAAGACTTGGGCATGAGCTTGGCAGAACGGGTCAGGGTTTAGTCTGAGTGACAGATAATGCACTGATATTAGAACTAGGCCCCCCTTTGGTTTAATAGGCCCTTGTCCTTAAGCCAACTTCTCCACTTCTATTTGCTTTTCCCTTGGGATGTGTTCTTTCTCAGGAGTCAAGTTTCTCATGTAGACAACTCCCTAGGGTTGCCCTATTATTTATTCTTCTAGGCCTGCCTGGAGATGTCTGGTCTTAAGAGAAATACAGCTTAGATTTACTTGATACACTCATATGCTGGCTATTCTACTTTTGCTCCTAGAGACCTACCCTCTACCCTTATCTGCCCCAATATGTGCCTGGGGAGGCTGAACTTTATGGACCCACTTGGGGTCCCTAGACTTGCCAATGCCAGTTGGGCTCAGGCAATGGAAGGCAGTGGCAGAACATCGGTGGGTAGGCAGAGAGAGAGATCTTAGAGTGTTTACTCCCCACCCCTTCCTGGCTGCAGTTTAGCAGTAGCCATTTTCTCTACATATGGCCACATCTCTTACCAGGTTGCCCTCTACTAGGGCTATAGCTTTTGCTGCATTCTGATAAGAGTGCCCTCTGTTAGTCCTTTTTAGTCCTAGGTGGGGTATGTTGGCAAAATGGTTTTCCAAAGATGAACACACCCTAACCCCTGGATCCTGTGAACATGTTACATCACATGACAAAAGGGACTTTGCAGATGTGATTATAGTATGGCCCTCTTAAGATGGGGAGAGTACCCTGGATTATCCAAGTGGGCTCAATCTAATCACATGAGCCCTTAAAATCAGAGAACTTTCTTTGGCCGGAGTTAAAATAGATACCGCAGTAGAATAAATAAGAGAGATTCCAAGCATAAGAAAGAGTCAGGCTCTAGGAGAGGAGGCTCTAGGAGATCAGGGCAGCTCGCAGCTGACAGTCAGTAAGGAAACAGATCTCAGTCCCACACCTGCAGGGAACTGGATTCTGCCAACAATCTGCATGAGCTTGGAAGTGGGTTTATTCCCAGAGCCTCCTGAAAGGACTCTAGGCCTGCCAACACCTTGGCTTCAGCCTTGGGAGACTAAGCAGAGGACCCAGCTGAACCACACTGTAAACAGACTTCTGATCTATGCAACTGTGAGATAATAAACGGGTGTAATTTTAAGCCATTAAATTTGTAGTAATTTGTTATGGCAGCAGTGGAAAATGAATATAGGTGGTAATGGCTTTCCACTATTGCTTGTCTTTGGGTGCTGCCATAACTGTTGTTCCCTTAACTCTGTCCACACCATGTCAATGGTCCCTTCAGTTACCCCTTTAAATAGCTGCCTTTCCTGCTGGCACACTGACTGATACACCCTGCTCTATTTGAAAGTCCTAAAGATACTCATCTAGATATTTGCTAAGTGGCCATGACATGTTCTTGAAATACAAAGTGTAATAGGTTTTGTCAAATACAAAGTGTACTAGATTTCATCAGTGTATATAAGCCATGTGTCTCATATAGCCCAGCACACATTAACTGCTAGAGGGAATTTTAACACCATCTGGAGAGTTGATGTGTGAGGTCTGTGATCTAAGAGAATTTTTCTGCCTTATATCCAGGATATCTGAGGTCCTTCTGAAATAGCATGAAAACAAAAATTGGAAAGGCATGACATTTAGTGCCTCAAAATGTTTCTAAAAACTCAGCTACTCAGAGACCTATGTACCAAGACTGGCTAGGCAGTTCACTGTACCGTGTGTAAGACTGAAGGATCTAGGTCCAGTGTGCAAATGCTTGTACCTATCTAGTCATGAGCATGAAGGATGCCCGTCTTGCAGCCATCTCACACATAGAGTTCTGGAGGTGATCCAGATGAGATGGCGTAAATGGATCCATGCTGTTTGTGAAAAGCCTGCAGGTGGTGGGTCTTTTTCATTTGCCAAATACACTTCATCACGAGATACTGTCCTGCTGTCCTTACTCTTCTGAGTTCACAAAGACAGTACGATATCATTGCCTTGGCTTTTGAGAGGCTCCCAATAGAAGAGAGTTTTAAAAAATCTGCTTCTGGTCTAAGAGAGGGAATTAAGGCTCTGCTTTAGAGAAGCAATGTGGTAAGGATTGGAGACATGATGAAAAGACAAAGGATTTGCTTTAACTTGACTTTGAAGTGAAATTCCCTCGTTTACATTCCCCAGGAGACCTTTGGGTGTTGGGTATTTTCCCTAGGACCTGGATCATGCTTCCACTACAATAAGCCATGGACGTTGTTGTCATCGAAACTCTGCAGCTTAAACCAGAGTACAAACTAGACACTTCACAGGGTCTTTGTTTTTCTCACCAGTCACAGCCAGTCCTAGACATAATGGGTAATATGTCGCTAATTATAAACAAGCAGACAATGGAGTTTGTTTTTTGCCCTGAGAATCTGCAATAGTTCCCAGTCAGATCCGAATGCATTTTCAACTGTAATAGAAACCAGAGCTAAGGGCTTTGGGGCTTTATTATGTGTGCAGAAAAACAGAAGTAAATTGAAAACCCAATTCAAGTTTTAAAAAATTGAGTACCCACCATGTGTGGATTGCTTTGCATATATTTTCTCTGGTAGGTAAAATAATCCTGCAAATTCACTATGACACCTATCATCCTTAGTTTATAGATGAGAAAACTGAGGTTAGTGTTGTGATATTCCCTCAGCAGGGCAACCCGATTGACAAGTGTTGAAGCTGGGATGAAACATGTCCCTCTGGCTCCAAAGCCCAGGCATCAGACATTTTACCACATTGCCATACCAAGAATTTCCCCCCAGAATTTAGGGTATTTAACTTTCTTCTCGAGTATGCATTACAGGGGCTGGAAGGAAACCTCTTGCTTCATCCTTTCCTTTCTTTTGCCTTCCAATAAAACTATATCCAAACCATCTCTGATAAATACTATTTCTAGAACTTTCTCTTCATGGTTCTATCTAGAACTTCTTTTTTACCTCTGGCACAAACATTTCTTGCTGTACTTGGAAGCCTTCTTTCTTGTTATTCTCTTCCTGTGGAGAAAGAGCAGCTTCACATAAAATCCCTTAGCAGACCTGTGCACTATGAAGTAGCTGCTCAAGCCCCCACCCCCTCTTGTGGAGGAGGAAACTTGTTCTCTAAGACTAGACAGCTGCACAGCCAGAGAAAATCAGTCTCACTTGTCAGAACTCAGTATAGGTTTTTATCATTTCCAGGCCTCTCCCAACTAAAAGTTCAACTAGGAATAAATCTTCAGTATTCTTAACAATCCTTTCCATAACCCTATTTTTTCACCCTCCTTCCACCCCACTTATTCCCCACCATCTTTGAGTTAAAAGATAGGTAAAGAAACAGAAATTGGAGATGGGAGGAATTGGGTTGGATATAAACATCATCATATTAAATTCTATGCTGAAAAATATCCTCATAGATAGCAAGCTGATGGGAGCTCAGAGGCTAGGAGAGCTAAGGAGAATGCTTCCCCTGTCTTGTACTTCAGATACCATTAGACACACCTGGTTGAGTGTGTGAGCAGCTCAGTGGAGCCACTCGTGTGGTTGGAAGATCAAAGCAAAGTGTTCTCCCCACAGTCTGGTCTCTCTGAAGGAGCCTTAGTCTCATCTGGGAATGAGAACCCAGCTGAAGGAGTCTGCCCACCATGGATGGAGATCAGAGGGAGGGCTGGGCAGTGTGGTCAGTGGTTGGTTATAGGATTCCAGTCCAGGACTAGCAAAGCTTTGAAAGAGAGCCAACGCACTAGATGGTGAGTCCGAGGCTTGGTTCACAGAAAGCCACAGAGGGTACCAGGACACTGTGAAAGATCTGGGAGATGATTTGCTTCCAGTGTTGGCATCTGTCACTTTGGACGCGCTGAAGGAAGAGCAGAATCCTGTGCAAGCTGGGTTCTCACCATGCCCTCTTCTGCTCTGTGAGATCTCTGTCAGTTGTTCTAGTTCTTCCCAAGGCTTCAGTCTCCACCTTGATCAAGATTGCCCTCCCTCTGGCCCAATTTCTATGTCCAGCCTGGACTGCTCTACTAAGCAACGGACTCCTATTTTAACACTCACTGAATATGTCTCCCTACACAGGCACCTCAAATTTAATATCCCAAACTGAGCTTACCATTTTCTCCTC
The DNA here is from genome assembly GCA_003508835.1 of Eonycteris spelaea. NCBI lineage: Eukaryota > Metazoa > Chordata > Mammalia > Chiroptera > Pteropodidae > Eonycteris > Eonycteris spelaea. The sequence continues at coordinate 4,662,896 of PUFA01000069.1, forward strand.
TTCAAAAATGCTCCTCTTATGTTTCCCATGTTGGCCATTGGCATGATATGCCCAATTCTCCCCAGAGGGAGAATTCAGAATCTTCATTCAGAGGATTTAACTCTGAATTCAGAATCCTCTTCTGTCCAGAAGCCATCCTCATTCATAGCCTCTTTGTCACTGTCTTAGCTCAAGTGTCCTTCATCTCAATGGAGGATCATAACAACTCACCGTTGGTTTCCCCACCACACCCTTTGCCCACCATCGAATCCGTCCTCCACCCTATCCTAGAGTGCCCTTCCTACAACCTCGGGATCCAGCCACATTCTTGTTCCATAGCTCTAGAAGATTCCTTGCTGTCTGCAGGACAAGATTGGACTCATTGATCCTTCACACTTCGACCTACAACTAACTTTCCTTGACCTCATAGACCAACAACCCTCCTCACACTCTGTAGTTTAAGCTTTGACACCAGCTTGCTGTGCTTCGAATCTTGGTATCTTAGGCAACTTTTGTTTTGTTTTTATATTTTCCTAAGGACTAAGACTATTGGGAGGCATCTGGCAGTCTCTGCCACACTCCCTGATAGTCCTTCTGACCCTGCTGAAGTGATACATGTATATATGTATACATACACACATAAATGCATTTGAGATGTACACTTATATAAAGAGTATCTGCTGAGCACTTACTATGTGAATAGGTACAGTTCTAAATGCCTTAGGTACATTATTTATTTCTCCCTCAAGCCTCTAAGGCAGCTATTATTATCAGCCTTCATTTACAGATGAGGAAATAAAGACAGAGAGAAAGTTAAGAATCGGCTCTAAGTTGCATAGCTAGGAAGTAGCAGAGCCTGGATTTGAACCTCTGCTGTGGACCTCTGGAACCCTCACTATTAATTAAAATGTCATGCTGCCTGCCACCCCTCATGTCCTTGCAATAGGCCTTGAGTCCTGGAGAGCCTCTCTGTCTGGCTAGTCTGGGAATTTCTTTCACAATTAACCCTTCTGTATTTTGGGATCCTGGAAAATCAAAATTGGGAGGACACTTGGCCTGGTCCAAATTTTCCACTGTTCAGAGAAGGAGAGTGAGTTATTCAGAATTACACAGGAGATCAGAAAAGGCCGAACATAGAATTTCCACACTGCTTTTGTTTTATATTTCTGGATATAATTTCTCAATCATTACCCCCTTGATACTCACTTCTGATTTTGGATCTCTACAAGACCTCTTGTGTTTCAGAAAGAAAGAGGGGAAAATGAGTGTGTGTGTGTGTGTGTGTGTGTGTGTGTGTGTGTGTGTGTAAATCATGTAAATTAAGATATATCTTCAGCTTCTCCATAGTGAGTTCTTTATTTTCGGTCAAACTCTGCTTTCCTCTCCCTGGGCTCCTAGCCATAGCATCCTTTCCCAGTTGTTGATTTTATCTAGGCTGCAAATGTGGAAGCAACTACAGTTCCTCAAAGAGCTAAATACCTTACTATGACTGTGCTCATGTGTTACTAATGCCCAGTGAATGCAAACGAGAGCTAACAAAAGCAGAGGGATAAACACATTTAAGCCAGACCGGTTTCCAGAGAAATAATTTAAAGATGGTTCAAACAAGTGCTTGAAACACACAAAAATAATGATTTCCCCATGGATACTTTGTGTGCTTGCTGGCACTATAACTTTGGCCTTACATGCAGAATCCCATAAAAAGTTAGGGGCAAGATAAAAAGAAACAAGTAGTGCACAATGAAAGGAAGCCATTTGTGTTGCAGCCGAATATCCCTGCACCAAATTATCCAGCCCAAGTCTGCTGTCTGGGGATTCCAGACGCCTGGAATGCCGCAAGCTCAGTGTTTACAGAGTGCCATGTATGGATGCTGGGATACGAGGAGAGGACCCCTACATGCTGCTTCCTTATGATTGTTTTTGGAGTGAGCTCCTTAGCCAACCATGGGTAGATTTGCCCATGTTTTTCTGTCTCCTTTTTGCAGAGGAAAACGTCAAAGGAGACAGGAGGTTGGGCATTGGGGAGTGGCCCGATTCCATTGGAAGTGACCAGAGTTACTGGGAAGACTGTATTATTTCTGATGCTGGTGCAGCCTGCCTTTCTGCCTCTCTGAACCACCAGAAATTACAAGAGGTGTTAGCCACCTCAAGAGGGTTGTCTCACCCTGATACCTAAAGCCTAATTTTAGGTATTCCCGTCATCCTCATGTTAGCCCATATTTTGGCAAGGGAGATTCAGGGGAAATCAGTGCAGCCAACTCTATTCATTCTGACCTGCTCCTAAGCCCTCTACTAGGGACATAATCAAGGATGGCAATGACCCTGAAAAAGTCTACCCCAATGCTTCCTTGCATAGGGTTTCCAAGCTTTTGGGGTCCATTGAAAATGATAAGCTGTTTTCAGCATTTCAAGAAAGCTTTTAAAAAGCTTACTTTTTGGTGATAAGACTGCATATGTTAGCTGAAGGTTTCTTTGCTTATGGCTAGAATTATATTAACTCAGGATGTCATGATGCTATTACACCTGCTCATAAGTGTTGATTGCTATTTATGGTACTTCAAGACTTGCTGAGACTTTTTTTAGGGCATCATATCTGGTTGTACATTTCCCTCTTTCCTTCCACTGTGCATCATACTCAATTCCTTACTGCTTGCTTACGTTTCTGAAAGGTACAACATGTGTTCTACTTTACCCCCGAATTTGGAGCTCCTGAGTTCTGCCATCTTTCACAAGCTTAGTTTTCTGGTTTGCCACCCTACACATGGGTGAGAGTCTAAAGAGAGCAAAGAACTTTCCTGGTCCCCTCACTTATCTTCTCCAAAGGTCTCATCAGCAAGGGAGGTTGGTGGGGAACTCAACAGGGGTTTTTCCTCTAGGGGCTTCAGTGTGGGTCCTGGATGCAGATTGAGTCTCCTTGCTAAGAAGTTCAGAGTGAGAGGATAAGTTATGAGGCCAGTTGGGAGTCCCAGTGCCTGAAGGGATCACATCCATTATTAGAACAGGCTAACATGTGGATGTAGAATGTCAGCCAAGATTGAACTGCCCACCATAGAAAGAGTGCTAAAAGGGAACATGGTGAGGTTGGAGACCACAATCTCATACTGCGAAGGCACCACCCACTGCCCTGGAACCAGGAGGCTTGCTGACCCTTTGGCTCTCTCAGTCCAAGACTTCCTGTGTCACCGTTAAGTGCTGTGAGATTGAAGATGGTGAAGAATCAGAATCAAGAATTAGAATGCTGCAAACTTAAGAAAGAGTCTTGGTTCCTCTGAAAAGGATCAAATCCTAAAAAAGAATTTTTCTTATATATTGTACAAGTAATTTATTAAGAAATTGCTCCCAGGGATGCCCAAAGGGCAGTAAGGAGGGTAGACAAAAGGAGGAAGATGAGCAACGAGCCACTTGGACAAAAAGTATGGTGGAGCAAGGTTCATTTCTATTCTACAAGGGATCTCTAGACTGCATCTTATGCCTCTCAGTGGCTACAACTCAAGACAAATGACCTGGACTTTTATGGTCCCTGCCCCATAGTCGTGAGTTAAGGGCCTTTGGGGAGTGGGAAGAGGGCCATAAGCAACCCTCCAAGCTCTTTGCTCTGTGTCCTAGGGGACAAAGTGGCTCCAGTAGCCAGAAGACAGGCCACCAAAGATGAGTTGTAGATATAGGCGATTGAATTCACACCAAAAAAAAAAAAAAAAGAAAAAAAAAGAAAAAAAGAAGTGAGCAGAGAAATGGTTAAAAGGGATCCTAGAGAACCATCTGGGACCATTGACATTGCTAAAAGTTAGCTTCCTTCTCTCTGAGCTGATTTCTGAGGCCCCGAGTCTCTGGTTTGGAACTGGCCACTCAGACTCTGACTTCAGATCCCGTCCTTTTATCCACTCTGTCAGAGGCCAGAAGGCCCATGGTCTGTCCTAGAAGGACCCCAGCCCCCATTTGTGATTGCCCTGCCATTTCAATCCACACCCTTAACCCTACTGTAGAGATCAGCAAGGAATGACCTGGGTCTGTCTACACAGCAGGTCTTGCATATGCTCAACAATCAAGCACTGATTATCTGCCAGCAAGGATTGTTCATACCATACCTTTCCATGGTTTGGTTTATAGTGTTTTTCATCTATGTGCATGAGTTTATTTATGGTCTAGATTTATCAGACAAAAAGGTAGAAAATAATATATTGATTTATATGTGTGATTTATTCAAGTGAAGAAATCCATTATCTTTTTAAAAATTTATTTCTTTATTTATTACTTATTGTTAATAACCTCACAGAACATGCAATTAAAAGCACATGTAAGAGTAGATTTAAAAATGACTAGATTGCAAATCACCACCCATGTAAATGGATGAACCTGATCTCTTGGCTGTTTGTCATTGATTTGTAATATGAGTGAGAAGAGTAAAAGAGTTTTAATGAAAGTATTTTATGGCATGAAAGGTCTGCTGCCAAAAAGGTTTCAATAGAGCACAAATCCTAGGCTATCTTTAAAGAGCATATATCAGTGCTATCTCTTCTAGGACTCTCCATGTTGATAATAATAATAAATTATGATAATAATTATTGCTATTATAACAACAATAGTTAGTGCTTTTGTGCCATGCATTATGTTGTCAAGTGCATTATGTTGTCATCATTTTTATCATTCCCAGTTTTCCAAGGAGGAAATCAAAGCACAGACAGGTTAGGTAGCTGAATCATAACTACACAGCTACTAAGGTGTAGCGAAGATTCAAAGCCCAATCTGAGAGCCTCCTGAGTTCACCTTCCACCCGTTCACATTGCTGTCTGGTTTTGGTTGCTAATGCAAACATGTGGAAATGTTGAGAAGTTTGATAAAACAAAAGCAGCAGTATTATGGACTCACCACTTCACAAACAATTTGAGAAGGTGCCCGAAGGACACTCAAAAATAACAATGAAGTGGACAGAGCCCTGACCTTCTCTCTCTGAGTGACTATGACCTTGCCTCATTGTAAGGTAGGTGATGGTTGCATGTCCAACCCTAATAGACCAATGGAAAATTGATGAAAACTCCATGAGTAGATAAATATGGTACTAGCTTAGTTTCAACCCATATTCTTCTTTACTCTCCCTCAATTTTATCTCATATATATGCATTTTTTCCCCTTAGCTTCGAAAGGAAGTTGGAAAGAAAATGAGGAATAAAGAGAACTAGAAAGCTTACCCATAGCAACTTTGCACCCTCCTTCACATATTTTGCGTGCACACTTACATAGGAATGATAAGAATTCTCACATTGACATCTCTACGCACAAGGTCAGGGCGTTCATAAACTTCGGACTTCTGGTTATAAATAAAAGGGCATGGCCTAGAAATGGGTGGGGAAAATACTCTATAGAAAAAGAGAAGAACATTGTATGAAGTTTTATTTTTTTTTAAAGCAATGACACAGAAAGATAATCTGACTTATTTGAAAAGGCTTATTTTTAATCTAAAAATAACTGCTTTCTACTAAAAAGGAAGATGGGGGAATAGAGAGGAATAGTTTTCTGTGGGTGATTTATAAAGCAAGCTATTTCTGGGGATTAAGACTGTCTACCTGGGTTTGAGTTATTTGATTACTTAAAAACTTGAATGAGCAGAAGGCAAGTAATTTGTCGGCTTTCTAGTTGACCTCTGTGTCATCCTGTCCTCTCCAGAGGAGTTCTGGTGAGATTTATCTGGGGTGGCCCCTCAGTTATGCTCGAGCCTGCAATAGCACTTAGTTCCTCTTCCTTCTGACAGGCCCTTCCTTGGGATCTTGCACAATGGTTGCCTTTGAGCCCAAAGAGCCTCTCTTGCAGGCCTCTGTCTAATGTCTCTGAGGAAAATGTTGGAATCCCTCAGAACAGAGCAGAATTGGAAAGGGAGACGTCATTATCCCAGAGCTGACAGTAAATTGTGCTGTTTAGTCTATAAAGCAATTAGATCTGTGGAGTATAATACAGTGCTTTAAGCCAATCAGTCTTCATGGGCCCTTGTCAGAATATCAATTCTCCATGGGCACCACCATGAGTCTTTCAGGACAGTATCCTGCTCTCCCTAACCCAAAAAGATGCTTCAAAGTAGCTCAGTTTCCTTTTATGAGTTGGACAGCTGTGTATACTAAGGGCCTGAACTTGAATCTTGAGGAACTGAGTTCAAGTTCCAACTTTGCCTCCTTCTTACTGTTTAATCTGAAGTAGGGCTAGTCACTGCAGCTTCCCCGAGCAAGTCTCAATTGCATGAAATGGTCACATCATCTCTACCAAACAGATTTAACAGAATAGTGCAGAGCTGGCATGTGGTTAAAGTGCAGTGTATGTTCCTCTAAGTCTATCAGGGTCTCTATGCAGTGTAGTTGGCTACTACTAATTAACTGGCAGCAGCCATGTTCAAAAGATCTGCCATCATTTCTATCTGCCTTTTGAGAATCCTGGCTGGCCTGAAGATCCGCTCCCTGAACATCTTTCCCTTGCTATTTCTGTAGAATTCTAGCTGTGCTCCACACCACCCAGTATTAAATAAATCTCTTTGCTAGTCTCCATCACAGTATCTTGACTATTCTCCACATAGTTTTCCACAGTTTTATTTTATTTGTTTACTTATTCTTATCTGTCCTCCTCACTTGATTGTGAGTTCCACGAGAGTATGGACATAATTGTCTTAGTCACACTATGCCCTGGCACCTAGCATATTATCTGACTGCTCAGTAAATATTTTGTAGGATAAATAAAAACTAATACGAACCCAATATGCAGACAATTGGCAGATTGGGGCAGATGCCCTCCTTCTTGCTGGCCTGGTATAAAGCTCATGGTCAGAATCACATCTCTGAAAGGTCCGCCAGCACAGCTTCATTCCTGGTTATCCCTGGGTACGTCCTCACATCCTCTATACCACACATGGTCTTGGGCTCCCTACCTCGAGACTTTTTTATATGAACTTATATGAATACAATAACCCTCTATTTCACTTAAACTACTGTTATTTTGGATTTTTCACTATATGCAGACAGAATTTATTTAATCGATACCCAGGGAATTTACATTCAAGGGCTACTCCTCTGGGCTAGAGGCTACTTTGGAACAGCAGATAAAATAATGAGGGTCCTGTATATGTTTGTGTGTGTGTGTGTGGGGGGGGAGGTTCATCAGGGTCCTGGATGTGTTAGTGCAAGGAGTCTTTTTTTCCCCAGTGACAGATACAGCACTAGGAATACTGTGCTACACTGTACATTAAGCCAAGCCCGCTTCCCTCCGGGTGGACTCCAATACACATTTGTTTTAAATTATTCCCTAATTGCTTAAGTGTTTGTGGTGTCTTTGCTTTTAACTTGGGGCCTGGAGAATGGAAGGAGGGAATCTCATGATACCCACCCCTCTACCTCCAGGGTGAGGCACTCTCACAGAAACTCCCCTTACTAGGCCTAGTGAGAAGCCAGTTTGTGAGAAAGCCAAGACCCCTGGATGTGAGAAACAGACTGACCACCAGGCTTCCCTTCTAATCCTCCAGAGTCCAAGCCTCAACAGGGTTGTGTTGTTGAAATCTGAGTGTTTTGCTTTTGTGGCAATGCTAACATATACCTAATTAGTCTGTTTGTCTTAAATCCACCCACTCTTCAAAAGAAAAAGAAAATAGCTGAGGCTTAAAATAGTTCAGTTTTATATGTGGGAGCCATTGCCAGAGCTTTAATAAATATTGAAAACCTCTTTTTGGTCTTTGCTGGACCTGCTTCTGGGGCAAAAGGCTGCAGGGATTGGGCTAATGCTCTCTCTTCTGGGATCATGTGTTGGTTCTCACAGCTGCAGGAAGGGAGGGATACACATCTCACAGCAGTTGGAGTCATCACAGACTGTTAGAGAAATCATGGCTATCAGCTCTCCTGTTTTACCCTTGAGATAACGCAGGTCGGAGATGAGGAAAGACTTGCCCAAGATCTCACAGCTCGGAATGGCTGAGCTGTAACTTGAACATCTCCTAGGTTCATTCCTCTCTTTCTATACTTCACATAAAAGGCATATACAGTCCAACCTGCACATTTAATGGGCAGTCCTCCCATGAGCCTCACCCACAATCTCTTACTGTCTAAATCCAGTGACTTCTTAATTCTGTTCATCTGTAAGAAAGGCTAACTAAGCATTTGTTGAGTCCTAAGTCTGTGCCTTGGCCCTTTGTTTCACACCTGTAGCTCATTTGATCCTTATGAGCAACGTGACCAAACTTACACAGCTTTAAAGTGATGGGGCTTAGATTTGGGTGCAGGTGTTCTTGCAGGTTTTGGTATTGTTTGACTCCAGAGGCCCCAGTCTTGATCATTGTACTATACAGTCTCCTAAACATTTAACACCTTAACTTTTCTGTTCAAGGGATCTAGTATTATTCACCAAACATCAGTATACCATGACCTTGAAGCAATTTTTCTTTGATGATAACGAGTCAGTGTATCTATTCATAGTTCCTGATCTGTTCTGCTTTGCAGCCACACACTTGTAGCCCATGTTTAATGGACGTAGCTTGTATAATTTCTCGACTCATGCTGGCATATTTTTGAATGGGACCCAGAATGAGAGAAGGCACCTCAACAGATCCAAGCTGCTGTGCAAGCTGCTTTGCCACATGGGCCGTATGACCCAGCACATCTAGTGGCACTTGAGGTGTCTGTGGCAGATTGGGATGCTCATGTGAAGCCCTTGGCAGGACTTAATTAGCAAATCACAGCAAAGACCAACAGCATTTTGAGTGTTAAGCAAACATGCCATCCTATATGAATAACCATTCTCCTTTGAAATATAGCTTTGACTTGCTCCTAGGCCTTAACAGAGGCCAAGTATATATAACCATGGGCCACCAGGTTACCTTGTGACTTGAATGGCTCATCATGAACTGGGTGTCAGCTGACTGACACATTGACATATAAAGTTGGGCATGCACGTCTCCTCATTCCATCATCAAATAGAAGTAGTATACATGAAATTGGACTTAAACAGGTTTTTAAGCATAATTAAGTGGCATGAACAATTAGTCTAGATGCCACGGCCCATACTCATGTGCATTCTCACAGGGCCCATGTGCAGAAGCATCCCACATTTGGTTTAATGTCCTACTGCTACTGTCTTAAAATCTTTAATTTTTGAGCAAGGGACCCTTTATCTTCATTTTTCTCTGGGCTCTACAAATTATATAGCCAGTTCTGTTTCTGCCACATTGCCTTCCCCCTCTAACCTGGACCTGTGGTTGCACAGAGAGTTTTCTACAACCAGTTGACTTAAGTAGAAAAGATTCAGGCTTGGTTTACATATGATTCTCTGCAATATACTGATACTACCTGAAGATGGATGGATACAAAACCATAGTTCCACTCCAGGGTGTCCCTGAAGCACAAAGGTGAATGAACATCCTTCCAGTGGACAGAATTATTTGTCTTGCCTGGCAGAAAAGGCCAGATGTTGAGATCAACACTGGTTTATGCATAGTACATAATGGTTTAGCTGGGTTGGTCAGGGGCTTGGAAAATTGGTGACAAGGAGACCTAGGTAAGAGGTATATAAATAGACTTCTCTGAATGAGCACATAATGTAAAGATATTTGTATCTTTGCTTATTAGAGAATGACCTCAGCGGAGACAAAATGACTCATTCCAGAAATCAGATAGGCTTCTTCCCCCAGCCACCATTCCTTGACCGATTGTTTTATGAACAAAGTGGCCATGGTGGCAGGAACAGAGGTTATTCAATGGCTCAGCAATATGGACTTCCACTCACCAAGACTAATCTGGCTATAGCCACTGCCCAATATGTCAATAACAGAGACCAACAATTAGCCCTTGATGTATACCAGTAGACTGCTTCTATCATGGAAGGGGAAACATTATATTTTTACTGGGGTAGATACTTTCTACTTTCTTTGGAAATAGATTGGCCTTCCCTCTCACAATGCTTTTGCCAAAACCACTATACATAGACTTATATAATGATTCATGCACTGTCATAGTATTTAAGACGGTATTGTTTCTGACCAAGATATTTATTTTATAGCCAGTGAAGTATAGTGATGAGTTTATTCTCATGAAATTTCTTGATCGTACCATATTCTCTGTCACTCTGAAGCAGCTGACTTGACAGAATTGTGGAATGGCCTTTTGAAGATATAGTTATGGCACCAGTTGGGTGGTAATACCTTGCAGAGTTGGGGCAGTGTCCTACAGGATGAGGCCTGTATTCTAAATCAGTGATTAAGATATAGTGCTCTTTCTCTCAAAGCCAGGATTCATGGGGTCTTGAATCAAGGAGTGGAAATGGTGTGAGTTCTCACTGTTACCACAAGTGATACCACTAGTGAAATTTTGCTTTTTGTCCCTGTATCTTTGGGCTCTTCTTATGTAGGGAGCTTAGTTTCCAAAGGAGAAATGCATTTACCACAGTGATGATTCCATTTAACTGGAAGTTGGGACTTCTTCTTGACCTCTTTAGGCTATTAATGCAAAGAAGGAGGACTACTATCCCCCCGCCCTATATTTGACACCCTTTGTCCCATCTACCTCCCCCCTATTCCCCACCCTACTAGTAACCACTAGTCTACAGTCTTCTGGTAACCACTAGTCTATAGCCCATGTCCATGAGTCTTTGTTTGTTTGTCCTCCTCATTTGCTGCTTTTAGGTTTATATTCCACATATAAGTGATGTCATGTAATTTCCAACTTTTTCTGTTTGGCTTATTTCACTTAGCATGATTATCTCGAGGTCCATCCACGTTGTCGCAAATGGCAGTGTTTCATCTCTTCTTATGGCTGAGTAATGTTCCATTGTATATATGTACCACAGCTTCTTTAGCCAATCATTATCGTAGGACTCTAAAGGGGGATGGGGGAGGGTGAAGTGGGTAAAGGGGATCAAATATATAGTAGCCGAAGGAAACTGGACTTTGGGTGGTAAACACACAATAGAATATACAGATGTCAAATGAGAATGTACACCTGAAAATTATATAATTGTATTAACCAATGTTATCCCAATAAATTTAATGAACAAACAAACAAATAAACAAATAAAGAAAAAAAGAAAACTACTGTGTCAACATAGGTAATTTTAATTGAGGGAAAATTGGTAACTACTATACAAAGGGGGCAAGGAGGAATATGTTAATATATCTGGAATGCAGGAGAGCCTCTGGAACATCTGTTGGTTCTCAATGGCCAGTGATAAAAGTCAATGGTAAATTACAGCAATCTAGTACAGACTGGTCTGCTAGCGGTCCAGACCCGTGATGGTTAAAGATTGGGTAACCTCCAGCAGGTAAGAAACTGTAACCACCAGAAAGTTCTTACTGAGGGCAAAGGAAATATTGAATAGGTTGTAGAAGAAGGTAGTTATAAATATCAACTGCAATTATAGAACCAGTCGCAGAAAAAAGGACTATAATAGTTATGAGCATTTCTTCCTTATTTGGCTATGAATATATTAACCTATTTTTCTCCTTTTCTTCTTCTCTCCTGTTTTTTTACCATCTAACATAAGATGTGTTAGTAGTAGCAAACTTTACATCTTAGTATTTAAGTTACAAGATGTCACTAGGTGAGTATAACTCAGCTGGAAGAGAAATGAATGTCACCCAAAGATGGACAAAGGAACTTTGTTTTTTCTTTTACAGAGAAGATTACTGTTTTTGGTGGTATGTGAGAAAGTTGCATCATGTGAGGCAAAGCATGATCTTGCTATTGTTTTTATCTGGATGTTAAATATGATAAAATTAATATGTATGGATGCCAAGTTGTCATGGAGTGGACTGTGGTAGCATTGTATTATATCCACCTAGCTAAACTGAAAATATGTTTCCCAGAATTCTCTTCTCTCCTGGTACCAGGTTAAAGCTGTCTACAAGAGAAATTTATATAAGATTTGAAAGGCAGAAGTAGAGCTATAATTATTTTGTTTTGTTCTGAAGGTTGTTGTAGGGCAAGTACTGTTACAACTCATACACGTTGTTATTGATCTGCTGGTGTATCTTATTGATGAGGAATAGAAACTGGGTATATAGCTCTACCTAATATCCTCTTCCCTCTCCGAATCTTGGACCAGGTACATGTGATGCTGTGTGGCAAAGGTGCCCGCTAATCCTGTAGGCCACTTGGGTTATCAAGAGTAGAGGTGATGAGATACAGACATGGTTCCAGTCTTCCCTTCCAGGTTCCAGCTAAACTTCAGTCTCCCCACTTCATATCCATCTTCCCATTACAATTTTCAGCTTTGCTGACTTTGAGCCCAAGAGAAGTGACAGTCTTAAATAGACTGCATTGCCATCCTCCAATGCTAGGTCTCATCTTATAATAAATCCCTCATTCTTTATCACTCTTCTTCCCTGAGTGAATCCTGACTGATACATCTAGGCTAAGTTCTCTCAAAATTCTTTCATATTCATCATCCCACTTAATATTTTTAGTAACCCCTGAGGTAGATATTACTATTATCAATTTGAGGATAAGTAATTTGAAATCAGAGAAGTTAAGTGACACTCCCAAAGTCACACAGCTATCAAATAGCGAAGCCAGAACTTAAACCCAGGTCTAACAGATTTTGAGTTCAGAATTCTTTTTTTCCCAAACACTTTGACTCCATACGGTGTTATATTATTGAATTTGTGTCTTTCCGATCCTTGTCACCAGAGGCTAAAAATATACTTTTCATGTTAGGGAATGATTATGAAATCGATTTTACCTTTGCCTCCTGCTACCCTTTCACATGTGTGACATGGGGTGGAGGGTGTGTGTGTGTGTCTGTTCCCTACTATCAGGTAAAATCTCAGGCCTTGTGATTTTTCTGTTCATTAGTTGGCAATACAAAATTCTACAAACACGTTAGAGGGTAAAAACACAGACGTGGTTTAAAATATCCAAACCCTCATGTTAATTAACATTTCAATTTATATTTAGACTAAGGGTCCCTTCTTCTCTGTTCCCCTTACTCTCTCCAGTTAAAACTGGCCACAGTCTAACTGTCTACTTTTGGGGAAAGGATGTGGCTAGCATCCTTTTCTTTTTCTGGCCTGATTCTTTCCCACCCTCATTCTCCCTCCAGGATTGAAATTGGGAGGAAGGAGGAGAGGCAGGAAAGTTATTCTGTTTCTTATAAACAGCTTTGCATACTGTAATTTATATACCACAAAAGTCACCCATTGTAAGTGTATAATTCAATAATTTTAGTAGATTTATAGACTTGTGAAACCACCATAATTTTAACTGTTAGAACATTTCCATTACTCCCCCAAATTATCTTGAGCTCATTTGCAGTTAATCCCCAATCCTTTCCCCTGTCCTAGGCAACCACTGATCTGCTTTCTGTCTTTATAAGTTTGCCTTTTCTGGGTATTTCCTATAAATGGAATTATACACTATGTACTATTTTGTATCTGGAGTCTTTCACTTAACATAAAGTTTTTGATGTTTAGCCATATTGTGGCATGAATCAGAAATCTGTTCCTTTTTATTGCTGAATAATATTCTATTGTATGGTTATATTATGTTTTATTTAGCCACTCACCAGTTGATAGACATTTGGGTTGTTTCCAGTTTTTGGTTATAAACAATGTTACTATGTACATTCACATACATGTCTTTGTGTGAATCTATCATTTTATTTCTCTTGGGTTTGTTTCTAGAAAAGGAATTCCTGCATCCAATGGTAAGTGTGTATTTAAGTTTTTCAGAAAATAACCAAACTGTTTTCTAAAGAAGCTGTGCCATTTTACACTCCCCCCAGCAATGTATGAAGATTCTAGTTCTTCTACATTTTCACTAATTGTCTCACTTTTTGATTCTAGCCACTTTAGTAGGTATATAGTGGTATCTCATTAATTCTCATTTTCTCAGTAACTAATGATGTTAAGTATCTCTTTACGTACTTATTAGCCATTTATGCATCTCCTTTTGTAAAATGTATATTCAAATCTTTTGCCCACCTTTAAACTGGATTGTTTCTCTTATTGATTTGTGAGAGTTCTTTAAAGTTTTAGATGTCTTATCAAATATACGATTTACAAATATTTTCTCCATATATGGCTTGTCTTTTATTTTCTTTTCATTTACAAACTGTCCTTTGAGATGCAGAACTTTAAAGTTTTGATAAGATTCAGTTTATCATTTTTTCCTTCTACGGATTGTGCTCTAAGTGTCATAGCTAAGAACACTTTGATTAACCGCGTCATAAAGGTTTTCTCCTATTTTTTTTTATCCTAAGAAGTTTTATAGATTTAGTTCTTTCATTTAAGTCTATTTATAATTTATTTTTTTTCCATGTGGATATCCAATTACTTAGCAGTGTTAGTTAAAAATCCTATCCTTTTCCCACTGAATCATTGAATCATTGAAATTGTACAGAAATGTAAAGTTCTATTTCTGCACTTTGAATTCTGTCCCATTGATCTATCTATAACTTATATACCATGTATATTCTATATGCCTAGTCTTATGTTAACACAACAATGCCTTGATTATTTTAGCTTTACAATAAGTTTTGAAATTGGGTAGTGTAAATCCTCCAACTTTATTGTTCATTTTTAACTTTTTTTTTGTTATTCTAGTTCTTTTGCATTTCTATATAAATTTTAATATAAGCTTATGAACTTCTTTCTTTGCAACAAACAAACCAACCCTGCTGAGATTTCGACAGGAGTGCTTTGAATCTGTACATCAATTTGAGGAGAAATGCCATCTTAACAATATTGAGTCTCCCAATCCATGAACATTTAAAAGTATGTTGTTTAATTTTCAAATATTTGGCATTTCCCAGATTTCTTTTTGTTGCTATTGTGTTAGAATTTAATTCTTTTGTGTTTAGATGCCATACTTTATATGATTTCGATCTCTTTTAGTTTATTGGAACTTGTTTTATGACCCAGTATCTGGTCTTCCCTGAAGAATATTCCAGGTGTGCTAGACTAAAAATAGTATTATTTAAAAAAGGGGATATGTCCTATTGATAAAATGGTTACCCATTGGCTGCAGAACACATATGATTTTCAAGCACACTTATGCTATTCTCCAGGAAAGACAATATATTAGGTCATAAAACAAGTCTCAATACATTTAAAAAGATTGAAATCAACTAAGTATGATTTATGACCACAAAGGAATTAAATTATAGTATCAGACAAAATAGACTATGAGACATATACATGCACACACACATTAGTTATAGCAAGTTGGTTGATAGAGTCATTCAAGTCTTCTATATCCTTACTGATTTACTGTCTGGTGATTTAATAAATTATTGAGAATTGTATATTGAAATCTTCAACTATTATTAAATTTTGTATTTCTCCTTTTAAACTTGTCACTTTTTAAATGAATTTTGAGGTTCCATTATTTCTTATAACTTCCTGATGTATTTGACCAGTTTACCAGGTTGTCTGATATAAATATAGCCACTCCAGTTTTTTTGTGAATGCTGTTTCATGGTATATTTTTTTCACAAACTTATACTCTCAACATATTTGTGTCTTTGAATCTAAAGTGTTTTATGTTGCAGACAACATATAGTTTATTCTTGCTTTTTTATTCAGTCTGACAATCTCTGCCATTTGATTGGATTTTAGGCCCTTTACATTTAATGTTTTTATTTTTATAGTTGAATTTACATTAACCACTTTGCTATTTTTTTCTTTATATTTCTCATTCCTCTGCATTTTTGTGTTAAATATGTTTTTTAAGGAGTACAATTTTCTGTTTATTTGAACCATGTTATGGGGATTATTTTGCCTAAATTTTTGAACAATTGTTTTCCTAAATTTAGGGTTATTGATTAAAGATATTTGTCTTTCAGTACTTCAAATATGACATCCCACTGTCTTCCAGCCTCTATTGTTTAAGGTGAGAAGTCAACCACTTCATAGTGATACTCCCTATATGTAATGAGTCACTTTTCCTTCCCTTCTTTCAAGATTTCTCTTTATCTAGCTTTTAAGAATTTGACTATATGTCTAGTTGTGAATTTGTGTTTATTCTACCTTGAGTTTTTGAGCTTCTTTAGTAATTAAAGATTTTTTATCAAATTTTGGAAACTTTATGCCACTACATCTTCAATTTTTTTGTGTGTCTCTATCTCTTCTTTTCTGAGACTCTTATATAAATATTGGCACAATCAATATTGTCCTATAAATCTCTGAGGCGCTGCTTGTTTATCTTCATTTTTTTCCTCTCTGTTCTTCGTATTGGTATTTTCTATTGATCTATCCTCGAGTTCACTGAGTCTTCTTCCATCTTGAGTCAGCTAGTAAGCTCCTCTAGTGAACTTTTCATTTTAGTTGTATTTTTGTAATTTCAGAATTTTTATTTGGTTCTTTCTAAAATAAATGATCTGTCCTAATTGTTAATTCATTGATGTCGCTCTTTTACATAATTCTTTAAACATTGCTTTCTTTAGTTCTTTAAACATATTTATTATAGTAGCCATTTTTAAATCTTTGTTTGCTAAATCAAGTATTTGAGGACACTTAGTTTCCATTGACTGCTTTTTATTATTACATATGGGTTACTCTTTACTGTTGGTCTTATAATTATTTGTTGAAGACTAGGCATCTGGATAATTTTTTGTAGTAACTCTGAATTCTGATCCCCACTCACCCCACCCCTGGCCCAAGGTTGTTGTTGCTGTTTTATTTGTTTGTTTTATAACTTGTCATGGCTAAATCAGTGAAATTTGCTGTATATGAACATTGATGTTTCAGTTCAGCTTTGTTTGAAATATTCTTACTTTTATTTATAAGCATGGCTTTTTAAAGGTCGTCCTTGTGTCTTCATAGTATAGTGGTCAGACAATGATTTCACACAGCCTCAAGGCAGAATACCAAATATTCCCATTATTTTTACCTAAAATTTATCAGTTTTTAAAGTATGAATGCTTCTGACATTGACACATGCCTTTGATTTGTTTCCACAATATTGAAATAGTTGCCTTTGTCAATTTTATCTAGATTCATCATTGCTTAGGGGGTATAAGGTTTGCTAATCTCCCTACTTAGTCATTATTGGAAGTCCCTCATTCCATAGAGAAGTTTTTACTTGACTGGTATAGTTGTCAAATGGCTTTGCACATCTCAAGCTCTCTCCTGTGAGCCCTTTGGTGGGTTCTACAGAGACTATTCAATTGAGCTCCTCCAACTGCATCTCTTCCTTCATCTGTTTCTTCTCCACTTAGTTTGGTTTTCCAGTGTCCCAATCCACATCAACTCTCAATACTGTGGTCCCATGATTCTTCTAGGTAGTCCTCTTTGATAAGATCTAAAAATGGCTCCTGGCTCCCTTTCTTTCCCATGTGGCCCACAAATGGTCTTCAGGAAACATGTATTAATCCTTGTCCTGCAAGCTCAGAGAGTGCCAGCCTTCCCAGTAAAACAACTGCTCTCCTTTGATCCACCACAAAATTAATTCACCATCTGTCTCTTGCCCTCTTGATTTCTAGGCTGGAGTCTAACACCATTCACAATTCCCAACTTTGGGGAGAATTTAGTGAGGTTCTTGAGTCATTACTCTCAAGCTGTCCTTACTGTGTGGGTGAAGAGAAATAATTTTGGTGAAGGTCTCTCAGAGAAATCCTCCTCATAACATTCTTTTTCAACTTCCAATTCTTTTTATAGAAATGAGTTATTAGAGGTATGAAACCAGTTCCCAGATAGTTCCTTTTGAAAATCTGCTTCTCACTCTGAAACATTATTATATTCCTATCTATTGTATCTTTCTGCCTCATTAAAGATTCCAATTTAGCATCCCATTACAGTTGTGTTTATTTTTAGAGACTTTTTCTGGTCCCCTTTAGACTAAACAATGTTTCTTAAAGTTACGGGATGTTCGTAGATGTTATGTGAAAAATGGGTCCTGTGAGGAAATAACTTTGGGGAATACTGTCTGAGCAAAGTTAGGCTCGTCTTTTTTGCTGTGGGCTTTCTCAGAACCTTAAATGTGCCAATATGCACTGTGAAGTTCCAAGCTGTGTGTGTGTGTGTAGAATATATAGTTTTTATCAAACTTATTTGACCATGAGGAACACTATATCTTTTTGGCAAGCCATTTAAGGAGATTAGCATTCTATAGAACACATTTTGGAAATGTTGGCCTGGAAAGTACCAGTGGAAAGAGAAGATATTTTCTTCCTCATCTGGAGTGCTCCCCTAAGGCAAAGTTATTGCCTTTCACCTCCTCCTAACCACAGTGATTTTTGAAGTTTCATGTGCTTTTATTTGTTTAACCTGAATGTAGAAGAGCTTGATTGCATGGTCCTTCCACTAGACTGAATTCCTTCCACTAGACGAATAAGATAGGAATCCCATCTTATTCATCTTTGCATCTCCAGGGCTTACCACAGTGCCTGGGACTTAGCAGGAATGAATGAATAAATAGCATTAGAGGAGGGATTCTTTGCTGCTGCTTCTTTTTAAAAATAAAGTAAAAAAAAAAACCTCTACAGTAGAGTCTCAAACTACATATATGCAGCAATCAAACAAGTCTATTGGGTGTTTATGAAATTCCACAGTGTATGAAAATCTGTGTTTGTGAATATCCATATGAGGATTCATTAAGTGAGTAAATGTCCTGTGCTCTTTCCAAGGGCAACCAGGGTGGGGTTTCTCTTCTTTATATCTGTGTGTGTGTGTGTGTGTGTGTGCATGCGTGCGTGTGTGTGTGTGTGTGATTGTGTACACACAGCTGAAGAGATGAGTTGCCAAGAACTTTCCAAAAGAAATGAATGGGATAAAACAGATTGCCAAGTTACTGAGTGGTAATTAAGAACAGATTCCTAACATCATCACTTTACCATTTTTAAGAAATTTTCCTTTAAAAGACAAAACCACTGAATGATGAAACATGTCATACTTTTCTTGAGGTTCCTTAGCCTTACACAAGCCTCTGCTCCATTGCACATACACACACATATACATCAGCCCAAAGTCTCAAATACCCAGATTCTAAATAGTCTCAAATCATTTTCAATGAAGAAAAATATAATAATGTGTGTGTGTGTGTGTGTGTGTGTGTGTGTGTGTGTGTGTGTGTGATTTACTCATCCTCACCCTCAATATAGCTCAGTTGGGAAGATTTCTTTCAAACCTTCCAAAATACAATTTCACCCTGAAGCTGACTGCAGCATTTTGCCAGGAGCACTATTTTTCAAAGGATTTTAAGCTACTGAAAATGGGACTATAATGGGAGTTTGTATGCACTCATGATGGTGCAAGTACTCTGGCTCCAGAAATAACATAAGCAGCTGTGGCTACTAGCGGACACGTCTTTCCTCAGCCTGGGAGCTTTAGGCTCTGATCACATATTGTTTGGAGGAGGGTTCAGGAATGAATTGCACCCTCTTCCTTACCTATTAAAGCACCCTGTGCACTGTAATATTCCATGCTACATTTGGCCAGGTGTGTCTTACTGGCCTCTGCTAAGGGGACCACATACCAGATAAGACACATGCATGGCCTGCCTCATTGTGGGGGTGGAGGGCCGCTGCCATGATGTCCTAGGATTGCGTGTCTGTGGTTAAACACTTAGGGTTTAGTTTTGACGTAGACAAGGCAGCAGGACCGACCCTCAAAGCCTCTGCAAACAACCTGAGAAGACTTCTCAAAAATGCAGCCCTGCACTTTGAAGGAGACAGTCTTTATGGGGGCAATTTTCCAATTGCTGCCTATTTGGTGTGGTCATGTCTGAGCCAGGGGAGGTTTCTTGACTCCAGGCAAAGATATTTACAGAGAGCTGGATGCCAGGAGCCTGGTGAATTGTACACTAATGGTAAGTGCATCCTTGGTATTCACTAATAGAGGAGCTGTGTGTATTAGGAGGCTGGAGATGAGAAAGGCACATAAAAATAATGGCCATCCGTAAGGTACTAACATTCTGCAATGTAATCCTCACTTTGGCACCATGGGGTTAATCTTCCTATTAATTCATACTTTTCCAGGAAGCTGAATGAAACTCTTACTCAGCTGTAAGAGGCAGAGCTGGGATCCAAAACCAGGAGGCCACGTTCTGAGACCTTTTCACCACACCATACCACATCACACCAGAATGAGGACCTAAAACATCTTCAAGCAGTTCATATCTTATTGATAGGTCCTTTCCAGGAAGAAATCGTACCTCTGCACTTCATCTCTTTTTGGTTGTATCCTTGGAAGTTAGTGTCAGATAACAGAAGTACAGGAGGCCTGTTCTAAATAATGGAGATCACAACCCTCATTATAAGTGAAAGAAGGAAGATTGGGCCCATGATCAAACACCTGCTGTGTGACATGTCTGCACTGAACTGGATCCAGCTCAGAACAAACTTTTTCCACCAGCTAGGCATTGACAACACTCTTAATACAGATTTTGCACATCCCTGTTCAGAGCCTGGTGGTCTGTAGGTTGATTTTGATAGGCTAAGTGGTAGAACGAGAGAGATGTCACAATTCCTCTTCCACTCTAGTCTCAGAACTCATTGAGGTGGGGACTTTCAATCTTTTTTTGCCTCACTTGATCCTTTCAATAATCCTTTAGGATAGAACGATCTTCTTCTTATGTTTTTGATGAGGAATGCTGTATTAGTCATGGTTCTCTAAAGAAACCAACAGGATGTGTATGTGTAGATAAATTTATTTCAAAGAATTGGCTCATGCATTTATGGAAGCTTGGTTAGTTCAAAATCTGGTAGGGTAGGATGATTGATTGGAGACCCAAGGAAGAGTTGCAGTTCAAGTCTGAAACCCATCTGCTGGCAGAATCTCAGAAGTTAACCTTTGTTCTATTAATGTGTTCAACTGATTGGATGAGGCCCACCCACATTATGGAGGTTCATCTATGTTATCCAAAAAAAAAAAAAAAACCCTCGCAGAAATGTCTAGAATAATGTTTGACCAAATATCTAGGCAACATGTGCTAGCCAAGTAGATACATCAAATTAACCATCACAAACACTAAGCTTAAGAAAGTTACCTGTCATGCTGAGGTTGTACATTAGTGAGAAGCAAGGCGGGGATTTAAATAAGATATCTGATTCCAACACTTGAAATCTCTTCATTATCTTTATAGACCATGTTAGTAAATCAGAGAAAAGAATATATTATTTGTGAGTAGCTTCATATTGATTAGATGCATAGTCATGAGATACATATTCATTCTTCTAAAGTTTCTCACTGAGTGCTCCCAAGGTCCATGAAGAATAGACCAGGAGCTGTGCCCTGGGAAGTGAGTAAGGAGGGATCTTTGTGAAGCTACTTTCCCCAGGATGTGTGAATAGGCTATTGCCTTGGAAGTACACAGTTGGCTTGGTGAACTATGGGTAGCCAGGATAAGATTGGTGAATTATTTGAGGATCCCTCAGTGAACAAGTAGAATATTCTAGATGACCAGTGTACTGCACAGGGTCTCATTGTATGTTCATTCCTGGAACATGCAGTTGACTGATGTGTGAAGAAAAATAGAGCCCCTCCCTGACTATCATGAGATTAAGAGATACTCCTGCCCTTACCTTAGGGCTCCATGTGTGATACAGTTGGGGGTCTGGAGTAAATCAGATCATCTTGGATGGTGTCCTCCCATTTCATGGATTCTTCAGGGCTCACCAGCACCAAAAACAGCCCCATAGCACTGAGAGCCACACATTTTATGAGCTTCACTCATTTCTTTTCCCAACAGAACCTGAGTAAGCTCACCTGAGCAGGGATGGAGACTCTCCTCTCCCAGACCTGGAATATTCTCTTGCACAACCTCACTTCTCCTGTTCCTGTCTTCCTTGTGCTTCCCACTCACCACCTTGCTACCCATAGTTCACTAAGTCTCTGGCCCTATCTCACCTCATCTTTAATTCTTTCCTTTCTCTCACTTTGCCTGGAATGAGTTAGTGAGGGTATTATAAAAGGAGTTACTTCTAAAAGGAGTTAATGAGCATATGCTATTTCTCATTAGATCTACCTCTTCATTGCTATTTCTCGTAAGGTCTGCCTCTTCATTTCTATTTGGTCTGCTGCTGTCTCTATTAATTTCACTTCATCTCCTTAAGACTGGACAATTAGATTGGCCTGTGGCATGATTTCAAGGGTGGATGGTCACAACATAGCTCCTGGTACTAGAAATTAGTCAGTACTAAAGCTCTCTTATGCTTTAGTAAATTTTCTGCACCCTTTCCCTCCCCTCCCCCAAATAGTTAAAAATAGATACCATTTATTTAATATTTGCCATCTGCTGGGCAATATAGACAACAGTTGGAAAAGTGGGATTAAAGTTGAGAGGAAAATGGTGTTTAGAATATAGATTTGGGCATAGAGACAATGGTTGACTTTCCCAGACAGTTATTGAGCCTGTGGTGGAATTCACGAGAATTGAATAATTCATAAGAGGAGAATGAAATCACAAGAAGAGAGTCTGTGTACATTCAGGAGAAGGACTGCCTAGCAGATACCTGGGGAGCATCAACATTAGGTGGGAAAAGAGGAATCAGGAGAGAAACTGCACAAGGTAAATGGTAGTGATAGAAAGGCATCCCTTAGAAAAGGAAGTGCTTTAAGAAAGGATGTGAGAATGAAGAGTGACAACATTGGATTCATCTGAAAGACCAGGTGGCCTTAAAAAGAGTAAATGCAGGGATTCAAGGTAGGATGTCAGAGGGCAGCTGAAAGGTGAAGGGGATTTGGGGACATGGTGGATTGGACTTAATTCCTAAATAGATTGACATTTTCCAGTTCTGGAATTTACTTGCAATCTGCTTCATCTCCATTGAATTAAATATAATTCACACCAACTTAGTAGGAATAAGGGTTCTTAATTGGCTTGTTTTGTTTTGTTATTTAAAATGTTGCAGAAAACACACAGAACTGGAGTCTGAGAAACTAGGTTAGGGTCCAAAGTTCTTTATTTGCTGACTGTT
Source organism: Eonycteris spelaea (assembly GCA_003508835.1). Taxonomy (NCBI): domain Eukaryota; kingdom Metazoa; phylum Chordata; class Mammalia; order Chiroptera; family Pteropodidae; genus Eonycteris; species Eonycteris spelaea. The sequence goes on from PUFA01000069.1 coordinate 4,685,741, forward strand.
CTGTGGCAGAACATTTATCAGATATGGCTTCTTTTCATATATATAAAAAATGAAAGTTAGAGTGATATCTCCCAAAGATGTGAGGTTCAGAAAAGATATGTGTGAATAGACTTTGAATACTATAAAGAATTATGCCAGTGCAAGGTATCACGTAAAAAAATCATTGTCATACCTGTAAGCTAATGCTCAGGAATTATCTTAATATTGTATTTTGGTGGATTGTTGACAGTGTATCAGACAGGAATATATTCGGCTCTAAACAACAGAAGAATCAACTATAATAACTTAAACACATAGGGATTTAGTTTTATCGCCTAATAAGAAGTCAGAGGAAGGTGCAGCCACTGATGGCTGTCGTCTAGAGCCCTGGCTCCTTCTATCTTCCTGCTCCATCATCCTTGAGTGAGTGGCTTTTGTTCACAAGGTTGCAAGATGGCTGCTGTATCTCCAGGCATCAATAACAATGTTCCAAGAGAGAAAAAATGGGGAAGGATAAATAGGGACTTTCAAAGTGTTGAAGGGCACGCCATTTGAATCTGACCTTTTCTTAAAGAGTTTTTGTGGCAGTTATCCCTGCCTTCTGCATGCAACCTCACCTGGCCAGAGCTGGTTTTATGGCTATCCCTAAGTTACAAGGGAGTCTGGTGAATATTGTAGATTTCCAATTTTTTAGTTGAGGAAGGCAAAAAGAAGGGGTTTGTCAATGGCTTTTGGAAGCCAACCTGTCATGTCTACTACAGAGCAGAACTCAACTTGCCAATGGAACCCTGATGGGAGGAAGACATGGCAGTGGGGTATATGATATCAGCAAGGCAACCTGACCACTGTCAAATAGCAGGGCTCTGGGCCCTCTGTGGCTTGGATTAAAATGTCTTGGCTGTCCCCCATCAAGAGGCCCAGCCCCAAGACTTGGCCCCTTCTGGCAATTGGCCCTAACCAGCTGCTGCCAAAGGGGTAAACACATTCCAAGTTCTTGAGTCTCTGCTGCATCGTAACTGTGGTTAAGACATATACCATACATGCTCCCACCCAACCTGGGCTAATGGAAAGTTCACTAGAACTGTGATGGTTTAGTGATGATTTGCAGTTATCTGTGCTGCTTCTATTAACGGGAAGTTGAATACCTACACACTTATGTTATCTAATTGTACAAGCAATTTACATCTCATGTATATCATTTTTATGTTCATTCTCCAATCCTTGGGAACCATGAAGGATAAAGCATTACATTCTCCTTTTCTTACTCTGAAAGGGCTCTTAAACCAAGCCATTCCCCTAAGCCCCTTCAGCTAGGTGGAGAAATAGACTCTAATTAGAATCCAGACCTGAACACCTAGAAAACTCGACATAGGTCATCACGCCGTGTGGGTGCCGGCTGCTTACACACTCCTGGGATTGTGGAGGAAGCAGAGATGATCAAATGCTTAGCCTGAGGATGGTGCCAATCATGGAGGAGACAGTTGCTCTTGATTCTAAGGCCATTTCCAGTGCAGTCCAGGAGATGGACCACAATCACATTTAAGAAAAAAAAAAGTTTTTAAAGCAATTCTGAAAAGTATGAATAAGAGCTATTGTAAACGGCTCAAACCCTGTACATAAGCAGTGAAGTAAGATGAATTGACTGGCACTGAGTTGGAAAAGCTATACAGAGGCAGAGAGTGTGGAACATAATTTTATAAAAATAAACTTTTTTTTTTTTTTTTTTTTTTTTTTTTTTTACATACACACTCCGAAAGAAGAAATGGAAAAGTTGTTAGGGTGTGGACCAGGGCTTCTAATTAGCTGTTCTGTTCTGCCTGTCTGCCTGATTTATCTCCTTTCTAGCCCTAGTACCTTCCTGGGACTTACTGTTCCACAAAGGGACACTTCGGGGATAGAGAGGGCCCCCCTATTCCCCAACGCACACACCTGATCCCCTTAGCTGGCTCAGATCAAGGTCTTCGTGCCCATTGCCCACTGGAGGAGCAAGGAGAAAACTACTGCCCAGGTCGCCACTTTTGCCTCCTTGACCCTTACATGTTTCCAAAACAGAGGGAGCCCTGAGAAGGCTCCTTGCCAAAGCTGGAAACAGCTACCCTCATTGTCCGCCTCGCCCTGCCGGCTGTGCTCTCCCTTCCTCCCTCCCCTCCTTTCTGTCTAAAAGTGTGAAAATTACAAATCCCAAGAAACTGCAATCAGAACTCTACCTAGGGAAAATTCAGAGTATCCTTGCCATAAATATCCCGCTCCAAGACGCCTGACGTCAGAACGGGGCGGGCAGGGGAGCGAGGCCGGCGGGGAGGGGAGGCGGCGGTGGTTGCTCTCAATACAGCGGAGTCCAGCGAGCGGAGCGGGAGAGCGGCCACGAGCGCGCAGCCGGGGTTCAGGCTGCAGGGAGCGGCGCCCGCCATGGGGTCCTCGGAGTAAGTGCAGCTGCCCTGTCTCCTCTGCTTCGCGTCTGTCCGTGGGGTGGGGGCCGGGCTGGGGAGGCTTTCTGCGGGCACTGCTCCACTTTTCTACCCCCTACTTTCTTCACAGTGTGAAAAGGGGATTGGAAAGGCAGCGGCTCCACAGGCTCCCTGTTTTGTTTCTCCAAAGTGTTTGCAGGAGCCACCGGACCTTGAGTGGGCTCCCAGGGCCTGCGTGCGCGCTGTGTGTGTGTGTGTGTGTGTGTGTGTGTGTGTGTGTGTGTGTGTGTGTCCGTCCGTCGGTATTTGCACATCTGGACACAGGAAATATCTTTGGAAAACTTTAAAAATTGTTTTTGTTTGTTTGTTCGTTTGTTTGTTTGTTTTGTGGCTTTGAAATCTGATTCCTTGTCACAAGTGGACATACATAGCTGGTACTCCCCCACCCCCCAAACTGATAACTTTTTGGTGGGTGGCTTTTCCCTGTTCAGTTTGTGCCTTCAATCCCGTGATTTAACTCTTCACCAGCCCCCAACTCCCACTTGCAAGCCTGGCTTCTGGCCAGCAGGCAGGGCATGGGGGAGCTGGAGGTTCTTGCTCTCAGAGGCAATAGGACTTTGAACAAGAAAAGGAGCATCTCAGGAAAGGGGTCCTGATTCTGGGGACTTTAGTACCTGTGGCTGCTGCCAGTTTCCTGCTGTGGCCCTGACATCGCCAGGCCATGAGACTTTGACTTAAATGAGAAGGAAGGGTCTGGTCAGGAGGCAGGTAATAGTAAGGAGGAGGAGGAGGGTGTGGGGGTGGTCCCCAGTACACTGTGGCTCTGTGTCCAGCCTTGCTCAAAGAGTAGGATGAATGTGTCTGCCACATGTGCCCACAGTGCGGGCCGCGCCGGGTCCTCTGGGAGCACCGTGGTGCCCCAAACAAGATGCAAGCTCATAACATAAAGAGACATGTCTGAGCTGTGGAGTGGAGGAAGGAGGGCGGTGGGGAGAGGGAGAGAGATTTTTATCAAAATTGAACACAGATTGCTGAGGTCTGGGCTTGATTTAACTCTTCTCTCTCTGCTCTGGCCACTTTTCCACATTTCAGTGGTAGATTTGCAAAGTTCCTGGGAAGGTGGCAAGGAAAATCACGCCTCTCTAGGAAAGAAGCCCTGGAGGTTTTTCTTGAAGCTGACATGCGAATGAAAGCAACTTCCCATCTCTGAAAATCTTGAAGTTTTGTGTTTCCCCTCTTCCAAGTTGGGTGTCAGCTTCTTGGATTTCTCTGGAAAGCCGGCTAATGGAGGGAATGGATTGTCTCGAGGATGCAGAGGGGGCTATGGCTCGCTCTCTCAAGAGTGGGAGGAAAGGGTGTGCCAGCAGTGTGGACCCAGCAGCCCTGGATTGCCCAATGCATGGCTCTGGATGTCAGTAGCTGGGTTCAACAAACCAGTGACCACAAAGAGAGCCCTTTCAGCTTTGCCCTAGCCTGGTCTCTGGTTTTGTATTTTGCAATAGAGCCAACCTACAATGTTTGGGTGGGAGGAAGATTACTGGACTCTCCCTGTGTCCTAGAAAAATGAGAGAATGAAGGGACAAGGAGGAAATCTGGATATCAAAATGGGCCTACAGGAAGTTGGAGATTTAGGATGGGTTTTTTAAATTATACAAATTGACCCCTAGGGAAATGCTCTAATAGATTGAGCAGACAGCACTATGTCAGAAATAGACTCTCTTAACTTCAGGAGTACATCTTCAACTCGAGTGAAATGAAGAAGGAAATCACTTAATGGCAGTATAAACACGTGTATGAACCGAGGTAGCAGGGTACCCGTGAGAGGCACGTGCAGGCACATGTTTATGCATTTGTGACTGTGTCGTGAGTGGTCCTTGCCTCAGGCATGGAAGCATAAACAGCCCGTTTCTCATCTGTGCTGGGAGCTGCATCTGACCCCCATTTCTTCCTTTAAAAAAACAAAACAAAACCAAACTGTGCTATTATTGTCTTGCTGCCCCGTAGTTGCATGCTCTGGCGCATAACTCCTAGCTGAGTTTTCAGAGCTTTTCCTCTAGATCCTGGGATGCTGAGGGAATACTCGTGCCCCCATCAGGACAAAAAGAGGAGAAAAACTTCTGGAACTTAGAGCTTCGAAGACAGTCAGGCATTCAGGAAGGGGGAGGATGTGAGAGCAGGACCAGTAGGCAGGCCTGTGGATATTTTTTCTTTTGATGAGTGTGGGGGAGGTTGAAAGACTACCGCTTTCTGTGGGAACATGTCTCCCCAGTCTTCTTTCCTAACCTCCTGCCTCCAAAGTTTTAGACACCAAACAGGTTAAACTCTCGCCATCACTGAAGAGCCTTGGGTTCAGGGGTGAAGAAGAGGGCAAGCCGAAGTGCTGATAGTCAGGAGGACACAAAGATAATCGATGGAACCGAGGCTTGCTTCTTTGGTTTCAGTGGAGCCGATGGAAGGGACAAATTTAAATGTTCGCTCTCATTCCCACTGTTTACAAAGAGAAAGCTGCATATCCAGGGACAGAGGGCATCCATTGGAGATAGACTCCCAGAAAGGCAGGGTTCCTCAAGGAGAGAGAACTGGGTTTTCCAGTCTTTCATTATGTGGGTTTCTTCAGAGGATCAGTGGAATCCTGACTTTTCTGGGTTTGCCCTGGGAGACATTTCACAAACCTGAGACCTGGGTCAAATTCCCAGGCCACTGACGCTTAAGCTGATGATGAAGACTTCTCATTGCTCTTTCCATGAGCTCAAGCTCTGGCCAGCTCTTCAACTGTGTCTGAGATCAGAGTACTTAGGATGTATTTCTAGGCTCTCCTGAAGGTCCAAAGGGCAAACACACCTGGCAGAAAACAAATCAGAGGGTGTCCTTGGCTTTGATAGCAGATGATCCTCTAGATCTCCACAGCTAGAGTCCCTGTGTTCGAGGATCCCGTGTCCTTCAGCTCTGGACTTCAAATGCAGCCTTTCACAATGGAAAGAGTGCAGGCTTCGGAGCACTGCCCTGGGAAAGGATTAGTCATCAAGGATCCGTTACTTATTCCTATGAGCTTCAGCGTCCTCATCTGTAAAATGAGGATATTTACTTCACAAGGTTATTAGAAAAAAAATGATATTTATGCAAAAGGACTAAAATGGAGCTAGGAATGCTGGAGACCCTTACTAAAGGGACTATCGTAATTTCAGTCTTCAGTCATCAGGAGACTGTGTTGTTTGGGAAGGACCTCTCCCCAAATCAAGCTATGTGTTTTCCATTATTGAAGGCTGCCAGTGAGTGGAGTTTCTAGGGCTCAGGTCACTTTTACTTCTTCCTTCTAGAAAAGGTGGCTATTGGGGATTATTCACGAGCATGCCTGGCCCATTATCTTGAGAGGTGGGAGGAGACACCAGGCATCTTCGATATCTAGCCTGGAAACCACTCATGTGTGAGTGAGCTCTCTCAGGAGGGAGAAGGGCAACAGAGTAGGTTGTGTGTGTATGGTTGGGGCGTGGAGGTGGGAATGGGGCAGGAAGATTATGAACCAGAGTCTTGAAGAACACATATGAGGTCAGAAGTTGATTAGGCAGCCACTGTTCCTCAAGGTACTGAGGTCAGGGTAAGGGAAAAATCTGATGGATTGTAAAAAAAAAATGGAAGCTTTAGCCGGCCATGAACATCTCTGATAAGCATGGTGTGGGGAAACTGCCCCCAGATTGACACACTGTCTAGGAGAGTGGCTAATCCAAGGACTGAAGAATCAACTGATGCTAGAGAGAGCAGCTGCAGGTTCTCTTGGCCAGTCTCAGAGCTTCTAAGTTATCCTTCAAGTTGACATTTAAGACTTTGAGGATCACATTTGTTTCTGTTTTGTTCGAGCTCTCTCTTTAACCATGGCCTGGAATGACTTTTCAGCTTTTAAGAGGCTCAGCCAGTGGCCAACTTCTCTTGAGATGGCCCAGATTGGGGGTCAGTGAATTCCTCATTCCTGGCAGTATCCATTTCTCTAACTCTCTTCTCACATTTTTTGGTTTGTTTGTTTTTTTTGTTTCATTATGAGGTTATAAAACTGCACTGTCAAGATGCTGTGTAGGGAGGAAAATGCCTTTTCTTTGGACCTGTGTATCACGCTAATGCTGTGCAAGGCTTATCAGATTGTGGGCATTGACAGCTATCAAGGGCTTCTTTCTGGGGCTCCCTCTTCAAAAAAGAAAAGAAAAGAAAAACCTGAGAAAATTAAACTTTAGGCCGTTTGCTATCTCTTTTAATCCTGGCCAAAAAGGAGCCCAATTATTTGTAGGATGCCCTGTGGTTCTATGGAAAGAGCTTCAGAACCAAGTAGATACAGGTTTGAGTTCTGGCCCCACCAGAACTCACAAGCTGTTCAACCTCTCTGATTCCTCTTTGTTTGTCAAATGAGAACAATAACTATTTTCATTTCTCAGGGTTGTTCTGAAGATGAAATAATATATGAGAAGGACATAGTAAACTGTTTGGTGCTCGGAAAATGTTGAAAATGGCTTTCCCCTCTCTAGTTCTAAGCTCACGAATGTACATATGCTTGGACATTTGTCCATGGGTCAAAGTAAATAAGCCACTTATTCAAGGCTTAACAACAGTGCTCAAAGGCTAGCTATCTCAGCTTGGAGATGGAGACCTTTAATACAAAAGTGGAGCACAGATCAGCACTCTCCATGCCAAACAATGGCAGCCCCATGTGACCCTCTACTAGAATAAAAGGAAGGCCATCAGCTCACTCACCCATCAACCTGGGCTATTAGTGAGCTCTCCATAGAACTTGTTTTAGAAACCCCAAACACTGTTTTGGTTCAGAGTGAAGGTCAAAACTGGGGAGAGAAATCCTTGAGGCAGTACATAACATTAAAACCTAATAACAATGGCACAGTGACAACAGTACTTTACATTTGTATAATAGTCTACCGTTTAAAAAGTACATGGCCTCATTTCATCATCATATCAATCCTATGAGATTGGTATTATCCACCTTTTATGGCTCCTACCCTATAGGCTAAAAGTCTTCGCTTAATTTACACTATAGGTAAGAAACAGGAGGCAAAGGAGAGTTCAAGCAGTGGGTTGCAGCCCTGGGTGCAGCACACTAGAATCAGCTGGGGAAGCTTTTAAAGCTATCAATACCTGAGATCACCCTGGACCAATTAAGCTGGCTCTTTGGAGAGCAGGGGGTAGAAAGTTCTACAGGCCCTCCAGTGAGTCCAACAGAAGGGTGAAGAGTACTGTATCAAGGTTAGGACCCAGGATATCAGGCATAGGTTAAACAAACTGGCAAGACTTTGCTAGGATTTAAGCTCCGTGAAGGTGGGGACTTGCCTGGTTCTCTCTGTATCTCCCGAACCTACAATAGTATAGGGCACAAGGACATTCAATAAATTTTGGCTAAATGAATGAATGAATAAGCTGCTATAGGAACCAGCAATTTCAACAGCTGAATCCAGCCTGTCACCTTATTATGTAAAGGTTTATTGGAACACAGTCATGCTATTTGTTTATGTGTTGTATATGGCTGCTTTCACACTAAAAGGGAGGAGTTTCATGTTGTAATAGAGACCATGTGGCTCACAGTGCTGAAAATATTTAATATCTGGCCCTTTAACAGAAAAAGTTGGATGGCTCCTGCTCTGGATCTCAGACAAGATTGGAACAAGTATACCTTAGAGCAGGGGTCCTCAAACCCCAGGCTGCAGATGGATACTGGTCCTTGGCCTGTTAGGAACTGGGCCACACAGTAGGAGGTGAGCAGCAGGAGAGGGAGTGAAGCTTCATATGTATTTGCAGCTGCTTCCCAGAGCTAGTAGCATCGCCTCAGCTCCACCTAAGATCATCAGGCATTAGATTCTCATAGGAGCACTGGTCCCTGGTACCAAAAAGGTTGGAGACCTCTGCCTTAGGGGGAGTTATTACAATATAGTGGTTAAGTATATGGGTTCTAGAATCAGACAAATATGGATTTGAATCTCGGCTTTGCCACTTACCCGTTGTAAGACCTTGCATATTATTTTACCTCTCTGAGTCTCAGTTTTCTTATCTGAAAAACAGATGATAATAAATGTTTCTCTTTAAGGATGGTTGTGAGGATTATCAGCCCTTGCCTAGAGTAAGCACGCAAGAGACGTCAGCTCTTGCTATGATGGTTGTTGTTATAGTTACTTGCAATTAACTTAGGAGCACAAAAACTAACTAGATCAAAGTCAAATCTAATCCAGTATCACAGACAGAATAAGGGGTGTGTAGGAAAAAATAATGAGTTAGTAAGCTGGTGTGATGAAGAAACACTGATGTGAGGTTTCTGAGGTAAATGGTGTCTTATTAAGATAAAACAGATCAGGTGCTCCTGTATGGGTGACTTCTCTGTCTCCACCATTCCTCAAGGGCTAACTTAGATTTTATTGTACTGAATTTAGTCACAAGCAGATCCCACTTCTATACCTTTGTTCACAATTCTTTCTGAAAGGCCCCTCCGTAATCCTTATCTTTCTGGTCTACTTGTATGCCAGCCTTGCTCAGGTCCCCCCTCTCTCAAACTCCCTCTTAAAAATTACCCCAATCACTCCTTCCTCTTTATTCCCATGAAGTTGGCACACAGCTCTGCCATAACATTTAACACATTGCATTATAGTCAAGAAAGGAGTGAACCTCTGTCTTGCCTTCTACATCTTTGGAGCTCATAAAAGTCAAATTGCATTGTAGAGTCCACACTTGGTAGTCAAACAGTGTCAATTGGAACCTTGACTCAATGCAATGGAACCTGAATTAACTCTTGATGAGTGAGTAAGAATTGCCCAGGTGCTGATAGGTTTGCAAGAGTGAATTCCCATAGCCAACCAGATAGAGAAGAGCTACCCGGTTTAAAGACTTAAGTGGACCCTTTGTGTCCTCATCCCTCTACTCTGTGGTGGCTTCTGCCCTCTGGGATACCTCTTCTAGCTGGCAGCCAAGGACAGGGAAAGATGGAAGAAACTTAAAACCAATTCTTTGACTTCTTGTCAGCACATGTGGTGAAAAGTTGGGTTTTGGCTTCTCTGGGCTTTTTTATGTATATGTGCCAAGATAATTGGGAGTTAGCTTGCTATGGTCAGCTTTCATTAGCATGGTAATAGAGAAGTATGGTCATGGATAATAGCAAACAGCAGATAATTCACAGCATTGCCGTTTTACTATAGAACATGTTCCATAATTTTTATAGATTTTAGTGGTCAATTTATTTTGGTGGCAGATATAGCTTGTGTATGGAATAATATTAAAATGAAGTCTCCTCTAATGAATAAGGGAAGGGCACAGAAAAATACCGGCCTTGAATTAAATATGTTTTTTGATCAATCCCAAATGCACATTTAGGAGCTGCCTCCTAAAGTGAGGAGGTGGAGGGGGAATGAAATAGTATGTTTATATAGGACGCTATTGTGCACATGTGATATGCTGATCATTTTTTAAAATGGATTCTTTATCTGATTTTTCCAAATTATGAAAGTAATTCTTCTTTGCTTGGACAAGTGAATGAATGACATGCAGAGGTACAAAAAGATAAGTGGAAAACAATCTCTACCCATTTCACACCTTGATAATTAATGTTACTTGCCTAGAATTATATTCTTCCATATATTTTTCTTTGTTCAGACAAATACCTACAGGTATGTATACAGGTAGAGTGGGATCTTGTTGTTTGTTTTCCACTGAAATTGAATCTAACTGTGCATATCACTCTGTAGCATAGTTTTCTTTCCCTTGACATATATTGAGGTCATTCCCACAATGGATCAAGTTCTTTTTTTCCTGATTTCTTTATGCTTAGACATACATAGCTCTATATATTTGAGATCATGCCATTCTTGTAGAGATGTTTATTTTTCCATCAGTCTGTTATTAAATGTCGTTTCATCCTGGCCAATCGCCAGGTTGGGTCTCTGAGTGACTTACCATGCAGCTGTCACCCAAGAAAGCTTTGCTTTGGCACTCAGGCTGATGAGTGATGTACCAGGCCTGCTGATCATCCTAGAGTATGGCTACATGTTGTATGTGGCCCTTATTTGTCCCTAGGGAAGCTGTTGAACTTTGGGCCCTGTGGCTGCCCCCACCCCTTTTCGTCAGATTTAGCCTTCCCTCCTTGAGTCTCTTCAGTCACTGAAAATGCAGGAAGAAATATTGAAGACTGGTACATTAACTTGGAGGACAGTCCTGATGGGGCAAACCAGGCAGTGTAGTGTAATGGGCAGCTGTGTGGACTCTACACTCTGGTTGCTTGGCTGGGTCTGAATCTCGTGTAATGGACACTGGGCTGTGCTACCCATTCAGGTTCGACTCCCAGCAATGGCAGTTCTGGCAGGGGTCAGCCCTCATAGGAAGTATTTCAGCTCAAGAATTGCCTTGCCACAGTCACTCCTGTTTCACATTCCCTTCTGGGTCACTTGCATCCAATGACTGGTTAGAGCAATGAAGGCCTGGTCCTTCTGTCCCAATGTGAAAAATTCTAAAAGGCTTCCCAGCTTCAAGGCTTCCCCATCGGGTCGGCCAAGGCCTTCATTGAGGCTGTATGGCATCCACACTTCTCCCTGTGCACAGTGCCACATCCTCCTTGTCCCTCCTTCTCTCAGGTGGTTGATTCTAAGAGCCCTTCCTAAATAACCCCTTGCTTGTCCAATATGTTGTGACCATTTTATAGGAAACTGTTTTGGAGGGGTCCATTATTTTCTAGGTAATCCTTGGAGGCTATGTTAGAATATGAAAAAGTATACTTTTTCTGGTGCTCTATTTTATGTTTTCTAGGTGAGACACAACTGATTTCTCTACAAGTAGGATTGTGTCATAACTGAGAAGACTGAGCAAATATTTTGACTTTTATTGCCAAGTTTGCATTTATTCCTGCTCCTAACCCTGCTCCCCATGCTAGGCTATGGGGTGTAGATATATCTGGGTAGAAGCATGAGCAATTGTCTTTATTGCCATCTTGTTTGGAGATGGAGGCTGGACAAGTTGACCTTTGGGAATTTTGCTCCATCTTACTGGTGCTTCTGCAATATAAAGGGAGTGGTCTCAGAGGACTCTGCTAACCCACTAGGAGCCGCCTTCCTGCCTGCATAGGTATTCACATCATGCCTGTGTGGTTTTTTGCCAGATCTGATTTGCCCCCGTGGGTGTTTGTTTCTTACAAGTTTATCCCAAGCACAGGCAGTCTTTGGCACTGTGAGTTGAACATTCCGCCTTTCAGGTTATGTACACTGATCACTTGCCTGAGTGCCAAAGCAAAGCTTGCCTGCATGATGGATGCTCAGTATGCCAGACTCGGGGACCTGGACTTACAGTTCAACATCTGACCACATTTGTGGGGGTCAGTGTCAACACTCCCTCCCTCATTTCCTCTCAGACACCACAGCTCCTAGCCTAAAGATCCCTTGACCAGGCAGCAAGAGAAGGGAGTGATTCCAGGTCAGTGGGGAGATTCGTCAATATTTCCACTGTGCCAGAGGAAACTTTGAAGTTAGTTGGAAACAAATTCAGGGTTTCTGTGGACTTTGGACAGTAGAAGGGCCAAGCCATTTTAACTCTTCTTTTTTTTTTAATCCCCATCAATATATTTATCAGTCTGTTCCTCGTCACATGGCATTGGTCTGGCAGCTACTCAGAGATAGAGGTAGGAGTTGCCTCTTTTTCACAGTTGATAATTTACCATCACTGTTGCCCTGAACAGAGGTAATGTTATTGAAGTCTGTGGCTGCCTAAGTGCTGACAAAGCTGATAAATAGACCAGATTTCTGAGTAGAAGGCTGTGGTTCAGGGAACAGGTCCTGAGTTCAGATTCTGGTTCTACTTCTTGCTAGCTGGGCCTTGCACTAGTTACTTCATGTCTGTGTGCCATAGTTTCCTCATCTGTAAAATGGGTTGTTGTGAAGATAGTGTTGAAGCATGATCTGGTAATAAGGAAAAAGGAGAAAAAATACTGAAAACCATGGTTGGCACTTAGTAAGCACTAAAGATTGTTAGTGATAATGATGATGGTGATGGGATGATGATGGAGAACAGGACCAAATGTCATTAGCTCCCTTTGCACAGCATCTTGCACAGTACCTGACACAGAGCTGGGGCTAACAAGCGTTTATTAAATAAAATATCCCACTGCTTTTGGGGAAGTATCTGCTGCCTACTTAGCTCAATCCTCTACCAAAAAAAATTGTTTTCCATTTAAAATTTTATTTTAACATTTGACGTTTGATATAATTCAGAAAAAGACACAATTTATAAGTATATAGCTCAGTGGGTTTTCACAGACTGAACATGTCTGCATAACCAGCATCCAGATCAAGAAACAGAATGTTCCAAAGCTCCCTACTTACCCCACTCTGAGAAGCTCCTCAGGCCCCTTCTGGCTACTACCCTTCCATTGTCCTGACTTCTAATACCATAGATTACTTTTACCTGTTCTTGAACTTCACATAAATGGAATCATACAATATGTATTTGTTTGTGATTGGCTTCCTTTGCTCAGTGTAATGTGGTGTAGATCATTTATTCTCATCGTTGTGTAGTACTCCACTACGTGACTATACATACTTTTTTTAATCCACTGTTCTGTGAATGGGCATTTGAGGGGTTTCCAAGTTTGGAGCTGCTGTGAACAGTCTTGCTATGAGCATTTGTGCACTTGTTCTTGGGTGAACATATGAATACATTTGTGTAGGTGTGTTCCTGGGAGTGTAACTGCTGGGTCATAGGGAATGCATGTGTTAAGCTTTAGGAGGTACTGCCAACCAGTTCTGTGAAGTGGATGTACCATGTTTTCTATTTTCTGTAAAGACGAAGAAGTTTCAGCTTGGTAGTGCAAGGGCTTGAGGCCCAGTGATATACTGGGGTTCCTGAGACCTTCATATCCTCCATGCCCTTTATAACTGAAAGCTCACATGTTCTAGAAAGCCTGCTGGAGGTAGGCATGTCCTGTATACCAGGCACTGTGCTGGGTGTCTTTACTGATATTACTTCATCAGATCCTCATAGCTATCCCATAGGATGAGATGGGTGTTATCATCCCCTTTTACACATGAGGAAGCTAAGGCTCAGAGGGGCTGAGTGACTTGCCTAAGATCAAAGAGGGAAAAACTTTCAGAGTCAGGATATAAAACAGATATGCTTGACACCAAAGTTCCTGCATTTTGGGATCTGATGATGAATAATTTTGATTTTAGTGCTAACACTGGATACAAACAGACACAGATGTGGGGGCTGTTCCCTAGAACTGTGCCAGCTATAGGGTGGTAGCTGTGAGGAGAAGTTCTGTAAAAAGGAGCAGAAATAAGGCTACTCAATGACCTTGAGAAGCCAAATTGTTTTCCTGCCCAAAGGCTGTTGGAGAAAGTCATAAATTTCCTGGAAGGCAAGGGTGACCATGTAATTTACTGTCTAAACCAGGACTCTTTTAAGAATGAAAGGACCACTAACTGGATAGGACACTGTGGAAGAAGGCATAAATTGGCACTGTCCCAGGTAAACTGGGATAAATGTTTACTCCCTGAAAGTCTGAGTGGGCATCTCATCTCCTGGTCAGTGGGACTGTCCAAGTTCTTTCTAACTCTTTCAGAACACTGTCTAGAGTTTGCCCTGATGCAATGGACTCTAGTCTCTGTTTACGCTGAAATGGGGCCTGACTTTCTTCCTCCCCTCTCCACACAACTCCTTGCTCAAATGTGGCTCTGACAAGGTGAGTTTCCCTTGACAGGTCCAGTTACCGTTGAGATGCATATGCTATCAGCCTAGAAGGTCCTAGAAGGCTAAGGCTGTCCTTACTGTGATATTAATGGCACACATCCAGGTGAAGGCACAGTGTTAGTACTCAGGGAGTACTTGTTGACTATATATATTTTATCCATGTGCTCATTCATTCATAGTCCATAGAACAAGCTTAGTTTAGATTCTCTTCTCTTTTTTTGATCTGACTCCTAGTCCACTGGTTCAGCAAGATAAGTCACTTGTGTGTATATAAGTGTGCATGTAAGCAAAGGACAAAGAATAAAGTGAGCAACAAAAGATATTGTACTATGGGATTTGGTATCAGGATCTAGGCTGAAATTTCAGCCATCTTCTAATTAGCTGAACTTCTTTAGATAAGTGATTTAGCAATTTAGCATGTCTGAGCCTCGGCTTTAGTCGTGTGAAAAATGGGAACGACAAGAATATCTGTGGTACAGGAATTAAATGAATCTATGTTGCAGGGGATATGAAAAGTGCTCATTACACTGAAAAGTGCTGTGTAATTCTTATTTATTAATGGCTGTGGTGGTTCAACAACTATCTGAGAAGCACTGGTGCAAGGTGATGTGCACTGAGGCAGGTTCTGGGGAATGAATCCTGGTGAGCAAAATTCATTCCCCTTCCGGTGCCTGCAGTCTCTTAAAGTGAGACATATAGTGCATATGTGGCCAGCCCATGTGACTGGGAGCTTTTATTAATAAATAAGGAAGGAATCAGCAAATTCTTCAAGGCCATAGAGATTTGACATGGGTATCAAATATATGGATGCAAAGGATAATTAATTTCTCATTAAGCCCACAACTGCATTTTTTTTTTTTTACCAGAACAACAAGAAGTATTTAAGGGCTTATGTGTGTCCAGCAGTAGTTTTGATGTAGCATAGTGGCTTCTGGTGCATATTCTGGGATCAAACTTCTGGGATTCAAATTCAGGTTCCATCACTTACTAGAACTGTAGCCTTGGGCAAATATTTATCCTACCTGAGACTCAGTTTTCTCATCTGTAAAATGATTTGTACCTACCCCTATCTGAGGACAAAATTAAATACTTGTAAAGTACTTAGAACAGCGTCTGGGACATAGTTTGTACTCAGTAAATCTTAATTATTATTTAATATGCTTTTTGTTGGAATACTAGTTACTGTGTGGTGCTGATGCAATACATAATGAGAGGAGGAAAGATTGTTTCGAGATGGGGAAGGCTTTGTGGAAAAGAAATGGCCAAGGTATTTTTGGACCTCTTTTACACCCTGAGCAAAAAGATTTGTTTATTGCTATGATTGCTCTGTTGTTAAAGCCCATAAAAAGAAGATTTAGCATGGAAGAAAGTTCTTCCCTTAAGACATATAGGTCAGTCTATGGCCATGCCACCCTGAATAAGCCCAATCCCGTCTGATCTTGGAAGCTAAGCAAGGTCAGGCCTGGTTAGTACTTGGATGGGAGACCACCTAAGAAGACCAGGTGCTGTAGGTGTAAAAAAAAAAATAAGGGATTGTAAGCTGACAAGATCCTTGCAATCTGCGAGTTAACCAAGGGTTGCCTCGCAAAAAAACAAAAAATCTATCTGTGTGTGTGTGTGTGTGTGTGTGTGTGTGTGTGTGTGTTGTGTGTGTGACGTGCCTCCTGGCACTTTGAAGTTGGCTAAGATATGGTCCCTGTCCTCATACATTTCCAAACTAGTTTATCCATTTTTGTGCTAGTCACAGGAGATATTCAAATGGGTCCTAAGAGTACTAACAGGATCTAGGAGTAAAGAATACTCCTCTGTGGAGAAGCTCAAATTTGAGACTTTCGGATTACATTTAAGAGTGTTTGGGAATGCCAGGAAGTTGTGCAGTCTCTTTCCAGGTGTCTGTTGTTATTAGAGGAGTGATTCTATTTGTTGTGATGATAAATGCATGATGCTTCCTACAGGAAGATGGACAAATGGTTCCTTTGGTTTCTTCAGTCCCTTTGTGATATCCACACAGTTGTGTGTCTTACAGGTGAAAGGCACAATGAAAACATTCTGAACTTTTCCTAGACGATGATGGAAAGGTCTAAAAAAATGTATTCCCCACGTTACCCATGGATTATTGGAATTTATACTTTATGTGCTTCATCTCTAATATTATGACACATTTTAAAACTCTTTGTCTCAAAAGGAAGGTTTCATTATATCTCCATCCACAGCTTCTTCTCCCTCTCTAAGTTTTCCAGCGGAGAGCAATGAAAATACCCAACTTGTTTAAGCTTCTATAAATTAAAAGAAAATTTTTTGGTTTTATAAAGCATGCCAGTGTAATTCTAACAGTAAAAAGGATGCTATAGAATAATAAACATATGAAAATATGTTCAACCTTACTTGGAATCAGGGAAATACCATAAACTGAAATCACGGGAGACACCATTTCACACTCATCAGATTGGCCAAAAAATTATGCTCATCACATTGGATGTAGAACCAAAGAATTAAATGGGTACAAAAACTTTAGAGAGAAATTTGGTACTATCTAGTAAAATGTAAGATGCAGTCACCCTACGGCCCAGCAATTTCACTCCTATGAAACTCTAATGAATGTGAAAAGGAGATGTGTTCAGGAATATTCATTGTAATATGGTTTTTAAGAGCTAGAAAGCAACTCAAATGTCTACCATCCACCAGAAGACTAAATAATTTGATATATGTATGCAATGGAATACTATGGAGTGCAGCAGAAAAAAAAAATGAAGATGGTTCTAGTGAAGTATAACCTCAGAAACAATATTTAGTGGAAAAAGAAAGCTGCAGATAGATACCATTTCTACTATGTTTGAAATCATACAAAATGACACTGTCTTTTCTTTACAAACATTTATGTGTAATTAATGTAAAAATATAAAAACAGTTTAGAATAACCACTAAATTCAGAGAAATGACTTCCTCTAGGGAAGGCAGGAAGGACGGCTAGGGAGGAACACAACAGGGGGTCCATTTATATCTGTGATACTTTGTTTCTTATACTCAATGATGGAAAAAAATATTTATTTTATTATCGATATTTATAGATAGCTAAAATATTTTTAGTTTTAAAATTTTTAAACTTTTAAAATGAGCACAAACTCCCAATCTGTCTCCTCTGACCATTGGCACATAGACCCTCCGAAGGTTGAACACGAAGCCACTGCCCCTTTGCTCCAGATTCACCTGGGGAATTTTAGGTAGATGTGACCGTTTTCAAATGAGCTGTTTTACAAACATCTACACTGGGCCCTGTATGCACATGGTAATCACTGTGTTTGAACTAAAAATCTTGACCTCTTTTTTCCTGATTCGTGGATTTGTTAGGATCCTATTTTGATATATTGGCGGAGATGCAAAATAGGGTCATAGTACTAGAAACTAAACAGCAACTGTCTGTCTCATTCTCTATATAGCAGATTGCTGGAGCCTTCTCTCATCCCATCCCTTCCTTGGCAATTACGGGGATTTCTTGCTAGTACTGGCAAGTGACCACAGCCATCATCCTGACATCATTTTGATAAGGACATGGGATCAACAGTCTCAAATATTTCTCATTGCCCTGGGGTGAAACAATCTCCCTCTCCCACCATAATTGCCAATGAAGGTCTCCATCCCTTCTGACTTCCATTATTACAGGCACTGCTTTGTTTCTCCTGCAAACATTTTTACCCTGAAGTGGGAAAGTGCCCACCACTGGGAATTGCTTCACTTTCTTTTACTTGACAATGAAGCTATGCTGACTTCTTTTCTGGGTGCTTATTGAAATGCAGGCCATTCAGCTCTTTTGTGTGCTTTACTCTTTATTACACCCCCCTCTCCCTTGGAATCTGGTCTGAGACCAATACAAGTGGCACTGTGTTGGCCTTGAGTGCCCTGTTCTCTATTGTGCAGCTTCTATCCTTGACTGAGCCTATGGACCTCAGTGCTCAGTTCTGCACCAGTGAGCCCCTTATCTGACTAGCATGGTGCTTGCACTGGGGAATAAAGCTGGGGGTGCCTTTCTTCTCTGCCTCCTGCTCATTTATGTATCATATAATTCACCTTAATTAGAAGGAAAAAAATACAGGAAATTGGGAGTTTAGGGAGCAAATCCTGGGTATACTGTTGCTCTGGGAATGTACACTGTAGTCTATATCAGTCAGGCTCTGGGAAGGAAACAGTTGGCACTCCCAAAAGAATTTAAGTGGTAAGACTATGATGAGAGGACTATTTGTGGCGAGATAGCGTCTAAAGGAGATGGTGAGATGCCCAGAACAACAAAAGCAGGATGCTGTTAACACTCCTACACCTGAAGGGTCAGGGTTGAGGCCTGAGGGGGAGGAATGGTGTTATTAGAGCCCTGTACCAGTTGGAGCTGAGGAGGAGGGGCTGTTTGTCAGGACTCTGGCCCCAGAGGAACACAGTCACGCCATACACACAGCTTAGCGGAGAGGGATGGGGGAATAAACACCCTGAGGTCTCTCTCTTTCCACACTCCAATCACTTGTTGTTGCTTCCCACTGGTCAAATCCCACTGAGGACCAGAAACCCAAGAATCTAGGTGATGCATTTTAGAGAGGTCAACCCCCTGGGCAGGAGCATAGCAGAGAAGCGCGAGGGTGGGTGTAGAGAGGCCAGCAGAGAATAGTCAGCACCTTGTATATTTCTATATGTATTTGTTATGCAACTGGAAAGGCCAGACATAATAAAGAGTCCCCTTTGATTCAAATTGTAATAGCTTTGGGCAATTTGTGCTATGTTTGTGGACTGGTTGACTCCAGGAGGCTTAGGTGAGTAAGCCAGAAAGGGGGACTGGGAGGAAAAGGAACCAACATTTATGATTATGGGTCAGATACTTTAAGGTTCTATGCTTGAAAAGGAAGGTGTTTTGAATGTGACCCAAGGATTGGCTGTTTATCATGCTCTAAATACTTTGCAGTCCAGAGAATGAGTGTGTCTACCTCAAAGTGATTGCACTTGTGGTCCCAGGTGGCAGATTGATGACTAGAGACATGGTCTCAGCCCTAGCCAAGTTACACCACAATATTGGTCTTAAATGCCCTGATGGATGAGCATATGGAGCTGAGGATGCCCTTAGCTGGAGCTAATCTCCCCAGGGATTTCTTCCTGGCTCTAGCTTCATCTGCATCACTCATTACCCTCCCCTACAGCTTACTTGAGCATATCTCACCTCCTGTGAAGGCTGTGATAAATGCCTAAGAGGCAGCCTTGACTGAGTGCCTTGCATTGTAGAGACATGGTCTCTAGACATTGTGGCATAGGAGAAAATAACAAATACAAATTCATTGGGGTATAGGGCCTTCCCTTGAGAATTCCTAGTTGATCCAGTCTACAAGTTGGGGAGTGCACACCAAAGTTAAGGGATACCTGCAAAGCAATACAGCAAGTGAAAACTCACAATATGCAAACAAAATGTGACTTGGCAAAGGAGGGTGGAGGAAGGGAGCCACCAAAGTTGGTATACATTGGGGATAGAGAGGACCTGTCCTATCTCGTGGAAGCTATATGACCTTGGATAAACATTTGACATCTCTCAATAGGCCTTAGGTTCCTCATCTGTAAAATGGACAAACTAAAGTTATATTTTTCACTTT
This sequence comes from Eonycteris spelaea, assembly GCA_003508835.1. Classification (NCBI taxonomy): domain Eukaryota; kingdom Metazoa; phylum Chordata; class Mammalia; order Chiroptera; family Pteropodidae; genus Eonycteris; species Eonycteris spelaea. The sequence goes on from PUFA01000069.1 coordinate 4,705,452, forward strand.
TGCAAGGATTGCTTGGGATCATCTATGTGAAGCACAGTGCCTAGCATATGGTAAATGCTCAATAAATGTTGGCTATTATCAACATCATCATTATTCCTAGAGGTGAGTGCCAATCACTGCTTGGAAAGAGGAGTGAGCACTCTAAAGTTCCAGAAGACTCATCACCTTCTTGAGTCTTTTAATTCCTCTAGTTCATTGCCTTTTCCAACCTGCTTTGCGGGCCTCAGTTCTTTGATTCACACTCATGTCCCACGAAGGGCGAATGCTAAGGCTGCTTGCTGCTTGTTGACCTGACCATCTGCTTGCTCCCCTCCAGGTGGGGAATCATGAAATGTTCAGGAGAAAAGAAATTTGAAGAGGTCATCTAGTCTAGCATTGCACAAACTGCATTTGACAAAACAGGTTCTCACAATGGCCCTAGGAAAAAAAAGTTCTACGGTTAAAGAAATTTAAGCAATGCTCTTCCATTTCCCCTGCTCTTACCATCATAGAGCACAGTGCTCAGAGAAGCACTGCAGTAAAAACAAAACAAAACAAAACAAAAACAAACAAACAAAAAAACAACAAAAAAACTGGGTTCACACTTTTTTAAACTAGTATTCTCTCTAAAGAGGAATTTTTCCTTGTTAGAACTAGCGCTTTGAGGCATATATCCTTTAGGATTTGTGTTCAGCTACATGGTACAGAAACCCAACTAGAGTGGCTCTGTCAACTAAGGGCCTTTATTTTTCTTACATAAATCCAGCATATGCAATCCAGAGGTTGGCGCGAGCAGTGCGCACACAGTGCCATCAGGGATCCAGGTTCCCTCTATCTCTCAACTTTAGCCTTACTTAGAATGAGACAAAATTTTGTTTTTCTACTCATTGCCTACGGTTACAGGATGACTACATTGCCTCCAGCTCTCATATCTAAATTCCAGGCAGAAGAAAGAGGAGCACGAAGCACAAAAAATACATGCCCTCTAATTCTGCTTTCTTTAACAAGCTTTTCTGGAATCCTCCTCCAGAAACTGGCCCAACCTGTGTTAAGTAGAGACCTCAAACTGCAACAATGTCTAGGGGGAAGCTGAAAAAAATTGCCATAGAGCAGGTTGCTGCCTTAAACAAAAGCAGAGAACTATTAGTACGGAAGAAGGAAAGAAGAGATAAGGTGGGCAGTTTCCATGAGCCACATTGATCAAACCTTTGCTTCTTCAGCAGGTCAGTTCTAAAAGCATCCCATGCAAATGAAAATAAAAACAAACCAACCAACAAACCTTTGTGGTAGAAAATTCTTAGCAACAAGCACTTGGGCTTGCAGACTTTGTATAGGAGATGCTGCTGGTACCCTGCTCTGGTTTGCCAGCTAGTGTAGGAGCTCCAGCTAATTGCTGGCACCTGTGTGGACTGTCCTTGGTTTATCGAATGCCCTTGCCGAGAGGAGCCTGGAGTTATGTCAGTCTCTACCCACTCTTCCCCTGAATTCTGTGGTTAATCACTAATAGGGAAAAAGGTAAAAGCATCTCTCCCCTTCCCTGAGGGGGGCAGTGTGGCAGTGCAGTTCCCCATCCAGAGTTCCACACAAGACTGGGCTCCTAAAATCACATTCTTGCCAGATCCTTCCCTGCCCTCTCCTCTTCCCCTCATTCCCATCCTGGTTTTTCCTGAGAACACAGTCTCAATAAATGACATATATTATATATATAAATCTCTGTCATAGGCTCTTCTTTCAGGAGACCCACTCTAAGCTGTCCGAGGTCAAGCAGGCTGCTCTTTACTTCCTTCTAAGGGATTTGGTCTAAAATCTTTCCTCTCAGTCCAGTTTATGGCCATTGGTGGGCTTTGACTTGGTTTGGGTGTTGTGGGGACAACTCCACATTCCACCATGGTGATGGCTGTGGGACAACTTTCCAAATCCTGTCAAATATGTTTGCAGAGGCCTCCATGTAAGACACTAAGCAAGGGGAGTCTAGCACTGTATCCTCTAAGGCAGATATTCTTAGAAACATTGATTTGCATTCTTAAACCCATGAACTGTTTAAAGGGACTTGTCATGTGTGGGGTGTGTGTGTGTGTGTGTGTATGTATGTGTGTGTGTGAGAGCGTGCGTGTATGATTTTCCATCTTGTGGCAATGGCAACTGGGTATTTATAGCTGGATCTACAAGGCCATTCTCACGTGGCTAAAGAAAATTAAAAACCTCATGTGGATTTTGTTTTGTTTTCCCCCTCTGCCTTTGCCATTGCGAACTCTCTAGTTCTTAAACCCTTGTTGTTGTAACTAGAGCCTCACTGAGCATCGCTATGACTGGGGAGGTTATATAAATTTACTATTTCAGACAAAAGTGCCTGTTCTTCAATCAGGCCACAGGGTCTGAGAGGAGACTTTTGAGCAGAGCTTGTGGGTGACAGTAAGTGACAGCCTTACCATCACCACACTCTCTAGAAAGTAGTGGATTAACCCTGTGGAATGTAGATTCCTTAGATCCACCTCATGCTCCTTTGCATATATGAGCTTCTTTGAAAGAAAATATTTTCTTTTCCCTTGTTTTTCTGTATTCTTAAGCTTTTCATGTCTGTGTTTTGCCTTCTCCGTTAGATTGAGAACACCCTGGGGGCCTGGACTGTTTGCCCAGGTTACTAGAGCCCTTGGCAGGGGGTGTGTGGAGAGGTGGGGGTGGCAGTAACTCAGGTCCGTGCTTTCTCTAGGATGGCTTAAGAACTCCTGGAGTTCTCTAGACTGCAGGATTGGGGCAGGTTGTCTGATCTTTACTGAGAGGCCAGTATGATTCCTGATCATTTTAAAGCTGAGGAAAGACTAAGGGACCCAGGATCCCTTCATTTTGGTGGTCTGGAACCCACACATTCACATTTTGGATTTAAGCAGCTGAGGTGTCAGAGGATCTGCAGCTGGAGTATGGGGTAGAGTGGCAGGGCCCAAACCTGCCAGATCATATACGAAGGCTGCTGAAGAGCATAAGAAGGAGGGAGCTTAAACTAAGCTGCCGTTATCGCACAGAGCTATGTCTTCTTACTGCCTGACCGACCCAGAGCTGTCAGACCTTCTGGAGCTGGCCCACTACACGGAGAGCTTTATAAACTTTTACTCTTCAAACCTGCTTAATATACCTATTATCTATTGAAGGTCTATGTACCAGGCACTGGGCTAAGCACTGGCACACTCCAGCACATCTCATTTTCACAAATAACCCCAAAGTGGGTATTATTCCACTTTACGGACGAGAAAAGTGAGGTTCTGAGAGTTTAGGCACCTTGCCTGAAATCGAAAAGCTAGTTAGAGGCCATTCCAAAAAAAAAAAAAAAGGTGTGCCTGACTCCAAGACTCTTGCTATCTGTACTGCACCCTGATACATCGCAACCCTCTCCCTTTGTGACGACCCGAACAACCTACTTACTGCCTGACTTCCACTGTGTTGTAACTCTCTTGCTTCAACAAAGATTATTCAGTGTCTCCACCTTTCCATTCTCCTGGTATTAGCCTTCTAGTCGCAGAATGGGAGGGGACTTCTGATTTGGGGGTCTGTGGGTAGCTTCTGGAGTGTCTGTAGCTTAACACTGTGATCCCGCATCTAGTCCTGAGCCCTCCTTTCCGCTGAGAGCACACTCATAGCCTCTATTCCCGCCTCCCTTCCCCCCACCTCCTGTGAATTCTAGAGGGTTTCCAAACCTAGGGTAGAGCCAGCAATTCATTAGTCTTTGTCCTGTTTCCAAGAATCCCAAATACAAAGAATTCTTATTGAAAAGTCAAGGATTCTTGGGGAAAGTCTGTGTCACCGAAAGAGAGAATCCTCACATTGGGAAATGGGATCCTAGTCCAGCCCAGGAAAATAAGTGTAGATTTTAGAGCCAGATGGAAGTGGATTGGCTCTCCCTGATACCCCCTCCCCAGCTGGTACCCCCCTTACAAACCACATTGGGGAATTTGCCTTCCCAGTTCATCCAAGGGCACTAACCGGATGACATTCTCCTTGGGATTTGGAGGGAAAGAAGAGGCAGATTGTGGTGTGTGTGTGTGTGTGTGTGTGTGTGTGTGTGTGTGTGTGTGTGTGTACATGTATATGTACACAATTCTCACCTGCAGGTCACTTTCTGTGCACTTCCTCTTGGCGTGAACCACTCACTTCATGAAGAACCATCTAGTGAGTTTTTTGGGGGTGGGAGTGGGTCCCAGGATAAGGAATGGCAGGCAGTGAGACCCCTGCTCTTCTGTAGGAGGAAATGTCTCTTTTCACTTTGGGGAAGCTTCGCCTACCTGAGGGTCTGAGGTCAATGCATAGAACAGCTGCTCAAGGACATTGAGAAAGCAACCACTAGTGGCTACACATGTAAACTATTGGGTTAAAAAAAGAGGACAAGAGCCAAGAAGCAGAGTGGTGAGGAGTGGGTTATAATCAAGAAAAGCTTTGGAAGGATATGGAGTGTAAATGAAACAACATTCCCTCTTTTATTATAAAAGAAATTATAGAAAATGTAGAAAATACACTGAAGCAGAAATACAAATATAAAATTAGCTTATAAGCCCACCACTGGGGGACCCAAAGGGTCTTTTCTGCCCTTACACCTTTGTCCCCAACTTGACACGAATCACACTTAAGGAACTTGCCTTCCCAGTTCAGTTAGCATTTGGCAATTAACATTCCAGTATTCTCTCTCTGCAGACATTTTCAAAGCAGGGCTGAGTACATATTGTGTATGGACAGATGTTGAATAGTTCTGTATTCTGATTTGTCTCCTCCTCTTAGTGTTACCAGCTGTGTAAATGAGAGGAGTTTTCAGCTAGGTATGGAAAGGGTTTATTATGCATGGTTTGGTAGATAAAGCTCAGAACTGGAGAACAGGCCCCAAAACACTGGAGAGTACTCATTCAGATGGAAGATCTTTTAAATGATGGAGGGTGATGAGGGTCTCAAGTTCAACTCCTGGCCCTGTGTGGGCTGTGAGCAGCAACAAGCAAGTCCCTGGCTTTGACGGAGGCTTGGGTTCCCTGGCCACAGATATAGCTCTAAGGTCATTACAATGTTGGATTTTACAATGCTGAGTTTTAGGCTAGCTGCTCCATTTTATACATTTGGAAACTAAGGCTTAGTACACGTAAGAACTTAGAGCAGGGTCCACACAACACAGCAGTAGAGCTGCAATTTGAGCTTGTTCATCTTCTAACCTCTGTCCTGCACCGCTTCCCATTGTGTGAAAGAGGGTGTCTCCTGGTTGCTCATTTCTTGCTTAGACATTCTGGATGGCTTCACCAAAGAATAAGGGGGCACGCTCCCAGCAGTTCCAGGGAGGGCAGTTAATCTGGATTAATCAAGGGAGCGAACTCAGATGCCTGAGCCCTGCTGTCCAGAGTGTGCATAACATCAGTAATCCCCGTGTCACTTCAGCTCGCCACTTGGCTCTTCCATCAGGAGGCATTCCAGATTCAATTCCATTTCACACTCCCCCCGCCCTCAATTCTCTACAGTATCAGCCTTCTCTAGTTCCCAGCTACTCAGTAGGTGATGTGACCAGATGCTACCTGAGGAGCCCTGTCTTGAAGATTTAGAGTAAATTAGCTGAATCCAGCCCCCACAAATACAGGAAGCCCCACCTCCCTCCAAAGGAGCACTGGTTCTCAAAGGATGGTCCTGAACCAGCAGAATGTGTCTCACCTGGAACTTGTTAGAAACGCAACTCCTTGGGCCCTGCAGCAGACCCACTAAATCAAAGGCTGGGAGTGCAGCCCAGCTGTTGTGTTTTATCAAGCCTGCCAGGTGATTCTGGTTACACTAAAGTCTGAGAACCACGGGTCTAGAGATTCCAGAGTAAGAGGTGATGGCTTCTTCCCATTACCTCCAGCTCAGAATTTCTATCTCCATCAATTAGTTGAGATTATTAATTACCTCTGGTCACAAGTAGGGTGAGCCCAAAGTTAAAACATGGATTGTGGAGCTGGGATTTAAATTTGAATTGATTTGAATTCTGCCTGTACCTTGACTTATGGTGATCCCTGAGGGAGTGGCTTAAATTCCTTCTGTCTCAGACCTCTTAGCCCTACTAGGGGATAAGAGTTGTATCCCCCACTTCCATAGAGCATCTGTGAGCATTTAGTAAGATTGCATGGCAAGAACTTGATCAGTGCCTGGCGCATAGTAGGCCTACAGTAAATGTTAACTATTGTTACTGGTTTTGTGCACGTAGACTCTTTTTTGCACTATGTTGACCCAGGTGTGGACTTTAATGCCCATACTCTATTTTACACACACGCGCGCGCGCGCGCACACACACACACACACACACACACACACCATTTAACAAGGGCCATGTGAACATGGTAAACTTTAAGGAGGTTTGAGGAGACCAACAGTGTTTATATTACAACAATGCAAACAATTTGAAATTGGATATTGGACAACCTTGTTCTAAAAAAGATTGATTGCTTGTCCAGAAGTCAGGTTTTTTGGCCTTCTTCCCGAGTTTCTTAGTGCTCACCAGCAACCCAAATAAGAATTTCCCCTCTTCATTATGTGGATTAGCTCAGCTATCTTTGTTCTCCAGTCCCACTCCTAAGCTTTGCTCCACATCTCATTTTGAAATCTAAAGACAGACTCTAATGTACCTTCTACACAGATGCTCATGCTGGCTTCCTCCCTCATCAGGGAGAAGAGAGTAGCAGTGAAATTTATATCCCTACTGATATGAACTCTGCTACCTCTTAGAATGCTTTAGTGGTAAAGTCAGTTATGTTCTTTCTATCTATCTATCTATGAATATTCATACGATATACATATCTATATCTTTTTTTCCCACTGGAACATGTTGTTCCATAAATGTTCTTCCTGCTCTTTGTTCTAATCCTTTATACCCTCATAAATAGGGATTTAGTCTCAACCCGGGTTTATCAACATTGGTGCTAGCCTGGATAATTCTTTGTTGTGGATGAGGGGAGTGGTGCTGTCCTGTGCATTATAGGATATTAATAGCATCCCAGGTCTCTATCCATTAGATACCTGTTGTATTCCCTGGTTGTGACAACCAAAAATGTTGCCAAATGTCCCAGGAACTCCCTATGCTGAGAGTCAGTGGTCTAAGCTAAATCCTTCCTGCAATACTTTCAGTCTGTTACGACTTAGTCTGTCCCAGAGTTTATCTCTGTAGTGTATTTAAAGTCAGGAAGCTGAATTTACCCACTGAGAAGAAAGATGCAGAGTCCCAGCAGCCTCTGGGTCACCATTGATTCCTAAGGAGAATCACCAATACATTGTAATTTCATTTCCTCAAAGGTTCCACACTTAACCCATCTGCATGTGAGCCAAGGACATCCTGCTCCCTTTCTAGTACCCTCTAAACCGCTAGACTCTCCCCATACAGCAGGAAACCTCACAGGAATCAGGGAATGGCCTTTGGGTTTTGGCTTATAAATATTCACAGTCTCATTTTTCTTACTGAGAAAAAATTTTTTATCATGTTTAACATTCTTGTTACCGTAGTGGAAACTTTTGTTCTTTGGAGAATTTCCCATTCCAGGCCCAGGGTCAGATTCCTCAGTGAAACTCCGAACATTTTCTAGGGAAGTTTCTTTCACCACTGAGATTGTACCTTTGATGCATTTACACAACTGTGTTTGGATTCTGCATTGACGTTCTGGGATCTCAAAATAGACAAGGAGGGAAGCTGGGCAGCTGGAGGAAGAACCATGTGTCTGGGACTCAGTGGTCAGCCAAGATCAAAATCCTTTTATGGTTTGATTACTTTTTTGGATTTTTCTCCTCACACTCTAGCATCTCAAATCTAAGATGAACAGCCAATACTTCAGTCAGTATAAGCTAGATTATGTTGTGGTAACACACAACCCCCAAATTTCAGTGACTGAAAATAACAGAGATTATTTCTTACTCATGCTACCTGTTCATCTTGGGTCAACAGAGGGCCTCTGCTCATGACGGTCACTCAGAAACACAGGCCAGCAGAACAGGCACCTCCTTAAGTGTTAAAGATTGGTATGCCAAAGGGAAACAGTGTCTAGTCTTGCCAGTTTTATGCTCTACACCCTTAATTACACTTGTATCAATCAGGATTCTCCAGAGACACAGAACCTACAGGATGGCTAGCTGGCTTGCTCTCTCTTTTTCTTTTCTTTTTTCTTTCCTTCTTCTTCCTTCCTTCCTTCCTTCCTTCCTTCCTTCCTTCCTTCCTTCCTTCTTCCTTCCTTCCTTCCTTCCTTCTTCTTTCTTTCTTTCTTTCTTTCTTTCTTTCTTTTTTCTTTCTTTCTTTCTTTCTTTCTTTCTTTCTTTCTTTCTTTCATCCGTCTATCATCTATCTAGATTTATGTTTAGGAATTGGCTTACTTGATTACAGGAGCTGAAAAGTTAAAAATCTACAGGGCAGCCCAGCATGCTAGAGACCCAAGGAAGAGTTGATTTTTGCATCTTGGGTCCAAAGGCCATCTAGAGACAGAATTCTCTCTTCCTTAAGGGACCTCAGCCTTTTTCTTAAAGCCTTCAAATGATTAGATGAAGTCCACCCACATTATGGAGAATAACCTGCTTCACTCAAAACCACTGATTTAAATGATTATCTCATCTAAAAAATGCCATAATCACAGTGATATCTAAACTGGTGTTTGACTAAATATCTCTTACCATGGCTTAGTCAAGTTGCCAGTTAAATTAAGCATCACAACACTCAGCTTCTATTCTCAGCTCATGGGCCAAGATTAGTCATGTGGCTCCAAACATAAGTGGCCAGGAGTAGGGGGTTTGAGAACCAACAGTATTTACATAAGTACCAATAACTATCATAACTGTAAATAGTGTTATCAGTCTTTGGTATCCCCATTTCAATGTATTCTGTGGAGTCAATGCAGAAATACTTTTAGGCTTAGACCCACATGCCCCCTTTGTTCTTAGGAGACATTATAGAGGGAATGGGTTATGACATGGCCTAGCCCCCAGGATACTAATTTTAAGACTTCTACTGAACAGTTTCTTCTGTTTTCACTGTTTTCCTAAGTGTTTTCTGTTTATGATGTTACATTTAAGAATTATTTGTATGTTGTTTACTTGAAAAATAATTTGGACTTTGTGACTTCCTTTTAGTACAGACCCTTTAAGTTACATTCTTTTTTGCTTGGATTAGAAAGGGCTCAGGTGTCAGCCTTCACTTGGCCACCATTTCACTCTATAATTCTGACAAATCTCTCCCCAGTCTATGCCTGATTTTCCTGGCTGTCTAGAAGGAGGTTGAGCAATGGGATCTCCAAGTTTCCTTCTGGCTCTAACTCTATGTACCTTTGGTCCATGCCCTCTTTCAGTGACCCAATGCCAGGCTTCGTGGACTGACTGTCTGGTTGGGTACTGCAGGGGCTGCATGACAGAATTTTCCTCCAAGAAGTTGGCAGAATCATTCTGGGTTCTCTCTTGAAACTGTGGCTTCATTAGCACCCTGATCACGATGTGTTCACTAGCCCAGTGAGAATGCAGCTGCAGCATGCCAGCTGGGAAGCATCATCTCTGTGCCTGCTGGCCCTCTGGCATCCCCCTGCCTGGCTGGTAGAAGGGCCAAAGGCAAGAATATATTGGAATGGAGTGCTGGGAGGTATGCAGAGGGCAGGGGTAGGAGATGGAAATAGACTGGCCTAGCTGAAACCGAAGTCAGGGAGTTAGGCTAGCTTCCAGGCCATCTGGGCAAAACTAATCTCCAGAAGGCAGAATTTCAAGGACCTCAAGCACTACTTCCTCCATATTCACATTTGACACAATGCCCACCCAACCAGTCGTTTTAAAGCTCAAATGAAATATCGTATGGAAAACGACATGCTCTTCAAACAATAATGATTATGATCATGTGCTGCCTCATTCCACAGGTATTTTGGTTCAAGGTACTAGAGATCGAAAAGTGAACAAAGACACCAATTAATTAGCATACAATGTGATGCCAGCTTAATAGCATGCTCTGAATGGGCAAAGCTTGTGGGAGCTCTGAGGAGGGAGCCATTGGTTCTGCTTGTGGGAAGCAGACGGCTCCAATAGGAGCAGTGACAAGCTGGGTCTTGAAGGATGTCAAGGACTTAATAGGAAGAAGAAAAGGTCATGCTAAGCAAGGGATGCTGCATGAGCAAATGTCAGCATGCTGGATCAGCTTAGGAAAACCTCTGGAGTTTGGCCTCGCTGCCGGGGGGTGGGGGTGGGGGTGGGTGAGACAAAGTGAAGGAAAACTTGCTGCAAAGGACGTTGGTGATCAAATCATGAAGGGTCTGGAATAACATGAGGAGTTGGATCTTACTGAGTTTTTCTAATCACTAGGTTTTAGACAACTTTTTATTTCAGTTTTGGTTGAAAGAAAAAGCTATTGCTTTAATTTTATTGAAAACCTTCCTATAGATTTATAATAAGCAAACCTTAACTTAAATAGATTTAATCACATATTGCTGCACTGTCCTGTTAATTTTACTAGTTTCCTTTCTCTTGAAATTTGCATGTAGAAGTTATAATCTTCCTGCTCTACTCTTGGTCATTTGATATATTCAAATGGGAGCTAGGAAGTGAAATCTTTATTTTTTTTTCTTTAAAAAGGAATAGTTGCTTATTTTAGAAAGTGTGGAAAAATACAGAAAACAGTACAGATGAGAAAACAAACAAATAAACACAAGTAACTCCACACTCTAGACAAGTTTGATGTTGGCATTTAGGTAACTCCTTGCAAAGAACATTTTGTGCTCAGACACCTTGTCTTGCCTGATAGCTTTCCAGGTCATGAACCTGACATTGGTGGGTTCTTCCTCTGCAATTGTAGATTGATGTAGTGAAGTTTCTCTGTTGGTTGAGCTCCAGTATAGAACCACTTATGTTTAAATCCTAACGTTTGCATTCATTCCTGTGAGAATTTGGCAATTTATTTTCTCAAGGCCTCAGTTTCTTCATCTGTAAAATTGGAGCAACAGTAACAGTACCTACATCTTAAAGTCTGGGGACCAAATAAAACCTTTATGCAAAGCAAACAGTAAGTGAATAATATTTGTTATTGGTCATTATACTGCTGTCTGGATAAGTCCAGGCCCTGGAGCTTGTTCAGAGTTTTTCCCTGGAGAAGGCTAGCTCATCCTTCCTTCATCCTTCCTGTCTCGTCTTTCCTCATGGGCTCCTGATGCAGGCTGTCCCTTTCAGAAAGGCAGCCCCATGCTGCTACTCCAGGGAGGGCCCTGCCTCCCCTGCAGCGTGCCCCTCTGGGCTCTCCTGGGCTGGAACTGAGTCCTGGTGCCTCTGAGGAGGGGGCTACTTAGAATCAAGTGCATAGCCCCCAGGAATTCATGCCTAGGAAGGACTCCCTGTCCACATCCCCCTCCTGAGGCCCTGGGCTCCTGCCCCACCACCCGGGCTCTAGGACATAGGAGGCTTATTCTTAAGGACTGAGCTTAGGATCCCCAAAAAGAGAGTTAAAAAATAGCTGCATAAACTTGGTAAGTGAAAGAAACCCACATTGCAGCTTCCCTCTTGAATTGTAGATTGCAGATTTGAGTTGAGTCTGGTGAATCTTGCTGGATAGAATTTTTTTATTGAAGTATAGTAGACATACAATATTACATTAGTTTCAGGTGCACAATATAGTGATTCAACATTTATATGCCCCATGATGTGACCACCACAATAAGTCTGATAACCATCTATCATTTTACTAAGTTATTATGATATTGTTGATTATTTTCCCTGTGCTGTACATTACAACCCCATGACTTATTTATTTTATAATTGGAAGTTTGTATCTCTTATTCCCCTTCACCATTTTTCATCTATCCCCCAACACCCCTTCCTTCTAGCAACCATCAATTTATTCTCCCTATATGTCTGTTTCTTGATTGTTCTATTTATACATTTGTTTTTTAGGTTCCACATATAAGTGAAATTATGCGGTGTTTGTCTTTCTTGATTTATTTCACTTAGCATAATACCCTCTAGGTCCATCCATGTTGTTGCAAATGGAAAATTTTTCATTTGGAATCTGATGGGCAAATGTAGGAGGGAAGCAGAGATAGGACTAGGATTCCCAGTGGGCCGTAAGACTTGGGAATACACCCTTGGACCCCTCTTTCCAGTTGTCACCCTCGATGCAGAGAGCTGAGGGTTGACATCGGGAAATATCTGGAGCCTGCCCAAGGGGTGAAGATTAGGAAGGGGCAGATGTCAGAGTTCTCTCTCATTCGGGAAAAACAAAGTGCGGTCGGTGAGGGCTGTATGTGAAGATGCCTGAGGCCAAATGACATTTAAAGCCTGAGGGTGAAGTGAGTGACCCTGCTATTCCAGCCAATTTTTCTTCCTTCTGGAGTGAGGGGATAGACCAGGTCCTGGGCTTATTCCCCAGGCCCCAAAGAGGTCTGTGTTGGCTCATTGGACTAGGGTAACTGCCTGAGAGAAGCAGTAGGAGTGTGGAAGTGGGAGGTGGCAGGTCTACCAAGGGCAGGGAAGAAGGGGGAGCCTGTTGTTCTTAAGCCTGGGAACAATGCCTTGTGGGGAGGCCCACACTGCCCACAAGTCAGCATGAGAAGGAATTGGGGGAGGGGGGAGATGTCTTTGTAGTAGTTGGAATGGGGCTGAGCTGGCATCTTCACCATCTGTAGAGCAAATGGTCCCCCAGCCCCTCGTCCTGTGGCATGGACACAGGTGAGCTCCCTGGCTTAGGTGACCGAGGTGCAGTTTGGAGGGCTGGGGTTTGTGCCTGAGGGGTGGCCTCCCACTGAGGAGGCAGGAGATAGTAGCAGCCTCAGCCCAAGCATTTACTTGAGGTCATGAGTTCCAAATCAGTGAAGCTGATAAATTCTGCTCCAGTAGCTCTTTCTTATGCTCCCACTTATATGGGGCTCTGTGCAGGGGGTTTACTGAAACAAAAATGCTGTGATGGAAGTATGAGAGTAAGAAGATCTAGAAAGATGTTTTGGATATAGGATTCAAGCCATCTTTGAAAAATAACAATAATAGCTGCCATTTATTCTGTACCTTGAATGGGCCAGTCACTGTGCCAAGGGCTTAATGGATACTATCTCATTTAATTCTTGCAGTAATTCTTTGAGTCATGAATAATTTTAGAGACTTAAGAGATGGAGAAACTGAGGCTCAGAGAGGTTAATACCTTGGCTGAGGGACACAGAGCTGGTAAATTGCAGATCCAGGTTTGAACTTCATTTAATCAATCATTTATCCATTCATTCGTTTGACAAAGTTGAGCTAATGGCTTACCATGTGTCAGCCATTCTGGTGGGCACTGATGGCTGGGCATAAGACTGGGGTAGGCCCAGCCAACCTAACTCCACAGCCCACATCCTCAACCCCATGCAGAGTCTTTCAAATGGGTCCAGAGACCCATGAGGGGAGTGGGCTCAGAACTCTGCTTGAGAATGTTCTTTTCCTTAAGAAAGGTTTCATTTTGTTTTCATTTTAATAATAATCTAAAAAATGAATGCATTCATTCTGAATCATCTGAATGGTCATCATATAACCTAGCACTGGCATGACATTTTAGTCCCCGAGTTTATGTTTCTGTGCAAGTTGGCACCAAGTGGTTTTCTAAAATGATAGTGTTTAACTTTTAATGCTTTGTTTCTTAAACTGGGTTCTACATTGTTTGCTTAGAAGGCCCAAAGTACCAAGGTTTAAGAAATTCTGCTGCAAGAAGGGAGAAGTGCAGTACAAGTGTTCCCCCCAAAAACATAGTTCAGCATCCCCCTTTCTTCAGGCAGAGTGGCCTGGACTGTTTGGGTGAAACAGCTTAGGGTTTCTGACCTTCCATCCTTTGAGTTTCCAGGATCTGGATGGACCCAGTCCCGAGGCTCTGAGAGGAACATGCAAGTCAAGAAAGAAGAAAGCCCCAGATAAGGAGCTAGGATCCCCACTCCCAGCACAGCATCTGACCCCCAGCAAATGGTTCTCTTTAGGTCTTTACAGCTGGGAAAATGTGTGCTGGGAAGGGGTAGAAAGGGTCTCCCGGGAGCACCTTGTGACATTCTCTTAAAGAGGGTATTCTCCCTCAGGTCATTCCAGAACTTCTGATCTCTCCCTGTGTTCAGCTGTTATGGGAGAAGGGCATAGTGGGATCACTGATGTAGGGAACTATGAATGTGACTCAGGCCTCACCACTCTGAAGCTGTGCTGGCACTTCATGCCAGCCTGGTGCCGTGGCCCTTGGAGGGACTAGGTGACCAGCACCCTGTGTGGGGTGGATATCCCACCAGTGCAGGTGGCTGGAGACAGGAAACCCAGGACCCAGACCTCCTCTTCTTCCTCTTCCCTCTCCTTTTCTTCTCCTTCTGCTAAGGTTTGGGTCCAGCTATGAGTCACCTTGTGGCCACACATACTTTTGAGCTACGTTCTAGTGTATCTTTACTTTCTGGTTACCGCGCCTCACCTGAAGCCTGAACAATCATCCTGGTCTTTCTTACACTAGACCCCTTCCCACCCTTGTCCAGCTTCTGCTTAAGAATCGGCAAATGTTTTCTATAAAGGTCCTGAGTAAATATTTTGGCTTTGGGGATCACGCAGTCTCTGTTGCAGTCACTCAACTCAAGCATCAAAGGAGTCCTAGACAATATATAAATGAAGGGGCATAGCTGTGCTCCAATAGAACTATGTTTACAAAATCTGGCAGGTGTCCAGATTTGGCAATTCCTGATGGGAATGCAGTTAGCCTCTGCTGAAAAACATCGGATAGGTCCCCAGGGCCTGCTCGACTCCGTAACATGACGGGCTCCACCCCTTCTGCTTCTCCAGGTGCATCTTCTGTACCAAGTCCTTCACATGCCTCATAAGCCCCATTCTCCAGCCACACTGCACTGCCTTTCTTTGAACATGCTCTTCTCTTTCATGCCTCCTGGCCTTTGCCTACGCTGTCCCCTTCACCTAAACGGCCTCCTTCTCCCTCTCATGTGTCCTGTCTACTACTCGTGAGACTTTCACTCCTTGTTCAGCTTAGGGTTTCTCTCTTTGTGCCCTGCCATGACCCTCCATCCCTCTACCTGCACAACAGTGGGTTCCTCCCCTCTTCTGTGACTCTGTCACTTTGTGCTTGCCTGGGGAGTGACTCTTCTTCATATGCTACACTTTAGTTATTTGTTTCTAACTTTATCTGCTCAAAGACAGAATTAACAGGACTTAGCCCTCTCTGCCACCTCGCCCACCCCCATCTCCAGCCTGCCAGGCAGTAGGCACTCAGCAAATAGTGTTGGCACAAACACCCATGACCGCTCCCTTTTTTCCCTAGAGCCCTGCGGCAGCAGAGGGCTTTTGAGGGTCCAGCTGTGTCATTTTGAGAAATCAAGATCTCTTGTCAGGTGTTGGACATTGAAGCATCCTGTAGCTAAGTCCTTCACTTGCCCTGTAACCTGAGCCTGCCATTTCCTGCGCCCCATGATTGGGAGGCCTTTTTGTTTTGACATCCTGAGAAGGACATGAGGGGCAGCTTGAGAGATCCAGATTTCAAAGCAAGAATTTTCTCTAGCAGCCGTTCAAGGCTAGGCCCTGGCCAGCTCCAGGGCTCCCATGTTAGCATTTTTAGTTAATTAAGAAAACAAGCCCCAAATCCCTGACAGAGATGGTTGTGCAGATTCAGGACTGTGGATTTGTGACAGCATGCGGAGAAGTCTCCTAGCTTCTGTGCAGAACAAGCTGAAAAGGGGGAATGTGAGCCAGAGAGGGTCACTGTGCCTTTTCATGAGAGAAGGTGCCTCGAAAGTCGGATCCTGGGGAGCCAGCTCCAGGCAGGGCTCAGAGCATGAATTTCTGCTTCTCCTTCCCTTCTAGGGCATCTTCTGAACAGGTGGCTTGTGGATCGAGGCCAGATGGGTGAGAATAGGAGGGGAGGATACAAGAGACTGGGATTTGCCAGTCTGCTTCTCCAGAAGCAGGTTATTCCAGCTGCTGGAAGACAATGGTGAGAGGTGACCAGGGATAGCTTTGGGTAGGGACAGGGTAGTTGACCTGTAGTTGGGGAACCTGGTCAGGGATGCTACTCACCCATGAAAAACCTTGGTGTGAATTTAAAAAGGGCATCATTTCTTAACGGAAAAGTGGTGGTCCTATTGCTATAGAAGCAACTCTGTGGTACCCAAGAGAAGATGCCAGGCCCCCAGAACACCATTCCCTAAAATGGATGCGATTTGGAAGGTATGAATTGGAATTGGGCCACTGGGAGTTGCCGGAGCATAGGTGTCAGTGCTGAGTGCATAGTCAATATGTTTCTTGCCAGGTGTGTGTGCCCTATGGGCAGGGAGGCTTCATGCATCTCCTTAGAAGCTTGGTCCTCTTACAGTTCATAGCCTGAACACCACATGCAGTGATACTGGCTCCTCTTGGGCAGCAAGCGGTAGGAGAGAGACCCAGTTTTGCTCTACCACTTCTCAATGGTCCAGGGCAAATTATTTGGCCTTTGTGAACCTCCAGTTTCCAATAGAAAATGGAGATGAGGCTCACATTTTATGTGTGTCCCAAAGGCATAGGTGTGTTGGTAAATACTGTATAAGACATATACCAGGCCCAGCTCATTGAACCTGGTTTCCTTCCCTATCAGATATCTACCTTGGTCCAGCTTCTGCCTACTGGCTCTGTATTCAGCTGCCTTAAAAGGTACTGGAAAGAAATAACAAATAGCTTCTGTTTAGCTGGGGAAGGAGAGGCCAGGGGGAAGTGGTTTTAGAGCCAGCTCTCAGTAGCTGGTGTAACCAGTCCAAATAACCAACAGTTGGTGGCAGATACATTTTGACTTTTGAGAGCCCACCCCTTATTCTCCTGGGAATCTTAGGGCTTCCTGCCTTTTATAGGTCATTGCTTCAACACCATCACTCACAGGACAAGGTTGCATTCTGCAAGCAGCTGGGACCATTTCAGGAAAGCAAATTTCTCAAAAGGTGAAAGCATCTCTGTGGTGTTTGTTCTAAAGCCAGAGAGAAGTCATTTGGGTTTTTAGGGGAATCTTAAATCAGTCTCTCTCTCTCTCTCTCTCTCTCTCTCTCTCTCTCTCTCTCTCTCTCTCTCTCTCTCCCACCCCTTCCCACCCCTCTGCCCCCCCGCCCCCCTCAAGTTGTGTAGCTGGTATGACAATAGCTCTTCTTTCCTGAAAACATCCAAAATGTCACCCAGTCCTCCTAAAATTCCAAAATCCCTTGCTTTCTGCTTCTGCTGCCGATTTTTCTTGCTTCATTTTAGGACTATTTGCACACAAAAAATTAAGGTAAATATACATAAAAATCAGGTGTGGAATATGAAAAAGCATACTAATGGGAGCAGATAATGATAATTTTATGCATAGTCACGGATTTCTATAACTTTGATTTGGCAGATCAGAACCTTTTGGATTGACTGTTGGGAGCACACTTTCTCCTTTTGAAAAAGTGTTTTTAAGTATTCTCCAGGCGTCCAAAAAAAAACTGAGCTAAATACCAGGGGAAGTTGTGAATCTGTTTCGGAAATATTAGGACACATCAAGGAGAGAGGTGGTATAGCATGGGTCCTGGCAGGACTCAGCATTTAGAGAAATAATCATTAATGAATCTCAGTTAAGATTTTTGGAGGTTGTTTTTTTTATTACAGGTTTGTAGTTGTTGATTTTACTTAAATGCTATCTTTAGTAGGAACTATTTAATGGGAAATCAAGAACCAAACCAGGGTTCATCTGCCCTGTGCTTTGGCGAGAAAGAAGAGTTCTGGCTGAGGATCCCAGGAGGAGCATTGAGATGTGCCCTGTGCTGGGTATGCTGTGGGCCCGGGGCGCGAGGGGTCTTGCTTCTCGGGCCTCAGTTTTCTTCTCTATAAAATGGTCTTGATAAAGACATCACCTCCATTCTCAACATCCTTTGCCTCCCTACAGGTGCATGGGAGCCTCCTAAAGGGGCAGTCAGATAAAGGAGTTGAGTTCATTCACACACAGGGGTGGAGGGTGGCACCCCATGAGGGGAGGTATTACCATTTAGAAGCAGAACACGATAGTTTTTCCAGGGTCAGATTTTTGCTTATGAGCTTGTGCCGTGGTACTCTGGCACTCCAGAGAACAGCAGCCCTCACACCTTGGCTCTCCAAGAGTGGGTCCATTGAGGCACCCCTGTGCCTGGTAGGATGTAGGGGTTGAGCCTAGACCATCACTCAGGACCTGTGTCTCTGTATGAAGTGTGCCTCCCCTTAACCTTCTTGGTCTGAGAATGGATTCTCTTAATGGACCAAAGAGGAACTTTGGAAATCTCAAACCCAGTTTCAGATCCAAGGAGGCGGTCCCCTTCATGACCAATTCCTGGACTACTTCTCAGGTCAGACCTGCAGCAGTTAAGCCTGCTCTGTATCCCCCACCCCTCACAGCCTATGTCTTAACGTTTGTACTTCTCTCTGCCTGAAGGTTGGTACTGGTGACTACTTAGCCATCCTCTGAGACTCAGTTCAAATACCACCACTCTGTAAAGTTTCTCCAACCCTAATTCCTACCCACCCACCCCAATTTCAGGAAGGTGAGGTTCTCCCTCACCTCAGCCCCCACAGACCTGCCCCTGACGTAGCATTTAGCATAATGTACGTATAAAAGCCATTGTTCTGCCTGGTTCTCAGTGGACTATGGGCTCCCAGAACACAAACATTCTGAAGGTTCAATTGTGTATTTCTAGTTCCAGCAACAGGGTCTATCCCATAGTAGGTCCCTATTAAATGTTGGAAGAATGAATGAATACTCTAAACACTTGGAACCTACTCTTTGCAATTTTCCACTGAGAAGGAAGCAAGGGTGGCTGGTGTTTGGATAATTTACCCAGGGGCCAGCTTCAGGGTGGTGTCTAAACACAGCACTCTAATCAGCACCCCCTTTTGTATACCCCCATGGTGGCCGGGGAGCAGGGTGTGGGTGGACCTGCAGTATGCCCAGGACTGGTTGTGGGTAGCAGCACCATCCTGTTCTGTACAGACCAAGGCACCAACATTGGTTCTGACTGTCTGCTCCTTCTGACCTTTGCCTACATGGCGAGAGATTCTTGCGCTGTGTCCAGGGCTTACGGAAGGAGTGTGGCTGTGTGTGGGGAGCTGGTGGTACTTTGGGAGATGGACAGAACCCCACTGTTTGTACCCTCGAAGGATGCCTGTGTTGGAGGCTGAGAAGATACCTCGTTTGGCGCCAGTTAGAGAGTTATAGAATGTAAAACTTTTTATACTTACCAAGAGGAAATTGGGCAACGGTATTTTCATGAGTGCCAGGGGCTAAGAGGAGAGTAGGGGTTTCTCAGGGTCAGTAGTGATCTTATCTTCAGGGAGTTCATTTATTCGTCGGCACATTCAGGTACATTTACCAAGTAACTCCCATGTGTGTGTCCATCATCGTTGTAGCACTGTGCATGATACTGACCAAGTCCCTATCCTCAGAAGGCTTACCTTCCAGTGAAAGTCCCTGAAGGCAGAGAAGAGGGCAGCTGAAGCCAGTATTTCCTTGGAGTGATTCCGAGTCAGCACAGTGAGGGATGTAATTTCTTCATTCACTAGCTCCTGTATTCTCCCCTAAGACATTGCCTGCCAGAAGCACCTTGATATCACCCTCCCCCATTCCTGGATCTCCCTTCTTGCCCAGGTGGAGTTAGAGACCCTTCAACCAGACTGCCATCATTCCTTGTGCAGCTCTGCTCGACCAAGCCCTCCCCTCCCTGACTCCCTTCCTTGACAGAGAGCATTTCTAATGACCAGATCTGTGTCACATCCCTACAGTGTACAGTGCCTGTCATGGAGTAGAGCTTCCATACATGATTGTGGAATGAATGAATCCACGGGGTAAATGCTGGGTTTCATTTTCTCATCTTCAGCATTCATACTGAAGTTTATAGATCTATTTTCATCTCTTTCTGGGCCAGTCATGGAGAGGGATAGACTCTTGGGGAAGTTACTGGAAAGCTGGAGAATTGTGAGAAATCAGAGAAATGGGAGATGACTCTGGTTGGAGTCAGTTCTTCAGTGTGACCTCTCTGTGACTTAGTTGTATGAAGCTCATTTGCCTTTGAACAAACTCCTTGCGCCAGTCTGGAAAGGTGGCTGGTCTTCAGGGCCAACAGAGCTAGGTTCAAATCCAGACCCTTCTTATGCTGAGACCTGCGTCTTCCTTCTCATGTGTGGGAACAACGTGATGCAAAAGAACAGACCTGTCCCTGTGGCCTTCTGGCTCAGTCAGCCCAGCTCGGCCAGCAGGAGAGTAGGTCGCCTGGGAATGGCTGAGAAGCAATTCCAGGCCTAGGGCCCCACCTCCCCCAGGGCCAGGATGTGGCGTGAGACCCAGGCGGGTGGAGGTTCCCATCGCTCAGCTCCTGTACTTACTCCCAAATGCTCCAGGCCCAGGCAGCCTCTCTCAGCAGGAGGGGTGGGGAGAGACTCCAGCTGCCTGGGTCAAGACCCTGAATGAGGACCAGAGCAGCTCTGCAGGCATCCACCTCTGACATTTATTGTCCACCTGGACAGCTGCCAGTGGCCCTGCAGTCCAGCCTTGCCTTGCATAGGGAAGAACATCAGGGATTAACCATTGCAGGCCCTGCCTGAGTTAGGCTGAGCCCGGTGCTCCGAGATCAGCCAGCATCTATAAACCATGTACCAAGGAGTAGAGTGAACATAATCACAAATGTTGTCTTGTTTAATCCTCACATCAATCTGTGGATGTCGGCACCAGCCCCATTTTCCAGTACATATGGAGTTACATAATCTACCTAAATTTATACAAGAGGTAATTAAAATTTCTTATATTCATTCTTTATTACAAGGGCCTACTCTGTGCTAGGCAGTGATTCTAGGCATTATGGCTATTACTATGAATGATGGACAAAAGCGTCTCATGGAGCTTACCTTCTAGTGAGAGAGAGATGAAATAAAAAGTAAAGTATATAGCATCTCATATGGTGATAAGTCTATGTGGAAAATGGAAAGGAGAAGGGAGGTGGATAGTGCTGGAAGAGGGATTATTTTAAATAGTCATGGAAGACTTCTTTGAGAGGGGAAACAGTTATTGATACTTACACAGGGCTTGCTAGGGACCAGGCACTACCCTGATCACTGTACGTGAACTTACTCATTTGATCTCCACAATTACCTTATGAGGCTGATTACTGTTATTGTTCACATTTTCAGATGGGGAAACTGAGGCATGGGACAGTAAAATAACTTGTCAAAAATGTCATAGCAGATGAGAAGCATTGCAGAGATCTTTAGGAAGTCTAATTCCTTAGTTCTGGCTCTTAACCACTCTGCTACTGCCAAGGCCAAAAGACACTAAGTAGGTGGGGAGGTGAGGGCCCCTGCAGAACCCTACCTGAGCAGGCCTTGCAGGTACTTGGGGGCAGGTGAACTGGAACTCCCTCCTGGGCAGCCGCATTGGTGAGGAAAGGGCAGAGGAATCCACAGCCTAGTTAGAGTTAAACCTGGGTGAAAGGGGAAGACTTTACTAGGTTTTCAGATAATAAAATTAGGAAAGGGTGAAACTCTGGGTGCGAGGGTGAGTCCTAAAGGCTGCTTCTCTCCCCACCCCTCTCCTCTCCACCAACCTCCCTGAGCCCTCCCAGGACTCAGATCTGGAACAAGTAGGACTATTTCTTGCTCTTGTCCTTCCCTTCATATCAATCTGAGACTAACCCATTTAGTGATGGTGATGGTGATAATGATGGTGATGACGATGGTGATGATGAAGATGATGATGATAACAGCTAATATTTATGAAAGACTTACTGAGATGGGTGGTAAAAAATGTATACAACTCACATTTGCAGAAAAAAAAGTAATTATTTCCTGTAATGCATAACTTGCAATAAAAATTTACCTTGACAAAGGTATTTGTGTCTCATCTGATGGAGGCAGTAGCTTTGGATCACAGTTCAGTGAAGTCACAATTATAACTCCCTTTTAAGGTGTCTCCCCGTGTCCCTACCTTCCTCCTGTGGTCTGGTGCCCAGGAAGCTCCAGTATTCTGAAGGCTGCCCTGGGAGGACCTTGGGGATGCAGGATCCATGCTGATCTACACTAAAGTATGCCATGTTCCCTCTGCTTCATGGCACCTGGGCAGCCCTGCCACCTACTGCTGAAGCTTGTGGCTTTCTAGGCCCCCTGGCTCTCTTGGGACACCTACCTGCCGCTGGCGGACCTGAGTGTCCAGCCGTTGCCTTGAACTAGACAGATGAGCCTGAGGGCAGCCTCCAGGTAACTTCCCAGTCTTTGCTAACCTGCCCCTGGCAGAACCATGTATCTCTTGAGCCCAGCTGCAGGCAGGGCTTCTCCAAGAGGCATACCTTTCCTCAGTGTGTGTCCCTATTCTGGGATTCTCCAAGGCATTGGGTCATTTCTAGTGATGTTCCTCCTCCCTCCTCCTACCCCAGGTGGAGAAGGGTGTGTAGTCTTGACCATTTATTTCTTTTTCCTTCTAATCCTGAAAAGGTTTTCTATTCCTTCTTCCTCCCTGGAGAAAGACAACATTACTTCTTAGCAAATGTTTCCCACTCTATCAACCTTTTTGTTCTGGAGGCCTCTTTGCTCAGGCAAAATAAGGTCATGGCTTAGTTCTGACATTAGAAGTGTACTAGAGAAAGGAAAAGGGGGAAAAATGCATACCTGGATTTCCCAGAGGCAAAATCCATTGGGAAATATTTTAAATATTTTCCTTGTAAAATACTCTGTATCCGGCATGTGGTATTATTCCTGAATTGTCACTTCTCACAACTACAGTATGAGGTATGTCCTGTCACATTCTCTTTTTACAGATGAAGAATGCCAAGCTTAAAGAATTGAAGTAACTTTCCCAAGGTCTTACAGCTAGTTAGTGGCAGAGCCAAGTTTAGATGCTAGAAATTCTACGTTCTGACCCTGTCTTATTCCTGCTGCTTCTCAGAAAGGAGTCTTGGGGTGCAGGTTTTTTAGCTAGCACTCAGTGACATAAAATGTGGACCCTTTAATAAAGTATAAAATCCCCAGAGAAAGGGGGATTGGCTTTGATGGACTCAACCTGGGGTAAATATTAGGGCAGACCCCTCATGTTGTAGGAAATCTCATTCTCTGTTAGTAAGGGACTGTTGGTGTTCAATTTCTCTCCCACTTGTATGTATGCAAATAGCTACATCTTTCTGTTATTATTCAATCTTGACAAACAGTGGTTTTCACTACCTGTTCAGATGACTGTGCTTGACAAAAAGTGTGGTGTGATAACCTCCTCCCTGCTCTGCTTCCCTCATTAAAGAGGCCTTTGATTCACAGCTGTCAGTCCTTTCTGCAGAGCCTGGTACAGCTCTGACTCTCAGCTCTCCAGTTGGCAGAAACTCTACCCTTTTCTGTCTGCCAGTAGCTGTTTTCCAGTTATTAAGGACCATGGTGCAACATTTGAAAACTCAGCTCTGGCCTTCAGTTGCACTGGAGTTGAAAGGCTAAGGGGGGTATCTGGTCACCACCTAAAAATAGCCAGGGCGAATAACCTCTTGCTTTATATTTTTAGCTTTTATTACATAATTAGCATCATGTTGTTGGTATTATAATATTAACTCTAAATAAAAGGAGGGGGAAAATCTACCCATAGTCATACATGGATTTATTGTTCCAAGAGCTCTAATGCCTTGGTCATTCAGAGATGGAGGGCAGGGAAGGGGAAGGAGTGAAGTGGGAAGTGGTTTAGATGACTTGAAATGGCAGGAATCAAGCCAATGTACAGGCCTAATTTCAAACTTACTGCTTCTCTTCTGTAAGACTGAGCTGTGGCATTGCCTCCTCCAGGAAGCCTCCCCTGGTGTCCTCCTTATCAACAACCAGGCTGTATTAGATGTCTTTCTCTACTCACATCACAATATCTTACCTATGTGCTTCCCATATAGTGTTTTGACTGTCTATTTATGGCATGGCTCTTCCAATAAACTGTGGTCTCTAGGTGCTAAGGAATATATTTTATTCATCCTTAAATCTCCAGTGCCTAGTATTTCCAAGAAGGTCAAATGTTGGTTAGGATGTCATTAAGCTAAGATGCCAGACATAGGGGTCAAGGCAGATACTGAAGATGACATGCACTGGGGCTCAAATTTCTAAAGTCTACAGGATGGAAAACAACATGAAGTGTGTTATCTGTGTATGATACAGGTATTTTCTTTGGAGTGTTTTGGATGTGCAAAAGAGAGTGGAAGAAGATTTGGCCACACCTCACTAGTAGCTTGGAGGTCTCTTCTCATGTTAGAAAAAAGAACACTGAAGAGCATGACCAGGGGCCCCGATTTTCTCCTTATGACTGTGTGAGCTCCAAATCTAGTGTGCTCTTCCTTAGCCTGCAGAAGGGTAGGGATCAAGTCATTCATTACATATTGGAATCTCTGTTGCCTGGCATGGTGCCTGGTCACAGAGTAAATGCTTGGTGAATATTTATTGAATTAATGGATGAATGAATGACTGTATATGGAGGAAGGAACTTTTACAATCAAGTCAAGTTCATCAGGGAAGTCCCAGGGAGATAAGCATTGAGTCTAGCTATGAAAGAGGGAAGGGGAGGGGTTTGGCAAAGAGGGCTTTGTGGTTGAGTGATAGGGGGCAGGCTGTTGGTGCCTCTCTTCGTTTGGGTACTTCTAACCAGGTGCTGGCTCAGAATGGCCATCACTTGGGGGAGAGGAAGACTGAGGGCTGTGGGAAGCCATACAAAGATACAAGCCTAGAGAGAGGGTTTTCTCCTTTATTTCGCTTCTTTCCTCTAGCACTTAGAGTTGGACACATTGCTAAGATTCCTTGCATCCCTAGGGCAGGGGTGGGGGTGCAGTGGCGGGGCAGTTCTAACAAATGAGTCTGGACAGAGGCATGTGGAGTGTGGCTCAGAGAAAAGGGAGGAGGGGAGAAGCAAATTGTGAGCTTAGAGAGAAGGAAGTTCTATTTTGGGTCGCTTTGAATCCCAGTCCCTCTCCCAGCCAGATCTGCAGCAGACCCCCACCTTGTGTACATGATTTGATTGTCTCCACTTCTGTGCACTGGCTTCTGTTCCATTCTGGCTCTCCTCCCTCATCCTTGAAGATTTGAGCTCATTCTCCCCTTAGTGTTCTGCCTCTACGAATTCTTGCCTGTATCTAGAAACCTCCTCCCAATCTTTTCAAAGATTTTCCCCAAAACCAACATCTACAAATAATATCAACATCTACAATTTATCCCCATTCCTACTGTGTATCATGCAGCACCATGGGTGCTTTGTGCATCTTCATTCAACTCACGAGAAACATATGAGGGCATTACTCCTGTGATTTCTATTTGACAAATGAAGAAACAGCCTCAGAGAGGTTGAGTGAACCAGGCAAGGTCATTCTGCTAGATAGTGGCACAACTGTGGCTAGATCCCAGATCTACCTAACTCAAAAGCCTGTGCCCTTTTCACAGCTACACAGCCCTCTTTTTGAATCAGAAACTCTAGGGGTGGGTCAGTGAGCTGCACTTTAACAAGCCTCCAGGAGATTCTAGAACTGCTGGTTTAGCTGATCTGGCTCCAACGTGGCTGAAAACTTCTGTGTTCACCCAAGATTTGAAGAAATCTGACCCATTCCTGATTCATAGGATTCTGTTTACGAGCTCTAGGCATAGGGCAAGACACTCAAGGTTCCTGAACAATTGGTTCCCTGGTTGTGAAATCAGAATGACTCTGACCCTTAGAGCAGAGCATTCCTTACATCTTGTTTCCTGGCTTCTTCTCCCAAGAGTAGTTACTCAGTCCTGGTGGCACGTAGGGTCACCTGGGAAACTTTTACAAACTATCAATGCCTGGCTCCTACCCCAGACCATGTCAGCAACTCTGAGGTTAGGATCAGAGCAAGAGTAGTTCTAATGTGTATCAGGGTGGAGGACCCTGCTCACTCTCAGGCCTCTCCCTCCCCATCACTTCCTCAAGGGAAGAGGTGAGGCATCTCTAACAGTGACTCTGGGAGACATAATGAGTTAGGCCTGCCAACATTCCCTCCCCTCTCTGGGATCTGCCACCTTCAGGGTAGGTGCATTTGGCTAGCTGTGGGTGCTGAGATCAGGAGCCTACATCTATGAGGAGGTCCACAGTCACCCTTCTGTGTCAGTGACCGGATATGGGAGCTGGCCTCATTCATGAGTGGGATATTAGGAAGTTCATTTGGCCAGAGATATAAAGTTACATACCCCCAAAGCCTTATCAGGAACATAGCTGATACTGTGACCTCCATCCTTCCATTTCATGGATCTATTTCTCAACTGGCCCTGAACTCTAACAAGAAGTATGGACCCCACAAAACCCCAACATCATATATCTGACACAGTTAGCTTAAATTTAATGAGATGGCATAAATAAACCAGCTAGTTAGTGATTCGGTTTGTTACATCTGAATCAAAACCAAGCCCCCTCTGAGCACCAATGCACCTCCCTGGGACTGGCCTCCCAGCCTCAACCTCCTCTACCACGAACTCTTGCCTGACAGTTAACTCCCTAACCCCTACCTTACTCAAGCTAGGAAATGTCACTTGCTCTTGGTAGGGGTTCACAAAGGATCTGTGGCTGAGAGAGAACAAATTACTTAGAGTTAGTTCTACCTCTTTTTTAAAACAGGTTCCCAGGTGGCACTGATGCTGCTGGTCTGGGGACACATTGTGAGTTCACCCAAGCTAAATGGAAACCAAAGGAAAGTAAGCTTTGGCTTTAGGGATTCCCTGGGGGAGCTGGCTGACTGGGAGAGGCATCTCTTGACCCAGATGTAGTCCCATGTTTTGCAAGCTTGGCTGCAAATTAGAATCATTTGGAGAAATTTACAATGCTAGAGCCCAGGAGGGTGAAAAGGTGTTCCATTTTTTCCCCCAGAACTGGGGGCTTTCCTGGAATGTGGGAATCTCGGTATTAAAACTAGGACAACCCTGGGCAAACCACTAGGATGAGCTGCACATCCTAGTGCCCATCCCCCATGCCCACCTAGAGATTCTGTTTTATTTGGTTCTGATTGGGATCCAGGCATCACTATTTTTCAAAATGCCCTGTGATGCTACTGTGCAGCCAGTGTGAGAACCTGGGGGATTCGATCACAACTCTGGAAAGAAGGACAAATTGAGAAAAGGTGGGCACAAATGCTAGTGAAAGAACAGGAAAGAGAATGGAGTGAATTAAGCTGCCTGCATCCCAATCATTGAGGAACTTTTTAAAATGCAGATTCCTGGGTTCTTACCTGGGAACTGCTGACCCAGAATCTCTGAGAGCAGAGCCCTCAGAGATTGCATCATTGATAAGCCCCGGCTTAGTCAGTTAGTGCTTGTGACTTTGGGCAGGTCACTCGACTCAGATTCTCGGAGCTTCAGTTTCCTCCTCTGTGGATTCAGGATGCTACCGCCTACTTCTCAGGTTTTTTTTTTTTTTTGGTGAGAATTAAATGAGATAAGACATATTAAACGCCTGCCCTATAGCAGTACTCAAGGCAAAGGAAGAGTTGATGATTCTGTAGCTTTGAATGTCAGGACTGTGGTGTCAGTCCCAGAAAAAAAGCAGTGGTGGTCTAAGGGGGAGAGAGGAGATGAAATCAGTTTGAGAGGAAGTTGGTGGGATTTGTGTTAGCACATCTGAGTAGAAATGTGGATAGTTGGAAATATGGAGCTGGAGATAGGGAAAGAATTTTGCAATGAGCATTGCCGAATTAGTCTGAAATGATATGATGGAAGGGTTTGCTTGTAGGTAGAAAGGGTAAGAAGGTCAGAGGTCTGAGATGTGAACCTCAGCAAAACCCCAGCACATCTACTCTGTACCAGGCTCTGTGCTGGACACAGGTTCCTATTGAACTGCGTGGCGCTGTCCCTGACCTCAAGAAAGTCACAGACCAGTGAGAATGACAAAAATTCAGGAAGCAATAGCAGCTCTGTCTGATGTTTGATAATAGGAGAAACAGAACGCTAAGGAGGGGGTACCTAACCCACACATGGAAAGGGAGTGAGGCTTGGTAGGTCAGGAGAATGAGGAGGGGCAGGGAGAGGCTGCCCCTGGCAGAGGGAACCAGCTGGTTGACATCAAAGAGGAAGAGAGAGCTTGGAGCTTTGAGACAGGTGGGTCCAATCTCACATTGTTCTGAAACACCAGGAAGAACTGAAACAAAGATCTTAGAGGAGTGACAGGGTGGAAAGAGACACCCAGATATGTAGATTCTAGGGTGAAGTGTTTCACGGGCCTCAATTACTGAGGAGACAGATGAGGGGGAGAAGTTGAGGTGCCCTTCTGGGTAAATAAGGTTCCTTCAGTTGAGGGAATTGAGCAGAGCTTTTAGGGAAGTCAGGGCCAAAGAAATGGGAAGTCTATGCAAGGTCTGCTCCCAGGGCTTGGGACTATTGGGAGGGATGGCCTGGCCTAAGAGAGAAAACCCAAGCTTTTGCAGCCTGACGTCCTATAGGTGGGGTCTCATTTCCCTCAGAGGAAACATCTCATTCTTGGAAGCAGAGAGGAAAAAGGTCTTATCCCTTTTACCTGCAAAATACTTTTACCTACAAGGAAGGAGAGGGAAAGTAGAAACAAACAAATGAAAATGTCCTGCACTTTGTCTGGGAATGCCAAGATCTGATTGAAGCATGCAGGTTTATAAAGGAGCGTGCCTTTGCCTCTTGCTGAGTGTCACTTGAGACACCTCTTGAGAGTGTCAGGCCAAGGTCTGGATGCCTTTGACCTCCAATGGACTTTGAAGACGAGAAAAGGTTGAAGGACTTGAGGTCATTAGGTTTGCCATAAAGATATATTTCTGGGGAGTTAATATTCTCCTCTTTCTCTACCCCACCCCACCCACTGGCATTAGATGTCTTTCATTCAGGAAGAGGACTCGCTACATACATTGCATTGTATGCAGTGAACTGTTCTCATATGAACTATTCTCACTGTGTCAGGAACTATTCTCATGGGGCCTAGAGCCTAGAAAATGTCACTGGTATAAAAAGTATAAATTAATATAAGAAATCAAATAACATGAAGTGCCATGAAGTAATATAGCACGAAATAGCCTATAAACAGCAGGCACAAAGTCCTCTGAGTTTATTTAGGAGAGTTTAGGTAGGTTGGGATGGTCAAGAAGGCTGTTTGGAGATGGTAGGATCTGCATAGGGGATGGAGAGGAGGAGGAGGAAGCAGAAGTGGGCATGGGGATGGGAATAGGGTGGGAGATAATATTGGGAACCCAAATGTAGAACAACAGAGCCACTCTTTACTATATTTTACTAACACATGCTCTTTTAGTATTTGTCCAATTGCAGGACATACAGTCTTTGTGTATGAGTAATGTAGTGTCATCACATTGATAATATATCTTATAGCAGATAGAGTCAAGAATTCAGGAAATACTGCAGTTGATTTAATCCATCCACTCTTATCAAGTTCCTGCTGTGTTTGCAGAAAGAGCTCTGTGGAGGGGAGTGGAGATAGAAGTAGAAGTATCCGTGCCCTCTAGGAATTTCAGTCCCTAGAGTGATTGTGCATTGAGGGAGGGGTGAGTAGGACAACATGGTCAGAAACCAGGGATGTGGAGTGGGGCTGAGATGGGGAAAGGAGGACAGATCAGTTCCTGAGTTGCCCATTGAGGCTGTTCAGGCAGGAAGCCACCTCATATTAAAGTAACTTGTCTCTGTTCCATCCTGACCATTCAGGGACTGTGGGTACCATTTTTGGAAACACACAGGGAGTGGCTGGCTGGGTTGCTCTTCCTGGGAAAGGCTGCCTGGGCTCGCTGCTCTAGAAGATGGGCAGGACCAGCTGCTTGATTTGTGGGGCCCAGTGCAAAATGGAAATGCAGGGCCTCTTGTTCAAAAATGATTAAAGATTTCAAGACAGCGACAGCAGAGCCTGAAACCAAGCAGGGGGTCCTTCTGAGGGTGCCCAGCTCACATGCCCCAGAGGCTGGCCCTGAAGATGGAGCAACCTGGAACTTTTTGTGCCTCTGTGTGTGTGGTAAGATGATAGGCCCAGGTTGCTCTCTCTGGGGGACAGGGTTTCTGTGTACTAGTGCTGAGTTCTTCTCTGAGAGTTGGGATAGGAAGGGGTGGGGCACTGCAGGAGGCTGCCATGACGGAGGGGGTGCTGACTGTTTACCATGATGCTGCCATTTACATAGTGTCATCTCTGTGCAGAGGGGAAAGCTATACCTGAGTTCTGAAATCATTCAGGCTGAGGTTCACGTTTTATGAACTTTACTAACTTGTCCAAGTTTCTTATCTTCTCTAAGCTTTAATTTCCCTAGATGTAAAAATGCAGATCATAATACCATCTTTGTAAGACTTGGGGATAATTAATTAAAATAAAAAAAATATGAATGTTTGAGCCCAGCGTAGCTCTTAGTAAATGTTAGTATCCTTCTTTTTTGAAATGTATTGAATATCTTGTAAAGTGTGATGCATGAAATAGTTTGGAGACACATTATTGTCAGAAATTTATTTTTTCTATCTCAGGCTTATTGGGGAAACAGCTAAATACAACACCACAATTTCAGATAGCAGAGGCAAATAGAATGTATACTATATATCCACGGGAAACCCAGTTATATCTGCTGGACACACACAGAAGAATGCACACATGCACATGGGCACACGCCCCAGAGCTGAATTAAAGCTGAGTTGGAATGAGGTGTTATAGGAAAGAGCCCTAGTTTGGGTCTCATCTCCTGGTTTTGAAACTCAATACCCTCATCAGTCAAAGTTTTGACCTTACTTGGTTGTTTTGAGATTAGATGAGCTGGCAAATGTGAATACTCAGTCAAGTACATGGCAGGTACAAGCATGCTTTGAATGTTCTCTGCTCCCAGGCCATAGTGCGGCTCCTGGGAAACTAAAGATGAGACATTGCATTCCCCACAGTAGCATTTCCTAAGTATTATGCTTGGGCAGCTCCTTTAATTATCCTTAATCAGCTCCTTTGAGCTTATTTGAAATTAACATGGGGGCTGATTTTCATTGACATTACTGTTTCCTCTGCTCATATACTTTGGGGAGCTGACTGGGTTGTCTTTCTGCTGAGACTTGAAAGTCAATGGAATCGTGTGTATTTGTTTCCTGGAGATGAACACATCACAGATAACTGATACATACACACCATACCACATACACACCTAAACATGTACACACCATACATCACACTACAAAACATATACACGACATGCCACATACCAACCACCTTCTCACACTACCCACACATATACCTCTGCACCCGTAGAGTCATACCTTCTCATGTGCTAGCTAACTTGAATTAATTTCCTCCCTCCCTACCTCCCTTCTTCCATCATTTACTGGGCATCTCTTATACTTGCTTGTTTAGTGTGCAAGGGTCAGGTATCTCTTTCACGTCACCCAAACCACATCCCTTCTGATGCCTTGTCATGAAAACTCCACGTCATGGCTACAATTCTCAACCCCCTTTGTCATCTTCTCTGCCTATTAACAAATTCTAAGACTATAACCCAGGCTTTGAGTGCCCTATTTTTACCCACCCAGAGGTCGTAGGCTGCTGTTGGTTCAGCTCTATCCCCAGAGCAGCCATATGGAACCAGGGCTGTCTGTTTGTGCTTCACTGAGTTCTAGCTCTATCCTCACTCAGCTCCTGGGAGCTTAGGAATCTTTTAGAAGGGAGCCCCCCGGCTTCATTCATGCTTTTGTAGGCTGAGCCTTGAACCTTAGCACCACAGTGAGCAGCCTGGGGCTGGCAGAGGGAGGGAACTCAGTTTGAGGGCTTGTGGTGTGCCTGGTGCTATGCCAGCTGTGAAATATTTACCCTTCATTTGGTGCTCACAGTATCCCAGGGAGATGGGCTTTGTCATCCATGTGCCCATGAGAGAGAGGAGGCTCACAGGTACTAAGTCACTGAGCCACAGGCTTAATGTGAAAGTATGTACTATTTATAATATACCACCCCACCTCCGGGAGATGAAACCAGATGAGCTGAGGCTTAGGTCTGTGGAGGATTCCTTGTTCTACATTCCCTCACTTTTATGGGGTCTTTCCTAGAATCTGTAGAGTAGCTGATAATATTAGTAATCTTTTAGAAGGTAGCTCAGTGGCCTGAGACCTTGGTGATTTGATATTGTGAGTCTATGAATAAACCTGTGTTGTTTGTTGTTAACAGCTTTAATGAGGTATAATTGATATATAGTAAACCTTACATAATTAAAGTATATGATTTGATAAGTGAAACAATCACCACAATCAATACTGTGAACATGTCTATCACCTCCAGGAATTCCTTCACACCCTTTTAAAATCCACTACCTCCCTCCCCATTTTCCTCCTCCTCCATAGGCAACTGCCCATCTGGTTTTAGATTAGTTTGTATTTTCTCAAATTTTAGAAGTGGAATCATACAGTATGTTCACTTTTTCCTTCTGGCTTCTTTCACTTATAATTATTTTGGGATCCATCCACAAGTGGCATGTATGAATAGTTCATTTCCTTTTATTGCTGAGTAGTATTCTATTATGTGGATACAGTATCCAACTTGTTTACTGATTCATCTTTTCATGGGCACTTGGGTTGCTTCTAGTTTGGAGCTATTACAAATAAAGCTGCCGTACATGTTTATGAATAAGACTGTGGACATATGCTTTCATTTCTCTTTGGTAAATACCTAGGGTTGGAATGTCTGTATCATATGGAGGTGTATGTTTAACTTATTAAGAAATGGCCAAACTGTTTTCCATAATGGCTATAGCATTTTGCATTTCTACGAGCAGTATAGGAGAGTTCTAGTTCTTCCATGTCCTCATTGGCACTTAGGAGGTAGGTCTGATCTCAAAGCTTGGCTCATATGGAATTTGTGAGTCCCACCAAATGACCAAACCTAAAAATCAAAGCAGGTGGCTTTCAGTTTGGACTAGGAACCCCAAGGGATGCTGAACCCAGTAATGGAGAATCAGGTGTTCCTAGAAATGTTATTCGAATAGCTGTTTACAGGATGTTAGAATAGGGAGAATTGAGAGGTCAGCAGTGGTCTCAGCATGAAACCACGTGGGGCTGGACCATGTCTGGGCCTTGGTGTTTGGGAATGAAGCAAACATGTTCAAGGCATTTTGGAAAAAAATGGTGAGAGTCATTAACAGGATAGAAGACAAAGAGCAATGGAAGGGACTCTGAGCTTGGAAGATTATAGCTCTATGAGGGCAGGAGTTATGTCTGTTTAGTTTACCCTTATATTCCTAGCACCAAGAGCAGTGCCAGCCATCAAGGAGTGCTAAAAACAATGATGGTTGAGTGAATGAATCAATGAATGAATGATGAACTAGTGAGAGCTTAGGGGATATGAGTCCATTCAACCAGCATCATTTAACACCTCATGTATTCTGTAGCACAGAGCCTAATATCAGGGGTAGAAGAAACTCTAGGGAGCGTGTGGTCTGACTTGCTCACTTATAGATGAGGCCCAGAGAAATTATGCTTTCTTGTTCATGGTCATTTCTCTCTTGTCCAGGTAGCCTGCTAGGGCAGTGGGGGACTCAATCCTAGGTTTCCTCATTTTTAGTCTAGGAGTCTTTTCTTTTAGAAATAACATTATTTTTTTCTGATGAAACTAATGAATGCTCATACTAGGAAATCTGGAAAAATCTACAAAGGTATAATAAAAATAACCTGAAATTCTTACAACCGAAAAATAATTACTTCAGGCTCTCGTGCATGTGTGAGCAGGGGTGTGTGTGTGTGTGTGTGTGTGTGTGTGTGTGTGTGTGTGTGTAGATCTGTCTATCTAATCAATCCCTATTAACTCATTCTTATGCTTTAATAGCTTGAGTGTTTTCAGTCTTTCACAGTGTTAGTAATCCTGGGATGGATATCTGGTCCTGAATCTTCAATGGCATCTCTGATTATTTCCAGCACCTATTCCACTGTAACCCTTTGTATAAGCTGAGTGCTCAGGTGGAGTAGAACCTCTGTTTGGGATGGAGTTCTGTCAATATTCCTGACTCAGGCCACTGCCCACCATCTCCCCACTGCCCACCTACATCATAACTCCTCCTATCATAACCATATCCACACTTTATTATATTTACTCAATTGTCTCTCTGTCCCACCAAACTGAACTCTTGTTTACCATTGTATTTTTCTAGCTCTTTGCATGGTACTTAGAACAAATGAATGAATGCATGAAATTGTATGAACAAGAGTGAGGGGAAAGTGAGGGGTTACCCTGGGACTGCATTTTCAATCACATTGGCCTTCCAGGAGTCAACACAGCTTCCCTTTCTCCCTCTCCCTGCCCTCCCCATCTCTGCCCACCATGAAGAGATGGAATGTGCCTGCAGTCCAGGATTTATGTCCAGCTGGCCATGCGGCACATTCAGGGCCTTGTCTGGTGTGAATGAAGGATGCCAAGAGGGACTAGCAGCACTATAAGGTGGGAACCATGTCTGGGAAGACTCAGTACAGCATCCAGTGTTCAACCTTGTGCACAGGTCCAGCTGGGTTCCCAGGGTCAGCTTGCCCTGACAAGACCTCAGGATCTTGCCCTCACGAGTAGCAGAATGCCTTTGTCTTGAGACCCCAGGAGAAGAGGATCAGGAGGAATGGCCAGTAGGGAGCTTCTCCCAGGCTGCCAGAATGGTGTGAGTTCTCAGCATGCTGGGTGCTCTGGTGGGAGACCTGGCAGGAGTGCTCAGGAAGAAGCTGTAGGCTGTTTTTCCCTGAATCGTTTCAGTAAAGACAGCCTGATGGAGGAGGGTGTGGCTTCCCTGAAACAGTAAAGGATGAGGTATCAATGTCACATATAAGGTGGTTTCCCTTTGGCTAGGAGCCCCTCTGGCTCTAATGGGTAGCAGACACTTGGGTGTTGAAATTCCTTCTTCTCCTTTACTTCACAGCTGTTGTTCAAACAGCTCCCATCACTCCGTCTCATGCTCAGCCCATCTTTATTTTCTGTGCCCAGTACATGTCATACCAAAGCTCCTTGTCCACTTACACAGGTGCTGGCACACCCTCCATGACATCTCTGGCATCCATCTTCATTCTTGGCAATTCAGGGCCTCATTAACTCTTACTCAGACAGAGGGAGCTGCCTCCTAACTTCTCTCTGCCTCTCTCTCTCTCTACTGTAATCTACATCCTACAGTGCCACCAGGATTAACCGTCCGAATCCCAACTCTGATGAAGCCTCACAAACTCCTTTACTAAAAGCCAACCACCCATCCTTCAGCCACTCATCCTCCTTAGCCGGCATCCAGGGCCTGCCTTTATCTGGTCCCAGTCTTGTTTCCCACTGCACCGATTTGAGCCCTATGTTCTAGACTGGTAAAACTACTTCCCTTGACCTCTCACTCACCTCAGGGCTTGTCTTAATGCCAGGCCCTCTGGTACACCTTTGTTGTGAATGCTTTCTTGTACCTGCCCCTGGCACATGCCAATGTTCTTTCTTCCTCTTTGACCCAGCTTCAGTGGCACTTCCTGTGGTGAATATTACAGATCACTCAGCCATAAGTCACTCCTTTCTCCCTGCAGTCCCATGGCCTGTAGCTACACCTTCTCCTTTTCCTTGCATCCTGTTTGTTCATGTATGTGCTTATTTATGTTCTGGGTAAGTTGGGACAGGGTCCCAACAAGCCTGTAAACCTGATGAGGTTAGGATTTGATGTTTGGTTCATCTGAAACAACCAGGGAATTGCTTTGTACATAGCTATTACTCAGTGGGGGGACAGAAGGAGGAAGGGAGGGATGGATGGATGGTTGGTTGGTTAGATGAATGCTTGGCTTCGGAGAGCTACTATCTGCTTGCTTACTGCTCTAGCGAGACATAGAAACCTAAATTCTCTTTATCTTCTCAAAAAAAAAAAAAAAACACGTTGGAAAATCCCTAATTTCCACATTTATCTCAAGTCAGAGAAATGTCACTTTGGGGAATTTTCAGTTTCACTTTCCCAACAAGACATCCCTTTCTCTTCTTCCCTTTCTCCCCTTTTCTACATCTCCCACCCCACTGCCTGTACAGAGGGGACTCTGGCTGAGAGAGTTGGCTTTTGCTTTCTTTGTCTTTCCCAGAGCAGAGGGGAAAACCGTAATTTGGGTGGCTGCTAAAAATAGTTCCTCTAGTCCTGGAAAGAGAGCTTACTTATTTTTTAAATGCTTCCCGCCCCCTCCCCAGCCCTGAGGCTCACACTGTAAGTCAGATTGTCTTGGTGGTCCTGAGAGTGACAGGAAACTCAAAACTGGACCCCTCCATGTGACTTGAGCACTATCTGAAGATGAACCCACAGAGAAGTGGGGAGATGGAAGGTCTTTATGCTTCCATTTGCTGTCCTAATCGGAGATGGATCTCACTCCCAGGAGACTCTGCACTGAGTGGGGACAATGTGGTAGATATGGGGTCAGGAGACCTGCTTTGAGTCCGAGGCTCATACTTTGCATCTTTCTGAGTCTTGAATTTTCTTATCTGTAAAAGATGAGTGGGGAGGAGTGATCACATTTATCCTACAGGAGTGGGATGAAAGTTCAAAATAAACCTGGAACAAAAATGATAATTACAACTATTATGATTTAGAGCATAACACTCTCATTTTAATGAGTAGGACTAGACACATGATGAGCTAGTGTGATATACTAAGTTGAACCATATTAAATTACTGATTTTGTAGATTAAACATAATTGAATATTGTCAATTACATATAATTCAATCCAATAACATAGTGATCAGTAAACTTTCTGCAAAGGGCCAGGTAGTAAATATTTTTGGCCATAGAGTCTGTGTTGCATGAGAGCAGCCATAGACAATACTTAAGTAAATGAATGTGCTGTGTTTCAATCAGACTGTATTTACAAACACAGGCTGTGGGCTGGAATTAGCTCCTGTAATATTTACCAACCCCCCCAAATTACATAGGATTCATTCATTTGCATACAGAACATTCTATAATGCATACAATCAACATCCAGGTGTCTTCCAACAGTAGCCAATCTATACAGCTATTAAAATGTTTACTATTACTAGGCACTTTTCTAAGTGCTTTATAAATATTAACTAATTTAGTCCTCATGACAACTCTATGAAGTATGTACTATTATTATTTCCCCATTTTACTAATGAGGAAACGGAGGCTCAGAGAAGCTAAGTAACTTGTCTTAAATCACATAATTAGAGTTTTATGGCAGAACCCAACCAAGTTCGTGGGTAGAGTAGGGTGTTGGTAATTCAGGCAGCTTCAGGGTGGAAGTACATAGGGTGTACATAGGGTTGTGAGGAATCACAAACCTGTTTGCTGCCCACAGAGTATAAGGGGATGGTCCTCAGAGGCTTGAAGTGGGAGCAGATATGATGTAGGTGTGCAGTGGGGAGATGGTGAGCAGTGGCCTGAGTAGTATAGCCTGGGATGGAGAAGCAGAGATTCTTCTTTGGGAGCCATTTTCTGGGTAAGTTGGGACAGGGTCCATTTCCTAGGTAACCTCCCATGGCACACGGAAGGTCAGTATATAAGGAGTAATCTGCCTGTGGAACAGGAAATTGTTTAATTCCTTATGTTCCATGCAGCAACTCGGGGGAGCTCTGGGCCCCATTCCCAGACCCAGGCCCCAGGGGACAAGGTGGGGAGAGGAAGGCAAAGGAGCAGGCTTCCCAGGATACCTGAGGTCTACTGTCAAACCAAGGTATTTGTATACCCTGTTGATTCCCTTTGCCTATTACTTTAGCCACAAAATAATAGGCCAGTGGTCAGGACTCTGGCCTCATGCACACCATGTTGCTTCTCCCTTCATGCCTTTGCTTATGTTGTTCTTGCCTAGAATGCATTTTACCACCACTTGCACCCCTTCTTAATTCTTTCATCTCTTTCAAGACTGGCTTAATGTCACCTTCTCCTGGAGGCTTCCCTGACTTCCTCTTCCCTCCCTCAGGCTGAACCAGGTCTGCTTTCTCAGTGCTGCCACAGCACCTGCCTTTCTAACCCTTCTGTGTTGTCACTGCCTTGACTGGCCCCCTAGGAGGGGACCTCCTTGAGAAAAGAGACCATGCCTGTTTACCCCAGTGTCCTCACAGTCCAGGTCAGTGTCCAGCACATGGGCTAGAAGCTGATTAAAAGCACATGTGTTCAAGTTTGACATCACTGTCCTCAAAGACCAGCCCCTTCCCCAACAGAAGGTGCTTGTTAGGCAAGTTGCATTTAGGAGTTATAATGTAACCATAAGTAATACTGGGTAATCATGCTATTAGAGGGTTGTAGGGAATAAATGAGATAAAACAAAATTGTCAGCACAGTACCTGGTTCTTAGTGAGCAGTTTGGAAGTGGCCAGGGAAAGACACAATAGCATATCCTTGCCCAGTTACCTCCATGTATGGAGCTAGGGAAAGGGGATAGAGGAAGGAAATTTGAATACTCTGAAGATATAACATTTGTCCCAAGAGCTAAAGAAAGGGCTTTTGAGTCAGCTTTAGTCCTGTGATAAGAGCACTGAACTTAGAGTCAGGATGTTTAGTTGTGAGTTCCTGTCTCTTAGCAGCCCACAGAGTTGTTGACAAGCCAGGTAACAGCTGCTGAAGCTTTGATATCATATTCTGTAGGGAGGGATAATCATAATAACCACCTTACAAGGTCACTGTGAAGCTGAAATGAAATTGCAGAGCTGTGAAAGCACCTGGCTCAACTCATAGGAAGTACTTAACTATGAATTTTTGAGTCTAGATGTATACAACACTTGAGAAATCTCTGAGCAGGTATAAGATTAGGGCATTCTTTAAACATGTGCCCCATGGCTTAGTGGTTTATAACTTTAGAGTCAAACAGTCGTGTGTTTAAAACTAGCTGTGCCATAACTAGCTGAGTGTCTTTAGGCAAGTTACTTAGTTTTTCCAAAACACAAGTTTTCTTTTTTTTTTCCCTTTAAATAACTTATTTAAAGTGATGCCACCTATCTCAGAGAGTTTTTATGGAAATGAAATGTAGATATAGACCAGTGTCTGGCAAAGACCAAAGTCTCAAGTATTAATATTATTCTGCTTTTAGTTATGACTTAGGAATAAGCACTGATGATAAGGGGCTTTTGAAGTCCTACTTAATGTAAAAACTGGTGTGTGGAGGGTCTGGGGCCCAGGGTCTGGGGGTAAGAGTTACTGTTTTCATCTTTACAGACCAAATGGGAATACTGAACTCTAGTAATAGGAAGTACTTCCTGGCTTGGGGAGGAATGCGGGAGGAGTGCTCAGTGCAGGCCGATGCGAGCCCCTGGGGAAGTCTTTGGGAATGAGATTGAGCCAGACAGTGTGAAAGGTCAGGGCCTACTGGGCCCTTGGAGTTCTCCAGTCCAACCCTGCCATTGCACCGAGAGGAAACTGAGGCCCCAAGAAAATGACACCACGTCTCCCTGACCCACAGCTGGCTGGTGACTAGCTCCAGTCTCTTAAGTTGAGGAAATATGTTTTCTTCACAATGTGGAAGGCTGTGGCAGGAAGGAAGGGGAGGTCTGGCAGGAGCCAGAGGACTGGAGGATACCCTGCAGGAGTTATGGGAGGGCTAATTGGTGGTGACCAGATGTTTTGGTGTCTCAGACTGGTTGGTGTGTGTTTAGGGACTAATAGTTCTAGAAGGCATTGTCCCTAGAAGATGGAGAATGGGATGGGATGAGGAGACAGGATATGGAGGGCATAGAGCTGTTGGTTTTAGGACAGTTTCCATGGAGAGAGATGGGTGGTAGTAGGGACAGGTTAAATAACTCTGGCCAAAGTTCAGGTCCACTAGATTTTTTTCTGTTGTTGCTTCCCGTTTTCCTATATTGCTTCTCAATTATTTTCTAAGATGGGAACCTCCATTGCTCATCTTTGTCTAGGGATTTTGCAGAAATGAATCACTCTGACCATCTCCACCTTTCCCACTTCCCGCCCAGAGCTAGCATCAAGCATTTGCTTTTCCAACGAGAAATAGCTCAGAGCCTGAGGAAAAGCTTAGCTCCTCTGTCCAGGCTTTCCAGTTACCAAAGGCAAAGCTGAGCAGCTTCTTAATTCTAGTTGGGCAAGTTCCGACAATGCTCGGCCTTAGTGGCCCCATCTATGCCTGTAGAAGGGCCGCTGGTTCCAGGCTCTGGGCAGGGCAAGGCTCACCTTGTAGTGATAATGATAACGGAGCCACAGCAGTAGTGCTGGACTTCTTTTGTGAGTGCTCAATGTGCTCCAAGCATCTTATTTATGTTACTTCATATACTTTTTACCAAAACCCGACAAGAAAGATGCTATTATTATCTTGGTGTCACAGATAAGGAACCTGAGGTTCTGAGAGGTTAAGACTCATGAAAAATATTCTCAGGGTCACCCACCTGGGGAGGCAACGCCAGGAGTCAACTCCCAGTTTGTCTGACTTTGGAGACTCTGCCAAAGTGAAGGAGGGATTAGAGCATGGATGAGTAAGAAATTGGGCCAGTGGAATGTGGAAGCAGTTCCCACTGATGGTGGAGAGCCTGGTGGCTTTTGGGATCTCCATAACCCCCTCTTGGTCAAGAGGGACCTTTGAAACTGGAGCTATTTCTAAACTAAGCTGTTGAGACTGGTCTTCTCTAGTGGATGCAGGCTATCAGGGAGCTGGGACATTGGGTAAAAAGGCCATTGATGTGGGAGATGAGTTCTGGTGAAGCAGTGACCAGACCACAACTTGAACACTGGAGTCCTGGGTTTCAGTCCCAGGTATGTGTCTAACCTGTGTGACCTAAGATAAGATGTTTCCTCTTTGGACCTAAATTTTCTCATCTCTTCCATGAAGTTAGATGATTTCTAGCTGAAAGCCTGTGGTTTTAATTTTCAATGTTTTGATGGGGACCTAAGAAAGGGAGATAGGAACAGACTTAAAGAAGGGTTCATGGAGAGGAGGGCATCCTGGAATATAAGCATACCCAGGGGCTATCGAATAGGCTGCCCCTTAAAAGGGCAGATAAGCAGCACTCCCCTGGGTGCTCAGGCCCTTTTCTGTAAGGAAGGCATTTCCTGTTTGGAAAGTCATACCTCCTCCTGTGGCCACTAGCCCTCACTCGTCATACTTAGAGGAGACATTAAAAATATTTAAAGACATATATGGTATGGCACCAACCAATCAGAAAAGTCATAGCTGTAAACAGCTGGTGTAAGACCAACAGGGTGTGCCAGCTGTATGCTGCCCTACCCATACCCATGATTCCTCCTGGCAAAGCCTGGCTCAGGAGCTGAAGGGCAAAGAAGGACAAGGAAGGAGATGCTGGGGGTCGAGAAGAAGTTGAGGAGGTGAATGCAGAAGAGAGTTCACAGGTACTCCCAGATATCGATATCAGTGCATCCCTCCCCAAAACCCCATCATGCTGTCAACCCCATCTCACCAGGGACTCTAGAAGTGTTCTTCTAATACTTCAATGCCCTGAACAAAGCAAGCTTGCCCAGCAGCAGCAGCTGCATTTTGGAGGCTGGTAAAACAAAAAGGACTTGGTCTGCACTATTCATGATCATCCCAGATTTGACAACAGGCAGGGAACTCTTAGGGTGGTCCACCTATCTGGGGCAGAGTTGGTGCTTTACAAGGCCTGACATTCGGACACCAGAGCTTTGTCTCACTCACTCTTGGCCTTTGGTTAACAAGTCCCATGGAAAACCAAAAGCCTCCCTTCCTCTCTTGTTTTCCTCAACTGCCACCCTATTTCAGATCTTCATCACCATGTACTAGGATTTCTGTGTTAGCTTGCCTGTTGCTTCCTCTCCCCTCACTTTTGAGACTGTCCCCTTGTTCCCTACGAGAATTCCTGTTGGCTTATCAATCACTAGCAATCAGGGATTTCAATCAGTATTTCTTAACAAATTGTTAAGGTCCCCTCTCCTCCTTTTCCATGATCACTGACTGTTTCATAATTGAGTTAGAAATATTTATTGAACACTCACTACGTTCAAGGCATTTTATTACCTATAGAAATGGAGGGAGGTATCAAACAAGTAGAAGGCATGGCCCCTGTCTTCAAGGAACCTTCACCATAATTGTGGAGAGCCAATATGTAAACATAAAAGATAACCAATAATGCAAGGCAGCCTTGTGTAATGTGTTATTTGAGGCTCTTTTGGGTCTACTATAAAGCCTTTATCAAAGTTTATAAAGAAAAATAAAATGGAGCTGGTAAAAAGATCTAGAATGATGATTAAAATGCATCATGATTTATATGAAAGGGCAGATCAGATGACTAAGTTATTAGCTAGATGATTAGGGCTTAGAAAACTTCTCCAGAAGTTACCTCAAGTTCACTGGGAAAAAGTTAGGCCACATTTATCGTATCTTTTTTTGATGAGGCTCTAGAGCTTCGTTCAAAGGAATGCCTTAGATTTGTCACATCTCGAGTTCCACAAGGCTTTAGGAAATGTTTCCTATAGTATCTTTATAGAAAAGAGGGCTAGATAACTATATGGGTTTATGGATTTAGAGCTGCTTGAAGGACTGTCCGCTGACTGTACTGATGACTAGTTCTTTGGCATTCCCAGATGAGGTAGCTGTGCCATCTAGATCTGTCTATGTCCTTACTGTGGTCAACATTTTTAGCAACGATGTGAATAAAGACCATGGAGACACTCTGATAATTCTGTTAATTACTCAAATCTAGAAGAAACAGCTAAGAATCAATACTTTAAAATAACTCAATTCTTTCCTCACTATTGGATGAAACTTTAAAGCATATTTCTCCAGATACCAGAATGAGTCAAGTGAGTGAGTTAGCCCTGCTAGAAATGAGTCTGCCAGAGGATAGGGAATAGGAGTCTCATCTGACAGTAACGGAGAAGTGAGATGAGTGCCAGCTCTGATTTCCTGGAAGTCACATTCTGTGACGACAGCCCTCTTCTCTTAGGGGTACAGAGGGAGAATCTGAAAGTGTTTGTGGCAGGAAACACTGGAGGGCGTGGTGAGTAGGAAATGCCTCCAGCTTTAAGGAGCTAGAGCAAACAGAGAAGCTGTGAAGGAGGGAAGAGGCATAGTTATTGGGTTGATGGCTCCTGGCCATTGGGCAAAGAAGTTATGATGGCAAATTGACTGCTGTCTCCCTCTCCCTGGCTGCCATGCCTGACCACTTTGTTTTCTCTCTTCTCCCACCCAGATCACGATGAGGACCTAGGGCACCTGTCTGTTGACTGTCCTCCTGGCCTGCAGCGACCATGGCCCCCCGCAAGAGGAGCCGCCATGGCCTGGGCTTCCTATGCTGCTTTGGAGGCAGTGACCTTCCTGAGATCAACCTTCGGGACAACCACCCTCTGCAGTATATGGAGTTCTCTAGTCCTATCCCGAACCCAGAGGAGCTTAATGTCCGCTTTGCAGAGCTGGTGGTGAGTAAGGGATCAGGGAAGGGAGGGTGTTGAAAATGGGGGGTGGGGCAGGGAATGGCTGGAGCAGACAGAGCAAGACAGAGGGCAGGGGACCATGTGCTGGGATCTCTACCTTTTGAACCTCTGCTTGGGGCTGAGGTGGGCCACCCGGATACCTCAGCTGTGTAGGAGAAACAGAGTCTCTCACTGGGGTGGACACCATGAAATGTGTCCTCAGAAGAATGGACTTACTTCATATCTCCATTGGATTATAGATCTCATGGGGCAGCAGTTAGCCACTATGAAAGGGGCAGGTCCAGGCTTTTGCAAAATAAGGCAGCACTCTTCTCTCTTCTGCTCTCTGGAGTTTCCCTGGGATCCTTTGATCTCAGACACAGGAAGAAGAGACTGGATTGAGTTCTGCAGAACAGGGGATGATTAGCTAGAGAAATGGAGGTAGAGAAGCCTATATCATACTGGGAATCTGGCTCGGGTCTGGGATGATTCTATTCCATGTGTAGCCTGGGGCAGACAGAAGCTCTATCATTCATATTGTATCAGCTCTTCCTCAGTCTTTGTGATACCTGCAAGTCCAGAGCAACACTAAACCTTGTGGGAACCCCTGTGTGTGAAAATTCATACTCTGACCACACAGAGACAGAACAGGAAAGAAGCATGATTCCTCTCTTTGGATATCTAATGGAGAAACAAAGCCTGAACACCAAGGAAAGTCC
This sequence comes from Eonycteris spelaea, assembly GCA_003508835.1. NCBI lineage: Eukaryota > Metazoa > Chordata > Mammalia > Chiroptera > Pteropodidae > Eonycteris > Eonycteris spelaea. The sequence continues at coordinate 4,749,347 of PUFA01000069.1, forward strand.
CCGATCAGGGATGCAGGACTTGTGCCAAGGACCCAGACCTGACCCCTGGCATAGGGTGATAAGCACAGGCTCATCTACCATGAGCTCTTGGCCACTCATTCTTGTGGTTGGCCAGTAGAGAAACATGTGGTTTAGCATGGGTTATCATGCTTGAATTTGATAATGGATGTGTCTGATTAAGGCCATCTAGCCTTTCAAATAACAAGACTTCTATAAGATGAGATCATGCAGGTTATGTGAAAATGTTATCTACCTTCCTCATCGCAACAGGCTCAGGAAAACTCATTGTCATTCTGATGTATACCTTTCCTCAGGATGGTGGAGGGAGTGGGAGAGAATTAAGTGTTGACTAGTGTAGAAAAACATTTGGAGCCCTAATGGTGTTAGTAATACTAAGATCTGTTTTTTACTCAGAATACTGCTGACACCAGATGTGTGGGTTTCCCCACCAAACAATTCCCCAATTCTCTGTGGACGCCAACTGTGTGTCTTATAATTTAACTCAGTTCTGACACTAATCACTCAGAGTTAGCAGAGGCCCCACAGGTTAAGTGCTCAGGCCGGCAAGACTGCCTCCCAGTTCATATACCAATCACAAGTAATGGGTCCCCCGGTTACTCACACTTCTTTTCAACTTGGCTGCAAATCTCGGGAGTTCCCATAATCTCCTCCTCAGGTTCAGTAATTTGCTAGAAAGCCTTACGGTGCTCAGGAAACACTTTATTTACTATTAGCACATTACCAGTATATGATAAGGATATTATGAAGAATACAAATGCACACCCAGATGAAGGGGGCATAGGATAAAGCCCAGAAGGGTACGGGCAGTAAAGCTGCTTTCCCAAGCACAGGAACTTCTGTCCCATGGGGTTTGGATGCACCACCTCCGAGCCTGTGAATGTGTCCACCAGCCCAGAAGCTCGCTGAGCCTTATCACTGAGGAGTTTTTATGGAGGTTTCCTCATGCAGGCATGATCAAGTTTTAGCTCAGTCTTCAACCTCTCTTCTCTCTCTGGAATTTAGGGGAGAGGCTCAAGTCCTCAGCTTCTGATTAAAGCTTGATCTCTCTGGCAACCAGCTCCCATCTTGAAGCTATCTAGGATTTTACCGGAGTCACTTTACTAGAAGAAAAAAGGCTCCTATCACCCAGGAAATTCCAAGGGATTTAGGGGCTTTATGCTAGGAAATGTGAATAAACATCAAAAGGATTTCCTATATTATCACAGACAAGTATGTTTTCTTGAACAGAGTGCATGGGTTTTGAAAGGATGTGATGACAGGTATTCCTTCCTTTGGCTTTTTTATGCAGCAAGTATTTACTGAGCATCTTTAGTGAGTGGACACTTTGGCAAAAGGAAGGGTGATTCAGAGAAATCTTGTCTTGTCTGCAGGAGACTAGTGTCAGGTATTGATTAAATAAACAAAAAATATTTCTTGAGAAACTGCTATGTGCTGTGTGCTATGGGAACCAGGGATTTAATGATGAACCAACAGGCAGATGAAGTCTAATAGGGAACACTGATCCTTACCAGTCATGACAGGTGTGGTGAGTGTTTGGAAAAGGAACATGCAGGGGGCCTGTGGGAATGTCTAGCAGGGAACTTTATTCCAGAAAGGGGATCATGGTGGCCCCTTGAAGAAATGACATTTCCACTGAGATCTGATAGCAGAGTGATGATTAAATAAGTGAATGGGATACAGAATGACACAGGGTCCCCCACAGAAGAAGCAGCATATATGAGGGTCTTACATCAGAAAAGAGCTGGGTCTTTTTGGGAGTTACCATAAAAAATGAGAATAACTGAGGATTTTGGATTCAATCCTAAGGGTGACAGAAGCCACTGAAAGCTTTAAACAGGGGTTTGAAGTGATCCTATCTGCTTTTCTAAAATATTTGGGGTACTCTATTGAAGAAGGGTTCTGGTAGAAGGCTCTTGGCACAGTCCAAGCTAGGTAGAAGAGTGGTTTAGACAAGTGGAGATGATGGAGAGAAATGGACAGATTCAAGAGGCATTTAGGAGAAAATTAATAAGGCTTATTGGGATTGGTGAGTAAATAGGAATCAAGGAATACTCAGGTTTATGACATGAGAAACTGGATAGATGTTGGGCTCTGAACAGGATGGGATATGCCAGCGGAGACTCAGGTGTAGGGGTCTGAGATGATTAACTCAATTTGCATACCTCTGTGCATCAGTTTCCTCATCTGTAAGATGGATTGTTGCAAGTTTAATGAATAAACGTTGAGGCCTTAGAATATTGTCTGGCACATAGCAACACTATATCAGTGTTTGAGGTACCTGAAGGACATCAAAGCAGATAGGTATCGGAGTCAGTTGGTCCCAGGATCTGGAGTTCAGGAAACTGGTGGCCGGGAGGTATAGGTTTGAGACAATATGAGATAACCAAGTCCTTGGGAATGGTTGAGAAGGCTTTACCTAGGGAAAGAAAAGGACCCAGGATGGACCCTGGGGGACTTTAATATTTGATGGTAGGAGAGAAGACAAGTCATCAAGGGAGGACAAGTCATCCCAGGAGGAACCTAGAGCAAAGCAGGTAAGACTGCCTTAGAGTATGGCTGTTGAAGAAACCAGGATAGAGAGATTCAGTAAGCAGTGAATGATTCACAGGGTCATGGGCTACCTGGACTGAGCCAGATCACCAGGAGATGGCCAATTGATTTATTGACAGAGAGCAGTGGCATGAAAAGACAGGTGCATAAATAACCACAATGCAACATTGAATGTAACTGCTCTGGAGTGCAGGAAGGAAGAGGTGTTTTTACCTGAGACGGTCTGTGGAAGGCTAGCTGGAGAAGGCTGACTTTGAGCTTGAGAATTATCCAGGTCCACAGGGTGAGTGGGCAGGGAGGGCAATCTAAGTGGAACTAACTGTAAATAAAGCAGAGGAGATGCAGAGTTTGTGTTAGGAAATGTAAGGTGAACATTACCTTTTCTTTTATTTCTGATTCTTACTATGGAGAAAGAAATACTACAAGAACCTCAGGCAGGGTTTTGGGAATTTTTGAATAAGACGTTCTTGGGATATGCAGAGAGTAGTTCTAGGGAAGAAACTTTGTTTAGCATTAGCTATGCTGGAGTCTGTAAGACTGTATGCTGTATGCTGTAAGGGTTAAATACACACCAGACTTTACATAAAATATCTCACTGATAATATTTTATATTGATTACATGTTAAAATGATCATGTTTTAGATATTTTGGGTTAAATAAAATGTTATTAAAATTAACTTCACCTATTTCTTAATTTTTTTAATGTAACCAGAAAAATTTTAAAGTATATGTGGCTCACATATGTATTTCTATTGGACTGTTCTGATCTAGGTGAAGGAAAGTCTTAAATGATCTCTCTTGAATAAAAGTATAGGAAAAATAGTATGGATTTTGATATTGAAAACCCTTATATTTTCTTTGATATTACTTTCACTGTTTATCATTTCTGAAGATAAAAGAGATAGTAATATTTCACTTTGTTGTCTTAATGAGGATTTTCCTCTTGATTAAAAAAAAAAAACTCACAGCACACTATGTTCACCATGGCACATTAGCTTTTTTTTTTTTTTTTCTTTTGAGGAGCATTGCTCATGAATCATAGAAGAATCTTCAAGAAGAGAGCTTTTTAGGGGCCATCCTATGCAAACCTATAAAGTCACCCCAAACTGCCAGAAACTTCCCAGTTCTACTCCTCAGAAAGTGTGAGCTAGTCTGGTGGAGCCCCAAGCCTTGTGCATGCACAGCCTTGTCCCTGGTGTCATGTGGGTGGAGGGGCTGCCTCTGGCAGGCACACCTCCGTGGGAAGCAGATCAACATCTGTCTTGGCATGGTGTCCCCTCAAGCCCTCATTTTCACCAGCTCTCCTCAGCTGGGACCCACACTGAGGTTAGGGGAGCCAGAGAATTTCTGAAGGAAAGACTGGAGGTCAGGGTAGGGGCAAGGACAGGATCTGCAGAATGACTCCTTTCTTTGTCCTGTCTTGACTTATGGTGTTGATAAGTTTAACTGAAGGACAGGGACGATTTCACATAAAAATGTGATCATATGATATTTGCTTTTCTCAGTTTGACTTATTTCACTTAGCATAATATCTTCTAGGTTCATCCATGTCATTGTAAATGGTAGTTGGAAGATAGTCACAGGATCTGAAGTACAACATAGAGAATATAGTCAATAATATTGTAATAACTATGTATAGCACCCAATCGGTACTAGACTAATTGGGGGGGGGGAAGGGCTCACTTTGTAAATTATATAAATGTCTAATCACTATGCTGGAACTAATACAAATAATATTGAATGCCAACTTTAATTGAAAAACAAAAAGGACAGAGAAGGAAAACAAAAAACCCTGGAGAGAAGAAAAGGGCTAGCAAAACATTGTAGGAGATGGTCAGAAACTAGAAGAAGAAGGTAGATTTACAGAAACAAAATGGGGTGGACAGGAAGTAGGAGAAGCTTAGAAGCAGCAGAGGCTTGTGTTGAAGCAAGGAGATGGGGCTGTATTTCTAGCAGAGAAAGAACTGTGTTATCATAACTTTGATATTCTTTGGGAGGAAGGTAGTAGACTGAGGGATAGGTGTTGGGGAATTGTGATTTCCTATAGGGCTGAATTCTAATGTGAATCATTTCTGGGTTTCAGATATTTTTTCTTGTCTTTGCAGGATGAATTGGATCTCACTGACAAAAACCGAGAGGCTGTTTGCACTGCCTCCTGAGAAGAAATGGCAGATCTACTGCAGCAAAAAGAAGGTGCCATCTCAGACCCCTTCCACTAACATCTCAGGGTCCACAGCACAGTGCATCTCTTACTTCCATGCTCACTCATTCATTCAACATATATTTATTTGACATCAGCACTGTTCTAGGTGTTGGAGGACAGTGATGGTGAATAAATCAGGACAAGAAACAATCCTGCTCTCATGGAGCTTATACTCAGAGAAACAGGATTCTGTTTTTACAAAACCCTTCAAACAGATGCCTGTTGGGTTCCAGGAGTGATGCGGGGTTAGGGAGATACAAAGAAGACAAATCTAGACTCTTTCTCATGCCTGTACCCATGCCTAGAGGGCATGCTGCCTGGGACATACCTGGGGGAAGCTTTTTGTAAGGACTCAGTTTGGGGTGGGGAGTGGCCTTTTCTGGATCTTTAGCACCTGTCCTGTACCAGGCTCAGCCTCACAGGGTATCATGCATATCAGAATCACACATCAGTCCCTTTTTTCACCACCCTTTCCTCCCTCTCTTGTTCATTAAAAGATGTCATCAGCTTCCTGATTTTGGTCCTTCCTAAAAGGGCTGTGTGGTGCCAGTCAGGCTTAATTGGATTTTATCTCCCTCTCTGCTTTCCCAGCAGCTGGGCGTTTTCTTTTTCCTCCATCTTTTTCCATTTCTATTTAATTTGCTCATCTTTCAGTGTGTCTCTCTTGCCCCTTTCCTGTGTTAGCCTGTTTCTTTCACTTTATTTTCCTTGACCCACCGTCCTCCTCTCTCTCCACTCCCCCATTTTTTAGACTTGCAGCTTGTTCCTTTGACTTCAGCGTATAGGTGTTTGGGAATGAGACCCAGCTATTTCTGCAATGAGGCTCAGGCTGTCACCTCCTGGGAAAAGGTAGACAGATGGGATGCTTCTCAGCTGTTTCTCCTTTGTGCTCCCTGAGCTCAATCATGGCTCTCTTCTTACTTTCTTTGCTCAGACATTTATATCATCCACTGAGCCAGACTATCTTATAAAATTGGAGGATTAGACTCATACACCATTTTAGATTGTAGGTAATTGAGAAACAATCCATTCTCATTCTTTATTCTACGGATGAGGTGAGGAAAGCCTAGAGAGGCACTGGACTCACCCAAAGTTACTAGTCATTTATAGCAGGTGGCTACACCATTGCTAGAACCCAAGCCTGCTTGAGATGCATGAGCTGCACACACTATAAACCACTGTCTAGTATACTCAATGCACATTTATTAAGCAGCTGCAGAATAGTATGGTCTATGTCCAGGAATCCCACTCTGAGAAAAACAGGTATTAATAAAAACTCAAGTCATGGTAGAAGGGAAGAAAGAAATGAGAAAATTAATTTCAGGAGAAATTAATCATGTCTCATTATTCCCCACTTTCCAAATTGATTAAGTATGAGTTCCCCTAAGTCAATCTTTTATACAGCTAAAGTAAAACATGTATTAAAATATAAGGACATTTCTCCCTACCTTCCAAATCAAATTGTGTGTATTCCCTCCCCCACACACACTTTCAAAGCCCCTGCTCTTTCTATGATGTAATGCCTCTGTCTGTAACACCCTCCCCACCTGTCTTAGCTTCAGTAATTTTTAATAATTTATCTCAGTCCTCTCATCATACCCCACCACCTCACCCTCTGTGGGCCTTCTTTAGATGCTGCCCCCTAAGGTTTCCATGGCCCATTATGGACAGTTCTACCACAGAGTATTTGCCACTCTGACTGTGACACCATGGAAAGTAGAAATTATAACTTTTTGCTCAGTACTTTCAGGACTCAGTACAGTGATTGGTGTGTGGTAGATGCTCCTTAAATGTATATGGAATGGGTAAAGGATGAGCCAGCAAAAGCAGAAAAGTGTTTGATGACACATTTGTTTTTGGTTCTGTGATCCCTTCTCCAAAGTGTTAGATAGAATTTGCGGGCTTCAGTCATGGAGATTTAACACATGTAGTCACATGAAATCACCGATACCAAATCAGGCAGCTTTACCGGTGGCCTAAAATTTGGATTTTATGAAACCAGATCGCGAAGCCCGAGTGGATGGAGCTGAGGGATACAGGACAAGGTCTAGGCTAGCTGGCAGACAGGTGGTTCATCAAGGACGTTCTGAAGGAGGTAGGTTTTCATGCTGATTTGAAAGCGGGAGATGGCAGAGTAGACAATGGGGAAGAGCCAGATGGGACAGAGACAGGGACAGGAAGGAGCAGATCCTTCGTCTTGAGGAGAGAACTGTATTTTCCAAGATTAATGTTTATTCAACTGCCGTCATTCTTGCCCACACTTGGAGAAGAGTTGTTTTCTCTTGTGACCTAGTAGCTGGGCTGAAGGCCCTCTGATCTGGGCTCTGCCTTCCAGCTGCACAGATCCTCCTGATTCTTTCTAAAACCCAGGGCCTTTTGGGTTTCCCATTCTCTCTTTTTGTAAAGTTACTATTTATTGAGCAACTACTATGTGCCAGGCACTGTACCAAATGCTTTATATGAATGCTTCTCAAACTATCTGTGAGAAAAATCAAGTTTTCAAATTTCCAAACTGTCACAGACTAATACTTTTGTGAAATACAATGAGAATGATACCAGAAAAGTAAAACTCGAAAAATCAGATGTATAAAATAGCACACACATTTTTATTAAATTTAACAGACATAAAATTACCTTTTATTAAACAGAACACATGTAACAGGGAAAAAATTTACTTTTAATTGTACATATTGCTCATTGAAAGTGTATATACCTACATGGTTTCTGCCAATGTCATTGGCTGTCATAACATTCAGTGGTCATTGTCTATATTTTACCAAGGAAGAAATGAAAGCCTGGAGAGATTTTGTAATTTCCTTGAAGTCACCCTATCTAGGCAGGGCTGGGAAATGAATCTGTCCATAGAATGAAGCTGAGATCTCAGGCCATGGGCCTGTCTTAACAGTTGGTCAATACAGTTCTTCTATTTCCAGGAGCAGGAAGACCCCAACAAGCTGGCGACCAGCTGGCCTGACTATTATATTGGCCGCATCAACTCCATGGCTGCGGTGAGTGGCTGTCCCTCCCTCCCTGCTCCCACCTGGAAAAGCTAGGAGGGAGAGCCTTCATTATCTTTCCCTGCACCTCACACCCCACTCACTGGAGATCAGCTCCCAAGATGTTATCCTAATCCCTCCCTTCCTTGTGTGACATTAGCATCCCCCAGCCATTTAAACATTTATACATCATGCAGGCTTAGGAAATAGACTAAGCTAATAATTCTCCCCATTTTACAGATGAAGAAAGTGAAATCCAAGACCAGAGCCTGAGTCTTCTTAGCGTCTGACACTCTGTCTTAGTAAACCATACCCTGAAGCCTCACCCTTCCTGAGGCAAGGATGACCCCTCACACTTAGGCTGGGGGTGCAGGAGGCTGGGAGAAAGGCAGCCTGCTATGACTTCCACCCCCCTCTACCTCTTCAGATGCAGAGTCTGTACGCATTTGATGAAGAGGAGACTGAGATGAGGAACCAAGTTGTGGAAGACCTGAAGACGGCTCTCCGGACACAGCCCATGAGGTGACTCCCTCTGTTTCTACTTCCCTCACTTCCCTCCACGTCCCTTCACACAGTGGTTCGCATCAACTTCCTGAAACTTCACACAGTACTCTGTTCCCATCCTGGTCCCCTTGGCCAACTCTACTCTCCAGCCTTCCCTATAGTGTACTTCATCCCACTTCTCAGCTCCCTCACCACCTTTCTCTGAGGAGCTAAGAGGCTGCCAGGGGATGGCCATGTTGGGGAGAAGGGAGGATGAATGTAGGAAAATGGAATGCACCTTAGGTTCTGAAGAGCTATCTAAAGAGAAATTAAGGACCGGTACTTGTTTTATTGAGGGAAGAATAGAACAGGAAGGAAGGGGGTCATAAGGGCAAGTATACAAGAAAGCTCTGAGAATGAGGGGGCCTTGTAAATGTGGATGAGAAATGCTCCAACCACTAGGGGGAAATGTGGTGTCCATGGATGAGATTTCACCCTTTAGAGCAGGAACAAGGCAGGAAAAAAAGGGAAAGGGGATGGGTGTCTCAAAGGCTGGAGAACCCAGTACTCATCACTCATCCCCCTTCTGCTGAGGCCACATTGTACAAGTGTCAAAAGAAGGAGCAAGAGCTGCAAGTTCTTCTCGTGTCTTGAAACTGGCACTTATCAGCTTGAGAGCCAAGTGTTAAATTTTCAGCAGTTTTGCAGCTGGTGTTAAACATAGCTGTGATTAAAATGTAACTTAATGTAAATTTATGATTAAATAAATTATACCAAAAACAAAGGTAATAAATACTTGAAACATCACTCCCTAATTGCCTAATGATTTGACTCCATTTTACTGTTATGTATGTTTTTCACGATTACATATGCTCTTGCGTTTACACCCATTGTAGCTTGGTGCACTATAAATGGTGCATCTCTTCCCAACTTCATGTTTAATGACATCATATTGAAATTGGCTATGCTGGGAGTATTTATGCCATGGAAATTGGCAAACACTACAGTCAGGCCTTTTTGATTTTCTCCAGAGAGCCAATCATTTAACATTTACCAGTACGCTAGTATGTGTGCAGATGTGCGTGTGTGCGTGTGCGTGTGCGTGTGCGTGTGTGTGTGTGTTCTGAGCTGAGCTCTCTGCCCCAGGAACCTGGAAACAGAGCCTCAACAAGAATGGAGCGCCTTCGTCCCCTCTTGTCTCTCATATTGGGGTGGGGTTCTGGTGTGGGAAGGGGATGCAGGAAGGATGAGGAAGCCAGGTCAAAGAAAGGTTGCCGGATTTGTCTCCCACTTCAATTTCTTTTTTCTTTTCCTTGATAAAATTATAATTATAAAAGTTACACATAGTCATGATGGAAACTTTGTGGAAAACAAAAGCATGTAGTAGAAAAATGTAAATAACACCTATTTTAACAACTTAATTTGAGAGTATATTTTCTTTTTCCTATGCATATTTGTATAAGAATATAGAAATACAAGTACACTTGGGAACAAGTGCAATAATTATATTTAGTGGTTCCCTCAGCTTCATTTATGACATTCCTCAGATCCTTAATTATTGTTCTACTAAATCAAGGGTTCTAAGCCTGTGTGTATGTGTGTGTGTGTGTGTGTGTGTGTGTGTGTGTACGCGCGTGCGCGTACCATGGCTGACTTTGGCACCCAGTGAAACCTATTGACCACTTTGAGAATGCTGTTTTTAAATATAAAATAAAATAAATGAAACAGATAGGATTAAAAAATAAACCAATTAAATTGAAATATAGTTATCAAATATTTAAAAATTTGAGATAGCAATTAATGTGATTATTTATGCATTAAGTAGCAAGAACTAGCAACCACCATAATTTTGAAGTGCTGATGAGTGTAAATGACATTTAATCCACCTGGAACAACTGTAATTTGATATGAAAATAGCTGTGATTTCTTTGTCACAGATTCTGCTAATACCACTGTCATTTATTGCTTACCTTAATATTAAAAGAAATGCTAAATTTTAGAGATTATCAAAAATAAAATTATAGACATACCTTAGAGATACTGTTCTAGACTATCGCAACAAAGCAAATATCACAATAAAGTGAGTCTTATGAATTTTTTGGTTTCCCAGTGCATATAAAAGTTATGTTTACATTATACTGTAGTCTATTAAGTGTGCAATAGCATGTATCTTGTTGTATGTATCTTAATTTAAAAAATACCATATTGCTAAAAAATTCTAACGATTAGCTGAACTTTCAGCAAGTCATAATTATTTTTCTGGTGGAGGGTCTTACCTTCAATTTGTAAGAAATGCAATATCTTAAAACACAATAAAGCAAAGTGCAATAAAATGAAGTATGCCTATATAATTTTCTTTTCTTATCTTAGCCTTTAGGGGAACATAGACTTCATGTTAAGCACTACTGAACTAAATGGTTTTTAATGTTTTCTGCTAACATTCTAGATGACTCAGCTGATTTCTTAAGGATCCTTGAAGAATATCTTCCCCAACCTTGGCCCCTTGTCTCAGTGACTTTGAATCCACTCCACATATTTCCACCCCCCAGTTTGGAAGTCTTCCTTGCTGTCTGGCTGTAATTCTCTTAATTCCCATTCTCACTGGAGATGAGTCTTCAGGTTTAACAGCTGTAATAATTATTGCAATAATTATGATCATCCCATTCACATATATAGCACCGTAGCAATGCAGCTGACAGTTAATGACATGCAAATGCACAGCATTTAAAATGTAAATAAGATGCAAGTCCCCTATGAGGATGATAGGATTTCAGTGCTTTAGATAAACTTCATAAATGATCTAAGAAGTTACTGTAGGTAGGACCCAGTAGTAAACAGTATTTGCAAAATGTATGCAGAATAATATGCAAATGAAGAGTACCTGTTTTGCTAATGGTTCTCACCTGGGCAGGTTTGTGACCCGCTTCATCGAGCTGGATGGTTTGACCTGTCTGCTGAATTTCCTCCGGAGCATGGACCATGCTACCTGCGAGAGCCGCATCCACACTTCCCTCATAGGCTGCATCAAGGCTCTGATGAACAACTCCCAGGGGCGGGCTCATGTGCTGGCACAGCCTGAGGCCATCAGCACCATCGCACAGAGCCTGCGCACTGAGAACAGCAAGACCAAAGTGGCCGTGCTAGAGATCCTTGGTGCCGTCTGCCTTGTGCCTGGTGGCCACAAAAAGGTGCTGCAGGCCATGCTACACTACCAGGTGTATGCAGCTGAGAGGACGCGTTTCCAGGTGAGGGACTAGCAGAGGCCTGGTATAAGAAGACATAAGGGGCCTTACAAGATATGAATTTGGCTGGGAATATGGACTGCTTGCTAGAACATGGGTCCTTGAGGCTAGAGTATTAGTTTGCTTGTTTTTGTGGCTCTGTTTGAAACCAGCATCTGGCTCAGTATAGGGGCTCAGTCAAGAGTTGAATGCAATTGCAAGGGTCAAGATTTTAGGTCCTATGTCTTGGTCAGGACCTACTGTGGAACCCTGCAACCAGTCCTGGGAGCTCAGCCATGCTATTCTCTTTTCTTCTCCCAGACCTGCCCCAGAAAAGTAATGAGATAGACAATAAGTATAAAGAATCTTGGTGCAGCATAAGTCACAATAGATGTGAACTGTCATTACAAACTGGTTTATCCACCAGTATAGGTTATTTGTTTATTCTGTCATCGAACATTTTTAAGCACCTACTCTTTTCAAAAAGTGGCCTCTGACTCTTTGCAGAAGGTACAAAAGAGATAAAAGACAGTGACCATGCTGTCAAGGAGCTAGGCAGCAAATATGTATAAGCTGTAAAGAACTGTAGAATGCTGCTCTAATTGAACCAAGCCCTGAAGGCTGAGTAGAGAGGAAGTAAGGCAGAATGGAGACTGAGGTGTGGAGAGGCAAACGATGCTTCTTAGAAAAGATGAGCTTTAGGGAAGGTCCCAGATAAGTTGGATAGATTGGGTAGAGAGAATGAATAGGGGCATTCTGGATATTTGGAATTGGCAGGAGCAAAGGTGCAGAGGCTGGCCCTGTAGGATCTTGAGCCTTCCTCTTCTTTCCTGTCATGCTTTTCCATCTAGACACTGCTGAATGAGCTGGATCGAAGTTTGGGCCGGTACCGGGATGAAGTAAATCTGAAAACAGCCATCATGTCCTTTATTAATGCTGTCCTCAATGCTGGAGCTGGAGAGGTGAGGCACCTTCACCTTGCCCTTGCTGTACCCTGACTTTCCAGACTTGGAGTAAAATGTGTGAGTGCTTCCTGGGGCAGTAGCAGAGGGAAGGGGCCAAGGCATCTGATTGGTATAGCTGCCACTACCATCATTGCTTCAGATTATCTTTATCAGCTCTTGCCTCTTTCACTTGAGACCAAGAAAAAACTGGCTTGTCATTAACCTTGCTGTCATGGGGGATTCCTGGGGAGTTTCCTGCATAGGCAGCATCATGCATTATGTGTGTCATGAACAAACCGATCTGGCTGGCTAATTAATGATGGCTTAGGGTGGTGAGAGATTGTTCATGGGAAGAGGGCAAGTATTGGCCCTTCTTTCTAGAGCTTTCTAAAGTCATGTTTCTGGACTGGTTTCTGGGTTGGCTAATCATATTCTTCTAGCACCTTCTGTGAAGAGGTATGTTTTTTTCCTTTACTTTTTTTTTGGGGGGGGGGAGAGGTGGGGCAGGGGTCATAATGCGATTCTTAAACCATAAAAGTAGCAACAATTGAAGAACTTAAAGAACTCAAATTCTAAGGTAATTAGAGGTCCCAGTCAAAGTCGGCTTATTGAAGAATAAAAAGGGGCACTTTAATAATCTTCACTTTTCCATCTTTTCTGCCAGCATGCCTTTTTTTTTTTTTTTTTTTTTTTTTTTTTTTGCATCCTGAGTTAGGTGTGGTGGATGGGGGAATAATCTGTTCCTAAAATGCTGACATCACCTCGGTCAGTACTAGCTATTTATGGCTGGCATCTGTTTTGATTAATTGGTAACCAGGACTCCTCAGGTAATTTACATTGATATTATTCCTATAGGTGAGTAATATCAAGTCCATTTTACAGATGAGAAAACTAAGGTTGTCTCAAAGCCACAAAACTAGTATAAGTAGCAGAGCAGGGATTTGAACCAAGATCTATTTGATTGCAAAGCTTGTGTCCTATATCACTCTGCAATACTGCTCTTTGATGCCAAGAGCTAAGAAAAAACTGGTAAGAGACCTAAAGGAGATGATGCAGGAGATCTAAAGGGAGTAAATTAGCACCAGCCAAAGATGTTTCCTTCCACCCTTTCTTGGAACTCTGGGCGTTGAAGTAGTTCCAGATAAGTTTGCTGTAGGAGATATGGTAAGATGATAACTGGAGTGGCAATTGAGGGTCTGCTGAGGAATCTTGTGGAAATTGAGGCCAGCCAATGAGTCTGATCTTCCCTCACTGATCCCCAGGATAATCTGGAGTTCCGCCTACATCTACGGTATGAATTCTTGATGCTGGGGATACAGCCCGTGATTGACAAACTCCGGCAGCATGAGAATGCCATCCTGGACAAGTAAGGCCCAAGTCACCCATCCGCATGGCAGAACTATGGGGATAGTACCTTGGTGGGAGATGATCTGGACCTTGGTGGAGGCTCCCCTTTCCACTGGAGACTACCTGCCACATCCAATGTTGATTCAGAATCTGCTCTTTGTCCACATCTTATCTATGTTCCTGCCTGTCTTCTTTGTTGACCTGCCGTCTCATCTCTGTTGCTGTAGACAGGTGGACCCAGTAGTCCTCAACCGTGACATTAATGCCCCGGAGGGCATTCGGAAACATGTGGGAGTATTGTTTGGTTTTCAAACTGGTTGGTGGGGCACTAATGGTTTTGGCTGTTAGGGGCCAGGGATGTTAAGTGTCCTGCAGTGCACTCCTGCTCAAAAAGGAAATACCCCTCTCAAAAGCCAAGCCATAAAGGTCCTTATTGATCAAAGGGCATAATTCCATTCCCTTGTGTTACCAGTGAGTTCCCTCTGGTTCTGTCCCATTGGTACAGGCTATTTAATTACACTAGGTCTTAAGGGAGAGAGACTGAATCCTTCTGAAGTGTAGTAGGGGTATGAATTGGGTAGAACAGAAGATATTGACTTTGAGGTCTGACATGGGAACAGTATGAGAACACCAGGGAAGGTATATGTAGAACAATAGTCCTTGACTTGGAGAGATTTTACCTCATTGGGGACATTTGGCAATGACTGGAGACATTTTTGCTTGTCACAGCTCAAGGTGGGGGAATGCTACTGGCATCTAGTGGGTAGAGATCAGAGGTGCTTCTGAACTTCCTACAACTCACAGATTAGCCTCTTGTAACCAAGGGTAATCCAACCTCAAATGTCGATAATGCACGACATTGAGAAAGCCTGATCTAAGGTGATGGAACCCTGGGTTGCCCTCCCTGAGAGAAGGGTGTGGGCTTCTGTAAAGGAGGGAAGTGTTAGCCTACAGACAACTGGCTTCTTTCTGGTTTGACATTGGCCTCACCTGAATGAACCTTTCAGTTTTAGCTGATGGGGTACTCAAAGGGTGTAACCCTCAACTAAGGGTGTCCTGGTAGTAATATCTACACTGTCTATATCCCATCCTATTTAGGCATTTAGACTTCTTTGAGATGGTCCGGAATGAGGATGACCTGGAGCTAGCCAGGAGGTTTGACATGGTGAGGAGCCTGCCGGGGTGAGGTGACTGCAGTGGGGTCCCAGGTGGCCCCACAGCCAATTCTTCAGATCCTGTGCTGTGGTAGGTCCAGTGTTGGTTGGATTCCCTGGTGGGTGCCCCCATGGCCAGGTCCTACTTCTGAAGCCCCAGCAGTATGTTGGTTCTGGTGGGTTTACCTGGTGGGCCTCACGTGGTGGGCCTCACCTGGTCAGGTATCTACCCTCTAGGATACTAAACCTCCTGAAGGAAAGAGAGCTGGTTCTTATACATGCCTCTCCTGGACAACTCTCCCTCTGCCTTCTAGCAATTTCCTGAGTCACTTCTTACCATCACTAACCAGATCAGGCTTAGCAAACAAAAGCATATTTTCACTGTAGCCTTAGTAATCCTGAAAATACACAATTCTGCTGCTTAAATATTGTACTATAAAATCCATATTCAAATAGAAACCTGCTTTTGGGTAGTACTTCAGTCACCAAGCCCCTTCCTATTATCTTCTCTCAAAAGCCCTGGATTTATAGATACAGAAACTGAGGTTAGAGAGGACAAGCAGCTTGCCTGTTGCCCCACAACTAGAGAGTAGGTCCAAGATTTGAACCCAGGTATGGACCCATGGCACCTGCTTCTTGACTTACCTATGCCTCTGCCTCTTTCCCTTAGTTTGAATCAGTTCTCAACCAGGGGTGAGTTTTTTTTGCCCCATCCCAACCCCAGTGACATTTACAATATCTTGAAACATTTTTAGGTTGTCACAACTGGTCTGAGGAAGATACCACTGGCATTTGAAAGATAGAGGCCAGTGATGCTGCCAAGCACCCTACAATACACAGAACAGCCCCTACAACAAAAATTATCCAATGCAAGATGCCAAAAATGCCAAGCAAGGTTGATATAACTCTGGTTCATTTAATTAGTGCATATAATTAGTGGTTAATATAATTAGTGCATCTCTCACCTCCTTTTTTAAGCCTGGGCCAGAGGCAGTGGAAGATACTCTTTCCTGGGGATGGGGTCAGTTGATGGAGGCAGGGTCTTCTTCTCACCCCATTCTCTTCCACTTCTGCCCACCCCCCTCCCCAGTCACTGCTCCCTTCACTTCCTCAGGTCCACATTGACACCAAGAGTGCTTCCCAGATGTTTGAGCTGATCCACAAGAAGCTGAAGCACACTGAAGCCTACCCCTGCCTGCTGTCTGTCCTGCACCACTGCCTACAAATGCCCTGTGAGTAGCCTACACTTGCCACTTCCGTCAGTTGGCCCAAGCCCTGGCCCGAGGCAGGTTGAGACAAAGCATCAGGATCTGGGTTGGTGAGTGTCACCATGTCACCCTCTGCACATGACCCTGAGAGGCCAGGCCAGGACTCAGGCCCCTGCTTTTTCCTCCCTCTTTGAGGTCAGGACTTCCACTGTCACCCTGGGGAATTCCTGAGCACTTGGCCTTGAGCAATGCCAACATCCTAGTCTGACAGCAGTAGCTCAATCACTGTGAAATCAAACAGCTCTCGTTGTCAGTTCCTGACAGAATGATCAGGCCTCTTGGGAAGTTCCAAAAGAAGTTTTGCGTTTGGAGGAGTAGCACAGATGTGGAATGGGCAGACTGATTTTTTTTTTCTTTTAAATCAATTCCCCCCTCTAGTCTTTGCTGGCTCTCACCCTAACACCGTTGCCCCTGCCTCTCCTTACAAATACCAAATGTCAGTATCTATGGGAGCAGATGCTAAACTTTGAAGATCCAGGTTACACAATAACTGTATAAAGCACATATAATTATGAATAACCACCCCAGCACACAATTTGAAATGAGCTTTAAGCATTTGGTATTTAAGCTCTTCACAAAACAAAATATTTGGAAAATTAGTCTGGCTCACCATCATGGTCAATATAGACAGGCTTTCTTTAGTGGTGGTGGTAGTGGTACTGGTGGTGATGGTGACAACAACTATAATTTCTCATGTGCCAACTCTGGGCCAGGTATGATGTGAGGTCCTTTAATACAGTGTCTCTAAACCTCAAAATGACTTCTAGGGTATGCATTATTATCTCCAGTTTACAGTGGATAGACTTGAGGCTGAGTGAGTCTTTACATATAAAAGAATTTTTGTTTCTCTTGGGTCAGGCTTTAGATGAAACTTGTTCTAGTTCTGAGCCAGTGAACTGGCTTTACTGTATTTTCCTGGGTGAAAGGTACATAGAAAACGATGCCACATTGCAGTGCCTTTGTGCCAGTGGAATGGTGGAAAGGAAAGAGAGATAGTGGCCTGGACCAGGATGCTCTCAGGTCTTCTCCAAAAATCAGTCCAGATCATCATGGAAGATGTCAGAAGTCTCTAGGAAAACTGACTTCTGCTCCCATGAGTTCCTGTGTTTTGTGTTTCATGGGCAATGTGTATGGGTCTCTCTATTTTGCTTCAGAATGGGGCTTTGCAGAAATGATCTCCCACCTCGTAGGCATTAATAGTTTGACTCTGAGTTGAGTATCATGCTGGTTGAACTCCCTTGGTGGTCAATAGAGACAAAGTATTAAAGATCAAAACTAATAAAAAGAAGCTTGTGGCTATCATGGGAAAAGAAAGTCCATGTCCAGCCAGACTATAATTAGAGGGGATGAGAATGGGGCCCCATGAGATCGGGCACAGCACTCCATACTTTTGCCTTCTAGTTCAGGGTCACCTTCACCAAAAAAATCTTCCTGGATTTCATTACCACTTCTCCAACCGAGCCTAACTCCCTCTCGGTACATACCTGTAATTAGTTTCCATTTCTTCTTTCTCTTTAGAACAATAACATAGATAATTCTAAATTCTGTTCTTTTTTTTTTTTATTTCCCTGGAGAGTTCATTATTCAGTATGTAATATTTTGGAGCAGATTTACTTTTTAAAAGGTGGTTTTTGTTTTGTTTTGTTTTTTGGTTTTTGGGTTTTTTTAGATAATGTAAAAAGCAATTTGCATTCCAAAGGCACAGAATCCTCAGGTACCAACAGGGAAGAAAGGCAGCCGAGAAGCATTTCAGGAGTAGAGAAATATGTTGAGAGCATTGACACATTCATAGAGGGTCACTTACAGATAACCGAGAAATGACTGGATTTCTGATTCTCCATCGTCGACAACTGCATTGCCTCTGCCAACAACACTGGGAGCTTGCTGAAGGAGGGAGGTGTAAACAGTGGAAGGGCCCAGGCAGTAACTCCAGGGCAAGGGTCCAGGGGGCTCCAGGGCTCAGATATGACTGTTGTCCCGCAGATAAGCGGAATGGTGGCTACTTCCAGCAGTGGCAGCTTCTGGACCGCATCATCCAGCAGATTGTCCTTCAGGATGAGAGGGGCATGGACCCTGACCTGGCTCCCTTGGAGAACTTCAATGTCAAGAACATTGTCAACATGTGAGCAGCGGCCAGCCCTCACTTGCCTTCCTCCTCCTTCTGCATCTCTCTCCTACTTGGCGTCTCACCAATGAAACCTCAGCTCCCTCTCTCAAGCCAGACACCTCTAAATGGTGTCAATATTGAGCAATATTGCCCAAAAGAACTCTCTGAGATAACGGAAAATTTCCATGTCTGCACTGTCCAAATGTGGCCACTGAGTGCTTTCCATGGGGCTAGTGTGACTGAGGAACTGAATTTTACATTTCATTTCCTTTTAATTAAATTCAAATAGCCATATGACATATGGCTAGCAAATACTATATTGGACAGCAAAGATTTATAGGGGGGTTACTCAGCTCTCAATGATGCACTGCATGGATGGACAGAGGAACAATTTAAACACGTTCACGTAGAGGAGAAGTCAGCAAACTATGGTCTATGGGCTAACTCTAGTCTTCCAGCTTGTTTTTTTATGGTACATGAACTAAAAATAGTTTTTACATTTTAAAAGTGTTGTTGAAAACAAACACAACAATATACAACAAACTATATTGTATATAGAACCTAAAATATTTAATCTAGTCCTTTAGAGAAAGTTTGCAGACCACTGACTTGGAGCATGGCCATTTGCTTATGAGGATGTTGGACAAGGATGTTAGAGCCTAAAATCTTGTGACTTTTTGTCTTGACTGGTGCTGGGGACAGAGAAACACAGGGAACTAAGTTTCAAGTCACATCAATTAATATTCAAACCTTGATTTTTAATTTTAAACTTTTACTTATCTTTCAGTATAAATCCGAGCCAATTGCCCTTAAGGAGATAAATTGGTTCTCAGTAATTCATTGTATTGTGTTTGAAAGCTAAGCAGAAAATGATTTTTGAACTATTCATCTACTGTTTTCATTTGCACAAATAGTCAGGGGTTGAAGTAGTTAAAATCCTAACAGGTACACTGAAATTTTTACTGCTCCTGAGGCAATGGAAGTTCTATAATTACTTTAAGTTGCAACTGCAAAGACTAGTCCCAGATGTGAATCGACACTCTAGATTTAACTGAGCCTTAAACCTCTCTCTGGAATGGTGCCAGGAGGCTACAGTGGGAAGGGTATATGTGCATGTGTGCGTACATATGTGTGTGCGATGGCTGGCTTTCTTTCTCTGTTCTGTTTCTTTTCTCACCCCTTATATTCCCCTTTCCCACTATCTAATTAGTTTCTACTCCCATCAGAGGCAGCATGGGGGCCAGAAGGAGAAAGGGAAACGTCTTATTTGATCAAGTAACTTGGTAAACAAGCTTCCTGCTCTCTCTGGGCTTGACACGTGGGTAAAGACATGAAATATATTTTGGTGTCTCCGAAGTTTCTTGCTGGGTGCCTTTTACTACAAAACCCTTGTCACTGGCCATGCAAGGTGGGTTGTCTGTTTTTCTTTAGGGCTGGCTGGTACCATCCCTTTTACCAGCTCCTGATTCATGGGCAAGGCAATACACTAGATTTACACTATTGCAGTGTCCATTTTTCTCCCAGGTGGACTTCTTGGGCAAGACTTAAAATAGCTTCAGCCCAGTTTCCTCAATGATGCTTACAGCTAGCTCATGGGAAACCCTTATGCACTTTATTCTACTTTCAAACTCTAGGAGTGCCAGCAGGTCCCAATTCAGCAGCCCTCTCCTGCTTAATGCTTCTGCTTCTTCATTCTCTGGATCTGCCTGGCCCCGAGTCAGACCCCAGTCCACCATGCCTCCCACCCGATGTCAAGGAACGTGAGCCAAAACTCTCCAAGTGGCCCAAAGAAGCCATTTCAATGGATGATTGTGAAGGAGGTAGTGCCCCTGGGGACAATGGCAATGACTCTTGCTAAAGAAATCTCTGCATAAATTTACCCCCGCCATGCTCTGTCCCCTTTTTATATCCTCAATCTGGTTGAGGAGGCCAGGAGTCATGGCTCTAACTCTTCCACATTTTCAGATTTAAAAAATAAATGATTATTGAGATCTCACTTTAGGGTTTCACCTCTTTTATACCTTGGTGCCCAGGTGAAAGCTTACTTTTAACCCCCATTACAAGAGTTTGATATGAATGAAGCCTTCCTATAATTAGACCCATCCCCTCTTTACCCTCAACACACCCATTCTGTGTTGTTAGGGAGGCAATTTCTCTTCCTCTTACACACTGGTCTTTAGAAGCCTGGGCCACAGTAGGGTCAATATTTCAATCTCTGTCAATGCAAACATCTATTTTTAAAAAGGATAAAAATCATTATACAACTAAGGGAAGCCTGAGATTTAGTCCTAGTTCTACCATTATTTAGCGGTGGTCTCTATCTTTGGTCTTGGAAGGTTCAACTTTTCACAAAGGGGTTAGGTTATAAGGAATCTAAGGGTCCTTTCAGATTTCATAGTCCATAGAGAGACACATAATGAGAACTGGGCATGGAGGAGGACCCGGAGAAACATCTGGAGAGTCAAAATCCTGTCCTCCTTGATGTGACTGAACAGGTTGGATATCAGGGCACCAGTATCAGGAATAAGAAGATGATGTGTCTCCTGAGAGGCTGTGAGCCAGCATTCAATGGACACTTCTCTCTAATCCCCACCAGGCTCATCAATGAGAATGAAGTGAAACAGTGGCGAGACCAGGCAGAGAAGTTCCGGAAAGGTGAGAATCTTTGCTTAAACTTGCCTCACGCTCTGCACACCTCCTGCCCTGACCAGCTCAGGATCCACCTACCCCTTTGGAAGGGGAAGCACACATATTCAGTCTTTCTCTCAATTTCTTGTCCTGTCCCACTCCCCCCCCATTCCAGAACACACAGAGCTGGTGAGCAGGCTGGAGAGGAAGGAGCGAGAATGCGAGACAAAGACATTGGAGAAGGAGGAGATGATGCGGACGCTGAACAAGATGAAGGACAAGCTGGCCCGAGAGTCCCAGGAGCTGCGCCAGGCTCGGGGACAAGTGGCTGAGCTGGTAGCCCAACTCAGTGAAATCTCAGTACGTGGGCACCCTCCTCTCCTTTTACATAGTTGAGCCAAGACATTAGGATGTGGTGGGAAGAATAGGTGTGGGGAGGGGCCAGGGACCCCAGGATGAGGGAGAAGAGAGATGGGGACCTCAGCCCAGCACAGAGGGGACCCCTGAGGCTGTAAGGGTGGCACTTTTGTGTTACTTAGAAAAAATAATGCTCCTTCCTCTGGGTGACACTGTCCCAGGCAGCACACCTTGGAAGCAGAGTGCAGGTGGGATTTTGGCTCCCCCCCGCCCTCAGCTGGATGCCCTTGTGCAGGTAGTAGCCTACACAACTGTATGTGTCAATCTTGCTGTTGCATTGTAATAACTATGACTTTGTCCAGTGTCTATGTATGGGTGTTTGACTTATGTGTGTGTCTGTCTGTGATTGTGTATGTGTGTGTGTGTTGAATATTTGGGATAGAGAGAAAATGGGGGCTAAATGTATGTGGGAGGTAAGAACAGGATTGGGGGATCTAGTGTAGATGGAGAATAAGAGTAAGGAAAGGAAAATAGTGGAGGCCCTGAAAGGTATCATCGCTGATGCCTTTGTTCTTTTGATTTTTCTGTCTCCCCACAGACAGGACCTGTTTCTTCCCCACCTCCCCCTGGTGGCCCACTCACCTTGTCTTCCTCGATGACAACCAATGACCTGCCTCCACCCGCACCCCCTCTACCATTCGCCTGCTGCCCCCCACCGCCACCGCCACCTCTCCCACCGGTGGGCCTCTCACTCCCCCTGGAGCCCCACCTTGCTTCAGTATGGGCCTGCCCTTCCCTCCAGACCCCTTCCCCAGCAGTGATATCCCGCTCAGGAAGAAGTGTGTCCCCCAACCTTCCCACCCACTGAAGTCCTTCAACTGGGTCAAGCTGAATGAGGTCAGTGCATCTATTATCCTACAGACAGTATCAGTCAGCCTCATGGACTGGCTCCTCCTTGTTTGCAGATCTCTATCCTGGGTTCTTTCTTTGGTAGGGATAAAGGTAGACACTGTGGAGCAGAAGCTGGTGTTGCTAACACTAGGCAGCTCACTGTCTACTGGGAAGAACATCAGCACTGGGAGAAGATGGCTTGGCATGTGATAGTGCTTACATTGCCCAAGCCACCTACAAATGGAATTTATGTGTGCTGCAGGCCAATGGAGTAATAAAGATACCAGAGCATGTGCCAAGCATGGGTGCCTTCTAGACAAACAGGGCTGGGCTGGAATTTTAAGGATAGAATCAATCTGAGGGAAAGGATAGAATATCTAGGCAAAGATCTTAGGCCAAGGTTTAGAGATGGTAAAGGTCAGGGCAATGTGTGTAAAGGACTGGAACAGTGAGGCCATTACAGGGTGCTGTGACAGTATACTTGCAATAAAGAGTTTGATGTCAAGATATAGCCATTTGAGCAACTTCCCAGAGAAAAGGTGTACACACTGGTTACTTTTCTAGATGGCTCAGCAGTGAGAAGCCCTCATGAATATTATCCACTAAAAATCACCAGTCCCAGGCCCATGCGCAGAGTTGATTCCTCTGTTGGACTTTCATGAGCATAGAATAGAGCTGCTCTAGGTCACATTAGACCCTAGTAATTGAAGGTCAGTTTCAGCCTGACCCAAGCCCTGCTTCTGGTTCTATGCTGTATCCTATTAAGAGGACCAGAGGCTTGGTCCCTGAAATAAATACATATGGAGTACCTTAGTCCAAACTGGTCTGATCCACACACACACTTCAAAACTAGTCATGCTAGTCATGCAGGCATCAGTTTAGAACTGGGCTAATGGATACCTTCTGACCTTGTCATATAGGCCTGTTGGACTAACTCTTGGGGAATTCATAACTGTGCAATTGGAGTTTAAATGAGCTCATATGGAACTCAAGTGGGAAGAGCTGTGGGATTGCTAATAGATGGTCAGTTAATTTTTAGATGCTTTCTAATGGTAGACCAGCTAGCCAGTCAGTCTGAGGTCTGCTTTTCATAAAGCTTTTTACTGGGGGCTGTAGTGGAAAATATTAAAAGGTGAGATCCAATGTTCCTCTGTAAGAGCTTTGGGTCAGGCAAATCAAGAAGTGTGTTCAGAGAAACACCTAGAGATCCTGTGGATGAATTGAAGGAGACTTTCTGACCTCTAACCAAACCAGGTTTGGCTCTAACTAACTGTGTGACCTGTGAAATCACTGATTTTGTGATTTGTGAGATGGTATTTAAGATTCCTTCTACCTCTAGTTTTATAATCTAGGTAAAAAAAGAAACCATGAATACAGCCCATTCATAGTCTTCTGGGCCTGTGATACTATCTCCAGTCTGAGTTATTATGATTTTAGAGCCACCTGTTAGCAGCATTTTGAAGCATCACTGTTGAAATTTGTGACAGCTGCATTGCACAGTTGTACCCTGTGGATGGATGCTTCTCCACTGTCACGAGGCAAGCCAGAAAGGCCAACTGCATATGAGCAGGCAAACAGCTCTGCAGAACCAAAGGCCATAGACTGTGTGGAACTATTCATTTCATGATTATATTTTTAAATTATGGTAGGAAGGATAAACTGTTTTGTTTCTTCTACTTATGACTTAAAATTTATGGTTTTAAAAATGTAATGAAATGTTGATCAGGCACCTTAATAGTTAAGGAAGACAGACAAGGCAATTAATATTTTTGTAATATTAAAGGTTAATATTAAGGAATATTAAGGAAGACAGACAAGGCAATTAATATTTTTTTGTAGGGACCCAGAAGAGGACAGAGCTTCATTTCTAGACTGGAAAGTACGAGTTTGATGGAATAGACATTGGAGAGCATTTCTAAGAGTTGCAGACATTTCTTAGCAGGGATGGAGTGGATGGATATCAAGTAATATTTGTGAACTTGTTATCCCAGTCCCAAGATTTTAGTTGTACGATTAGGGATCAATTTCATCATTTGGGCCTTAGGTTCTTGATCTGTAAAATGGGGGTGATTATGATGTCCATAGCAAAGGTTGTTTTAATTCATATAAAGTTCTTAGAATAGTGACTGACACATAGATCTTAATAATAATAATCAAATAGATTAGTTATTATTAGTGGCCCTACCATATGTGATTTAAGTATGTTATCTCACTTAATCCTCACTTTAACTCAGTAAGTGAGCACCATTGAGATTCAGTTTCCTTTTATGTGCCATGAGAAAAGAATCATACCCCTCCATTTGCCAACAGTCCCACATAGTGGCAAGGCTTGGAGAACAAGCCCGCTCAGACTGTCTGAGCTCAGATGCTCTATAAGAAAAACATAATGAAACATGTTATTGAGAAGGTTCCCTGGCACTTACAGGGTCTCTCTAGAAGGGCAAAAACTCCAGGAATCGAGATTGGAGGTGATGAGGTCTTAGCCGAAGTGATGTAAAAATTAAATTCAAGAATTATTATACATGGTGCACACATCAAGGTGACTTGGTAAAATTTAGGATGTGGAAAATATTAGGAACAGACATACCTCTCTCTGGCTCCAGATCCAAACTACACCTTCGTGAAGAGCCCCAAGTTTGTCTGGTAATATGGGGAGAGTGTTTGGAAAGAAGAGGCTGGATGCTCAGTCCGTTGTCTCTTCCTGGTGTCGAACATCCCATTCTCCCACTCAAATCATTTTTTTTCCTCATTCTGGCCTCACCAGGAATAAAGAGCAGTGGGAAGCTTTACATGTCGAGGCCTTCCCACTTTGCCTACCTCCACCTCAGGCCTAGATTTAGATGCAGACTAAATCAGAAGTTTCCCCTCCCTGCTTTTCTCAGTTCAATTCCTCTCCCATCTTCTCTCTGCCTCCTATGTATTCCATTACAGGAGCCTGGCTCTTCTCCCTAGCCTTCTTTGCCTACCCCATGCACACTCCTGTGTACACACACACACACACACACACACACACACACACACACACACACACACACAGTGGTTGTTACTGCCATGAAAAGAATGTGTCTGTGTTGGATTTGGCCAGTTGCCTGTATCCCTTGCCTCTCCGAGCTTCCAAGCTCGGCATTCCACAAGAGGGTCCCTGGCCTTAGGAAGGCCACAGGAATGTCCCCATCCCCCTGCTCTGGCCTAGCCTCCCCTTTTCCAGAGTTTAAGAAAATAAAAGTGAGTGAAAGGTATGTTTCTCTCTCCAAGCCTTGCTGAGGGGGAGATGGAGGGAGGAGGAGGCATTCGCTGCCTTGAAGTCAGAGGAAGGTAGGAAGATTCTATTTTAAAAGATGGCAAAGCTATAGATGAGGTGAGGGTTCCTGGGAGAAGAAGGGTAGAGCATCTGAAAACAAGGGCTCTACTCTCTGTCCTCTAAGCCATTATCAGGGTGTTATAGATCCACTGGGAGCATCCTTGGCTTGACCTAACAGCTCCTCCCCAGAGGCCACAGCTTCTCCTTAGATCTCTGGCATATGGGTTCAATGCAAGGGTTCTATACAGAGGTAGCACAACGCCTAAGTTGAGAGACCTTAGAATGTAAACTGCTAGGCTCATCCCAGTCATAAGGGATGAGGAATCTTTCCTGGGTCTGACCAACGGGAAATTGTGGCACAGTATTGCTGGCCTCAGCAGTCATTGTAGTGGCCAGGATGTCCCAGCCTTTGGCATTTGTCCATTTTCTGGGAATCTGGGAAAGTGGGAGGAAGACTCCTGAGAGAGAAAATGACTGTCTCAGATACAGGAAATGTAGTCTGCACTAAGGATTTGAGGACCCCAAATATGTGTGGGCACTATTGCTTCCAGTGGTTCCAGCCAACTCTGACCTTTAGAGCCCTGTGAAAAGTGCTCTGAGAGCACTGGTTTTGTTCTGTTTTCTGGAAGGAGTTTCATATCCCCTCATACTTGTCCATCAGTCACTCCAGCTGATTTCTGTAACAGGCTCACATGTGACCCCACATGGAAAGGAGGAAAAGGAGATTGTCTTTGGCCTCTACCCAGGGGCAGAGTACTGAGGAGAGGTGGAGGCTCTTTGGGGAGGAATCACCACCTTCTGAAGGCCTGGAAGCTCTGGCAGTTGTAAAGTGTGCAGCTGGGATACAGGTGGGGTTAGGGAGGCACTGGAAATCCTCACAGTGGAGGAAATGAGTCAGTCATGGGGGTTTCTGCCTGCTCTGAATCTTAGGAACGTGTCCCTGGCACCATATGGAATGAGATTGATGACATGCAGGTCTTTCGGATTCTGGACCTAGAGGACTTTGAAAAAATGTTTTCAGCTTATCAGAGGCACCAGGTAAGACCCTGTCCTCTTTAGCCTCTTGGGCCTTGACTTTCAGTCTTGACTTCACATACTCTCCTTGATCCCAACTCTCAGCCCCTCCTATCCTCCCTCCCATGTTTATTGAATAATTATCTTCTTTGTCAGGTACCATGTTCTTGCTGAGAACATAGATATGCATTAGAGGTGTGCAGTGCAGTAGGAGGAAACATCCCATTGTATTACAGTTTGTATTTACCCATCAAGTGATGAAATAGTATTTCATCCATTTCTCTTTCACTCTAGAGCGCTGGAGGTAGAATCTGAGGGTCTGGACACTGCTGACTTTGCTGTTTCTTTGGCTCCAGGATTTAGGGACTATACCTAGAAGGAATTATAACTTTCAGACCACTTTCACTCTCCTCTCCCAACACCTCCAAAAGTCAAGTAACAGAGGATGTTAATGTTTCAAAGAAGGTAGAGCTGCTCCAGGTCATGTTAGGAGGTTGAGGCAGAGGCCAGGCCTGGGTGGGCTGAGAGAGGGCCTGGGCTTTGCCCTATAGACACTACTGATGGCTAACCAGTAAGCCTGGTCTTCCAGTGGTGGTAGGGGCAGTGGGGTTGGTGACAGAACACAGGTTGTTCTCCAGGGTAGGGGTCTCAAACTATGCTAAGAACTTGTGAGAATTGCCAAAAATGCTGATTCTCAGATCTCATCCTCAAATAAATATGAGTCAGGAGGTGATCCAGGGCCAGAAATCTGCATTGCAGCTAGTACATCTGGGGGCATTCCTCCCAAGTCCAATTTGGGATTACCAGCCAAAGGCCTTAAAGTGCTAGCTTTCTCTCTGGCCTGCCTCCAAGAGGCTGTTTCCTCTTGGGGTTGTGTTATTTTCTTCCATGTTTTTTCTGCTGATTCTAGAATTCCAGCCCTGAGAACTTCCCTAGGTGCTAGTGAGTGGGGCCTGTGCCCTCCTGGGGCCTGGGCAGTGGCTGTATGTTGTCACTTGGTTCCCCACAGCTTTCTGTCAGGTCCAGATCTGTGGCTGACCCTTCTTGAGGTCAAATAGGACTGAGGACTGAGGGCACATGTGCCTGCTAGGGATTAAGTCAAAAGGGTAGGGTAGAGGCAGGGCTCTGGACCTGTTTTGGAGTTCTGGAAAAAGTAGATGATTGTTTATTTAATTTAAATACGAGTACTCAAGACATCTGATTTCTACCCCTAATTCCAGGAAGCATTTTAGCTCTTGCTCATTTTAGCTCTGGTCACTGGCATCAGCTGAATGGGTCCTTCTGAGTGCTTTAGTGCTCCTGAGTGGGTGCCAGGGATGGAGGGAGTGTATAAAAGAAGTTATGTCAGGAGTGGATAATCTCATGCCTGCGTCTAGTTTAAGCATCTTCCTCTGGACCGAGTTCTGGCTTGACCTACCCAGTCTTCAAGATCCTGAGGTGGGGCAGCAATGGGGACCAGCAGGGAAAGAGGGGCTATGGGGTTGAGGACAAGCTGAGTCTGGGGCCTTCCCATTTTTCAGGAGAGAAGAGTTAAGATGGAAAGCCCCCGGTTTTGTTCCCCTTTGCCTCTCTGAGCCCACACAGTCCAGGCCCTGTTTCAGGACTGGGCTTGCTTAGACTGCTTTCACTCAGTGGTTGCCTAAAGTCTGGGGCTGAATTCACAGCAGCAGAGCTGGAGAGGTCTCAGAGGCCATGTTGCCCTGGGTGCCTTCTCTCCCTATCTTGTGACCTGATAGTCATGGGGCAGGAGAAGGTGCTTTGAGCTGTAGATTCTCCCTTCATGCCCTATGCAGGTTCTGAGTTAGTGATTTTAGTTCTGAGAGGGTCAAGAAGGGAGAACTCTGCCTCCTCAGCAATTCTTAGATATGAAAAGACAGGCAAGGGGCAACAGACAAGGAGCAAATGTCAGGGCCACCTGCTTTCCTCTGCCTCAATAAATGCAGCTTTCATGCGTTCCTGCTCAAGTTTAGCTGTGTTTCCTCCCCTTCTTAGAAAGATGAACTCATGGGGAAGAGGAATGCCTTCAGCCCTCAGGGCAGATTCCCAGAAGAAAAGAGGAAAGAATGGCAGCCAAGGCTTGGGGTGGGGGAATTTGGGGGCCTGGTCAGCCGTGACTGGAGAGTGGTCCTACTGGGCCCAGGGCTGGGTGGAGATGCTGCCTGTCCTCTGCTTTGTTTGGCTTCTCTGTCAGTGCATGTCTACTAGAAGCAGCTCCTGTTTAGTGCTAGTTACAGGTCTCCATCTCTAGCCATGGGGGTCTTATTGGGATGGGCAGATGGAGAAGCTGAGGGCTCCCCATGTCTCTTCTCCTATTTCTGGGTCCCTGTACCTCTTGGCTAATATTGTGCATGTTTAATTCTTTGTTGGCTGTGCCTGCTACCTGCCTAGGAGCTGATAACTAATCCTTCTCAGCAGGTGAGTCACTTGGGGCTCTGGAAACTACAGCTTTTAACTACCACAGGGGTTGCTGCCCTGTACTGGGCCCCAAAATGAAGGCCTGTCCATTCTACCTTCTATCTTATTACCCATCCATATAGGGCGGCATAGGGGAGGGTCCTCAAGGAGAAAGCAGACATGTAGGAGATGGAGATAATGCAAACAGACCCCTGCCAACAGTGGAAGTGAATGTCTACTGGAGTGGGGAGAAAGCTTCTAGATCTATTGTCTTACCCAAGGCAAGGGCCCTAGGCCAGGCCATCCTGTAAGACTGTGCAGGCTGAACACTGCACTATTCCAGGGGCACAGTTCACAAAGATGTGAGTGGGAGCCCCTGCAGGTGTAAAACGCAGAGCATGCACTTGGAGGGACCTCCCAGAATTAGAAATATCCTCCCATCTCTCTCACTAGGGGCCCAAGAGAAGGCAAGGGGAACCTGATTTCTTCAGAATATGCCTGCTGAACCCTAGAGGAGAGAATTCTACATGGAATTCTGCCTCAGTTGGCCCACTTCTGAATATGTGGATGCCCTCTACCCAGGGCACATTGGGCTTTGCCTTAAGTCCCTAGGAGTCCCGAACTGTGGCCCTGTGAGGACTTAGAACCAGCATCTTATCATAGGTTGGGGAGGCTCTCGGGGTGGGGCAATGGGGATTTGGTAGATCATATCACATCACCTGAAGCCATAGGCATCAGTCACTCCCCTCCATTGGAATAGCTTCTTCTCTAGTTTATATAAAGAGGGAAACCTTAAAAAGAGGTTCCTCATTGCC
Organism: Eonycteris spelaea; assembly: GCA_003508835.1. Taxonomy (NCBI): domain Eukaryota; kingdom Metazoa; phylum Chordata; class Mammalia; order Chiroptera; family Pteropodidae; genus Eonycteris; species Eonycteris spelaea. The sequence goes on from PUFA01000069.1 coordinate 4,779,041, forward strand.
ACCCCTTAACCCATTCTAGCCCATGGTGAGGTCCCAGATGACTCCTATTAGAGTCAGTCATTAACCACCCTCCTCTCTCTTTCCTGTCTTTTCCTTTACCTTTCTTCTTCCTCTCACACCGGGTGCATTCCCCAGTTGGTAGGGAGGTGAATCCTGGGGGGCGGGAGGCAAGAAGAGGATTGGGGAAAACACACACCTCAACATTTCTAATTTGTTTGTTGGTTGCAGAAAGAGCTGGGCTCCACCGAGGACATCTACCTGGCCTCCCACAAAGTCAAAGAACTGTCAGTCATTGATGGCCGGAGGGCTCAGAATTGCATCATCCTTCTTTCTAAGTATGTGCTCCCCTTGACTCTTTGGCCCCTGCTCTGTGATAGGTTCCTGGTGGGAGGGAATGGGCACCCCCGCCCCCAGGAAGCAGAGGCCTGAGATGGGGCTAGAGAAGAAGACGATGGTTGACCTGAATGCCTGCGGGACAGAGGTGGCAGAGGACTGCCCCTCTCTACTGTCCCCTGGGAAAGGGGAGGGTGCTGCTCTAGAGCCCTCTCCTGGGTGACCATATTGAGCAGCAGCGTGGGGCTCTGCAGACAGGAAACTGCCCCTGTCACGAGGCCCCTGACAGCCTGGTCAGCATTCTGGCAGTGGAGTTGCTCTAAGCCCATGGAGGGCCCCACTAGGCTTAGGCCACAGAGCAGCATGATCTCAGCCCCCAAGAATTTCCCGCGGCTGCAGAACAAACAGGGCAGTATCTGCACTAACAGCACAGCTTCTGTGCAGGGACTCCTGCCTGAGCCAGGGTCAGAGGGCACCGCCTCCCAGACTATTCTTAGTGTTGCCCTAACCGCCTCTGGGATATCCAGCCCCCTTTCGTCCCACAAGGCTACAGGCCTCAGTTTCTCCCCCTTAATGGCATGAGAGAGTTCTGCACCCCCAAAACCCTCATTGGGTGTGCATCTGAAGGAGATTCCAGGGAAGGTGTGTGGGGTTGGGGGGTAGGGGATGACTTCTCCTCCTCCCAGACGGCAAGACAGATTGGAACAGCTGTGTGGGAGCTTAGGCAGTGACAGAGACTAAGAGCTACTCTGTCTTCTGAGAATGAAGTAAGCAGGAAACTGCCCCCTTAGAGATCTGCTGAGACTCCCATCCTCCCATGGAGATGCTGAAGATATTTTAGGCATGAAGGAGAAGGATCAGAAACCCTTCTCCCTGTCTCTCAGTCTACATTGAAGCTGGCCCTTTTACTACAAAATGTCCCTGTCAGCTCTGACAGAGACTCAAGCAAGGGATGAAAGACTCAAGTCTCTATTTAGAGACTAAAATACCTCATTATCAAGTTTATGGAGTGAACCACATTAGTTTAGCTTGAGGAGGCTTTGCAGAAGAGCTGAGGAGGGAGGACTATCAAATGTACTCCCAAATTCATGTAAGGGAGAGAGAGAAGTCTGGGAATCCATCTTCTGAAGGAGAAGGCCTGGAGTCTGTCCTGAGCAGAAGGCCCAGGCCAGGCTGCTCAGGGGGTGGGCTTTCGCCTTAGGTTGAAACTCTCTAACGAGGAGATCCGGCAGGCCATCTTGAAGATGGATGAGCAGGAGGACCTTGCTAAGGACATGCTGGAACAGGTGAGGCCCCTCAGTGGGAAGGGAGCTGAAACTAGGGGGCAGCTGTTCCCTTCCCCACAGCCCCTGGAGAGGCCAAGAATCTTAGGTCAAGGAAAAATCAGGCTGGAGGCTAGAGGAGTGAGGGAAAGGTTTACAGAAGCCACCCTGGACCAGCTTCTCTGAGTAGAAGTGAGAAAAGGCTGCATCTTTTCCAGGGGATTGAGGTCTTGAAAGGGGATATGAAGTATGTATGATTGCCATGGGTTTCAAGGCAAAGTCAGAGTGACCCATCATCATATCTTCTTTAAAACACTTGCACCTCAGTTTGTTGTGTCCTTTAAGTTAAACCTAGAAAACACCAAACAAAACCACCACCAACTGGACTTCATGAAAATTATTAACTCTGTTCATCAAAAGGTACTATTATTAGAGTGAAAAGACAAGCCATACCTTAGATAATGCTTGCATTACATATATCCAGCAAAGATCTCAAATTCAGAATAAAGAACTCTACAAATCAGTGAGAAAAATGAGAACTAAATGCACTTGAAAATGAGCAAAAAGCCTGAACAAGTATTTCCTGAAAGAGGTAACTTCCAAATAGCTCAATGTTATTAGTCATCAGAGAAATACCATAAAACATGCTCAATACTACTAGTCCTCAGAGAAATATAGTAGATGTGAGCATGGGAAATAGCACCATGCACCCATCAGAATAGCTACAATTAAAAAGACTGACATCAGTGTTGGCTAGGAGGTGAAACAATTAGAATTCTCATTCGGTATAATCATTTTGGAAAACAATTTGGCAGTGCACACTAAGGCCACACATACACCTAGCCTGTTGCCCAACAGTCCCACTCCCAGGTATACACTTAAACGTCCAAACTACGAACAACCTAACTATCAATAGGAAAGCAAATAAACAGACAGGTATATTCCTACAGTAGAATACTACTCAGCAATGAACAAAACACAGACTAGCAATACTTACAACACAGAGGAATCTCAGACATATGGAGAGAAAGAAGCCAGACACCAGAGAACACACAGCGTAAGTCCATTTATATGAAGTTTAAGTATAGGCAAATCAGCAATAAGGTGATAGAATTCAGTTGAGTGTCTATATTGGGAGAAGGGGGTGGGTTGGCTTATTGAAGTGGTGCAAAGGAACTTTCTGGTGGGATGGAAATCTGTGTTTTATCTGGATGGTGGTTCCATGGGTAGATAGTTTTGTGAACTCAGTAAACTGAACATTTAAAATGGATACATTTTATTTTATGTAAATTATAGCTCAATAAAGATTTAAAAAGAAATTCATCACTGAGCTATATACTTAAAGAATAATGTACTTTACTGTACGTAAGTTATTTCTTAATTTTAAAAAGAAAAAAATGTCTAGAGCTGAGTGCCTGTATCCTCTTTGGGCAGATGAAATGTAAACCATCCACATAAGGATGCCTCTGTCTTTTAAGGGGGCACCTCCCCATCTTGAGCCTGGTCAGTATATAGGCTTCCATGTGCTGCACCTAGTATGAGCTTCCCACCAGTTTCCTGAATGACCTTCACTTGCTCTTTACAGCTCCTCAAATTCATCCCAGAGAAGAGTGACATTGACCTCCTCGAGGAGCACAAGCATGAGATTGAGCGGATGGCCCGTGCTGACCGCTTCCTCTATGAAATGAGCAGGTCAGGGCAGCAAGGGTGGCAGGAGGAGCTGGGGGTGGGAAGGGAGCTGGGCTGGATCCAGGGGTGAGGGTGGAGGGGAGCGGTCTTATGACGGAGCTCAACTTGTCCACAGGATTGACCACTACCAGCAGCGACTGCAGGCCCTCTTCTTCAAGAAGAAGTTCCAGGAGCGGCTAGCTGAGGCCAAGCCCAAAGTTGAAGGTACAGCTGAGGGTGTGGAGGAGGCCTGAGGTGGGAGTTTATGAACAGGGCCAGAGGAACTCTTTCCTTATTCTCGATTCCCCCCAAAACACAAAGTCAAGGACAAAATTTACAACTACCATTATTCTAGGTAATATGCACCTGTTTATATTAGCACACATGCTAAATATGTAGCTCTTCAAGGTGAGGGATCTGGTGACATCTGTTCCAGCATGGGACAGAAATGCTGAATAGGTGATGAAAGCAAGCCCCTAGAACGGGGCCTGGCGTAGACTGAGCTCATCAGTCTTTACTCTGCTTGAGAGATATTTAGCTTACAGAAGACCTGTAGGCACATTGTTTTAAGTGTGAGTTATTCAGGAAGTAGGAAATTGGCAAGGTGATTCCAAGAGGCATCTGGTTTTCTGGGTCGGAGAACTCTTTCCAACATAGGCCTTCTCCAGATGACCACTTTGTAATTAAATGAGAACCATGTGTTAAGCACTATGTGAAACATTTCATGTGGATGGCCTCATTTGGTCCCCACAACAACCCTATAGGTACCTCTATCCCCTTATCTCTAAAATGGAGATATGTTGCCTGAGGCCATGTTGCTGGTGGATGGTAGAGCCAGGACTGGAACACAGATGTCATTCTTCAAAATCCATTCCTTTACTCTCATCCTGTAGTACTTCCCAGAGCATGGGAGAAGATAGAGGGTCAGAGAGGTGGGGGAAAAGGCGGGTGGTCAGGACAGTGGGCAGCCATCAGACTCAAGAGGAGTAAAGCAGGAGAGACTGTGAGGCTCATTTGTGGTGAGGAGAGGGTCAGCACAGTGGAACAAGGGTGCCTGTGTCCAGGATGCTGAGAGGACAGGCTGGGGGCAGAGCAGAGCATGGGCCCCCTCTGCTGGACACCAAGCTGGCTGGTACTCCTTGAGATGTCCTGTCCAGAGAACGGCCTTTTCTAGAGTTCAATGAGTTGTTTCAAGGGGGTTTCTGGCCTTAGGTGGGGTGTAACAGAGCTGGAAATAGACATTTTCTGTAACCTGGATTTTGATACACACATATACACAATGAAGGAACTGCAGCCTGGCTGTGATCATAGAGGGAGAAAGATCTGTGATTTGAGGGACAGGGAAAAAGATCAGCAATGACTCTACAGGTCTAAGTTCTGATGGTACTACATGCCCTGGTGATGGGGAATCCTTCCCTTCACACAGGCTCTCTTTGTCCTGCTGCAGACTGCCTTTGGGGCATGACACACAGATAAGGGGTTTGGCCCAAGACACATGTGCTCTACTACTACTGTGTCTTGGGACAATGGAGCAAATGCGAGCAATGCTACTTGGAGCTGTGGGACTAGAGTAGCTCAGCCACCAGTTAGGTTTAATCTCAAATAACTTCCTGTTTCCAGGAGGCCACCCCTAAGCTTTCCTTAAGAGTTAGTCACTGGATGCTCAGGAAAGAGTCTCCATTTAATATCAACCTAAGCAGAGCAAGATGTGTTTTTGATGGCAAAACCTGCTGGCCAGGTAGTCATCACCATGCTGTAGCATGACTGCTGTTCTGGAATGCTCTGGAGGTCTCTTCCCTCTAAAGCTGGGGAGATGTGAGGTTGTACCTTTCAGATCAGGTCAGTGGGCTTGGCTGGGGGTAGACAACAGGGTTGTGTTGGAGTTGGGGTTCCTAGTCCTTCCAGTCGTCCCAGGAAGTATTATTGGGAGAATGGAGATTTGGCCTATCACAGCTGGTTGATGAGCTATTGATACCCACACCGGCCCCCACCCCTAGCCCCCAGCAGGATCTCTGAGTCAGTTTGCCGAAGTCATTTCACCAGATTTGACAAATTTACCAATTCTTCTATGAATATATTCATGAACACATTCTTCTTGAATGTATTCTTATGAATATGTTCATTGCTGAATATACCAAATTTACCGATTCTTATTATGAATACATCCACTGAATATAGAATATAGTTTCAAATGTAAACATATTCTTATGAATATATTCATGAATACATTATTCTTATGAATATATCTAAAAAGTCTGCATTGCATATGGGAGTTTTCCCATTTACACTGATTTCCTTTCAACTCTTGTCATCTGTTTTGCCAACATTTTAGTATTTTCAGGAGGATTCCTTTGCAAATTTTTCAAACAACATATCAACCTTAGAAAAACTATCCTGACCAATATAAATTGTGGGGAACTTTTATAAGTAGTTTTATTTTAAAGTAAACTTTTCATTGAAATACGAATGTAGAAAAAGCACACAAATCGTAAGAGTCCTACTTGACAAATTATTATGAAATAAACTCACCTATGTAATCAACACCCAGGTCAAGAAATGGAATGTTCCCAGCCCCCCAGACCCGTCCTTCTTCGTGTCCCCCTCTCAAACATCATCCCCTCCCAACATTACTTTCTCCCTCCCCTCTCAAGGTTTTATCTGTCTTGAACTTTACATAAATGGGATAGAGGATGAATTTTATGCTGGTTTCTTTTGCTCAGCATTATGGTTGTAAGTTATCCCTGTTGTTACTTGTAGTAGTAGGTTATTCATTCTCAGTGCTGCATTTTATTCTATGGTATGAATATGCCATAATTTATTTAACCAGTCTATTTGTAATTTAAGGGGGAAAAACTAGAAACCACTCCAATACCAATCAAGCGTAACACCACTGTTAGGTAATAGAATATGCACATGTTCAACTTTTGAAGCTACTGACAAACTTATATACCACTTACTTTTATAGCGGTTTTTTTTTTTTTTTTTTTTTACAATTGCTTATTTTTAACTGCTCTTGAAGATTTCTGCAAACTTTTAGTCAGATGGTTCTCATTTTATCTTTATAGCAGCATTTTAAGGAATGTTCAATTTGGCACAATCCAAAGATCATAAAATAGTTTGGTCTCCTTATCACCACATTTAATAATCAAAAAGCATATTCCATAACTAGTAGCCAAAATTTCAGTGTAGGATTTGTAGCCCAACTCTGGACATTTGCCACAAACACATAATAGCTGAGGAAGGGCCAAAGCATCCACTTCAGAATTAAATACTGAACTTTTGGTTACTGTTTGCTTAGTTTGTATTTCTAGCAAATGTGTCATTTAAGACATTAGGGGAAATGGCTAAAATGCCTAAAGGTTGGAAAAAATTTTTTAAATAATATTCAGCAGGATGTCAAGTAACCTAGTCAATCAAAGACACCATCAACTATAAAGCACACCGTTATATTACAGAACAAAAATAATATGGGAATATTACAATTGGTGACATGTTATAATTTAATTTGACAGGGATTTTTTTTCTTTCCAAAAACTCAGTAAAGTTCAGCATTTTGAAAGATGTAGAAACAGTGCCATAATATGTAAAATACTGGTTTAAACTTTAATCACTGAGTTTAGAAAAATAAGAGTATTATGTTTTAATGTATATCTTTAGAAACAATATACTAATAATCTTTAAATATAGACAAGAAAAGATATTCTCAAATATATTCTTAGGAAGAGTTGGCATGTTCTGAGAATGGGCTATGTGGCGAATTCCTTTTGGCAAGTTTGTCTGCTTCCCCTGGTGGTGGGCAGTTGTGGAGTGGATCTGTCTGCAGAGGTGTGGGCATAGTCTCTGCCTCTCTGAAAGTTGAAGACCTTTGCAGCCCCTTTTGTGGACTTTATAGTGGTATCATCTGGGGCGCAAGGGGACCAGCTGCTCTGGCCCAGTCTATATAGGGATCTGACCTGTCCCTCCTCTCCCAGCCATCCTGCTGGCCTCCCGGGAGCTAATCCGCAGTAAGCGTCTAAGGCAGATGCTAGAGGTCGTCCTGGCCATCGGTAACTTCATGAACAAAGGACAGCGTGGGGGTGCCTACGGGTTCCGAGTGGCCAGTCTCAACAAGATTGCCGACACCAAGTCCAGCATTGACAGGTGGGACCCTGCCTGCTTTCTTAGCCTCTATCACAACCCGCCCTGGCTTCTCCCCTCCTCCCCTTCTCCCCCTCTCCATTCCTGACCCAACTCCTTTCCTCATTTCTTACCCTCATTCCCTTACTCATGACCTGACTTTCATCCACAGAAACATCTCTCTGCTCCATTACCTGATCATGATCCTGGAGAAACATTTCCCTGACATTCTGACAATGCCCTCAGAGCTGCAGCATCTTCCAGAAGCCGCCAAAGTCAAGTGAGGGGTCCTCTGAGAGATTTTTCCCTCTGTGTTCACACACGCTCTTGTCTAAATGCCCTCCTTTGGGGCTACTCTGGGCCGACTAGGAATGGGCAGTGTCTCAGGGTTTGCCTAACGAAGTCAGGCTACTTCTTCTCCAATCCTTTTTTTCAGAGAAGCTCCCAGGAAACACAGTGAGCCAGGGGTGCAAAGAATGCCAGTAATGGAAGTGTAATTCAGCGAGCCACCACTAGGGGTGACTAGAGCTTTAACTCCTCCAGGGAAGGATGAGAGACTGTTTAGGACACTGCTCCACTTATCCCTTCCAAGGCCGAGGGAGCATCATATACTATCTCCCTTCAGTTACTGGCTGAAGGGTTCTTGAGGGGAGGCATAACTCTCTGGCCATGGGTACAGATGGCAGAGGTGGCTCTGGTCTCCAGGAAAAAAGTGCCTATACGGTTAGAAGTCAGGACTGTGCACTACAATAGATGGTCCAAGGAGATTTGGGTGGAGCTCCAATGGCATCTGCTACAGACAAGAAGTCAGACCTGAACATATATAAGCTGATAGAAGCATCTCCGATAGAAGCAGAAATGTACTGATAAATGGCTAATATGCATCAAATGTACCTGCATGCAAGTACTGTGTCAAGAACTTATAAATATTACCTAGTGATAATAAAATAAATAAATAAATCCAAGCCAGAGGCCATGTGTTAGAAACCTTCTAATATGCAGCCTGACACTTCTGTTTTGCAATGATCTCCAGAACATAAGTGTCACTGCTATTATTTTATAAAAGCACAGAGCATGGAAGGGAAGTGACTTGCCACATGTTAGTAGCCAAAGCAGGGCTGAAGCACAGGTCTGCTGACTCCCCAATCCACTGGGCTTTGCATTGCCTTCTCCCTGAACCATGCTTAGCTCCTTCCTCTCCCTCCCTCTGTGTCTCCCCACAGCCTGGCAGAGCTGGAGAAAGAGGTGGGCAACCTCAGGAGGGGCCTCAGAGCAGTCGAGGTGGTGAGTACATCGTCTCTGCCTGTCTGGGGTTTTGAGAGGGTGCTGTCAGAGGCAAAAGCTGCCCATGTTGCCTCTCACTGGGTCAGACGGTGCACCCTGAGACAGCAGACCCTCTCTGATGCATTTCTGGCCCAAAGCTCCTGGCTGGGGTGTAGAACAATTGGCACAGCAGGTATAGCCTCTAGCACAGAGTCAGCCCCCAGCAAAGGCTAATTAGATTATCTAGGGCTTAAATTTCAACTCTCAAAGAAGAGACACTGAGAATAGCCAGGTCACTGTCCAACATGTGTACTGGGCAGTGGAGTGGAATGAACTGTAAATCAGCTGCTTGCTCAAGTTTGATTCAAGTAGATAGGAGAGAGGACCCACATCTTTAGCTGGTTGCGCACAGTGTGACATTAGGGACCACTATCCCCAGAAGTTCCTGCTTTAAGTCTCTTTACCTCCTTCCTGGACCAGTAGAGGAGCCAGAGGCTGCACTCTTTGCTGGAGAACCAGGTCTCTGGTTGCCATAATTCCTGGTCTGATGGCTTCTCAGATACTTTCTCTGGCCCTAGGCTAGGCTAGCCCAGTGCAAGAATGTCCTCAATCCTCTGTTCTCCACACCTAGGAGTAGAGACCCTTCCTATCTTCACTGTGTGTGTGTGTGTGTGTGTGTGTGTGTGTGTGTGTGTGTGTGTGTGTGTGTGTTTTGGGGGTGGTTGATGAGGTCCCTGGACCAGCAGCATCCACATTAACTAGGAGATTTAGAAATGCATCTCTTGTTTGAATGTGCACATTAATCACCTGAAGCTTTTGTTAAAATGCAGATTATGATTCCATAGGCTTTGGGAAGCAAGGCTCTAGAGAGAGAAAGATGGCAGTGGTGGATGAGGGAAGGATAGAGGCAGGGTGGACTGGTGCGGAAGCTCAACATCCCATGATTGGCAAGAAGGGTGAGCGATGTGGCGACTCCAGAATTCCTGACTTTTATCCTACTATCAGTCTAACCAGCACTTCACTCTCCTTCCTCAGGAGCTGGAGTATCAGAAACACCAGATGCGAGAACCAAGTGACAAGTTTGTCCCAGTCATGAGTGACTTCATCACGGTTTCCAGTTTTTAGCTTCTCTGAGCTGGAGGACCAGCTTGGTGAGGCCAGGACAAGGTAAGGGTATCCCAAGCCTCCAGTCTCACACTCAGCCTAACCCTGCCCCTATTCCTCTCCAACTCAGCCTTATGTAGATATAACTCCTTCATCCATTTCTACCAGATGGGCCAGAAGAGACAAACCCAGAGTCACAGAGCTTTGAGGAATAAACATTTCCTCACTCCTACAAGAAAAGCAATAGCAACTCTATTGCAAAGATCATGTCCATTCATCAGGTGTCAGGCACCACTATAAGTGTTTTTATGTTTGTCTCATTACCTACTTATGAGGTTTTCAAAGGTTATTAGCCATTTGCACTTAGATACACAGAGGTTAAGTACCTTGCCCAAGGTTGCCCCGATGTGATAGACAGAGCCGGGTTACAATCCTGACTCTGGAGATCACCTTTGGTCTCAGTTGCTATCTTCTCATACCAATAGTGCACATGGATGCCACCTGTGGGGGTCTTATTAAAATGTGGGTCCTTATTCAGGAGGTCTTGGATGGAACCTGAGATTCAGTATATCTCACAAGCTCCTGGGAGATGCCCATGCTGCTGGTCCATGGAGCACATGAGTAGTGAGGCCTTCCAGAGAAGACTTTGAGTGGGTTGAATTAATATGGTAGCTCTCAATAAAAGGACAGTGCCTGGCACATATAATTAAACTAGCATTGCCTATCTACTTGTTTAACCCCCACAACACTATGAAGTGGGTTCTATTCTCATCCCCATTACTGATAAGGAAACTGAGACACAGAGAGGTTAAATAACTAGCCCAATAACTATGATCTCTGAAGTCCTTGTTAGTTATGAGTAGGCAGTTCCTTCCTAAGGTCTGTAACCCCTGATCTCATACCTACACCGTAACAGACCCAGTGGTGGCTCTGGGAAACCTCATCAACCAGCTTGGATCCCCCATGTCCCCAGGATGTCAGCTTCAACCTTTTTGTTCAGCCTTATGCTCACCCCAGTGATGATGGGGGTCTCCCCTTCTCTAGCCCTGACTCCATGCAAAAGGCCCCCAGCCTTGGTTGGGTCTCTGCTCTGGCTGGAACCCAGCTAACCACATGGCCTGGGCCCATGGTGCTCAGGGGTGACTCTCCACCACCCCCTTTCCCCCTAACAGTTCTCCAAGGCCCTGATGTACTTTGGAGAGCAGGACAGCAAGATGCAGCCAGACGAATTCTTTGGCATCTTCGACACCTTCCTGCAGGCCTTCTCAGAGGCCCGGCAGGACCTGGAGGCCATGAGGAAGAAGAAGGAAGAGGAAGAGCGGCGAGCACGCATGGAAACCATGGTGAGAAGGCCAGGCAGGGTTTGAGGAGAGAGGCTGGTCCGAATGGGGTGCTACCAGGGAAGACAGTGGTGGGGCTGTGTGCAAGGAGGGCAGGGCCTAAGGAACACTGTAGGAGCTGTCAGTTCCCCAAGGAGAGAGAGTGGTCTTCCCAGCATGAGGAGAGAGATCATGTCTAGTGGGCAGGCACGGGGCATCCTGGGAAGGAGGAGAGTGGGGCTAGTTGGTGCACGCCAGCATCAAGGCACGCAGCCTAGGGGTTAGCCCCTGGTTGGGAAGGGCATTCCTTTGTAAATTAGACTATGGGCGGCTGCTCTGGCCTCAGCCGTTTCTTGGGGTGCCAGACTCTCACTGTCGCTCCTCCAGCTGAAGGAGCAGAGAGAACGGGAGCGGTGGCAGCGGCAGCGGAAGATCCACGCAGGCGGCACGCTGGAGGAGGGAGGCGAGTTCGATGACCTGGTGTCGGCTCTGCGCTCGGGGAGGTTTTCGACAAGGACTTATGCAAGCTCAAGCGCAGCCGCAAGCGGTCAGGGAGCCAGGCCCTGGAAGTCACCCGGGAGCGGGCAATCAACAGGCTAAATTATTGACCTGGGACTGGCCACAGCAGGCCAGGAGACAGGGATGGACCGAGAGGGGCTGAGTGGAGGAGGTGGTGATACTTAAACAATTTGGTGCTCGGTTTAGAGCCCTGGGCTGGGTCCTGGGGTGAGGGCTGTGTGGCAGGACCAGGTGTCTCCCCACGCTTGCCCCAGGGGGCTCCTGTCATCTCCTCTTCGCATTATTCTTCCTGCTTCCTGGCCCCCAGGGATCATTCTCTGAGGCTGAGTTGGACATCCCTGGCAGGCCCGGCTGAAGGGGCCCTACTCCTCACCCCCAGCACGGACACCCACATGTTGGCACAGAACTGCTTCAGATCCAGACTGAACAGGTCCATGGACCTTGTCCAGACTTCATGTGCAGTGAGGAGTAACTGTGGGGTGGGCCCCTGAGAGCCAGGGTGAGAGAATCCAGGCTCCCGTCCCTCAAGAGGCAGCTTAACGGAACATTGATCTGGGGTATACTTTCCTCTTGAATGGAAAAGGAAGAGGCATTATATATTCTAGGTAGATATGTTCCAGAAAAAAAAATGCTGGGAGGATGACGCAGGGACCAAGTCATCGGGGCAGAGTAGTAGTGCCTGTTCCCTACATCACAAGTCCTTTAAACCCTCTCTTGCATGTCTTAAGTCTCCCTTCTTTCCCTACTGTCACCTCCATCCTATCTACTAATCCAGAATCCCAGAAAACTCACCTTTGGATTCCCACAACTATGGCTATCATGTACTTGATGAACCTGGTAAGGGAAGGGGTTCACAAAGACCCCACTCATCACACCTCACATCTTGGGCATAGGTACTTGAAAATAACTCTCCTTCCCCTGCACCCCTCCCCTCACCCGCCTTCCCAGACAACCGGACCATGCTCTTAAGGTGAGAATGACCTCACATATTGGCTTGGAGTTCCTGTCAGCCCTTCACTAGAGGGTAGCACTTTGTATGCCTAGTCCCACTCCAGAGCTCTCTGGTCTACCAATCAGAGCCCCCACCCCTAACTCTCACTAACATTTGCCTCAGGGCAGAAGCCACAGTGACCTCCCACTCTGCCCAGTATTCAGACCACCTCGAACCATGTATATCTTGGCTGAGGCTAGCCCTGGGCATTAGTTCCTGAGAGGGTCCTAAGGGCCAAGGCTGCCCTCCAAATTTATATGCCATCTTTGAGGGTGTCTCATCCTCTAAGGCACGCAGACTGAGCCCAGAGCAGGTAGGGGAAGCTAAGGAGACGGAAGATGAAGATGAAGGAGGAAGGTCAATTTCCCTGGGAGTTCAATGCCTGAAGGAGGCAAGGGGGAAAGGCTGAAAGCAGGGTTCACTACCCCATCTTTGGTACCTGACTTGGTTCTTTAACCTGACCTCCAAGGGGCCCATTCAGGTCCTCCTATTCACCCCTCCTTTCCATTCTGTCCTTCTTGAGTGGGTACGTTAATGTATGTGTCTAAACAAAATTTTGACTTCTAAAAGAAGAAAGGTGAGGTCAGCTCCATCAGGGCTCTTGTTTTCAATATATTTTCTCACCCTAGAATTGCCCTTTTATCCTGTCTGCCTGCCTGACAACCCTCCACTCCCCGCCGCCCCCATCTACTAGCTCTTTGCCCCTCCATCTTCCCCTCCCTTTGTTTCTCAACTTTCCAACCTAGTCCAGCTCAGGGTTATTGCCAGTGGACAGACTGATGGGCTGGGCCCACTCTTCAGCGGCTTGTCTTTTCCCTACATCAGATTCTTGGGAGTGGGGCCATAGTAGCTGCAGGGGTGGGCAGAAGAACCACAAGGTTGGTGAACCCAGCATGTGTGTTGGTTTGAGGGGGAGAGATCTGAGCAAATGGAAGCCTGGCCAGGACAGGTGTGAAGTGGCCATCCTGGAGCCCAGGTGAGGGCAAGAGAAAGGATTCCAGGAAAAGCAGCTGCAGAGAGCTCTGTTATACCCATCGGTACACCCAAGAGCCCCCGCCGCAAGAAGTTGGTGTTCTGATTATGGAAGGCTATGGGTGGGGTCTCTCAATGTCTTCTTCCAAACTGGCTAGGGTGGGGTCAACTTAATCCACAGGGGCTGGGAAGAGGGGAGGGCTCTACTTCTACCCAACAGGCACAATCTAAGTCCTGGCATTCCCACATGCTATGGAAGACTGAATACTCACCAGGAAAGACAAGGAATATGGAAGCTGTTCAAGACCCATTGGATCCGCAGAAAAGCATAGTTTGGTTTAAGTGTTTACAGAGGACACGTACATTGTTCCAGGGCTCAGGCTTCTCACCCTAAAAGATTTTTCTTTCTCTATTTATTATTTTCAAGATCTGGCCAGTGGCTCTGGTACCAATGATAGACATCATTTTAGCCAGATCACCAACAGTGCCTTGGACCATGGACCATCACAGCCACAGCTGAGTCAGCAAGAAGGGGCTAGTACCCCATGGTGACTGAGTTGGTCCTTGATATGCTAAATGTTTACGCCTATTGTATTTGTTCCTTGGTCTTTTTCCAGTGCCCTTCCCACCCTTCCTTCCACCTTCAGGTACATTTCTCCAGCTGTCTAATTTTGTGTCCAATGTAAAATTCAGTTAAACTAATGCAGCCTGTCCCCTTCTCAGAAGCAGCACCCACTCCTCCTCCTCCCGTGTTGAAAGTAGATGTGTTTAGGGTGGTGGGAGGAGAATATTCTCCAGGTGGATGGGAAGGGTCTGGTCCAGGTTCTCCCCACCCTCATCCTATTTCCACCAACTGGGAAGCCATGACCACCTCTACCAAGGACGCCTTCATGCCAAGGCTCTCTCACCAGCTGTCTCAGACAAGAAATGAGGCTAATGTATGAAATCGGCAGTGTCCTTTTTACCTGCACCTTTTTTTTATAATATATTGTAATACTAAAAAATATTAAATCCATACCATCCCCCTCCAGCCTGCCTTGAAACTTGTGCCTTCTTCCTATGAGGGATTTGAGGTGTACTGGGGAACAGGCACCAACTGGTGGTGTGTTAGAATCAGCTCGTACTAGTTCTGAAAGAGAGTGCTTGGAATGGCTGGTGGAGAATCTTGGATTATCAACTAACATTTTCAGAAATTCTGCAAGCCAGCTCGTGTGGTATAGTAGCTTGAAATTGGCCTTGGAATTTGGCTTTTTTCCCCCCCAAGAATCTGCTGTTAAATATTCACCAGCACACCTGGGTGTAGGCAGAGAGGAGGCAGGCCGAAGGTGTCACTGAGGATAGAGCCAAAGCCTATCCACACAGAAAACCCAGCACACAAGCCCAAAGCTTAGGGATATGAAACCCAGGAACCTCTAATTGTACCTCTGATTTCTAATAGCCAGTGATGAGCTTCAGATAGACTCACCTGATAGCTTTTCTGTAGATGGTGCATTTCTACGCCCCCCACTCCACTCCTGCCTTCCCCCACAGGGAAGACGGGGGATATATGAAAGACATGCGCCTTCAGCCTTTCCAGCATCTCTCTGGCTCCTCTTCCCCAGAGGAATGGGCTTTGGGATGGGGTTGAGGGTGGACATGAACTCCTAGCAGCTCGTTCTCCGTGCACAGATACAATCCTCATTCTTGCATCTCCAAAGTTGGCACTGCAGCTTTATTTTGTGCGCTGTGAGGGCAAAGGCAATCTCAACTCTCTTCTTTCCCTGATATATTCCAGAATAAAGGGGTGTTGGTAGTGGATGGAACAGCAGTGCACAGGGCCAGGTGTGGCAGGAGTGGTTAGGCAGGAGTCCTCAGGGCTGTTAGAGGGGAACCGAGGAAAGGGAGCGGATAGGATGGTACAATTGTTAAACAGAAAGCCTGGAAATGTGAAGAGGCAGAGACTCTGCGAGGATGGGTGTCAGACAGGGACCGGGTAGGGCTAGGATTCCATAGACCTGGGCAGGCAAAGCTGCTGAAGAGAAGTTGTTGTACATTCTTAGTGCAAGCTGTGCTTCTCCCCCTCGAAGTGGGCTCCTCTGCTTTGTAAGCCCTTATTTTGTCCCCAGGGAAGCAGCAGCAGAGAAAACCCAAAGTGAGAAGTGGAAGTTATGGGATGGGCTGTCTGAAACTGGTTGTCTGAAATAGTCCACAGAAAACACAGTGTGATTTTTCGGTTATCTAGCACTGCTCGTTGTGACCACCTCCCATGACCTTAGTGTCCAGGAAGGCTGAAGGGCCTGCTGGTTTCCTCTGAATAAAGGAAGACTCGCAGGTCATCATAGGCCACCTAGTAGTAAGGGAGTGGGCTGACCTTGGGTTCCTACTGGTGAAGGTAAACAGTGACAGGGTTAAAGAAACTTGACATCTTTCCCTTGGCTCAAATTGTATCCCATTTCTTGAACTGGTGGGTCATGGGCGTGCGGGGGCAGGAGCTCTAAGCCCGATGGAAATCCCCCCGCTGACCCCCAGTCTTGCTAATGAGTTTGATCTCCCCCAACACGATGTCCCTGCTGACAGCCTTGCACATGTCATACAGAGTGAGGGAGGCCACAGCAGCTGAGGTCAGGGCCTCCATCTCTACCCCAGTGGGACCCTGAGCCCAGCAAGATGCCTGAATCATCACAGCATGGCGTGTGCTGTCCAGCTGCAGATGCACCTGTACATGGCTCAGGGCCACGTGATGACACAGAGGAATCAGCTGGCTGGTCAGCTTGGCTGCCTGGATTCCAGCCAGCTGAGCCACCACCAGGGCATCTCCTTTCTTTAGCTGGTTCTCTTGGACGAGTTTGAAGGCCACGGGCCCCAGGAGGACCATGGCGAGGCCACGGCCACCCGCTCAGTGTCCGGCTTACCACCCACATCTACCATAGCTGCCCGTCCTTCTGTGTCCACATGGGTTAATCGGTCCGAGGTTGGCAGGGGTCCTGAGTGGGTGGCACGAGCCTGGGACATGGGGCTAAGGCACTCTGGATTGGTATCTGCATCTGGGTGGGAACTGTAGTGTCTCTGAGGGGAGCTAGACCCCAGCTGCTGCTGGGCAAGGTGAGGGCTCTTGGGGACCCAGCATCCTTTCCACAAAGTTGGCATCTGGTTGGAGAAATGCACTCTGTGTCTCAGACCCTGAACATGGACAGGGTCCCCGAAGGAAATGCTTGGAATGGCTGGTGGAGAATCTTGGAGTATCAAAAATAACCCTGAAAGGCAAGAAAGAAAAAGAAGAAAGACTAAACCCAAAAGGTAATTCTTTTCCCCACCTTTCCTCCTAACCCTTTTCCTACCCCACTTTAAGTTCTGTCTCCTACGCTGGGGAAAGAAGAATGAAAAAAACAAAAATATCAAGAAAAGATAAAAATAGAAGATACACAGATAGAAGGTCCTCAGAATACAAGCGTGCAGCCTTCCTCATCAGGTGTTACACACACAGGACAATGGCCCCAGCAGTTTCCAACTGTCCTGTAGTGGTGGTATGAGGGCTACCCCTGAGCTCCCCTCCCCACAAAAACTTTGTTGTCGTAGGTCTCTTAAGAAACACCTGAGATCTGAAGACAAGCCTGGATCAGAATGACCTCTTCATGTCTCTTCATTTTCTTAAAACTACAGTGAGGTCTCTGTATGAATTATCGATTACAGCTACTCTCATCTTCCCATTCTTTATGAAGAGTTAACAGCATCATGTCATTTACAGATGAAAATATTTAATCTATTTAAACAATGTCTTTCGAGCCTCCTCAAGCACATCAGACAGGCACACAACACGACAGGCTAATTTCAGTGGCCCCAAGGGCCTTGGAACCTTGCAGGCTCTTGTTACTCAAAGGCTGTTGCAAGGACCAGCAGGCACCAGCACCATCTGAGAACTGCAGAGCCGCAGAATCTCACCCCAGACCTCCCGAATCCACATGTGAAGTCACAAGATCCTCAATGATTCAGATGCATATGAAAGCCTAAGAGGCTCTGTTCTATGTAACTCCTGGCTTTTAGAAACATACTTTAATTATTTTATATCTTGAGAGTAATCATATACCTGATGAAGCAAACGAGTTTACCAACTTCCAGCTTTCTGTCATGCTCTGGACTCCCTATCTTGTCAATGTCAGGGGCACAGCTTTCCTTCTAAAGGAGCCCTCAAGGCATCCCCCACTCCTTGTCATCAAGGTGTGTTAGCATCCTTCAAGGCCCAACAAGAGAACTAGGAGGCTGGAAGTGGGGGAGGAGAGATGATAAAGTTTTCTTCCCAGTGGAGTGCTCTGCTGAGCTCCAATTCCTCCTCTGGGTGGTTGGTGTGTAACGATGGTCCCTGGGCTTTCTCAGGCCCACTGGTGTCTACTCTATTCCTGGCCGTGGGCTCGCTCTGCTCCAACCCCTGCAGAAAGTATCCTTTTCTACTAATTTTTTACACTGCTTTCTCTTGCCTAGTGGCACAATTCAGGGGTCTAGACCTGACTCTGGCGAAGGGGACAAGCCTCCCCTATTCTAGTCTGGGTCTTGTGTCAAAGGGGCTCTTGATGGCCCAGCCCGTTCCCCCAGGGCTGGAGACCACATCCAGCTCTATAAAAAAGGTGTTTTTTTTTTGAAGCAGCCTATGTACTGAGAGATGTCCTAACCACATAAGCTCTCAAGAGTTAAAAAACTGGAAGTTGAGATCCTAGCTGTGTCCTCTTGACAATATGAGTAGCATTCTTGTTTAGCTTGCTGCCTCAGCTCTGCCTGGCAGAGAAGCTAACACATCGACCCACGGATGCTGTTGGTCCAGAGATACCCATGATTGGCCCAAATTACAGAAGGGAAGGACACCTGTAATTGTACCCAAACTGGGAGATTCTAGAGCTGAGGACAAGGACTCTGTCTTAACCAGGAGCTCCATATTCAAGGAACAACTAATTTAGTGATCATTAAATCTGGAGGACCCCCATCCCAATTCTGGGTGAAATAGAATGATCATTTCTACAGCACGTTTAGTGAGGGAGGGCTGTGCACAGAGAAGGCAGAAGCAGTAAAGGCAGGGGTATGAAAAGATGAAGGAGGAATAGAAGACGAGTAAGGATGAGAATATCAGGATGAAAAGCAGGATATAGGGGTACCTTATCACAGAAGCCCCACCCCATGGGAACCCCCAATGACAAGGGTGAGTGGTTACGTACTGCTGAGTCACCCACCGATGAGGATCATGGGCCGGTTCTTCATCTGGGAAATATTGAACATGCCTGGGGAGAGAGAAAGGGCGGGGAATGGAAGTTCAGTGACCTGAACATGGACATAGTGGTGTGACAACCCCATGTACATGTACTCACCTATGTGCACCTGACAAAGCCCCCACTGTATACTGCGAGGCCATCCATGACTGAGCCCAGAACATTCTGTGGACGCTCAGGAAGGTAATGTGTGGGATGAGAGAGGCAATGACACTCCTCTTCTCCTCAAACTAATAAACAGCCCAAGAGAATTCAGGTCCCATCTCCTGTGTAGTCTCTGCTTTGCCACTTCCTCAAAGAAAACCATCACCACACCCCAAATCTAGAGGCATAACCAGGTGTGAGGAGAACACTGAGTTTTGCTGGCTCCTTGCCAGGCTTTCCTTTGTCTTCTCACCCCAAAACTATGGCCCTCCCTCCTGCCAGCCTTCTCCACGCACACTCCTTACCAGCATGCTGCCGCTTCTTCCTGCCCACGGCAGCCCCAATGATTCTCAGCAGCTCCTCCTCAGAGGCACCTGCCCGCAAGTGATCCCGCAGAGATACCTCTGAGCTCCCAAAGAGGCAAACCTGCAGGGGATCACCATGGGGTTGAGGACAACATGTCTCCTTCATCCCTTGGCTTTCTCCCTGATCCCTAGAGACCCCCATGGGCTGAGCGCCAGTGCCCAGGCCTCCCATGGCTGGGTCATACTCAGGGCAGCACTTCCTGCAACGAGGGACAGAAGGTACTGGATGGAGGAGTCAAAGAGGCTGGAAGGGAAGGAAGCAAAATCAGACATCCCAAGGCCTGTCTCTGATTTGCAGTCATGTTGCCTTCAGCTTGTAGAATGTACTTTAAAAAATTAAATAGTTGCCAAGAGAGGCAGCACATCAAAATCCAGATCAGGGATCATCCCCAGCTGGCTTCCAACTAGGTTTGGCTGATGGGAGGAGATGAGAGGGTGAGAAGAGAGAGAGGCTGGACATTTACTCCCTGTTTCCTCCCTGTCCTGACTTCTCGGGCAGTGGTCACTTCCCATCATAACTACAATATCAACCAGGAGGCCACCCTGCCAGCCTCCAGTTCTCACAGGCCCCAGTGACACCACCTCCTCCCCTTCAGCTTCCCCCCAGGGGTGGGAATAGCTGTTTTCTGCTACTCACTGAGGGTCTTAAGATCCCTTACAGGTCCCCTTACCCTGCACTATCAATAGCCTCCCTCTTTAGTCCATTCTCTTCAGAATCCCACCTTCCATTTCCTGCATGGCCCTGACTGATAATGGACATCACCCACTGCCCAGGTCAATTTTATATCCCCAGCCCAGAAAAATCTTTTTAGCTTTTTAAAAACTGCTGGGTGATTTCTTTGGATGTCAAACCTAATGCATCTGAACCCAACCCTCTTCCCTATCCCTCACCCCAGCAATCCTAAACAGGTCCCAAAGCCAATTAGCCACCTAGAGGCCTTTCTCTCCTCTCTCCACCTGCGTTACCAAGTTCCTTCATTCATCCTTCCCAACTTTACTTTATGCTCTTACATATTTGGGACATCTCTAAATGGTCATCTAACCAGTCTTCTATTTTTTTGTGTTATTTCTATCTAAAACATGAATGGGGGTCACGTTGCCTCCATGTTCAGAAACTGCACAATGCCTGTCCACAGAACATACTCTGCATCTTTTATCTGGGCATTCAAGCCCACTACAATGTGGTCTCCCCATATCCAACTTTAATCTGCCCTAGCCATATTAATACAAAGCTCAAATATGTCTCTTTCCCCAGCCTCACTTCTCCTACCCCAGCATTCTTTAAGGCTCATCGCCAAGGTCTACAATGTGCTCCCTCAAGGTCTACCACCCTTACTGCCTGCTGGGCTGCTCATCTGACAAAGAACATGCACTGCCACACACTAGCTCTGTTTTGCCTTACCAAGGAACTTTTATGCCCCTGAAGGAAATGGGCAAGTCTATGCCTCCCTTTCATCCTCCACAGGGATGAATGCCCAGTACATGCTGATTAGATATCAGTGAAGGAGGCTGGTTTCCGAGCCGAGTCCCTGGCCTGGTGGAAGTGGCCAACCAGGGTGGGGCAGGGGCAAAGTGCACACTGTTTCTCCAACATCTCCCAGCCGCCAATACCTACTCCTGGAAAGTGAGTTCCAGTCAACTGGAAGTTACTTCAGAGAACCAAGTAAAGAAGAAATCAGGGTGACAATTTCACAGGGGGCGTGAGTTCACCTTTACTTGTTCCATGACCTGCCCAAATCTGATGCTATTTCACCAACCACCTTGTTTTTGCCCTGCTAGTCTCCCCTCCAATCAGACGGTGCAGGTGGGGAGGGATATTCAGAACACAGAGGTGGCAAGGAGATACTCACCTTGAGGTTCCCGTCAGCTGTGATTCGCAGCGGTTGCAGGTCCCACAAAAATGCTCAGACATGGACGTGATGAAGCTGATGCGGCCTCGGAAGCCAGGGATTTTAAAGGCCTGGGGCGAGGAAGGCAAGAGGGGTGGCGAGGAGATGTGGATGGAGATGGGCCACTGAGCGCCAGCTCTCACTCCCTGACATCAGAGCCCTCACTTCATAGCCCTCTTCAAGAGGACCCCTTCAGAAGGGAGAGTCCAAGGCCCTCAGACAACAGAAGGATCTCTCACACACAAATGGCCCATGAACTGCCTGTGCTTTGCCTGCCCGAGAGCACACTTGCTAAGGATATGGGGGCCTGTAGACAGCATTGCCAGAGCAGGTCATGTGAAAGAGCAGATCGAGCACCCCCTCCACCACTTACTGGAGTGTGCCCTACAAGTTACTTAATCTGCTTCTTTATCCACCAAAAGGGAGGCTATTGTGATGGTGCTGGAATGCTTCTTGCTTAAATGGTACTGCCTTGCATCACTGCACTCCAACTTCAGTGCAGCCCCTGCCCACTCTCCTGTCCTAGGGTGAAGGCATGACCGCCATACCCAGCCCTCCTGTTGCCCTCCAAACCTTGGCTGTGCTGGATCCTCCTCGGGCAGCTTCTCCAGCTCTGGCCATTGCTGCCGGACAGTATCGAGCATCTCCTTGTAGCTAACCATCTTCTTAAAGTTCCACTTGTTGCCTGTGTTAGGGTTGAAGGCTACTGAGTGACAGCATTGCAGGACCCCATAGGCTTCAGGGTCATCCTGCCACACAGCCCAGGAATCAGTTCTCTTGAAAGGTCAGGAGGCCCTGCCTAAAACAGGTGGATCAAATCACACCCACACTTGACACCAAGAAGTCTCTGATGCACCACAGCAGCCCCAGCCCTGGTGCTGCCCGGGCTTCTCCCTACCATCCCTGCAGAAATTCCTATACACACAGTAGAGTCTGAGGTCAACAGCACTCACAGGGTGAGCTAGACCTCGCTGCCCCACTCAACCCTCCCCAGGGTCACCATGCTCTGTCGACAGGCCCAGCCTCCTCGTCCTTCCCCTAACTCTGCCTGGAGCCACTGACCATCAAAGGGCATGTACTCTATGAAGCGCACGTCCAGGGGGAGGCCTTCAGTCAGGGCCACAAAGTCCAGGAGCTCGTCCTCATTTAGGCCTCGCATCACCACACAGTTAACCTGTCCAGGGACAAAAGGACCATGAGGGCTATCGCTCAGGCTTTCTTTTGCAGGAATGACCTTTGGAGTTCTGGTACCTGCCTAGGCTCCTCAGTATACGGTCCCAGTCCTTTGCCCTTTCACCCCACAGTTCTCCTTGGGATAAAGGATACCATGGGGTCACTGATTTTCTCCCCTCCCTTGAAGATGAGAGGCAGGGCTGGATGCAGCAGGTAAGGAAGTGGTTGCGAGGGACACTATGGCAGCCCTAGCCAGGGCTGGGAGCAGGCAGTGAAAGGCCAACCCAGGGTAGAGAGGACAGGAAGGATAGTTGCAGTGGCATGTCCTACCTTCACAGGGCTGTAGCCCAGCTCGATTGCCTTGTGGATGCCCTCCATGACCTTGTGGAAGCCTGCGAGGAGGAAAAAAAATGGTCCAAGAACTTCTCTTTTTCCCCGGCCACCACACACCCATAAAGAGGGAAGCACCAGAGCTGTAAGGAGCCTCAGAGACCACTGAGTCCAAAGGCTGGCAAATATCTTCTATAAAGGGTCAAACAGCAAATACTCTTGGCTTTGCAGGACAAGAGGAAAAATTGAAGCTATTATGTAGGTGTATGTTATAAAGATTTTATTGACTAAATTTAGGATATAATAATAATTGAGGACACTTCTTTGTTATACAGGTCTACAGATGGAATGGAAGAATTGAATTTTTTACAGGGATATTTTGCTTGATTGAGGTTCACAGTTAATGTTCCCTATCATTACATTGATTGTAATGTCACCAGCAAAATCCATCCTTGGCTCACAGGCTGTTAAAAAGCAGGCAGGAGCTGGATTTGGCCACTGGGCTTTAGTGTGCAACTCTGAACTAAATGAACCTTCTCATAGTCGAGAGGAGGAAACTGAAGCCCAGAGAGAGGCAGTGCCCGGCTGGTGGCGTCACACTACATCTCTTAGGATGCAGGTTTCCTGACTCTCTTGTCAAGACTTTCTCAACAGCCCATCCGTTCATTCACTCTACATATTCTCACCAAGGACCTACTTTGTGCAACAGCTGTGCCAGGGCTGGTGAGCAATTCTTACGTGTGTAGTTCTCACCTACCTCTGTGCTTACCCTCAGGCTGGCTTCTCCTCACACCCAGCTTGTTCTCGGCTCATGCCTGCATCCAAACATTGGAGTACCCACTGCATGCAAGTCCCCATCCCACCCCCAGCCTGCACAGTCTGGTGGTCATGAGTACTTCCCAGCTGGGATGTCTCTCTGAGAGTGGCCTAGAGATGACCTCCATAATGTTCTCGCAGCATTTTTGGATGGCCCCATGAGGGAGGGCAAGGGAAGGAATGCACAGCTTTTATACAAAATGCTGTTAGGCAAACCTAGGATTTTTCTCCTCTGTAAACACTCTCACCTCCAAAAGGAGGCAGTGGCCACAGGAGTGAGAAGTAAGATCTGATGTTAGGATATACTGTCTCCAATCCTCATTCCAGGAAAAGAGACAAAGAGATTGGGGGAGGTGGGAGGCGTGTGTGCATGTGTGCATGTGTACGTGTGTGTGTGTGTGTGTGTGTGTGTGTGTGTGTGTGTGTTATGTTGGGGGTAAAGCCCACAAACACACCTTCACTTTGTACCTCAGAGCCCTTGTAGGTGACCGACACTTTCTCTCAGAGTATGCTCTCTGGATCTGAATCCATCCCAAGGCCCAATGTATATGCCTTCTTAGTGAAGCTCTCCTCGTCTTTCCCTGCTAGGAGTTCTCACTCCCTCTCTGTAGTGCTTTAATCGATATTACTAGACAAGCAAAGGTGGTCCAGTGGCATCACGCCTGTTGGCAATTTCCCGTGTGTCAGTCCCCTCCCACAGCTTGTGGAGCAGCATTTTACAGAGAACAAAGACTCCATGAGCACTTCCCTCAGTTCATAGAGGGGTGTAAACAGCAACTCACATGTGAGGCAAGAATCTCTGCCACAGAATGAGGCCTATGACCCAAGAAACATCAGGGCGCAGTGACCTGATGAGATCTGGGGCTTGGCTGCTCTACCTCTCCAGACCCACCCTCCCTGTTGAAGCCCAGTGGGAGGAAGCTATGGGTATGCTCACTGCAGAGGAAGACAGGAGAGACTGATGTCCAGGACAGACACAGGGAGCACCAGTGGGGTTGCTGGGGAATCCTCACCTGGCAGTACTAGCCCTGACCCTGACACCTCTGGGCAGCTGCTTCTACCCTCGGCAGCCCCACATTACTTCGGGGATTGTTATATGCTAACTAACTCAACCCAGCTTGTGAGGGATTATTTAGTTTTAAAACAGCAAGTCCTGTATTCTGGAAACCCTCTTAGTCCTGAGAAAAACAGTAGGGAGAGGTTGGTCACCATAGCTCTTAGCATCTGATCCCCAAAAGTACCCAGTAGTGTGGCTATAAAGACAAGGGAAATTTGGTGCAGGTGAGGGGTGAAGAATAAATGTCTAGGCTTATCTATGGTCCAGACACTGAGAGAAAGAGAAACCAGGCTTTTTGCCCTAGGCCAGCCACAGCTCCCAGCTACAGGGCCTAAGAGGAACAGACTCTATTGTGAGCCACATCTGATCACCTTTCCTGCGAACGATGAACTCGAACTTGGCTGGCACCAGTGTGTCGAGGCTGATGTTGATGGCACCGAGACCAGCTTTCTGAAGCGAGGCAGCAGCGGGCTAAGTTGATGCCTTGGTGGTGACGCCAATGGTCCTCAGCCCCTCCAGTTGGTGGAGCTGGGCTGGAGAAAGAACAAGAGTGGGCATCAGCCTACTTATTCTTGGTGAGGCCAGGAGAAGGGCTGGAAGGAGGAGCTCTGAGTCCATATAAGATGAATGGAAAAGGTACTACTCTCTGCAGACCTCTATTAGCCAGGCTTAGAAACATAAGAATAAAAACAATGATAAAAATAACAAAAAAATTAAACACTGAGTGTTCAGTCTGCTAACGTCTCTACTGAGTGCTTTGCCCACTGAAGCCTCACAATAATGATGATCCCCATTTAATAGATAGGAAAGGATGGCTCAGAGAGATTAAGGAAATTGCTTAAAAATCACACAGCTAGTATGAAGAACAGCTGAGAATCAAAGCAATGTGTACTTGACTCCATGACTATGCTCTTAATAACCAACTCACAAATCCTGATACTGTAAGTAATAGTAACAAAAAAGTATTTGGATTCTGCACTAAACTGACTCTCCATTCCACCAAAAATCCCTAGAAACAACAGAAGGATCAAAATATAACCCATAATAGACTGGAAAGGCAAGAAAGAATGTCTTCAATGGCTCAGAGAGGTGGAGAAATACTAAAAGATAGAAAGCACTAGGGATCAGATGGACTGAGGAGACCACAGGCCAAAGAACACACAGGAAAAGGTTAGCAGTCACACAGTCAGGGAGCAGAAAGGTTCCTGGTTATGTCAAAGAGGTTGCCTCTCTGGGGAATTACATTTAAACAAGTTGGGTTAGTTGGCTTTCCTCCCGTCCCTGGAAGCAGGGAGGAGGCAGCAGCTTTTACCCAAAGGCTAAAGCACTTAAGCTAGCCAAAGGGGGTGGGGGAAGCCCTGAGTAGCTGCTGATAGTTAGGAGACATGGCAGCCCTGGAGCTCAGAAGTCCAGAAGGCCCTCATAGCTCTACTTCACAAGCTCAGGGCAATCAGCATAAACAGAAACAGCACTGACAGCCAGGCCAACAGAGGCCTTGGGCACTGAGATGAGTCATAGACAACATTTAAGGATAATGTTGAGAAATAAAAGAGAAAGGAGATGCGAAAGAGATAAAAAATGAGCCTTTTAAAATCCAGAGTTAGATGAATATAGATGCAAAAATCCTCAACAAATATTAGCAGACCAAATTTAACAATACATTAAAAGGATCATATACCATGATCAAGTGGGATTTATTCCGGGGATGCAAGGATGGTTTGATATCCACAAATCAATCAATGTGATACACCAACCGTAACAAAATGAAGGATAAAATACACAACCATCTCAAATGCAGAAAAAGCATTTGACAAAATTCAACACCCATTCATGATAAAAACTCTCAACAAAGATGCATAAAAGCGACATTGCTCAACATATAAAGGCCATTTGTGACACTGGTGCTAACATCATACTCAATGGTGAAAAGCACAAAGCTTTTCCTCTGAGCCTGGGAACAAGACAAGGATACCCACTCTCACACTAGAATTTGAGCCAGAGCAATTAGGCAAGAAAAAGGAATATAAATCAGAAAGGAAAAAGTAAAATTGTCACTATTTGCAGATGATATAAGACAGAGAAAGCTCTAAAGACTCACCTAAAAACTGTTAGAACTAATAAACAAATTCGGTGAAGTTGCAGGATACAAACTCAATATACGAAAATCTGTTGCATATACACTAATAATGAACTACGGAAAAAAAAGTAAGAAAACATTCCATTTAAAATTGCATCAAAAAGAATAAAATACCTAGGAATCAATTTAACCAAGCAGGCAAAAAAGACTTGTACACTGAAAACTATGAGATGCTGAAGAAACAAACTCAAATAAGTGGAAAGATATTCTGTGTTCATGGATTAGAAAGATTAATATTTTTAAAATGTCCATACTATTTAAGCAATCTACAGATTCAATGCAATCCCTGTCAAAATTCCAATGGTATTTTTCATAGAAATAGAACAAACAATACTTAAATTTGTATTGAACCACAAAAGACCACAAATAGCCAAAGTAATCTTGAGAAAGAACAAAATTGGAGGCATCATGCTGATTTCAAACTATCTTACAAAGCTACAGAGATCAAAACAGTACAGTACTGACATAAAAACAGACACACAGATCAATGGAACATAATCAAGAGCCCAGAAATGAACCCACACATATATATTCAATTAATTTAAGATAAAGGAGCCAAGAATATACAATGGGGAAAAGACAGTCACTTCAATAAATGGTGTTAGAAAAACTGCACAGTCACATGCTAAAGAATAAAGGTGGATCACTATGTTACATCACACAAAAAATTGACTCAAAATGGACTAAAGAGTTGATATGAAATGATAAAATCTTAAAAGAAAAACAGCAGTAAACTCCTTGACACAGATCTTGGCAATGATTTTTTGGATTTGACACCAAAAGCAAATGCAACAAAAGCAAAAATAAACAAATGGGGCTACATCAAATGCTATTCATTGTAGCATTATTTAAAATAAGCCAAAACGTGGAAGCCACCTAATTGCTCATCAATGGATGAATGGATAAATAAAATGTATATGTGTGTGCATGTATACACATACATACACACACACATACACACACAGATTTAGAGAAAGATGTTAATAACATTTTTATAATACTTGTAAAATGTTTATATTGAAAATGTTTATGTTTAGAAACAAAGAAATATAAATATTTTCTTTATGTACACAGACACACATACATAATATGGATAAAAAGAAGAAAATCTTGCCATTTGAGACAACATGGATGGGTCCTGAAGGCATTATGCTAAGTGAAATAAGTCAGACAGAGAAAGACGAATATGGTATCATCTCACTTATATGAGGAATCTTAAAAAAAAAAAAAAACCACACACACACACAAAAACAAAAAAAAACAAAACTAAACTCACAGATACAGAAAACAGATTGGTGGTCGCAAGAGGTTGCTGTGGAAGGAGGTGGTGAGAAAAATGGGTAAAGGAGGTCAAAGGTATAAATGTCCAATTTTAAAATAAGTCCTGGGGATATAATGTACAGCACAGTGACTATAGTTAATAATACTGTATTTTGTATTTGAAAGTTGCTGAAAGAGTAGGTCTTAAAAGTTCTCATCACAAAAAAAAATTATAACTGTATGGCAACATATGTTAACTAGATTTACTGTAGTGATCATTTTGTAATATAATCAAACATTAAATCATTATATTGCACACCTGCAACTAATGTGACATCAATTATCTCAATAAAAAAAAAAATCAGAGTTAATATCCCCAGAGGTTAAATATTATACCCTGAAACAGAAAAGAACTAATTAGAACTCTTAAAAATAAAATATATATAGTTAGATATACTTGATGGAAAATTATAAAATATATATAATTATAAAATAGATTCATAATGTTAGAAAAAATAAAGAAAAAAAACTTGATAGAAAAGCAGCATGGACACATACCAAAAGCCAATGAGCAAGCTGGAATATTGAGCAAAGGAATTCTCCCAAAACTGCACAAAGGAACAAGACTAAAAAAAAAAAAAATACCACCACCACCACCACCACAAAAAAAACAAACACCTACTCACATTTAAATCCAATAAAGTCTAAAGAAAAGATACTGTGTCGATGTGACCAGGGGTAGTTACCTTTGATCAGCAGTATTTTTACATGTACTTATTTACAGATAAAACTATGCAAACCACTTGAATGCATGAATCTTGGTGAAAAATCAGCTCAGCTCTGCATAAAAGCAAAATCAGAGTGAAGTGCCCAGTGAAGCTGGATGAGAAAAAGGCAGATCACAAATTCAGCCCGCAGTTTAGATAGGGGTGTGCAGTGCTTATAAGGCTGAAATTATATAATCTTTCTGGAGAGAAGTATTTATCTGAAATTTAATGAAGGAATAATCATGCATGTAAACAATATTTACCACAAAGGTGTCTATTAGGGAGCAATACTTAATGACAGTGGGAAATCATTTGATAACCAAAAACACAAAACTGGCTAAATTATGTTTTGCCTAAATGATAGAATATAATGCATTCAAAAATGACTCTGTAAAATAATATGTTAGGATGTTGGGACATACACGTACTATATTAATTGGAAGAGTAGGTTAAAAACAGTAGTTAAAAAACTAGATGCAAAGAAAAAAGACTGCAAGTCGACATTGGTTACATTTTAGTAGTGATATTCTTTTTTGCTTATCTGAAATAAACATGTATTAATAAGAAAATAAAAGTTTAAAAATAAAGTTGCTTTAAAAAAGCTTTATTCTGGGGTTCTGCCAATGTAGAAAGTGAATAGTAGTTTTGGTTCCCTCCAGCAAATCAACCCTGAAGAAACACAGGATCCAGAAACATTAATAAATAAAATCTTGAGAAACTCAGGAAGATGTATAAGTCTTTTGAACTGGTATGGGGGGGGTTTTGCAACCTGGTGTTGAAGGTGCCTGGCAGAAAATGTAAGCAGTTAAAGGAAAGCAAGGCAGTTTAACTCTATTCTTGCCCTCACCCACTGATGGCTCAGAACAATGTCCCCTTCCTGAAAAAATCCGTGGCATCGGAGAGAGCTCAGGAATCCACTGATGGTATACTCAGGTAAGCTTGCTGAAAGAGGTGCTGCAGACAACAGGTAGGGGCTGACAGCCTTGTGCCTCCACCATCCCAAAGTCCCAGGACTGCTGGCTTAAAATCAAGGGTGAATGTCTCCTTCCAAATCTGCTTCACCCTAAGGGCTTTAAGGTGAAGACCTAAACGATTGCCATATTATATAACTAACTCCAGGAGGTGCTATTCTCATCGTACTCAAAATGAATAGTATCTCCTGGAGTTGTGCAGTACACAACCTGTACAGCCTTACATGGCAAGGTTGGCCATTTGGTGGAAAGACAAACATAAGTGGATAATGTGATATTCTGGGTCCTTGAGCTCCCTGGGCCTATCAAAAGCTAAAATCTGGCCTTCAACTCTTTTCCATTAAGTAGTGCCAGATGTGTTACATGTCACTGAGTCAACTCCGACGCCTGACAACCCTATGAATGAGGTGCCCACCATGTTCTGTACTCAACAGCCCTGCTCAGCTCCTGTAGACTCATGCCTATGGCTTCTTTCACGGGGTCAATCCGCCTCATATTTGGTCTTCTTTTCCTGTTACCTTCTATGTTTCCTAGTATTACTGTCTTTTAAAAAGAACCCTGCCTTCTCATGATGTGCCCAAAGTAGAACAGCTTTGGTTTTATAATTTTTGCCTCTGGTGATGTTTCAGGCTTAATTTGCTCTAGGACCCACTTGTTCATCTTTTTGGCAGTCTGGGGTATCCATGGAGGTCTCCTCCAACACCAGATTTCAAATAAATCAATTTTCTCTTTCTATCAGCCTTCTTCACTGTCCGACTTTCGCATCTGTACATAGTTTTTGGGAATACAAGGGTGTGAATTATCCTAGCCTTGGTCTTTAATGACACAGCTTTGCTCTCGGTAATAATTCTTCCATTGTTGCCCTTCTGAGTCTCAGTCCTCCCTTGACTTCCTGGCTGTAGTCTCCATTTGAACTGATGACTGAACCAAGGTAAGCAAAATCTGTTAACAATGTCAATGTCTTCACTGCCTATGGTAAAGCTGAGTATTTCTTCTGTAGTCAAGGTTTTTGTCTTCTTGATGTTAAAATGAAGTCCTGCTTTGGTACTTTTTTCTTTCACTTTTATCGGAAGTCATTGCAAATCATTGTACTTGTTTCCTGTAAGATGGTGTCATCTGTGTATCTTAAGTTATAAATATTTCTTCTACTAATTTTCACTCTTCCTTCTTCTGAGTCTTTTCACATGATATGCTATGTGTACAGATTAAACAAGTAGGGAGATTAAATGCACCTTTGTCTGGCATTTTTGCCTATAGGAAACCATTCTGTCCCTCCACATTCTGTCCTGACTGTGGCTTTCTGTCCACAATACAGGTTACACATCAGGACAACCAAGTACGAAGGCCTGCCCATTTCTTTCAGAGGAACCCATAGCTTTTCATGATGCAGGCAGTCAAGGGCTTTACTATAGTCTATAAGAAACAGACTAACCTTCTTCTGAAATTCTTTGGAGCACTCCAACATCCAATGAATGTTTGCAATTAGGTCTCAAATGCCTCCTCCTTTTCTGAATCCAGCTTAAACATCAGGCATTTCTTGCTCCATATAAGGCAGAAGCCTCTGTCTCTTCCCCTTGAGTGTTACTTTACTTGCACAGGAAATTAGAGCAATGGTCCTATAGTTGTTGCAACACTCCTGGCATCTCCTTTCTTGAAAATCGGGATGTGTATTGACCATTTCTAATGCCATACAGTATAACTAACATTCTAGGGAAACAAACTTACCAGCTATAAACTAAGGAAGCCCTTGAGAAGTACAACTAGCTCTCCCACCCCACTCCCTAAAAAACCCTGTAAAATACATGTCAATAGAACAAAAATGATTAAAAGGTAGATCAAGTATGTAAGATAAACATAATAAATACAGTAAAAGAAATAAGAAAGGATATTAACAATATAAAACAAATTTTCATTGTAAAAAAGAACAAGGGGAAATACTAAAAACTATTGTAAAATAATGAATACAAGAAATAAGATGAACAATAATATGAATACAGAAGGAGAAATTGTTAAGATTAAGGGCCTTCCCAGAAAAAAGAGAAATAAGAAATCAAAATACGAGGTATAAGTACAAGGGGCAACATCCAGATAATGGAGGTTCAAAGAAAAAAATTAAACTGGAAAGAAGAAAATATCTGAAGAAATAATAGAGATAATTTTCCTTATATTTAGAATAAATGCTAGGTATTGAAAGAACAATTTTATGAAATGTCAACAGAACAGATGAGGAAAAGCCTATTCTCGACATATTATAGTAAATTTTAAGAAAGATACAAAGAAAACACTCTAATAACTTCCAGCGAAAGAGAGCATGTCACCTGCCAAGAGCAAGAAGCAGACTGAATCCA
Organism: Eonycteris spelaea; assembly: GCA_003508835.1. Taxonomy (NCBI): domain Eukaryota; kingdom Metazoa; phylum Chordata; class Mammalia; order Chiroptera; family Pteropodidae; genus Eonycteris; species Eonycteris spelaea. Next base: position 4,811,076 of record PUFA01000069.1, read on the forward strand.
GACTTTTCCTAACAGCAATAATGGCTGTAAGAAGACAATGCAATGAGAAGGAATGAACCTTGAACCTAAAATTTTATATGCATCCAAATAACATTATAATGCTACTACTCTACTACTTTAAAACATTATAAAAACTGCCTGGCATGCCAGATTTAATTAGATTGACCATCAAAATTAGATTCAACATTAGACCTACACTGAGAAACTGTTAGAGGAAATAAGACAAGACAAATTCAGAAGATGCTACAAGATTTATGGGAATTATGGGTGATTAAATACCTTGATAAAGTTTGCTGTTATCTTAAAAGACAGAGAGTGTGTTTACAAGAGACACAGAGGGGCAGACTTCATAACTCCGAAGAAAATTCTGGAAAATAGCAACAATGGGGGGGGGCAGAATTAAGGGCCTAAGAGTGTGATC